>CM075351.1:86190000-87440000 GCA_037693485.1 Kitagawia praeruptora | reverse complement strand
ATTTTGGCAGTGAAATGTTAGTACCAAAAATCCAAAATATTTGTTACCAAAATTTTTATTACATAAAATTAAGTTTTATTTCACAAAAACATTAACTCCCTCTCCCAGATCTCTTTCTTAACCTCACCTCTCTCTCGACCATCACCATTATCTCGACCTCTCTCCCTCAGACCTCACGTATCTCTCCATCTCTCTCTATCGACCTCTATGTCTCACTCATCTCTCATACCTCTCTCAAATCCAAAAATTAATAGTATCAAATCCAAGAACACCCGAAACCCTAAAACCCCAAAACTGATGGAAACTTCAATTAGAGTAAAGATTCAATTAAAACTTCAATTAGAGGTGAAGTGCCTATTTTTTCATTATATATATATATGTATATGTATAATTTTGATTGTAATTAGGGTTCATTATCCAAAACTCATAGGTTCGATTAGATTTAATGGTATGCTTGTTGGGGCCTCAACTATATTCATTTGCCTACATCTCTCATAAAAACACGAAGCTGTTTTTTGTACATTTATTTTTTTATTTATTCCTACAGCATTCATGTTGCGATAAACATGAATTCATTCTTGTTATTGCTTACTCGAACGGATTTGAAATTCTTGTCTTAATTGTGTAAATTGTTTGTTATTGTTAGTTCATTGGTGAAGAAACAACGGCAGCTAATGGTGTAACAGAGTTGACTGATGAACCCACGTGGATAGTTGATCCTCTTGACGGCACCACTAACTTCGTTCATGGGTAATTGGCTGAGTTTGTCAGAACAGTGTATTAAATTATGAATCGTTTTGATTCTAGTACTGATTTTTTGCTTGCAAATGTGTTCCATATAATTTGTAGGTTTCCTTTTGTATGTGTCTCAATTGGTCTTACAATTGGAAAGGTCCTAATAGTTGGTGTGGTACTTTATAATCCAATCATGAATGAGGTGAGAACACTTGTACCGTGCGGACATGTGTTAGTGTACATTGGTTGAGGATATAGTGTCACAATTTTCTTCAATCATTTAGTTGTTAAAATGAATTAAAAAATCTACCCTTATCATTGGGTTCTAGGTTACTCGTGCTCTTGTTATCATGTTTGATCATGTTAATTAGTTATAAGTTAATCTTCTATATGCACTACTACTGACAGTAGCAGTTAAAACGTCTGTTGAAAAGTCATTCATTTGCTAGTTATTGAAGTAAAATATGTTTTTTGGTTTAATATGTAGCTGTTTACTACCATTCATGGAAAAAGTGATTTTCTTAGTTGAGACCCCATCAAAGGTATCTACTTGTGCTTAATCTGCATCTAAATACTTAATCACACTTGGACTTTATGTTGTCATTCTTTGTTTTGGGATTTGCAGTGTCTGCTCAATCTGAGCTTGTGAAGTGCCTTCTTGAATTTGTTAGAAACTCTCGTGGCATGATTTTAGGTTTTAATGTATATTCTAATAAGTTAATTAGTTGATGTGTTTAGTCTGGTTCATATTTTACATCTTTGTTCTAATTAGTTAAACTGCTGCTGCTATGTTATAAGTTAAACTGATAATCATCCTAATTATGCCTCCATAAGAATTAATTTGACAGAAAATTAGAAATCCCAATAGTTCTGAATATGCATTAACATTGTAGAGTGGTCATGTTAGCTTTCTGTTTGGAGAATCGCTCTACTCTTGTAACTTCCGAAAGCTTAAGAGAACTTCTACTGCGGCTAACAAGTTCATCTGTGCCACGTGTGAGTAAAGCTGCAGCTCGTGCTTTGGCATCAAACAAATGTCTCTGGATAAATGTGAAGATATGTACAAAAAGCTCGGTAAGACTTCACCTGAGTTTTCTAAATGCTTCGTTTTACCTCTAGTGACTCAACTCTTTGGTTTTACTCTTATCAGGAAAGCTTGTTTAATTTTGCTGAACCCGTGCCCAAGGACAATGCTTTGTTTAATTTTGTTTAATAGGGATTTTGTCAAAATTTTTTGAGTATGCAAGCCTTTTTACAGCACAGTGCAGATCAGTTTGAGAGGTTGCTGAAGGAGATATGTGCTGATGAGGATGGTGATCTCATAATAGAATCAGCTGTAAAAGGCACTCCCAAGGTTTTTGTAGTATCATCTCTAGTCAGTGTGGTTTCGGCACATCCTTTCATTTTCCGTAATTATCAGGTTCGTAATCCAGATGGTTCTATGTTGCTTGTACTTGTTCTGATTCTTATTTATTTTTATAATCAGTTTGTTGTAAGTGGTTTAGTGCTCTCATTTTTATGGTATTGTTTTTTAGATATTTTACCTTTTATAATGGCTAATAATCCTACTATTTTTGCTTTACGGGATGCACAACTTCTGTGGCCAGACGCAAAGATCGATTGTTTAGTTTCAATTGGTTGTGGTTCTGTTTCAACAAAGGTGATTTCAAACTTTGCCTCGGTTTCTCTTTAAAAAGTTGTTGAAGTTGGATTATCATTAAAATTCTCTGTTTTCTACCAGTAAATAAGTAATCATCTGACATTTAGTTGGATACACACACACATACATAGAAATTGTTAGATAGTTGTGATATTCTCTGTCTCTATCACCTCTCATGAACTAGTGTATTTCAGTTGTCTTTAACATGCATTGGACATTCATCTATGAATTCCTAGACTGCTAGACATATATCTATGAAGTCAACCGCATTGCACAGGGCTCACACATCAGTATGGTTTCATTATTATTCATATATTATTTTTTTTGGGTTCTTGTACATGTTCACCTACCTGTTTCCGGTTAATGGGAGTTTAACTTTTACCTGATATATTAATATTACTTCTACTCCAATACTATAATAATTTGCAGCTATGCTAATTATTGTTGGCGACTGTTTATGTCAGGCCAAATGAGGTCCCTGCACAAGGAGTTTCCACTATTTGCAACAAATCCGTATAATTATAACAAGGTAGGTGTGGATTGTACATTATTACTATTAAATTGATGTCATATATGTAATTCTGTATACTCAATATAAGGGTAATAATTACCTGTCTTTTATAAGAAATAACTCCCGGACCGGTAAACAAAATCTAATTTTTATTTTATTTTCATGATAATCTACTGTGTGGTGCATGTTGTAATATCTTATCCATGTAAATCATTTCAACTTTTTACTAAATAGATATGCTATGATATATGAATTTCTCATTTGATGTGCAAGCAAAGTTAATTCTTACTTTTCAGGAATTTCTGTAGTGACTTTTACAGAAAAATACGAGGATAACCTGTTCTAGGCTAGAAGTTAATTTTAATTTGATAATTTTAATTTAATTTAAGGAATCTCCTTCGGAAAGCATGAATTCGCTTTGCCCGAAAAATGGTGAAACTAAGCAATTAGCACCACCTTACACTGATGCAAGTTGCTAGCATTTCAGAATAACATATATCTATAAGTGGTAAACGATCGATCTGGTTTTGTTTACCTCTTGCGTTATATATAATGTATAATGTATATTACACTACAGTACAATTTATAGTCAAAGACGGATTTTATAGTTCTGATATGATTTAAATTACCAGAAAAGGTGTGATTGAATGACTTGTAGCTTTTAACCGCAGGTTTTTGAGGTTTCTCGCTTGTTGCACTGTGGAGGTGCAGAACGTGTCCACATGTCATATGATTTAAAACCTCCGTATTTAAGTAGATAGCTTATTTCACTTGAAGATTGGTATCTCATGACAAGTTCTCATTTATGTTCTATAACAAATGGAGTTCATTTAAGAAAGGTGTCTGAAAAATGACAATTTTTTTGTAGTAGTTGGTATTTTGAAAATTGAAAGACTTAGTTTAAAGTAGAATTGCAATGTAATTAGTCGACATATGTAATATGTGATATGTCTGGGTTGTATTGACATTGTCTTCTTGGATTTGTCATTTTGGATTTGATATGTCATTTCTAGGTTTGGTATTATTTTGTGCAAGACATATTTAAATTTCAAACAGGACATTCCAATTTGGACTAATAAAAAGTGTTGCAAATAAGTGTTGCCAATAAAATTTAAAAGTATTACAATAGTAATTAAAATGTTGCAGAGAAATGTTGCAAAAATATCAAAAAGTATTGCAAAAGGTTCCAAAATGTTGCAAAAAAAACCAAAAGTATTGCAAAATGCATAATTATGTTGCAAAAATATGTTGCAATAAACTCAATTTGTAACATTTTTAAGTCAATTAATGTTGCAAAAAAGTGTTGCATTCGTCTGTTGTAACATATTCAAAATGTTGCTAAAACATGCAAAAGTGTTACAACAAACTGCACCAAACTCTTTTTGTAATACTTTGAAAAGCGTTGCAATAAACACAAAAAGCGTTGCTGTAGAAGGCTATTGCCACGCCGGCAAATGCAACACTGACTTTTAGCAAAAGTGTTGCATAAACATCTATTGTAACACTTTTGGAGCCTAATGTTACACTTTTTTGGTGTTGCAAGAGGCCATATTTGGTGTAGTGCCCTACTACAGAGCATCTGTAGCCTTCTGAAGCTAACCGACCGATAGATATTAGATTCTTCCTCAGCTTAGGCACATATCTTACCCCGTTCAAGCTGCGAACTATTCCATCGAACATTTTGATTTTCACAATTCCAATCCCCTTGATCTCACAAGTAGATCCATCAGCCAAAGAAACTGTTTCATTCTTTGTATCTTGGAATTTGTCAAAATGCCCCCTCTCGGAACATACATGGTAAGATGATCCTGAGTCTAATATCCATTCTCCTGGAGAACTAGTGCCTCGATTGAAGACGGTGCAAACATCTTCACAATCGAGAGTAACCACAGCCAATGATGCATCTGGATCCTTCTTATTAAGCGGACAATTCGGCCTAATATGACCCCACTCCTTGCAACCAAAGCACTGCATGCCCTTTTCCCTGTATCTGGATTTACCCCTGCTATTGGTAGATCCTCTCACAGCACCCCTTCCTCTATTATTTTGACTACACAAAGCCAAAACTGTCATTCCGTCCTTGTCACCATCCTGGTTCTTCCTTCCAGCATTTGACAAAAGTGCTGACTGAACCTCCTCCATTTTTAACGTGTCCTTTCCGTACAAAATGGTTGTGACCAAATGATCGAATGACTCCGGAAGCGAAGTAAGAAGAATAAGGGCCTTATCTTCTTCCTCCAATTTTACATCAACCTTTTCAAGTTGATCAACAATACCATTAAACACATTCATGTGCTCAATAACATTGCCTTGAGCTGCCATCTTCAGCTTGTAAAACTCGCGCTTCAGATTTAACTTTGTAGTCAAGTTCTTCCCGAGATACAATGTCTCCAACTTTGACCATAATTCCTTCGGCGTGCTTTCGTCAACAACATTATTGATAATGTTATCAGCAATGCATAGTCTGATGGTACTCATGCATTGCGACTCAGCATCCTCCCAATCTTCATCGCTCATCTTTGTTGGTTTTCCCTCCTTCCCCTTTAAAGCCCTTGCTAGCTTCTGTTGGGTTAGGATATCCTTTACCCTTCTCTGCCAAAGAGTAAAACTTCCTTTACCATCATATGGAGTCACCTTGAATCCTCCAATACTTGCCATGATCTCCGTTTGCACACACAAACTAATCCAAACAACTAAATTAATTGGCCAGGTAAGTGTAAGAAACAATGGGAGCACTTCCGTCAAAACGACGCCAAATTAGACAACCACTTTTCTTAACGACTTTCCTTCGGCACCAATAATTTAGACACAACTAGCTCTGATGCCAACTGTTAGGAATCTGCCCGATTCCATGCGAATGCGGAAGCGATTTGGTAAATATGTGTGCTTAGATCCCACAAATATACATGATAGTAATAAAGCAACAAACCAATAATACAGTAAAAGAGACAAGAGATTTAACGTGGTTCGGCCCAGCCTACATCCACAAGAGTAACAACTTCACACTAGATAAAAGAGATTACAATATCCGGGTATCCGGCCCCTTGAATTTCATACAAAAATTCAGCCCTACAATACCTATTATGTATATCCCCAACTCACTGAAGTGTTTATCTCAAAACCTCCCCTATCACTGTTTCCCGACAACCTTTCCTTCTCTCCCTCTCCCAACCCGGACAGTGTCACACAACCTGATAGAAAGACCCCTGCAGCGGGACCACCTCCGATGGCTGCAGTCAGACCCAAGTACCCTAAGGAATAGTTTAGGCACGAGGACCTTCTATCCCGACACTTCCTGAAAACGGGCTAAACCGGCTCTCCTACTAGACGGACTATCTAGCAGCTATACAGAGAGAAGAGAGAAAAGAGAAAGGTGTAAAAAATATGGAACGAGGATATGGGTATTTATAGGAGTTAGTAGTAGGTGGGGGTTGGTGAAGGTTGAAGTTTGGTGTGTGAATTTGGCAAGAATGTCAACCGGCTGCTGCCTAATTTATACGGCTGCCTAACAAAGTTATCTATATAAATTTTAAATTTGTAGTATATGTATGACGACAAGATCCCGAAATTTAATTTTGATTAAGGTTCAGTAAATTTCTGGACCGTCTCTATATATCAACTATATAAGAACCACAAATAGGACTTTTTGTAAACGTAAAACAATCATAGCCTATATACATGAATTCGAACTGATAAATTTCCCGCATTATTAAGTTCAATTGGCCTTCAAATGTAAACAAAAATGATCATGGAGGATTTGAAATGAAAAGGAGGATATACTGTGGAGATTATGCTATAATTGAGCAAGGATTAGTGGTAAAACTTTGTAGCGAAAAGCAGGTACCAACTTAACACCTGCATTATTATTGCTAGCTCTATACATGTATCTTTATCAAAAGCAATTGTTACTTATGTGTTAATTTTCAAGGACCACCCCACAAAGTACATCGCATCAATTCTAATCTTGTAGTTGTAGTAATCATTTCTACTTTGGTCCCTTTTATTTGGATCCAACTGGCCGGCTAAAAGAATAGTAATACTACTTACATTACACCGCTACAATTGTAATGGTACATTGAATGTACTAATTAAGCTTAATCTCCCTAAGATTACGAGGTTGGTTCCAGGAAAAAAATATATGAGGTTGACTAATTATAGTAATAATACGTTATTCGTATTGTGCCGAATCAAGTATGTAGCGTCAGAACAATGCCCGGCAATTTGATGAAGAACATTTTTAGCGCGATAATCAAATATGTACTTATTATCGAAAAAGAATCTCGAAAAAAATACATTTTGGTAAAAGAATTATAATTTGGGTGTCTTGCCGACACACTACTGCTGTCCCATCTTAATATTCTTTAAAGAGAGCTTTATAAATTATAGACTGCTTGATATAATAAATTGGTAGATGAGAGTCATTTAAGTTATTAATTAGTCAATGCTTTAATCTCATACAGTAAGATACAGCCCTTACCAATTAATCACTCGTTTAATAATTATTATTACTAAAAATGGAGCCCAGCAGGAGGAAATGAAAATTTAATCCCTGGACCATGACATATATTGTCGATTTGTAGTAGCTCAATTTTGAATATTTGTATGGCTGCTGAACAGACCCCATATTTACACATATGTCAATACTCGGACTGGACAAAAACTTGCTTGATCCTTCAGACATTCATATACAAATGGGGCAAGAATAATCAAACCGATTGGTCACTGCATTTTGGCGTTATGGGATAATGAAAATGTAGAGCATTATGATTAAAATGTTGCTTACGAACAATCCATTACTCAACATCCAAACACGATAATATCATATTCATCAATTTGAAAAGTATTGAAAATCTTTTGAGAACAATTACGCAGACAGTTTATTTACAGCAATGGTTACCAATGTGATGTATCACCTGACAAGAAAGTGCTCGACGACCCAAGCTGGAACATTTTACCAAATGAACGTCTTTTCATGAGAATGAAGGAAAATTCCAACACGACCAAAACGTTCTCAAAATTAATACCACTTGGAATATAAATTGGTGAAAGCCTGGCTGTTAAAATTGAGACTTGACACGGCTATGTTAAAATTCAGTGCTTATAAAGACCAAGTAATGACTTTTCTCTATCTTCGACTCTCTTTCTTGCAGCCTCTCTTGCCTTGAGCGCAGCAGCTTCCTCCGCAGATATAGCCTTAGGCTTATCTTGCCTTTTCCTCTTGTTAACCATGAGAGACGAAGGGGCAGCTCCTTTTGCTCCTCTCACAGGGTTCACGGATGCTGGGGAACTGGTTTGATTTTTAACATCAGTTTTATTGTCAGAAGATAATTGTGGCTTTTTAAACATGGATTTCTGACTGATAGATGTAGAAGAACTTTGAGATGCTGAAAGTGCCTCTTCATGTGTTGTAACCCACTTGCCTGTACCATTCCATAGAAATATATGAGCAAAATTTCACCACGATTTTTATAGTTAAAATGAAATAAATTGTGGATCAATACCTATAGCATCAGTGTAATAGAATCCAGAATTCGGATCATAGTGACAATTATTCCTTTGATCGTAATAATAGCCCGTAGCGCTATCAAACTCCCAATCTGTCATAATTTACAAACAAATCCGTTAATAAACCTGTAAACAACCGATATAAAGTTCATAAGTAAATTTTGAATTGTAACAAAATAGTGCAATAAGCTCAGACCAAAGTACAAATTTCAATATCGCACAACTGCATACAACTTGTACATGATGAGACAGCTACACAAACATGTCTCATGAGACTATAGACCATTATTTTTTTTTACAAACAAGTTGAACAAAGATAAATGCCAACACTGAACAGCATTCCAAAACTTCTTCTGTCTGCCAGAAATGTTAGCATCTTCATTTAGAACATAGGATTTTGATTAGAAATAATTATAAAGGGTTACTGGCAAGACCTCTACTGAATTCCTAGCACCTCACATGACTTGAGAATGTTAATTATTCAATAACCCCTACACTTTGACATGGGACGCCGGACGCCGGACGCCGGACGCCTTATATATAGAAATGGAGAGCAAAAGAGGCATAGCTGGAGTCTCATATACAGTAACAAAAACTCTTTCATTACAACTTTATCATAGTCATAGACTTGAGAGAAAAACATAATATTTAGAAACACAGTCAAATTCAACTATATCACTAGATCATTTCTCACCACAACCGCCACGTTAACGCAGCAGGATGCTGAAACAACCAACCTAATATCCATCTAGATTTAATAGTATTGTTAAATCAGTAATAAGTTCCCCGTTGGATAGGTACTTGAATGAAATATCATCATGATTCTTTATCTAACAATAGCTGGAAGAGTTAGGTGAGCATTTATAGTGTTTTGAAGTTGCGCAAAGACAGAGACACACACACACACACGGACATCTATTTAGAATAATATCTGGTCTGAGCGGATATTATTTTGGATAATCTATGTCACATACTTTTGCTCCGCACTCCATAACAATAATTTAAATAACTATTTGTTTAAATAACTAGTATTCATATTTCCTCCAGTTCTATAACTGCTCACCATCTGTAATTGCCTTTTTCATCCTCCCATTGCAGTATCTATTAAAATTTCACTAAACGGCAAATCGGATCTATTACGATTCATGGAGTCCATTACTTATATAGATTTGTCATCATTGGTTCAGGTTTGTCACTTTTAATCACTCGTCAATCCATCTTTTGATCTAATGCATATTTTTACGATCCACACGTGTACATAACTAGTGTTTACAAATATAACTATACATGTGTTCATATAAATGTAAGAAACTTCAAGAGATATTAGCAAGAAACTCCCACCTGCAGAAATCGTGGATCCCATAGCAGCCCCCTGACCATCCTCTTGAGAGATTAATGCTTGTGCATTTGAATTTCTAGCCTCTTTGAAAGTTGATATGTCCTTCTGATAGCTCCGTTGAGCTTTCTGTTAATCAAATCATATAAACAATAAAGACTTATAGTTCATCAATAATTTATGCAAAAAATAATAATAACTAAATAAGAATGCAACTTCCCGAGCAATGTAACTGGTATCCAACTGATAGGATTATAATACGCACAATGAAAGGTGAGCAGTAAAAATTCAAACTTGGAGATTAATTTAAAGTTAATTTGTAATTTCCAGGATTCTAAAAATCCAAAAGCATAGATGATTGCAGGCATAAGGACTTCTAAGATATAAAGATATGATACTACTAACAGAATAAGCTCGTAAGTTCTTATAAGAGTTTTAGTGGCAATTAACTATTACATCTCTCTTCCTAGACATGCATAAATATAAAGTAAGCAATGCAGTAACTGTGACATACATGAATTTTGCTGTCTAGCAAATACGTCGTATTCTTGTTTTTTTCTGTGTAGTTGGTGCTATATTGTTTAGCTGGTGCACTATTTTAGTTGCTGAGCTACTTTCCTGCCTTGTTGGCCACACTAACTATTCTATTTTATGCAAATGACCTTACAAAAAAAAAACCTTCTTCCCTAAGCTCTAAAGAATCAGTCAATTTGACTTTGTTCCTATTCATTATTTAGCTCCCCATAGTTAATACTTTTATGTTGCCTATTATATTCGATTTGAAATAAGCTCTCATCATGAAATTAGACTGTTGCTGCTTGGTAATCTATTTGTATTGTGGAAAACTTTCACAACAGCTTTACAGAGAGCACTATCTCGGTATAAAGAGTGCAGACTGCAGAGGTCTACTAAAGAAAGTTAAACCTATAATCTAAAGTGTAAAGTTTATCAGAAAAGTTGTTAAGTAAGTTATGTTATATAGAGCGAATAGGCTTTGTATGTGAAGCAGCTCCTAACTAAGAACATATGATATCGGTATCGAAAAACAACTGACTTGGTGCTTTTATTTCTATGCATGATAATTATTATCCCCAAATTCATACTTTCCATCAGGAGTATGATTAAAAAGAAATCATCAGAAAGTGGCGTCCTCACCAGATGAAACTGTCCAAACTATCTACCTATCATCTTTCCGAATTTGTAAGCTACATATAGATAAAGTAGATTTATCAAAGCTTCTGGTTTCCTAGAGAAGCAATAGTGACTGACATTGTACTAAATTGTTAACATGAAATAATTATGATCGGTAATCACAATTTATCTTGCAAGTTATATAGCTCGCTCACTAATGGGTAGAGTTATTTTACAGGCAGCGAGGTTTATTAAGAGGACCCCCACCCCTATTATCATGCACATGTCTCCACTAAGACTTGAATCCTCAACCTCCCCAACAAAGAGAGGGTGTGATACCGCTGGAGCAATGCCCCATTGGTGATGGTGCGGTTTTTTGTACCAAACTAACAATGACTGTTTCACAAGTTGATAGAAGGAGAAATTAAACATGATAATTAAAACTCCTTACCGCTTCAATCTGTTCAAGGGAACGAGCAGCTTCCTTCACTTCTTTGTCCTTAGCAGCTTTATCTTGTCTCATGGTGGTAATCTTTTTGGCCACGGCATCTTTATGACGTTGGCCGAGCTCATGATTTCTAATACTGATAGGATTGCTGGATATGAAGATTTTGCAGAAATCACACCATTTGTTACCCTGGCTGACCCAATACTGCAAGAAAATATTTGCTGTCCAATAAGGTCGCATTTCTAATGAAACATAACCCCTAGCTATTATAACAACTGAAGTTTACCACAATACAATTCTCAACACAAAACATGTAGGAAATGAAAGAGAAACTCGTTGCACAAACACAAGAAACCATACCGAGAAAAATGTTATAAAATTGCAAGCACAATTACCTAGCTTTAAACACAAAAACCTAATGAAAGATAAAACAGAACTTAAAATCTACTACACCGAATAAACACCCCAACACTTTACAACAAGAAAAAAGTTCCTACCGCATTGCAATGTAAACAATGCTACTATAGGTACCCGAAATTCACTACCAATGCCGGGATACTGACAAACTAATCAATACACAGGAACAATCCCATCGACTAGAAACCAACAATCGGATTCGATAAAAGTAGATGTACAGCTAAAACACAGCTTTCTAATAATCTAGGAGACAATTACATAAACTTAACAGCTTTAACCAAGAAAATCAATGACCCTAATCAAGAAAACTATAAATTCACATTATTCAGCTATGAATAAAGTACAAAAACAAATTCTTGAAAGCTTGAATACATACAAAAGAGTAATATAAATGTATAAAAATAATGACATACACACAAAAATAAAGAGATTTGAGAAAAAGGGTTACCTCAGTCATGGCTACAGAAAGGAAATTGAAGGGTTTTTAAGATTTGGATAAGAAATATGTATGTGACTGGATCCAAATTATTATAAACCCTAATCGAAACTTCTAATTTTCTCAATCTTGTTCTTGGAAATTGACCCAGAAATTACAACCCGACCCACTTCTCGGTCGCGCACTGTAGGTTTAAATTTAAGGTTGTGGTGTGCTCCGCATTTATTTTCTTTTTAAATTTAACAAATAAATCTTTTTTTTTTCTAAGCAACAAATAATAAATCTATTTGAATTCGAATTAGCAAAAAATAAAAAATAAAAAATAAAATGACTATTGGTATCTGAAATCGGATTGAAAATGAATAAAATTGACAAAAGTATAATTAGTACTATAATATAAAATAGTAAAATCTGTACAATCGTAATAGTGATTATACAGAATACTTTTTATTTCTTGTGCTTAGAGCAACTCCAAGTCTCCAACATACTCTTAATATTTTCTCTAAAAATAGTATAAATAAATTAACTCTTAGTTGTTTAAGATGGAAAAATACAAATGATCTCCAACAATTCTCCTCAATTCCACTCTCTATCTATTTTTAATTACCTTAATGGATTGAAGATCTCATGCATACTTTATTTATTAATATAAATCAATTGAATGAAGAAGGGAGAGGAGAGGAGAGAGGCTCTTAAAAATGAAGAAGAGGATGAAAATCTTAAGTTTTTGAAGATGACTTAGGAGTGTGTTGGAGACATTTTTTGTTTCAACTTCCTCAAAATTTAATCAAGGAGCTTGTATGGAGAGGCTGTTGAAGTTGCTCTTAGTTAGCTAAAGAAATTAGTAATAATTGATATAATTTACCATTACAAATTTAGAAAAGAATTTCATAATTAGTAGTGCTAAATATGGGTTCTTGCTTTAGTGATATAAACCAGAAATGTATCATAATGAATTATGTACTCAACAATCGTAAGAAGAATATTATAATATGATCTATTTTATTACGTGTTGGTTTAATATTGGGGTCGTTTGGGAAATTTTATTTTTCAGAAATAAGTTACTTATTCTGGAAAAAAGTTAGGAAATATGTATTTTTTTCTGAAATAAGTAATTTATTTTTGCAAGATAACGAATATTGAACTCCCCATACACATTTTTCTCTAAAAAAAAGTATGTAAATACGATTTTTTTTCAAAATAAGTTACTTATAAGTTGGGCAGCGAATTTACCAAACAAGCCCATTGATTGTTTCATAAATATCACCTTCGTCACCTTTTATTATAATATGTATTGAAGATTGTCTTTCCTACTAAGACTATCAGCAAACACTGGTTTGGTTGTATCTCCTTAAATGAGTTTTGGGCTTTAAGTAGAAAAAAAGTTGTTTGGCTAAGCGGGTTTTAAGTCAGCTTTAAATTAAAAAATAGTTTTAAGTCATAAGTTCCATTTAGGTACTTTTGACTTATGACTTATGATTTATGGAGTTTAAATATTATGAATTTTAAATTTTTTTAAGTCAAATTTCACTTTAAGTCAAAATTATTAAACCCCCATTTAACTTTAAGTAAAATTACCCAAACACTTTCATTCAACTTTTTTTTTTTTTTTTTGAAAGTACACTTTCATTCAACTTAAAGTAAACAACTTCACTTTCTTCTTTAAGTTAAAAACACCTCCATTAAATCAAAAGTAACTTATTTTAAGCAATCTCAAACACCCCTCTTTGCACGTACCAATTAACTACCATCCATGTAGTGCATGTAAACATAAAAGATCGAGTGAGGGACTCGTTTTCTATACAAATGTTATCGAGAATTATGCATGTGTCCTTAGTCAACTTTTATTTGTATAATCTACAGAGTTTATAAATTACATGGTCAATCCAATACACATTATAAGCATATGCTTCCTGTTGGGGATTTCCCTCCTATCTCTATTCTAATATTCCCCCTTTCTACAATAATATCACCTTCCTATATATAGACTGCTTATTGGGCCCGCTACTTGGCTTGGGTTGTTGGGCCTGGGCTCCACAGTAGTCCCCCCCTTTGTGTGGGTAGTATCTTTAGATCTGCTGACTTGTTTTTGTATTTTTGCTGGATACTTTTTCCTTTTGACGCTTCATTCGAAATAAAAGAAATAAAAGAAAACTCTTCGATTTACTCTGGTAAGATAATTTCTTGAGAACTGTATCGTCTCTTTATCTTCTCTCTTTTTAAATCGTCGGCATTTCTACGGTTCTGTCAGAGATTGGCTTTTCTTGGGAGTCTTTTCACCCTTCCTCCTTCTTGCGTTTTGACCCTTAACATATGTATTTTCATTCTCTCTTATTTTCTTTTATTTTTGTTTCCTTTCGCTTTTCTTGAAGATGAGTGAGAGTTCTGCCGCTTCTTCCCGTACCGAAAGTGACGACCTTTGTGAAAAAGGGGAAGAGTATGATAATTTAGAACCCTTGAATCGTATCCCTATTCCTTCTTTTATCTTTGATGGTGCCTGTTCCTTTGATGGTGAGTTTACCATTCCTGAAGACGGTGAATTAAACGGGGAGATGGGTATAGGTGGGGAGTCTTCTGCCTTTGGAAATGAATCTCCAGGTGAAGATACTTCTTTTGTGGACGGTGGAAAGATCAAGACTAAATTTTTCTCGTCTAAGGCTCCTTTTAATTGCCCCAGTGCCTTTGTTGGAGATTCTTTAGATCGGCAATCATTCTCTGCCTACTGTGACTCTTCTCAAGGGTATCGTGTTCACCCTCCCGAGGCTTCCGACCGGATGTGGATGTCGCCCAAGATTGGTTGGCAGGCAATTCCTACTTTGTGGTTTGAGTACGGTTTGAGACTACCTATGTATCCCTTCTTTCTATCTGTTCTTGAATTGCTGGGTTGTGGTGTTGCCCAATTGTCCCCAAACGCGGTGTTGCAGATCAACGGGGTGATAGCCCGTAGTGAGGAGTTGAAGATTTATCCTACTTTAGAGCTTCTGTTCTCTCTGTACCGGTTAAAGACTTCGGGGGCTCAGGTATACTTTGACAAGAAGCCTGGTCGAGTGAAGCTCGTTGATTCCCTTAGTTCCAATTCAGGGTGGCATTCAAAGTGGGCGTATCATGAAGGCGGTGAACTGGGTAGGATTAGACCCTGGAAAAGGATACTTCCTACTCGTTTGAAGAAGTTGACCTCTCCGTTCTCGAAGTGTAGCGTAGACCTGGACTTGTTCCATGGCGATTCGCCGAAATATAACTATGATGAATTTTCTGATTCTGAATTTTTGAATAGTCACTGTTGTAAGATTTATTTTATGAGTCATATGTTTCTTTGTCTCGTTTGTTGTATGTCTGACATACGATTTCTTTGTATGCAGTGGGAGGTCCCCGACTATCTCGACTTCTTCATCTTCACAAGACGATGCCTACTGATGATTTCTTGGCATTATTGGTGCAAAAGAGAGGTCCTAGCGCTTCCGTGACTAATGTTGACACCAAGATCGAAGTTGATGTCGTGAGTGATCCTAAGTTGGAAAAGGGGCCTCCTGCGGCTGTTACTCCTGATGTTACTCGTAGTCAAGAAGAATCTGTGAAGACTTTTGAAGATGGATACCGAGCCTGTTGGGGTCGAGTTTCTGATGCTGGATACGACTTGGTTGCGCACTCTTTTGAAAACTATCTAGTTGATCTGGAGAAGGCTCTTGGTCGGGATGGGGCGGGGTCTTCTAACAAACCCAATGACGTTGTCGAGTAGACTTTTGTCTTGTCAACTTCGTGACAATTTTATTGGAGCCCTGCGTGGCTACCCTCTTTTTCCCTTTTACCTATCTTTTGTAAGCCTTATGAATAGCGAATATTGCTCCTTGTTGCTTTTGTGATAAACTTGTCGTGTTTTGCTTTCAAATCTCAAGTACCTTTAAGAGAACTCTATTGTAATGTTTTGACTTAGCGATTTGTCTTTTATTTGAAAAAAGGAAAGAATTTTTCTAAAGAACTTTTTAGAACAAAAATGATCAAAATAAGACAGTAACAAAAATGGGTTGGCATACAAAATCAAACTTAAGACAAAATAAAATGAACCCCTTTCGAAAATAACTGCGAATAGATTAACTTTACCGACCGAAATACATAGATTTGGGCTTGAATCGTTAACAGCCCTTTTTCAAGGCCGTCGACAATAAGCTTCCTTATTACATAATTTATAACTTATTTGGAGATTGTTCAAGGAAAGTACTTCTTGAGATGACTGGCGTTCCAAGTATTCGGGATTGCCGACCCATCGAGGTGGCTTAGTTTGTATGTTCCCGCTCTTACGACCTTGGTGATTTGGTAAGGGCCTTCCCATGAAGGAGATAGCTTGCTGACTTTTGTTGGTTGGGAGAGTGCGTGATCTCGCAGAACTAAATCGCCTTCTCTTTTCCTTGGAAATTGCACTCTGTTGCGAAGTCCGCGAGGACTTGAGAACGCATGGTCGGCCTTGGTTGAAATTCAATATTGAACTGGCTCAGCTCAATAGTCCATGAAGCCATTCGTCCCGACATATCGGGGCGGTGTAGAATTCGTCGAAGGGGTTGATTAGTCATGACAATTATTAACCGTCCCTGAAAGTACTAACGAAGCTTTCTGCTGGTTACTACTAGAGCGAATGCTAATTTTTCCATCTTAGAGTACCGCACCTCGAAGTCTTTCAGCATGTGACTGGCATAATACACTGGTCTCTGTTCTGTGCCTACATCTTTTACTAGTACTGCCGCCATCGTGGCATCTGCAGCTGATAGATAGATTCTTAGTGGTTCATAAGGTGCTGCCTTTGTTAATATGGGAGGAGAAGCTAAGAATCTTTTCACATCTTCTAAGCTGTCACAGCATTGCTTCGACCACTCGAAAGTTCCGGACTTAGAGGCTCGTTTGATGGTTTCGAACATGGGTAAACATTTTTTGGAGGACTGAGGAATGAACCGCCGAAGTGCTGCTATACAGCCAGTCAATACTTGTAGTTCTTTCAAGTTCTTTGGCGCAGGCATATCGCGAATTGCCTTAATTTGCACTAGGTCTGCCTCTATACCTCGTTGGGTTAAGAGGAACCCGAGGAATTTTCCACCGCTTAACCCAAACGAGCACTTTGTTGGATTGAGTCGGACTGCGTGGGCTCTTACTCTTTCAAATGTTTCTCTGAGATCCTTGATGTGCTCTTTAGCTTTCAAAGTCTTAACTATTATATCATCGACGTATATTTGCACGTTTCTGCCTATTTGGGGCACGAAGATTGTATCCATTGCTTTTTGAAAGGTTGCTCCGGCATTGAGTAAACCAAATGGGACCACCGTGTACGCGAAAACTCCCCTATGGGTGATAAACGTGGTATCATCTTGATCCTCTTGAGCCAACTTTATTTGGTTGTACCCAGAAAATGCGTCCATGAAAGACAACAGCTCATGCCCTGCCGTAGCATCGATAAGTTGGTCAATATTTGGGAGAGGATAGAAGTCTTTAGGACATGCTCTGTTGAGGTCCGAGTAGTCGATGCACATGCGCCATTTACCGTTACTTTTTTTTACCAACACTGTGTTGGCGAGCCATCGAGGAAACTGTACCTCCTTTATGAACCCAGCCGATAAGAGACGATCCAACTCTTTGTCAATGGCTTGTTGCTTTTCCAACGAAAATATTCTTCTTTTTTTGCTTGATAGGATGGACGTCTTTCATGATATTGAGCCTATGTAAAGCGATGTACTCTGGGATCCCTGGCATATCTTGTGGTTCCCAAGCAAATATGTCAGCGAATTCACGAAGTAATCCCTTTAGTTCCTTTTTGATTGAGTCATCTAAGTGAGTTCCAATAGTGATTCCTCTTTCCCGCCTCGAGGGGTCTAAATCAACAAACTCTGTGGCCTCCATCACCTCATATGTCGGCACCTTAGGGACTTCAATGATCTCATTAGGGTCGACCTCCATAATCTGATTAATCGAGCTGCTAGATTTTGGTGCCTTCTTCGGTATGGCACTTCCCAAGTAACATTGCCTGGATGTACATTGGTCACCTTTAACTTCTCCGACCCCAAACTCTGTGGGGAACTTCATCTTGAGGTGAGGTATCGAGGTAATGGCCTTTAAAGATGACAGAGTCGTTCTTCCTAAAATCGCGTTGTAACTGGATACCGCATTGATCACATGGAACTTTACCATCTACCATGATTGACAAGGAGCTGATCCAAACAGAACAGGAAGATCTATAACTCCCACAACTTTCACCTCATTGCCTGTAAAACCGTATAACGGGATGTTCTTTGCCTCTCCTATTTTCCTATCTCTTAAATCCATTCTTGAGTATGCATGATGGTATAGGACATCAACAGAACTCCCATTATCTATCAGAATTTTCTTTACTATGTTTGTTCCAACCTTAGCAGTGATAACTAAAGCATCCTGATGACCATCTATAAGGTCCTCTCCATAATCCTCATCAGAGAAAGAAATTACGAGGGACGAATTTTTTCGAGGCCTTTTAGAACCTACTTGAAATATCTCCCTTGCGTAGGATTTTTTTGCGTTATTTGAGGCGCCTCCGACCGCATGTCCTCCCAAGATGACGTCAATTACCCTGTCATGATCTCGTGGTTCCTTTCTTTGTTGGTCCTCTCTCAATATGAAGTGTGTTAACTAACCCCTTTATATCTTATCCTCAATCAAATTCTTCAGCTGGTAACAACGCTCTGTCACGTGGCCTGTGTCTTCATGATAATCACAATATTTGTTGCTTGGAGGCCTACTGGGATTCATAGGTCTCGGCGGCTCATAGGCAGGGTCTGTTTTAAGGACACCTAGTATGGTGGCTCTATCCGCATTGAGCTTCGTGAAGTCCCTTTCATCTCGTGGACGAGGGGGCCATGACCTGGAGGGTTGATATGCTGACGTTCTTTCCGGTTCTGAGGTCCTTGAAACTGTGGGTTCTGAACGAGCAGGATAGGAATCTTTTCTCTGTCGATCATAATGATATGACGACCTTGACTCATTTCTCCTTTCCTCTCTCTTGGAATCTCTTCTTGAAGATTCTCTTTCTTGTTGTATTCTTGGAGATTTCGACAATTGTATACTCCCCACAGCCTCTTGAAGTGTCAATCTGTGCTCGAAGACTTGCAGGGTGGCATGTAAAGTTCTAGGATTCTTATCAAAGAACTCCTCTAGAAGCAGTCCATGTCGAGACTTGTCTACCCCTGCAGCCAAATAATTTATGGCAAGTTCTTCAATTAGTTTCAGGATTTCGGACATTTCGGATCTGAACCTACCCAAATATTCCTTAGTGATTCTCCAGATCTTTGTCTGATTGTCATCAAAGAGGCTGTTATCTTCCCTCCTTTCTTGTTACTGGAGAATCGTGTAATAAACTTTCCCTTCAAACCACCCCACGAGTTTATGGAGCGCGGTGGGAGATTGTTGAACCAGCGGAGTGCGGTTCCCTTCAAACATGTTGAAAAGAATCGACACCTCGCGACCTCAGAATGCCCAAAGAATCTCATCCTTCCATCGAAAGTGTTTATGAAGTTGGCAGGATTAGTAGATCCGTCGAACTGATCAATAGGCGGGACCTTGAGCTCTCTATTAACACGTGCATTTTCAATATCTGCAGACAACGGGCTTTCTGTAGGCACCTCTATTCCCCCTGAGTGTGTTCTTATAAAATCTTTACACAGTGCAACATCGTCTTGTAACCTCTCCATCTTAGACACCTTTGACCTCACTGGAATATCTTCATCGAACTCTTCTTCGTCAGATACTTCATTGACTCGAGTTCGCCGTCTTCTCTGCTTTGAGTTGAACGATACTGAGGAATCTTCATTTTGGGAGTATCCTTCATTGACTGACTCTCGCCATGATGATTCGTAATCTCCAGTCTGATATTCTGTTGAAACTCGACCCTCAGAAACATGCTCCAGCTCCTTTCTTAAGCGTTGAATCTCTTTTCTTTGTTTGAGTTTCTCCATCAATATTTTTCGCTCGTATTCTAGCTGAAGCAACTCTTCATCTTTCTTTCCGCCTTTTACCTTCCTATCATCCTCATCAACTCTCTTCTTGCATTTGATTTTGTCCAAATGTAACCTCATGTCACTAGAGAGGAATCTCTTCCCTTGTGCCGTCTCGACCAGTGCACGAGATTTTTTATCCCGCTTTTTGCTTCTCATACCTGGTTCTGATTGAGATGGCCTTGCGCCAAAGTTATTTTCCTGTTCGTCTTGGAATAATCTTTGTGGTTCAACCTCTTTCGCTATTTCCTTGTTCTTACGCTTTACGCTCTGAACATCCATCGTTTTAGGCGGTTGATCTTCTCCGGCTGCTTTTTCTATTCCGGCCATGTTTCCTTTCGGAGCGATGGTCGAAAAATGGGCTAAGTCCCCTCCTTCTAGCGTCACTGTTGGGGATTTCCCTCCTATCTCTATTCTAATATTCCCCCTTTTCTACAATAATATCACCTTCCTATATATAGACTGCTTATTGGGCCCGCTGTTGGGCTTGGATTGTTGGGCCTGGGCTCCACACTTCCCATGCATTCCCATCCCATCGTGCCCATAGTTAGACCTATATCATGCACATTTAGAACAATTAGCTAGTTATAAGTGCTGCGAAAACTCTTTGGGAGTTTATAATCAAAGTTGTTTAGATTATAAGTTCATCTAGCTTATGCATTACATGTATACTTGTCTAATCTCTCTATATTCAATCTAATATGTTAGTATGTGAAATTGCCAAATTCGAGGAAAATGTATTGTGTATCCAGTATCATGAGTGTGTGTAAAAGAGTGTAACCCTTTTTCATGGGCTTCCCTCTTTAGTGTGCATACCTGGTCTTGTAGATATAGGACATGTGTCCAGGTGGAGAATGTGGTGGAGTGTGTTGGGACCATTCAGGAGTGTGGTTGACACATGTTAATCATTAGTTATTAATAGTTGACCCTATCAAATAGGACCCCGAATCAGGACTAAAGTTCCACGTGTCATAGCGGTTGCCAACTTGGATTTTTACTAGCCCGGGCTCATGCCATCTATTATTCGTATATTTGATATGGACATAGTGATCCGAGCATAGTCGAAGTAGAGGATCCGGGTTAGTGCTATTTATAGCCTATCATCCTCAGTACAAATTGTGGCTTAAAGTTTGATCAGATATTAAGCAATAAGTAAAAATTTGTAAATTTGTCTTTGTAACATACACAAATGATTGATTCGATTACAATAGCCCATCAGATTTCTCATAAATTGCTGTAGCTACACGACATGATCAACAGAAAATTTTCTGGAGAACCCAGGCCTGATGGGTGCTAGTTGTATCAGTAGAAGATCTTGTTTCATCCT
Organism: Kitagawia praeruptora; assembly: GCA_037693485.1. NCBI lineage: Eukaryota > Viridiplantae > Streptophyta > Magnoliopsida > Apiales > Apiaceae > Kitagawia > Kitagawia praeruptora. The sequence continues at coordinate 87,418,491 of CM075351.1, read as the reverse complement.
TGGCATCTTCAAGATTGCCTACAGTAAACAGCGGAGACAAAAATGGAAGAAAAGAACTATATAAGGATTTGTATAACATATTTTGTACTTGTTTCTACTAGAAAGCCAGAGATATTTGCTCACTAATTTCTGAAGCTGGCAATTGTTCTTGTTTTTACTGCTTCAAAAAAATTTTGGGCATAACAAAGGCATATTGTTGATACCTGATTATTTTCTGCTAACCGATGTCAGAAGTCCAGCCTTGTCTGAACAAAGTGCAGAAACAAATCTAGAGACAAAATGACCATAGGTTAGTAAGAAATGAAAAGATATAACTTGTAAATTATACTCATCAATAAAGCACCTTGCTTGCATGCTATGTCTCATGTCGTTTGAATATATTGGCAAAGGCTTTTTTCTCACGCTCCCTTCTGTCAGTAATCTAAAAATTTTCAAAACAAAGATGAATTCTGTGTTATAATTGAGTACAACTTAACACTTAAATTTTGCAACTAAAATTGTATTAGTACCTTCTTATTGGCAGCAGCAAGCTCTTTCTTTATTCCAACTGAAAGAAACCGATCAGATTCTATGTTAATGCCACTATGGAAGAAGTGGAGTATTAAATTTGCTACAAACAAAACATGGCATGTCCATCAATTGAAAGTTAACTGATATCTGATCAGAAAGGGTACTAACCATCTTTCGGCTCCAACTCCAGTGCTTTCTTGAAGCTCTCAACTGCAGCATCTATATCTTTCAGTGCCATGTGTGCCTGATTGATAAGTATTTTATGCATTAGGGCGTGAATTTTTTTAGAGACATAAAGCAGAAGAGCACCACGACGAAGACTTGAATTTCAAGTTCCTTATGTGAAGATGTAAGTAAAGCAAAATAAGAAACAGTTCGTAATGCTTCCACCAACCTGACCTTGCCGAAAGTAAGCCTTCACATTGTTCTCACCATCACGGATTGCAAAGTCAGTGTCCAAGAGTGCGCCCTTCAAGTCTCCTAACTTCAATTTACATGCCTAGAGGAGCAATAAAACTAGTGTTACACTCTAGCAAAAACATTGCTCATGTGTGCTCCAGATAAGGATGTGAAGATTGAAAGTGACTGTAGTCAAGTTACAAACTACAAAGCTCAATGTGTAGAATACTGGTTTGTACTTAGAAGAATCAACCACCATGACACTCTTGTTTTAAGGAAGTAAGGAACAGATAACATTGTTAATTAAAGAAGCAAAAGTTTAAAGTGCTATGTTTTAAAAGTCACCCTTGACAGTGTTTCAAGCAGATTAAACTCTTCCACTCTTTACCTAAATTTAGTCGAAGGTCACACATACAGTATTATGGAGATATAAAACTCAGTCTGGTGAATCAATTAAGAAATACTCACAGAACTGTTGGTAAATATCTGTGACTTTATCTTTCTCAAGCCGGAACTTGTTTCTGCATCATGCGAGGAGGAATGCAAAATTAGTCATTTCTACGATCGCAATTGTACATAGAGAAAATATGTTATTAAGCTAATGAGTAAAATTTGATGTTTTTAAAAGACATTTATATTGAAATAAATAGTTCACCTTCATCAATCCCTTCCTTTTCCCAACAGACGTCCAAATACCGTAATGCCTTTCGGTATTTTTTGAGGGCCATCTTGTAATCCAGTTTCTAAAAGAAAAGAAATGTTTGGATTCATAACATTGAAGGTCACATGATCAAAAACAAAGTGTAACTTCGTATTAAGTAGGAAAACACAAAATTAAAATATTATATTAACATTTAACACATTATTGATTACCCTAAAATGATCATTGCCAAAACCTTTGACTGAGTCTGCAGCATTCATCCACCAAGACAGCTCGCTGGGACTGGTGTCAATATCAGCTGGCCAATCAGGATACATGTCACCATCTTTGAAAAAATTGGCAAGCCCCTCGTCTGCACCCTCAGGAATTTCACCACAACCCGCAATTGCAACATCAACAGATGGCAAGTAATCATCTCCGGTTGGAACATGCTCGATTGAACGAACAACTCCCATGCCTTTAATCACTTTTCCAAATACAACATGCTTTCCATCTAGATGAGAAGTTCGGGTTGTAGTAATGAAAAACTGGGATCCGTTAGTATCAGGACCAGTGTTGGCCATTGATAACATCCCCTTCCTTTCATGTTTTAGCTCAAAATTCTCATCTTCGAATTTCAACCCATGGATGGATTCTCCACCAGTACCATTCCCAGCAGAAATATCCCCACCTTGAACCATTAAGCTCTTAATAACACGATGAAAACAGACACCCTGAAATGAATGTTGAAAAAGTAGTAATGTCTTACATTTTAAGATAAGGCCAAAGTAGAACAAATAAGCATATGACAAATAAGCCTCATATGTATCTCGGGAACTAAAGGACATTTTCTAAACATAAAGCTGTTCGAATTCTAACTAATCTGGCAAAGTTCTCTACGAATGATTATTCATTTATTCAAAATTTTGAATTAAGGACAGTGAACACATGAATAATAAGAAATTCACTATGGCTTTGAATCTTATATGTGGGACAAACAATCCCTTGAAGATATTTTAAAAAAGACTGAAAACGATACTATTCTGTAAGATCTAATGCCTGTAAGTGCATTATTAGACTAACTATTGTTTGAAGTTATAATCACTTACACTTCATTTCGTTCTAATCACTAACATTCATAATTTGATTCATTCCTCTAATCCACTCCTAGCAATTTAATTAGAGATCGAACCCACCAATTCGAGAATGATGATCCATTATCCTCTGTTCATTTTTTTTTTCACATATTTCATTATCTAAAATTTGCACACCCAATCCATTCCTTCACCTTTAATTTTGTTTACAATCTTACATTCGATCCCTTCTCCATATAAATTCCTTTACCTAATGGAACATTGATACAAGGGGGATATAGGTCGCGAAACAAGTGTGACAGACAAACTCAAAATGGAGTCAAGCCCATCTAGACGTATATCATCAACCGTAGTATCTAATTACATCAAAGCGAAAACTGGGGGTAAAAGAGTTCAAAATCAGTGTCCATTCCAAACCTGAACTTTGTACCATACTTATCTTAATATTGTAAGAAGTTGATAGCATTATGAGGCACCAAAAATTTGATTGAATCTCTTACTACCAAACATGGCACAATTCTATCTAATATCTCAGATTCCAATTGTTGCATTGACCAAATACTGATTAAAAGCCTAGAAAATTATGAAAAGAAAACAAGATTATGAATTTACAATAAAATAAAAATAAATAATTAAGTCCTTACTTCTAAGTAGACCCTAACAATGATCATTCTTTCTTTTTTTCACTACAAAAAGAAACTTAACTTTATGAAACACAAAAGGAATAAAAGCAAAAGATGTGTATTAATACAGAAACATGTACATAAACACATAAAAAATTGCATAGAAAAACTTAAAAGGACACACAAAAATACATGTGTGTATGTATACCTTGTAATGAAGAGGAGCAGAGGTATTAGGTCCAATGCCTTTCTCACCAGTACAAAGAGCCCTGAAATTTTCACAAGTTTTAGGAACAACATCACTGTATAATTCAATGATTATTCTTCCTTCAAGCTCTCCTCCAATGCTTATATCCAAATAGCATTTTGTTCTCCTCTCACCCATCTCAAATCTTTCTTTCTTATGTATAAAATATGTGAGTGTGTGTAAATAATTATGATCACACAAAGAAGATCAATGAAGCTAGAATAAAGATACCCTTTTAAGTTTCTTTCTTTGCTATGCAATTTTAAGGTTGAGAGTCTTCAAGGTGCTAACCTAGCTATATATGCCTACTCTTGTCTTATAACTTCTCTATGTCTTTGACTACATTCATTACCACTTGTTGTTTTATATGCAAACTGCCCCCTACCCCTGGCCCTCTCATCAGCCCCCACATTACCCCACTAGATTAAATTTAATATTTATTATAAAAGTAATGATATATTTTGATGCAATAACTATATTTATTTCAACTCTGTGTGAGATTAGGACATGTATGAAAGTTAAGGTTGCAGACATACACTTGGGAATCTGCAATTCTGCACTGCATTCCTAGTTTCTGAAGCAATCTTCACGTGCAGATTGTAAGTCCAGTAATTGAGTACTTTTTTTTCTTTGGTGTATGACTTTACAGGAATTCATTTGAATTTATCCATTTGTAAAAAATTGAAGACATTTGACACTTCCTCTTAGTTCGATACCATATGACCTGAACTTGAACCTAGAAGGTCACGGTTCCTTGATTCAAACATGGTCAAAAAGACATACTCCCTCCATCCTGTCCGGTTGTTACCGTTTCAAAATAGGGTGTTTGTTTGAAATTTTCTTTTTTTGTATAATAATAGAAAATTTATTTTCATAAAAAAAAGAAAATTTTAAAAATAAATTATGGAGCTATCCTTAAAATTCATCTCAAAATGTGTACTAGAAAGTACTCCCTCCGTCTCACAATTCTTTTCTCGTTTAATATGTCGGGACTGTTCATAACATGAGACAAATTACTAATTTACGTCTAATTTATAAGTTCAAATATAGTCATGAGTGATCTTGTTGGATTCGTATTTATGAGTACTTTAATACAGTAAAGTTTTTATATTTAAAATTAATATGAAATTAAAGATATTAACGATGCATTGGCAAACGTGATAAAGGTAAACGGAAAAGTTTTAAGAGACAGAGGGAGTAACAAAAAAAGTGTTAAGAATTGGGCGGAAAATGGGAGTACTCGTTACAATTCTGGACACAACAGTAACGACCAAACAGTAGCGGAGTGAAAATGTAGTGTTAGAAAGGTAAGATGGCAAAAAAAGGGATGTAAAACAAGTTTGTCCCAAAGTAGAAAATTAATACATGGTGCAGTGTGTAGATATATATATGTACATTGAGAAGTCATCTACTCGTATCAAGTTTATGATACTCTGTTTGTTTACCGACTTTATGAATACACACATTTTGTTTGTCTCCTCCATCATGAGTGCATGTTTTTCAAAGATCTTTTGTCTTATCTTGTCACAGTGTTTAGATTTGAAATGCAAAGGCTGTTACCATGAATATCAAGTTACTGGCACCTTGTATAAAGTTAAGGACTAGCTACTAGCCTACTAGCTTACCAGTCCTCTGTGGAGCAGAATTGAGCGGACTATTGCGTTGTATATAGGTTGAATCAGATTGCGCTAGCTAGGCTTATGTAGGGTTCCAATTAATTGAAATCCAAAAACTTCATCGAACCAGTCTTGTAAATACATGAATTAATTTATGTTCCCTTATCCAATAATTTCTGTATTGGAGGAGAATTAATCTATTAATCTTATGTAACCCAAGGAAGTCCAATATTGTCAAATTTGGAGTCATTGTTATAATTTGACACCAAATGTAAAAAATATTCCCAGATCTAGGGTTTGTAGCCGCCTCTTTCATTCTCCGTTTTCCTTCCTCTCTTTCACTGATTAAGCCCTTTCGCTCCTCCACCTTCTTTTTTATTTACTAGTTTTTCAATAAAATCAAGCTTTTGATCCAAAATCTTCGAAATAACATCCTTTCAATTTGTAAGGATTTCGTATCACTTTGTGCGAGTTGTTTTGTTTTATTATGTGTTTGGTTGTATCGTTTTATGCGAGTGCTCTTATGTTTGTTGCATTGAAAATTAATTATATGGTATTTTGGGAGATCTGGATATACCGTATCGACAACACTTACGACATGTATATAGCTGGTGTCCAGCTGTGTTATTAAAACCGGACCGGACCGGCCGGTTCAACCGGTCCGACCGCTAACCGGTGGCTGGTCCGGTTCGGTTCACCCATAAAACCAGTCCTCCGGTTCTCCTGTTCAAAACCGGTAAGAATCGGCCAAAAACCGGACAAAACCGGTACCGAACCGGACCGGTGGCCGGTTTTTTGAAAAAAATTGGTTTATGAGGTCTGAAAAAAACCGGTACAATCTGAAAAAAACCGGTTTATGAGAAAAAAACCGGTTTATGAGAAAAAAACAGGTTTTTTACAAAATTTATTCATAATTTTCATATTTTATTATATATTTATATAATTATATATATATATATCATATTAAATATATATAATTTTATATATACATAATATTAAATATATATAATTATATATTTCATAATTATGACGTCACACCGGTTGAACCACTGGTCGAGCCGGTTGAACCAATCGAACCAGTAAGGCTTCCGGTTCGATGCCCGGTCCGGTTATGAGAACACAGGTGTCCAGCATGTAGATAGTTGGGGTGCGTTTGGGACGGTGATGAAAATCGCATGTGCTCACCTCTCACAAAAAAAGTTTGTTCATATCATGAGGCCTTCTCTCAACAGAGTCCTCTGAACATCGCACTAATTACGGAATTAATGTGAGGGTCAATTGTGAAGCTACTGTTATTCGAGGAGATGTAGGTTGGATTACTCGAGAGATCATTGAAGTCATTTTTAATTTTCAGAATATTCGTATTCAGTTTGTTAAGCAATCTGGAAACAAAGCGGCTAATTGTTTAGCTCGTTTATTTGTTTTTCAACCTGATTGCATAGTTAGTTGGGGGTTTGTCCCGACTGAATCCCGTTCAAATTATTAATGATATGCTTTAATTTTTGGCAAAAAAAGTAATAATAATAATTGCATATTTGGATGCAAATATCAATAAATGCATTTTTTATGTCAAATTTACTTCCAAGGATGTACCGTATATCTATCCACATCATTAAATAATCATAAATTAATGCAAATTGGTCCACTTTAAATAAAAATTGTATGAATTGAACAAAAAATTATTTAACCTTGTTTGATTATAAATTGCAACTAGCATTATGATGTTTGTTAAATTTTAGGATCAAAAATCATTTTTTAATACAATCTATAACTTTTATTAATAAGCGAAACACCCTTATAACGGTATCACTTTTGGTTTCACCTTATTTTGGTTTCACCCTAATTTTGGTTTCACCCCTATAATCATATTTCTACTATAATTCTATGATGTTTTTTAATAAAATATAAATTCTATTATAATTATAATTCTTTTATTACAACTTTAAATAAAAAAAATAGTTCCATCCCTAGACCTTTGTTAATAAGCGAAACACCCTTTTAACGGTACCACTTTTGGTTTCACCCCTATTTGGATTCATCCTTATTTTGGTTTCACCCCTATAATCATATTTCTACTATAATTCTATGATGTTCTTTAACAAAATAGAAATTCTATTATAATTATAATTCTTTTATTACAACTTTAAATAAAAAAATAGTCTCATCCCTAAAATCACATTCCCTTATAATTCTATGTTATTTTTTAAAGAAAATAATAAAATTGAAATCCTATTATAATTATAATACAATTTTTTTTATCATAATTTAGAATCAAAAAATAATACGATCGATTCTTCAAAAGATTTTTTATCCTATTATAATTATAATACAATTTTTTATCATAATTTAGAATAAAAAAATAATACGACCAATTCTCCAAAAGATTTTTCAAGAAGAACAAGTAAAACATGTTTCTTTACACCACTCTAGACATTCTTCCGTGCAATTATATGTTATTTTTTTAAAAAAATATAATAAAATTGAAATCTTATTATTATTATAATTCTTACATTGTATTAGCAAATTTTTTTATTGTAACTTATAATAAAAAAAGATTACGATCAATTACGCTAAATATTTTTCAATGAAAACAACCGAAACGTGTTTCCATATATGCACTTCTATTAAACAATCTAAGTTTATATTTTGTTAATCACATACATTTTTTATGCAAATAACATAGTTTTTATATATGTTTTGTAATATAATTTTATAAATATTTAATTAAATAAAAATTAGTAATTATTTAACATAAATTTCCAGCACGGGTTATAATCTAGTATTATAGTAATGACTATAATCATTCTACATTTTACACTGAAATTACTCTACTCTTATATATTAACACACATTCATGAGTGTTAAAATTTGACCCGACACAAAAAATACAAACTTGGATTAAATGTTTTGAATTTCAGGTTAAAAATTTACCCGAAAAATGGGATTTAGTAAATGGCGTTTCCAACCGGTTATAAAGTAAAAATTGGATAAATCAATGCTACCGGACAGATAAATTGCACGACTCGTAAGAGACATAGATGGTCGCATAATGCACGAGAAACGATGCCCGGGACAAAGTGTCCTTTGTAGTTTGTGCATGTCGTTATACAAGTATATGGATAACAAGTTAACAACTCTGATAAAAGGAGAACAGTAAATAGTAACACGTGAAATCTTTTGATAGATTTTCCAGCTTACTATAGTAAGTGTACTTAATACTCCTCTGTCCCTCCCATTTCTTTACATTTCTTTTTCACTACTCGACACGCATTTCAAGGCTCCTAAAAAGTATAGTTCCATAACTTATTTTTTAAATTTTCTTTTTTTGTATAAAAATAGAACAATTCTATTTTTATACAAAAAAAGAAAATTTAAAAAATAAGTTATGAAACTATCCGCAAATTGCACCTTAAAATCCGTGCCAGAATTACGTCCCCCAAGGTAAAGAACCAAGGGGGACAGAGGGAGTACCTGATTACCTGGGATTTGGCTTCTGTAATCCAAGTTAAGAAGTCTGAAATCCCATGTTTTCAGAATTGTACAGACAAAGCGAATTAGGGGGAGCAAACCCACCGAAACCCCATGTCCTCGGTTTTAAAAAATGATAACCGGAATCGCAATCGAACCATCGGTTTCGGTTTTAAAATTTCGGTTTCGGTTTTTATCGGTTCGGTTTTAAAATCGATTAAAATAAAAATAAGAAAGCTTTACAAATTAATTAAAAAAGTTGTTTTACCATAAAAACATAAATCGTCCAAATGTATTCATATAATAATTTTTAAAACTTAAAACAATAAAAAAAAATACCAGATGTCCAGTGAGATATTGAAATAACTTATTAGTGTTACCATAAATGCTCAAGGTATTGCATAGTTGCAACTGGTAATATAACTGCTCAAAGTTCCAACATTTAAAAATGGGGATTATTTACATGAATCATTAGCACCGGCAACTTCACTTTCCGAATTTTGTTAATGTTCTGCAAAAACAGATAATTTGGTCATATTCACCTAATATAATTCATCAATAAAAAAAATACTCCTTAATAAAACATTCTTGCACAGTGTGTAGCATTCTTGGGGTCATTTACAAAGCAAATAATATAGGAACAGAGTAAACAAAAAAATAAAAAATAAAACAATAGCACAAGTTCCTAGTGCCAGAAGACTTATAAAAACACATACATCAAGCTTTTATAGTTTGTGCAGTCTGCTAATTTAGATGCACCTAAGTTATTTATATATATATATATATATATATATATATATATATATATATATATATGTATGTATATATATGTATGTATGATTAATTTTAAAAATATTTATAAAAAATGTAAATATTTATTTATATAAATAATCGGTTCGGTTTTTAGTTTTTTTGGTTCGGTTTGAATCTAAAACCGGAACCGCAACCGTTAAAATCGGATCGATTTTTAGATTTTGGTTTCGGTTCGATTTTTAGCAATTTCGGTTTTTTTCATTTCAATTTTCATCGGTTTCGGTTTCAATTTGATTCGATTTTTTCTCACCCCTGAGGCGAATAACGGTAGTTGGGGGATAGTTATGTAGATTGGAGATATCGTACCCTTTCAGATTTTGTGGGGGTGAGTACAAAATTACACAGATTTCCTTTGTCTACATTAAAAACTACTACTCCCTCCGTCCCTTAATGTTTTTCCTGTTTTGATTGGACACGTTTGCCAACGCACACTTTTAAACGTTTATATCTTGAATTTCGTATTAGTATTAAATATAAAAACTTCACTATATTAAAGTACTTATAAATACGAATCCAACAAGATCACTCATGACTATATTTGGTCTTATAAATTATGCGTGAATTAGTAATTTATCTCATGTTATGAACAATACCGACATATGAAATAAGAAAAACAATACGGGACGGAGGGAGTACTATGTACATAGCTGTAGTTGCTGCCCGTAGAGATAAATTTTTTTTGTGTCAACTTGAAAAGCATAACAACTAAGAGCATCTTTAATGGAGAGACCTCTTAGGTAAAATTTAAAATTAATTATCAAAAATAAGAATTATAAAGAATGTGTAAAAAAAATTGCACTCCAATGGGACAAAACTATTGTCTATAATTAATTAATTATAGATAATCTTTTGATGTTAGCTATATTTGTCGAACCTCTAGAGACTTGTAATGAATTGTCACATCACTTATTTCTATATTAAAATTATATATTCCATTAATAACAACTTGAAATATTAGTAACATACCATTTTTAAAATATAGCCAATCATTATAGCCAATACCCTCGGAACACAATGTCTTATAGGTTCGACAAATTTTACATAATCAATATTTTATGTAATTTAACTAATCATTTTTAGTTAACGTCATTGGAGATGCTCTAAATCATATCTTCAAAGATAAAACATAGATATACTTAAAATATGTATTTAGTATTAAATAATACATCTTAAAATTTTAGAACGATTGATTAATTAACATTTAGAACTTTGTCAAGTGTTAACATTGAATAATTTTGAACCAAATTTCGTACTAAAACAAAGTTGAGAAAATGGATCCTGAAATGGATCTCAAAAACAATCCCGTTTCATATGACAATACAAGTAAATATAAACAAAAATTAAGCAAAAGAATGATAGGAGTATGTACAATCGCATGATACATGAATTATATGATGTCGTTTCTAAGTTATCTCACACAAAAATTTAGAAATTAATCTCGCCTATTCTCAATAAAGTTTCAAACGATCAATATGATATAGGGCTGTAATTCGGGTTGTGCGAGCCGAGTTTCGAGTCGGACGATAATCAAGCCGAGGTTAATCGAGTCGAGTCGAGCAACCATAAATTTTTGCCGAACTCGATTCATTTAATTTCTCGAGTCGAGTTGAGCCGGCTCGTTTAGTTAAATGAGCCGGTTTTAACGAGTCGGGCGAGGCGCTTGTTTAATTTTACACTTAACTCTACCCGAACTCGGCTCGTTTAATTTCATGAGTCGAGTCGAGCCGACTCGTTTAATTAAACGAACCGGAACCTCTACTCAAACTCGGCTTGTTTAACTAAACGAGCTGAGTCGAGCTCAGTTAAACGAGTTCGAGCCGCACAAGCTTGCGAGTCACTCGACTCGAATTATAGCTCTAATATGATATTTATGTAACAAGAGGGTAGAAGCCTAGAAGGTTTTGATGAAATTTGAAGCTTTGCATTTCTTTCGAAAACAAAACCGTAAGAGTTACATGAAATTGGCCTGATATGCAATATACAAAGTGCCAAACTTCATATGCAATAAGATAACAGAGGGAAGGCTTCAAAATGAAAAAAAATAGATAATAGAGGGAAGAATGGGACAAGGACAATATACACATTCCGGGAAAAACTCCAACTGGTCTATTTATAACGACGAAAACATCGATACGAGAGGATAAAACCAAAACACATTACTGTCACACCTTTATTTATACTCCGGTAGTTTCTTTGTCTTGAAAGGGAGTATAATATTAACAAAACTAACTTATAATCCGTGCGAAGCACGGGTTTCTTTGGATAGGTTATAAAATCTATTTAACATATTATATTTTAATAATATATAATTATAATATATATTATTAAAATATATAATTATATATATTATTAATAATCTATATAATATCCTTTTAATTATAATTAAAGACACTATATACCTTTTCAAATATGGATTTTATCTATAATTAAGTAAGGGTAAATAAGTGAAATCAACAGGTACCGTACCGACCGACCAAACAAATTTAATATAAAATTATATTATTTATTAAAATTAAACTCATTAAAAAATCAACATTATAATTAAAAGGTATATAGATTTTATAATTATGATCCGAAAATCAAAATTTTTAAAACTTTTCAATGTTCCGGCTTTAATATTAATATAATAGTATAGATAGTGACTACCTTTAAGATTTCAGCTTCCTCCGGTATGTTAATGTTTCGACTTTAATATTAATATAATAGTATAGATAGTTACTACCTTTAAGATTTCAGCTTCCTCCGGTAAGTCGATGTTTTATAATTGTATAAGTTTTTGTATTTTGTCTGAATATTTTATGTGACTATCATTTATTATCGAATGTTATCAAGATGATGGTACATCCAATAGATAGATATGCAGTGTTCTTTATCTTTTGATGTGTTAGAGTCCGAGGGGTCTGCCTTCTTTTGTTGCTTATTCCCTTGATGTTTTTTATTATTATTATTTTTTTCATTTTAAATTCTTTTTTTATTGTGGGATAACCAAAAAGGGGATAACCAAAAAGGGGATAACCAAAAAGAGGGGGTAATCAACTACAAATTATACCCCTTTTTGCTTATTATAGTATAGTATAGATAAGAAAAGAGTATAGATACTGATCCTTCTATTAATATTGGTAACCCTATTTTTCAGCAATCTTAGGTGTAAACGAAATATAGTTCCAAAATTTTTTTTCAATTTTTTTTTCTAAATAAAAATTTAAGATCTAATTTTTGTTCAAAAAAATTAAATTTGAAAAAAAAATTACTACGCCATAGATGGCCTGCAGCAACGCTTTTTTTTTTTGGTGTTTGCCTTGAAAAACGTTGTAGTAGCTCTAAACTTCTGCCTATTGCAACATTGTTTATTTGATGTTGCTGTATACAAAGCATGGTGTTGTCGTAGTTATAAGAAACGTAGCAAGTTGCAACACTTGTGAAGTGTTGCCGTTAATATGATTTAAACACAACTTTTTTAACAAAAAATTGAAATAAATAATTATTGTGAATTAAAATTAATTAATTTAAAAACATACAATTTTAATTTTCGAAGTTTATTATTAGAGTCAATATTGGCATTTTTATAATCACTCTACACATTTTTGAGTTGAAGAATTATTATATTTGTAAATTATTATTATTATAAAAATTAACTGTGTGCATTAGATTTAGAAATTAACAGTGTGCTAATAGATTCAGTTATGATTTTATAATAAAAATAATATATGTTTTAATAATTTAAAAAAGATACAACTATTAAAAGATAATAAATTATTTAAAAAATAAAAATAACAAATTATTTTACACAAAAATGAATGGAACACATGAAAGGAAGGCCTGAGATGAAGGGGCGGGGAGTGAAAATGTAGAAGCGGCAAAATTGCCGCCTTGTTTTTTGACGAAATTTTTGAACAAAATTGATAATTATTTAGATAAACTACCACACAAACACATACAGGCCTCTCTCTCTCTCTCACTTTCAAAGTAGCCGCTCTATTTCTCTCGCTGTCAACATAACGGTTCTTCAAGAAAGAGGGTTTTCAAGATTTGGGTTTGTTCAAGTTTCATATATCTTACCGATCTAGCGGGCTTATTTAGTTAGAGTTTCGATTGGGGTTCCATTCAATTGAATTGTACACGAAAGGGCTTCTTAGGTTTCATACAAATAGATTTAGGATTCTTTAGTCATGGTTTCTTGAATTGGGTTTTTGCTACAAGCTTCAATTAGGATTTTTTCAAGTGGGGTTTCACTTCTACTGGACTTTTTATTTCATCTCGGTTTTGATTCAATTAGGTATTGTGCTTGCTTCTATTTATTTTTTTGATTTGTATTATTAATTTCATGGTCTTCATGGATAACATTGTTTGAATACATTTCTTATACATTGCTCGTATTAATACTAAGCTTAACCGGAAATAATCTTGACCAAGCTTTCGCACCCTTTTTTTAAATATGTTTTGGGACCATGATGCATGAGCTAACCCAGTTTTGAGTAAAGTTCATGTTTTATTCTTAAATAAATTTGGATAAATTTTAACTTTGTTTTACTTTAGTAACTATTGAGAAAATTTATATAATTTAATACCAGAAAATCAGATCGGTGACTTCGTCAATAATGTAGATGCCTATATGAAGAGGTGGAGTCCACGATGGTCACATTGAATGATTTTAGAAGGTACAGGCATACAGTTGGCTCGATAGTTGATTCATGTGTGACGGCTGTAACACCTCTTCTTATTTCTGCAATGCAAGTGGCAAGCCTAGTTGCCTTTGATATTATTGAGGTATAATTTTTTCTATTTTTAGTTTTGCTAATTTATTGAGGTATGTGTAACTAGTCTACGGTTTACACTTATTCTGATTGCTGAGGGATTTGGTTAGAAAGACAAATGACATCCTGTTTATTTTTATCTGAAAAAACGCTCCCACGGTTGTGCCTGAAATTGACTCTGATATTGGAGAGGAACGACGAAATTCTACCATGGATACGAGCAACAACGGTAAAAGTTACTTTAATATGCTACAGTTGTATTGTTTCCCATTTTCTATTTGCATCATGTATAATACAGTAGTAGGATCACTATTATTAATTAACAAATTTATTTTTCTAAGAAGTATTTCAATTTATATCATCCAAAGAATGCTTCTCATACATTACGAATATTACCTAAGCAGAGACATTATAACAATTTCTCCTGGCTTTGTGCCATTAGAAAATGCCAAAGGGAGCAATCTCACAAGTCATGATTGCAAACAGATAAATTGTATATTAGCTTATCTATACCTTGTGCATTACACTGATAATCTTTGCTTCTTAACATTATAACTTCTTTGCACACCACTGGTTTGAGAATTGCCAACTTTGACAAGTTTGACAACACACAGATAGTCATTCTACTTTCAGTATTAGATAAATGACTCTTATTTAGGTGACTACGTGTTCATCCAGACTTTAAGAAAAAATCATTTAGATTTTCCTAGTTTCAGCAATAGTTCACACTTCACAGCATCTTTGGCACCTTTTTTTTTCTACTAAGATACAATGATACATAGTATCACCAATAATTTCCTCTTAATGACCATTCTTTTTGTTTTAATAATCATTTTTCCTGATTGTAATAAGGTCTATAAGATTTGAGAATAAGGACAAAAGCTTAAACAATAATCCTGCACTTGAGAATCAAGTTGCCACGAGACAAAAACTACAGGGAGGTCAATTGCGAAAGGTAATATTCTCATAATCATATGTTTAATTGTAATGAATCTATTGCATATTATGTTGACATTGTATATCAACTGTGTGCAATGCAAAATATGGCTAGCTTAAGGAAAGCATAATATTCTTCTGCGTGAGCTGGTCCTTCCGATTTTTTCTTCGACTTTTTCTTTTTGGCGATCTGTTCACTGTCAGATAACTTTGATAGATCCATTCTACTGTTCAATCGCTTTTACAATGAGGAAAAAGTGGTAGTGTAAAGCGAATGGATAAAGTTTCAAAACAAGCAGAAGATGAGCTTTGCAAAGAAATAGAGCTTGCTACCCATCCTCTTGCAATTATATTTACATGAAATTCTATTAAAAACTATGAATTGCAGCTACTTGAGTCTCTTTAACTAACTGATTTGAAATGTGAATTAACTTACACTGATGTCTTGCGTATGTGCCATTTGGTTTTCTGCAGCTCCAGGTAGAACACTAAGTTGACGAAATAGAATTAAAATTAAAATAGATGTGGCAAATGCTTTGGTAAACTTCTATGATACTTATTTTTAGAAATGTTTGGTTTGGTTTCACGTTCTAAAAAAATATTAAATAGTTTTTGGTCAATTTGTGTTCAATGATATTGACATCATGTGTGCAGGAATATCTTCACTTCTATTGTAATCCTCCTCTATGCCAAAGAGAGATTAAGTCCAGCAATATCTTACTAACCTAGGTTGATGTTTAAAGTCGAGCTCATTAATTCGTTATCAGTTGAACTCAAATATTGCTGATTGATACAGAGAACCAGTTTGTTCCAGAAAATGCATACATTTATGTTTGCACTAATACACGCAAGCGTACGTGGTCACAAGTAATATAGATATAAGTCAAGTTCGTTCCCACAGAGATCTGGTTTAGGTTTCAATTCAGTTAATGCACCTATGCAACAATATTTAGTTTTTATTCACTGCTAAGACAATTAACAAGATTGGGTTTTGATTAACTAAAATTAACTAGGAAGCAAATTAGCAAACTAAGAATTAATTAACTAATGAGAATTAAAATCGAATTACTTATATGAGAATAAACATGGGATCATAACCTCATTAAATACTTCGCTTAGATCTGACGTCTTTAATCACTATATGCAATGGTTATGATATCTGATCGGATAACACGAAACAAGTACACGCTACCTGTCAGCATACGTATACCATACTACTCATACATCCACAAAATAGATAGAAGATGAATAGACACCAATTATGCTTAGACCCTATATGTCTATAGAATTTGAAAACATAACGGTTGAAGAACAAGTTATCCATAAAGATCACACAGGATAGTATAAAGTAGTTCAAATTACACTACGAATCATGTTAATAACAATCATGAACCTATGCTAGCATGACAAGTTCTAAATCTCAAGATCCACTTTCACTTCACAAGAGATTAACAGATTAGATGTTAGCTACGCATCTAACAATTAAGCATAACCATACAAGGATATTAGATATACATCACACACAGATCTTTAAAGCATGATCAAGATACTAAAACTCCATAGATAAATCTGTTAGAATCCCATGACAACGATTAGTTCATAATTGAACCATTCGTCACCATGAGATCTGATGAAAACATGATAATAAACAAAGTATTAATGATTACAAATAAACTAGAGTATGAGTTTAAGAAAACAAATTCAAAAACTGGAATCCAGAGTACGCCTAAGAAAAGAATACAAAAGATGAAGTAGATCTAGATCCCGTTGCTTGTCACGAGCGTTAGTGTATCCTTCTCTGCTTTTCTCCCTTGTGTTTCTGATAAAAACTAATTTTCTGAATGCCTAGATGTGTTTATATAGCCCACAGAATACTTTTCCAACAAGAAATTCCATAAAAAACCAAGTTTAAGTCAAAACAGGATTCTGCCAGCCGAGCTCCCGCGCCGTAGTGCACCGCGCCGCAGCCTCACGTGCCGTAGCATGCCCTGCATACTGCCCGCTTGGTTTTTGCTCTATTTCTTCGTTTTATCAACCGTTTATCCCGCTCCCTCTTCCGTGAATTGCCATTCTTCAAACCCTTGATTCAAAATCTCCTTAGTAACGTAGGTAGAGACTCCATTCTTCATTCCAAGCTCAAAATCCACACCAAGATCATGGAATTATAAAACTTTAACCAACGATTTACAAACCTGCACGACTAAACGAAACACATCAAAAATACAACAAACTTGAGGCCAAGTGAATCAATTCAAGCCGATATGGAACGCTCCAAGTGGATATAAAATCCACTTATCAATTTATAAAAAGAATTTTTATGGCATTTTCTTTTGTAGAGTTTTCAAGAAACATAACAAAGGTGGAGGCAGCCTATAAGCACGAGAAGCAGACTATGGGGGTAATTGAAGAAATTGTAGAGTTGTATTCGCGACACGATCTTAAAGATGCGCTGGATGCAGATGAGAATGTATCAGATGAGAACAGGTTGCTTTCAGCAATGGAGAGACTATGAAATGAAGAAAGATTTTATTTGTTTTCTTGTAGTATTGGATTGTAATTTTTTTTTTTTTGGGTTAAGGGTTATGAAGCTCATTAACTTGTATTGATGAATTTTGGTATTGGTGTAATAAAACAAGTTTTCAATTTTTTGGGAAATGCATATATACATATTGTTCCTCTTAAATTTTTATTATAAAAGTGTTGTATGCATTATATATTGTTGTCATCATGATAGAATATATTTATATATATATATATTTTAGATGATTTTATTCTCATATTTATTGTATTTTGCATTGATTTGGATTTTTATTTAAAAGGTTTTGATGTTTTATTATAAGAAATAAGGAATTCATAACTTGGAAGGATTTTGAGTAAAAAGAGCTATTTTGGAGTTGAAATAGAAGAAAATTCGTAATATTGGGCTACACGGGCTCCCTACACTGTTTGGCCCATATCTTGAGTTCCAGAACTCCAATTTCAGCGATCTTACAGCCCACGCGAAACTTGTGAGATTTTCTTTAATTCTAAGGTGGTCCAAAGATTAGAGTCCAGCTGGAACAACCCAGAAACAGAGGAGTAAAGAGAGGTACGAATTTTACATGAAAAACCTATTCAATTATGGACATCTTTTTGTAAATTTATTAAAAATATTAAAAACACTTTTTTAGTAGATAGAAATCAGATTTTATGATGAGTTTTTATTATTAGGATGAGAGGAGAACGTGGGGAGAATAGATACGTACTTTCATAGCTAGGGTTTCTCTTCATCTCTTCCATTGTAAGTACTTGGTTAAGCTTGGATTGATTGTTCTTCGTTAATACAAAGTTTAAGTGTTTGCACTAATTCACGCAAGCGTACGTGGTCACAAGTAATATAGAATAAAGTTGAGTTTGTTCCCACAGAGATCTGGTTTAGGTTTCAATTCAAGTAATGCACCTATGCAACAATGTATGGTTTTTATTCACTGCTAAGACAATTAACAAATTTGGGTTTTAATTAACTAAATTAACTAAGAAGTAAAATAACAAACTAAGAATTACTTAACTAACGAGAATTGGAATCGAATTACTTATGCAAGAGAAAACATGGAATCATAACTTCATTAAATACTTTACATAGATCTGACGCCTTTAATCAATATATGCAATGGTTATGATATCTGATCGGATAACACGAAACAAGTACACGCTACCTGTCAGCATACGTATACCAAACTAAACATACATCCACAAAAGAGATAGAAGATGAATAGACACCAATTATGCTTAGACCCTATATGTCTATAGAATTTGAAAACATAACGGTTGAGGAACAAGTTATCCATATTGATCACATAGGGCAATATAAGTATTTTCATCTTACACTACGAATCATATTGATAAACAATCATGAACCTATGCTAGCATGGCAAGTTCTAAATCCCAAGATCCACTTTCACTTCACAAGAGATTAACAAATTAGATGTTCGCGACGCATCTATCAATTAAGCATAACCATACGAGGATATCAAATATACATCACACACAGATATTTAAAGCATTAAAATACTAAAGCTCCATAAATAAATCCGTTAAAATCCCATGAAAACGATTAGTTCGTAATTGAACCTCTCGTCATCATGGGATCAAGTGAAACCATGATAATGAAACAAGATATGAATTCTATGTTATAATATGCTAACTAATGATACAAATTACAATGGTAGGATGTGTTTATATAGGCCATCATGTCTTGTCCAGCAAGAAACTACCAAAACAAAATTATAATAGAATTTCTGCAAAATACGTTTCCTAAACTGATTCTGTTTTGAAGGAAAATTCGTAGCTGACTTGTCTTCAATATTTCTGGGTCATTCCAATTATGTTTGGACAACTGGACCACTTTAGAATGATAGAGAATCTCGTTAGCTTCGCGTGGACAGTAAGATCGTCCAAAACGGACTTATAGAACTCAAGATATGGCCCAAACAGTAAATCAGAAATTTTCCCAACCGATAGCCGCGCCGCAGCGCACAATCCTGCGCCTCAGTGCCCAAACTTCCTGGAACACTTTGCTGAAACAGATCCGTCTTCTTCCGAGCTTTCCAACGACTACTTACGGGCCTCAAACGGAGTTGTAGAACTCCAGATATGGCCAAAACAGTGGAGACTGCGCAACCTACCCGGAAATCCGAATTTTCCATAATTTGCTCATTTCTCCTCCGTTTTCTCTTCCGATTCTTTTGCCACTTCCCGTTCTTCAATTCTTGAGCGTTATGATCTTCATGGTAGCCTAGGGAAATACGCCATCCTTCATTCCATTGCTCAGTTTCAACTCCAAGATCAATGAAAACCACCAATCCTAGCCGATAATTGCAATCCTGCACAACTACACAAAACACATCAAAACTACAACAAACTTGAGGCCAAGTGAATCAATTTAAGCCGATATGGAACGCTCCAAATAGATATAAAATCCATTTATCATTATGGTATTCTTTATCTCATCTTGTTTATTAGTATATGTTTTACATGGCTTCTTTCATTGTTCTTATTGCTTTTACTTCTAGCATGAGTGAGTAGTTTACTTCTAGGGTATAAAGGGGAGTTATGTTTGCACCATGATTATGCTTTAATTTGATTAGTAGTTTAATGGGTAAAGAGTAATTCTAATTGATATGTTTTAATTCTTAATTTATGTAATTGGCCAATATCATGGATTAACTGAATGCAAATAGGAGTAATAGATCGAGAGATTTTACTTACTAGAGGCACACATACAATTAGTAGAATTGAAAGTGAGTGCGAGAGCATCACCGGATTTCTGAAAGTGTTAATGCTTGAGAGAGATTAACCATTACTTTAATTACTTGACCCATTGAATTGCTATACTTTTGTGATTTGTTTGGTGTAAGCATGGTGAACCTGAATTGCCCTAGACCTTTTGTTAATTGATTTAAAACATATTTAATTTGCATTGTTAGTTAGTAAAAATCCTCAATACTCGTTTTTTATTTTGGGAACAATTCACAATAGTTAGATTAATATCTTGAAACTTGTCTCCTTGTGGATTCGACCCGTACTTGCTAGTATCTGCTCACAACAGACACCGTGCACTTGCAGTATTATAATTTTTACACATCAAGTTTTTGGCGCCGCTGCCGGGGAGACAGCTAGTTTCTGTTGATTTTAATTTAGTTGTTTAGATTGTTTCCTTGGTCTCATTGGAACCTTTTTTCCAAGTGAGACCAATTTTACTACATTTTCTTGGCTTTGTTGAGTGTTTGCAGGTTATTATAGGTGAAGTTGATACTTTAGCACTTCTCTCTTCCATGTTGGAGGCACGAACTCAGGGAGTTGCCTCGTTGCAAACTACAGAGCCCTCTATGCGTCCGATGAGTATCAATGAGATGTCACAAGTGGCCCCTAAAACTTACAATTTTTGTCCAATTTGTGGTGTCCAGGGTCACTATGGTTATGAATGCTCTTACAATATCTATAATTCTCAGAATGCTCAATGGGGACAAATGAATTCTTTTGAAGAAGGATATGAGTACAATCAGTATTCAAGCACTTTTGATCAAGAATGTGTGGATCAACGAAATTTCTATTACATGGACAATAATGTTCAAAATTGTCAATATCATGATCAACAACCGTATCAGCAACAATATTATGAAGAGCAATATGAGCCACTGCAACAATATCAATATCCTCCTTTACATGAAGAGCCACAAGTTTCTCTAACTGAAGTGGCTGTGCAAGCTGAACAAACGAATGAGATGTTGAAAGTATTGATGCAGGAGATCAATGAATTAAAAACTCAAAATATTATGATGGAGACTCATATTACAGATTTGGCTAACTCTTCCACTACAAGGCAGCTCGACTTTATATCATCACAACCTATCCAACTAGAAGAGGACGAGAGTTTAATCACTCTTACTAATGATCTTGAGTATGATAATTTGTCGACGCTTGATGATGTTGTACCTGTTGAAAAAGAAAAGGAGCATGCCACTGATGACAAGATCAATGATGTTGCTGTTGAGGATAATGTGAGCGATGATGAGGTAATAAAAGAAAGCAATTCTGAGAGAGTTGTTGGTTCTATTCCACAACTTGTGCCTAAGCTACCAATCCCAAATCGAAATAGAGTTCATGTGGATCAATGGTTTGGTATTGGTAAATTTGCTCTCGATCTAGCCTCTACTTACAAGCCTCATTTGCTTGAGACTACTTGCTACAAGGTTGATGTGATAACAGTTTTCCAAGATGATCGTTCTCAAATTTTGATTGGTGATCCATACAAAGTGGCTCTTACGTGTGAAGCCCAAGAAAAGGGAGGAGATGGAAGTGTATGCTTAACCAATGATGTGATAAGCCAAGGATTTCGAATGGCTATTGAAAAACTAAGGAGAGAAGACAAGCCACCACCAGAGCCTCTACCTTATGTCAAGGGAGTTCGATATTTTCGTGGTGCCAAATTTTACAGTTGTTTAATCACAAAGTTTTCCAAAATTGCACAAGCACTTATTGAATTGTTGCTTCTTAATGTCATATTTTATTTTACTGATGCTTGTTTGGAGATTTTCTGCAGGATAAAGAAAACCAATAATACTCTTAATACTTTTTGTGGTGGCGAGTTTTTGATCGAGAAAGTGGAGATTTTGCCTCACCGGTGTGATTTTAAAGAGGTCGAGATAATGACCTTAAAGAATAGCGCTTCTTGGGAGGTAACCCAAACTTGTTGTTGAAGTTTTTTTTTGAAAAAAAAATTCTTTCTTTCTTTCATTTTATTAGGTAGAATTTTTGTATTTTATTTTATTTTATTTTTACTCCCTCAAGGTGCCTTGATGATTTTTGTACGAAGTATTTCAGGTGCGAAAAGATTTTTCTCGTCAAAATTTTTGATATCAATTATTATATCCATATGAGTGAAGTTAATGGGCTACCCACGGGATCTCTATTTCCAACTGCGGTGTGCATGTTCGTTGTTGCAATGAGATCTTTAAAAAAAAAAAAAATTCACGCTGTATCATAATTTTTCCAGGAGCCTACCTCACCCCAGGTTGAAAGTATCTACCCACGGTGTTTGTTTCTCGGGTATGCGTGCGGAGTGTGCTGCCTAATGCGCCCACGGGAAGGTTTTTGGTGCCTGCGGTACATGACCATCCTGTACACACATGTACATTAACATATTTAACTCCCGTGTGAAACATGTACCAACAGGTTTTATATGTTTTATTACTCACCTGAATGTCCATACTATTTTTTTCTTTTCTTTTCTTTTTGTTTCTTTTAGTTATTAATTAATATGTTATATATTTTTAAATATTACTTTATTATTATTATTATTATTATTATTATTATTATTATTATTATTATTATTATAACGTATGCATTCTATTTTTGTTTTGTATATATAACTTATGTACAATATGTTATATTATTTATACCTATATTTTATATATCTTTTTTTACTAATATTTATGTAAGAAATCATTTGTATTATATGTATAATTATTTACTTGATTTTTCTATTAAAAAAAATAATTTTGTAACTAACTTAATTAATTAATTATGTTATGTATAGTACGTTTGTAAATTAGGTTTACAGGGTTGAATGCACCTACTTTCTCATCAACAGAAGAACAAAATCATGGTTGAATCCTAATCATCTTGATTCCAGGGGAATTTTCTTTCTTTTCTTTTTAGTATAGTTTCATATTGTTTTTAGTTGTAGTTTTTGTATTTGTTCATTAGTTCATTGGGGACAATGAACCGCTTAAGTGTGGGGATGAGTTCTCAATGTTAAGAAAATTAAAAAAAAAATCAAAATTTTAAAAGAAATTCAAAAAAAAATAGGAAATTAGAAAATAATTGCCTCGTCTCTTTGTGTGTTAACAAGGATAAGTACACATCTTGTGAGCTTATTTTGCATGATGATTTGATATGTCACATTTCTAAAAATCACATGTTACTTGATGATTCCTTGTTTGTGCTTAAAATTAAAAACTTGAGATGTGTCTTTGCCAATTTTAGTGAGTACTGAAGCATGCTTTCACCTTGTGAGATCTTGAGCCTAATTTGTGATTGGTACATTTTATATCAATCGATTTTTATTGTTGTGTGTTGTTCATCATTGAGTATGTTGCTCTAGAACTTGTTTTAAACCATTTTGAGATTACATGGTATGTGTGTGCATGAAAATGATAAAGGCACTAGGATTAACCACATTTATCCAAACACTACGTGTGAATTATATCCCTAGTGAACCCCTTTGAGCCTTTTAACCGTTATTTTTTGTGTATCACCACTCTAAATTCTTGAGCCTACTTGTTTATTCTTCTCTTGATTTACTAGTAGAGCATTTTGATCCATTTGGGGTTGGTAGTGCAATGTGTGGGGATTTCTTTGTTAAGGTGTGTTCATTTGGTGGGAATCAATATGAACGAACCAAAAAAAAAAGGTTATTGGAGTAAAAAAAGAAAGAAAAAAAAGTAGAGTTTTTGTTCATTGGTTTGTACAATATGAATTGGGAAAGTACATGGTAATATGTGCTTGGGGTTTAATGCTTGTGAGAGTTTGCTCAGCTTTTACATGATCAAAATTTCATGTTGGGTGCTTTAATTAGAAATGAACATTATGCTCTATTAGTTGTCAAGTTAGCCACTTGCTAGCCTTTTTCTTGATTTCCTACCCTTCACCTTAGCCACATTACAACCTTTAACAAATACCTTTTGATTTGTGCATGCATGTATACAAAGTAGTGGAGATTTGGTGGACAACCAAGCATATGGTAGCACATGACTTTATTGATTGAACTTGAGCGAATACACTTCACATATACACTTGAGTGATTTGAGAGATTATGTGAGCTTTTCTGTCCATAGCATGTTACTCACTGAATGCGGCATTGATATTTATCTCATGATCTTTTTGTCTATCTAGACTGTGTGCTTACTTGGATTAGTTTTGTACATTTGATGTGTAAGTGAACAGACTTTCAATATTGTGTGATTGAGGTTTACTTGTGTGGAGTACTATGATATGTTGCATACTTGAGACTTGGTAGAAAAAATGGATTTTGTGGGTATATTCACTATATACCCTCACGAGACAACACTCGTCCTACTAGGGCTGCCTAGGGGTTTAACGGCTTGTTGCATATGCTCAATGCAATCGTGTCATCTACGAAAGTGATGTTAGTTAGGACTTAGTTTTTATTTTGCTTATTTGCCCGAGGACGTGCAAATGCATAGTGTGGGGATGTTTAATAGAATATATATATATATATATTTTAGATGATTTTATTCTCATATTATTGTATTTTGCATTGATTTGGATTTTTATTTAATAGGTTTTGATGTTTTATTGTAGGAAATAAGGAATTCATAACTTGGAAGGATTTGGAGTAAAAAGAGCTATTTTGGAGTTGAAATAGAAGAAAATTCGTAATATTGGGCTACGCGGGCTCCCTACACTGTTTGGGCCATATCTTGAGTTCCAGAACTCCGATTTCAGCGATCTTACAGCCCACGCGAAACTTGTGAGATTTTCTTTAATTCTAAGGTGGTCCAAAGATCAGAGTCCAGCTGGAACAACCCAGAAACGGAGGAGTAAAGAGAGTTACGAATTTTACATGAAAAACCTATTCAATTATGGACATCTTTTTGTAAATTTATTAAAAATATTAAAAACACTTTATTAGTAGATAGAAATCAGATTTTATGATGAGTTTTTGTTATTAGGATGAGAGGAGAACGTGGGGAGAATAGATACGTACTTTAATAGCTAGGGTTTCTCTTCATCTCTTCCATTGTAAGTACTTGGTTAAGCTTGGATTGATTGTTCTTCGTTAATACAAAGTTTAAGGTATTCTTTATCTCATCTTATTTATTAGTATAAGTTTTACATGACTTCTTTCATTGTTCTTATTGCTTTTACTTCTAGCATGAGTGAGTAGTTTACTTCTAGGGTATAAAGGCGAGTCATGTTTGCACCATGATTATGCTTTAATTTGATTAGTAGTTTAATGGGTAAAGAGTAATTCTAATTGATATGTTTTAATTCTTAATTTATGTAATTGGCCAATATCATGGATTAACTGAATGCAAATAGGAGTAATAGATCGAGAGATTTTACTTACTAGAGGCACACATACAATTAGCAGAATTGAAAGTGAGTGTGAGAGCATCACTGGATTTCTGAAAGTGTTAATGCTTGAGAGAGATTAACCATTACTTTAATTACTTGACCCATTGAATTGCTATACTTTTGTGATTTGTTTGGTGTAAGCATGGTGAACCTGAATTGCCCTAGACCTTTAGTTAATTGATTTAAAACATATTTAATTTGCATTGTTAGTTAGTAAAAATCTTCAATACTCGTTTTTTATTTTGGGAACAATTCACAATAGTTAGATTAATATCTTGAAACTTGTCTCCTTGTGGATTCGACCCGTACTTGCTAGTATCTGCTCACAACAGACACCGTGCACTTGCGGTATTATAATTTTTACACATCACATCAATTGCTCAAAATTTGTTTCTATGGGGCCAACTTGAAAATCCATGGAAGGGGCTCACATGTGGGACCCACAGGTGGGTCCCAATTTTGCTAAATGTTAATAGCTACTGCAACACTAGTTTAGTGTTGCAGTACATTATGTTTAACGTTGCCAAAAGTTTCTGGTAACAAAAGTAATAGTATTGCCGTAGTGAACAAAAGCGTTGCCGTAGACCCCTACGGCAGATGTGCAAAATGCAACGCTGAAAAAGCGTTGCCATTTCTTTTTTTTTTTGCTCTATAGCAATGTTTTTTTGGTTTGGTGCAACATTTTGAAAACGTTGCTGCAAGCTATTTATGGCATAGTGATTGGAACTATATTTTATTTACACTTAAAAATGTGTGTCAAATAGCAGGTGATAAAAAAAGACTTGCTTTACCGTATAGGCAACTCCAATCGTCATCTAAAAATTTATAGAGTAAACTTCAAAACGGTGGCCAAACTTTACACCGATTTTCAAAATGGTGGCCGAACTTCCAAATTCTCATTTTAATGGCCCAACTTTCTCTCCGCCTTTTATAAAGATGGCTGCCGTCAATTCCCACTAACGGAGCTAACAGAGACAGGGGTAAATTGGGTATTTTATAAAGTACAACAGTTATATTGTATGTTTATATAATACAACCCGTGTATACTATCAAATCTACTACTTACAACCTAGAATTTCAAATTAAAAAGGCTAATAAACATGTCAAACACAGACTAATAACATATAAACTTGAACCATGTGATCTTGTCATTACAAAAGGCTAATAATATTCACCATCCATTACATTGGCTGTTTAGATTGTCAAAAGAGCAAATACCCTTGCTAGTTTCTGTCCACAGACTCAAAATACCAAACATATGAAACATGTCAAACACCTTCCACTTTTTAAAAGTTAACAAAAATCAACAGCTTTTACTACTTGTCATAATACTAATTCAATCTTGATATCTCTTAGTGATCTTCTTTTCCCTTGCACTCCTAGCCCTTAATATCTCCATTCTGGTAGTCAAAATCTTCTTCTTGTTTTGCCATGCTTTAGGAAGCACACCACATGCAGCATGCCTTTGGTTGGAAGGTGGAGGACCAAAGACACCTCCTTGGCTATCATTCACTTCATTAGTAGGCTGTGATGCACCTGGAATAAACTCACTTGCATTGTTTTGATCACCACCAATTTTCTGACTATCCTCAGTCCTTTGTTCTTCATGGTTTGAGTCCCTGGTTTCCTCTGTCCCAGCATCATCTGTCCCAGCACTATCTGTCCCAGCATCATCTTTATTCTAATGGAAAATAAAAAGTTAACAAATGTGTAAATAAACAAATGTGTAACTAAATATTCTTGGACAGATTAATACCTTGGATTTACAAGTCCTACGATTGTGTCCCCATGCATGACATTTTCCACACTGCAAGCTTGTTTTTTGTCTTTTTAAACTGGTGGCATCAGGTTGTGGTGGTGGTGCATCATTCTTTTTGTTTCTCTTCATTTTTGGTCTACCTGTGGATGGTTTTACATTGGGGGGCAATGATTGTGTGAAAGAAGTCTTTGCCCATGCTTCTCTCCCATTAATTGGTTCTACAATGTGGGAGTAAACCTAGAGACACAAGTACTGTTAACAAAATTCCAATTTGAAAAATTTTAACTTGAAAAAATTCCAACTTAACAAAATACCTTCTTAAACATGGCAACTGTATAACATTCATGTATGCCCTGTTCTAGATTAAGTCCCCTTGAGTTCATACAAGCAACTGCATGAAAACATGGGACTCCACTGAGCTGCCACTTCTTGCAGTGACAAGTCTTGCCCTCCAAATCTACCACCAATTCATATCCTCCTGCAGAAGTTTGTACTAAATATCTTTATAAAAGGCGGAGAGAAAGTTGGGCCATTAAAATGAGCATTTGGAAGTTCGGCCACCATTTTGAAAATCGGTGTAAAGTTTGGCCACCGTTTTGAAGTTTACTCAAATTTAAATTTAGTACAATTTTACCTCAAATTATTCTAATCACTAACCAAAAAGTAATCTAACTTTGGATTAGTACATAGTATTGCTTCAAATTTAAATTATCACTATTCACCATTGATCCAAATTTGTTATTATTATTTTATTGTTAATTTTTATATTTGATTAATTTTGTTATTGTTATTAAATGTAAATTAATTAAGATTGGAATATAATTAAATTTCATGATAAATTATAAAACAAATTCAAAATATAAAAAATTTCAAAATACATGAAAATTTAAAACATAAAATAAAATAATACAAAATAGATAATGTCATGATAATACAATTTAAAATAAAATGAAATAAAAACTAAATTATTAATTAGTCGTTGGACAAATCAGTATTGTTTCTTTCGAGATATTCAAAGTACTATCCGTAATTGTTATTTTTATGTAACGTTTTATTTTTTCGAATATATTTTGTAATGTTTTATCTTTAATTGAATGCATTTTAGTTATAATCTAATTGTTGATGTTTTTATTACGATTTATAATGAAATTAATTAATTTTTTTCAAAATACTTAAAATCAATATATATAAATATAATAATAATGATTGAAATTGAATTTATATTTAGATCATATGATTAGAATAAAATTTGGATCCAATTGATTAATTATCCAAATTTGACTCCCTTGCTACAAAATATTATTGCATTGCCATTGTTATGGTTTATTGTTTAAACTTATGTTGCTGTTTTAATTTGTGTATTCTTTTTAATTTCTGTAGGGAGTGTTTATGGTTTTAAGTACTACTGGTTTTTTGTAACCCTAAAAAAAGTCCTATTTCTTCTTTTTTTTAGTTAGTCGCCTTCGTCTTTCTTTTTTTGGCTATGATTTCTCCATCGATCAGAGTATCTTGTTTAACTTTTAATAATATTTATTTTTAGATGAGATATATTTTTTGTATCCAATTTTTTGAATTTTTGTCGTATCTATTTGTGAGATTCTAGTATGTCTTAATATGTTTTTGGTTGTTTTGTGTTCTTTATTTTGTTGAAAATGATTAATATGATATATTGAGAAATCTAGAATACTCGCATTGAAGTGGTGTGAAATGGAATGATGATGGAAATCGTAAGAGCTCACATCACAATAAAAAGATTATTAATACTGTGAGGACATCTGTATCTCCGATTTTTTTTTTAAAAAAAAAAGAACTGAATCATTTCATTACTTTAAACAATCATAAGATAGAGCCTCCAACAAACACGTAGGAGGAGACGTGAATAAATTATGGGAATTTACTAAACATGGGATTCTAGCAACCTCATGGGCTACCCTGTTAGCATTTTTCCGAATAAAAACCACTGCACTTCTATATAGAGTACCAAGACTCTGTTTGCAACTCTCGATTATCTCTCCAACTTCTAGGTAGTTCATGCTATTACTTCGCAGTGCATTAATAGTAAGCTGAGAATCTGACTCAATTGTTACTTCTTTCTCTTGCATTCGCATCTCTTTGATCCATGATAAAGCTTCCCTCACGCCGATAGCTTCAGCCTCACACACTGATACCTCACCTGAGATCTTGTGAGTCCTAGCTGCTATGAATTTACCCTCATGATCTCTCAGTACCATCCCAATGGAGAAAGTTTCGGCCCCTGGGAAAACAGAAGCATCAACATTGATTTTGAATGCTCCAGCTGCAGGAGGTTGCCACTTCGTATTTGCCTCGTGGGTTGTGCTGCTAGTATTCGTATGATCTGTAGTACCACTCTCTTGCTTCTTCCTTGCTTGAATCCATTCTGTGTGTATCTGAAAGCTAATATCCATAGCAAATGCTGGTGTGACTATCTTCCCATCCCACACTTTCTTATTCCTCCAATGCTAGATACCCCATAGGATCACACAGATTTTAAGCATCTCGTCAGCATTTGCAGAACTGAGTTTTTGCAACAGCCATTCGTGAGCCATCTCCACTTGACTCCAGTCATAAATTAATCCCATATGGTGCCAGCATCCAGTAGCAAAGCTGCAATCATAAAACAAATGTGACATATGTTCTATATCAACTATACACATAGGACATGTGATACCGATCCTAAGTCCTTTGGAACTCAACCTCCTGCGAACTGGTATAACATTTCGACAGAAACGCCACACAAATACTTTGACTTTATGAGGTAAATTCAGGTGCCATATTTTCTTCCAGCCCGTGCTTTGAGGAACTATACTAGTGCCAAATGTATTCTCATACCAGAGATGATAAGCACCATTTGTCGTGTAAATGCCATTACTTGTCATTGTCCAGACCATCCTATCATGCACTAGACGTTGGGGTATATGCATTGCTAAGATTGCATCTGCATCTTCTCTAGTAAAAGTACTTCTGACCAACGAGGTATTCCAATGCTTCTCACCTGGTAAAAACAGACTGGACACCTTCTCATTCCGACCTTCATACAGTTGAGATTTTTCCACCTGAAAATTCTCCTTATTTCTCAACCATGGATCTTTTGTTGCCACAATATCGTCTCCACTACCTAGCACCCATCTGAACCCTTTCCTAAGTTCTTCCTTCGAAGCCCATAACCCCGACCATAGAAAACTTGAGCCTTGCCCTTTATTAGCTTTCAGTACATGGACATCAGGAAAGTAGCGTTCTTTAAATACTCTTGCCACTAGAGTATTCGGATTTTGCATAAAATTCCAGATGTGTTTTCCCATTAAAGCGACGTTGAATCCGTGCAGGTTCCTGAATCCTAACCCACCTTTACTCTTCGCGTAGCTCATGTTGTTCCAGGAGAGCCAATTTAGGCCTTTCTGAGTGTCACCTTTACCCGACTTCCACCAGTAGTTGTTGAACATTTGTTCCAACTCACGACAGATGGATACAGGAAGTAGAAAACAAGACATACTATACGAAGGAATGGCCTGAGCTACATTTCGGATTAAAACTGTTTTACCTCCTTGTGACATCGGTTTAGCTTGCCATCCTTGAATTCGTTTGCTTGCCTTTTCCTTCAAGTAGTTAAATACTTTCTTCTTCGATCGACCCACTAGCGATGGCAACCCGAGATACTTTGTATCTGTGATATCAGCATGCACGCCTAGAATCTGTGAAATATCTAGCTATTTGTTTCTGGCAACATTTGCACTAAAGAAAACCCCTGACTTTTGATAGTTAACAGATTGTCCTGAACATTTTTCATAGCTTACAAGCAGTCTCTTTATATTGCTGGCCTCTTCCATATTAGCTTGGAAAAACAGAAAACTGTCATCGGCAAATAGGAGGTGGGAAATTGTTGGTGCTGTTGGGCTAATTTGACATCCGTGAATCATTCCACTACTCGAAGCATCGTCTATGGCATTTGATAGTCCTTCAACACATAACAGGAATAGATATGGCGAGAGGGGGTCGCCTTGTCTCAATCCTTTCTTAGGAATAATTGGCCCAATCTGTGAGCCATTAAGGCAGAAAGTGTACGTAACTGTTTTGACACAGAGCATCATCCAGCCAATCCAAACTTCGCAAAAACCCAATGCTTTCATTCTCCTTCGTAGAAATGACCAATTAACTCGGTCATATGCCTTGCTGATGTCCATTTTCAAAGCAACTTCACCTACCGTCCTTGCTTTTTATGATTCATATGATGAATTAGCTCAAAAGCTATAAGTACGTTGTCCGTTATACCTCTATTTTTTACAAATGCAGATTGGTTTTCGGAGATTAGAGCTGGCAACACCTTCTGTAATCTGTTAGCAAGCACTTTTGCAATAATTCTATACAGAACATTACATAGTGCAATGGGTCTTAAATCTCGCATACAAGCAGCATTATTTTTTTTTGGTATAAGTACAACATTTGTGCTATTTAAATCACCTGGGAAATCATTTTTTCGAAGCCATTCCGTACATTGTCTGAACACCTCTTGCCCCATAACTCGCCAAAAATTTTGAAAAAATGCTGGATTAAGCCCGTCAGGCCCTCCCGTTTTGTCTGGGTGCATCTACTTAATAGCAATAGTGAATTCCTCGAACTTAAAATCCTCAGTTAACTCCAGATTCTGCGCTGCAGACAGCACTCTATGACTGCTAACATCTGCCATGTTAGTTGTTTGCTCCTCTTCAGTAAAACGCTTAGAGAAATAGTCTCTAACGATGTCACACATTCCCTCTTGATTGTCCACCCTGTCTCTCTCCTCGTTAGTTAAGTATTCAATTTTGTTCGCTCGTTTCTTTGCAGAAGCCGAGGCATGAAAGAATCGAGTGTTATCATCTCCATCACGCAGCCAAAAAATTTTAGCTCGTTGTTTCCAATAATCTTCCTCTTGGAGTAGAAGTGTATTAAGCTTTTCCTTCTTACTTAGATACTCCCTTATGCTGTCAACATCACTACAGTCCACTAACCTGTCGATATTTGCTTTATGCTGTATTATTTTCTCTCTAAACTTGTGAAAGAATGACCTTCCCCATCTGGCCATAAAAGACGTAACTTCAGTAATTTTTGGAAGAAGATGTTTAATGGGAATCGAGTTCCAAAGTTCCGACACCTCCTGTACAAAACCAGGTTCTTTTAACCATATATTTTCGAAACGGAATCGAAATTCCCTCCTTGATACATTAGTACTCAGCAAGTCCAACACCAGTGGTTCATGATCAGATACCGAGGCATGAATAACTTTGAGGTTATTCGCTGGGAATTTAGTCAACCAACTTTCATTACTGAAATCCCGATCCAATTTTTCCCTTACCCAATCATTTGTGTTCCTTCCTCTCTCCCAAGTGAACCTTCCACCCCTTAAACTTATCTCAGACAATTGGCATTCCTCTATAACCTTCCGAAATCCATCAAGGAGATACTGAGGGTGTGCAGTCTTACCCTTTTTATCAGCAGCAAACATAAGGTCGTTGAAGTCACCCCAAATACACCAAGATACACTCGATATATTTGCCAACCTTCGAATCAAGCTCCAAGATTCCCGTCTTCGGGTACGTTCTGGATATCCATAGTAGCAAGACAGACGCCATGACACTGTGTTATTGTCCATGAACAGCATATCAATATGATGACTAGAGAAGCTATCTACTTGACACTGCGCAGCTCGTTTCCACAATACAGCCAAGCCACCACTTCGTCCCACTCTATCCACTGAAAAGCAATTATCAAACCCAAACTTAACTCGAATTTCCTCAATTTTATTTGAATATGAAATAGTCTCTATTAAAAACAAAAAAAATGGGTTTGTGATCCCTTATAAGATCACCAAGTGCACGAACTGTGCGAGGGTTCCCAAGCCCTCGACAGTTCCAACTTATGTGATTCATGGCTCCTGGCTAGCTTGCTTTGCAAGCGTAGCCAATAGAATTGAAGAGGTCTCCACACAATCCTCATGAGAAAGAGTAGAGTCCTTGTTTGTGAGTTCTGTCTGTCGTGTCTGTGATGCATTAACTTGGGCTTCAACTCGCTGCCTTTTCCTTTCTTCTAAGTTAAGCCCATATAATTCATCCGAGTCCAGCCCATTATTATTATTCTTATTTGAATTTCCCTCCGTTGGCTGTGACTTATTCGCATATCCAACCGCATATCCCGGAGTATCAGCTTTGTTTGTTGCACTACGACTTTTGTCACGCGAAGCAATTGTTGAACGTGGACTTTCCACCGTTTGCCATCCCTGATTTTCCGCTCTGTTTGTCTCCCTTCCTTCCCTGCGTCCCCAATCTCCGTCCCCCTCCGCCCGTAACCACTTACTTGTGCTACCTCCGGCCGTTTTACGTGGTGGAGCACGTAGCCAACTCCCCCACTCTCTAGTAATTTCTCCATTGGTAGTTTCTAATTTCTTGTGACAGAATCGTTCTGTATGATCCATCAAGCCACAAATGAAACAGAAATCCCCCAATTTCTCATATTTACATGTAACCACAACCTCAGTTTTGTCCTTCTTCACAATTTTCTTTTTTCTTTTCAACTGTTTCCGAACGTCTAACCTGATTCGTATCCTCATAAACTCACGCCATATACTTGAGTTGTTCTTTGCATCATACTGCACAAACGTCCCAAAGAAATTGCCCAGCTGCTTTCCCACCATCTTTGTCATGTACCCTACGGGAAGGCCATGTATCTGAATCCAAAACTCTACCTCATTTAGTGCTACTCTGACAGGATCCTCTCATGGTTTGACAGTATTCATCACAAGAAGCGCATTATCAAAGGTCCAGGGACCGTTGTTAAGCACCCATTTCATGTCATCTTTATGGTAGAATTGGAATAAAAAAATTCCTGGCTTTAAATCCTTGATGTGAATACCCATTGCAGGCTTCCACAGATCCGCTAGTTTTGTCCGCATTGCTCGAACGTTGATGTTTTTTTCTGTTAGAAAGCGGCCTACAATGCATAGCTCAAATCTGTTGCATTCATCCTCCACGTCTTCATCAAACACCATCTCTGCATTCTCTTCATTTTAAATATCCATTTCCTCCATTCCCATCTCTAAGTCCTCCATTGTTGTCATGACAACCACAAGCTCACACAATACTATAGAATAGCAAGGAGAGAAAACATTCAAAAGACTCTCACATAAAGGAGAGAAAACTCTGTTTGATTAGTGTAACTGAAATATCTGAACATTGGATTACATCTAGATTTTGTGTGAAAGTCAATTGTAATGTTACTATTTTTCGAAAGACATCAAAAACTGTATTGTTTAGTAGATCATCGAATTCATTTTTAGATTCAAAAATATTTACATCATATATCAAGCGATCCGAAAACAAAATGACTAATTATATAATTCATTCATTTATTTTTTAACCCGACTAGATAAACGTTTGAGAATTTGTTTCAACTGAGTTTTGTTAAAGTTGATAAAATTTGTTTTAAATTTGTCAAAAAAATCTAACACATTATCCTTTTTAATTTTTGTGGATAGATTAGGCTTGTCAACGGGTCGGATTTGGATTGGATTCGATTAAATCCATATCCATTTAAATTTGTCGGCTCGGATTCGGATCATTGTCGGATTATTAATAGCATGATCCATATCCAATCCATTAGGATTTCGGATTATCGGATCAGACCTCCAGATCCACTTAAATTTAAAATAAAAATTAAAAATTGATATAGCAAACAGTAAAATAATAAAATTAAATTAAACCAAAAAATCTTTAAAATAGCAAAAAAAAATCTCAAAATATAATATTCAAGATTTAATAATAAAATTTGAATTGAAGTATATGTGATTTGTATATATATTATAACCATTAACATAAATTTAACTATTAAATAAATAAATATGAACAAATAACTTCGAATGTACATATTCATTCGTTTGAATCTAATGAAATAATGGTGTATACAGGATATGAATATCTAATGAAATAATAATGCACATGAAAGATGAAGAAAATACTTGAATGAGAAATAAAATAATAAATCCCAGAGAAATAGATTAATTTGATTATATATAGTTAAATTTATCTTATATATTATATTAAAATTATATATAAGTAATTGTAAATGGTCGGATCGGGTTATTACTGGATCGGATAATCTAAAATCCATATCCGATCCATTATACATCGGATTTTTATCGGATCGGATTTTTATCGGATCGGATTCTATTTTATACAATCCATATCCACTTATTAAAGCTCGGATCGGACCGGACCGGACCGAATCGGATCGGATATCCGATCCATTAGGGTAGATAGTGCTTATATATATTCTGAAGAACTACCGATTTTAAATCTAACACATTGATTATCCGGTATTTAAGTTGCGCATAATGAGCACAAACAGATAAGAAGAGTATATCGAAAATTTTATCACGAAACATTTCTGACTAAATACATAATTCCGGGCTAAATGTTTAAAAAATTGTCGTCGATAAATTTTAGAACAAAATTTATGTATATTTAAAAAATTTATAGTACAATCCCTCTCAATTTTTTTTTTTAAAACCTCTAGATTTTAAATGACTACTCTTATTTTGGTGTAAAATGACTACTCTTATTTTATTACATGATATATGCTTTTTTCAATACTTGAGATTCTGATGATTAGGTCGGAAGAATATAAGGATTAAACGATAATGAAAAATAACGATCATGGAGTTAGTGCGACTTGTATATCTAGGGTCTACACCACTAAATTATTTAGTTTCATGAAACTAGAAAACACAAATTACGCACACATCTTTTATATTTTAATAATGGGAAAATTCTTAATGGTAGGTTCTTAGAATTGGTTTTTCTAAATGATACATAAAATAGTTTTAGTTTTCGAATAGTACCATTATACTATTATGTCATTTTCTATGGTACCCCTACCGTAGCCGAATTGGTTAAAATGGGGAAAATATGATTGAGTGAAATTGGGGATAATCAAATTCAGTATAATCGGGGTTCAAAAATCGAGTATCATTTCTAACTAAAAAACGAAGAATCTCATTTGGTTCAATCTGAGTGCATCTTCTCGTTGCTCTATTTATCTTCCATATTCTCATTATTTTATTTATCTTCGATCATCACATAAATAAGAAGAGGCAATTTTTAGAATGATAGGATAAAAAAAAACAAAATAATATATTTAAGAGAAATTTTCAATGGTACCCTTCTAGAATTGTCTTTTACAAATGGTACCCAAAATATAACATTTGATTAACGGAAGTTAACGATAGAGGTATTACAAAGAATGACATAATAATAGTATAATGGTACCAAAACTATTTTGTGCATCATGTAACCATTTAGAAAAGCCAATTTTAAGAGGTTACCAATGAGAATTTCCCTTTAATAATTTAACAAGGCCGCTGAGCACTAAATTTATTATAACAACTGCTAGATGGGCTTTTTTGAAATTAGAATACAGAGAGGTCCAAGACAGCAAAGAAAGTTGTCCATTTAACCGACAACAAATCCATATATACAGCATGAAATGGGCCTGTAGCCCAGTAGTAGTTTCCTGCATAATTTTACAAGCACTGTGTAATTTTCTTTTTACATCCTTAAAAGAATCATTAAATTCAGCACATTAGTTGCTTGATTTTTTAAATAATTAGAAATTAAATTTAATGAATAGTGAACACAAATTCAGTATCTATATTAGGGGTCATTTCTCCCTGTGCCAACTAATTTGGTGCCTCTTGTTGTAATTTTCATTACATTATGTGTAAGTTGAGTATTTAAATCCGGATCTAACCATAACTATTGATTGTTGCGGCATGTCGTACCTTAGTAAAGTAGGGTGGTGTGTTATTTATCACAGGTAGGGGTGAGTATCGGGTGAAACGGTCGGGTTTGGACAACAAAACCACCCAAACCATATATTTCGGTTTTTCAATCCGGCCAACCATAACCATAACCATAACCGTTAGTACATAATCGTAACCACCCAAATTATAACGGTTCGGTTTGGGCGGTTTCGGTTTTAAACCGTTAAAATAAAAATTATATTCACTTGCAAATAATTATCAAAAATCGATGAGACTTACGTTACCGCACCAATGTTAACAAAAGATAGAAAAACACACAAAAAAATGAGACTGCTGCTGTTAATCTGTTACAAACCCAACTATGCCAAATATCATACTAGCTTGACTGCTTGACTACTGAACATAAATAAAAAACCAAATTACAACCAAAAATAAAAGTAGAGTCTTTAGCATGGCTCCATGAGTCCATCACACAAATGATTAATCGGAAATATTATATATATATATATATATATATATATATATATATATATATATATATATATATATATATATATATATATATAATATTCGGGCGGTTTGGGTATAACGGGCGGTTTGGTTATCGGTTTGCGGTTTGGTTATATCGGTCGGTATAAAATACAAAACCAAACCAAACCATTATTTTTCAATTTTTAAAAAAATGAAACCATAACCAATCCAAACCGTTACAAAATCGTAAATTTCGGTTTGGACGGTTTGAAACGGATGGTTTGGACGGTTTCGAAAATTTTTGCTCACCCCTATTCACAGGTGGTATGATATGTTACATATAAGTTGAAAGTAGGACAAATCATGCTTTTAGGCTCCAACCAGATAAAGGACAACTTTATTACCAATATATCCATGGTTTCACAGAGAATCCAGTGTTGTACGAGTTTTAAGTCCAACACTTCATTAGAAGCAAAAATCTAGTTAACAGAACCACATTTTTTCCTAATCTGTCCTCCTTGACCTGTAATAACTCCAATATTTCCAAGTTTAACCATTGATGCTGCAAAGTCTCTTGAAAATAGATAAGGGTACATACTGTAGTCATTCACCATTGCAGCAGTTTCTTGGTTTGCCATCAAGGCCTGATCAGATTCAAGAAGGCCATAATTGTTGACAAGGTTTTTGTAATAAGCGTTATCAAACATATAAGTTGTCGAAGTGTCAAGTGGATTGAGCTTGCTGTTTGATCCATCTACATTAGGACAACTTCTTTGCAAATCTGTTAGTAGTGATGGATGGAGTGTTGGATCCGGCTTGCCGGAACTTTTGAAGTTAAATAGCCTCCTCTTGAATGTGAAGCATTGAGCATAGCCAATAGTATGTGCTCCTATATATGAACTAGTCTTTTATACAATGTTGTATGAATGATCGAATTGTGCAGCAAGTAGTCTTTAGTATGCAACACGAGATGAAAGAAATGTACACAAGTCACAATGGATTACCTGAGAGAACTACAACATCCTTAATATCAAGACCATTTGATGTAAACTTGGCAATGATTTTATCCAGAGGCTCAAATGGTGATGGTAAATTAACATTCGCGGCTTTCATGCTTGCTGTTAATCCGTCTCTGCGGCCTAACCAAACTTGCCAATAAGGTCCTCCTGCCTAAATAAATAAATAAACATAAATGGTTTATTGTTCCTCCATAATTGCACACATAAAGAGTGAAGCAAGTAACTAAAAATTGTCGAACCATCTTTCTGTACACCTTTTGATAAATATTTTGCGACACAGAGCATTACTGTAATTACTTATGTAAATAAATATCGAAAATTGACAAAAGTAGCGAGAACCGATATGAAAACTGTCTCATTACCGCAATGACAGCTTCTCTAGCTGCAAGAGTTAATATGTCAGTGCAAGAAACCGTTAAGGGACAAGCTCTTTCTACATCTGCTTTAATGTTATCAATGATATCGAATCCCCTAACCGAATTCCGGTTGGGCCCTGCACTCTTCTCTCCTTTGAAGTTAGCCGTGTCATCAAGAAGAACAGAACCATCACAACCCTGTAACAAATCAAGAACCACAAAATAACAAGATCAGTGATTTATTGATAGAACCAAGTGCAATATTTTCGTTAAAAAAAAAACTGAAACTATCAATCAAGAAAATGACATTTTGTTCAAGATGATTATAAATGAGGCATGAAATGGTGATTACATTGACGAAACAATCATGAAACTGCAACCGAAGCAAAGATGCAGCAATCCTAGTGTCGTTCCTAAAAGCTGTCCAAACATTATACCTAACAATCATAGGCAAATTCGGGCAAGAGTTTTCGTAAAAATTGTAATCAAGTTGTCCACTTGTAGTGATAGCCAAAAGAAAGGGAATAACTAGGCAAGACAACACTGCATGAGCCATAGTTCTTGACAATATGACTATTTTCTTAGTGTAATGCAGAACTTTGATGACTTAGTTGAAGACATTAAGAGCATTATATATGCAGACAAGGGAAACGATCGAACTGAAGCCATTGGTAGAATTTAGAGAGTGGTGATGCCACTATAGTTGTGATAA
The DNA here is from genome assembly GCA_037693485.1 of Kitagawia praeruptora. NCBI lineage: Eukaryota > Viridiplantae > Streptophyta > Magnoliopsida > Apiales > Apiaceae > Kitagawia > Kitagawia praeruptora. Next base: position 87,378,628 of record CM075351.1, on the reverse strand, counting down.
CCTAATGTCCATGGCCGCCTCTAATATGCTGCAAGAATTTTATTATTTAGTACAACATGATACACACTTTTGCCTTTAATGATCACAGTTTTTTCTACAAAATTGGCAAAAGTAGAAATATGATCTTACATATAATCTTGAAGCCCGCCCAGTGGACTACTGTCCACTACACAATCCTTTTAAATGTTTTTAAGAATTTGACTATTAGATGTTCTCCATGTCTTTTGTACAGAGGTGACTTTATGCATCTTCTCAAATTTTTGTCAAAAAATTTAGTATATTTGCATTTTCTGCAAAATTATTTTCCATGATAATCAACTTTTTTCTTAACTTTCCTAGTTGTTTTTCCTTATTTACATGTCAGTGAGAGAGACTAGGAAAGGGTTCTTGAACATATAAACTCTTGCTAACTCTGCGTGGTGCCATCATGGGAAAAATACATATTTGTTAAATTAGAGTAAGCATGTGCTAAATTTTTTTGTTTATATTTGTGAAATTATATTGACAAAGTATGTAATCATGTAATGAGGATGCAATGAATACAGCACAGCTGAAGATGCAGATTCTTCTGCTCTAAAAGAAGTGCAATACACCTGGTATTCCAAAACCAAACTAACCACTAGTCACTTGGTATAATTTAATCACCACTATGCAAATTCATAACATAGATATGAAGTTATGAGATCAGAGCTTGTTTACTCCAGAAGTCTAATGGTAACACTTATTTCTGGTTCAATACATTGAATATCACAACATAAATAAGTCTTGAGTACACAAAGAGGACTTGTGAATTCATTTTAAAAAAAGTGATATCTATCCATATAAAAAAATACAGTAAGATCAGTCAGTTTCCCATGACATGTATTTGTTCTGAATTCTGATATTTTTAACATAATACAGTATACTTATTATAACACTTGACATATTTACTAAATCATGTTCAGTTCAGCAGTTCAGATTATTAGCTACATAAACGATACTCACTTACTTTTAGCAACAAAAAAAAAAAAAAAGCTCACTTACAAAAGATGTATCATGTATGTATGACAGTATGATATATAGACATATATATATAGGGTTGGACTCCATAAAGAACACCTTATATAAAGAACAACAAAGAACACCTCATATCTAATAGATTCATTGCCCCTGGCGGGGCCACCCAATACAAAAAGTTCTTATTTTTTTAGGCTCTATCCATCCAGCAAAAAAAAAAAAAAAAAAAAATTTTGAAAAATTTACTGTTCATCGATGACGTCATCAGTGACGTCATCATGAACAGTAAAATTTTCAAATTTTTTTTTTTTTTTTTTTGCTGGATGGATAGAGCCTAAAAAAATAAGAACTTTTTGTATTGAGGGCCCCTGGCGGGGCCAATGGATCTATTGGAATAAATGATTTTATAGTGTTCTTTATTGTTTGTTATATAAGAATGTTCTTTATGGAGCAAAAGCCTATATATATATATATATAGGCCTTTGCTCCATACAGAACACTCTTATATAACAAACAACAAAGAACACTTTAGTTTTTTTAGATCCTTTGGCCCCGCCAGGGACACCCAATACAAAAAGTTATTATTTTTTTACCCTCTATCAAGCCAGCAAAAAAAAATAAAAAAAAACTTTTAAAAAAAATTACTGTTCATGATGACGTCATCATCATGAACAGTAACTTTTAAATTTTTTTTTTTTTTTTTTTTGAGATGATGGATGGATAGAGGGTAAAAAAATAAGAACTTTTTGTATTGGGTGGCCCCGCCAGGGGCAATGGATCTATTAAATATGAGGTGTTCTTTATTGTTTGTTATATAAGGTGTTTGCTATGGAGTCCAACCCTATATATATATTAATACGACTGGTACTGCAAACAAAAGTCATCACTGTCTATTAGTATTTTTTATTTGCTGGACTCAAGTACCAATTAGTTTCCCTCGGTCCAATGGTGAAGTCCTGGTTCCATCTGGCAATTTTGGTCTTTTGTGACTTACTTGGATGATGATCTATGTTACTTTAATTCGGGGTAAAGAGCATCGAACATGACACATTACCGAATATTGGACGTGAAAAATCTGAAAATTGAGGATGTTGTGACACACCATAATATATTAATAAACAAGTATGATATGTAAGACATTTAAGAAAAATAACAATAAAACTTAGACTAAACATGATTTTGTAAATGACTTCGCAAATTAGACATCTTCTCTACTTCTAAGTTCTAACTCATTCTTGCTTCTTTCTTTCTTCTTACATATTTATTTCAAATTGCAAGTTTGACTCATTTGATCTTTATATAGGTCAACGTGTCAACATTTTAGTCAAAGGATTCGACACGAAATAAGCGTTGTGTCCGATTGTCCAAGTGCCAACATGGGTATGGCAATCAAAACAGAAGTCCGAATAACATAGAACGATGAATCTTCACAGAGTTGGGCGATATTGGAGATGGAAAAAGTGAACCATGCCCAGTGTTTTCAGCCGTGACCGTAATTTTCCTCGGCCTGGTCGAGCCCATCCTTTCTTTGCTGCTGTTGAACTATCTTCAACCTAAACAAGAATACTCAAGAACTGATTCTGAGTATGAATATCCTCTCCCCTGGTGTAAAATCATTATGAGTATTGTTGAAATACTCATCAAATTCTGACTTTCTGCTCTTCAACACAGATTTGGGCTGTAGATATTGATCCAGACAACTTCACATCATTCTTTCTCCGGTTGCAAGGACATAGTAAAACAAAAATAAATGAACAGCATGCATAAGTTAATCTGATTTAACATACCGAGCTTCTGCAATATTCTGAAGCCCTTTCTCCAGTTATTTTCGTCATTTAACTTGTCTAAAGTTCAAATCCTATACTGAATCAATATGTAGGCGAGGATAAATAGAGTACAAAAGGAAACAAAAATATTGATTTTAGGATTCTAAGCGGTTGCATGCTGCTTTCTCTGAAAGTTCAGGACTTCAGGGGACTCATATTTCACGGGTGCGTAAAGCTTCCTAAATTCAGTTCACTTTCTTTTTCACAGATCTCATTATAGAATATTTTCACACCCATTCCATCCCTTCAACTTTAATGTTGTTCACAATCCTATTTAACGTAAATAATCAGCCTCAGTGTCCCCAACTTAATTAATCTGAATACTGGGAGTAAAAGGGTTCAAACTTCAACTTTCTTTTTGTTTTTCTATGTTTTCAAGAAAACATTAATCGAATAATTTGATTTTTTATAGTCCATAACACAGAATTTCAAATAATACACACAATACAAGTTAAGCCATTGGCCTAAATATTTACTTACCGATTAATATATAGTTATCAAGCTACATTTGGCCAAATATAATATGAAGCCTTTAATTAGTATAAGACCACAAACGGTATACTTGTTCAGAATTCCACAGAGGAACCAAATCAATAAATGTCTAAAACAACTCTTACTTGATTTGTTAAAGTCCGGTCACATTTCAGCATGTGAGCCTCATCACATATGAGAAGATCACAGGATCCACTTCCACTAAATTCTGATGAATGCATTTGATATGTCTTAAGCACCTAAAAAGGGACGCATATCAGTATTCGATTTACTTCTTAGCATTTAGCATACTCTACTGGATTTTTTTACCTGTAGTTGACTGCCAGGGCTTGTAAAACTAGCAAGGCTGGAAAGCACATCATCTCCAGTGCTTTCACACAAAGTAACAAGCCTGACTCGTTTCCCGACCCACTTCAAGATTTCAGCCTCCCAGTTACTTAAAACAGTGATGGGAGTCACAATTACTGCCTTTCTCCCGTCAATCACTTAACGAAGAAGATTATATAGCTGATTTATAGACTTCAACGAATTTCCTGAACTGCAAAGCAATGAATCAGGAAACATAGCAACTTAGACCAGAAAGTAATTGCATAAAGCTAGATGTTTTGCCAGGAATTTCAAAAGAGACCCCAATACTTACCCAATATCATCAGCATCAGCTACAAAACAACTATTAGCGGCGCTACATAAGCCTGAAACACATTCAAATATGAACTGGACCTCTTCTCTGAAAAAAATCAACTGCATCCTCTCAGCATGTAAGTAGAGATAGAAGTTGCTGTCTTTTTCAAATGATTGACTAGAAGAAATTCAGTAAACTTAAAAAAGGAATGTACCTTTACTTACAAGAATAAGATGAGAATTTTAGTTGGTACTGTTAAACATATAATTGAAAATAGAAGTTTTGGCAACTATCAAGCCTTTCTATTTGGGCATAGACGACAGTGAGTAGAGAGGCTGAAGAATATACTTTGTGCAATACATTTAAACCTAAAGGTATAATTATTTTATAGCCATAAGTCCGCATTCTATAGTAACCTCAACTTCTTTAGAGTTTGAAGCTATGAACTGAAGCATATCATTGTTTCTACTACTAATGTTACATAATAGCTCATTCATCTCCTTGTACTCATAAAAATTTTTACCTACCTCTGATGGGGCCGAAGAAATTTAACAAGCACAGGATCCAAAACTGCCCTAATGGATACTAAGGGGACATCTTGTTTACGAGCAGTCGAGCACAGAGCTGTTGAGCCAGCTTTCCATCCTTATCAAAGTAGCCAATAGAACCCTGAGGGTGAAAGGACTGCCAACCAGCTTCTCTTCTGTGTGTTACAGAAAGAACTGGGGAAAGTAGCAACTGCCTTTCCACAACATGCTTCCCTCTGATATCATTAATGTTAAATTCAAGTCAGATTTATGTCAGCACCAAACAAAACCATGTATCCTTTCCTCTAGGCCATTTGCATACAAAGTGAAGATCGAAACTAATGAGGAACCAAAAAAAAAAAAAGAATAAAAGAAACCTTAACCTACTATTAGTTACTTAAAATTTACAATCCTGCACACATGCACACACACACATAAATAAAAGGAGCGTGGGTGACCGAGAACAATGACTTGCAAAACTAAATTATCCAGATATCAGTTACATCTGCGTGGGTGATTGAGAACAATGACTAGCAACACTAAATTATCTAGATATCAATTACATCTGCGAAATACTGCATAGATATCTTTAGGGAGAACATGTATACTCAATTAATTGTTCATCCTTAAATTATCTAGAAATGCTCAATTGAAATGCACTGCATACATCGATACTTCAATTAATTGTTCTCTGGACAATGGAAGCTGTTAGGCAGCAGCCGGCTGTTTTTCTTGCCAAACTCACAAATCCACCTACCCCTCGTGCCACCAACCCCCCCACCTACTAACTCCCCTCCTATAAATACCTCCTCCCCCTTCATTAGTTATTACACCAAAATTCTCTCTTCTCTCTATAGCTGCTAGATAGTCCGTCTAGTAGGGAAGCCGGTTTAGCCCGCTTTCAGGAAGTGTCGGGATAGAAGGTCCTCGTGCCTAAACTATTCCTTAGGGTACTTGGGTCTGACTGCAGCCATCGGAGGTGGTCCCGCTGCAGGGGGTCTTTCTATCAGGTTGTGTGACACTATCCGGGTTGGGAGAGGGAGAGAAGGAAAGGTTGTCGGGAAACAGTAATAGGGGGAGGTTTTGAGATAAACACTTCAGTGAGTTGGGGATATACATAATAGGTATTGTAGGGCTGAATTTTTGTATGAAATTCAAGTGGCCGGATACCCGGATATTGTAATCTCTTTTATCTAGTGTGAAGTTGTTACTCTTGTGGATGTAGGCTGGGCCGAACCACGTTAAATCTCTTGTCTCTTTTACTGTATTGTTGGTTTGTTGCTTCATTACTATCACGCATATTTGTGGGATCTAAGCGCACATATTTACCAAATCGCTTCCGCATTCGCAGGGAATCGGGCAGATTCCTAACAGTTGGCATCAGAGCTAGTTGTGTCTAAATTATTGGTGCCGAAGGAAAGTCGTTAAGAAAAGTGGTTGTCTAATTTGGCGCCGTTTTGACGGAAGTGCTCCCATTGTTTCTTACACTTACCTGGCCAATTGATTTAGTTGTTTGGATTGGTTTGTGTGTGCAAACGGAGATCATGGCAAGTATTGGAGGATTCAAGGTGACTCCATATGATGGTAAAGGAAGTTTTACTCTTTGGCAGAGAAGGGTAAAGGATATCCTAACCCAACAGAAGCTAGCAAGGGCTTTAAAGGGGAAGGAGGGAAAACCAACAAAGATGAACGATGTAAAATTGGAGGAAGAAGATAAGGTCCTTATTCTTCTTACTTCGCTTCCGGAGTCATTCGATCATTTGGTCACAACCATTTTGTACGGAAAGGACACGTTAAAAATGGAGGAGGTTCAGTCAGCACTTTTGTCAAATGCTGGAAGGAAGAACCAGGATGGTGACAAGGACGGAATGACAGTTTTGGCTTTGCATAGTCAAAATAATAGAGGAAGAGGTGCTGTGAGAGGATCTACCAATAGCAGGGGTAAATCCAGATACAGGGAAAAGGGCATGCAGTGCTTTGGTTGCAAGGAGTGGGGTCATATTAGGCCGAATTGTCCGCTTAATAAGAAAGATCCAGATGCATCATTGGCTGTGGTTACTCTTGATTGTGAAGATGTTTGCACCGTCTTCAATCGAGGCACTAGTTCTCCAGGAGAATGGATATTAGACTCAGGGTCATCTTACCATGTATGTTCCGAGAGGGGGCATTTTGACAAATTCCAAGATACAAAGAATGAAACAGTTTCTTTGGCTGATGGATCTACTTGTGAGATCAAGGGGATTGGAATTGTGAAAATCAAAATGTTTGATGGAATAGTTCGCAGCTTGAACGGGGTAAGATATGTGCCTAAGCTGAGGAAGAATCTAATATCTATCGGCCGGTTAGCTTCAGAAGGCTACCGATGCTCTGTAGTAGGGGGAGCTATGAATATCAAAAGAGGCCGTGTCGTTCGGATAAAGGGAGAGCTACGTGGGGGAATATATCGTCTGATTAGTACGTGGCCAGAACGTACTGGAACTTCGAAAATCTGGTTATCTCGTGCACGAGGGAAGAGTGACTTGAAGTATACTGCTGCGGTTGTATTGCTGTCAAGTCTAGACGATGGTGCAAAGACTGCTGGGATGGATGCTTGGTCGAAGGGCTTCCACGACATCAACGAGTAGTTGGTGTGTTGCAGCTGCATATGGGCATCGATCAACACGAATCAAGTGAGCAGTGAACCATGCAACAGATTGATTTGTTTGATATGCAGTTGGGGAGTAAATGAAAGATCGATGGTCACACTTGTGTGTGTGATGGTCACACTTGTGTGTGTGATGGACTACATATGGGATTGGCCGACGTGAATCAAGTGAGTATGTGTGTATACAACAGATTGCTTCACATGTATGTAGTTGGACAAATAGAGGTCAATGGTACACTGGTGCGTATAGCAAGTGGGCATTCGAGAATGAATGTGCAAACTAGGGTATAGTTTGGAGTCTTGGACTCGGGGGGAGTTTTGTCGTAGGAAATGATACGGATCAAGGAAAAGTTGGAGTTGTGCCAACAGAGCGCAGGTTTGGAGTGCAAGTGAAGAGCTGTGAGTTTGGAAAGAGGGGGAGATTGTTAGGCAGCAGCCGGCTGTTTTTCTTGCCAAACTCACAAATCCACCTACCCCTCATGCCACCAACCCCCCCCACCTACTAACTCCCCTCCTATAAATACCTCCTCCCCCTTCATTAGTTATTACACCAAAATTCTCTCTTCTCTCTATAGCTGCTAGATAGTCCGTCTAGTAGGGAAGCCGGTTTAGCCCGCTTTCAGGAAGTGTCGGGATAGAAGGTCCTCGTGCCTAAACTATTCCTTAGGGTACTTGGGTCTGACTGCAGCCATCGGAGGTGGTCCCGCTGCAGGGGGTCTTTCTATCAGGTTGTGTGACACTATCCGGGTTGGGAGAGGGAGAGAAGGAAAGGTTGTCGGGAAACAGTGATATGGGGAGGTTTTGAGATAAACACTTCAGTGAGTTGGGGATATACATAATAGGTATTGTAGGGCTGAATTTTTGTATGAAATTCAAGGGGCCGGATACCCGGATATTGTAATCTCTTTTATCTAGTGTGAAGTTGTTACTCTTGTGGATGTAGGCTGGGCCGAACCACGTTAAATCTCTTGTCTCTTTTACTGTATTGTTGGTTTGTTGCTTCATTACTATCACGCATATTTGTGGGATCTAAGCGCACATATTTACCAAATCGCTTCCGCATTCGCAGGGAATCGGGCAGATTCCTAACAGAAGCCATTATGCCTTTTCGTTAACTAATCTAATATTCATTATCGTAGACTACACTAAAGTTAAATCAGTATCAGCAAACATGGAAAATTCTTTTTCCCAAGTATCAGAGGTAATTGAAAATAACTTGCCTAGCATTCTCACGAAGTAAGAACAGGACTCCTAAATCCTCTTCTGTTAACGGAAAGCTCCCCTACAATAATAAAATACTTTAGCCCCAGTTCTTGAAGCATGTAAATTACGGGATGTGATGAAAGAAAGTTCACATATACTTATTGATCAATGAGGTGACAATTTTCGACCCAACTCCAAACACCACACGAATCCAATCCATGAAAATACGAATTTGAGTCGATAAATATTCAATCAGAAACTACCGGTACAATTACACAAGACCCGAAATTCGAACATGACCCGAAATTTTATGAACCCTCTTTTTATAATCCTGTTTTTGAAATACTTTATGTTTAGAATAACTACATTTAAGTACAATAAAGTAACTTTCACGTATAGAGACTTGATAGTTGATTTATAATTATTTAATATTAATAACCCTATGTCCTTTTTTACACCTCACAAAGTGGGTACAATATATATTGTTCTTTTTTACACCTCACAAAGTGGGTACAGTACATATTATACATTTGAATGGTAACTTTCACGTGTAATGAAAGAGAAATGAACTATTTTTTCTTAAAATTTATGCAAAAGCAATCATTCCCTGTAAATCGGGACAGAGAGAGAATATAATATAAGAGTATATTTTTAATCACTCTAAAAAATAGTTGAGATGGTGAAACCCGAAATCCTACACGAACCCGGTAGGTATGGGTTAGGGTTAGGAAAAAATCAACCTGAAAAAATTGTACAATCTGACCCGACACGAATCCGATCCAGAATCTGAAATTGCCAGCCCTACTTATTGAGTATACTCATTCTAGTGATTCTTAGACCTAGACTTATTTTTGATGTAAATACTTAATTATAGAATATTAGAGTAGCTTTAGTCAATAAGTCATAGATAGTCAAATAGTTAGTTACTTCCTGCCAAGAATTCTGTTATGAAAACTTGTATATAGGCCTCTCTGTACTTCTTTGTAAATAACTTTTCTCTTCCATTCTTGTAATGACTCTGGTTCTGTAAATATATTTTGGAGCTTTTCTACCTAAACTTTCATGGTATTAGAGCTTGCTGGAGCTCATTCTCATCGTCATCTCGTTCTCATCATCATCTTCCGTGTATCTCTGTGAGTCTCTTTATTTTTTGTTGATCATTTTTTCATTTATGGCAGATTAGTGTAATCAATCTGTTCTCTTGTTTTGTTTTTCTGATCAAAACTTGAACGAATCTCAATTGACATTGTTATCATTGTTTTTCTGGAGATTAGTATCATACTTATTACTTATTTGAAGATTCTTTGTTTGTAGACTTTGTTCTTGTTCTGTTCTTGAGATTCTTTACATAATCTTGAGTTTTTTCTAAAATTTTCTCTGAATCATACTCGTTCTTGATCGTTGTTGTTTAGTTTTTGATATCTAGAGTTGATTCTTTCTGAAATACGTATTAAATCTAATCATTACTTCTTTGCTCGAAACCTGTTCGTTGAAATTCCTTTTTGAAATCACTTTGAGTTTTGAGAATCAAACATGACAACAACTACAACTACACAAGGTAGTTTAGATCCTTCTAATGTCTTTTACATTCATCCTTCTGATGCGTCTTCGAGTCAACTGGTTTTTGTAAAATTTAATTGTACTGGTTACAAAAACTAGAAACGATCGATGATGCTGACATCTGCCAAGAACAAATTAGGTTTTGTTAATGGTACAATCACAATTCCAAAAATTGCTTCGCCTGAATATAAGCAATGGTCAAGATGCAATGATCTTGTTGTTTCTTGGTTGATCTTTAATCTGGACGAAACAATAGCAAAAAGTGTGTTATTTTTACCGACTGCACAAGACATTTGGTCATATTTAGAAGAGAGGTTTAGATATGCATCAATGACTCAGGTTTACTCTTTGGAACAATAACTTGCCGAGATAACACAAGGAGCTCAGAATATTTCAGAGTTTTTCACATCGATTAAAACTGTATGGGATGGAGTCACTGATACTAATCCATTACCTCATTGCACTTGTAACAAATGTACCTGCAATCTCACTCAGGGGATTCAATAAAGGCAACAAGAACAAAGACTAATGCAATTCATGATGAAACTTAATGAGAACTATGCTACTATAAGGGTAATATTCTAATGATGACACCACTGCCAAATGTATCTCAAGCTTACAGATTATTTGCTCAAGAGGAGAGACATAAGGAAATTGCTCAGACTAATAATCAAAATGAGTCTATGGCATTTTTGGTGGATAGGAGGAAGAACACACAAGGATTTAGAAATTTCAACAATGCTAAGACTGAAAATTCTGCTTTTGGGAATGGTAATTCTGGTGTTTATAGATAGAAGATGCAGAGTTCTAATCTTGGAAACAAAAGGCTTGGAAGCAAACCATGTTCTCATTACTACTGCACTAATTACAAAGTATCAAGACATGGCATTGATGAGTGCTATAAGATTCATGGCTTCCCACCTGGTTTTAAAGGAAACAGAGATAACAATAAACTAACTGCTTTTGCTCAGACTTCATGTGAAGATACTTCTACTCAGATTCTGAATGAAGATTCTAATTCTGGTTCCAACAATAACATTTCCTTGGAACAGTATAACAATTTGCTGTAAATGTTTAACAAACAGAAGGTAAATGAATCCTTACATGATTCTTCAAGTGCTGATACTTCTGTTAATGATCATGCCACTCTTCTAATAGGTAAAACCAGTTTACTCTCTTGTTCTAATATTGATTGGTTGCTAGATAGTGGGGCTACATATCATATTAGTCCTAATTTGACTGATTTTGTTGCATATACTACTGTTCCTGAACATGATAATTCTATCACAATTCCTGATGGTAGTAAAATTCAAGTGTTGCATGCTGGTAGTGTGATTTTAAATGATAAAATACATTACACAATGTGCTTCATGTTCCTAGTTTTCATTTTAAACTCATTTCAACTTCCAAACTATGCAAAGATCTTGGTAGTCAGTTGATAATCAATTCTAATGCATGTTTTCTTCAGGACCATTCTCAGAAAAGTTCAATTCTTCTTGGTAGACTCAAAAATGGCTTGTACAGTGTGGAAGATTCTCAACTTCTATAAACATCATGTCTCAAATCATCACCTTCATCTTGTCTCATTTCTGCTGATGATAATGCTAAGCTTTGGCATATTAGACTTGGCCGTTTACCTTTTCAACAATTGAAATTTCTTTTACCTACTTGTAATATTCAATCTATTGCTGAAAATGATATCTGTCATGTTTGTCCATTGGCAAAACAAACAAGACTTTCTTTTCCTTCTAGTAGTATTAAATCTACATATGTTTTTCAACTCTTACATATTGATATCTGGGGACCGTATAAGGTCAAAACCAGAACTGATTGTAATCAATTCTTGACTATTGATGATGATTACAGTCGATATACTTGGGTTCATTTACTTAAGCATAAAGCTGATGTTTCTGCTGTTATGGAAAATTTCATAAATCATGTTGAAAATCAATTTCATGCTAAAATTCTTTGTGTTAGATCAGATAATGCTTTAGAGTTGATTGAAGGAAAATTAAAACTTCTTTATCAACAAAAAGGCATCATTAATCAAACTACTTGTGTTTATTCTCCACAACAAAATGGTGTTGTGGAGAGGAAACATAGGCATCTTTTAGAGACAGCCAGATCTTTATATATTCAATCTAAAGTTCCAGCTCAGTTTTGGGAAGATGCTATTCTTTGTGCTACTTTCCAGATCAATAGAATGCCCCTGAAAAGTATCAATTTAGACATTCCTTATTTCAGATTATATAAAGTCAAACCTGATTTAGATATCCTTCGAGTTTTTGGGTGTCTTTGTTATGTTTCTACTCTCAAAATCAATAGATCAGAGTTTGATACTAGAGCAATTCCATGTATGTTTCTTGGTTATCCTCTCCATCAAAAAGGTTTTCAAGTTCTGGATTTAGAAACTTATAAGGTTTTTACATCCAGAGATGTTGTGTTTCATGAATCTCATTTTCCTTTTCATTTGATCTCTACCAAAGATATTAATCCATATAAAACAGCTATCTTTCATCCTTCCATGACTAATTCTACTACAGATTTTTTCAGATTTTAATTTTTCAATTCCAGTAGTAGGGTCCAATACCATTACATTTTCACTACTAGTTTCACCACCAGTTTCATCACCTTCTCAAATTTCTCCAATTTTACAACATTCTACAATTCTCACAGATATTTCTGTTCCTTTAATACAATCTACTAGAGTCAGTAATCCTCCATCCTACCTAAAGGAATATCACTGCAATTTGCAAACTTCCTCATCACCTTCTTCACACTGGTGTAATATGGTTTATAACAACCATTTACCTTCTTTTCGTCACTCTTTTCTCTCTAATAGTACTCAAATTACTGAGCCTCAATCTTATATTGAAGCTGCTAGTCAACCTATTTTGCAAGAAGCTATTGATAAGGAGATCAAGGCATTAATTGATAATAATACTTGGACACTTGTTGATTTACCAAAAGGAAAAAAAGGTTATAAGTTATAGATGGGTTTATAAAGTAAAGTTGAATGATGATGGTACTTTAGGGAGATGCAAGGCTAGGCTTATAGCAAAAGGCTATACACAAAAATATGGAATAGATTATGAAGAAACATTCTCACCAGTTGTCAAGATGAATACAGTAAGGTGTACTATTGCTCTAGCTGCTAGCAAAAATTGGACTTTGTATCAACTTGATGTGAATAATGCTTTCCTTCATGGTGGTTTGACAAATTATTAGCAGAATTGATTAATCAGGGTTTCACTCAATCCAAGAATGACTACAGTCTGTTTATTCAGAAAAATAATACTTGTATTACAATAGTAGCAGTGTATGTTGATGATATTATCATAACAGGTGATAACCTTTATGTTATTCAAGCTTTAAAAGTTCATTTACATGCTACTTTTGGGATTAAGGATCTTAGAGTTCTTCACTATTTTCTTGGCATTGAAATTTCTTATCTTCAAGAGGGTATTGTGATAAGTGGATTTTATATCCACTTGGAGCGTTCCATATCGGCTTAAATTGATTGTCTTGGACTCAAGTTTGTGGTAGTTTTGATGTGTTTTGTTTAGTTGTGCAGATTTACGAGAATGTTGATTATGGTTGATGCTTCTATCGTTTTTGGAGAATAAATTAATTAAATTTCGGATTTCTGAGACGGTTGCGCAGTCTACACTGTTTTGGACATATCTGGAGTTCTAGAAGTCAGTTTTCAGCGATCTTACTGCCCACGCGAAGCCTGGGAGATTTTCTACAACTTGGGATAGGATTCCCAGGAGCAAATTGCGCCGGGTAGGAGCAATTTGCGCGAAGAACAGACTGCTGGGCGCAAGTTGCCCCTGAAAAATTACAGTTTTTACTATTTTGGCCATATCTTGAGTTCTACAACTCCGTTTGAGGCCCGTAAGCAGTCCACGCGAAGATAACGAGATTTTCTATCATTCTAAAGTGGTCCAGAGGCCCAATTGCAGCTGGAATGTTCCAGAAAATCTGAAGAAAAGGCAGCTACGAATTTCCCTTTGAATCAGAATCAGTTTAGGAAACGTACTTCTATTATAATTCTGATTTGGTATTTTCTTGTTGGGCAAGATGTCTAGAGCCTATATAAATACATCCAACCCTTGTAATAGATAATTATCATCATTAGGAGTAGAACAATTACATATCAATTACTTAGGTTTATTTGTATATTTTCATACTTTGTTTTTATCATGGTTTCACTTGATCCCATGATGACGAGAGGTTCGATTATGAACTAATCGTTGTCATGGGATTCTAACGGATTTATTTATGGAGCTTTAGTATCTTGATGCTTTACAGATCTGTGTGTGATGTATATCTAATATCCTCGTATGGTTGTGATTCATGTGTTTAGATGCGTCATGAACATCTAATTTGTTAATCTCTTGTGAAGTGAAAGTGGATCTTGAGATTTAGAACTTGCCATGCTAGCATAGGATAGGTTGATGTTTTAACATCATGATTTGTGGCATGATTAGAGATAATATGCTACCTTATGTGATCAATGTGGATAACTTGTTCTTCAACCGTTATGTTTTCAAATTCTATAGAGATATAGGGTCTAAGCATAATTGGTGTCTATTCATCTTCTATCTCTTTTGTGGATGTATGTTTAGTTTGGTATTCGTATACTGAGAAGTAGCGTATACTTGTTTCGTGTTATTCGATCAGATATCATAACCATTGCATATAGGGATTAAAGGCGTCAGATCTAAGCGAAGTATTTAATGAAGTTAGGATTCCATGGTTTATCTTGCAGAAGTATTTAGATTTCAATTCTTGTTAGTTAGTTAATTCGTAGTTTTGTTAATTTGCTTCTTAGTTTAATTTAGTTAGTTAAAACCTTAATTTATTAATTGTCTTAGCAGTGAATTAAGATCATACACTGTTGCATAGGTGCGTTTACTGAATTAAAACCATAACCAGATCCCTGTGGGAACGAATTTGGACTTAACCTTATATATTACTTGTGACCACGTACGCTTGCGTGTTTTAGTGTAAACAAGTTTTTGGCGCCACTGCCGGGGATCATCGGTGTTTTATTTTTTGGTTTATGTGCTTGTCAATAGTGGTCGTTAGAGTTCACTGACTCAGATTTTTTCTTACCTATCTTGTTTAGTTTGTGGTGTTTTAGGTACTTGAGTGTTTATAGATGGCATGCGAGGAGTTGCCATGGTGGGCATATTCGAGGACATCCATGCCTCAACAATGTGAGCGGTGTTTGGGCGTTCATGATCCCTCACAATATTGTTATTACGAAGGAGTTGATCCATATGTCACTTATGAGGAGCAACCATATTTTCAATACCATCCTCAACAGTACCAGCAAGATGCTCCAGATATGTCATATGTCTGTGGTAGTGAAGAGTTTCAACATCAACAACCTATTCCTACTTTTCAGTCAGATGAGGTTGATGATTTGAAGGAAATTAGGAAGGAGATTAGGATGCTTGCAGAGAATAATGAGAAGCTAATCAAATCTATGGGGACATTAGCTGCTCAAGTTTTGAGAGTCTTGGAACAAGAGAATCAACAATTCATGCTAGAGGCAAATCCAGAAAATAGTGGTGACTTGGAGCAAGGTACTGCATGCTTAATTGAGGAAGACAAATTCCAAGAGGAGGAAGAGTGTAAGTCGCTCGGCTTGGCTGATCTCTGGGATTCTAAGGTGCTGATTGATGAGGTTGTTTCATGGTCAAATCTTGAGGATAGTGCAATTGAGTCTTTTCTTGAGGAAGACAAATTCCAAGATGAGGTGAGCATTCGCAAGCCATGTGAGGAATTTGATCATGTTAGGATGGTGGATGATTTGGAGAGGGCATTATTTGGGACAGACACTGATGAGCTGCGCAAATTTCAAGAATTGGTATGTGCGTACCAAGAGGTTGATGAACATGGGAAAGATGCAGGTCTTCTACTCGTCTCAGAGTTTAAAGATGGAGGTAGCGCATTAGAGCCAATGGAGGAAGTTCTCTTTGAGGAACCAAAGGCTTCAGCAACTTACATTTACCCTCCTCCATTATATTCAAGCGAAGCCCGCGAATGTGTGTTGTTCTACAAATTGATAGATTTTGGGTCAACAGATGAAGGCATTGGAATAGGACATAGTTGTTACTCGAATAGGCCAAGCGAGGATAAAGGGTAGAAAGTGTGCCGCCGTGATGACGATGAAGTCTCACGAAGAGAGGACCAGGCCAACTATTATCATCCTTAATGGAGGCTTGGAAGTAACGTCAAGCTATTGACGTTAAAGAAGCGCTTCTTGGGAGGCAACCCAAGGTATGTTTTCTACTTTCCCTTGTATTTACTTCCATTCAATGAGGACATTGAATATTCTAAGTTTGGGGGTGGTTTGAGGGATAAGTAGTGTATATAATTGTAATTGTTAGTCATTGTGTTCATGTAGGATTTCATGCTTGCATATTAGTATTAGAAAATTATGCATTTATGTTTGTGTTATCTATGTTTGTTTCATATAGGACATTCTGTTTTTATTTTCGTATATCGTGTGAGTTCATAATAGATGCATTTGCACCCATGCTTGATAGGAATTTTGTGTTGTTGACGCTTTTGATTGAGAAGTGGTATGCTTTGTTTTTGTGCACACACATACACTAGTAAGTTGAAGCTAGTAGGCTTACTGAATGTTGTGAGTAATTAGAAGGACATGAATATGTGCAAGATGATTTAGTTTGCATGCTTTGAATACAAGTCGGTGAATTAGAGAGATTTTTACTTGGGATTGAGTATGTTTTTCCACCTAGTGAGTTTTTGAGCCTTATTGCATATTTGCAATTTATTCGTTTGCTTGAGTGTCCACGGATTGTTTGCATTGCTAGCAGTTGTTTGAGGTCTTTCTTGAAATGCATGACATTATTTGACGATTAAAATGATAAAGGCAATAGGAATAACCGCATATTTTCCCATATTACCACACCATATTTACATGATCAATTAGTTAACCTGTTGAGCTTAATCCTATTTTTTCGGTGACATACCACATTACTTGCCTAGACCTTTTTCTTGTATTGGCCTTACATTAATTTGAACCCACATTGTCAAAGGCTAGTAGAGTGCTTAAAGGAGTAATAAGGTGTGCAAGGAGGGGTTTATTGTTGGTCTTACTTTTGGGGGAAATATTGAAAATTTGGGTTTGTTTATTTGATAGTCGGCATATGTAATAAATTCGTGGGATCATTGTTATTGTTATATTATTGTTTGTGTTATATTTAGCTCTCGAAAGAAAAAAAAAAGAAAAAATAAATAAAAAGAAAAAAAAGGGAAAATATATATTATGAGAGCATGTTTGTGTTTGTTGTGATCCTACTTTAGTCGACTCGTCGATTGTTTTTGTTGGAAGAAAAGTATTAAATCCATGTGTGGGGGGGGGGAATAGGGTGTTGTGTATGATTTATTATGGTACTTACTAGCTTTTGACACTTCACCTGTTTTGGCTTATTTGACATACCTTGTCCCTAGCCCCGTTACAACCCAAATAAAGACCTTTTGATTATCGTCATTGATGTATGTTGTGTTAAGAGTTAGATTGATACCAAATGTCAAGCATGTTTATGATTTTGTTGGAGTTGAGTGATACACTTACCCTTGTTCTTGAGTGAAAATTCTTTTGTGAGTGTTAGCTTGTTCTTATGTATGAGATCCCGAGTGTTGTCTCAAAGATGTGCTCTTGTAGGCTTAGCATGTTTATTAACTTATTCTTACATTTGACATGGACTTGTGAGAACTTATGCATGTTCGTTGAGTAGACTATGTGAATACTTGCACTTTCGACACCAAGACATTGCGTATTTACTTTGATTCTTAAGTTGATATGGCATGAGAGGATTTGAAGGTATGGTAGGATATTAGTACTAGATTAATTGCATTTTCATTTAGTTGCATTCATGCATTGCATTGCATTAGGTTAAATGGATTTTGTGGGTACATTCGCTATAGGCCCTCACGAGACCTTACTCGTCCACTAGGGCTGCCTAGGGGTTTAAAGAGCTTGTTGCATATGCCAAATGCAACCGTGATCACCTACGGAAGTGGTACTAGTTAGTTAGTTAGTTGTAATTGTTTATGCTTGAGGACAAGCATCGGTTTAAGTTTGGGGGTGTGATAAGTGGATTTTATATCCACTTGGAGCGTTCCATATCGGCTTAAATTGATTGTCTTGGACTCAAGTTTGTGGTAGTTTTGATGTGTTTTGTTTAGTTGTGCAGATTTACGAGAATGTTGATTATGGTTGATGCTTCTATCGTTTTTGGAGAATAAATTAATTAAATTTCGGATTTCTGAGACGGTTGCGCAGTCTACACTGTTTTGGACATATCTGGAGTTCTAGAAGTCAGTTTTCAGCGATCTTACTGCCCACGCGAAGCCTGGGAGATTTTCTACAACTTAGGATAGGATTCCCAAGAGCAAATTGCGCCGGGTAGGAGCAATTTGCGCGAAGAACAGACTGCTGGGCGCAAGTTGCCCCTGAAAAATTACAGTTTTTACTATTTTGGCCATATCTTGAGTTCTACAACTCCGTTTGAGGCCCGTAAGCAGTCCACGCGAAGATAACGAGATTTTCTATCATTCTAAAGTGGTCCAGAGGCCCAATTGCAGCTGGAACGTTCCAGAAAATCTGAAGAAAAGGCAGCTACGAATTTCCCTTTAAATCAGAATCAGTTTAGGAAACGTACTTCTATTATAATTCTGATTTGGTATTTTCTTGTTGGGCAAGATGTCTAGAACCTATATAAACACATCCAACCCTTGTAATAGATAATTATCATCATTAGGAGTAGAACAATTACATATCAATTACTTAGGTTTATTTGTATATTTTCATACTTTGTTTTTATCATGGTTTCACTTGATCCCATGATGACGAGAGGTTCGATTATGAACTAATCGTTGTCATGGGATTCTAACGGATTTATTTATGGAGCTTTAGTATCTTGATGCTTTACAGATCTGTGTGTGATGTATATCTGATATCCTCGTATGGTTGTGATTCATGTGTTTAGATGCGTCATGAACATCTAATTTGTTAATCTCTTGTGAAGTGAAAGTGGATCTTGAGATTTAGAACTTGCCATGCTAGCATAGGATAGGTTGATGTTTTAACATCATGATTTGTGGCATGATTAGAGATAATATGCTACCTTATGTGATCAATGTGGATAACTTGTTCTTCAACCGTTATGTTTTCAAATTCTATAGAGATATAGGGTCTAAGCATAATTGGTGTCTATTCATCTTCTATCTCTTTTGTGGATGTATGTTTAGTTTGGTATTCGTATACTGAGAAGTAGCGTATACTTGTTTCGTGTTATTCGATCAGATATCATAACCATTGCATATAGGGATTAAAGGCGTCAGATCTAAGCGAAGTATTTAATGAAGTTAGGATTCCATGGTTTATCTTGCAGAAGTATTTAGATTTCAATTCTTGTTAGTTAGTTAATTCGTAGTTTTGTTAATTTGCTTCTTAGTTTAATTTAGTTAGTTAAAACCTTAATTTATTAATTGTCTTAGCAGTGAATTAAGATCATACACTGTTGCATAGGTGCGTTTACTGAATTAAAACCATAACCAGATCCCTGTGGGAACGAATTTGGACTTAACCTTATATATTACTTGTGACCACGTACGCTTGCGTGTTTTAGTGTAAACATATTGCTCTTAGCCAAAATAAGTTTACAAAGGAGTTATTAGCACTGGTTCCTGATGGTTTATCTAAGAAGGCTATTACTCCTCAACCTTTAAATGTTAAGTTCAATGCACATGAGGGTGAACAATTAGATAATGCTGAGCTTTACAGATCTTTGGTTGGGAAACTGAATTTTCTTACAAATACAAGGCCTGACTTGAGTTACTCTGTTCAAGTTCTCAGTCAATTTTTACAAGTTCCCAGAGCTTCACATTATCAGGCTTTGTTACATACTCTAAGATATGTTCATCACACAATAGGCCAAGGCATTTTGCTAAGGGCATCTGATACATTAACTTTACAAGCTTTTTCAGACTCAGATTGGGCTTCTTGTCCTGATTCAAGAAGATCAGTTACTGGCTATGTGTTGTTATTTGGAAATTCTCCAATTACTTGGAAGTCTAAGAAACAATCAACTGTATCTAGGTCTTCTTCAGAAGCAGAGTATAGAGCCATGGCTTCTACAGCTTCAGAGGTGACATGGATTGTTAGACTTTTAGCAGAACCTGGTGTTACTAATTTACAGTCTGTTCAATTACATTGTGACAACCAATCTGCTATTCATATAGCTAAAAATCCAGTATTTCATGAAAGGACGAAACATATAGAGATGGATTGCCATTTTACAAGGGACAAGGTTCTTGATGGTCTTATTCAACTTACATATTTGCCTACAGAAAGTCAGATTGTAGATGTTCTTACCAAGATACTTCCTTCTGCTTCATTTCAGAATTTGCTGTCCAATTTGGGATTACATGATCCAAAGGCTCATCCACCTCCCAACTTGAGGGGGGGTATTGATTATACTCATTCTAGTGATACTTAGACTTACTTATTTTTCATGTAAACTAGCTTTGTAGCCCGTGCAAGGCACGAGCAAGTTCTAGCATCCCATGTTGTGCAATTGTATGTATGCTTGTGAAATATTACATTAGCGATATATTAGTGAAATGTTATTATTAATATAATATAGGAGGGGTAATTTAGTAATTTCATGATAATTAAATTGTCTCCCGATATATTAATAATGATTTTTACAATATATCCAAAAATAATGTCTAGTATAGTGGTAAGTAATCTTTTTTCTAAGTTAGAGGTTAAGGGTTCAATTCTCTTTATTACATTAGCGATATATTAGTGAAATGTTATTATTAATATAATATAGGAGGGGTAATTTAGTAATTTCATGATAATTAAACTGTCTCTCGATAATAATGAGTTTTACAAAAACTAATGTCTAGTATAGTGGTAAGTAATATTTTTTCTAAGTTAGAGGTCAATGGTTCAATTCTCTTTATGAACACTTTTTTTTTTTTTTATCATTAGTATGATATATGAGGGTTGTCTCACGAGAGTTAAGTTCTATGGAGACCAACTTTTTTAGTGGAGACCGGAGACCATATATCAATCAAAACATTGCAAAAACCTATTCATTGAAAATCATGTTCTATGAAAATCACTACTGCATTTATTTCATTGAAAATCTTTAAAATCATATATGTTTAATTACATGCAAATTACATTAAAAATCTTGAAAATCATGTATGTTCTGCAAAAAAAATATTGCAGAGCGTATTATTCTTCAAAACGTGTTCTACTAGCAAAACGTGTTCTACTAGCAAATCATGTATGATTTTTAAGATTTTGAATAAATAATAATGTTCATTGAACATTCTTTGCAAATATACATGTTTTGCAATATTTTGAGTACATAATGTATATGGTCTGCACGGTCTCTACTCAAATGTTGGTCTCCATAGAACTTAACTCTGTCTCACGATATCTTAATAAGGAGTTTTAGAATATATTCAAAACTCATATCTAGCACAGTGGTAAGGATTCTCGCTTACAATGTATTTATGTTACTTTATAATTAAGTGGTGCTAGAACATGTTAATGCTTAGTACGCAAAATATATCTAAAAGATTATCTATTCATGATGTATATATAACCAAAAATAAAATATTCTCAAAAAAGATATCTATCATAGTGGTAAAAAAATCTCACTTATAAGTTAGAGGTAAGGGATTTAAGTTTCATTAGAAACAATTTTTTATCATTAATATAATATAGGAGGGATAATTTAGTAATTTAATAATAATTAAATTGTCTCATGATATATTAATAATGAGTTTTATAATATATTCAAAATTGATGTAGCATAGTGATAAGGAATCTTCATTCTAAGTTAGAGGTCAATGATTCAATTCTTATTAGGAACAATTTTTTTATCATTAATATAATATATGGGGGTTGTCTCGTGATATATTAATAATTTGTTTTTGTTACTCTTCAAAATTGTTGTGTAGCCTAGTGGTAAGGAATCTCATTTTTAAGTTAGAGGTCAAGGGTTCAATTCTTTCTAGCAACAATTTTTTATCATTAATATTATATATGAGGGTTGTCTCACGATATATTAATGATGAGTTTTAATATATATTCAAGTCTCATGTCTAGCGTAGTGGTAAGGACTCTCACTTCTACCTTAGAGGTCACGGGTTCAATTCTCACTAGGATCAATTTTTTTTGTTAATACAAATAGTAGCTGAGGTGGCATCTAGGTTGTAGCTGACGTGGCATCTAAGTGGCAGCTGACATGAATTAAATTGTCTTACCAAAACCCTTGTTGTGCTATTAATAATATAATAGATAGATACTTAATTATAGAATATATTAGAGTAGCTTTAGTCAATAAGTAAACAAGTCATAGATAGTCAAATAGTTTGTTACTTCGCCAAGAATTCTATTATGAAAACTTGTATATAGGCCTCTCTGTACTTCTTTGTAAATAATTTTTCTCTTCCATTCTTGTAATGACTCTGGTTCTATAAATATATTTTCGAGCTATTTTACTGAAACTTTCAATACTTGGTTCTTAAGATCTGTTTGTTGCTTCTGGATAGTGTCATGAATCCCTTCCTCTAACACTGAACGGTGGTATATCTGCAAAAACATAAAGTAAATCATCAAGCTAACACTAGAGAAGTTTCAGAGAATTTCCAGAAACACACTTGCTATATAAAATTATAGCATGTTAAATTCACTTAAAAAAAAGAATAACTAGGTCAGCAAGATATACTGCTTGGGTTTGGCTTTTTTCGGGGATGTGTGGAAGAGCCTTGAGCGGAAGATGTCTCGGGTGCTGGGGATGGAGCAGGTGGGTTTTAGACCTGTCCAGCGCTCCATAAATTGACTGATCGCCTCAAATATTCTGAGAGTTTAGTATTGGGATCGACCCCCAATCCCTAAAATAGCACTCTGATGCACTTTGCTAATTCCCGGATAGGAATAGCTTGATTAAGGTCAAAAGTGAGAAATGACATCTCCTTGATTTGTTGAGGAACAAGATGGACAACTTCATAGTCATTGATTCGTTGTCGAGATTGATCATGCACGCAAAGAGCATGCTCCTCGACTGAAATCTCACTAATCTGCATGCCTTGCACCCGATCCATTAGATCAATCAAGGGTGCACCTGAGGCTCCAGGAAATAACTGGACATCATGATCAAAGATAGTCACATCCAAAGCGAAAAATGTCCCTCAATATCACAATTCCAGAGAAACTGGTCCAAAATCGTGCGTTCCCCATTCTTAACAATCCAATTCATGTGGACAATCAGGCATATTATATAAGAATCTGAAGAAAACAAACACAATATATATAATATGCAAATCAACACCAAGGGTTTCAAAAAATACACGAAAGAGAAATAAACATGAGGGGTTTTAAAAGGCATGATAAGCATTACGGAGGCATATACCAACAAAAAAAAAACTAACAATAACGAGATGGCATATGCAACGGTAACACAATGAGTTTTAAGAATACAAAGATAGTACAAGCACATACATCAATTATATATGAACTAGCTATTGGCTACAAATATAGCACCAAAATAAATGATAAATCAAAGACAATGCAAGTACACATACTGAAAAACAGAGATAGAGACTTAAATATACATTAAATCAAAGGCAAAACAAGAATATGTACATAAACAAGATAGAAATAAAGATTTACAAATACGGGATAACTAGAGAAGAACGAGAGATGTATTGTACGCTTGAGGGATTTACTTGTTGTCCTGATTAGTGCTTTACTATACGAGATGAATTATTAACTGTCTTACTTTTGGACCTTTCCATTGGATATCGTTCGACTAAACTTTTAAAATGTGTGTTTGGGCTTTTCCATTGAACACCGTCCGACTAAACTTTCTAAAATGTGTGTCCATGTGTGTATCTTTTGTGTAAAATACTTCCCTAGCCACTTTCACATATCCTAAAAAAAAGCTAGTTAGAATAATTTGTTTACCTTTATTTATATGTGAAATTTCGTTTTATTAGTATTTTGGTACCAAGTTTGATTTTATCCTTATTTTGGTTTAATCCCCGAATTTATGTTTCCCAAAATTGTTGAAATTATGTTATAGTTACAATTTTTTTATTATAAACTATTGAGTTGCACATTAGAAAGTTTTTTTTATATAATTTTACAATTATTATTTATATTAGACATTATTGATTTCCTTCTAGGTATAGGGTCAAACTAATTTCCGTGTAATTCTTTATTATTAGAATTAGAATGATGCATATGAGACCCCGTTTAAATTGATGGAACATTTGATATATGGGACTCACTCCAGTGACTAATTTAACCCTATAATAAATCTAAGGTACTTTCCTATATATAATAAACCTAAGGTATCGTTTCCTCTACAATTATTTTCTAGTTAAAATTGATCATTTTTTAAAATCCTAAATAACTTTAGCCTCCTACAAAGAGACAAACGAACACTACCTTTTATTTAGCAAAAAAGAAAAAGTATACTAGTATACTCCATTTGTAATACAAACTGGGTGTTACAAGATGTTTTACGGGTTTTATATCAAACGGGCCACTGATCTCATTTAAAAGTATCAAGTAGCTCCTCAATCTCCACGGGGACTCATTTAAAGCACTAAACTAAGAAATATATCATTTGCCCCCTGCATTCACAAAAATAATACAATTTATGGTGGCCTAAGTGTCTTGGATAAAATTTATGGTGGCAAAAAAAAGTTCAATCTTGGATAGATTGTATTATTCTCACTTAGGCCACCATAAATTGTATTATTTTTTGTGAATGCAGGGAGGGCAAATGATATATTTCTTAGTTTAGTGGGTTAAATGAGTCCCCGTGGAGACTGGGGAGCTACTTGCTACTTTTTAATGAAATCAGTGGCCCGTTTGATATAAAACCCGATGTTTTACTTATCAAATTACAATGCCCAAAAGTAATGAAGCTATCTAGAATGGCCAAGATCAACTTCAAATAGAATAAGATATGCAAATTGTGATAGTTAGTTGGAACTTAAAAGGTGTAGTGAAAAGAAACCTTACATAGAAAAAATGTGTTAGAATATTGATTCTAACAAGTTGCGTGTCTGCGTATTTCCTTAAAATCAAAAGATATAACTTAGTTAGAATGAAATTCAGATGTCAATGATCGGACAAAGAATCATATTAAAAATAACCGTGAACTTAATTTACTTACTTGTTTCTATTCAAAGATCATTAACTTAATTAATTGGTTGATTACTTGATTTTCTCCTCGTAATTGTTTACCTAAATTTGCTCAAGATTATTTTTTACTTTCCTTTCTAGTTACACGCTCGTCTAGTGGCTTCTCTAGAATCATAAAGTTTTCGAATCAGTTCAAGTCCCTTACACACGAATCAATTCATGAATCTGGCTACAAGTTCCCATTTGAAGAGGCCTCTGGTTTTTATCCCTTCAATATGTTAGGAGACTTACAAAATCCGAGATTCACAAACACCAATGCAAAGCACACAGATAACCAATCGATTAGTTAACAAGATCTATCAAAGCACGGTCACACGTTATTCAAGTATTACATCTACTTTTATCAACAATAAGTAAAAGTAAAAGAAGGACACACACAATATTTAACGTGGAAACACCCACATCCCTACACGTATTATTAATCAAAAGGGTTATCAATAATACATCAAAGCAATAATAGCTCAATGGTGCCCCCAAACTGATACTTAATCCAAACAATGCTTAAGCATCTCCCAAACAATACCTAGCTAAGACTACTTCTCTTAGTATTCTCAACTTACCAAACAAATACAATATGACTATCTTATATATATCCACCAAAAACTTAGCCACCAAGACTTACCATACTTGTTCTACAAGTCTTACTATACTTTTTATACAAGCCTTCCAATTCTTGGTACCTAATTACCCAACTTAATGATGAAGACATACCATATATAATAATTATCTACACATACAGTTATTATCTTACTCATATATATCTTGGACCACCCAAGCCCATAACATCATATTGGGTTAAAACCCAACAATCCTCCCCTTCAACCCAATACCCATATCAGATTGAATGGTAACCATCAAGCCATTGACGTCCATTTGCCATTGCCTCCTCTCGAACAAGAATCTCGTCCTCTTGCTCTTTCAATCTTTCTATGTCGCTAAAACCCGTATAGTGACCCTCCAAACCACCATTCTTCACCATAATGGTGTATCCATCCACAAAATCACGTGCTTCAAACACCACGAGTGCTCTTCTATCAGTTAAGTCACCCGATCCTTGCTTTCACAATCCTTCGGTCTCCAGAATAAAATCAGTAGTATCATCCAAATAGTTCACTTGGTTGATCAATCCATTGAAAAAATTGCGATGACCTCTTCCATCTTCTTCCATCTCGAATCCGAACACATCTTTCTTGAGAATCCCACTCCTCAAGAACATCAAGATTGATCCACGGTGCAAGGGCCATCCGAGTAATCCATACCACACGTAACTTTGTCCCTTCCCGCTTTAGGAGTTTCCTTGTCATCAAATCCTTCATTGTACTTTACCATAATAATTAAAACTCGAACTTTTCCTCAATTTCATCCATAACGAACCCGAACCTTGGCTCTTGATACCACTTGTTAGGGGGCTTACACAATCCGAGATTCACAAACACCAATTCAAAGCACACACATAACCAATCGATTAGTTAACAAGATCCACCAAAACGCGGTCATACATTATTCAAGTATTACATCTACTTCTATCAACAATAAGTAAAAGTAAAAGAAGAACACACACAATATTTAACGTAGAAACACCCACGTCCCAACCCATATTATTAATCAAAATGGTTATCGATAATACATCAAAACAATAATAGCTCAACGGTGTCCCAAACTGATACTTAAGCCAAACAATGCTTAGACATCTCCCAAATAATACCTAAGACTACATCTCTTAGTATTCTCACCTTATCAAATATATATACAATATTACTATGTATATATTGCCACCCAAGGCTTAGCCACCAAGACTTACCATACTTGTTCTACAAGTCTTACCATACTTGTTATACATGTCTTCCAATTCTTGGTACCTAATTACCCAGCTTAGTGATCAAGACATACCATATATAATAATTGTCGACACATACAATTATTATCTTACCCATATATATCTTGGACCACCCAACACAACAATGCTTTCTTTTTTATTTGTGGATGTATATCAAATATGATTCATTTGTTGGTTTCTGGTTTATGTTTTATTAGGAACTGATCTGGAGATAGCTAAGAGCCTAATCAATCTGAATTCCATAGAACCTAGTTGGTGGGTGTGGGCAATGATGATATGGATCCCAGTAATGTAAAGGAAAGAAGTATAATTGATAATGAGACTTATGTGGTTGTTATTGAAAAAAGTGTGGTGGATAAGGTTGCCAACTTCATGGCCAAGTGTGTTTTGTCAATTCCAAATGCTCGGGTTTGTACCTAAAAACTTGTTGTAACTTCACTCAAAAATAATGTTTCTCATATTATGATTCTTAATGTATTACAGAAGTTGACACCTGAAGTGCTTCAAAAGAGTAAGTTCACAGCTATTTTTAATATGACAATAAAATATAAGTGAAACTTTTCTAATCCGTAATAAGTGGTATATGATCCTCATGATATGTTTGTGACTTTAATAGTTCGATAACGACGTTCTTTAATCAATGAGCATAAACTCAATGAGAAACACGCATGTATCATTAGAACCATTGCAACAGATTATGGAGTTTCTAACATATAAGAAAATGATATGACAAGTTATATGTAATATATGATTTATAAAGAATATGAATATTGTGCTCTTCTTACTGCAGTTCACAATGGAACTATTAATTACCTCTCCTTTAAGATCTTCTAAAAATCTCTAAAAATTCTAATTTTAACAACACTTTTGATTCTTTCATTGAAGAATTCATATAAAGAATCAGAGATGCTCTAACGTAACTCTTAGAAAATATCAACTCTCCCATCTACAATTATTTTCAAATTAAAACTGATCATTTTTTAAATTCATGACCAACGTCAATCTACAAAATATAAACTTTTCCGTTTTAATACCCCAACTAAAAGACAAAAGTATACTAGTATACTACAAACTCAGCCTCACAATTGTGTCGTACTATAAAATTACATGGCCAAAAACTAATGAAACTATCGAGAGTGGCCAATATCAACTTTAAGTAGCATAGAGTATGCAAATCCGATAGTGATTGTCAATTAGAAGATGTAGTGAAAAGAAACCTTAAATAGCAGAAATTTGTTCAAATATTGATTCTTACAAGTTGTATATCTGCAAATTTCCTGAAAATCAAAGAAAACAACTCAGTTAGAATGAAATTTAGATGTCAATGATTGAGAAAGTTTGGAATGATGATTGTATACAAAGGCTCACAGGAGACAATAAAGCAGGAGTGTAACTTTTCTATCCCATAATAAGTGGCATCTGATCATCACGATACTTTAGTGGTTTTAATAGGCATCCCGTCCCGTAGGTCGGTTCTTTAATCTTTGAGCATAAATTCAATGAAAACAAGCATGTATCATTAGAAATATTGCAACAGCTTATAGAGTTACTATCATATAAGAAAATGCTATGACAAGTTATATGTAACATTTATACAATACTAATATTGTGCTCTTCTAGCTGCAATTCACAACGCAACTATCCTTTGAGGCGTAGGCACTCACTTGGATTCACCGTCATCCCCTAGGTACCATGTGCATGATGTTGAAAATTAAATATAAAGTAGATGAAATTTTGTTTCATCCTGATTCCTGAACATAAGCATACCACTAGAGTTCGAACCCCCTCCCCTCCAAAAAAAACTCCTGCTGCAGTTAAAGGGCGACGTGGTGGTTGGTACCAGGAAGCCTCATGACCTATATTATCCGACCAAACATGTCAAAAATCTTGAAGGTTTGCAGAATGCAAATATTCGTCAGTCTCAGCAATGACAGATTCCATCATCTACAAGAACAATTGTAACTCTATCTACGCCCAGAAACCTTTGACAAATTACAAACAATTCAACCTAACTAAGGTTTATCAAAGTTAGTATTTCGCATTTCTCAACTCTCAATGCATGGGATTGCACTTGTGATCCTAATGGTTGCTCTTCATAAGTATGAAATTTATACTGTTACACATAAGTTTGTAAACTTAAGTAATTATAAAATCTATTAACCAAGTAAAATAATATATACACCTAGGGATGGCAACGGGTTGAACATCTGTGATATCCAAATCCAAATCCGAATTTTTAATCCAAATCCAAACCCGATCCAAATCCAATTGAATTTGGAAATTAAAAATCCAAACCCGATCCACCGGGTTTGGATCGGGTTCGGGCGTTTATCCAAACCCAAATTTTTGAATTCTTGTAAATAAGTAGCAATACTTTTTTTAAGCTAAATTTCATAAAAATTAAAATTACAATTGCAAATAAATATTCAGATTCCAGAGAAATAAAAATAAATAAGGAATAAGGAACAAATTATAATATAATATATTATATATATATATATATATATATATATATATATATATATATCGGGTTTCGGGTTTGGATCGGGTTTTGGATTTCGGGTTTGGTTTGGGTTGGATTTGGCTAATATCCAAATCCAAACTCTTTCGGGTTTAAAAATCAAATCCAACTCCAAAAAATCGGGTTCGGTAAGATCCAATCGGGTCGAATTGGATCGGGTATCCGTCGGATAGGTTTTTTTTTCCATCCCTATATACACCCTTGGCACTACCTTCCGTAGCTTGGATATAGAACTCGTAGATATAGTGTTTCAAATGCTGACCACCGGCTATCTATCAAATTTAGATTAAGCACACACAAAGACTACAAACCTAGATTGAAGGTGATTATGAAGCCCAACTTACTGAATTTTAAGGGTGAAATAGTTCACAGAGCTATCTAAAAGCATTAATAACAAGTATGTAACCCTTAATCTAATTTCAAAAGTAAACTACCATTAAGTATAATATTTTTACTTTGAACAAAGCTCTGTATAATATTTTATCACTTAAATTAGGCTCAAGAAATGTGTAATAGTCATACTTTACATTAGGTTCTGGAAAAATGTTTCCACGTTGCATTAGGCAAAGTGTGTACAAGTCGCATCCCGTTTAGAACTCTATCACCAAGTATGCAAATTTGTCTGGTTCAAAATGTGCACAGAAGGTTGGAAGAAAACGATGGTCAGAAAGCTGTAGAACTTCCCATGTTTGAGCTCGAAGTAATAGCTTTTGATTGGCTACTGGAAAACCTTATACAAGAATTTCATATCAAAATAACACTTTGTACTAATCAATTCAGATAGATAGACATTTCTACATTCTCATTAACAATGTCCTCAGTACGCATCTCTTCTTGAATAATGATAGAAGACTCATTTAAAGGTTCTACGACAGATTTTCTAAAGAGAGGTTTGTTAATCCCTTGAGCACATTTGGTATACCCCTTTCTTCAGCACTGACTCTATTAGGGGTATTAATGTCTAACATTCCAACAACCTCATTGTAATCAAAACATATATATTCTAATGGTTTGATTAACTGTTTACTTATTAAAAATTTCTTTAGCTGTCTTACAGGAATTATTGTAAGCTTAAACCTTAATTTCAAGTTCAGTTATCTTTTCTTTAATAATTGTTTCAAGTTGTCTATAACAGTTAACTCTATTCTCAAGAAAAGCTACTTCTTCTTTTAATTTGTCTTGATTATTATGCACTAGTTTTAATTCTTTAACCTCCGCTTTAAGAGTAGTGTTCTGAAGAATCATTCTATCATTTTCTCTACATGCACAATCTAAGGTTTCACCAAGATGATAAATCATCTTAACATTAGTGAAGTTTACCTGAGAGTCAGGACAATAAGTGGTGTCTGACAATGCCATTAGTGTAAGATTGCCAACTTCTTCATTATCACTTTCAGAATCATCCCAAGTTTTTCCTTCAGCTAAATAGGCTTTACCATTCTTCTTCTTCTTCTTCTTCTTCTGAGGTGCATACTCTCTTCTCTACACTTGCTTAGGCTTTTGACACTCAGTTGCAAAGGATCCCATCTTATTACAATTGAAGCAACGAATCTTGCTTCTATCCACTATTCCAGTTTTATAGCCACCCCTTGTGCTATTAGAGGACGAAGAACCACCTCTCTAAAATCTGTTGGCAGTGGACTTGTATTTGAAATTAGGATTCCTTCTAATCTGAAGTTACCAAACTTCTTCACAACCAGTGTTGCCCAGTGATTTACAATTGTAGAAGGGGGATTGAATACAATTGTATAAGATTTTTGACTTTTAGTTAAATATGAATCACAAGTATGAAGAAATAACAGCTTTATTAAATCTGATATAAAATTGTTACAAACTCTTTCAAGAAATACCGAGTTCTCAAGAGCTGCTAGGTTACAAGTATTCTCGTGTAAGCGATTACCAGAAAGTAAAACTTAAACCATGTTTATATACAATACATAGCTTCTCTATCAATTACAAGATATGTCAAATCAATTAACTACTGTTTACAATACATATCCTAATTGATACTCCCTCCGTCTCATCTAATGGTTTACACTTTTCAAGAGTTGTCCGGCACGCATTTTAAGGTGCATTTCAAGGATGGTATCATAATTTATTTTTAAAATTTTCTTTTTTTGTATAAAAATTTATTGTTTATATTTTTATATAAGAAAAGAAAACTTTAAAAATAATTTATGGAACTGTCCTTAAAATGCACCTTAAAATGCGTGTCAGACACTCCTTGAAAAGTGTAAATAATTGGGTGGGACGGAGAGAGTAGCTACGATCCTATAAAATAGGAATAGATAAATCAACCTTCCTTGATTTCTAGACTAATGTCAATCTTCATGTAATCCTAATCAGCTACAAATCCTGATGGCAATGTTGATATTGACACTATTCCTAATGACGTCAACATTAGTATCTGATCAGTAGTCCAGATCCTGACATTACTTGAACAATATCTAACAATCTCCCCTAATTTGTACTTTACAAATAAAGCATAAATTCCTTGATTCAATGATGTCAAAAACAAACAAAATGTCTACTTCAATAAGAATCTTCATCAACAATATCATCGATTCTTAGGTAGAAAAGATTCATATTCAAGAATTTTGATAATAATTCTTCTTCCTTGCTTTCAAGAATGTGAATCAGTTTCTCCTTCAGACCTATTAGTTCTTCATCTTCCTTATCTATATGATATATAGCTACTATGAGATTCTGAATCATATAAGTCTTCTACCAACAGATATGCTAATTCCTCCCCATCAGGATTAAGAGACTACTGTTTCATACCAAGAGACATTTCTTTAACAACACTGCCTCTTTGCATTTCAACTTCTTGACCTCTTGTATTTAAGTACACAAGAGTATAGTTACCATCATATCTTTGACTTCCATCCTGGAATCTCCTTCTAATGGTAGTAAGAATTATACCAGACCATTATATACACACTTTGTTCTTTGCCTGAGCAGATAGTGAACATATTTCAGTTCCTTTGTTGATTTCATCAACAACTCCTGTATGGTAATCAACTTCACACTTCCATCCTTCATGAAGTATATCATCTTCTGTTTCTTCTTTGACCCATCATGACAATCAAGAACTATATCAACAGCTTCTAACTTCCATAAGTGATTAACAGTTAATTCATTATCAATTCTGTCAACTAGAGAATATTTATCAACAAGTTCAGCTTTTTAAAACTCTGTTTCTTTTAATCCAACTCCTCCTCTTGTTCTAGGTACCATTCCTTCCATACGAGACTGCATATCTGACCAAAGTTGTTTAAGTTTTTGAAGTGTTTGAGAAATAACAGACCTAGAAGGTTCAGCTTCAAAAATTAAAGGAAGTTCTGTCATTGATCCACCAGGTTAAAAAACAACTGGTCCATTATAATTCCATTTGTCTATCTTCTTCCACTTCTTGTCTTTCTCCTTGACATAGGAATAACTACGTTGTAGTTCTTGAATCTATCTATCAGGATATTTCTAAAACAATCTATTAGATTGTCTGACATATTTGAAATAGTCATTATATTCCTTTATAAACTCTTCTTCAACTTCATTGTTGTGAGATTCAATCACTGTAGAAAGTACCATGATCTCAATTTCTAATAAAATGTCAACTTTAGCTGGATCAAGAATTGCATCAGGAATAGACACAGAAATATCAAGAACAGGATTAGAAACTTGAACTATATCAGGAACTGTATCCATATCAAGATTTTCAGTTTGCATTTCCCTAGGTCTTCTCCTTGTAGTCAACTGATTTTCTTCTTCTTGTAAATCATCATGCACAACAGCTAAAAGAGTTTGTGGAATAACTTCATTTGGAATTATAAGATAATCTCCAGTTATCACCTCTATACTTATTCCACTAGACCTTGTTTATCTAGGAGCAGCATGAGTAGGCTTCCTTCCTCTACCTCTTCTTCCTCTAACTCCTCTGCCTCTACCTCTACCTGTAGCAAGAGTATCCTTCTTCTTGGAGAATTCTTCTATGAGCTTTTGCTAATCTCTTAAGATCTCTTCTATACTCATGTCAGGAAATTCTTCAAAAGTCAAAGCAATTTCCTTCCTAGCATGATATTGTTGAACTTTAATATCATTGTGATATAAAGTAACACTATCACCTGCATTAGTAGTAAAATTCTTGAAGAGATGTGGAGCATCTTGCTCTTTAGTGATTAACAAATCTTCATTTCCTTCAGGAATTATTGGCAAAGTTTACCTTGACCAGGTATCAGGATTTGATCATCTGTCAGGAATTGTTCTTTCGTCAGGATCTGAGATTGTACCATTGTCCTCACAGTCTTCTTTCCAGACTTAGAAACATGAGTTGACTGCTTAGTTTGAGTTTTGCTTATAGTCTGTCTTGACCTGTTTACTAAAGCAACATCAGAGGTTTCTTGAAACTTAGCACCACCATCATTTCCAGTATTGTCATCATCCTTTCTCAATATTAGATCAGGAATTGTTGGCAAAGTTTACCTTGACCAGGTATCAGGATTTGATCATCTGTCAGGAATTGTTCTTCCGTCAGGATCTGAGATTGTACCATTGTCCTCACAGTCTTCTTTCCAGACTTAGAAACATGAGTTGACTGCTTAGTTTGAGTTTTGCTTATAGTCTGTCTTGACCTGTTTACTAAAGCAACATAAGAGGTTTCTTGAAACTTAGCACCACCATCATTTCCAGTATTGTCATCATCCTTTCTCAATACTAGATCAGGTGAACATCTTGTTTGAGCGAACTTCTCCCCCTTTTTGACATCAGGATCAGTCAACAAAGATAAGATTAGTTGGAGAGAAGTTTTAATATTATCAACCTTGGATTCCAATTTATCCATCCTTTTGTTTACTTCAGAACTTAGAAGCGTGACCTGAGAAGCGGTAGCAGTCAGAGATAAAGCTTGAGAAAAATTATTCTAAAAGAAGCATTGTCAGATTTGATAGAGTTGATTTCATTCTGTAAACCCTTGGTTAGAATGGTTGTGGCCTTCAGATGATCCTTAAGATCAGAGCTAGAGATGTGAGAAACTGTATGCTTAGCATGAACATGAGCCCAACCAATACCAATAGTTATAGTAGGGTTATGCCAATCATCATTCCATTGAGGCCTTCTCCAAAGTTCCTCTGGTTTTTTATAACCAATAGGAGAGTAACCTTTCCCAGGGATAGATTTATCATTATGAGGTGCACCAGACATAAATTGACTAGATGATCCATGTGCAGTCCCTAGACTTGCTTGCATGGCTTTCTTCAGATTAGCAGCATCAGGATCATCATTATCATCATCTGAACTGTGACATCCCATAGTCCGGGGTATAGATTTGGGGCCACTAACCACAATCCACACAACACAAACCTGGATATAAACATAATATAATAATAAAATACCCCTGATCCAAGACCGCTTACAGGTTATGGTATGAAATAAACTACCAAATTTAATTATTACAATCCAATCTCAGTATAACATTATTATAAAAATTGATAACCACTAAGTTCGTCTACCGAACTAGTAAACCAACCTCTGACAAGCTCAAATCACTACCCGGCGAAACCAACAACTCGAACGTCACCTCTCGCTGCTGGAACAGGAAAACTCATCCACACAAGGTCCACTAATCTCCTCTATTAACTGAAGAAAAATAAACAAGCAAGAGTGAGCCAACAATGCTCAGCAAGTGTAAACAGTGACAGCAATATCAAGAACAATATAGGTTCTGATCAACAAGAATAATCATCATACGGTACGAAAGAAATCAGCTGAAGAAATTAAATATTGTAACTCCTAGATGAGCCAACAGGACTCCGCTAAAATAAAATGCATCAAAAATGAGAACTGATAAAAGTTTTGATAATTAAAGATAATCATAATAGGCTTCAAGGAAATCGGGCTTTGAAGCAACTCAACCTCAATGTATGGATTAGAATTGGTTTTTTTATATATTTAAAAAAACAATAAGGTTAGGCTGCTGATCAGTCACGCACTAACCCCGGACAAACGCACACAACAATGTCCTTTAATGGATCCACGACACACATTGGCCTTAACATCTGACCACAAATCTGGTCTCCCCGAAGGGACTCCTCTTGACCATAATATGGTCTTCCCGAAGGGACATCTGTTGACCATTAATATGGTCTCCCCGAAGGGACTCCTCTGAAAACATTCCAATTCTAAATCCAACGCACTAGGTGTCGGAACAATCGACAACCTCTATCAATCAAACAATCTGGAAAACTCATGTTCCAGAACAACAACTCAAGATCCAAGAATCAATGAAAAATTCAAGATCAACAGGTGTCGACAAGTTCGACACGATAATTGGGTAATAATTAAAGAATAATAACCTCAAAGGGTATCGACGAGTTCGATACAATAAATAGGTGATAATTAAATAAACAACAGTAACAAAAAGTATCGACAAGTTCGATACGAATCATTGGGGTCATAACATCATTAAATGGATCGACAAAAGAATTTACTGGCAACATGATTAACAACTGAGGATATACGACAAAACAAGGATATAGTCAAGTGCTAAACAATTAATAAATTTCCCCA
This sequence comes from Kitagawia praeruptora, assembly GCA_037693485.1. Lineage (NCBI taxonomy): Eukaryota > Viridiplantae > Streptophyta > Magnoliopsida > Apiales > Apiaceae > Kitagawia > Kitagawia praeruptora. The sequence goes on along the minus strand of CM075351.1, from coordinate 87,342,550 downwards.
ACATCTTGAAAAGTTTGGACTAAATTGGGTAAGTTATGTGGTTCAAAATGAACATTTGTAAAATAATACTATAATAATTAATTGTAAATCAGTTTGAAGAAAAACATCCCCTAAAGAGGGTCCATCGGTGAAAATATGTTGTAATCAGGAATCATGCTAAAGATTTGCTAAGGATTTAAAATCTTAGATTTTGTATGTTTTAGAACATCTCTTGAACACTTTTGAAGAAAATAAAATAAAAGAAATGGTACTCTTCTGACGAGTCCAATAACATCCCACGATTTAAAATATTATTGAAGAAAAGAGTATTTGTAAGATCATTTGAAAATTTGCACTTGAGCTATAGGTAGAATTATAAACATCTGCACGTCATTTGAGAAGGACGTCACTTTGTAAACATAATTTGACCGACACATTGATATATAAATAGAACAGAATTGCATCACTTGAACAATAAGTGGGGAGCGATAACACTTGCCTCAATACATAGTTCCTAATAATAACATCTCGATTCGTGATTAACTCCACGTTAGTCTCTACTTCTCTACACATCGTCCTCTACTCGTTTATACATCTGTCCTTTCCAATAACCATATCCTTCTTGCGCTTCCATCTACATGTGCACTGCTCTTAGCCAGGCCTCCTACTCATACCTACATATGGTAACGTGCTACTTCAGTACAACTCAACCAAAACCTTACTATCAATCTAATCTACCCATATGCGTCCTATAACGCAGTACAACTTAACACATATAGCACGTTTGGTTATACACATAAAATAATTTAGCACAACCAGACCAACCACATAAACACGTAGCATACTTTATTAACTTACACTTACAACTTATCACATTGATATACAAGTAATCTTATTGAAATACTATAAGAATTATAAATTAATTCTAACGAAAATCGAACAGCACCTCTTTCGTACTAATACACTACCAGTCGGAACATAACCGACACACCAACAATTATCGCATATAAAACTTAATTACCACCATAAATCAATATAACCTCTTCAATACATTTACTACGTTTACTCTGATTTCCACCTTAACAATCAACTTACCAATACCCAACATTCAATTTACAACTAACCGACTAAATCTACAAAATCCATCATATAATTCGGATAAAAGCAAGAAATTCGAATAATAATTGACTTCCATATACAATTGATCAATCAAAATTAAACCATTATATGAATTAGGGACCTCACTTTCATTATTAAAACGAATCAATTTTGTGGATAATTAACGGTTAATCCACTGAATTAAACAAACAAACAGAACACTAGCGGTAGCAATACAAGACCACAGAACCATTAAAATCGGAAAACCCCACTTCTTTCATCAAAAACTCGACTAATACATACCCATCAAGCACGGTTAGCAAGCACCAAACAGAGGGAAGGGAGGGCGTAACTCGTAGCTGGAATCACAGCAACGTCATCAGTAACACAAGTAAACTTAGAGTCAACATACACATACACCACTAGCAGCCACACACGCAACACACACTTACGCACGCTATACACACACACACACACACTATGAACTCGACCCACAGATGGATACACACACTAGCAATTATACACGGACTGTACACAACCACCACAGAAAAACCCCCAATATTCAATACAAAACCCGAACAAAATACACGCAGCAAGCACAACAACTTAACTATGCACACACGCACCAGCACTCACACATAGTCATATACACATGCACACGAACTGAACTCCAAACAGTAGCAGTGAAGCCCCAAGTCGCCACATAACAACGCACACAGCCACGCATCACCTCTGCTACACAATCGCAACTATACACACACAGCACCCGATCAAACAAGGAGGAAAAAGGGTAAGATCGAGTGAGGGATTAAGTGAAAGAAAGAAAGTGATAGAGAGGGAGAGAGATATTGTGCGAGAGAGATTGAGAGAAATGTTGAGGGAGAGATTTTGATGAAGAAGAAGACCCAGAACAATCGAGAAGAGGGGAGAGATAGCTCTGCCTCTTAATTATCAACCAGGGGTATTGCAGTAATCTCACACAAGCTGGAAAAATACTTAAAAAACTGATTTAAATCAATTTTAAAAAAATCAGAATTAGACAGGGAATTAGTAGAAATTAACTTTAAAAAAAATTCTAAAATAAAGTTTAGGAAATTAAAAGCATCCCCATATTTTTAATATATTTTTAGGATAAAAAAATGTATTAAATATGAATTTTACAAGTTTTGATCCTTTAAATACAACATAAATCTTAAAATCATTTTTAAAATACCTAAACACTCAAAATAATTCTACCAATAATTTTTAAAACTCAATAATATCATAAAGATGATAACACGAAAGATTTCATGATTTTTAACAACTCCGATGATTTTATAAAATTCTCAGAAGATCAATATTGCATGATTTAAATACATTTTAATCATCAAAGATACGAATAAAAAAAATACACGGACTTACACGACACACATAAATCATCATATAATCACAAGAACACAATATAACATATACTGACCTTCTCAAAAATAATCATATCATATAATCCACATTTAATATTTAATAAAAAAAAATTAGATACGCAATTTTATAGGTCGTTATATGAACTGTCACCAAAATCAGTATCAGAAGGAACAACATCTTCATTCGCATCAGGAAGCATGATACCTTTTGTTGTGGGAGGATTTTAGCACAACAAATTATGAGGCCTCGTGCTGGAATAGCGCCAATAATCAAGGAATCGTACAACCACCCGGAAAGGCTCGTGGTTGAAGATCAATGGCTAGTCGCCCGGGAAGGCACACGACTAGGGTTACCGAAGAACACGGAATGTGGTTCCTCGGAAGGATCGGACTGAATCTACGGGATGAGAGCTCAAGGACCAAATGTTGGCCAGCCAAGAACCCTAATTTGACTGTGTCACACAAGAGTGCACGTGCTCTAGCTACTCAAGGAGTGTAAAGTGTCGAAGAAGATCCTGTAAACTGCCTACATACCACTATTTATAGTGGATCAAGCCCGAATGTAGTTCTTGAATGATATGATTGTTTGTTCATGATGAGTTATCCTCTCTCCAGTGGGATAATGACTGTTATTTCTGATAATAATCGAGTGTGATGTATGAAATCAGGTTACCAAGCAGTTTAGGTAACATAGAATGATTATCTCTTATATTTATCATGATTTTGTATCATTTATCAAGTATATATGACATATATCCTCAAATAACTGAATGTTTATCTGTTTGAGAGTGTTTTTAGATGATATAGACGTGTTCCTAAAAAATAGGGGGCGTGCCTTATCTGTATTGGCAGCCTAATCAGGCTTCCGGCGGAAGCTGGGGGTACCGCCCGGTAGCCTGGCTCCGGTACCCCCTCCGGTAACCCCTATCACGGGAGCTACTCTGGAAGCTCTACTGGATGTCTAGTAATGGTTATAGGTTATCCTCAAGGGGATGCCTTGAGACCCTTAGCCATGTGTTCCCGTGCTGCAGCGTACATGGTAACCCCTAGGGCTACCGTAGGCCTCCGGAAACCTGACAAATTACTCATTCTCTTCATGGACCTGGACCCTAATCCTCTAGTGGGCCTAAATCTAACCCATGCGAGATTTTGGGCACAACAACTACCCCCCGGTTCCCTGAAGTACTGTGTGCAAGGGGAACCTTACTATCCACGGGGGTGCCGGTTGCTAAGGAAATTCGTCTTTTTGCTATCTTGATAAATTAACACTACATGTCAATATCGGAAACTCTTAATCATGAAGTTGGGGCTAATTCTGATGTTTATAATTGGTAGCTCTTGTAATTGTGCTACATAAGCTCTAATCAGAATAAAAACGGAAGCTTAGTATTTTTACTCGTTTAAGGATAGATTAATCATTTTAATTCCTTGGAAATAAAATGATAACTATCAAGGAGGAAAAAATAAGCTAGGACTCTACCGCTTTTACATAGATAAACTGAAAAAATCAGCTATTTTCCAAGCAAGGGACGTTTCCCACTCCACCTCGTTTTCTGTGCCACATTCATTAATCAAGGGGGTCACGCCTCTTTTCTTCTATTCTCATATATCTACATTATTAACCTTTCACTTTTCTTTCTACCACTCATCATATTCTCTTCCGAGTACGCAAAGGTTTTCGAGATTTTCCCGACGAGGCTTCCGGCGAAGGCTACAGTGTTTTTACACTCTTCTTTTCGACTTTATCCAGGTATACTTCTGAATTTCTTAACCTGCCTGTATTCAATCTTTTGGTGATTATGCGTATGACTGATACACACATATTGAACTCTGGACACATCATTACATGTCCTTGAATCGATAGTGGGTTCCGTATTCTAGGAGATATTGCATGTCAATTATTTCGATTCATTTGAACCTTTTCATGTTCATCCATTGATTCTTGTTGTATTCTTCAACTGTTGACCCTGTTTTGGGTAGATCTGACTAGTTGAACTTTTATAAAGAATTGTATGTGTAAATCTTCTTGCTCATAGTGCATGCATCAAAGGGATTTAGGGCGATTTGTATTCCGGTTGCCCCCTTTAATCATTTTTCTAGATGCTCATGGCATGATCGATGCTTGTTCTCATTGACTTGTGTTGTTTTAGACTTGTACTGTTAAGCTAATACTTGGGGATTATTGGTAGGGGTGTGACCATAGTGCCTTAGAAAGATTCCCGTGGTTCCTATTTTATTCCGGTAACCTCAGTGTCATCACATTAGGTTGCCGTGTCGATGACTATTTTCACACCCTAGCTCCCTTCTGGCTTGGCCATTTTTGCATATTCTGGGTGTCCCTTTGGTTGGGCGTCAGAAACATTGCCCAACTTTAAGTCATCCCACTTTAAGTCCCTTTGTTAACCTGCTTCCTATTTGTGGTTGCAGATGTCTCTTTCATCGGCATCGAGGGAGTCCTCCCGGTGTTCCGGATATTTATCACCCGTGTCTGGGGAACCGTCTGATTCGGGGTCAACCCATCTGAATAATCTTTTGCTTTCCCAGCCCCTGCTTGAATCAAAACCATCAATTAGCTCCAGGACACGTTCCCAGGTAGAAGTAATAGATCCCTTGTCTGCTGAGATTGTCAGCCGGTATCCTAGCCTTTCCCTGGAGGCCGGTTCATCGAATTCGGACGGTGGAGAGGCAGAAAGGATTGATGTTAGTTCCAACACTGATGAAGGGGAAAAAACTATAAATGATCTCTGGCTGGGTGGTGAACAACCGTTCTTCAGCAATGATGTTGTGACGAAAAGGAATGATAATGCTGAGACGCCGTTGGTGGCAGAGGTTGAGCGAAAGCCCCATGTTCCTGGAGGTTTTGTTCCTTCTTGTGAGGATACAGATTCGTCCATGAATGCTGACAGACTTGCGAGGTTGAAGGAATCATGCAATCCAGGGTGCGACCTGGTGGTACCTAGCGCCGGTGAGAGGTGCCACAGGTTTGACAACTTTGAACCTGACCAGGCTATACCCAATGCAGTACTGTCTGCATCCTTTTTCAAGCTGGGATTCTCTATGCCGATGCATCCGTTTTTTGTTGACATGCTGAACTTCTATGAGATAGCTCCTATGCAACTGTCACCTAATTCCTTCAGGGTGGCGGCATGTATGTTTATCCTCTACGATCAAACCTTTTCTGTCCCTCTTACCCCTAGGGAATTGGGGTACTTTTATCAACTAAAGGGTGTAGGAAGGAAGATAGGTATTTTTTACCTCACCTCCTGGAATGACAGACAAGGGAGATGTATTAAGGGAAATAAGCGAGGAATGTATGACTGGATGGAAATGTTTTTGTATTGTTATGCTTGTGAAGATATGAGGAAAGAGTGGAATTTGACTCCGGGTAAGCATCCGGTACCCTCGTTCATTATTGGTAACCTTTATTTGGTTAATTTTCTACATAGCTCCTACCCCCTTTTTACTATCTATTATCTCATTTAGGGATCCCATCGCAAACTCTGCTCGAGGGGGCTGAGGCAAGGAGAGCCGAAAAGATCATGAGGTTGGCTGCTAGTTTAGGAGATGGCGAGAGTCTGTTAACTCCGGAAACCTTAGTGAGGTTGGGATTTATGAGACCCCTGGCTCCCTCTCCCCCTGCCCAGGGGGGGGAGGTTGAGGAAGGATTGGAAGGAGAGCCTAGACCTCAGGGTACTGACAGGAAGCGTGGAAAGAGAGATGGGGCTTCCACTGACTTATCTCCCGGTACCCCAGGCTACCGCTCCCTATACCTTTTTCTTACATTCGCACTAAACATGTCATGTTCTTTTGTTCATAGATACTCGTTATTAATGGTGTTTCTATTGCTTTTCTCATGTGTATGCTTCGAAACTGTATAGTACTTGTTGCATTTTTCTTACTCATGTTACCATATGCATCCGGGAATCAGGCTCCGGTAACCCTACTGGTAACCTGATATTTCCTCATACAGTTTATGTGTTACAGTTACTAATATTTCCAACGTTCCATCATTTCAGGTATGTCAGGATCTGTGCCATCCTTTATCAAACCATCTGATAAATATGAAGATTTATTTCCTGAAGACGATTTGCTCACGATGGAAACCCCTATTGCCGCTACTCCGATTTCCAGGGTCCCAACTCCTGTACCCATTAAGGTTGAGCTTTCAGCTACTGAAAAACGCAGATTATCTCAAGCTTCAGGGAGTTTCAAGACTACCCCAGAAACTCGATCCTCGAAGAGAGTTAGGATATCTCAGCAAGATGCGCCTGTAGGTGAAGTGGAGCAGTTCTATCAGATGTCTGGGGGCCAGATTCCCATGGAGACAATTGCTGGGTGGGTTAAACAGAAAACCTCTGATGCTGCGAGATCCATGCTGTTTTCAGCGGGCGAGAGCTTCTTTCATCAACTTAGGCTTTCCAATCAAATGGCCCTGGCTACCCGTGGCGATATGAGGCTCCGAGAGGAAATCAAACAATTGAAGTTAGATATGCAAGCTGCGGAAAGTGAGAAGAAGAAGATGTCTGAGGCTGGTAAGAGGTTGAAGGGTGAGATTTCAGCTGTCACAAAGGAGAAAGAAAAACTGGGAAAGCTGGTTTATGAGCAAGATAGAGATAAGGAGAAGATGGTGGTAGCCCATGCTACCGAAGTTGCGGAGCTGCAGCTACAAGTGGATACCCTCCAGGCCTCTGTAAAGAAGTTAAAAGAGGTGCTTCCCGAGAGGTATCAGTTGGGATTTGCTAAGGGGGTCCAAGACTACATGAAATCTACTTGGGAGGTGATGCCAAATTTGGATTGGGCCCTTCTGGGCGAGGATGCCGTGAAGCAGGTAGAGAAGTTTAAAGAAGAAACTATCAAATCTCCGACTTCTGCCGCGAAGGTGACTCCCAAGCCAGCCGATATTCCGAAAGACATGGTTAAGGATACTCAGGATACCAGGGTTGATGCTCCCGCAGGTGCGGTCGAGGTGGCTCCAGGTGATTCCGCTAGAAAGGTGGACCCTGTTGAGGATTCCCCTAACTCCGAGGCTACTAAAAATCCCTCATCCTCTTAAATCATCTTTTTCCAATTATTTTGACCTTTTACTATGCCAGTTTTCGAACTTGTGTTCTTTTAAAAGGGGGTGGGCTCCTATAACGCTCCACGTATGTAATGGTTTAGTCGTTTAACTCTATTCGCTTTATGGCCTTGGGCCTAGTACTTTTTAATCCTCTTTCGTAATGCATGTTTACCTTATTATCTGGTTTTTATGCAGTAGGTATAATTGTCATATTATTTCTGGTTATACAACGAGAACTAACCTGGACTTAATAATCCTTAATCATAGAACCTCCATAGCACTCATTCTCTAGGGTACCAATATGCTAAGTAAGAAAGGTATTACGATAACTTAAAACAGGGCATAACTAAACGCCACCATCGACTTCTATCTGGTAGAATGACTCCCCTGACTAATCTTAAAACAAGTTTGTACAAGTTCTCAGAGGATACATGTCATATATATGTTGATTAAATAGATATTAGATCATGAATCAAGATAAGAACGATAGAAGGGTATCGCAGTGTAGAAGAGTACAAGAGTAAATATGGCAACACATACCTGGATAGGTGGCCATAGAACTGATAGACTACTTGTACCTTTGTCTGTTTGGTTGTCACTGTGGGTGTGGGGGTACCGTCCGGTATCCCTATAGCATTTGGAAGCCCGAAGGCAGGAACCCGACTCCGGGAGCCCCGTGGCCGGTAGCCCCTATCCGGTAGCCTGGGTACCGGAGGCTTAGCCTGGAAACCTTTGTTCCGGGAGTCCCAGTCATTTTAATAAATCATGTGTGGTGATGCCATGTAGGCCAATCCTGCAAAGATGTCTTGTAATGAAGGGATCCAAGTGGGTCGACCAGGGTACCACACGAGCCCAAGCAATGAAGGGAACCATGTATGCCGAACAGGGTTCCATACACGCCCTGATAACCAAGTAAGCCATGTGAACCACTCAAGGTTCCGTACATGTCTGGTATTGAAGGGTTCCAGGTGTGTCAATCAGGTTACCACACAAACCCAAGTAATGAAGGGAACCATGTATGCCGAACAGGGTTCCATACATGCCCTGATAACCAAGTAAGCCATGTGAACCACTCAAGGTTCCGTACATGTTTGGTATTGAAGGGTTCCAGGTGTGCCAATCAGGTTACCACACAAGCCCAAGTAATGAAGGGAACCATGTATGCCGAACAGGGTTCCATACATGCCCTGATAACCAAGTAAGCCATGTGAACCACTCAAGGTTCCGTACATGTCTGGTATTGAAGGGTTCCAAGTGTGCCAATCAGGTTACCACACAAGCCCAAGTAATGAAGGGAACCATGTATGCCGAACAGGGTTCCATACATGCCCTGATAACCAAGTAAGCCATGTGAACCACTCAAGGTTCCGTACATGTCTGGTATTGAAGGGTTCCAAGTGTGCCAATCAGGTTACCACACAAGCCCAAGTAATGAAGGGAACCATGTATGCCGAACAAGGTTCCATACATGCCCTGATAACCAAGTAAGCCATGTGAACCACTCAAGGTTCCGTACATGTCTGGAAATGGCAAAATTTTGAAATTCTGATAATTTCAACCTGTTAAGCTGAGAGGTGTATCCACTACTACCCCCTAGTTCTGGATGGTAGCCTAGCTGCCATGTAGAACTATGCTTGTAGGTCTTACATATATTTCTGAAAATGGTAAATGTAAAAGAAAACAATCAACTTCTACTTTTACTGAAAATCAAATAGTACGAATACATCAAATTTCATCCAGACGGGGTGTGCATCCACTACCCCCCGGGCATCTATTGAAAATCATGAAATCCTAAGAACTGAAAGGGAAATGACGCAACCACAACTAGTAGGTTGCCTTTATTCATCCTAAGCCTGAAAGAGGCCTACGTTTGTTCTGAAAAGAGTCTTACTGATAGTACTTTTTTAGGTGCTCGGCATTCCAAGCACGGGGGATAGTGTTCCCATCCATGTCTTCAAGGTGGTAAGTGCCTTCCCAAAAGATAGACTTTATTTTGTAAGGCCCTTCCCAGTTTGCTCCAAAGGCTCCGTGCCCGGGAACCCGCATATTGGGCATCATTCTTCTCAGTACTAGGTCGCCAACCTTGAGGGGTCGAGGGCGTACCTTGTTGTTATAGTATTTGCGGGTCCTCTGTTGGTAAGCCGCAAGTTTCAGCTGGGCGGTAGCCCGGTTTTCCTCTACCATGTCTAGGGCCAACCTCTGATGTATTTCATTTGATTCTTGACTGAAATTATCCCTCCGGTAGGACCCTGTCCCGACTTCCACTGGGACCATAGCTTCGCAGCCATAGGTTAGAACAAAGGGAGACTCTCCGGTTGTGGTCCTGGGAGTGGTGTTGTAAGACCACAAGACCATCGGAAGCTCCTCTGGCCAATTTCCCTTTTTATCTTCCAACTTGGCTTTCAGAGTGTGCTTGATGATTTTATTCACAGCTTCCGTCTGCCCATTGCTTTGGGGGTGGCAAACGGCTGAAAAATCTTTCTTTATTTCCAAGTCCTCACATAGACTTCTCATTTCTCTACTATCAAATTGCTTGCCATTGTCTGAGATTAGCTTGTACGGTACCCCGTATCTACATATAATGGCTCGCTTAACAAATTCCTTCAGCTTACCAGCAGTGATGGTAGCTAGGGGTTCCGCCTCTGCCCACTTGGTAAAGTAGTCAACGGCTACCACGGCATATTTCACACCACCTCTGCCTTTGGGAAGCTCCCCAATCAGGTCAATCCCCCATATTGCAAAGGGCCAAGGGCTTCCAATGGGTCTTAGTTCCACAGCTGGGTTGCTATTGAAGTTAGCAAATCTTTGGCATTGATCACAAGCTTTAGCAAAGTCATAAGCATCAGTTTTCATGGTGGGCCAGTAATAGCCCTGTCGGAGAATTTTGTGGGCCAGGGAGGTACCCCCCGAGTGGTTGCCACAAATGCCTTCATGAATTTCCCTTAGGATGTATTCACATTCATTTCCAGATATGCACTTAAGTAGAGGTTGATTAAATCCCCTCTTGTATAGGATGCCATCATAGATCACATAACGGGCAGCCTTATATTTGAGTTTCCGAGCTTCATGTTTGTCCTTCGGAAGTGTCCCCTTGGCGATATACTCACGTATCGGGGTTGTCCATTGGCTTTCCATTGAGGAATCTATTTCCATGGTCTCCTCTCGATGGATACTTGGTTGGAGTTGCACTTCAAGGGGTATTACCCCTAACAGGACAGCTTCTTTTTGGGATCCCAACTTGGCAAGGGCATCAGCATTGGCATTTTCCACCCTTGGGACTTGATTTAGATTTAGCAATTTGAACCTACTGATAAGTTCTTGGGCATACTTCATGTAGAGTTCAGTGCGGGGGCCTCGACTCTGGAAGCTTCCTTTAATTTGCCACACAATCAGCATGGAGTCACTAAACACATTTAGGTATTCTACCTTCATTTCCAGAGCCAGTTTCAAGCCAGCAATCAGGGCCTCATACTCTGCATCATTGTTGGTAGCCCTGAAGCCAAAGTGTATGGCACTCTGAATTCGGTGTCCCTCTGGGCTTACCAACTCTATTCCTGCACCTCCCCCATTATTATTTACTGCACCATCAACATACAGGTTCCACCATAATTGGGGGCTTTCGGCATCCCCTTCGGTAAATGGGGATACCGGGGTAGAATCTTCTCCGGTAACCTCAAAATCAGGAGGAAACTCCAGTAAGAAATCGGCCAGTGCTTGGCCTTTGATAGCAGTTCGGGGTTTGTAATCTATTTCAAACTGTCCTAGCTCGACAGCCCATTTCATCATTCTACCGGAGGCTTCCGGCTTGTGCATCACTTGCCTCAGCGGGAAGGATGTTCTGACTTCAATTTTATGGGCCTGAAAGTAAGGCCTTAGCTTCCTGGAAGCCAATATTAGAGCATATGCTAGCTTTTCCATGCTGGGATACCGGGTTTCCGCATCCAGCAGCCTTTTGCTCACATAGTATACCGGGTATTGTACTTGTTCTTCCTCCCGAATCAACACAGCACTTATAGAGTATTCCGAGACAGCTAAATATAGAATGAGTACCTCACCTTCCAAGGGTTTGGAGAGCAATGGTGGGCTTCCCAGCTGTTCTTTTAGTTTCTTGAAGGCTTCCTCACATACCGGGGTCCACTCAAAGTTTTGACCCTTCTTGATAGCCTTGAAAAACTCCTTGCATTTGTCGGAAGACCGAGATACGAATCTATTTAGGGCTGCTACCCTTCCGGTAAGCCCTTGGACTTCTTTTACATTCCTCGGGGACCTCAGTTCCAGCAATGCTTTGATCTTGGCAGGGTTTGCCTCAATCCCTCTGTGGTTCACAATGAATCCAAGAAATTTTCCAGACTCCACTCCAAAAACACACTTTTGGGGGTTCAGCTTCATCCGGTACTTCCTTAGGATATCAAACATCTCAGATAGGTGCAACACATGGTCGGCTGCCACCTTTGATTTGACCAACATATCATCAACATAGACTTCCATAGTCTTACCAATCTGTTCCTTAAACATCATGTTTACCAGTCTCTGATAGGTAGCCCCGGCATTCAATAGCCCAAACGGCATCCCCACATAACAGTACAGCCCCCTATCAGTTATGAAGCTGGTATGTTCCTGGTCCGGTTCAAACATTGGTATCTGGTTATATCCGGAGTAGGCATCCATGAAACTTAGCAAAGCATGGCCTGCCGTGGCATCCACTAGCTGATCAATTCTGGGTAGCGGGAAGCTATCCTTAGGGCATGCCTTGTTAAGATCAGTAAAGTCAACACATGTCCTCCATTTCCCATTAGGCTTCCGGACCAGTACTGGGTTTGCTAGCCATGTTGGATAGAAGGATTCTTTGATCAAACCAGCCTTCAATAACCGGTCTACTTCTTCCTGGAGGGCGGTAGCCCTTTCACCACTGACAGGCCTTCTCTTCTGCCGGATACCCCTTCTCTCAGGGTCGATGTTCAAATGATGGCACATGACTTTCGGGTCAATCCCCACCATGTCAGAATGACACCATGCAAACACATCAAGGTTGCTTTTAAGGAAAGCAGTCAACCTTTCTCTTGTATTTTTATCTAGCTGTTGCCCAATTTTCAAGATTTTACTAGGATCTTCAGCATCCACTAGTATAGGGATAGTATCCTCGGCAGCCCCTGCCTTCTCCAGGGTACCGGGCATCCTGGGATCAATGTCAATCTCAACCGGGAGTCCTCTTTCCGCTCCCTGGCTCTCATTCTCTAGCATTGCTCCATCTAGATCATCATCTGAGGCACTTTTTACCATGCCTTCCAGTGAAATGCTATGAATTTCCTCATTTTTTTCGGCAGCTTCCAACAACAAGCTTTGTGGTGGTACCACCCCTCGAAAATTTGGAACCTCTTCAGTAGGTTCATCTGGCAATTCCACTATCATGATGGCATTACACGATGCTCTTTCAAACTTCTGTGGCTCAAGCCCATGGCTTCTCATTAAGGCTTCTCCATCAGTCTTTTCTTCAATTTGAATAGGTTTGTCTGCCCTCTCGGCAGCCTGCACAGCTCTGTTATAGCATTCCCTTGACTCATGTTGACATCCTTTCACACACCCAATGCCATTTGGTGTAGGAAACTTCATTGAAAAGTGGTATATTGAGGTTACCACCCTCATGTCTTTCAATACTGGTCTACCGAGAATTGCATTGTGGGATATGTCTTCATTTACCACCATGAATTCTGCCATTTGGGTGGCCTTGCAGGGATCCACACCCAATGTCAAGGGTAATTTGACCCTGCCCATGATTTGGACTGGGTTACCGGTAAACCCATATAGCTCATTATTGGTAGGCAGTAACTCTTTGTCCAAAAGTCCCAATTTCTGAAATGTGGTATATGCCAAGATATTTACTGAGCTTCCATTATCAACCAGCACTCTGTGCACATTCATTCCACCAATATTCACGGTTACCACCAAAGCATCATTATGAGGGTGGTGAACCCACTTGGCATCCTCCTCGGTAAAGGAAATATCAGCGGTTTCCCCTTTAAACAGCTTAGGGGGCCTTTCTGCAAGGTGGAACACATTAGTTAGGGGTTTGTCCCTGGCTTCCCGGGCATACCTATCTCTGGCATTCCGGCTGGCACCCCCCAAATAAGGGCCGCCAAAGATGGTATGGATGTTATTAGCTCGGGTAGTCCTTTCTTGGTTTCCAGGAGCCCTGTCCTTGTTATCTCTACCTTCTTTATATTTCTTAGCCTCTTGGGCTACAAATTCAGTCAGGTATCCACCTCTAATCAACTCTTCAATTTGATCTTTCAAATGCCTGCAATCAGCAGTCTCGTGTCCATTCACTTCGTGGAATGCACAGTACTTTCCTTGATCTTTCACTCCTGGGGGCCCTGCCCGGTAGGGCCTCCGGAATAGCCCATTCTTCTCATTCACTTCGAGAATATGACTGATTGGGACAGTCAAAGGAGTATACTCTGAGTATTTCTGAAAATTCGCCTTTGGAGTGAGTCTGTCCTTGGCAGAAATTCTATCCTTAGTTGCATTAACAGCAATAGGGGCAGTCTTGTCATCATACCGGGGGGCTCCTAAGCCGGCGGTACCACTCCCGGAAGCCCTCTTGTTCGAATCCCTTTTAGGGCTGTAAGAACGATTTCTTTTGTTCCTGTTCCAACCTCGGGAACTGGAATCTTTGGACAATTTTGCCATGGATTCCTCAATCACTTTATGGCGTTCTGCTTGTTGGTAAAATTCCGCCAGGGTTCCGGGCTCCTCGGTTTGCAATTCCTTCCAAAACTCGGTTCCAGGTCTTACCCCGGCTATCAGGAAGTTCTTCAGAGTTTCATCAGAGGCCTTCTTCACTTTTGGCACTTGCTCATTAAATCTTTTGAAATACTGTCTTAGAGACTCGTGAGTTTCTTGCTTGATATTAGCCAGAGTATTCACCGGTGGGGCGTAGGCCACGGTAGCCCTAAATTGAGAGATAAACTGATCTCCCATCCTCCTCCAGGATTTGATAGACCCTTCGGCTAGCCTCTTGAACCATTGGTGGGCATTTCCGGTCAGGGTAGATGCCAATAGCCTACACCTTGCTAAGTCCTCCACCTAGTATACATCCATTTCTGTATTAAAACGGCTCAAGTATTCAACTGGATCTGAGTTTCCATTGAATTTCAAGTCAGTATTCATCTTAAAGAACCTTGGCAAGGCTGCCTTTTTCACTTTCACAGAAAAGGGGGAACCGGCAGTGATACCGGACTTAAACTTTTTCTCCTCCTTGATCTTTTCCAAGGCTTTTTTCCAGTCAGACATCCTGAACTGTCCATTTTCACCATCTGAAAGCGTATCACTTTCAGAATCATCATCTTCATTGGCTGTCTTGCTTCTTCTAGGGATTGAACTTTGATGGGAGTCGGAATCCTGATCAGTACCCTCACCGGTAGGGACTCCGGTAGAGCGGGATCTCCTGTTTCTATGCCAAGAAGAGTGACTGCTTTGCCTATAATTCCTTCTGCCATCAGATCTGGATCTCCTGGAAATGCTTTTTGGGGGTACCGTTTGGGACCTCTCTCGGCGTTCTCGGGAACCCTGAATTGTGGAATCCCCATTGCCATCTCTCCGATCTTTGCTTCCAGTGTGAATCAGCTTGTGACGAAGGTCTTTGTTAGTCAGTTTTTTGCCAACTCGATCAAAAACACTTAGACTTCTGGTGGGTGAACCTTCGGCACCCTGGGTTTCCGGGACATCAGATCGGTCACCCTCATATTCTTCTTCCACAGGCTCTTCTGCGTCTTCTTCAGATGGGACATGATCAGTGTTGTCCTCAATATTGTCCTCAGACTCAAAGTTCAGCCTTGTCGGAGTCACATTCTTCTTTTTTGACTTCGACTTGCACTTCCTTTGCCATTTTTTCATTTTTTCGGAACCTTTTTCCAAGTTGTTGACTCTTTCATTCATCGTCTTCAGATAGTTCATGATGTCCTTGTTACTAACATCATCACCACCTTTGTTTCGTCCATTACCATCCTGAGACGGTGTTTTATCACTTTCAGAATTGTCACTCGCCATATCTCCTCCAAATGACGATTTTTGAGGCCCCTCCTTCTAGCGCCAATTGTTGTGGGAGGATTTTAGCACAACAAATTATGAGGCCTCGTGCTGGAATAGCGCCAATAATCAAGGAATCGTACAACCACCCGGAAAGGCTCGTGGTTGAAGATCAATGGCTAGTCGCCCGGGAAGGCACACGACTAGGGTTACCGAAGAACACGGAATGTGGTTCCTCGGAAGGATCGGACTGAATCTACGGGATGAGAGCTCAAGGACCAAATGTTGGCCAGCCAAGAACCCTAATTTGACTGTGTCACACAAGAGTGCACGTGCTCTAGCTACTCAAGGAGTGTAAAGTGTCGAAGAAGATCCTGTAAACTGCCTACATACCACTATTTATAGTGGATCAAGCCCGAATGTAGTTCTTGAATGATATGATTGTTTGTTCATGATGAGTTATCCTCTCTCCAGTGGGATAATGACTGTTATTTCTGATAATAATCGAGTGTGATGTATGAAATCAGGTTACCAAGCAGTTTAGGTAACATAGAATGATTATCTCTTATATTTATCATGATTTTGTATCATTTATCAAGTATATATGACATATATCCTCAAATAACTGAATGTTTATCTGTTTGAGAGTGTTTTTAGATGATATAGACGTGTTCCTAAAAAATAGGGGGCGTGCCTTATCTGTATTGGCAGCCTAATCAGGCTTCCGGCGGAAGCTGGGGGTACCGCCCGGTAGCCTGGCTCCGGTACCCCCTCCGGTAACCCCTATCACGGGAGCTACTCTGGAAGCTCTACTGGATGTCTGGTAATGGTTATAGGTTATCCTCAAGGGGATGCCTTGAGACCCTTAGTGTGACACCCTCCAAATCTGGGGTCTAGATCCGGGGGTCACCAACCAATCACAACTAATAAAATAAATCAGAATGCGCAACTGACCCCGCCAACCAAAGATCGCAAACAGGTTATTGTATGAAACTAAACAGTTACAGCCCAAAAGTAACATACTCACTTATTACAAACCATCAAATAAGCTCAACCTAAATCCAGTCTAGTATTATTTTATTATTACATCCCATTTTATTTAAAATTCTATCTAGCGCCAACAGTAACCCGCGAATACCTGTAAGGTCTGGGGTGCAGACACACGGCCACTCTGCCCCTCTCTAATACGGTCCGAACGGCTGGTCGGAAACATACTGCTCCTCTGGAAAGGTTTTATGAAAACAAGAGTGAGCCAAAGAAATGCCCAGCAAGTATACATAAACAATTTTATAATAAAACAGGATAAGTGCTGCATGATATCAACTGAAATGTAAAACAGTTTATAGAGAAACTGAATCAACAACTGTGATATAATTCAAATCCATAATTGAAATCATTTGGCATGTCATAAAAATGAATCATCTGCCAATTCACATTATATAATAGCCATTCTGGCGATATGGATTGGATATATATAAAAAAAACAAAACCCATTGCCCCCTGATCAGGTTCAAAAGCAATGGGACCCTTTATACTACCACCGGTACATTTCTATACCCGTGTGTATAACCCGGATTTCAATGAGGGTACCAAAATAGGCAAGTAATGTTAGCCTATAGGAAGATGGAATGGTTACCATATCCTCCTTAATATATTGCTGGACCATAGTAGCAACCATGGCCTCCTACGCTTTACCAATAAATATTGCTGGACCATAACATCAATCATGGCCTCCTACGCTTTACCATTTTCCAATCCAATAGAGCAATTTCCGAATTCAACAGGAAATGCTTAGTTTTAAATACTGGTCACATCCTTATTATTTACTACGATAATAAGGATATGAAGAGTTTATCTTCAACAATTCCCCACATCAAGGGTAACAATATCAAGCAACTGTGTTCGCACAAAAATATTTAAGAATCACAAATAGCTCTGAACAATAGCTATTTGTCATGATATGAATCAATGAACATAAAATAAACAGTGTATAAGATGATCAAGGGGGAAAATACTTGCCTGAATTTGTGACTGGTAAGCTAAGCTCTCTGGCTAGGGATTCTCTCACTTCTATGTATACAGCTGGTAACTCTGCCCACTAGCTAGGGTTTCTCCCACTTCTACATTAAAACATGCTATTTTAAACATCTAGCTAGGTAGGCATAAGACCATATACAAATCATACCTCGGTTTTAGTGTCTACCCGTACGATGTATCATTATCGAATGAATATTTAATACAATTAATAACATGTACGAAGCATTCATACACATAATCACATAGCACATACGTCTTACAGACAAAAGAGTACTCAAATTATTATTTTCATGCTTAAAAATATTTTTAAAATAATTAAAAGAATTTTAAAAGATTTAAATAACCCTTCCCGAATCAAAAAGGATCATTAATAAACCCTCTGAGTAATTATTGGATCACCAAAATATTTTTATAATTATCTAATCTGGGTTTATAAATAATTTTAGAATTTTAAAACTATCTTTACCGTTCCCGGATTATTTTTAGGATTTAAAACAATTTTATTTCATTTTAAATCATTTTTAAACAGAAAATCGGTTAATAATCCTAAATAAATTAATTAAAATCAAGTAACAATTAATTAATAAAATTATCTAATAATTAATTACATTTATCAGATAATTAAATTAATTAAATCATTATTTGAGATTAATTAATATAATTAAAAGAATTTAACTCTTAATTATTCCGAATTAAAAACAAATAAATAAAGAAATAAAGAAATAATTAAAATAAAATTCGGAAATAAATTCTAGATTTATAAAACATTTTCAGAAAATAAAATTTCTGAAATTAATAATTTAATTCAGAATTATAAATTAATTAAAGTAAATAAAAGTAAATAAAATTAAATAAAAGTAAATAAAAGTAATTAAAAGTAAATAAAAGTAAAAATAATTGGTAAAAAGTAAAAATTAATTCCAAAATCACTTTTCAGAAATTGGTTAACAGATTTTTAGGATTAAACGGGTACTGTTCATCACCATCTTCACTGTTCTTCGTATGAATGCTCCAAGAACATTCATCAGCTTTAATGGCTACTAACCCAGTTTCCGGCGACCGGAAAAAAATTCCGGCCAACCTCCGGCCTCCCTTAAAACGTACAATTCGCTACGTTTTAAGGCTCAAACTTGTTCTAAATCACCTCCTAAACACAACTATACCATTCAAACCAACCCAGCATCACCCAAACACAAAATCCGGCCAAAATCGAAGTAAAATCCGGCGACCTCACCGGTGAACTTCGATTTTAGTCATTTCTCAACCAAATCCAACGTTTTATACACCAAAACGAAGCTTAGGAGTTCAATGACTTATATCAATCATCAAAATCATCAAACAATCAACAATCAATCCGGAAAATTGAAAATTATTCTCACCCCCACAAAATTCGATTTTGAGTTTTAAGATACTAAAAATCAAACAAAAATTATCATGATGCTCCTGAGATTATATACAATCTATAGATACTAACCATATCAACAACAAATCACTGTATGATTCACAATAAATTCATGAAATTTCGATTATTAAACTAAAATTATGAATTTTCGATTCAAGCAATTTAGGATGTTAAAACACACATAAACATGTAGTAGAGATCAAGAGCTTCAGTTTGGTTACCCACATGAACGATTTGGATGCCGGAATCACTGTCAAAAGTCCGGTTAATCCTCAAGAACACCAAGAACTATTTTTCCAGATTTTACAGAAAATAAAAATCAAAAAATCTGATTTTTTTGATTATTTTGATTAATTACATAAAAATCTGTTAGTATTTATCCTACATCAAATTAATACCCCAAAAATATTTTTAGCCCCTAATTAAAATTATTAAACCCTAAAAATAATTTTTATGGGATAAAATGTAAAAATTTTAATTTTAAACAAATACAAAATATATGTCAAAAATTCCCAAAAATTATGAATATTACAAAAATTACTAAATAATGCATCTTTAAATATCCTATCATTATATAAAAATAATTTATCAAAAACAAGGCTTCAGATTCAGTATAGGGGCTGGATCCAGAAATTAAAATGCGAAATAATTGTATTATAAAAATATAAAAATTACAGAAAAATAGAATAAAATTATCTAAGCTACACAGAAGTCACATAACACGTATGGGATCATTTCCCTATTTAATAAAAATCGTAACACGTTTAAATGCATTAAAAATAAACTGAAACGCAATAAAATCAACTAAAAACATATTTTAACATATTAAAATTCACGAAATTTTCCCGGTCGTTACATCCTTCCCCCCTTAAAAAGATTCTGCCCCCAGAATCCCACTTAAGAAAATAAGTGCGGATACTGAGCTCGAATTTCACTTTCTACTTCCCATGTTGATTCTTCAACCAAGGGATTCCTCCATAACACTCTAACTAGGGGTATGGTCTTATTTCTTAATACCTTAACCTTATGATCTAATATCTCAACTGGTTGCTCAACAAAAGATAAGTCAGGTTGAATATCTACAGGCTCATATTCTATTGCGTGCATTGGATCAGGATTGTACTTTCTCAGCATCGATATATGGAACACATTATGGATATTCTGCATGTGTGGCGGCAAAGCTAATTCGTAAGCAAGCTTCCCTATCTTCTTCAGTATCTCGAACGGTCCCACATATCTTGGTTTGAGTTTACCTCTTTTCCCAAATCTGGTTACGGCTTTCCATGGCGATACTTTCAGCAATACCCATTCTCCGACTTCAAAATTCTGGTCCTTCCTGCTTTGATCTGCATATTTCTTCTGTCGATCTTGAGCGGCGATTAATCTTTTCTGTATTAATCCGATCTTTTCTTTCGTCTGTTGCAGTAATTCTGGACCCAAGATGGTGCGTTCTCCTACTTCTTCCCAGTACACCGGAGATCTACATCTTCTGCCGTAAAGGGCTTCATACGGTGGCATTCCAATGCTGGCATGATAACTATTGTTATATGAGAACTCCACCAACGGTAAGTGCTCATCCCAATTACCCTTAAAATCCAGGACACATACCCTTAACATATCTTCTATGGTCTGAATTGTTCTTTCACTTTGTCCGTCCGTTTGAGGATGATATGCTGTACTCATATTTAGTTTGGTTCCTAAACATTCTTGAAATTGCCTCCAGAATCTTGAATTGAAACGAGGATCTCGATCAGATACTATAGATACAGGAACTCCGTGTCGTACTACGATCTCTTTCAAATATAGTTGAACCAGTTTCTCTAGCGAAAATCTTTCGTTGATGGGGAGAAAATGTGCTGATTTGGTCAACCTATCAATGATCACCCAGATTGCATCGTGATTTGATTGAGTCTTCGGGAGTCCTACTACAAAATCCATTGCAAGATGTTCCCATTTCCATTCTGGAATTTCCAAAGGTTGTAGCAATCCACTTGGCCTTTGATGCTCGGCTTTAACTCTCTGACAGGTATAGCATTTGCTGACGTATTCTGCAATATCTTTCTTCATATCGGGCCACCAAAAGTGTTGCTTCAAGTCTCTATACATCTTTGTACTGCCAGGGTGAATAGAATACCTGGAGTTGTGTGCATCACGCAAGATTTCATCCTTCAGCTCCATAACATTAGGTACCCATATACGTGAAGAGAATCTTAGAATTCCTTTATCATCCTTTTGACTCCTGATTTCTTCTCCGGTTAATTTTGCTTTGTCTTGCTCCATTACCTGTTCTTGACATCTACGGATCTTTTCTAATAATACTGGCTGAAAGGTCATGGCATACAATACTTCACTGACTGCTTCTGATGTATGGACCTCTATCTCCAATTTCTCGAATTCCTTGAGTAATTCCTCGAATGAGGTTAAGAGATTTAACCTTTCCTTCCGGCTTAGTGCATCTGCCACTACGTTGGCCTTGCCTGGATGATAGCTAATGGTACAATCATAGTCCTTGATTAACTCCAACCATCGTCGTTGTCTCATGTTTAGCTCCTTCTGAGTGAAAATATATTTCAAGCTTTTGTGATCCGTGAAGATTTCACACTTCTCTCCGTATAAATAGTGCCTCCAAAGTTTTAATGCAAAAACAATTGCTGCCAATTCCAGATCATGCGTTGGATACTTTCGTTCGTGAATCTTGAGTTGCCTGGATGCGTAAGCAATTACCTTGCCGTCCTGCATTAACACACACCCTAATCCCTTCTGAGATGCATCACTGAAAATTACAAAGTTTCCACTTTCGTTGGGTAGAACTAACACTGGTGCGGTTATCAATCGCTTCTTTAATTCCTGGAAACTTTGCTCGCACTTCTCGTTCCATTCAAATTTCTCATTTTTCCGGGTGAGTTTGGTTAAAGATGCCGCTATTTTAGCAAAATCCTTAACAAACCTCCTGTAATAACCAGCTAATCCCAGAAAACTTCGAACTTCAGTTGGTGTTCTCGGTTGCTCCCAATTCATAATGGCTTCGATCTTGGCTGGATCCACTTTAATTCCTTCATTGGTGACAACGTGCCCCAAGAATTGTACCTCCCTTAACCAAAACTCGCATTTCGAAAATTTGGCATATAGCTTCTCTTTCCGCAGAATCTCTAAAGCCGTTCTCAAGTGCTCTGCATGTTCCTCCTCTGACTTGGAGTATATCAAGATATCATCTATGAAAACAATCACGAATTTATCCAGATATTTCTTGAAAACCCTGTTCATCATATCCATGAAAGCGGCTGGTGCATTAGTCAGTCCAAAGGGCATAACTAAAAACTCGTAATGCCCATATCTCGTGCGGAATGCTGTCTTAGGAATATCGACTGCCTTGATCTTCAACTGGTGATATCCCGATCGCAAGTCGATTTTAGAAAACCATACTGCGCCCTTTAACTGGTCAAACAAGTCATCAATCCTCGGTAGTGGGTACTTGTTTTTAATCGTCAGCTTGTTTAACTCCCGGTAGTCAATACAAAGTCGCATGCTTCCGTCCTTCTTTTTCACAAACAATACCGGTGCGCCCCATGGTGATACGCTGGGTCTAATCACCCCCTTTGTCTAGTAGTTCCTGCAATTGCTTGGCCAATTCCTTCATTTCCACTGGTGCCATTCTGTACGGAGCTTTCGATATTGGCTCAGTACCTGGTGCCAAATCAATAGCAAACTCAATTTCTCTGTCTGGAGGTAGGCCTGGTAATTCTTCGGGAAATACGTCCAAAAATTCATTCACTACCGGAATATGCTCTATCTGTGGCACTTCCTTATCAGTATCCATTACATAAGCTAAGTATGCTTCACATCCCTGTCGCAACAATCGTTTAGCTCGCATCATGGTCAAGAGTTTCTTTGCTTGTTTCTGCCCATGGAACACCACATCTATATCCCCATCTAGCTTCAACTTTAACTCCTTCTTTTTACAATCAATCTGGGCATTATACCTCGTCAACCAATCCATCCCTAGTATAACCTCAAATTCCCCCAACTTGAAAGGAATCAAGTCGGCATGAAAACGTTGCCCGGATATTTCGATCTCACATGCTGGATATATTTGCTTAACGGGTATACGATCCTGATTAGCTATTTCTATTACTAAAGCTTCGCTTAATAACTGACATTCACATTCTAGCTTACTCGCAAACTCTTCCGAAATAAAAGATTTAGTAGCTCCCGAATCAATAAGTACTTTGGCATTAGTAGAGTTATGGAAAGTGTACCTGCAATAACATCAGAGTTCTGTTCTGCATCGGTCATAGTCATATTGAAAACCCGGGCCCTTGGCTGTCCCACATTATTTGTCCCTGTAGCTTTATTCTGGTTTCCCGGATTAAGGTTGATCCTGCAATCCTTAGTAAGATGCCCTTTGTTTCCACATTTCTCACAACCAGTCCAATTAGCTGTTGGCGTAGTGCACGTGTTGGCATAATGTCCGGTCTTGCCACACCGAAAACATACTATGTTGGCCTTATTGCATGGACCTTCATGATTCCTTCCACAAATTCCACATGCTGGTAGGGGTGGTCGCATTCCTCGTTGTTGATTGTTGTTCGGAAATCGACCTCCTTGCGGTTGATTATTGCCTGGAAACCGATTTCCTTGCTGCTGATTGATATACGGAAATCGATTCCCTTGATTACCAAGATTCTGGATTCCGTTTCCGGGTCTCCCGTTGCCTCTCGGCTGGAACGCGGGTCTGTAACTAAAGTTATTTTGCACCCTCCCCTGGAACGAACTTCCTGATTGATTATTAAATTTCCTCTTTTTGCCTTCCTTTTCTTTGTTGGAGCTCTCACTCTCTCCTTCAATAATCAGTGCCTTCTGGACCACAGACGAATAGGTGGTTAACTCAAAAGCAGCTACCCGGCTACGGAGCCACGGCTTCAACCCCTGTTGAAATCTCCTTGCCCGCTTCTCTTCGGTATCCACCAAGTCTGGAACAAACCTGGCTAACTCTGTAAACTTTGCCTCATACTCAGTGGCATTGCCTTCTTGTTTTAATTCCAAAAATTTAATCTCCATCTGGTTCTGCATAAAGCGGGGATAATACTTTTCCAGAAACAGCTCTTTGAATCTTTCCCATGGGGTTATTCCAACGCCTTCCAAAGTCTTCCTTGCTTCCCACCAGTAGTTCGCTTCCCCTTTCAGAAAGTAACTCACAAACTCGGTTTTTTTATTCTCTTCTACATTCACAAGTGCAAGAGCTTTCTCTATTTCTTTTAACCATGCTCGGGCCTCGACTGGGTCCGCTGACCCCTGGAACTCTGGGGGTTTAACTGACTGAAAAGTTTTAAATGTTACTGCTTGGGGTGCTGGTGGCTGCTGCTGCTGGCGAGTAAGATTCTCGGTCTGTTGCCGGAATAGTTCCAACATTTGCTGCATCATATTGATATTGCCCTGCTCCCCAAAGTTCTGATTATTATTCGCGTTTCCCGTGTGATTACCATTTGGTGGCTGATTATCCATGATCTGATAGAGGAAACACACAAGTTCCTTAGTAATTGAATAAACATGTTTTTGATAGATACTCATTGAGAAGAAACATGAATCAAGAATATTTATCAACTCATGCCACCCAATCACTAATTCACTTGAATGCTGAAAAATAATTAAATGCATGCTGGAGGGAGTCGATACTCGCATCACTACAAAAGTACTACTGATATATAATTCCACACTCATAATTATACATGACTACTAGTCGGTTTATCTAACACCATATCACGGTTACCCTACCATACCAACTAGACTGTCGGTTATACACAACAAAATTCCCGACTTATTCTACCAACAAACTACTATTAGTACACACACAATATCTTACAGACAACCGAAACCAAACAAACACAGGTAGCATAAGCTTCTCCCAGGGCTCTGTCCCATAGTATCTAGTCCCAGCTGGGCCCTACCATCTCCTGAAGATCCGACAACATCCTCTGAAGGATGCGGTATGCCTGACGATAATCAACAGTACCTGATGGCTCACCCAGCAACATCGCCTCCACCTCAAAAGAACCGGCTGCTATCATCTCTCGGAGGTTATGTCGAAGCTCGGAGTCTGTGATACGATGATCTCCCATCCTACGCAGCTCCACATTCTGCCCTCTCACAAAGTCGAATGCCTCCCAAAGCTCACGGTACTCACTCAATGGAACGGTGCGTGGTGCACTAATATGGCCGCTAGACTGGGCCTCCGCTCCACCTGTAACCTCCTCTATCAATGCCTGCACTCGCTCCTCTCCTGGTGGCATCTGGTGCCAAGGTATGACTGGTGGAAGAGGTACATAAGGACCCTGCACAGTAGGATCGGACTGATCTGTGAACTCTGCTGGCATAAGGAATCCCACCATAGCTGCCAGTGCACCAGGTCGATGCAACTCAGGCACGGCAGGTAGCGCCTCGATCCCCTGCTGCTGATCAGGAATCAACCCCGGAACGGGAACTGGTGGTATAGGATCAAGTAGCCCCATAGGACACTCCCAACCCATCCAGTAATCTAACCCCATCACTGGTTGGTCTGGATCCATAAGAGCGGTGGTATATGGCAAGTCCACTGGTGGAAATAGTGGTAGCGTAACTGGCTCTAGGCCTGGCATAGGATGAGGTGCAATCACCGGAGTCGGCGTAGTCACCATAACAGGAACCTGCGTAACCCAGTAACATAATATCACAAATCATCTCACAACTTAGGCTTAGACTAAAGTCAAACGCAACGTGTAACATAAGAACGTAATCCTATCTCATGTGATCTCCCTAATTTTTCCTGGGCTATATCTCTGCTTATTTCAGTGACTATAACCTGTCAGCTCTGATGCCAACTGTGACACCCTCCAAATCTGGGGTCTAGATCCGGGGGTCACCAACCAATCACAACTAATAAAATAAATCAGAATGCGCAACTGACCCCGCCAACCAAAGATCGCAAACAGGTTATTGTATGAAACTAAACAGTTACAGCCCAAAAGTAACATACTCACTTATTACAAACCATCAAATAAGCTCAACCTAAATCCAGTCTAGTATTATTTTATTATTACATCCCATTTTATTTAAAATTCTATCTAGCGCCAACAGTAACCCGCGAATACCTGTAAGGTCTGGGGTGCAGACACACGGCCACTCTGCCCCTCTCTAATACGGTCCGAACGGCTGGTCGGAAACATACTGCTCCTCTGGAAAGGTTTTATGAAAACAAGAGTGAGCCAAAGAAATGCCCAGCAAGTATACATAAACAATTTTATAATAAAACAGGATAAGTGCTGCATGATATCAACTGAAATGTAAAACAGTTTATAGAGAAACTGAATCAACAACTGTGATATAATTCAAATCCATAATTGAAATCATTTGGCATGTCATAAAAATGAATCATCTGCCAATTCACATTATATAATAGCCATTCTGGCGATATGGATTGGATATATATAAAAAAAACAAAACCCATTGCCCCCTGATCAGGTTCAAAAGCAATGGGACCCTTTATACTACCACTGGTACATTTCTATACCCGTGTGTATAACCCGGATTTCAATGAGGGTACCAAAATAGGCAAGTAATGTTAGCCTATAGGAAGATGGAATGGTTACCATATCCTCCTTAATATATTGCTGGACCATAGTAGCAACCATGGCCTCCTACGCTTTACCAATAAATATTGCTGGACCATAACATCAATCATGGCCTCCTACGCTTTACCATTTTCCAATCCAATAGAGCAATTTCCGAATTCAACAGGAAATGCTTAGTTTTAAATACTGGTCACATCCTTATTATTTACTACGATAATAAGGATATGAAGAGTTTATCTTCAACAATTCCCCACATCAAGGGTAACAATATCAAGCAACTGTGTTCGCACAAAAATATTTAAGAATCACAAATAGCTCTGAACAATAGCTATTTGTCATGATATGAATCAATGAACATAAAATAAACAGTGTATAAGATGATCAAGGGGGAAAATACTTGCCTGAATTTGTGACTGGTAAGCTAAGCTCTCTGGCTAGGGATTCTCTCACTTCTATGTATACAGCTGGTAACTCTGCCCACTAGCTAGGGTTTCTCCCACTTCTACATTAAAACATGCTATTTTAAACATCTAGCTAGGTAGGCATAAGACCATATACAAATCATACCTCGGTTTTAGTGTCTACCCGTACGATGTATCATTATCGAATGAATATTTAATACAATTAATAACATGTACGAAGCATTCATACACATAATCACATAGCACATACGTCTTACAGACAAAAGAGTACTCAAATTATTATTTTCATGCTTAAAAATATTTTTAAAATAATTAAAAGAATTTTAAAAGATTTAAATAACCCTTCCCGAATCAAAAAGGATCATTAATAAACCCTCTGAGTAATTATTGGATCACCAAAATATTTTTATAATTATCTAATCTGGGTTTATAAATAATTTTAGAATTTTAAAACTATCTTTACCGTTCCCGGATTATTTTTAGGATTTAAAACAATTTTATTTCATTTTAAATCATTTTTAAACAGAAAATCGGTTAATAATCCTAAATAAATTAATTAAAATCAAGTAACAATTAATTAATAAAATTATCTAATAATTAATTACATTTATCAGATAATTAAATTAATTAAATCATTATTTGAGATTAATTAATATAATTAAAAGAATTTAACTCTTAATTATTCCGAATTAAAAACAAATAAATAAAGAAATAAAGAAATAATTAAAATAAAATTCGGAAATAAATTCTAGATTTATAAAACATTTTCAGAAAATAAAATTTCTGAAATTAATAATTTAATTCAGAATTATAAATTAATTAAAGTAAATAAAAGTAAATAAAATTAAATAAAAGTAAATAAAAGTAATTAAAAGTAAATAAAAGTAAAAATAATTGGTAAAAAGTAAAAATTAATTCCAAAATCACTTTTCAGAAATTGGTTAACAGATTTTTAGGATTAAACGGGTACTGTTCATCACCATCTTCACTGTTCTTCGTATGAATGCTCCAAGAACATTCATCAGCTTTAATGGCTACTAACCCAGTTTCCGGCGACCGGAAAAAAATTCCGGCCAACCTCCGGCCTCCCTTAAAACGTACAATTCGCTACGTTTTAAGGCTCAAACTTGTTCTAAATCACCTCCTAAACACAACTATACCATTCAAACCAACCCAGCATCACCCAAACACAAAATCCGGCCAAAATCGAAGTAAAATCCGGCGACCTCACCGGTGAACTTCGATTTTAGTCATTTCTCAACCAAATCCAACGTTTTATACACCAAAACGAAGCTTAGGAGTTCAATGACTTATATCAATCATCAAAATCATCAAACAATCAACAATCAATCCGGAAAATTGAAAATTATTCTCACCCCCACAAAATTCGATTTTGAGTTTTAAGATACTAAAAATCAAACAAAAATTATCATGATGCTCCTGAGATTATATACAATCTATAGATACTAACCATATCAACAACAAATCACTGTATGATTCACAATAAATTCATGAAATTTCGATTATTAAACTAAAATTATGAATTTTCGATTCAAGCAATTTAGGATGTTAAAACACACATAAACATGTAGTAGAGATCAAGAGCTTCAGTTTGGTTACCCACATGAACGATTTGGATGCCGGAATCACTGTCAAAAGTCCGGTTAATCCTCAAGAACACCAAGAACTATTTTTCCAGATTTTACAGAAAATAAAAATCAAAAAATCTGATTTTTTTGATTATTTTGATTAATTACATAAAAATCTGTTAGTATTTATCCTACATCAAATTAATACCCCAAAAATATTTTTAGCCCCTAATTAAAATTATTAAACCCTAAAAATAATTTTTATGGGATAAAATGTAAAAATTTTAATTTTAAACAAATACAAAATATATGTCAAAAATTCCCAAAAATTATGAATATTACAAAAATTACTAAATAATGCATCTTTAAATATCCTATCATTATATAAAAATAATTTATCAAAAACAAGGCTTCAGATTCAGTATAGGGGCTGGATCCAGAAATTAAAATGCGAAATAATTGTATTATAAAAATATAAAAATTACAGAAAAATAGAATAAAATTATCTAAGCTACACAGAAGTCACATAACACGTATGGGATCATTTCCCTATTTAATAAAAATCGTAACACGTTTAAATGCATTAAAAATAAACTGAAACGCAATAAAATCAACTAAAAACATATTTTAACATATTAAAATTCACGAAATTTTCCCGGTCGTTACACTTAGCCATGTGTTCCCGTGCTGCAGCGTACATGGTAACCCCTAGGGCTACCGTAGGCCTCCGGAAACCTGACAAATTACTCATTCTCTTCATGGACCTGGACCCTAATCCTCTAGTGGGCCTAAATCTAACCCATGCGAGATTTTGGGCACAACACCTTTTAACTTTAATTTAGCTAAAGAATCAGTTGATGTATCATGATGACCTGAAGAAGTAGGTTCCACAGGCCTCGATGAAAGTGGTTGAATTATAAGTGGAACATCAGGATCAGGAACATTTGCATCAGGAGTGATGATAAGTGGATTTATATCCACTTGGATCATTCTATTTCGGCTTAAATTGGTGTCTTGATCTCAAGTAATTGTGTGATTTGACGTGTTTTTGTGTAGAGTTGTGTAGGTTTTCATTTGCAGGCTTTCCAGCAGCTATGTGGTGTTTTTAAGCTCAAAGGAACAAGTGTCGAGAGTTACATTGGAATTGGTTGAGAAATAAGAAGTGGAAAAAGAAATCAATATGTATAGCAGGGTTGTGCGCGAGCGCGCCTGTTTTTCCAAGGAGTGGAGCGCGGGCACACGCGAGAAGAACTCCAGCATTTGACAGGAGCGGGCGCGCTGGACTTAAGCCTGTGGAGCGCGCGGCCGCGCGGGGCTTTGGCAGAAACTTCCTGAAACTCAATTTCTAATTGGAAACTGCCTCAAATCTTCTCCTAATCCATATGGTGATTGTTTTGGTCGGCCAGAAGCTTCCAGAATCATAGTTAAACATGGGAATTGCAATTCTAATCCATTCAAGAACGGAAAATTTGCCAAATTCTATTCTAATTCAAAGACGGTAATTACTTGGAAAGGAGGACACTTGGGGCTATAAATACACACCTTGGGGCACATCAAAATCATAATCTACACACTATAATTCATTCAGAGCACGAGATTGAGAAGCCAAGGCGAGGATTGTGACGACAAGAAGATCTAGATTTAGTTTTCTTGTATTCCTTTGTTTAGGCGTATCGTTTGGATGCTTGTTACTTCCACGGATTTGTTCGCTAAACCTTGTTACATTATTGATTTATTCATCTTTGTTATCTTGTTTATTATCATGTTTTCATCAAATCCCATGGTGACGAAAGGTTCAATTATGAACTAATCGTTGTCGTGGGATCCTAGTGGATTTATCTATGTAGCTTAGTAGTTTGCATGCCTTAAAGATTTATGTGTGGTGAATTCTTGATATCCTTGTATGGTTGTGCTTATTGTATTTAGGTGTGTCGCGAACATCTAATATGTTAATCTCTTGATAAACGAGAGTGGATCTTGAGATTTAGAACTTGCCATGCTAGCATAGGATAGGTTGATGTTTTAACATCATGATTTGTGGCATTAATAGAGATATTATGCTACCCTATGTGATCTAAGTGGATAACTTGTGCTTAAACCTTTATGTTTTCAAATTCTATAGAGATATAGGGTCTAAACATATAGGTGTCTATTCATCTTCTATCTCTTTTGTGGATGTATGTATAGTTTGGTACTAGTATATCGAGAGGTAACTTTTACTTGTTTTGTGTTATTCGATCAGATATCAAAACCATCGCATGTATTGATTAAAGGCTGCAACTCTAAGTGAAGTAGATAATGAAACTAGGATTCCATGTTTATTCTCATATAAGTAATTCGATTTCAATTCTTGTCAATTAGTTAATTCTTAGATTTATAAATTACATCTTAGTTTAATTTAGATAATCAAAACCAAATTTGTTATTTTTCTTAGCAGTGAATTAAAACCATACATTGTTGCATAGGCATATTTTCTGAGTAAAACGTAACCAGATCTCTGCGGAACGAACTTTAATGATATTACTTGTGACTACGTGCAATTGCGTAGTTTTGTCATAACAAGTGACAACTACATCATTAATATGGTTTGCATCAGTATTTTCTACCATTGGTTCTTGTGTAGCCTGAGGTTCTGAAGCTGCTTCAACCCTTTGAGTCGAAGGTTCTTGTGTACTTCCTTCAAATGCAGTTGCTTTCAAGACAGCATCACATTCAGCAATATGTTTCTCATGATCAGCCTTTTCTGCCAGATATTGAGCAATGTCAAATTGAACATTGGGAATCTATTGAGCAGTGTCAGAAAATCCCTTTGTT
This sequence comes from Kitagawia praeruptora, assembly GCA_037693485.1. Lineage (NCBI taxonomy): Eukaryota > Viridiplantae > Streptophyta > Magnoliopsida > Apiales > Apiaceae > Kitagawia > Kitagawia praeruptora. The sequence goes on along the minus strand of CM075351.1, from coordinate 87,311,121 downwards.
ATTCTAGCTATGCATGCATCTTCACTTCGAGAAGATGGTTCTTGTGTAGCAGAAATGTTGATGTCTGCACCTTCCCTTTGAGAAGGTGGTTCTTGTGTGACCATTTCTTTAATAGTGCCTTCACCCACAATTTGAGTGGGTGGTTCTTGTGGGGATGGATCTTCAGTAGCTGCTGGACTACTTTGAAATCCAGGTTCTTGTGGACTAGATCCTTTAAAAGGTGATGTGATCCTCTGTTTCTTCTGTCTAGCAAAGACCTCTTCTACAACATGTCTTTTTCCTAGTAGAGGTGGTGATTGAACTCTCAATTATGCAGTTGTATCAATGACTTTCTCCCATGAGATATCAATATGTCTTCTACCAGGAGTAGGAAGTGCCGGAGAGTCAGTAATAATAACTGCCTTCACAGGTGAGCCATCAGGAGTTGTTGAATTGTCAGGAATTGATGACCTATCAGGAGCAATCTCTGTATCATCAGTAAAAATTTGAGTGTCCAATAAAGTATGATACATGCTCTTCTTAATTAACCTCTTTCTTTTCTTTGACTTTTCAAAAATAGCCATAGCTTCAGGAGCAGTATCAACAACTTCCTTTTTCTTGTAAATAGATGATATTGGCAAAGCATCATCATCAGAATCAAAATCTAAATTTTGTAGAAACTTCCTCTTTTCTCCAACGTCTGATTCTACAGAAACAACCTTCCCAACATCAGAAGCATCAAGAATTTTCTCAGCAACTTTATCCATAGCCTTCCTCAAAACTAGGACCCCTTGTTCACCCCCTTGTACCATTGTTTTAGAGTGGGGTTTTGCTGAGAAATCCTTTGATCCTGATTGTCTTCAAGACACATCAGATCTAACTTATTTCTTTGATTTTACAACTAATACCTATTGAGAGAAACCATATGTGGTTGTTTGTTGTTTTGTGTGTTTGAGTTATGTGCTTGGGTCAGGAACATGATGTGTTTGGTCCTGTCCCATAGCACCAGAAATTGGTCCAAGACCATCAGTATTAATAGATCCATAATGAGTATGCATTCTCTTTTTCAAGAGAAGTTTGAGCTAATCAGGAATAATAACATTGCCATCAAAGCCATTTGCTTTGTCAAAATTGACCAAAGCCTTGGTATTTTTCTCAGAGATACGAGATATGGGTAGAATTGCATCATTATCAAAAGTAACATCAGGGCACAAGTGAGAGAAAATTAATCAGAAAAATCTAATAAAACAACATATCCACATTTATCTATCTTGCTATCACTTAGAGGTTTTAAAATAAAAGACCCATAATCAAAACTAGTATCATGAATTAGAGAGTACCCAATTTTAGCTGATTCAGATGGCAATGCATCAAAGTTTGAAGTTTTATTCAGAAAACACCGACTTATGGTGTCAAAGAAAAAGTTCCACTCCTTCTTAAGCTTCGTTCTGAATAGACTTGCAAACTTCTTTGGCTCTCCATTGTATCCCAGATTTGTGAGAACTCAAGTAGAGTAGAATCAGGAATATTATCAGGAATCTTACCATTAAGAGATGGTAAGTGAAGAGCTTCTTCCATAACTTCAGGAGTCATATGGTGTGTAACACCATTGTATTCAAATGTCATTTGAGTCTTTCTTGATAAATATCCAATTCCAAACACGACAATATTCCAAACCTACATAACACACTTAAAAGATAATTTGGCAGGTTGGGTTAGAGCATAATTCAATAGGCTAGTGGCCATAAAGTCCTGAATGATATGAAAATCATTAGGTAAATCCTGATGGTCAAGAACAACGACGAAGTTATTTGTGGCAAAAGTAACTCTGTTAATGACAGTCTTATTGTTTATGAATGATGAGGATGCCATTGTTGAGAATATGAATTTTTGAAAAACTAGGGTTCGTGTATACAAAGAAAGAAAGAAGATGAAAAACTGATAATTTGAGAGTAATGTTTGATTTGGAAAACTGAGTTGGTTTTGTCACAGAGTTGAATCTTGCATCTAAACTCAATTAATTCACCATGAATAACCAGAAGAAATAGTGTTTATACATTGTAGAAGAAGATAGAATCCAAAGTAGTTAACTTGCTTACAAAGAAAGTGAAATGAAAAAAGTATATATACAAGTCTCTAAACTCTAACGAACTCCAGGCTGTCACTCTCTCTAACAAACTTGACAGCTAGCTACTTGACACTTGTGATAGCTGAAGTGGATGCTGATGTGGACTCCAGCTCAGCTTGTTGAGTATCACATATTATAACATCCCTCCTCAAGGTAGGAGTAGCAAACATGTTTGTAACACCTAGCTTGGACTGCAGGAATGCCAACTGAGATGATGACAAAGCTTTAGTAAACATGTCATCAAATTAAAGAGAAGTTGAAATGTGAGTAGGAGATATGTAACCAGCCTTGAGTTTGTCATGCATAAAATGACAATCGATTTTGATGTGTTTGGTGCGTTCGTGAAACACTGGGTTAGAAGTAATGTGCAGAGCTGAATTATTGGCACAAAATAGAGGAATAGGCAATGGAGTAGGAGTGTGAAGAGCTTGCAGAAGATAGACAAGCCACATGACTTCGCAACTAGTGTCTGCCATAGACCGATACTCAGACTCAGCAGAGGATCGAGATACAGTAGGCTGTTTCTTACACTTCCAGGAAATAAGAGAGTTACCCAGCAGGACACAATATCCAGTTCGTGATCGACGAGATTCAGCACACCCTCCCCAGTCTGAATCACGAAATGCCTTCATTTGTAGAGAGGAATCATGAGCAAAGAATAACCCTTGACCAATAGTACCTTTAATATACTTAACCATTTTATAGGCAGCTGTTAAATGATCCACTCTATGAGTGGAAATGAATTGAGAAAGAATATGAACTCCATAGGACAAATCAGGTCGAGTTATAGTAAGATACAATAAACGATCAACTAATCGACGATATACTGCAATATCTTCAAAAGATAGAAACTCTAAAGGATTATAAACCAGCTTATGGTTTTGTTCAATTGGCACAAGAGATGGCTTAACTCCAGCCATACCAGTATCATTGAGGATGTCAAGATCATACTTTCTCTGATTGAGAAAGATTCCACTCGAAGAACGAGCAAGTTCAAGACCAAGAAAGTATTTCATTGGACCTAAATCTTTAATTTTGAATTGTGAATGAAGAAACGACTTAACTGTGGTGATGAGATGCATAGAGTTGCCTGTCAAAAGGATATCATCAACGTATACAATAGCCATTACGATATCAGACCCTTGCTTGAGAGTGAAAAGACTGTGGTCACACGAGACTTGAGTAAAGCCAAACTCGACAAGAGAAGTGGCTAATTTATCATTCCAAACCTTGGATGCCTGTTTCAGACCGTAAATAGACGTTCTGAGTCTGCAAACCAATTCAACACCAGGTGGAAACTTATGAGAAACAGAAGAAAGAGACTGAAAACCAGGAGGTAATTTCATGTAAATTTCTTCAGTAAGAACCCCATGAAGGAAGGCGTTATTTACATCCATTTGATGTATATGCCAGTTAAACTTAGCAGCAACTACAAGAACAACTCGAACAGTAGTCATCTTAGCCACAGGGGCATATGTTTCAAAATAATCCACTCCAATTGTCTGAGTAAATCCCTTTGCAACAAGACGAGCCTTGTACTTATTAACAGTACCATCTGCAGTATATTTGACCTTGAAAAGCCACTTACATTCAACAATGTTCTTGTCAGAGGGTCGAGGAACTATATCCCATGTTTTATTGTCTTCAAGAGCATGTACTTCAGCAAGCATAGCATTACGCCAATGATCATGTACAACAGCTTGCTTGTAGGTATATGGAACTGAAATCTTGGACACATTAGCCAAGAACTGAAGGTGAGGAGGTCGAAAAACATGATAAGAAATATAGTGATGTAATGATATGTACACATAACACTAGAGTTTCTGGTAGGATCTGTTTTGAACACTACTTCAGGTATACCTGTGTAGTCCTTGTATTTGGCTGGAAGATTTTTGGTTCGAGAAGGTCTAACAGTTTTAGACAATGGCTGACTGTTACTGGTAGATGTAATAGAAGGATTCTAATCAGTAGTAGGTAAGTGAGGTTGATTAGGCACAGATTCAACAACAGGTAATGTACTATTATTAGTAGAATCTGCTGTTTGAACAATGGAACTATCACCAATAGGTTCACTCAAAAAAGATAAAAGAAAATCTAGATAAACAGAAGTTTCAACAGGAAATAATGAGTCTGCAGACACTGGACTAATAGAACAGAATGGATATATGTTCTCAACAAAAATCACATCTCTTGAAGTATAGCACTTCCTTGTATCAAGTTCCATAACTCGATAACCCTTTTGACCATAGATGTTGTGGGAGGATTTTAGCACAACTACGTGGAGGCCGTTGCTGGAATAGCGCCGTTAAATATGGAATCGTCCAACTGCCCAGAAAGGCTCGCAGTCAGAGATTTATGGCTAGCCGCCCGGGAAGGCTCACGGCTAGGGATTTCCGAAGAACACGGGAAGGTGTTTTAGTGATGATTGAGGCTGAATCTACGGGAATTAGAGCTCAAGGACCGAATGTTGGCCTGCCAAGAACCCTAATTATGAGAGTGAACGTGCACCGGAGTATACATGCTCTTAGTATCAACGTGCATTTCGAGAAGAGACCCCGTAAACTGCCTACATACCAATATTTATAGTGGATCAAGCCCGTATGTAGTTCTTGATTGATATGTTCAGTTGTTTGTGATGAGTTATCTCGTATCTGATGAGATAATGATTGATATTGACGTGTATCAACTGATTGTGATGTATTTATCAGGTTTCCAAGTCATATCAGGACTGTTGGAAGCCTATCTCATGATGTTTATATCAAGAATGAAGAATTTATCATGTATATATGATGTATATCCTCAAATAACTGAATAATTATCCATTTAGAGGTGTATTTCAGCTGTAGAGACGTGCTCCTAAAAAGTAGGAGGTCTGCCTTATCCAATCTTGCGGCCTTATCAGGCTTCCGGGGGAAGCTGGGGGTACCACCCGGTACCCTGACTCCGGTAGCCTCTCTGGTAGCCCAATTATGGAAGCCATACTGGAAGCCCTACCTGATGGTTGTCCTAGTCTGAATCTATGTTTCTGTCAGGCTTCAGGGGAAGCTGGGGGTACCACCCGGTAGACCCTCCGGTAACCCAGTTACGGAAGCTATGCTGGAAGCCCTCTCTGATGGTTGTCATTGGCTATGGATGAGACTATCCCGGGACCATAAGCCTTATATTCTTTCAATGTTCATCGCAAGGTAGCCCCTCTGGGGTTCCGCCCGGTACCCAAACTATGGCAACCCCTTTGGTAAGCCGGTTATGGAAGCTATTCTGGTAGCGATGTAATGATGTCTATGGGTTGTGGATCATCCATGGGAGGCCATTCCCAGGACCCTTATCATCATATCTACCTGCTACCCATCTCATGGTAGCCCCTATGGGTTGTCATAGGCTATTGAAAGCCTGTTATCTGGGAGCCATGCCATTAGGGAGCCCTTCTACCCGGGAGCCCTATTATCTTTGGAGCCCTGTTATCAGTTTTCATGGGTTACCACGGGTACCTTGTAAGCCCTCTAAAACATCCTCTTTCCTTGTGGATTGGACCCAAAACTCATAACGGGCCTAAATCTGATCTATGCGAGATTTTGGTCACAACAACTACCCCCCGGTTCCTTGAAGCATAAGTGCAAGAGGAACCAGAACAAGGTAAAGTCCAATACTTTATTATTATTCTCTCAGAGAAGTATACATCTTCCACATCGTGTTCCCAAGCTTACATGAGCTAACTCGGCGTAAGAAATAGGAAACACTCTGCTTATGCATGCGTATTTCAATGTGAGTTCTCAAATCAAGGACATCTTCTATTCACTTCATATCATTCGTGGTACTCCGGTTGGCTTCATATCATGGGGCTACCGACTTCTGGCATTTCTTTTTTAGAATCATGACTTTACACTCTGAGATGCTTCATTTCTCTACCAAATTAGCCTTCAAGTAAGAATCTCTTGATGTCCTGTAGCTCCTGCGGTTGTATGGATACCTCAAGCATCCGAAACCTGGGCTACCAAGACAACTAGAAAAGGAGATAAGTACGAGGGCTAGTAGCCCTTAAAGATAATGCACAAGATCACACATATTTGATGCATACAGGAAAGTATGAATATGTTAGTGCAAATGATTTTGTAAAAAGGTATGTTGCCGCTTCTCCAATCAAGTAGGACCTTGGCGAACACACTTTTCCAGGCATTGTGCCACAATTTTCAGATGTTTCCATTATTCCAACGCATCGGATCCCTTAAGACTTTGTTCAGTATTTTGAGGACTTCTCCTGTAATGAGTATTTTGAGGACTTCTCCTATAATGAGTATTTTGAGGACTTCTCCTTTAATGAGTATTTTGAGGACTTCTCCTATAAGTTGTAAGTGATTTGTACTCGCATGAATTTTCAGGAGGCAACACATAATCTCATATGTATGACAATTTCATTAATAATCTTGTATGCGTGTCTCAAGGGGAACCAACGGAAGGTCGTGGAGACACCTTCAATCGCTGCCATGTCTTTTTAAGTGGTAACATGTGGGCATATAGCGTGCCTAGGTACCTACTCGACAGTTTCAGCTATCAATTTTGAAAAAATGTTTATAAAAACACGTGCATTGTGCAAATCATGATGACTTTCATGTATTGGTTCAGGTATAATTCAGATCATGTAGGCATATTCATATGTTTATGAATTGATGCAAGGCAAAACAATGATCTTTCTGACAGAACATGCATCTCAACAAAGTTTTCAGATGAATGTTGAAAAATCTTCTTTATAAGTGTGTAAACATGCATGATAGTGAATATGAAAAGGCAGTAGAGTAGAACTTATCTTTGTTCTTATTGTGCTAATCCGGGTTCGGGTTTTCGTTGATGAACATGGAGGGTGGAAGCCCCTTGTTTCATGTGAACTTCTGATGGAAACCCCTTTTTCCTCTTTATGGTAGGGTGCTGGGGAACCGAGTTACCCCCCGAGCCCTTAGGTCTCTTTCTCATGTAATATGTCAGTCTCTTCCAGCTTTAATCTTATTTTTCTTGAGAAGTCTGGAAGTTGTTGGTTGTAGCTCATCATCAGTGAACCTATAAGCTGTAAAACAGAGGTTGAAGAATGGAAGCTGCATATTGCTAGTCGCTGATGAATATCATGACAATCATTAGTCGTTGACTACAAATAAATAGCAAGGAACCTGTTAGCCACATGTAAACATCATAGAACCTGGAAGCTATTTGCTTCAAGTGAATAGCAATCATCCTGCAAGCTATTAGTTGCATATAAATAATATGTAAACAATCAGCAATATGTATATAGCAGGAAACCCGTTAGCAGCAGGTAAACATCAAGGAACCTGGAAGCTGTTAGTTATAAGCAAATAGCATTAACCTTGCATGCTATCCGTTGCAGGTGAGCCATAAAGATATAGGCTAGCCATTAACTACATGCAAACATTCAAGGAATCTATAAACCTCAAGCATTATTCATCTCAGAATATATTTTCTAGTGCATGCCTTATGTTCATCTCATGTATCTTAAGTGAGTGACAACATATGTATTACTTAGGCAGTATCTAGACATGACAATAGTATATTGAATTTTAGTAGGCAGGAGTCATTTAGCATCATGCAGATATTCATGTGGTAGAGTCACATAGGATGCACAATGAAAGATATCTTGTAGGTTTTGCTAATCATCTTGACTTAATACCCCTAGCATATCGAATTCTCCTATTCACGCAAGGATTTCAATGAATTCGGCATATCAAAAAGTAATAATCTTAAGCCTAAGGGATAATCATTTCACATACTTGTCATAGAGTGCAATTTCATGCAATTAAAGAGGGTTTAGTTTCTCACATACCTGTGTAATTTGGTTATGACGTGTGTATTTAGACGCATCATAAATATGACCTCGTCTCCCTCATAGGAGTAGCGAAGGAGCTTCCAACTTTGGAACCTTCAATTGTTTCAATGGTAACTCGTAATGATTGTTCACATGCACTGTGGGTGACTGGAACCCTGCCCTTCGAGATTGCAGTATTCATCTAAGAGCTTCCACCATGACATATCGTCTTGGTAGCCCCACCTTAATTGGGATACCCATCCTGGATGCTTCATCTTGGAAACCCCATCCTGGGATCCTTTTTTGGAGTAGGAATCTGCTCAGCTTTGAAAGCTGATCCTGCAAAACTTTATGAACTCTACCAGCAGGAACCCTAAAATATAATCATTAGGTTGGTTGGTTTATAAACTAATTGTTATCTAGTTTTATGAATGTATGCATATTGCATCTGATAGGGTCATCTTATTATTATCCTTAGACATATGTTAATGGCATCTATATCCATCATTAGGTAACCTCTTTCTATCACATAACGTTTAAAGTGCATGGGTTACTATCTAGAACATAAGTAACTTAGTAAAATCTGTTTAGGCATTAGGCCTACCATTCAAATTCTAGTACGTTTAAGTAGTTATATTCAGGCTAAGGCATTCTAGCTAAGCCTAAATCTGATTATTAGGGGCTAACCATTTACTTAGTGTCGTAGTGAATGCTTTCCTAAGTAAGCGAGGTGTTCGAAGTTTGATAGGATTGTGTAATATGAAGAGAATACCACTCTACAAGTAAAAATGATAATCAAGTTAGGCTTTCATACATGAGGTAACCTTTGCAAGTCATTAAAGGGGATCATAGATCTACTCCTAAATGCTTAATCATTTTTCTTTAATAGTCCTAAAGTATGCATATGAATTTTTAACTAAGCATAAGTGGATAAGCTAAAAACTTTTAACCGAAAGCTTGGAAGAGTAATAGAGTGTATGAGCATTACCATAATTCAAAGGGGTGAGTTTGGTCTTCACGTAGGTTGCTCAAAAGTATATGGGGTTGCACGTACCTTATCCCTTGAGGTTGAAACTTCCACTTTAGGGGAGTCCGTTGCAGGAGCTGGTCACCCGGAAGGCTGATTCTTGGAGCCCCATCCTGGGAGCCTTGTTTGTGGAAGCCTTATACCGGTAGCTCATCCTGGAAGCGTCTGTTCCGGGGAGTCTTATCCTTAGTCACGTGGTTGCCACCCTGGGTGTGGGGTACCGTCCGGTAACCCTATAGTTCCTGGAAGCCCGCAGTATGGAAACCTTGCTCTGGGAGCCTTACTGGCGGTAACCCATTCCTGGTAGCCTGGGTGCCGGAAGCTCGGCCTGGGAGCCTTCATTCCGGGAGCCCCAATTATTTTATGAATCGAGTGTGATAATGCCATGTAAGCCATTCCTGCAAGGCTACATTAGTAAAATCTTTGATAATCCATACGAGTTAACTCTTGTAACCACGTAGGTTAGTGATTAAAAGATCGATGCATGCCAATCACGGTTCCATACATGATTAATAACAAAGGAAGCCATGTATGCCAATCAGGGTTCCATACATGACTAAAAAGGAAGGGATCCAGGTGTGCCGATCAGGGTACCACACAAGCCCGAAAAATGAAGGGATCCATGTATGCCAATCAGGGTTCCATACATGCCCTAATGACCAAGTAAGCCATGTGAGTCAGTCAAGGCTATGCACATGTCTGGTAGTTGAGGGATCCATGTGTGCCGATCAGGGTTCCACACAAGCCCAAGAAATGCAGGGAGTCATGTATGCCAATCATGGTTCCATACATGCCCTAGTGACCAAGTAAGCCATGTGAGCCAGTCATGGCTATGCCCATGTCTGGTAGTTAAGGGATCCATGTGTGCCAATCAGGGTTCCACACAAGCCCAAAAAATGCAGGGAGTCATGTATGCCGATCAGGGTTCCATACATGCTCTAGTGACCAAGTAAGCCATGTGAACCACTCAAGGTTCCATACATGTCTGGTAATAAAGGGATCCATGTGTACCGATCAGGGTTCCACACAAGCCCAAGTAATGAAGGGAGTCATGTATGTCGATCAGGGTTCCATACATGCTCTAGTGACCAAGTAAGCCATGTGAACCACTCAAGGTTCCATACATGTCTGGTAATAAAGGGATCCATGTGTGCCGATCAGGGTTCCACACAAGCCCAAGTAATGAAGGGAGTCATGTATGCCGATCAGGGTTCCATACATGCTCTAGTGACCAAGTAAGCCATGTGAACCACTCAAGGTTCCATACATGTCTGGTAATAAAGGGATCCATGTGTGCCGATCAGGGTTCCACACAAGCCCAAATAATGAAGGGAGTCATGTATGCCGATCAGTGTTCCATACATGCCCTAATGGCCAAGTAAGCCATGTGAGCCAGTCAAGGCTATGCACATGTCTGGTAGTTGAGGGATCCATGTGTGCCAATCAGGGTTCCACACAAGCCCAAGAAATGCAGGGAGTCATGTATGCCAATCAGGGTTCCATACATGCCCTAGTGACCAAGTAAGCCATGTGAGCCAGTCAAGGCTATGCACATGTCTGGTAGTTGAGGGATCCATGTGTGCCAATCAGGGTTCCACACAAGCCCAAAAAATGCAGGGAGTCATGTATGCCGATCAGGGTTCCATACATGCCCTAGTGACCAAGTAAGCCATGTGAACCACTCAAGGTTCCATACATGCCCTAGTGACCAAGTAAGCCATGTGGATGTACATCCACTACCCCCTAGTTCTGGATGGTAGTCTGGCTGCCATGTGGAACTATGTTTGTGGGGCTTCCATGCCCTTCTTTTCCAATTAATTATAAGTCAACAAATGTATAAGGAAACAGTCGACTTCTCCTTTTATTGAAAATCAAAGAGTACGATTACATCAAACTGCATCCAAGGGATATGTGCATCCATTACCCCCCGGGCATCTTGTTCAGCTCTATTTTTGATATTTTCACTTCTTTCCTTAGAAGGTTTGAATCTATACCCGGGAAGTAGGGTATTGTATCATAACTTGTTGTAGCTCTTGTCAGGTTCACGAACCTCAATTGGAAAGCCACATTTCTTTTCATCGTTAGGAGGCCTATGCCCATTTTCTTCTTGATAGGAAGCCTCCTTTCATTAATTTTTGATTGGTTGTTCTTGTGAGCATCTTCATGTAGACCCTTCATTCGGCATTTTAGATTTTCTCCATTTCTCATGTGGGAGGCTGCCAGCCATATTTTTCAGGGGGAAGCCATCACATTCCCATAACAACCTCTTTGAAAGGTTCTTTTTTGATTAGAAGGCCTTTTTAGATGCCTCCAGTTTCCTTGCATACTTTCTGGATAACCTTCCATTCTACACTTGCCAGAGAGTTGGTAGCCCTAATATTTGGCAACCCAAGTGGCATGCCATACGTGGGCCTCATATTGCTTCCTTTTTGGTAGAGAGATCATTGGTATCCCTTTAATATTCTGGTGGCAGCTTTCCAGAACTTTGTTTGCTTCCATAATTCTTTCCCAACGATATTTCATGATTGAGCTTCAACTGTTGGAGAGGCTTCCCATAGGATCATCTTATGAGGGAAACTTCTGGTTCGTAAATCTTTTAGGAGCCTGAGGTGACCATGATATATAGGCCTTCTTTATTTGGTAGCCCTTAGCCATCCTCGTCGTTCTCATAAGGCTTCTGGTCAGGCTGCCGTCATGACTGTGCTGCCTGGAGCTGTTGGGAACTTGGTTGCCCCTTTTCCAAGAGCTTCCTTTGTTTTCTTGGTATTGGCACCTTCATTAGTTCATCTTAAGGGCTTTCATGCCATTTCTTCTTGGGTGAGAGACTTGGTAGTACTCTTCGAGATTGTGTTAGTGGCCCTTCTAGGCAACCCTTCTTATTTTGGATGAGAAGCCTCGTGGTCAAATGGCAATTGAGGCTACCACTCACTTGTCTTCTACAACCGTAACCCTTTTATAGAATTATAGGATATGCCTTAGTTTAGCTTTCCTAAAATCATATTTGAGGACTTTCTCATCGTCTGAGTTGTTCCCGTTTAGCAACGTGGCTGGTAGGTCACTCATTTTCTACATGGCATTTGTGTTCCGGGATGCTGATCAGTTGCACCGGAAGCCCTTTGCTTCCGCAGTATCAAATTGCTCATGAGGAAGAATTTTTTATTTCCATGGTTTCCCTTACCAGCTTCCAACATCAATATTATTGGTGGTGCTACCCCCCGAACGAATTGGGAACCTTGACACGAGGTTTCCATGGTGGAAGCCCCAAACTATGAGTGCACATCTTCTTTTTACTGACTTTTTTGTCCACATGTTTAGAACGTCGTCATCATTTCTCTTTTTTTGACTACTGATCTCATTTGTCAATTGTATTAGGCATTTTTCTTTTGAAGACAGCGAATAGGAATCTGCTTCCAGCTTTATAGATATTCAATTGGTACAGCATTTAGCTATTACCACGGGTGGTGTATATGCGCTACCCCGCGAGTGTCTACGAATGACAAAATTCATGATAACTGAGTTCAAAGTTACACAGCTACAACTAATAAGTTGTATATCATTGAGCCTATGCCCAAAAGAGGCCTTCCGCTGGGGCTTCCTGATGGGTGGCAATTTAGGGTGTCTTCCTTGGGACCCCAATCCAATCATGTGACTGGTCAGTCTGGCTCCTTGGTGTTTTGTCTTCGGGGATACCGGATCCAGGGCTTCCGAATTTTAGGGCTTCCGGATTCAGGGCTACCGGATCCAGGGCTACCGTATCCTGGGATTTCGAATCGTAAGCTTGGAGGAGATCAAGTTCAGGGCTACCGGATTTCAGGGCTACCGGATCCAGGGCTGCCACTCGTTGCACAGAACCTGGGGAGTGGTGGCCCATCTGCCTCCCAGGCTTTGCTCAACCTTTCAACAATAAATGGGTCCGGTTGCCCGTTGGAGGGTATATATTCTTCATCCATATTATCTGGATTCATTTCCCGGTTGCCTCCAAGGCCGCAAGTATGCCAGAAGCCTGACTTATGCTTTATCCATCCAGCTACTGGGCTTCCAAAGGATAGGAACTTTCCTTCACTTACATGGCTATACGCTTGAGATTCATTCTGGCCTTGGTATTGATGGGTTTCCAGCGGGAGTCCTTCATGTTGATGCCTTGGTACCCCTAGGCGGGATCCCATGTGGAAGCCCCCTTGGCACCCTGATTGCATTCGTCCTCGAAAGCCTTTTTGAGCCCCCATCTAAGATCTCTTCAGATTACTTCTTTCAGGGGAAATTTCGCCCATTCTTTCATGATGATGCCATGGTACCCCTAGGCGGGATCCCAGGTGGAAGCCCCCTTGGCACCCTGATTGCATTCGTCCTCGAAAGCCTTTTTGAGCCCCCAACTGAGATCTCTTCAGATTACTTCTTTCAAGGGAAATTTCACCCATTCTGTGAGGTTTCCGGCCAACAATCAGGCCATCCAATCCCGTATTTGGCTCATTTTGTGCACCAATAATGCCACTATTGATCATCTCATATTTTAAGGGAATTTCATGTCCCTGCATATCATCTCAAAAAATATCTCCAGGCCCTTCTTCATGCGAGTTTTGTCTCGGAATCATTTCTTGTTCATCTCATTTTGACAATGGACTAAGCTCCATTTCGTACTTTTTCTTCAATTCAGAAGTTCTTTCAAGGGACTCCAATTTTTCTCCCATTCGTTTGATGCACTGGTACATGTCTTTGATGGTAATAATCTGTTCTTTATCACCGTTTTCTTTATTGACACAGTTAGATGGTGTTTCATCATTGTCGGAGCGGTCAAACATCTTTTCCTCCAAAAGACAATAATAAAGGCCCCTCCTTCTAGCGCCAATTGTTGTGGGAGGATTTTAGCACAACTACGTGGAGGCCGTTGCTGGAATAGCGCCGTTAAATATGGAATCGTCCAACTGCCCAGAAAGGCTCACAGTCAGAGATTTGTGGCTAGCCGCCCGGGAAGGCTCACGGCTAGGGGTTTCCGAAGAACACGGGAAGGTGTTTTGGTGATGATTGGGGCTGAATCTACGGGAATTAGAGCTCAAGGACCGAATGTTGGCCTGCCAAGAACCTTAATTATGATAGTGAACGTGCACCGGAGTATACATGCTCTTAGTATCAACGTGCATTTCGAGAAGAGACCCCGTAAACTGCCTACATACCAATATTTATAGTGGATCAAGCCCTTATGTAGTTCTTGATTGATATGTTCAGTTGTTTGTGATGAGTTATCTCGTATCTGATGAGATAATGATTGATATTGACGTGTATCAACTGATTGTGATGTATTTATCAGGTTTCCAAGTCATATCAGGACTGTTGGAAGCCTATCTCATGATGTTTATATCAAGAATGAAGGATTTATCATGTATATATGATGTATATCCTCGAATAACTGAATAATTATCCGTTTAGAGGTGTATTTCAGCTGTAGAGACGTGCTCTTAAAAAGTAGGAGGTCTGCCTTATCCAATCTGGCGGCCTTATCAGTCATCCGGGGGAAGCTGGGGGTACCACCCGGTACCCTGACTCCGATAACCTGACTCCGGTAGCCTCTCTGGTAGCCCAATTATAGAAGCCATACTGGAAGCCCTACCTGATGGTTGTCCTAGTCTGAATCTATGTTTCTGTCAGGCTTCAGGGGAAGCTGGGGGTACCACCCGGTAGACCCTCCGGTAACCCAGTTACGGAAGCTATGCTGGAAGCCCTCTCTGATGGTTGTCATTGGCTATGGATGAGACTATCCCGGGACCATAAGCCTTATATTCTTTCAATGTTCATCGCAAGGTAGCCTCTCTGGGGGTACCGCCCGGTAACCCAAACTATGGCAGCCCCTTTGGTAAGCCGGTTATGGAAGCTATTCTAGTAGCTATGTAATGATGTCTATGGGTTGTGGATCATCCATGTGAGGCCATTCCCAGGACCCTTATCATCATATCTACCTGCTACCCATCTCATGGTAGCCCATATGGGTTGTCATAGGCTCTTGGAAGCCTGTTATCCGGGAGCCATGCCATTCGGGAGCCCTTCTACCCGGGAGCCCTATTATCTTGGGAGCCCTGTTATCAGTTTTCATGGGTTACCATGGGTACCTTGGAAGCCCTCTAAAACATCCTCTTTCCTTGTGGATTGGACCCAAAACTCATAACGGGCCTAAATCTGATCCATTCGAGATTTTGGTCACAACAATAGGGATAGCCAAGAAATACACATTTTAAACCTCTAGAAGCAAGCTTATCTGGAGCATTCGAAATGTTTGCAATATAACAGAGACAACCAAATACCTTCAAATGTTGATAATCAGGTGTCTTGTTGAATAAAATTTCATATGGAGACTTGTAATCAAGTTGAGGAATAGGAAGGAGGTTGATCAAATGCACTGTTGTAAGAATACAATCTCCCCATAAAGTCTTTGGAACAGAAGCTTGCATCATCAAAGATCTAGCAACATTAAGAATATGTTGATGTTTTTGTTCAACCACCCCATTTTGTTGGGGTGTGTAAGGGCATGAGGTTTGATGTATAATACCAGAAGAAGTAAAGAAAGACTGCAGTTCTTTGTTCAAAAATTCAGTGCCATTATCTGACCTAACAGTCTTGATGGTGACATTGAATTGAGTTTTGATTAACTGAATAAAATTCTGAACTAAAGATGGTACTTGTGTTTTATCAAATAACAAATAAACCCAAGTACATTTTGAATATTCTTCAACAATAGTAAGAAATAGGTTACACTTGCCATGAGTACAAAGCTTGTAAGGTCCCCACAAATCACAATGGATGAGATCAAACAGCTTATAGTGAGAAGAGCTATGTTGAGGAAATGAAGATCTTGTTAGGAATATGTTGTAGTTGATGATAACTTAACATTCAAGCAAAATTGAATAAGTATTGTAGCTATCAACGGATGAGGATTTATAACTCTATTCGTTGACAGGTAGCTCATCAACGGATGAGATGTATGTAGCACACTGCAGTACCTTTAATTATCAGTTGATAGTGCTTTAGTTCCTGAGTCATGTTGACCATCAATGGATAGACAGAGTAGGGTAGCCAATTGTAAATATTCTATGCTATGTAATTCTGTCTAAGTGAAAGATCATCAACGGATAAAGACACTATACTATCAACGGATACAGCAAATCAAGCATCAACGGATAATGATGTTCATCATCAATGGATACAGGCAAACCTGCTATCAACGAATAATCAAGAATGACACATTGGATCCCAGATCGTGATTAGCAGTTGATTGTGGAAAGTTTGTCTGACAGACCACATGGGTTGACAAAAGGTGCACAATGCAGTGTGGCAGCCATTATTATGGAAATAAAGAAGAAAGATTCCATTCACCTTTTTGCAACGGAGTAGCAAGCCAACTTGGAATAGTTTATGTTATTAAAAGTAGGGCTTGTAAACTTGGGTATTTATAACCAAGTGTAGCAACTCTTTGAAGTGTAAGAAAACTGGTTTTGTCAGTTCTTATTGCTTAGGTTTTCTTGAATATTCTTAGAAGCAAAGAGTTGTAAACAAGAA
Organism: Kitagawia praeruptora; assembly: GCA_037693485.1. Classification (NCBI taxonomy): domain Eukaryota; kingdom Viridiplantae; phylum Streptophyta; class Magnoliopsida; order Apiales; family Apiaceae; genus Kitagawia; species Kitagawia praeruptora. The sequence continues at coordinate 87,294,636 of CM075351.1, read as the reverse complement.
GCTGTGTAAGTTTGTATCACAGGGTTTTCTTCAAATAAAAGAAAAACATCAGATGGTACATTTGGCCATCTGACCTTATATATGTGTGTGAATTGTTCTTCATTTTGCATATTACTTCCTCATAAGTTTCTGTGTTTTATTCAGAAATTTATAATTATCAAGAATTGTATTCAACCCCCCCCCCCCTTCTACAATTATTCAAGTAATACAAGTGTGTAATCTGGGAATAACAATTGGTATCAGAGCCAACTTCTAACATATCTGAAGTTTAAAGATCAACACACTACCAACATGTCTAAGAAGGATTATGGAGTAAAGATACCAGTTCTTGATAGAGAAAATTACTTTCACTGGAAAGTAAAAATGCATCTACATCTCATGTCTATTGATGAAGGTTTTGTGGATTGCATTGAAAAGGGTCCTCATGTTCCAATGAAGACTGCATCTAGAGTTGGTGTTGCTGCAGATGCGCCAGATGTTCATATCCCCAAACCTGTTTCTGAGTGGAGCATTGAAGATGTTGCAGAAGTCCACAAAGACAAAAAGACTATGAACATTTTGTTCAATGGTTTAGAAACAGATATGTTTGATAATGTCATCAACTGTACTACCTCTAAGGAAGTATGTGATACTGTCCAAACACTCTGTGAAGGAACATAACGGGTGAGGGAAAACAAGATGCAACTATTAATCCAACAGTATGAGCACTTTCACTTCAAAAGTGGAGAAACATTGAATGACACATTCAGTAGATTTCAAACACTACTAAATGGACTGAAACTGTATGGAAGAATCTATCAAGTTAAAGATTCTAATCTCAAATTTCTGAGATCACTGCCCAAAGAGTGGAAGCCTATGACTGTTTCTCTGAGAAACACACAAGAGTACAAGACATTTACTCTTGAGAGGCTATATGGAACTTTAAAGACATATGAACTAGAAATGGAGCAGGATGAAGAAATTGAAAAGGTCCAAAAGAAAAGTGGATCAGTTGCACTTGTTGCCAACTTAGAGCAGAAGGAGGAAAAGAGGAAAGAAGATGTTCAATCTACACCAAACAAGGAGGTTTGTGAAAGTAGAACAGAGTCAAGCAAGAGCAAGGAGAAAGTGTCTGAAGAATTGAATGATATTCAGCAGGATGAATTGGATGAGATAGATGATCATTTAGCCTTCCTATCTAGGAGATTCTCTAAGCTTAAATTCAAGAGAAACTCTGGAGTGACCAAGTCATTTAACAAAGACTACTCCACAAGCAACTTAGTGGATAAGTCCAAAATTAAATGCTACAATTGTGGAATTGCTGGTCACATGATGAATGAATGCAGGAAGCCTAGGTCTGAAAACAAGGGAAAGTCAATTGAAGCTGTTAACTATAAAAAGAAATATTTTGATCTTCTCAGATGGAAAGGAAAGGCATTCATGTCCCATGAGTATGACTGGGCTGCTGATGCAAATCATTCTGATGATGATGCTGAGTATGTCAACCTTGCACTAATGGCTGATTCTGATGGGCAGGAAGCAAGTTCAACCAGCAATCAGGTAACTACTACTAATCTCTCTGAGCTCACCAAGGAGGAATGTAATAGTGTTATAGATGAAATGTCTACTGAACTATACCACTTGAGTATTTTTCTTAAATCACTTACTAAAGAGAAACATAGAATTAAAGAGACTAATCAGTTTTTAAGTGATAGGAATATTGCTCTAGAAAGTCAATTTCTAGAATTTGAGAGAATGAGAGTCGATTGTAATGATGCTAAAAATGAACTTGAGGCTGTGTTAAAAAGAGAGACTATTTTAAGAAACCAGCTTGAAAAAGAACAAGGAATAATTGCTAGATTTCAAAGTTGTAGGAATATTTCACAAGGTATAATAGAAGTCCAGGGATTAGAATCTTTTGTAAAGGAATCCTGGAAAAAGAATAAAAAGAAGCTAGAACCTTGTCATGAGGATCTAGAGACTATTTGTGAGTCAACGGATAGTGATCAACCGTTGATAGATGAACCATCAACGGATGAGAGTTATCCATCGATTAACAAAAAGTCTGTTAGTAAGAAGGAACTCAAGAAACTGAATCATCAATTTGGTCCAGTCACCAAGAACTTTGTTCCTAGTGAAAGTAGCCAAGCAAAATCTAGTGAAAAGGCTATTGGTAAAACAGATAATGAGGATAAAAAGAAAAAGAACAGAAATGGCAAGATAGGCATCAACAAGAAAAATAATTACACTCCTGACAAGTTTGCCCCTAGGAAAACTTGTGGTAACTGTAATAGTGTAAATCATCTATCTTCCAATTGTAAGTATGTAAATAAGACTCATGTTCATGTACCTCAAAATATGTCATGTGTGCCTTCAATGCCTGTTATGCCTGGTTTGTATCAGAATGCTAGTTTTGCAAATCTTTATGTGAACATGCCATATGTGCCTAATCCTTATTTTCAATCTGTGAATATGCCACAAATGTCATGGAACATCCCAAGCATGAATAGCATGTATGCTAACTTTCCACAAGAACATGCATCAAACATTCATGCAAATAAGCATCTGTCAAACCCCATCACTCAAGCATCTACATCTAAGATAAAGAATGTCAAGAGTGTAAAACCAAAGGCTAACAAGAAAGGACCCAAGGAAACTTGGGTACCAAAGTCAACTTGATTTTGTTTTGGATGTGTGCAGGGAAACAGGAGGAATCTATGGTACCTAGACAGTGGATGTTCTAGGCACATGACAGGAGATTCAACCCTGCTCACAGAGTTCAAGGAAGTAGATGGCCCTAGGATTACCTTTGGAGATGACAACAAAGGATATACATAGGGATATGGCTTGATTGCAAAAGACAATGTCATCATTGAAGAAGTAGCCCTAGTTGAAGATTTGAAGCACAATTTGCTAAGTATCAGTCAAATTTATGACAAGGGCTATGAAGTAAGGTTCACAAAAGAAGCCTGTGTTGTCTCTGCCAAGAAAGACAACAATGTGGTATTGACAGGCTTTAGAAGAGGAAATGTTTACATAGCTGACTTTAACTCGGTATGCTCAGAATCCATTACTTGTCTCTTCAGCAAAGCAAGCAAGGATGAGAGTTGGCTATGGCATAAAAAGCTGTCACACTTGAATTTTAAAGTTATGAATGACTTGGTAAGAAAGGATCTTGCTAGAGGAATCCCTCAATTAGAATTCATCAAAGATGGATTGTGTGATGCATGTCAATTAGGGAAACAAAAGAAATCATCTTTCAAAAGCAAGATAGAGTCATCCATTGTCCAGCCACTTCAATTGCTGCATAAGGATTTATTTGGTCCAGTAAATGTCATGTCCATCTCAAAGAAGAAATACTGTCTGGTGATTGTAGATGATTTTTCTAAGTTTACATGGACTTTCTTTCTGCATTCAAAAGATTGTGCTAGTGAAAACATCATCAATCATCTCAGACTAGTAAACAATGGTTCTGATGTCAAAGTACAAAGAATCAGGAGTGACAATGGTACTGAATTCAAAAATTCCACAATGAAAACTTTTTGTGAAGAGAATGGAATTGTCCATGAGTTTTCTGCTCCTAGAACACCTCAACAAAATGGAGTAGTTGAGAGGAAAAACAGAACTCTCATTGAAGTAGCTAGAACAATGTTAAGTGAATCAAGATTACCAACATATTTCTGGGCTGAGGCTGTAAGCACTGCATGTTTTACTCAGAATATTTCCTTGGTTAATCAAGCTAGAGGAATGACTCCTTATCAGTTGTTAACCAACAAGAAACCAACTTTAGCATTTCTTCATGTCTTTGGATGTAAGTGCTTTGTGCTAAGAAATCATGGAGATAACTTAGGCAAATTTGAAGCAAAGGCAGATGAAGCTATTTTTGTTGGATATGCAGCAAGGAAAGCCTATAGAGTCTACAATCTAAGAACCAACATTGTTATGGAATCTGTACATGTTGTGTTTGATGATCAAAAGATTCTTGGTCTAAATGATGAAGGCTTCCATGAAAAGTTGGAATTTGAAAATGAAGGAGAAGGTAGAATGTACTATGATGATGATGAGGAAGATGAAGATCATGACCACAGAAATCCACCATGAGTTGTTGTGACAACTAATAGAGATGCTCACACTGGAAATGAAGCATCCGTTGACAGTCATTCTGAAGCATCTGTTGACAATAGTAGGGATGATCCATTGATAGGAATTATCAGACATCTGTTGACAGGCAAAATGATGCATCTGTTGACAGTCAATTTCATGGTTCAACAAGGACAATAAACTCAGGGGGAGTCTCTCAGAGTCAAAGCTCAATGCTAAATCAACATGATCATGCTCAAGAAGCAACCTCATCTAGATCAAACCTTCCTCCTGCAAGGAAATGGACTAAGGATCATCCATTTGAGTTAATCATTGGTGATTCAAATTCAAGAGTCCAAAATAGGAGGGCCACTAGAGAAGAATGTTTATTCAGTAGTTTCCTGTCTCAAGAGGAACCTAAGAAAGTGGAAGATGCCCTTCTAGATCCAGATTGGGTATTAGCAATGCAAGAAGAGCTAAACCAATTTGAGAGGAATAAAGTATGGAAGCTTGTGCCCAAACCTAAGGATAGAAGTATCACAGGTACTAAATGGGTTCTCAAGAATAAGACAGATGAAAATGGCATAATTGTGAGGAATAAAGCTAGATTAGTGGCAAAAGGCTACTCTCAAGAAGAAGGGATAGATTTTGATGAAACTTTTGCTCCAGTGGCAAAACTTGAGGCAATCAGAATTTTCCTAGCCTATGCAGCACATGTCAATTTCAAGGTCTATCAGATGGATGTCAAAAGTGCCTTTCTAAATGGAGAACTGGAAGAAGAGGTTTATGTCCATCAACCTCCTGGCTTTGAAGATCCAGAATTTCCAGAATATGTATATCTTCTCATGAAAGCACTCTATGGTCTGAAGCAAGCACCTAGAGCCTGGTATGACACTTTATCTCAATTTCTTTTGGAGAATCACTTCACTAGAGGTATAGTAGATAAAACTCTATTTCATAGAAATGTCAATGGTTCTTCAATACTTGTTCAAATCTATGTAGATGATATTATATTTGGGTCTACAGATGAATCTCTTTGCAAAAAGTTTGCCAAACTTATGCAAAGTAGATATGAAATGAGCATGATGGGTGAGTTAACTTACTTTATTGGCTTACAAGTAAAGCAAGTTAAAGAGGGTATTTTCATTAGTCAAACAAAATATGTTTATGATCTTTTATAGAAATTTGACCTAATGGATTGTGCCTCAGCAAAAACACCCATGACCACTGCAACTAAACTTGAGTTGAATACTAAGGAAAAATGTGTGGACATCTCAAGCTATAGAGGCATGGTAGGCTCACTTCTTTATCTAACTGCCAGTAGACCTGATATAATGTTTTCTACTTGTCTTTGTGCTAGATTTCAAGCTGATCCTAGAGAATCTCACTTAATTGCTATTAAGAGAATTTTCAGATATCTCAAGGGTACACCAAACCTTGGCATTTGGTACCCTAGAGATACTGGTTTTGATCTAATTGGATATTCAGATGCAGACTATGTAGGTTGCAGAATTGACAGAAAAAGTACAACATGTTCTTGTCAATTTCTAGGAAACAAGCTTGTTTCATGGTTTAGTAAGAAACAGAACTCAGTCTCTACCTCTACAGCTGAAGCTGAGTACATTGCTGCTGGAAGTTGTTGTGCTCAGATTCTTTGGATGAGAAATCAACTCCTTGACTATGGTCTAAATGTTGACAAAATTCCAATTTTCTATGACAACACTAGTGCTATTGCCATCACTGAAAATCCAGTGCAACATTCAAGAACCAAGCATATTGACATCAAGTACCACTTTATCAGGGAGCATGTGATGAATGGTAATGTTGAAATGCACTTTGTGCCAACTGAAAAGCAGATTACAGATATTTTCACAAAACCTCTTGATGAATCCTCATTCATAAGACTGGTAGGTGAACTAGGTATGCTCAACTTCTCAATCACCTAAGTAAATTTGCATAAACACTGCAATGTAGCTGATAATGTGTTATGATTTTTCTAAGTAATGTTAATCCTCAGAAAAATTGTTAAAATTTTTGTTAAGGCAAAATTACACTATCAACGGATGTCTTTTATCCATTGCTAGTATATCACATAATCAGGTTTTTCAAGTATCGACGGATAACAGTTTATCAACGGGTAAACTGAATTCTAATCGCTTATTTATTATCCGTTGATACTTCTTTATTTTTGGTGAATCCTATCCGTTGATAGATTTACTTTTATTTCTAGCCGTTGATAACTGCTTTAATGCTGTATGTATAATCGTGGCTATTTTTCCGCTATTATGACAATTATTTTTGCCCAATAGGATAATAACTCTCAATTATTCTTTAATTAAATTCTGAGAAGTATAAAGGATGTGTATCTCTTTAACGGTTCACTTTTATTTACTCACGAATTTTCTTAAGCAAATCTCTACTTCTTCTTCACCAAATTCTCTGCAACTCAAAGTTCACTACTCCAAATGGCACCTATTGTTAAGATGATGTCCTCAACTGGATTCACTTATGAGAAGAACAATTTTGCTGCTTTGGTCGACACTGTGAATGCTCCAGAAGCCTATCACACTATGATGAATTTTGTGAAGAACTGTAGGCTGTCATATGCTATGACTACCACCACACCCCTCATCCATGAAGTAATTGAGGAAATGTGGACATCGGCTGAATTTAATGGTACTGATGAAACTATCTCTTTTTCTCTTAAGGGTAAAAATTATGTGGCTAATTCTGATGTCTTTACTGCATGTTTAAAATTACCTGAAAATAATTGCTCATCATTACCAACGATGCTGAAATAGTTGCCATGCTAAACTCAATTGGATATGCTTCTAGTACTGACAATTTAGGTAGAATTGTTAGGAAAAGTATGGTTAAAGAATGGAGTTATCTGTGTGATGCTTTTATTAAAACTTTTTCTAGTAAAATTAGCAATTTTGATGCTGTTACTAAATCCATGCTGGTGATGCTTTGTATGCTGTTAACTGATAAATACTATAACTTTGGCTCACTAGTAATGTATGAAATAGCAGCTAAGTTAGGTAAGAAAGAAACTAGGGGCAAAAACATCTACTTTGCTAGATTTTTGATGCTCTTAGGCTTGCATATGTCAGAGAATGAGCTATCCCTCTCTAACCCGGATAGCAAGTTTAGTTGTTTTGTACAGGAGAAGAGAGTCCTCAGTGACTTGATTCGAATGAATTTGAATGCAGGAGTACAATTGGTTTATCCACCAATTATTCAGGTAGCTTCTAATCTTATTACTCCTATCTCTACCCAAATTTCTTTGCCTTCCAATGTCACAATGGAGTCTGTAGTTGTGACCAAACAGGCTCCTACCCAAGTGACTAAATCCAAAGTCTCAAAATCACAATCTAAAAGACAAACCTCAGGTGTTTCTCAAAAAGCATCTGTTGTAAAAACTACCAAAACTCTTGAGAGGAGTGTGAAGGAGGTAGTGAGTGGTGAGGGACAGGGTGAAAACCCTAAGGATAAGGTGGGTGAGAAGAGTGCTCCACAAAGCCAAGCCTTAGTTACATCCTCTCAACAGGGAGTGACTACTGATTTAAGTTCCACTCTAGGAACTCTGCACAAAAGGGCAAGAGACACAGATACAAAATCCCTTCACTCAAAAACCTATGGTAGAAGAGTAAATCCAAAACCATTGGGACATCACAGGGTGCACATACAGTACAGGCAACTGTACCATCTCAAAGTCAGATTGATATGATTCCAGAAAATGTGGAGTCACAATCCCCTACTCATGACCTTCAAATTGATACACATTCCAATCCACCATCACCAACTCTATCTCTGGATGTGGATATGATATCTACATCACTTCCTGATTCTCCATCTTTAAGATTCTTGGAGAAGCCCCACTATACAATTGGTGGCCATAATCTTTTGAATGATTTGTTGGGCCATCAATCTTCCATTCCTGAATTCACAACACAATCTGTGGCCTCATCTTTAAAATCAATCACCACAGATTCAGTGTTGGTTTTCACTTCAACGGATATTCTTTCTTCTTCATCAACGGATATCCTTCATCCGTTGATAAGTGTTTCTCCATCAATGGATGTGCCTACATCTAGTCATTCGTTGACAGCTACAACTACTCTTTCTAGCACTGAGTCTGTAGTAGTTGAAACACTTTTAGGATTGAGGGAAGGGAGTGAGAGGCTGCCTTGTGAGCAGGCAAAAGGAGAGGTAAATACAGAGAGGCTGGCCATTTCTTCAGGTCAGGCAAAAGGAGAGCAAGAGAGTACCACCTTAGTAGGTGAAGGTGAGGGTGTGAGAGGTGTGAGCCAAGGAGAGCCCTTGATGCAAGAAAAGAGATATGAGAGGAGAGAAGGGACTACAGGAGAAATAAGGCAGGAAGAACCATCCATTGCTAGTGAGTAGTGAGTCAATGGAAGTTGATGATGCAACCAAAGAAACGGCCTATCAAGCAGAATACCAGTCAATGATTGACTCCATTTCTTTGGATGCTGAAACTTTCATTCCTCCACCTGCCTATGAAGTTCTGGCAAGGCAAAGCACTGTGGAGGCAGAGGAGGCAATGAATCTAGTGCACACTTCAGAATCTCTTCAAAGAGCAAAAGAAGCTTTACAAACACTATCTCCAAGTGCTGGAAGTGAAGAATTTGGCAGTGATGACAGTCAAAGTTCAGATGGTGAAGAAATCAATGAGGAGGAGACTCTAGAATGGATGTTTTCCAATGCCACAGGACTTGGGGATCTCAATGTGGAAATCATGAAGCAATATCAATCTGCTAAGGCTGAGCACCAAACTGCAGAACCACTGAGAAAGACTGTTCTTGAGCAGGTTATGGCCTCATTAAAATTACAAAAGATGCAAACTGTTATTCAAAGAACACAACAGGAGGAGGTCAAATATGCAATTAGAGATATGAAGATAGCACTAGATTCCAGGATTGAGGCACTAGCTCCTACTACCACTCAGAAGGTGCTTACTAGCAAACTTCTCAAAGAAGATAGCCTAGCTAAGTCTGTTCAGCTTCTTTCCTCCAGAGTGGATAGTATGGAATCTCAAATGCAAACCATCATTGCCAATCAATCAAAATAAACTCAACTACTGGAAATGCTACTTGCAGCTTCACCTCCAACCCTTGATGCTAAAAAAAAGGGGGAGAAAATGGGAACAAGCAAAGAAGAGGTTGCAACATCTTCTGGTCAAATTCAAGCTACCAGTAGTAAGATAGCACAGATTGAGGGGGAGCAACAGCCAATTGTAGTGGTCAATCCAACAGATTTTGAAATAAAGGCTTCCCCTGTGAAGAAACAAGTGGCTTTGCCTGAGATTCAAAGTTTAGAAAAAATCTCAGATGGTGAAAGGCAAGCCAGAATAGAAGCTTTGGAAAAGATCAACAAGGAGACTAATGAAAGAATTCGAAAGACAGAGAGGATGATCAATGAATCAATTGCATCATCTCTATTTCTTAATGCTCAGTCTTCTACTCCAACAATATCAACCACAATCATGAAAGTGCTCACTCCAGAGATTGTGGCTCCTACATTCTATGATGCTGAGCCATCATATGTCAAAGAATTTGAACCAGTCATCAAAACCAGATCCTACTCACCACCAAAGGAAAATGGGAAGAACAAGCTTCAATTGGACTACCCATTTCCCAAGAATGATGAAGAAAAGCTAATGGGAAAAACAATCATAGAGTTCAAAGAGCAGACAAATAAGAGTGTAAGAGATTGGATGGTTGTAATTATAAGGAATGGAAAAGTATTAAATATATCCAACAGCCATCCTAGATTTGTGGAAGCTAAAAGAGAAAAAGTCTCCAGAATCCAAAGGGAAGCTCATCCAAGTACAGAAAATCAACATGAAAACTCAGATGAAAAGAGGGCCAGGCTGGCTGAAGTTAATGGATGAGATAGAGGAAGAGATGAGGGAACCTGAGGAAGTCCCCAAATCCAAACCTAAAAGAATGAAAGCTAAAACCAAAAGGGTTCTTTCTCCAGAACCCTCTTCAGAAAAAGAAACCACTGGCCCATCAGTATCTATATCTGTAACATTAATCAACCCATCTGTGAACTTTCATGGTGACCCCATAATGCCTAAAGAAGAACAAATGAATTTTGATTCAATTGAAGTTCCTTCATTCTTGCTGAATCCAAAACAGAAGAAAAGGGCTCCAAAGAAGCAACTTTCAAAGGGACCAGTTCAAGTTGCTAGGGTACCTGCTATTGTCAAACAGCCAATCTTGGAAAACAAAGAAGACTTTATCTATCAGGAAGAAATTGAAGAATACTCTGGAATGAATCTATATTTGGATGAATTGTCAGAAGTAAGAGGAATTGACAAGTACAAGAATCTGCCTGAGAGATTAGTGTTTGTCTACAAGGGAGGAAATCAGAGGACATGGCCATTACAAAAGGTTCTTGGAGAAAATTATCATACATTGACCAAAGTGTTCTCAGCATTCAAGAGACACACAGGGTTCTCTGAGACAGCTAGAAGGGAGATAATTAGCAGAATAGAAGAAATAATGAGAGAATGGAACTCACCCTCAAGTTTACCAAAGAAAATGAAGATCCCATACAATGGACAGAAAATCCACATTCAACCCTATTGGATGATGGAGTTCAGGGATGAAGAGGGCACTATGAGATTCTTCAGGTTAGAAGACCAACTGTCAAAGGCTGGTTCTGAATACCTAAGATGGTTACAACTAAAGCTAAATCCAAAAGTTGTTGAAGAAGATGCCTTCTATAGGCAACTCCAAGTGCAAATTGAGTCCAACTCTGCCAAGAAAGGAAAGTCAAGGGTGCAGCCAACCAGAGAGAGGAAACATCATTAATCTGCTCAAACTAAAGGAGCACCTCTCTGATAAGTTTCTTAAAGCTTTCTGTTTTTAATTCTTGTAGCTTAATACAATTTTTGCATACTTTAGTATATATATCTTTAGGAATGTTTTGTTATCATCAAGGTTCTGAATTTATGCTTTACTGCCATCAAGTATAAATTGGGGGAGATTGTTAGGAATATGTTGTAGTTGATGATAACTTAACATTCAAGCAAAATTGTATAAGTATTGTAGCTGTCAACGGATGAGGATTTATAACTCTATTCGTTGACAGGTAGCTCATCAATGGATGAGATGTATGTAGCACACTGCAGTACCTTTAATTATCAGTTGATAGTGTTTTAGTTCCTGAGTCATGTTGACCATCAATGGATAGACAGAGTAGGGTAGCCAATTGTAAATATTCTATGCTATGTAATTCTGTCTAAGTGAAAGATCATCAACGGATAAAGACACTATACTATCAACGGATACAGCAAATCAAGCATCAACGGATAATGATGTTCATCATCAATGGATACAAGCAAACCTGCTATCAACGAATAATCAAGAATGACACATTGGATCCCAGATCGTGATTAGCAGTTGATTGTGGAAAGTTTGTCTGACAGACCACATGGGTTGACAAAAGGTGCACAATGTAGTGTGGCAACCATTATTATGGAAATAAAGAAGAAAGATTCCATTCACCTTTTTACAATGGAGTAGCAAGCCAACTTGGAATAGTTTATGTTATTAAAAGTAGGGCTTGTAAACTTGGGTATTTATAACCAAGTGTAGCAACTCTTTGAAGTGTAAGAAAACTGGTTTTGTCAGTTCTTATTGCTTAGGTTTTCTTGAATATTCTTAGAAGCAAAGAGTTGTAAACAAGAAGCTGTGTACGTTTGTATCACAGGGTTTTCTTCAAATAAAAGAAAAATGTCAGATGGTACATTTGGCCATCTGACCTTATATGTGTGTGTGAATTGTTCTTCATTTTGCATATTACTTCCTCATAAGTTTCTGTGTTTTATTCAGAAATTTATAATTATCAAGAATTGTATTCAACCCCCCCCCCTTCTACAATTATTCAAGTAATACAAGTGTGTAATCTGGGAATAACATATCTATGCTGTTTAGCTCTAAGACAAGTGTCACAGGTAGTAAACAAAGAAGAATCTATAGAGGGAATTACAGATAATTTGTTCAAAATGCTAGCTGCAGGATGACCTAACCTAGCATGCCAAATTTGAGCTTCAAGAGAAGGCGTGTGATGAACTCTGGTGCATTGATGACTATGAGATAGAGACTGTGTAGAAATACCACTGTGAGTATACAAAATAGCTTCAACTTTACCAATCTCGACCATCTACTTCAGGGAAGGGTCCTGAAACAAACAAGTAGATTTGGAAAAGAGCACAGTAGCAGATGAGTCTGCATTTAGTTTTGAGATAGACACCAGATTACAGTGAAAAGAAGGTACACAAAGGACTTCTGTCAACACCAAAGATGATGTAAATTTAACATCACCAATATGAGTTATAGGTGCTGTTGTACCATTTGGTAAATGCAAAGCTGCATTGAAAGGTTTAGCACTAGACAAGAAAGAAACATCAGACACTATATGGTCTGTAGCTCCTGAGTCTAATATCCGTAGTTGATTAGTTTTGGTCTGAATTGTATAGGCAGTGTAAGGAAAAGAAACACTACATATTTTACCTGACAATTGAGAAGTAGAATTCCAAGGATTGAGAATCTTCATACTGTTCTGAATCATACGAGACAACTGCTCACACTGAGCTTCTGAAAATGTACTCTTGGAAGAGTCATTGCAAGAGAGGTCTGCACTATCAATGGATGGAACTGTAACTTGAGCAGCCTTTTTCACCGAATTACCAGTAGACCTGAGCTTAGGTTTTGGTTTGACATGAAGTCGATGCAAATCTGGATAGCCATGTAGAAAGAAACATTTGTCTTGCAAGTGCCCTGTATTGTGACAGTACTCACAGACATCCTCAACTGAATTTGACTTCTTATAAGAGTTGAAATTCGACTTTGTCTTTGAACCAGCAAATTTGACATTCATTGCCACATTCTCAGGTACAGTACTCAAAGTTGTAGACCTTTGGTTCTCTTCTTGTAGTAGTAAAGAGTATGCTTGACTTAGTGAAGACAAAGGCTTCATCATTAACATTTGACCTCGAATTGCAGTAAATGTATCATTGAGTCCCATCAGAAATTGACTCAAACTGTTAAAATTTGCTCATACGTCTCTAACTTGACATTTACCTCACATGTACAAGAGTTCTGCACAACCTCACTAAGGTTTCCGGAGTTAACAGACTCTCGCCATCTCCTAAACTAGCAGCCAACCTCATGATCTTTTCGGCTCTCCTTGCCTCAGCCCCCTCGAGCAGAGTTTGCGATGGGATCCCTAAATGAGATAATAGATAGTAAAAAGGGGGTAGGAGCTATGTAGAAAATTAACCAAATAAAGGTTACCAATAATGAACGAGGGTACCGGATGCTTACCCGGAGTCAAATTCCACTCTTTCCTCATATCTTCACAAGCATAACAATACAAAAACATTTCCATCCAGTCATACATTCCTCGCTTATTTCCCTTAATACATCTCCCTTGTCTGTCATTCCAGGAGGTGAGGTAAAAAATACCTATCTTCCTTCCTACACCCTTTAGTTGATAAAAGTACCCCAATTCCCTAGGGGTAAGAGGGACAGAAAAGGTTTGATCGTAGAGGATAAACATACATGCCGCCACCCTGAAGGAATTAGGTGACAGTTGCATAGGAGCTATCTCATAGAAGTTCAGCATGTCAACAAAAAACGGATGCATCGGCATAGAGAATCCCAGCTTGAAAAAGGATGCAGACAGTACTGCATTGGGTATAGCCTGGTCAGGTTCAAAGTTGTCAAACCTGTGGCACCTCTCACCGGCGCTAGGTACCACCAGGTCGCACCCTGGATTGCATGATTCCTTCAACCTCGCAAGTCTGTCAGCATTCATGGACGAATCTGTATCCTCACAAGAAGGAACAAAACCTCCAGGAACATGGGGCTTTCGCTCAACCTCTGCCACCAACGGCGTCTCAGCATTATCATTCCTTTTCGTCACAACATCATTGCTGAAGAACGGTTGTTCACCACCCAGCCAGAGATCATTTATAGTTTTTTCCCCTTCATCAGTGTTGGAACTAACATCAATCCTTTCTGCCTCTCCACCGTCCGAATTCGATGAACCGGCCTCCAGGGAAAGGCTAGGATACCGGCTGACAATCTCAGCAGACAAGGGATCTATTACTTCTACCTGGGAACGTGTCCTGGAGCTAATTGATGGTTTTGATTCAAGCAGGGGCTGGGAAAGCAAAAGATTATTCAGATGGGTTGACCCCGAATCAGACGGTTCCCCAGACACGGGTGATAAATATCCGGAACACCGGGAGGACTCCCTCGATGCCGATGAAAGAGACATCTGCAACCACAAATAGGAAGCAGGTTAACAAAGGGACTTAAAGTGGGATGACTTAAAGTTGGGCAATGTTTCTGACGCCCAACCAAAGGGACACCCAGAATATGCAAAAATGGCCAAGCCAGAAGGGAGCTAGGGTGTGAAAATAGTCATCGACACGGCAACCTAATGTGATGACACTGAGGTTACCGGAATAAAATAGGAACCACGGGAATCTTTCTAAGGCACTATGGTCACACCCCTACCAATAATCCCCAAGTATTAGCTTAACAGTACAAGTCTAAAACAACACAAGTCAATGAGAACAAGCATCGATCATGCCATGAGCATCTAGAAAAATGATTAAAGGGGGCAACCGGAATACAAATCGCCCTAAATCCCTTTGATGCATGCACTATGAGCAAGAAGATTTACACATACAATTCTTTATAAAAGTTCAACTAGTCAGATCTACCCAAAACAGGGTCAACAGTTGAAGAATACAACAAGAATCAATGGATGAACATGAAAAGGTTCAAATGAATCGAAATAATTGACATGCAATATCTCCTAGAATACGGAACCCACTATCGATTCAAGGACATGTAATGATGTGTCCAGAGTTCAATATGTGTGTATCAGTCATACGCATAATCACCAAAAGATTGAATACAGGCAGGTTAAGAAATTCAGAAGTATACCTGGATAAAGTCGAAAAGAAGAGTGTAAAAACACTGTAGCCTTCGCCGGAAGCCTCGTCGGGAAAATCTCGAAAACCTTTGCGTACTCGGAAGAGAATATGATGAGTGGTAGAAAGAAAAGTGAAAGGTTAATAATGTAGATATATGAGAATAGAAGAAAAGAGGCGTGACCCCCTTGATTAATGAATGTGGCACAGAAAACGAGGTGGAGTGGGAAACGTCCCTTGCTTGGAAAATAGCTGATTTTTTCAGTTTATCTATGTAAAAGCGGTAGAGTCCTAGCTTATTTTTTCCTCCTTGATAGTTATCATTTTATTTCCAAGGAATTAAAATGATTAATCTATCCTTAAACGAGTAAAAATACTAAGCTTCCGTTTTTATTCTGATTAGAGCTTATGTAGCACAATTACAAGAGCTACCAATTATAAACATCAGAATTAGCCCCAACTTCATGATTAAGAGTTTCCGATATTGACATGTAGTGTTAATTTATCAAGATAGCAAAAAGACGAATTTCCTTAGCAACCGGCACCCCCGTGGATAGTAAGGTTCCCCTTGCACACAGTACTTCAGGGAACCGGGGGGTAGTTGTTGTGCCCAAAATCTCGCATGGGTTAGATTTAGGCCCACTAGAGGATTAGGGTCCAGGTCCATGAAGAGAATGAGTAATTTGTCAGGTTTCCGGAGGCCTACGGTAGCCCTAGGGGTTACCATGTACGCTGCAGCACGGGAACACATGGCTAAGGGTCTCAAGGCATCCCCTTGAGGATAACCTATAACCATTACCAGACATCCAGTAGAGCTTCCAGAGTAGCTCCCGTGATAGGGGTTACCGGAGGGGGTACCGGAGCCAGGCTACCGGGCGGTACCCCCAGCTTCCGCCGGAAGCCTGATTAGGCTGCCAATACAGATAAGGCACGCCCCCTATTTTTTAGGAACACGTCTATATCATCTAAAAACACTCTCAAACAGATAAACATTCAGTTATTTGAGGATATATGTCATATATACTTGATAAATGATACAAAATCATGATAAATATAAGAGATAATCATTCTATGTTACCTAAACTGCTTGGTAACCTGATTTCATACATCACACTCGATTATTATCAGAAATAACAGTCATTATCCCACTGGAGAGAGGATAACTCATCATGAACAAACAATCATATCATTCAAGAACTACATTCGGGCTTGATCCACTATAAATAGTGGTATGTAGGCAGTTTACGGGATCTTCTTCGACACTTTACACTCCTTGAGTAGCTAGAGCACGTGCACTCTTGTGTGACACAGTCAAATTAGGGTTCTTGGCTGGCCAACATTTGGTCCTTGAGCTCTCATCCCGTAGATTCAGTCCGATCCTTCCGAGGAACCACATTCCGTGTTCTTCGGTAACCCTAGTCGTGTGCCTTCCCGGGCGACTAGCCATTGATCTTCAACCACGAGCCTTTCCGGGTGGTTGTACGATTCCTTGATTATTGGCGCTATTCCAGCACGAGGCCTCATAATTTGTTGTGCTAAAATCCTCCCACAACAGAATCCAAAGTAGTTAACTTGCTTACAAAGAAAGTGAAATGAAACAAGTATATATACAAGTCTCTAAACTCTAACGAATTCCAGGCTGTCACTCTCTCTAACAAACTTGACAGCTAGCTACTTGACACTTGTGATAGCTGAAGTGGATGCTGATGTGGACTCCAGCTCAGCTTGTTGAGTATCACATATTATAACAGGTTTTGTTTAGACAAACAAATTTAAATATAAGAAATTTAAATTTATAACTAAAATTTTTGAACTACATGACTAATTGATTGGATATTAGAATTTGTTGGATACAACCTGAAAGTGAGAGCACTTGAAAAGGTAGTAAATTAAACTATATTTAGGCATTATTGCAATAAATTGAATAATATTCATGATCATAATTATTCGAACCAAAATCTCGTAATAAAATTAGAATATCCCGTGCCTTGCATGGATAATGAAGGTAGTTATCGATAATGAAGTAACAATTATTATCATACAAATGTTTAGTATAAACGCTACTCCCTCCGTCTTATAAAACTTTTCCTATTTACTATTTCGGGACATTCAAAATACTTTTCCTCTTTCTATTTTAAGCCATATAAAACAATATTCAATACCCATTACTCCACCCACTACTCCTTAAAACAATATTTAATACTCACTACTCCTTAAAAACAATATTTAATACTCACTACTTCACTCATTATTTCTTTAAAAACAATATTCAATACTCACTACTCCACTCACTATTCTTTATAAACTATATTCAATATTCACTATTCCACCCATTACTCTTTAAAAATAATATTCAATACCCACTACTCCTTAAAAACAATATTCAATACACATCAATATA
Source organism: Kitagawia praeruptora (assembly GCA_037693485.1). NCBI lineage: Eukaryota > Viridiplantae > Streptophyta > Magnoliopsida > Apiales > Apiaceae > Kitagawia > Kitagawia praeruptora. Next base: position 87,277,195 of record CM075351.1, on the reverse strand, counting down.
TATATATATATATATAAAGGAGGGTACGCGGGAGTTTAGGTGGCGCTCTAAGATCGTCTCAATCTATTTTTCTAATTTTCTAGAATTTTAGAATTTTAAACACTTATAAATATAAAAATATCATTTAACATATTAGAATTACTCCATTAAAAAACAATATTCATTATTTATTGTCTTAAAACCCGTGTTTTTAGTCAAACGAGAAACGTTTATTGAGACGGGGGAGTATCGTTTAAGAGTGTGGGTAGTTGGCTGTATAATTGTTGGATTAATTCTTAATGGGCCTAACTTACATAGCCCAGTCCAATCTGTTGTATATAAATATCCTGTAGATGTATGTGGGAAATTATGGAATAATATCTTCTTGGTAAACCTTTCCGGTGATGGAGATCGACGATAACAACGTAAACGTACCTATTACCTGGGACGAGAGAAAGCCGATTGTTTATCGCACAGGTGATACTTACAAGAAATTCTTGCCGGATTATCTCAAAAGTAAGTAATACTGTCTCTCCCTCCCTCCCCTCTCTCCCTCTCCCTCTCCCTCTCCCTCTCTCGCTCTCCCCCTCTCTCAGTGTCCCTTTCAAACCCTAATTTTGAATTTCCCTATACTCCTCCTGCAGGAATTCAGGAACATTATGGGTCTTCTTCTGCTCCCAAGAATCGCATAAAGGAGTTGTCCCCTTCTGGTATAACTAGTGATTCAGATTTTTAATTATGTTAATTTATATTATGTTTCTTACTAGTCCTTCTATTTGTTGTGGATGAAGATTTTCATCGCAAATGGATGTCTGGGTGTTACAAAGACAAAAATTGGACTTCTGCTATTATGAAAATTGCACCTTCTGTGGTCTCTGTTTCCATTTTCATTGGTAAATACTTGAATCCTCTTGATTGTTGTACTTGTGAATTAGTAAAACCCACCTTTGTGGACTTTATTCACCAACCAAATGTCCACCAACCTTCAAGAATTCTAGATGGGCGGCACCAATTTCGGCCACCGACCGTTGAATTTCGGCCAACCAATCTTGAAGCTTCCGACAGACTTTGTTGAATTAAGAGGGGTTGGTAGGTGAGGTTAAGAGCTTCAACCCATTTGATGATGTGAAGAAGGAAGAAAAAGAGAGAGACAGTAGAGAGCGGAAGGAGAAGAAGATGAATAGTGAGATTACATATATATAAAACATATATATAAATATCTCCTAAATATTAGGGTCTCTTCTTTGTAATATAAAGAGTGTTTTCTCCTACTATAAGAGAGAGTTTTATTAATTGTACTCTCCTTACTTTTAGAGAGAAGGTGGTGTAATTCTTTCTCTTAGTGAAACCCTTCTACTTTTGCCTGTGGTTTTTCCCCTTAATTTATTTAAGGGTTTTCCACGTAAAATTTGGTGTCCACTTATTTCCAGTTTTTCTCAATTTTATTTTGCTTGCGAGCCAGCTGCGCCTGATAAATTCCTATCAGTGGCATCAGAGATATAGGTTGCAGAGTACTATTCACGGATACGGTACTATTCACGGATACGTTACTGTTCACGTACTGTGAAATAGTGAAAATCAGTTCAAGTCCAAAAGTCGGAGCATCACTATGGCAGCAAAGTACGATATTGAGAAGTTCAATGGGAGCAATATCTCATTGTGGAAAATGAAGATTAAGGCTATTTTACGGAAGGATAATTGCTTGGAAGCAATTGGAGACAAGCCCACGACAATCACTGATGAAAAGTGGAAAGAGATAGATGGCAATGCAATTGCCAATCTACATTTAGCACTAGCCGATGGGGTATTGTCCAGTGTGGCAGAGAAAAAGACGGCAAAAGAGATATGGGATACTCTAACAAGACTGTACGAGGCCAAGTCACTTCACAATAAGATATTCCTAAAGAGGAGGCTCTACACTCTTCGAATGGCGGAATCCACTTCGGTTACCGACCATGTCAACACCTTAAATACTTTGTTTTCTCAGCTTACTACATTGGGACATAAAATAGAAGAAATTGAGCGTGCTGAGATCTTACTTCAAAGTCTACCTGACACGTATGATCAACTCATCATCAACCTGACGAACAACATTCTTTCAGACTATCTAGTCTTCGATGATATTGCGGCTGCTGTTTTAGAAGAAGAAAACAGGCGCAAAAACAGGGAGGACAGACAAGCAAGTTCCCAGCAAGCAGAAGCTTTGATGGTGACACGAGGGAGATCAACGGAACGTGGCTTCGGTGGGAGTCAGAATCGTGGTAGATCGAAGTCAAGAAGCAGGAAAAATATTAAATGCTATAATTGTGGTAAGAAGGGGCACTTCAAGAAGGATTGTTGGAACAAAAAGAAGAGCGGAGACCCTGAGTCACCAAATGTTCAAGGGAATGTAGCAAGTTTCTCGGAAAATGCCGAAGTTCTATTTAGCGAGGCAACAACAGATGAAAGTAAAAAGCAGTTCATGGATGTCTGGTTACTAGACTCAGGAGCAACATGGCACATGACATCTCGAAGAGAATGGTTCCATAAATATGAATCAATTACAGGAGGTGCTGTACGCATGGGAAATGATCATGCTTTAAAGATCGTCGGTATTGGTACTATCAAAATAAAGATGTTTGATGGTACGGTTCGCACTATTCAGAATGTACGGCATGTGAAGGGCTTGAAGAAGAATCTATTGTCTGTAGGGCAAATAGATAGTCTTGGATGCAGGACCCATGTTGAAAATGGGATTATGAAAATTGTAAAAGGAGCACTTGTGATAATGAAGGCAGAAAAGATTGCAGCAAATCTATTCATGCTTGAAGGGAAAACACTATTGGAAGCTAATGCGTGCATTGTGTCAACCAATGAAGAAGAAGAATCAACGTTGATGTGGCATAATAAACTAGGCCACATGTCAGAACGGGGATTGAAGATTCTCTCCGACAGAAAATTGCTTCCGGGGCTCAAATCAGTAAACTTACCTTTCTGTGAGCATTGTGTTACAAGTAAGCAGCATAGATTGGCTTTTGGAAGATCTGTTGCTAGGAGTAAGCACATCTTAGACTTAATTCATTCTGATGTATGGGAATCATCAGAAATATCACTAGGAGGAGCAAAGTACTTGGTGTCTTTCATTGATGATTATTCCAGGAGATGTTGGGTATATCCAATCAAGAAGAAGTCAGATGTGTTTTCAATCTTTAAAGAATTCAAAGTGCTGGTGGAACTTGAATCTGGAAAAAGGATCAAGTGTTTGAGGACAGATAATGGAGGAGAATACACAGATGGTGAGTTTCTTGCTCTTTGTAAGCGAGAAGGTATCAAACGGCAGTTCACAGTTGCATACACTCCACAGCAAAATGGAGTAGCATAACGGATGAACAGAACTCTTGCAGAACGAATGAGAGCTATGTTAAGAACTGCGAGTCTACCTAACTCTTTTTGGGCAGAAGCAGCTATGACCGCCTGTTATATTATAAATCGGTCGCCATCAACTGCAATTAACTTAAAGACGCCGATGGAAATGTGGACTGGTAAGCCAGCAGATTACTCTTCTTTACATTCTTTTGGATGTCCAGCATATGTAATGTATAATTCCCAAGAAAGAACAAAATTGGATCCAAAATCCAGGAAGTGTATATTCTTAGGGTATGCTGAAGGAATAAAGGGGTATCGCCTATGGGATCCCACTACCCATAAGCTCATTATCAGCAGGGATGTGATTTTTGTAGAAAATCAATTACAACTTAAAGAAGAAAATGATAGCACGACAAAGAAAAGTTCAGAGACTACAACTGTACACGTGGAAAATAATCTAGAAGAAGAAGCATCAAATTCTTCTGAATCAGAATCAGAGCACGAGACAAATGAACCAGTCGAGTCTGAGGAAGTTCGCCGGTCTACTCGTGGAAGAAGGCCACCAGCTTGGCACTCAGAGTATGTTACAGAGAGCAATATTGCATATTGTCTTTTATCTGAGGACGGAGAACCTTCAAATATTCATGAAGCTTCTAACAGCCCAGATGCATCCATGTGGAAGACAGCAATGCAAGAAGAAATCGAAGCTCTACACAAGAACAAGACTTGGGAGCTCATACCATTACCACCTGGAAGAAAAGCCATTGGTAATAAATGGGTCTACAAGATCAAGCGGGATAGCAATGATCAAGTAGAACGGTATCGTGCAAGATTGGTAGTAAAAGGATATGCTCAGAAAGAAGGCATTGATTTTAATGAGATATTTTCTCCGGTAGTACGACTTACAACAATCAGAATAGTCCTGGCTATGTGTGCTACATTGGATTTATATTTGGAGCAATTGGATGTAAAAACTGCATTTCTTCATGGTGATCTCGAAGAGGAAATTTATATGCTCCAACCAGAAGGTTTTGCTGAAAAAGGCAAAGAGAACTTGGTTTGCAGATTGATCAAATCTCTATACGGTCTCAAACAGGCGCCGAGGTGTTGGTACAAGAGATTTGATTCCTTCATCATGAGCCTTGAATACAACAGACTTAGTGCAGACCATTGTACGTACTACAAAAGGTTTGAAGAGGATAATGACTTTATCATTCTATTGTTGTATGTGGATGACATGTTGATAGCAGGCCCCAACAAAGATCGAATCCAAGAATTAAAGGCACAGTTGGCTAGGGAGTTTGAAATGAAGGACCTTGGACCAGCAAACAAGATTCTAGGGATGCAAATTCACCGAGACAGAAATAATAGGAAGATTTGGCTATCTCAGGAAAATTACTTGAACAAGATCTTGCGTCGCTTCAACATGCAAGATTGTAAGCCAATTTCTACCCCACTTCCTGTTAATTTCAAGTTATCCTCAAGTATGTCACCTAGCAATGAAGCAGAAAGGAGGGAGATGTCTCGAATACCGTATGCATCAGCAGTGGGAAGTTTGATGTTCGCCATGATATGTACAAGACCAGATATTGCACAAGCAGTGGGAGCGATTAGTCGGTATATGGCGAATCCTGGTAGAGAGCATTGGAATACAGTAAAGAGGATTCTGAGATACATCAAAGGAACCTCAAATGTTGCATTATGTTATGGAGGATCAGAATTGACCGTCAGAGGTTATGTGGATTCAGATTTTGCAGGAGATCTCGACAAAAGTAAATCCACTACAGGTTATGTGTATACACTTGCAGGAGGAGCTGTAAGCTGGATGTCTAAACTGCAGAGGGTTGTGGCTTTATCTACAACAGAAGCAGAATACATGGCAGCTACACAAGCTTGCAAGGAATCAATCTGGATACAAAGGTTATTGGAGGAACTTGGGCACAAACAAGAAAAGATCGTTCTGTTTTGTGACAGTCAAAGTGCTTTGTACATTGCAAAGAATCCAGCCTTTCATTCACGGACGAAGCACATAAGGGTACAATACCATTTTGTACGAGAAGTAGTGGAAGAAGGAACTGTGGATATGCAAAAGATTCACACTAATGAGAACCTAGCAGATGTTATGACCAAGCCGGTCAATATAGACAAATTCATACAGTGCCGATCCTCCATCGGCCTGACAGAAACATAAGCAGCATGATATTGGCAAGAGAGGAAGGGTTGAAGATTGACCACAAAGTGGTTTTAAGTGGGAGAATGTGAATTAGTAAAACCCACCTTTGTGGACTTTCTCCACCAACCAAATGTCCACCAACCTTCAAGAATTCTAGATGGGCGGCACCAATTTCGGCCACCGATCGTTGAATTCCGGCCAACCAATCTTGAAGCTTCCGATAGACTTTGTTGAATTAAGAGGGGTGGTAGGTGAGGTTAAGAGCTATAAATAGAAGCTCCTTCAACCCATTTGATGATGTGAAGAAGGAAGAAAAAGAGAGAGACAGTAGAGAGCGGAAGGAGAAGAAGATGAATAGTGAGATTACATATATATAAAACATATATATAAATATCTCCTAAATATTAGGGTCTCTTCTTTGTGATATAAAGAGTGTTTTCTCCTACTATAAGAGAGAGTTTTATTAATTGTACTCTCCTTACTTTTAGAGAGAAGGTGGTGTAATTCTTTCTCTTAGTGAAACCCTTCTACTTTTGCCTGTGGTTTTTCCCCTTAATTTATTTAAGGGTTTTCCACGTAAAATTTGGTGTCCACTTATTTCCAGTTTTTCTCAATTTTACTTTGCTTGCGAGCCAGCTGCGCCTGATAAATTCCTATCAGTACTAGCAGATTTTAGATAACATGTGGTGTAAGTTATTATCATTGAAATTATTGTGTTTGTGTTATAAATTTATTCTAGGGGTACAAAGGAAAGTTGATTGCACAGGGCTTGTCATTCGTTGGGACGACTCTACCAACAAAGCTACAGTTCTTGCTTGTGCTAAATTATTGAGGATTCCTGAAAATGAAGACCGCGATGATTACTATGTACTTTCCTCTAGCTAATAACTTTCTTTTTCTCAATAAAATCACTTTTATTGACTTGAGAATTTTAGTAAACAAGATAAAATCACAATTTGTACAATAATAGAATGCTGTTATTATTGATTTGCAACCAGCTATGTTTCTGAGATCTCAAATAGAATATTTCGGACACTTGGACTTCCAATTTTCTCTTATTTTGTGCTTTGATTTCATCACCTAAATGATAAATGAATTATCTGTCGGAAAGTGTCGTGCAAAGAGAAATATCACAAAGATATCCATTTTTGTGGTTTAAAATTTATTAGTTCCTTGAAGATGATTCTAGTTCATTTAGTTCCCTGTTCCAGATCTGGTATGTTTTCTATATTTTCTGTGATTTTCAGATTGTTGTGCGACTCCCAAATGGTAAAATTCTTCTGGCTGAAGAGCAATATGTTGATTTCTATCACAACATAATGACTCTAGAGGTCACCTCAGATGCCAAGCTGAAACCTGTAGATGTATATGAGCAGCTTCATTCACCTGAGATAAAAGAGGGAAATGATGTAGTTGCTTTGAGCAGGGATTTCTACACTTGCAGTTTGGTGGAAAGTAGGGGAGTAGTCCATATAGATTATCCCTATTTTGGATGTGAGCAGCTTGTGAGCTCTACTTGTTCTGGTTCTGAGGTATCTATATACCATCTTGTGCTTTTACTATGTATACACTTCTACAAGTTTGCATGAGACCTTGGCAAAGCACTTTTTAATATATGATCTTAGTTATTACAAAATTTTATGCTTTTACTTGGTTGTTAATAATCTTGTATGTTTAATAAATGTTTCTGTCATTTATAAATTTTGTCATGGAATTTGAACTACTCTGTGATTGGTTTGATCTTTTAATTTTCTTTAAGTAAATTTTGCATTGTAGTCAATTGGATAAATCTCGATGTAGTTGGATGTTATCCGTGCTTAGTTTACACGATGTTCTTTTGTTTCCTTGTGTTAATGTCAAGTGATAAGTCATTCTTGTGAATTTTTAGCTGAGTAATCTGTATGAATTATAGGATGGTGAAGGAGGTCCACTTATAACTAGGATGGGGCATGTGTGTGGCATCAACTTTTTTGATGGCAATGAAAGTTATCATCCTCTCCCAATATTGGTTATCAGTTCGTGCCTGAAGCTGTGGGATACTCATGGGTATGCGATGATTTTTCTACAAATAAGCTTGTTTATTATTCTGCCAATTTTTGACCTAATAGTATAATGCTTTTCAACTTTATTTATATGTTATTATTGCAATGATCTGCAAGGCTTAAGCCTTGCAGATATTACCTTCCTTGGTTAGCAAAGGTCGAGTTTTCGAGCCTTAGTGGAGGCAAACATGTGGCGTAAGTATTGAATTTCTTGTAATTGACCTTACCCAGAAAAATGTTGGTTGGTTATGTTGTCAGTGTGTGCAAATTATTTGTCAATGGAACCTTTCTATGTAAGCCTTTCTATGTAAGCTTAAGAAACCAAATAACTTTGTAATCTTCTATGTCTTCCATGCTTGTGGTCTGTCCGGGTGCGGGCATAAGTATGTATATGTTTTCAAATATTTACAAAGTATTCTGGTTCATTGATAGTTTATGTGAAAATGTTGCTGGAATTTCAGTCGCGTAGCGATTGATTGATCTCTTTCAGATTATTTTTTTTGTGAACATTAGTGTTGAGTTAATAATAATTTTTTTAAATAATCCCTCCAATTTTTTAATAGTTGTAACATAATGAAGTTGCCCCAATATTCACTTTATCCACTTTGTCCATGATTTCTTACTAATTATAAAAGATGAATGCTATTGCGTAAAATTTATTGACTTTGTCGCTATGTATATTTTCAAAATCTAAACCGTTACTATTTTCTTACTTAAAGAAAGTTAAAGATGAAGATGGTCAAGGTCGTAATTTGGCTAATTTAGTAGTCAAAGTGTTTAAGAAACAGAGGGGGTATTACTCTTTGCTTGACGAGCTGGTATGAATTCGATTTAAAATTCCTCCTGGAGTATTGGTTCATATCTTTTTGCTTATATATGGTTTCTTATGATTCTGAAAAGAGAACACGGGGTGGGGGTGGGAGGGTCATGCTATGACTTTTAGTTGGGGAACATTGGTACTTGTCTTTCCTTTGCTTGGTTTTCAAATGTGGTTTTCTTGTGGTACATTTGTATTTCAGAGAGGTGCCTCTTACAGCATGTATAGATGATTGTGGTGTGGTCACTTTAGATTTGGATGAGATACCTTATGTGGATATATATATATTCTCCAAATTCTTGGAGCTGGACCATAATATATGATGGAGAAGTTTGGACTTTTGGGTAAGGTGTGAGTGTAGAGGCCACCTAGGACTTTGGAAACATGTTGTCTGATGTGGCATATGGAAAGCTTAGCGTGACATGTATACAAAATGCTTTTATGATACACTACAACCACGAAGATTTAATCCTTGGGTATTAGTTATTCAGGATTGATACGCCTTGAATGCGCCTATCTAAGAGGAAAGGATAACGACAATTTCTTATTGAAGGGGAATAGGAGCGAGACTAAGGGGGTGATTTATGATGATGGTACACGCGATTTAGGGATGTTTTTTCTGAAAATTTGTTTTTTTAAGAACTATAAAGATGAATTGAGTGGAAATATATTAGGATGTGGTAAATTGTACTTATCGTTTCATCAAATAGATCTTTGATTCAGTGTACTATCAATTATATTAATATACATGGATATAGGGTCTTAATCCTATATAAACTATTCATTCTAAAAACCAGAAACTAGAGGGTACTTTTATAAGTATAATAACATTTTTGTTTCAATCTCTTCTACTTCTAATATTTGCTGATACATATCTTATATGTGTATTACATCCATGTACTGTAATTCAGAGTCTGTCTCTGTCACCATCACCCCCAACCACCAAAACCTCCTCCTGCAATCTCCACCCACCACGGCCCCCATTGATAAACACTCCGATCAACACCATCACCTTCTCCAACCCTTTTCATCATCTAATTTCAAAATTAAAAAAATAAAACAATATATCAATATGATAACTCTCCACAACACAATTTTCAAGTGCAATTCTCATAGTTACCTATATAAAGGCTGATTTACGGGTGAATTACCATCATAGTTATTAAATCGTCGATATCTCGACGAAATATCGACATTTCGCTCTGGCAACCTATCTCGTCTGGACGAGATGAAGGGAACCGATATCTCGTCCGTTTCGGCGAGATATCGTCCGAGATAGCTGTGTATCGTCCGAGATAACTGTATTCTGTGTGTATAATTGTATATATATGTTTATATATATGGGTGTTTGACTTGGTGACTTGAAATGATTTTGCAGTTGATGTTGTAGTTTATGTTGTATGACTTCTTGCCGTAACATGCTGTTGGGATGAGGAAGAAGAAGAAAATAGGAAGAAAGTGAAGAAGAAGAAGAAGAGTAAGAAAGTGAAGAAGAAGAAGAACAGAAAAGCACGTGATGTTTTGTATCTATCTGTATCTAACTATCTATACTTGGCTGTGGCCTGTGGCTGTGGCTGTGGCTGTTTAATTATCTAATATGATTGTATTTCAATAATTGAGTGGGCACACTTTCAATAATCTTATTCCTCTATTACACTTATTAATTATTATATATATATAGGTATAAAATATAGATATATATAATTATATACTGGGCGAGATATGGACGATATATCGGGCGATATATCGATATCTCGGTCCACGACCGAAATGGAGCGATATGACGAGTTAATAACTATGATTACCATATCTAAATTCAAATCACCAATTTTGTAACACGAAGTAACTAATATTAGTGATTTAATATTTAGTGATTTGTGCAAGTCTAAATAGTAATTCCATAGAAAAAGTGATGGTTTATTTACAAAGACTATCAAATATTTGCTTAAATCGAGAACACCACATTGATGATTAATACCGGTAATGACTATAAGTACAGGTGATTGTGGTGATGAAAAGCGGTGGTGCAGGGTGGCTGGTTTTAATTGGTGGCGGTGGTGAAAATTTAAGGATGTAGTGATATATACCTAGTGTATATCAGTATACATAGAGTGGCGGTGGAGAATAAGAAAGTGACGGCGAGAAAATCGATGCAATGTACAAAGAGATGGGTGGTTTACATTAGTTTCTAGGTTTTATTTTTAAACATGTTTCTAATTGATCAAAAGCCTATAAATACCACCTCACTTATTTACTCCTTTCCTGACTATGCCATGGCATTCTAACTTAAAAGAGGGAACAATGTCAATGCCTGCCAGGCTACCCAGGCTGACTTCTTTAATGCCAAGATAAATTTATAAGTATGAGATATAATGTTTAGAGACTGTTTAATTTCTTATAATTTTGAAAATATGTGGCCTGTCATATTTTAGAAGTCTCTAGTTTTTAAATATAGCAATGTTGTTATAAAACCTTGCAGCATAACTTGCTTTTACATCACCTTAGACGTGGTACACGTTTGTACTTGGTATCGCTGTTTTATACCTTCTATTCTAGTTTTGGAATCTTAGTGTAGCGTAGTAATTTGCCTTTTGCTTTAGTTAGATGTTAATGTAAATCATTGATGTGAGGTTTGCTGTTCGACCTTGGAATTTAAATAATTGGTATGTCCTTTGGTGTCCAATAATTACAGCAAAAACTTGTTTTGGGCATTATTATTGTTTGGCCACATAAATAACTACTTTAGCTAGTTTAGTTGGATTGTAGAATGATTTCAGCACAGAACTTCTTTAGGTAACACTTTTTGGAAGAACCTTATGGGTCCAACGGACCTAATTTCCAACAGGCTCCTTATGCAAATTTTTTGGAAGAGCTTTTAGCTTTTCACTCTGTTGAACTGCTAGTAGTATTAACATAATTATATTCAAATTTTTGGGCTTGTTTGATGCCGTATTGTATGATCATACTCCATAATGTACAGAACTGATTCCAAGAATTGATCCAATTTATGCAGTATTGTCGTGCAACCTTGGTTTGGTTTGACTGTGATTGACATTGATGAGCTCCCTTATGATGCATTGGAAACTATAGCTACCAATGCGATTTCTAAAACTGCTGTCGTAAAACAGGTAAGGTAATTGTTCGTTTACAGATATCTTGCCAATCCTAGATTAGGCTGATAAAGTGTCAGGTGAGAAGTAGTGGTTATTTTGTCACCAAGTTGCTTTCAGGTTGCACACAGTTTGGGTTATTGGCTGTAAGTAAAAGCAATGCTATTTTCCCCAGAATATACCACAAATTAAATATACAATGGAGACGTTAATATCTTGTAACTTGATAATTTTTTAAATATTTAATGAAGACATTAATATCTTCTTTATAAATTTATACATGATAAATTGTCAGGTGAGAGGTAGTGTTTTTTTTCTCGACGAGTTGCTTTCAGGTTGAACACATTGGGTCCTTGGCTTTTTGTTTGGATTGGCTATAAGTAAAAGCAAAGCTATTTTCACCCGAATATACCACAAATTACATTTACAGTGAAGACATTATTAATATCTTCTTATTTAATTTACACATGATGAATTGTACGGTGAGAAGGTAGTGTTTTTTTCTCAACAAGTTGCTTTCAGGTTGCATAATGTTTGGGTTCTTTGCCTTTGTTTGGATTGGCTATAAGTAAAAGTAATGCTATTTTCACCTGAATATATCGCACATAAGTATACAATGAAGACATTATTTAATACGTTCTTTAATACTTAACCCCCCCCCCCCCCCCCCCAATCAAAAATTTTAAGATGTTTCCCTTCCCGCGGGTAGCCTGGATTTGTTGCATATCTAGAATCAGAACTTTTAATTTCGAGTCATCACTGGTACACTCTTACATGCTGCCTCAAGATCAATTGGTTATGAGCTTTGAATGGATCTCGCGCAGGTACATGAAGGGTCACCTGCGGATGAAACAGGAGTGTGTCCTGGAGACTTGGTCGTGAAATTAGAAGTGGGTTCGAACATTTTTCAAATATCTTCTGCTTCTCAGGTATTAGATGTGAAATATAATATTATGCGTTGTTTCTATGCTCAGTTTTAATCGCTGACACTTTTGGTCAATATGCTCTTCCTGGATATTTGGTAGTATTCCCGAGTACTGAGTAGCATAGCTGGCTTTTTGAGTGTCTCTTGTACTCACAAAAATCTTGATTCTATCGGACATATCAAGGTCAGATCTACAACATTGTACTCTTAATTCTTTAATGTAAATCTCTGTGAAGTCAACATCTATATTTTGATACTTTTGTTTTGTTTGATTTAGGTTTCGGTATATACAGGTGCTTCTGGTAATCTTAGAGTAGTGTGTGCCAAAAATCTTTCGGTTGATGACAGGAGGTTCTGTTGCAGGTAATTTTCCTTGTGTCTTTAGGCAAATTATTCATGATATCATAAATGTTTTGCACATTCCATCTTGCATTTCATCCTAGTGTTTTTTAGATAATAATAACTGCTGTTTACTTTTTATATGTATGATATTTTTAATTGTTTGCAGTTGGCCTGGTGATGAGTATACGTGGTTCAGGAATCCGGAGCCTCTGTTAGGCTCTCAAACAGACTGCGCATTTGATGTTGGATTCAACGATCGTGTTTGGACTTGAATGACCATTTTCGGTCTCGAATATGATGTGAAACAAAGTTAACGAAGTTGATGATTCATAATGTAGCCTTTTGACAACATTTTGGTGGTTCAAGACAACTGATGTCTTTTGCTGGGGTGTTCATCCTAAATGATGAAATACGTTAAGTTTGTCCTATCTATCTATCTGTCTATATATCTGTAATTTGAAGGAGTTAATATTAGGCAACAAGCCAATGGCAGCCTCTAAAAGATTCTTACTAGTTTTTCAACCTTTAGTGAACGGACTTCCTAAAATTGTGCTGCCTGGAATTTTTTGGTGGGTTTCATATACACGAATCATTTTTCTTTTTTAGTGCATTGGTCATGTTCTGATTTGTTTGAAATTTATATTACTCTTTATTTTTGACCGACGCTTATTGTTATGGTCGTTTTGAGAGTGATATAAAGAAACAGGAAAAAATGTTTAATAATTACACGCTTTAAAGGACAAATAGGAAAAGTTCAATATTTTCTGTGAATTACTGATTACACCTTAATTTTACAGAAGACAATTGTTTTAAAAAAACAGAATATATGAAATATACTTGACCATTATCGTTCTGTGTAGTTCCCTAGGGAACCGTCTATCAATATATATTATAGAAAAGACATACAAATTTGAGAAGGAAAATTTAAATTTATGGTAAAACATATATAATTAAAATTTATTTTAATATATTCAAAATTTGAATTTATTTAAAGGAAAATGCTAGGTACCCCAAATTGGTACCCAAATTTTTTCCCAAAATACACATGTAATTATCTGAATGGTTATAATTACAATGGGCCCGCTAGGGCCATATAAATCCCACCAATTAAAATTTTCCATACATCCAACTCATCAATGCCACATCATTTGGGAGCATTTTTTGGGTACCAATTTGGGGTACCTAGCACTACTCTTATTTAAAAGGATATTTGGAGTTTACAGAAGAAAACATATAATTATAACTTCATTTGACATAAATTTATAGAAGATATGGAAAGATATTATTTCCATATCTTATTTAATTTTATATGTATATTTAATTTGTAAAATTTTATGTTTACTATTTTGTATGAAATTGTAAAATATTCTTTTTTTGTTTTTTTTAATAACTTAGATTTAAAATTTTAAGAAAAGATTATAGGGCACTGACCGAGTGTTAAAACAGGGATTAATCTGTGATTAATCTGATTTTTAGAACATAGGGCGCTGAGCAAATTCATTCGTTAAAAAAATTGGCCTGCTGCCTCTGTAGTCTGTACCAGATTCTTGAGTCCCCAGCTTTAAACCCTAATATCTATCTGTCCCTCCCAACTAAGTTATACGTTTTCACTCTCGTCTTTGTTATAATCATGCGAGCACGTACATATGAAATTAAGATGTATGCATCTAATATTCTCCCATGTGATCCCTTCAAGGTCTTGCGTTTTCTTTGTGGGGTTTCTTATTGCTAACTATTTATTTTTAATTCATTTGTTAATTTAATTACTTGATTTAGGCTTTGATCGAAGGACCACTAACGTGATTGTTGCGGTTATGATCACTAATATGCCTCTCATTGTTATATTGGAATTGTATGTATATGAATGGAAAATCCTACTGTACGTAGTTGATTGTGCACTACGTGTTTATACGACTGTACTACATATTATATTAAAGATGTGTCCTACGGGTTTCAAATAGAGTAATGTTAGGTATCCCAAATTGGTACCCAAATATTACTTCCAAATGATGTGGCATAGATGATGTGGCAGTTTGGAAAAATTTGATTGGGGAGGTTGGTGTGAATGCATGAGAGCCCATTTTATTTTAACCAATTACCATCATACACTTGGCATTTGTGAATGTTTTTGGATACCAATTTGGGGTACCTAGCATTTTCATTTCAAATATTCCATCTATAATATTAGCTATGGACATGGACTAATTTGTTAGTAGTACTTTTGTTTAACTTATGTTGTTTTGTGATGTGTGGATTCCATACATACATATATGGTGATTACTTGGCTCAAAGGATGCATGTATAAGTTAGGGAGTGCAGAGTGCTTGGAATCAAAATAAGTATATATATAGAAGTCCAAATGGTGATAAGCTAGGGGATGTAATTATGTGGGATTTACTCTATGTTTTTATATATACTTGAACCATACTTTCCTTTAGAAAGTAAAAGACTAGAGTTATAATATGAAGATGCTGTTGTTGGACATAGGAGTAAATAATAAGTATACTATCACATTCGGAGTCGTTATTATATGCATATAAAGAGTCTGTTAAATACACATTTAGAAAGAGCATCATCAGTGGATAGACTTATTCCGGCCTACTCAAATAATTTGTTCTATGTTAGGAGATTAGGATTCAGGGGTAATCGGGCGGGAGGACCAAAAAAGTGTGCTATGAAAACTTGAACACTGCAAATTAAATAACATACAGATCTATCCATTGGTGAGACCCTCAAGGGAACTTCTAATTGGTGAGATATACATTGGTGTGGACAGTTGTAGAACTATCAAAATTGTAGAACCACTCCTGCATAGTGCTCACATTCTGCATGCGGACTGGAAGAAACTAGTCTAATTATATCGCTCCTGCATCCAACTCCAAGCACTAAAGATCGAGCTATTTCATGATGTTATTCTCTTAATCGATGACCATGTTTGGTGACTGATAGTTACCTAGCTCGATAGTATGTCTATATATTAAATGACAATTTTCATCTCTTTTTATCTTTTGAAAAATAAATTATCTTATTGCTTAATTATGCAAGTGGATATGGGGTAGTTACTATATATATGAATGGATGTTTTAGCCCGCGACCCCATGTAGATTAGTAAGCTTATTGTACTCAACCAGTTGTTTTCACTAGTGCTTTATATATCCATTGTTGAAAATAGACCGATTATAAATCATCTTCCATGGCAAGTTAAGTTTAAGTGGGAGTGAGACCACAGGGAAAGTCTCAAGGTTTTAGTCATGTTTTATTTGATTCATACTTAATGTACACAGTGGCAGTTATGTATCTTAACGGCGAGTAATCCACTTTTTAATGATTTAGTCGTGCTCTTCTTTCTTTATATGTATAACAATTTACTAATTTATGTTACTTTACCGTGCAGCTATTAGAAAACCTGGAGCCGAAAACTAACCATGATGGACAAACTTCAACTCATAATACGTAATCAGAACAAGCTAGTAGGATGAAATGGGATTTCTGCTTGAACCATATTCTACCACAACTGCTGACTGGTATGCCACAAATGTGCACAATATTTAAAAGGATTGAAGAAACCAGATATTTCTATATAACACAGTTTGTTAATGTTCATGTACATGAACTAGGGGTGAGCAAAAAACCGAATCAATCCGAAACCGAATCCGAAACCGATGAAAACCGAACCGAAAAAAACCGAAACCGTTAAAAACCGAACCGAAACCGAAATCTAAAAACCGATCCGGTTTTAATGGTTGCGGTTCCGGTTTTAGGTTCAAACCGAACCGAAAAAAACCGAAACCGAACCGATTATTTATATAAATAAATATTTATATTTTTTATAAATAATTTTTAAATTAATCATACATACATATATATATATATATATATATATATATATATATATATATATTAAGAAAGTAGATATTTATATTAAGAAAGTATATTTATATTAAGAAAGTATATTTATATTAAGAAAATTACGGCTATATGACTATACTACTCTTTAACAGATTGTGCAGACTGTATGTAAAAACTCTAGCTTCACCACAATCACATTATTTTGTCCAACTGTTGTTAATCTATCTATAAATCTATCTGTAAGTACTCAGTACTGATAGGAGGATTATTGGAATTTCTTTAAGAAGTAAACATGTATTTAGTCATGTGTGAATTTATAAAGATTTGAATCCCCTGTGTTTCTTTCTTTTTTCTTTTCATCTTTACAGTTGCTTTGCTCCTTTGACTCTAAAAGAGGCCATGATGTGCAATGCTTGATGTACGTAATAGGATACCCTTAACTGCATATTGCTTTCTCACCCCGGACTTGTGGACACTGGACAGAGGCTTGCTTCACAAAATCCCCATACCAGGAGTACACAGATTTGCTGGCCATCTGGACATCTGCCATTTTTTTTTATTGTTTCAAGTTTTAAAAATTCTTGTATGAATACATTTGGACGATTTATGTTTTTATGGTAGAACAACTTTTTTAATTAATTTGTAATACTTTCTTATTTTTATTTTAATCGGTTTTAAAACCGAAACCGAACCGATAAAAACCGAAACCGGGATTTTAAAACCGAAACCGAAACCGATGGTTCGGTTGCGGTTCCGGTTTTCGATTTTTAAAACCGAGGACATGCGGTTCCGGTTCCGGTTTTACCCGAAAACCGAACCGAACCGGGGTTTGCTCCCCCCTAACATGAACCATAAATATATACTTGTCAAAATATAAAACTCTTGCAGGAAATGAAAGCCCACAGTGTTGTTAAATATAGATAATATATTGCTTTTGTAGGGTGTAAGTGGAGTTAAATATAGATAATATAGAAATTCTACAATTTTTTTACCATCGTTTTCTTCTAACCTTGTATGCACATTTTGAAACAGACAAGTTTGTGTACTTATTGGTGATAGAGTTCTACCTGGGATGTGACCTGCACACACTTCGGCAGATGCAACGTAGAAACATTATTTTCCAGAACTTGAGGTAAAGTATGACACTTTTCCTACACATAATGCAATGATGGATTATTTTACAGAGCATTCTGCAGATTAATTAGATTCGGTACTTTGGATACTCCTTTTCTGTTATGGCAGTTTACTTCTTAAAGTAGATAGAAGTTGAGTACTTGGTTGAATTGATGCTTTTACTTTTGTGAACTATTTGAAATTTTGACCCTTCCAGTTCAGTAAGTTGGGCTTCATTAATTATCAGCTTCTATCTAGGTCTGTAGTTTTTCAGTGTGACATAGTAGATGGTCATCCATTGAACAACTATATCTATGAGTTTTTAATATCAAAGTTATAACAGGTAGTGCCAAGGGTGTTTATATTCTTCAAGTTGTCAAATACGTACAGTTTGATAATAAAGTTTACAAATCTTTGTATAACGGTGGAAACCTCATACTACTGCCGATATACCATTAGGATCGCATGTGCTACCTGTGATAAATTCTGAATTATCAATCCCATGCATTGAGACTTGAAAAATGAAAATACTAACTTTGATAAACCTTAGTTGAAATGATCATGTTTGTAACATGTAGTAGGTTTCTGGGCATAGAGAGAGTTTCAATTGTTTTAGTAGATACCATGTCTTTGCTGAGACTAACGGATATCTGCAAACCTTACAAGATTTATAATGTTTTGTTCAGATAATGTTTTTATGGCATGCTTATGTTCAGGAAGCAACAAAAGTAGTTTGAGAATTTTATACATCCATATACTTTTTTATTTTTTGGTATTGTGTACAGAAGTACAGGGTACCTATAGGGCTAGGGGATGATGCTAATTTTTTTTTTTTAAAGAACCTACCTACCAGACACCAAATGAAATTACTGAGGATTATATGCCATTTATTCCAACAAGATATAACAATTCAACTCCTATGTAATTTTAATGGGGTTAATTATCTGATTGGTCATTGAAGTCAGCCTGGATTATCAAGTTGGTCACTATCAAGTTGGTCACTGAACTCAAAACGGTCTCAATCAGGTCACTTACTCGACATAAATGTACGGTCCGTTAAATAGTCTTCATTTTTTTAACGGAAACAGATTGCAGATTGACATAAACGCTTATAATTGCAGATTCACTTAACATTTAAAAAATCCGAAACCATATTTGTGTTACCCAGATTATTCTCTTCAAAATAGATACAATATTGATAAGTTTTATTTATGTTTTTGAAGAAGAACAATTCTAGTTCTTGAATTTTCTTTTTCGATTCATATAAATCTA
The DNA here is from genome assembly GCA_037693485.1 of Kitagawia praeruptora. Lineage (NCBI taxonomy): Eukaryota > Viridiplantae > Streptophyta > Magnoliopsida > Apiales > Apiaceae > Kitagawia > Kitagawia praeruptora. Next base: position 87,258,228 of record CM075351.1, on the reverse strand, counting down.
GAGCTCATAATGAAAATCTAAACCAGTTTTATGAGATCCATAACATCTAGATTAACACACTTTAATTTCACAAAATTTGGTGGAGATTTTTCGGACAAAATTTTGCGGACAGTCATTTCCGTCAAAAAAATGAACAACTTGATAATCCAGGCTGACTTCAGTGACCTGATTGAGACCGTTTTGAGTTCAATGACCAACTTGATAATCCTGGCTGACTTCAGTGACCAATCAGATAATTAACCCAATTTTAATGTTCCTTGTGAGCTAGCCTTGATACACAATCCTATTTCCGAACTTTGTTCAATTGTTAACATATAAATTTCATTATAACTAACTTGGATCTCCTGGAAATTTGCAGAGATATGACTTGTTAGAATCAATATTTGAACACATCTCTGCTATGTAAGGTGTTTTTTCACTAGAGCTTCTAATTTGGCATTGGTCTATATCATTGTTTGAGTTTAGGATTTTATAAATGTCACAAGTGTGTCTAATGTTAGAGTAGAGGGGAGGGAGTATACTTTTTGTCCTCTTTATTTTTTTTTTTGTATAATTAGGCTTATAGTCTTACAGATTATCTGTTCTAAGAAAATTTTCGGAATGAGTCAGAGTCGAACCCAGGTCCAATATAAATCTTTACCAAGCTATCTAATCGTACTCACTTTTTATTCAGGGAAAGTCTAATTCTGTAAAACTGAAGTTGGTATTTAGGAAATGATTTTTCTTTTTACAAGTTTCAACTAGAAAATGATTATTTGGGTGATATCATAGTCTACAATTTTGAAATATCAATATGCTCTGTATTTTAATTATATAAAGTATTTTCCTTCAACTTGAAAAGTGTAAAATTAATATAGAAAGACATGAAAATATATAGGTGTCCAATGGGCTTGAAACAAAAGGCCCAAGAATGCTTAAAATAATAATACTGTCAACCAAACAGACTCCCACTCACTAACTTAACCCCTTCTCCAAGCAGCACAAAAGCTCTGCAAAACCCTCCTCTTTCCTCATACGTACGTTCTCCTGTAAGTCTCTATCTCCATTTTTGTGTATGTATATATGTGTGTATTATCTTTAATTTCATATACATTTTAACTTTCTATTTCTATTTTTCTGTATGTATAGTATACATGCATTGTCTTTGATTTAATAATACTCTTTTGTGTGTAGCTATATATTTCAAGTAATTGTGCAATATCTGTAGCTATACTTGTAATATATTTGATGTTTAACGGTCTTTGTGTTAGGAGATGGTAGGCGTCCCTAACGTCGGTGATTGCGAGTTCTAACCTTGATTATGGGTTTAATTGGTGTGTATGCATGAGATTTGTGTGTGTTTAGGTTGAATTGAGGTGAATTTTGAGAGAGATTGAGGAGAGAGATGGAATTAGGGTTTGGTGTTTGGAAATGTGTACCTTAAAAAGGGGAATTGGGGGGGGGGTGTTGAAGATGAATTATATACACGTTATGTATTTTTGATTTACCAATGGGTAAAAAGAGGTGGGGCTTATGGAATGTTGTGTATGCTTTTTTGGTTTCTTTGTTTTGAAGTCATGTTTGGTTGACTTTATTTTCGTAATTACATCTTTTTTATCTCGTGTGTTTGCTGGAATTATACTGTAGGTTTATGTAATGATGAACTTGTATGATTTGGTTGAAATGAGAGTTTATGATTCAGTGGCCGAGTTGCTTGATATATAGTTGATTGTCCAATTTGTGTGTGGTTCAGTTTCTCTAGCATTAAGAATTTGAGTGTCAGTTGCTAGAAAGCAGGGATACTCCATCAGGTGGAAGAACTGCGTATCCCGTGCGTTCTAGCGCGGGGATACGTACGGGATACGCCACATGGCGTATTGGTGACGTCAGAGACGGGGATACGTAAATGGGGGTGCGGGGATACGTCAGAATGGCAAAATAAAATAAAAACAAATTGATGAGTTATGTGTATATGTGTCTATCAGCTTCTCTGCGTTGTGTGTATATATGTGTGTATATTTGTATATATATGTTTGCTAGTGTTTGTATATATCTTGGTCGTTTGATTTATAATTGTAATAAGGCAAGTAATTATTTAATTGATTAATTGGATTGTGGTAATAATCAATTTAATTTAATTGATTGATTTCTTTCAATTTTAGCAGTGTCTTGGAATCTACAATATATATGATATAAAATATATATATATGATATATATATATATATGATATAAAATATATATTATGATATAAAATATATATAATATATATTTTTAATATTTTAATATTTGCCGTATCCCCCCGCACCCGAATCCCCATATTTTTGAATTTGCCGAACTCCCGTATCCCCGTACCGCGCACCCGCACCCCCGCACCCCCGCACCCACACCCCCGCACCCGCACTCATGCTTCCTAGGTCAGTTGTTATGAGTTGTGGTTATTGTTGTAGTCCTAGTCTCTTTTTTGTTTTACAGGAGACTTGAAAGTTGAAAATGCTTTCTCAAGTCCCTTTCTTCAAGCAGGCAAAAGTTTTCCAAATTCTATACATTTTTTCACCACTCCATATAACTTTAGATAGTCAAACGGAGGAAACAAGATATTTTGTGTTAGGAGTTTGATATTACGCCATCCAACTGTAGTTAGGTTATTTTGTTGATTTATCACCGTAATGCTCACCATGTTTATAATAAGGCTGTTGCATTTTATCATCATGTACCCTCTATATACTCACCTTAGTTTCACATAAGGCTGTTATATTGTTTTATACCAATGACATAAAACTTTAACCTAGTTGGATGTACAGTTTCTGTTGTATTTGTTATTGTCGATTGAGTTTATAATTCATCTTACTAGAAGAGTACAACCTTGCAATGTATTCTTGTATTTGTGTGGTAGGCTCGACTGATTACTCAATATGTTTTTTTTATTGTCGTCTACAGGAATTCAATTTTGAATAATGGGAACTGTCTTCGATGATGGTGTTCTTCGACAGTTAGAGCAACAGTACAAAGGGGCGATACCCATAATCTATTGTACTCTAAATGAGAAACGCTGCAAGGGTTGGTCAGGCTTTGTAATTAGCAAGCTTCCAATGATAATTCTCACCGTCTCGCATGGAGTCAGACATTATAATAATGATCTTTTAAAAGCGGAATCTTCATTTTATGTGAAATTCTACGCAGATTGCAATTACTATCGAGCAGATGCAATCAGATGGGATCATCGGTCCGACCTACTTGTGTTGACTTGTCAACGCCCTGCTCACGACCCCTCACCTCTTAGTTTTGTGGACCCCGATCTTCCCTTCTCGACTTCTACGAGCTTATTCAGTATTTCTACTGCGGGTGATCGGGAATGGAGAATGATTCGTGGATCAGTATGTTCTCCACCGTTTCTGAAGGGACAATATCCCTTGTACCATCATGATTTGACTCAATTTGATCACGATGTTCAGCTATATCCTGGAGGATCCGGTGCTGCCTTGATAGATTTGATGGGCCAGGTCTTTGGTATGCAGACGTCTGAGATTACTTGCAAGGAACATGCTTTTTGCGTTGCAAAAGATGCTCGAAAAGGGATTAATCAATATACAAAAAAAGATGTGGCGGGGATTTATCGAACAATCAATGAGTTGGTATTCCGGCCATCTAACCTGAAGCAAGCCACTCCTGTACATGAGCTAGCAAAGAGATTGAAGGATATGTTTCTTGAGGATGGGATTGATCCCCATACTGGACTCACAAGTTTTTTGAGGCAATCAGTCAATATTTTTATCCTGCGGAAGAAAGAGGCACAGGGAACACCTACTCAATCACCAGCTACATCTAGTGGTCAAGACCCACAATCTTCTACTCATCCCTCGAAAAAGCCAAGGCTCCATGAAAGGTGAAAAAACGTACTTGTATGCAAAACTCTAAGAGGCTAATAAGTACAATGAATAGAGTAAATAAGTACAGTGATTGGACGTCGATCAGTTGTATTCTAATCTTTCTTAAGATTTATTTCATAACAAATCTCATAGTTTTGATTTAATATCTATACTGCAGTAGAAGCTATTTTATTAAACATATTAGTTGGATAACTTTGAACTAATACTGTCAAGACCCAGTTACAGGGATTTTATGTCCTCTTTTGTACGATATTATTTGAGCACTACTTAGATAACTGCTATTAGCTTCACTAACTGCATCTGATATACTATCCATATGCCTCTTATCCTTTGTTAAATCTGTTCTACGCAAAGATGTCTATGCATTGCGCTTCGAAGATGTAATTGATATATATATTTCTAATTTATGGTTGCAAGGCATTGTTCTTAATCACCCAAGCTCCTTTACCAAGTGTGTGTCTAATGTATGTTTATTTCCTTCGAAAATGTATTCTTTATGTTTATACTGTCATTTAGTATAGGCACTGCCTATGATATTAAATTACCTGAATAATTTAGGACAGTAATTCGACTTCAATGTTATTAGGAACAAGTATGCAACTATTACAACATGAATTTATAGGAGGAAGAAAGTAAAAAGAATGGAGAAAGTAAGTATAGGGATTGGATGTCATTTGTAAATAACACTTTCTTTGCCTGAACTTCTTAATTAATCTCTACTGTACGGTAGAAGTGATTCAATGTGTTATATTAGATGGATAACTTTAAACTAGAATTGTCAAGAGTAAAGACCCATTTTCAGTTACTTGATGACTTCACATCATCTTTTTTTATCCAATTAGTTTAGGATCTGCTTTATGTAACTGCTATTAGCTTCACTGTAGGCGTTTAACAATCATTCATGTTCCTTTTTTTTTTGTTTTAAAACTGCTAGTGTCTGTTGCAGAAGCAGGGTTGGAATGGTAGATTATATGCCTGAATGGTATGGAGAAGATGACGTTAGTTTAGCAAATGTAAGTTAGTTTATGTAGATAATATAGGATTGTAAATTAGTAAGTAACTAGCAGGTTCAATTTTTTTTTTTTGAGGGGTTGATCTTGTATTATGATAGGATTTGGCATGATTAGTATCGTCCCTATTTAGTTCCTTATGAGTGTTGGTTTTTATGTCGTATGCAAATGGAAATAAGAAAGTATACATGATTTTATCTGCAAATAGGCAGTGACATATATCTGACTTGTGAACTTTAATTTCATGATATCAGAGGGAAACTTGTTTTGAAAAGGCAGTCGCTACATTCCCCAGTTCTTTCTGTAACAGACACAGCAACAGCTGGTCCGCAGGCCTTTCAACCTTGGTGTTCTAATGGCTTCTTCGATAACAATGAAAAGCTGGCTCAATGGCTCTGTGCTCCTAAACAGGTTGTCCCCTCAGGTTCCACAAGGCCAATTTTTGTTCTCTTTGCAAGTAAGAATGGTATTCCTGTTGCCACTGAAAAAGAAGCTTCGGAAGAAGATAAGATCTTGCCATCAGGAGTTGAACCTTTGGTGTTATGGCAGCCTGGGGACTGTGAAGGTGGGAATAATGATATGGCAACGGTAGCAGTGGATCCTTTGCTTGTTAAATATCTTGGGCCTTGTAAGAGGTACGTCACAATTACGATGAATATATGGAGTTAAATGGATTAGTGAGTAATTTAATTATTTATTATGCCAAGTAATATTTTTTTTAACTCCACAAAGAAAATACATCATATTAGAGCATACCTCAAGAAAGTACTACTGCAGTTTGTAGTTTGTACAATCTAAACCATTCCTGTTAACTAAAACTTATAAGTGGTGGACACACTGATATGCTTCAATTCATAGCTTCAAGCTTTAAAATAGTTGGATTTTCTATAGAATGTGGACTTGTGGCTATAAGATAATTATAGGTTGAGTTCTAAATGTAATGCACAAAGTATATTCATCGGTCTGTCTTCTGCCATCTAGTTCGTTCTTCCTTTAAATAGTGATTAGGGCAGTTGTGACAGTAACAGCAATTCAGATATCAAGTTTGAAGATTGTCGGAACTGGGAAATATGTATTGCTGGACTCTGAGCCCAAAGAGAAACGCTTGAATGCTTGACACTTACCAGAACTTTATTTTTCCGTCATATGTTTTAAAATTAAGAGTAAAAATATATTCTCATGTCATTCTTTTAAGTAAAGATTTTTTTTTTCAAGTTTAAACTATTAAATTTCTTTTTGTCACTCATTTGATAAAGAAAGCAACTTCTATCTCTACTTACATGCTGAGAGGATGGTATTGTTTTTTTTTTCAGAGAAGGGGTCCAGTTCTTTTTAGAATGTGTTTCAGGCTTATGTAGTGCACCCAATATACATGGTTTTATTCTGGCTGGTGATATGAGGTTAGTACTTGGGTCTTTTCTGAAATTTCTGCGAAAACGTTTCGATTTATGCAATTACTTTTTGGTAAAGTAGCTAATTTCCTGATTTATGGCTGCAGTTTAGGAAATACATTGCAATCTTTTATTCTTCTATGTATTCTTTTTCATCAAGGATTTGATGGGAATCCAGTAGTTAGAGAGGCTGTATATGCAACACCCACCAATCTTATAAGTAAATTGGAGGCTGAAATCAAGAAGAGGGTCGGGGAACAAGTCAGACTTGTCACAACTCACCTACCACCGAAGGTAAAGAAATATATATATTTTTTCCTTACATTATGCACCGGTTTCATAATGGTACCCGAATTAATTGTTTCTATTTTGGTACGTTTTTAGGGCATCAAAACTTAGAGAAGGTTACTACTTTTCTGGGAAAAAAAATATAATTTGAATTGTTTTATTCCTTCCTTTAGTTGGTTCACTCTTGCTAATATCCATTCACATTTCTTATAAATGCATTGGAAACTATAGCTACCAATGGGATTCCTAGAACCGCTGTCGTAAAACAGGTAAGGTAATTGCTCGTTTACAGATATCTTGCAAATCCTAGAATAGGCAGACAAATTGTCAGGTGAGAAGTAGTGGTTATTTTGTCAACGAGTTGCTTTCAGGTTGCACACAGTTTGGGGTATTGGCTATAAGTAAAAGCAATGCTATTTTCACCAGAATATACCACATATTTAATATACAATGAAGACGTTAATATCTTCTTACTTGATAATTTTTTAAATATTCAATGAAGACATTAATATCTTCTTAATAAATTTATACATGATAAATTGTCATGTGAGAAGTAGTGTTTTTTTTTCTCGATGAGTTGCTTTCAGGTTGAACACATTGGGTCCTTGGCTTTTTGTTTGGATTGGCTATAATTAAAAGCGAAGCTATTTTCACCCGAATATACCACAAATTACATTTACAATGAAGACATTATTAATATGTTCTTATTTAATTTACACATGATGAATTGTAAGGTGAGAAGTAGTGTTTTTTTCTCAACGCGTTGCTTTCAGGTTGCATAAAGTTTGGGTCCTTTGCCTTTGTTTGGATTGGCTATAAGTAAAAGTGATGCTATTTTCACCTGAATATATATCACATAAGTATACAGTGAAGACATTATTTAATACGTTCTTTAATACTTAAACACCCTCCCCCCATCAAAACTTTTAAGATGTTTCCCTTCCCGCGTGTAGCCTGGATTTGTTGCATATCTAGAATCAGAACTCTTAATTTCGAGTCATCACTGGTACACTATTTCATGCTCCCTCAGATCAATTGGTTACGATCTTTGAATGGATCTCGCGCAGGTACATGAAGGGTCACCTGCGGATGAAACAGGAGTGTGTCCTGGAGACTTGGTCATGGAACTAGAAGTGGGTTCGAACATTTTTAAAATATCTTCTGCTTCCAGTATTAGATGTGAAATATAATATTATGCGTTGTTTATATGCTCAGTTTTAATCGCTGACACTTTTGGTCGTTATGCTCTTCCTGGATATTTGGTAGTATTCCCGAGTACTGAGTAGGATAGCTGGGTTTTTGAGTGTCTCTTGTACTCACAAAAATCTTGGTTCTATCGGACATATCAAGGTCAGATCTACAACATTGTACCCATAATTCTTTAATGTGAATCTCTGTGCAGTCGACATCTAAATTTTGATACTTTTGTTTTGTTTGATTTAGGTTTCGGTATATACAGGTGCTTCTGGTAATCTTAGAGTAGTGTGTGCCAAAAATCTTTCGGTTGATGACAGGAGGTTCTGTTGCAGGTAATTTTCCTTACTTGTGTCTTTAGGCAATTTTTCATGATATCATAAATGTATTGCACATTCCATGTTGCATTTCATCCTAGTGTTTTTTAGATAATAACAACTGCTGTTTACTTTTGTATGTATGATATTTATAATTGTTTGCAGTTGGCCTGGTAATGAGTATACGTGGTTCAGGAATCCGGAGCCTCTGTTAGGCTCTCAAACAGACTGTGCATTTGATGTTGGATTCAACGATTGTGTTTCGCCTTGAATGACCATTTTCGGTCTCGAATATGATGTGTAACAAAGTTAAGGAAGTTGAAGCAAGATTCATATATGTAGTAGCCTTTTGACAACATTTTGGTAGTTCAAGACAACTGATGTCTTTTGCTGGGGTCATCCTAAATGATGAAATACGTTAAGTTTGTCCTATCTGTCTGTCTATCTATATATCTGTAATTTGAAGGAGTTGATATTAGGCAACAAACCAATGGCAGCCTCTAAAAGTTTCTTACTAGTTTTTCAACCTCTAGTGTACGGACTTCCTAAAATTGTGCTGCCTGGAATTAATCTTTAAGTTATGCGTATTCAATAAAATTTGTTTATTATTTAAGAAATGATATTGTATATGTGTTAAATCAAAATATTTGTAAATTTGTATTTAAAAAAATTTATAGTCCTATATGTATCCCCTGCGAATTTTAGCTAAGAGTTTCATGCTCTAAAGACTTCATTCTCAGTATTACCCTGTATTCTGTAATCTGTACGTATGTGTTGCACATAATGTGTACTACGTGTTTGCTCCGTTATGTATTGTTGGGCGTTTTCATCCAGTGGACCATTGAACACTTGAATAAACATTTGTGAGAATAAGCCCAATTCGTTTATGTAAAGCCCATCATGCCGTCTTGGTCCAATTATAGTTTTATAATACATTTTGTAGGAAGACAAAATTAAACAAAATAAAGATGTATTGCTGTTAAAAGAACTGCAGTAGCAAAAAGTACGACTTTAAAAACCAATGGAGTAAATGAGGTTAGTTGCCGCCCCCACCAACCAATATTTAAATAATTTTCCAGTTGCTTGCACTCCACCCTCACACACTAATCCATGTTTTGTGTGTATACTATATAACTTACTCCATCGGTTCATATTTAGTAAATGTTATTCACTCCGTCTCAAAATACATGTTCTTTTTTAAAAACAAATTTGTTCCAAATTATATGTTCTTTTCTTCTTTCAATGCAAATTTAAGGGTAGTTTTACAAAATTATCTCTACATTTAATATATCTAAAATTTGAATTTTTCAAACTTAACTTTTTTTTTTTGAAGGTGGAATATATATTAGATAAAAGATGCATCATACACAATACTCTCCAACACTAACTGTGGAGGAGATAAGAAATCATTAAAGCTACTAGCCTCACAAGGAACCCTAGCTAACAAATGGGCTACTTTGTTGGCTTGCTTTTTAACAAACGAGACACAAACGTCTAGCCGATTCTTGAGTAATGTACGACAATCCTGGATAATATTTCCTACTTCAAGGAGATTCGATGTCTGCCTCTGGAAAGCTTGAACTGTAAGCATTGAATCGCATTCTACTTCCACATTGCAGATCCCTAGTTCCATAATCCATTTAACTGCTTCAAAGACACCTCGAGCTTCTGCCTCGAAAACTGAAACCTCTCCATTCATACACATGTTTCGAGCTTTACAAAAACCACCCCCATGGTCTCGAAGCACCATACCCACTGAGAAACTAGATCTCCCTGCAAAGACTGAGGCATCTACGTTTACTTTCAATTTGCCCTCATTTGGTGGTTTCCATTTTGCTGCTACTCTCTGATAACTCTGAACTGTACTACTACCTCTACTTCTGTTCAAACTCTGGACCTCACGCCACTGAGATGCCTGCTTTGAACTCATCTGAACTGCAATTTCTGGGGTTATACTTTTACTCTCCCAAATTTTCAGGTTCCTAGCTGACCAAATACCCCACAGTCCCGTCGCTATTTTCACCATTGTCTCCTTATCCTCTTCTAGCAACCTTTGCAGCAACCAGTCCGAGCCATACTCTACTTCCGATGTATCAAACTGCAGCCCCAATGCCCTCCAACACTCCTTCGCGAAGCTACAATCCAGAAACAAGTGAACCATGTGCTCAACATCATTAATGCACATAGGACAGATAATAGATGTTTGAACCCCTTTTCCTTTTAGTAAATTGCGAACAGGCACATTGTTTCTGCACATCCTCCATAGAAACATTCTCACTTTATGAGGAACCTCCAACTGCCAAAGCTTCTCCCATCCTAGACTGCTCTGAACCCGTACACACTCACCATAATTTTCATGCCAGAACTTATACCCTGATTTCACAGAATACTTTCCATCGATAGTGAACAACCAAGCTATGCGATCTTGGACCTGACTATGAGGGATAGGTAAAGCCAATATTGCACTGGCATCACAACTCGTAAAGAGATTGTTAACCTTTATCGAATCCCATTTCTTCTCACCAGGAACAAATAATTCACACACTCTTTTTTCACTTGAAATATCAGTAAATGTGTTCTCAACAATATAGTCCTCCTTACCTCTAACCCACCTATCTTCATAGATTCTGATACTCTCCCCATTTCCTAACACCCACTTGAACCCTTTCTTGAGAACTTCCTTAGCTTGCCATAACCCAGACCAGATATAGCTTACTCCTCCCCTTCGGTTAGCATCAAACAAACTTCTGTCAACAAAGTATCGAGCCTTAAAAACCTTTGCAACCAACGAATTCGGATTGTTAAGAAAATTCCAGCAATGCTTCCCTAATAAAGCAAGATTAAATCCAAATAAGTCTCGAAATCCCATTCCCCCTGATCCTTTTGACATGCTCATGTTAGTCCAAGACAACCATTTTATACCCTTTCTATTTCCTTCATTCGAACCCCACCAAAAGCTATTCATCATTCTTTCTAATTCCCTACACAACGACTTAGGAAGCAAAAAACATGATATGGCATACGATGGGACTGCTTGAGCTACATTACGGAGCAGAACTGCCTTTCCTGCCTTCGATAAACATTTAACACTCCACCCATTGAGCTTGTTCCATAGACGCTGCTTAAGAAAGTTAAAAACCTGTTTTTTGGATCTACCTACAAGAGATGGTAGACCTAAATACCGCCCTTCACTAAGGTCACTGTATACCTCCAATACACTCTTAATTTCTTCTTGCTTGTCAACTCTCACATTTGCACTAAAGTAGATCCCCGACTTCTGGAAATTGATCGTTTGCCCTGAATGTAATTCGTAAAGCTGCAGAATCCGTCTGACCTCCCTAATCTCCTCCATAGAAGCTCTGCAAAACAGGAAGCTATCATCTGCAAAGAGCAAATGAGTAACCTCTGGAGCTTGCGTATGAATTTTACACCCAGTAATTCTCTTCTGATCAGCTGACTTCTTTATAGATCTTGAGAGACCCTCCACACAAAATAAGAATAAATACGGAGATAAAGGGTTGCCTTGACGTAACCCTCTACAAGGTGAAATAGGACCTACTTGGGAGCCATTGCAATTAACTGAATATGATACCGTTGACACGCATAGCATCATCCAATCAACCCACTTTTCAGAGAACCCCAACTGATGCATTTGATGCTTCAAGAAACGCCAATCCACTCTATCATAAGCCTTACTTACATCCAACTTCAAAGCTACTTCTCCTTCACCACTTTTTTTCTGCTTCATATGATGTAAAACCTCAAATGCTACCAGGACATTATCAGTAATACTTCGACCCGGAACAAACGCAGATTGATTTTCAGAAATAATTCCCGGCAACATACCTCGAAGCCGATTAGATAATACTTTAGCAATGATTTTATAAAGAACATTACATAAAGCTATCGGCCTTAAGTCTTTCATAGATTCTGCCCCCTCTTTCTTAGGGATCAAAATAACCATAGTATCATTTAGTTTAGCAGGGAACTTCATCTCTTCCAACCACTTAACACAGCACTGAAACACTTCTCTACCTAACAGCTTCCAAAAATTCTGATAGAAGGCCGGGTTTAAACCATCTGGACCTGCACTCTTATCTGGATGCATCTGTTTGACTGCTTCTGAAAACTCCTCAAACGTGAACTTCTCCACTAACTGCACATTCTGCTCTTCTGTAATCACAGGTTCAAATAATGGCAACGGATTTTCCTGTAAATTACTTCGCTGACCATATAGACTTTCAAAGTAATCCTTTACCACTCTACACATTCCTTCGTGATTTGTCACAAGCTCACCATTATCAGCCTTTAAGTGCGATAAATTACTTCTTTTCTTCCTCGTAGTGGCATACACATGAAAGAATTTAGTATTTGAATCCCCATCCAAGAGCCAAAAAGATTTAGCTCTCTGCTTTCAATACTCTTCCTCATGAATTAGCAGCTGCTCCAGAACACTCTTTTCCTCAAAATACCGTTTTCTTTCAGTCTCATTCGCACAACTTTCAAACAAACTCAAAACCTCCTTCTGCTTCCTTATTTTCTCTATGAATTTGTTGAAAAACTTCTGCCCCCATTTACCCATAAAACTGGACAGCTCCAACAGTTTAGGTAAAAATTGAATAGGGTCTAAACTATCCCAATACTTCACCACTTCCTCATGAAACGATCTCTCCTTCAACCACGTATTTTCAAAACGGAATCTAAACTTCTTCTTCGGAATATTAGTACTATACAATTCCAAATGCAAAGGATCATGGTCAGAATAAATCGTGTAATAAACATTCAACTTACCTATCGGGAATTTATGCCACCAGGAAACTGAAGCAAAAGCTCGATCTATTCTCTCCCTAACCCAATCCTTCGTGCCTCTACTCTTTTCCCATGTATATTTACCCCCCATAAGGTCAAGCTCAATCAGACCACAATCATCAATAGTCCTACGAAACCCGTCAAGCAGCACATGTGGATGTTTATGATTCCCATTCTTATCCTCCTCACTTAGCATGTCGTTGAAATCACCAATAATACACCAAGGAAGAGTAGAACTGTTATTCAGAGATTCTATTAAATCCCAGGACTCCCTTCTACGAACCCTTTCAGGGTAACCGTAAAACCCAGTTAATCTCCAAACAGGAACGTTGTTACTCATCATATGCACATCAATGAAATTAGTATCAGCGTTTACTACAGAACACTGGACACTATTATCCCAAAGTAACGCCAAGCCATCACTTCTCCCTACACTAGCCACTGCCCAATAGCTTTTGAATCCAAACTTCACGCACAACTTCTTTATTCTAGCTTCATCTGATAACGTTTCTACTAAAAATAAAACATTAGGTTTATGAGACTTAATCAAGTCCCCCAGAGCACGAACTGCGTGTGAATTCCCCAATCCTCGGCAATTCCAACTAATGATATTCATGGCTTCCTGCTAGCTTACAATGCAACAACAACCCTTGTCAAAAGAACAAGACAAACAAAACTTGTCACAAAGACAAGACAAATAAAACTTGTCACAAGAACAAGACAGATCGAACCACTATTCAGTGAGACATTTAATCAAACAGGTTTAGACTTAGGAGACAGGGGGGAGAGACTTAGTGATGGATGGTATAATTATGCTGAATAATCAGAGGTATGGCGGTTAGTTTGGGGATAAGGAGAAGAAATGGAATTTGAAAGTTAATGATTAGATCTGATGAATTAAGGGTTTAGAGGAGCAAAGCGGCTACATTTTCCTCTTTTCTTATTCTCGTTACTTTAAATTCTTAATCAGCCAAAAAAAAAAACTTAACTTATTCTCATTTTTCAATGTATTAAATATGGGTATTAGTTGAAAAATTTTATCTAACTAACCTGTATTTTAATAGAGAGTAGGGATCCTGAGATGTATCTCAGGTAAATTTCCTGATATATACTAATTTTGCATGTAAATATGGAGGGCATTTTTGTAAAATCATGATTTACTTAAAATTTTATTAATTAGCCCTGCGAGCCAAGTAAACTTAAGACTTATTTTTGTGTGTATCTTAGAAAACTTCCCTGAGATAAATCTCAGGGTCCTTTTTCTCATTTTAATATATGTGCTTCTTACAAAAGGGATATGTACGGAGGGAGTATTCTTTGTTTCTTTTTTTAAAATTAGCTAAAAAAATGTCATTTCTTATTTTTCTAATTGAGTACTGTTTTTTGAATTTGTACACTTATTAAGAATTATATTCATCACTTTCCTAGAAATCGAAAACCGTGTTTATTACTCCCTCCGTACCTAATTACTTTTCCCGTTTGCTGAATAACACGGATTTTAAGATAGTGGGTAATGAATATTTTTTTTTACAAAGTAGTGGATATTAAATATTATTTTTAAGGAGTAATGGGTATTGAATATTATTTTTTTGAAGTAGTGGGTGGAGTAGTTGGTATTGAATACTCCCTCCGGTCCATTCTATAAGGCATTTGACTTTTGTGCACGTAATTTTAGGTGCTTTGACTACATAGTTAAAATCATTATTTTTAAAAATTTCTTTTTTTAAATAAAAATTAAAATATTATATTTTTATTCAAAAAAGGAAAAATTGAAAAATAATTATTTTTAATATATGGTCAAAGCACCTAAAGTTACGTGCACAAAAGTCAAATGTCTTATATAATGGATCGGAGGGAGTATTATTTTTAAGGAGTAATGGGTGTTGAATATTGTTTTTAAGAAGTAGTGGATATTGAATATTATTTTTCATGGCTTAAAATAGAAACAGGAAAAATTATTTGAATTACCTTAAAAGGAAAGTGGAAAAATTAATATGGAACGGAGGGAGTACTTATTACTCTTCTTCTACATTTATTTTGATACTTATATTAAATTCGTCCCCCACTTTTGTGTGACAACGTAATATTATTTGTTTCGAAAAATATTAATGAAGATCATTATTTATCGACAAAGAGATGCAAAATTAAGATTACACTGAAAAAGATATTCATGTCTAAATCAGAAATAGAAGAATTGTTTTTTTAAAAACTATATAAACTATATAAACTAATGTTGCTAACATTTTAAAATTTAAATCTTTTTTCGTTGTTGTTTGAATTTATTTTTTCAAATTTTTTTCCGATGCACGTTTTGTGCCAGCATATTGAAAGAAACTAGTATGATAGTCCGTGCAAGGCACGAACCACATTTTAATTCATATAATATTTTTCAAATTTGGGATGGAATTTGTTATATCCTCTAATATTGTACCTATAATATTGTATGTATACTTGGGGATGGGCATCAGGTCGGTCAATTCAGGGTCGGGTAGTGTTAGGGAATCCCCTAAGGTAAGGCTTGGCCGAAGAGAGAGGTAGCTTGATGTTAGCTAATTTCATCCCAATAGCTGATTTGAAAAAAGGGGCTTCTATCCCACGTTTCAGCCTATCCATGACATGATATCTGTAAGCCCAGACGTGCCTATATAGCTTATTTGGGTTTGTAATCGAAACTCTGGAAACAGGATGACACTCCCCGAATTCGAACATAATTATTGAACCCGTCACGATTTTCGAACGAGGATCATTATGTTCTTAGATTTCTGCCCCGAAAGGGAAATAGGGATTCCCGCGAGAAATCGTGGATTTTAATTTTTTTTAGTTAAAATTTTGAACATAATCGTTGAACCCGTGTCGATCCCCGAATGAGGATTATTTTGCTTCATGATTCTTAGCACGAACGGGGAACGAGGATCCCCGCAAAAAATGGAAAATACTTAAAAAAAATTTATTTAAAATGTATATATTCTTGAATATATCGGATAATAAAATTAATTTGATAAATCATGATAAAATTATTATTATATTATAAATAGAGATTTGAATTAATTTTTTAATAAAAAAGATGAAATATAGTATTAAAATTCTATTTTAGTTTGTTAAATTTTATATCAGAAATTCTAATTTTATAAAAATTTTGAATTTTTGAATTATATTATTTTTAATAATCTAGTAAACGTATATTTTAAAAAATTATTCTTCATAAATATGATAATCATTTGGGGACCGGACTGGGATACATTAATCTCTGAGGCCGTTCCTTTTCTCCAATTTTTTTCTATAATATTTCATGTTATCCCGAAAAATTTGTCAAATACCTAAGAAAAATGGGAAACAGATCAGATCGAGGTCACATGATGAAATGCTCATCCTTACGTGCTACACGTGAATTAGTTTCATTTTGTTATGAGAATAACAAACATAGATAACTAATATAATTTATAATTTTACAAAATAAAACTAATATACATGTACCATAAATCAAAATTCGAGTCCTATATATTTAAAATTTTATATTAAATACACATACTTTCAATCTCTTTAATAATCTTGTAAATATATGTTTAATTTTTTTTTCTAAATATGATAATCAGTCGGGGAACGGAAGCGGGGATCGTGCCGGGATACCTTAATCCCCGAGCCTATTACCTTTGCACGAATTTTTATTCTATAATATTTCATGTTGACCCGAAAAATTTCCCGAATCCACAATCCAAATGGGAAAGGAAATCAGTTCGGGTAGATCTGGTGAAATGCTCATTCATACGTGTACCACGTAACAAACATAAATAAATATTACAATTGGTGTTCGGATAAAAATATTAATATACATGTATCAGAAATTAAAATTAAAATTTATGTTATTTCGTGTACCATGTGAATTATATATTTAAAATTTTATATTTAATACACGTACATTCAATTAAAAATAGTTTACATGTTCTTATCATTTTAATTAATTTTATTATGAATAAATTTGAAAATAAACATTAGAAAAAATTAGCAAGTCAATTGTCTATGTATGCAATTATGTTGATTATAAGAAATGTATCATTAAATGTTCTAGTGTAGTACTAATACATGTGAACATAAAAATTTTGGTACATGGAGGTCATACTAAAAAATATTTAGCAAATGATTTGTATATGTATGCAATCATTGATTTGAAAAGATGTATCATCAAATGTTCTAGTGTAGTGGTAATACATTCAAACATAAAAACTTTAGAACTTGGAGGTCATGGGTTCAAATCCCTTGAAAGTCATTATTTTTTTAATATTAACATAATTTTAGGGGTAATTTAGTAAATTATTAAATAGGTGGAAATTATAATAGATACTTCCTCCGTTTCAAATTAGTAGTCCATTTTCAAAAAATTACGCATATTAAGAAACTCATTTATTAATGATCTAATTCCATATTTACCCATATTTATTGTATTGATTGGATAAATAACTACATAAAGTCAATCTTGGAAATTAAAACTCAAGGGTAATATTGGAAGTTTAAGTAAAAAATTACTTTGAAAGTTGAAATGAGACAACTATTTTGAAACAAAATTTTTCTTAAAAATGGACTACTAATTTGAAACGGAGGGAGTACTATATAATGGATGTCTCGTAATTCGTAAACCTTATCGGCACAGACACCGAAGCATTTCCGGTCAGCTAACTTTTCATATTAAAAGACTACACTGATTCCTATAAAACATAGCAATAATAGTTAGATATTTTAATTGGCTTAAAATATTACACTTTTTCTAGAATTCTCTACGGGTTATTAATTTAATCTAAAATTATACTGTAATCGCCAAATGTAGACTTGTAGTTAGGCCTGTCAATGGATCAAGAATCCGATCCGATCCGATCCGATCCGATCCGAATTTAGCGGGTATGGATCCTTCAAAAAATTATCCGATCCGGTAAGGATCCGATCCGATAATGATCCGATCCGATAAGGAGCGGGTATGAATTTAGCATGATCCGATCCGTTAACGATCCGATCCGAATATATTTATATATTAAATATTTTTTTATATATTATATATAATATATTATATATATATATATATATAATATATATATATAATATATAATATAAAAAATATATCTACATATCTATACTATATTATATATATATATAATATATGTTATATTTATTATTTATATGTATTATATAATATATAATATACTGTATTTATCATTTAGTATATATTACATATATTTTATTTATCATATATAATATAAAATTTATAAAAAAATATTTAGACTTTTCGATTAACTTCTAAAAATTTGAATACAAGTCAAAGTACTAATCAAAATACTAATTGACCGTTAAATTACCAAATTAAATGAATTTATGGAATTTTAAATCTGAATATGTCAATTTTATAATTTTGCATATTTTTCCTTTTTTTTAGTTAAACGGGTCGGACCTCCGATCCGAAAATCCGAAATCCGAACGGATCGGGTATGGATCGGACTAAAAAATATCCGCCCCTGATCCGATCCGATCCGAACCCGAAAAATCTTAATGAATTTGAATATGGATTTAGGATAATCCGATTCGAATCCGACCCGTTGACAGACCTACTTGTAGTGTTGTGTTGCGCATGTGCTGATGTGCTTCAACCAATAAACTTTCTTCTTTGGGATTGACCAAATAAAGTAGTTAAAAAAAACACAAATAATTGGACTATTACTTCCAATAGAAATCAAGCAAATTATAAATATTTTTAATTGTCAAAATCAGTATTGCAGATTTCGAAAATCGTAAATTTACGATTTATCAAATGATTCGGTTAAAAAATCGGTTATTTTTGTAAAATTGACCGAATCGATTTCAAAATTTTGACCAATTTTTAACTAATTTATCGACAATTTTCAAAAATCGACCAATTTCAATATCAGAAATCGAAACGCAGGACACATTCAGGCACAAAAATTTTTTATGAGTCTCAAATGGATGAGGAGGGGAGGGGGACAAATCATCTGCTCTTCTTAGTTTAACTCGTTTTGATGAATAATAATGACTACTTAAATCTCGAATAAAAAGTTTAGGAGATTTTTTGAATTTTGAAATTTAATAGAACTAGCTTAAAACCAGTGCGATGCATAGTTTTTTTTAATATTATATAAAAAAATCATTAATTTGAATTAATTTTTTAAAAACATAATTTTTGGAGGCTTAAATTTTTAAATGAGATTATTTGATGATAATTATATAAATGTTATCCATGATATTTCTAGAAAATGAGAGATTTTAGTTAGAAATTTAGAAAAGATGATGGATTTTGATTGAAAAAGGTAATCAGTTAATTATTAGTAATTATAAAATTATTTTTTTATTTTATTAAATAGAATGCCCATGATATAATTGGAAAAGTAGATGATTTGATTAGATAAAATTTAAAAGGCAACATGTTTTAGCTGAAAAAGGTAATTGATTAATTTACAGTAATTAGAAGTTAATTATGTTATTTTACTTAATAAAATTGCTCGTAATGTTTTTAGAAAAAGAGAAATTAATGTTGCCCGTGATATTTCTAGAAAAAGAGGGATTTTAATTAGAAAATATAGAAAAAAATGATACGTTTTAGCTGAAAAAGTAAATTGATTAATTATTAGTATTATCATATTATTATTTTATTTTATTAAATAGAATTACCCTTAATATAATTGAAAAATGAGAGATTTTAGTTAGAGAAAATAGAAAAGATAACCTGAAAATTAAAAAAGGTTACATGTTTTAGGTTAGAAAGATAATTGATTAGTTTATACTAATTATAATTTAATTATGTTATTTTACTAAGTAAAATTACTCCTAGTGTTTTTTTGAAAAATGGAAAATTTATGATGCTCGTGATATTTCTAGAAAAAGAGAATTTAATTAGAAAAAATAGAAAAATGATATGTTTTAGCTGAAAAGGTAAGCGGTTAATTATTAGTAATGTAATGCACAGGTTTCTTGTCTTATGTTATAAATTTTATTTAATATCATAATTATGTTTTCATATAATCATTATTTTTAATAATTTTTTAAATTTTAATTTGATATAATTTAATATACTCATGTTTACGGATTATAATAATATTTCCTTATTATAAACAACGTATACTATTTTTAATATATTTTATTAATAATTGATAATTATGGTGTCATATTTTCGGGTATATATTAATGATTGTAAGATTTATTGTAAATTAACAAGCCAACGTGTTTTAATTAGAAAGGAAATATTAATGATTGAAAGATTTTACTTGAAAATCAAGGTGTGATATTTTCGGGTATACATTAACGATTGTAAGATTTGTTTTAAATTAAAAAGGTAACGTATTTTAATTCGAAAGAAAATATTAATGATCGAAAGATATGATACGATTGATGTGTTTAGGTATTTATAAGAGGTAATATCTTCGACTAAAATAAAATATGAAAAAGGCAATCGACTGATTACCATACATTTTATTATATTAATGTAAAAAAGGTAATCGACTAATTAACATTAATTTTATTATGTTAATTGACTGATTACCATTAATTATATTATGTTATTATTTATTTTAGGTGTTATATTTTTCTTGAAAATTATGGTATAATATTTTCGGGTATATATTAATGATTGTAAGATTTGTTTTAAATTAAAAAGGTAACACGTTTTAATTCGAAAAGAAATATTAATTATAGAAAGATATGATACGATTGATGTTTTTAGTTGTTTATAAAAGGTAATATCTCGATAATTACCATTAACTATATTATGTTATTATTTATTTTAGGTGGGTAACATGTTTTAATTCGAAAGGAAATATTAATGATGGAAAGATATGATGTGATTGATGTTTTTAGGTGTTTATAAAAATAATATCTCGATTAATAACCGTTAATTATATTATATTATTTTTTATTTTAGGTATATTTATTTTTCTTTATAATGAAGGGTAAATAAGTAAATTCACGAAGTACCAAAAAATAAGTACCAAAACTTTTAATGATTCGACTTTTATATAATACTGTAGTATAGATTTTATTTAATATTGTAAAGCATAATGTAATGTAATATGTAATAGAGGACATATATAACTCAACTAGCATGATAAAAGATAAATAATATTAACTCTATACAGGGATCGTGAAATTTGAAGAACAGGCACCAACAAGGATCAAGTCGCTGAAAGAAGTTCATTAACATGATCAAGCCTCAGTGACAGAATAAGATGTACAGATGATTCAGTTGAAGGGCCAAAAGATTCCATGTATTTATTGAAGATACTGCTGCAGGCTAATCAATTGGAATATAGCGAAGGTGTGAAGATCTAGATCAGTGCTAGTCACTTGTGAACCAGACCAGTGCACTAAGTGTCAGCACATACGAGAAGGATCAACACATTAATTCATAGAAAGAATTGCCAAAGCCTATTGACGATCAAGGACAAACATAATATCTTAAGGTATTGTCAAAAATTAATTTACTTTGAAAATTAACTAAGTAACAGATTAATTAATTATTTATAATAAATAATTAAATTAATCTGGTACTTGAACTATTTTTTGAGAAGAATTAATTCAGCAGAATATTTGAAACAAAAGAGAGAAGCCCAAAAGAAGCAGCAAAAAATAGTACTACTATTCACGGTTACTATTCACGGTTACTATTCACGGCTACTATTCATATGGCGGCTACTATTCATATGGCGGCTACTATTCAAAAAGTGGCTGGAGGGGCCCACGGGGGTTGTTGAAATAGTACAGCATAGTAACTTTCTATAATCTATAAATAGGCATGTTGTATTTCATTTCAAAACACACCTCAACACACAACTCTCTCTTCTCTCTCTTATATCCTCTCTGTGTCAGCTGCTACACAGTCCATCTAGTAGGAAAGCCGGCTTAGCCCGCTTTCAGGAAGTGTCAGATAGAAGGACCTCGTGCCTGAACTATCCTTAGGAGTGTTCTGGTTTTTGAAGCTAATCCACTGGATTAGAAGTTGTAACACCCCTCGGTTTTTATCAATTCAACGATATTTTCCCGAATTGATTGTGTTATTTCGATTCAGTTGTTGACCTTATTTTTCACATCTCAAAAATCCAAATATTTCGAAATAACGTATTCAACCCCCCTTCTACGTTATTCTGGACCTAACAATTGGCATCAAGAGCTTGTTGATCGACATACAGATCAGATCCGCGTTCGTTATCAAGAATCATGTGTACTCAAAAAGGTAGCAGTATTAAGGTTCCTTCATTTAAGCGTGATAATTACAGCATGTGGAAAATGAAGATGTTACTGTTCATGCAAGCGTCAAATCCTACATACATGGAGACGTTGACTGAAGGTTGGTCTAAACCAATGAAAGCTGCTCCTGAAACTACTGAGGATGGTAAAAGTAGTGCAGCTGTTGGAGGAATGATTCCAAAACGTCCATCGGAGTATACCGCTGCTGAAACTGAAAAAGATGGATTGGATACCAATCTTAGACTAATCATAGTTGACTCCATGGATGATGAAATGAATCATCAAATTATGAACTGTACTAGTGCGAAACACATGTGGGATACGATTGGAATGATAATGGAGGGAACTGATGAAGTTCGTGAAAATCGACTGGATATTCTGACGTCTCACTACGAAGCTTTTAAATCTCTTCCTGGTGAAAGTATCACTCAAGTTTTCGAGAGATATAATAAGCTACTGAATGAGTTGAGCATTCACGGGAAGAAGTATCCTCTAAGAGAGACAAACAGGAAATTCATGCTGACTCTACCACACCATGTAGAACATAAAGCGTCATCCATCAGAGAGAGAGATGACTTTGATACAATGACTCTTGAGAAGTTGTATGGAAAGTTAAGAACTCATGAGATGGAGCAAGAGCAAAGGAAAATTATATATGGTGCTGGAACAGTGGACAGCAAGAATGCTGAATTATTGAAGACAACTGCTCTTACTGCATCCAGCCACAAAGAACCTGAAACAAAGGTTGTGAAACCGCAGAACAAGAAGGATGTGTTCTTTGAAGCTGAAATGGATAATGATGATCTGCCTGGTGACGAAAGTGAGTATTATACTCTTGAGGAGTTGCAGCAACTGGAGGATCCTACTATGGCTACATTAGCAGCTAACTTTAGCAGAATCAGATTCAGGAAAAATGCCAAGTACAGATCTTCTGGAAGTAGCAGCAGATCGCAGAGAACTGGTTCATCTTCTGGGTCTGAATCAGGAAAGAGTAACAAGACAGGGATGGTTGACCGTAGCAAGTTTCGGTGCTACAACTGTGATAAGATGGGGCACTTTGCCAGCGAATGCAGAGAACCTAGGCAAGCAAATGAAAGGAAGAACGTTTTTCAGAAAAGGGACTCTAGCTCTCAGAGAAAGTATCCTGTCAAGTCATACATTGCCGAGGGCAAAAGCTGGGATGACACTGACGATGAAGAGGAGTATGGCAATCTTGCGCTGATGGCAGACTATGATCCTACTTACGAATATGAGGTAAAAAACATGCCTGCTTCTATGGCTGATAGATTTAAATGTCGTAATCGTGATTGTGTCAAGCATGTGATAGACTCTAGCAAATCTATAAGTGATCTTAGATGGGATTTAGAATATGCTTTAAAAGATATAACAACTGTTAAATCTGAGACTGAAAATGCTAGGGCTGAACTTAGTAAGATACAAGCCAGGAATGAGGAACTAGAACTCACTAATATGCAGATAGAAAATCTAAAGGAAAGAAATGAGTATCTAGAAAACAAATTCCAGGTTAGTGTCGAGACAGAGAATGAACTTAAAGAGAAAATAGCTGACATAGATGGTAAGCTATATGCTTTTCAGAATTCAGCTAACCTTGCTAGGGAATTGTTTGATAGTCAAATATCTGGTCCAAGAGTTGCTATTGGATTTGACTATAATGTTAAGAAATGTAAGAAACAAGTGGTGGATCCTGAATCAGCTAAGGCTACATCCAGTAATGCACCACCTGTTCTTAAGAATGCAGATAGTCCCCTATATAAGGAAGTTACCTCTGAGCCCTTTGATGTTGATGCTTTATTAATTAGAAATGAAATACTTGTTGAGGACATTAAAAAGCAAATAAATGAAAAGGCAATGTCACCTAGTAAGTTTGTCAAATTTGTAAAACCTAAAACTGTACTAGGTGATCAAAATGAGTCTAAGGCTAAGAAGAATAGAAATGGAAGGATAGGCAAAAATGGTCCTAGGAAGTTATGTAACAACTACAACTCTGCTGCTCATCTTACTCATGCATGTAAGAATGTTAAAGTAGAGAATAATCATAATATTAATGCTCATGTTCATAACATGTCTTCCATGCCTGTTCATTCTAAGTGTGCTTCAACTGCTTGCATATCATGCACTGTTAATCTTATGACTGCTTTTCTAAATGTGACACATGCATCTCCTGCTGTTAATAATTGTTCACATGATGATAAAAGTAAGAAAACAAAACATGATAGAAATAACACACCTAAGACTGCTAGTCCACCTAAATCTAGGAAAGAATCCTTTTCTCCCAAGCCTAGAAGCAATTCTGCTGAGGCCTCTGTAAGAGAAAAGGAGACAGTCAAGGCAAATGCTAAATCTGCTAAATCTGCACAGAAATCTGTTAAATATGCAAATGTGTCTAAGCTCTCTGGACCCAAACAAGTTTGGGTACCAAAGAAAACTTAATCTCATTTGAATACAGGGCATGAAGAAAAAGCGAGTCATGTGGATTCTGGACAGTGGATGTTCGAGACATAGGACCGGTGATAGAGCCCTGCTATCAAAGGTGGTTGAGAAAGCTAGCCCAGTGGTTACCTTTGGAGATGACAACAAAGGATTCACTATGGGATATGGCTGTTTGGAATTTGGGAATGTCATCGTTGAAGAAGTCTCTCTTGTTGATGGTCTAAAGCATAATCTTCTGAGCATAAGTCAATTTTGTGATAAAGGATATGAAGTCTTGTTCAAGAAGGAGAAATGTCTGATCAGTAACAAGAGGGATGAGAAGCTCGCTTTACAAGGAGTGAGAAAGGGTGATTTGTTCTTAGCTGACTGGAACTCTGGCAATGATGAAGTCAAGTGCTTCTATGGTAAACCATCTTCAGAAGACAGTTGGTTATGGCATAAGAAGCTTTCACATCTTAACTTCAAGACTATGAATTCTCTAGTCAAGAGGGAACTTGTGAGAGGATTACCCGAGATGGAGTTCAGTCCTGACGGACTATGTGCAGCATGTGAAAAGGGAAAGTCCAAGAGAGCATCACACAAAAGGAAGACAATATCAGACATCACTGAACCACTGCAACTTCTGCATGTGGATTTGTTTGGTCCAGTTAATGTCATGTCTATGTCCAAGAAGCGATACTGTTTAGTAATTGTGGATGACTATTCCAAATACACATGGGTGTTATTCTTGCATTCTAAGGATGAAGCAGCGCAGATGATTATCGATCATATCAAGAAGATTGAGCTAGAAGCTGGAGTGCCCGTGCGTAAAATTAGATCAGATAATGGGACTAAATTCAGAAACTCAGTTCTCAATAGCTGGTGTACTGAGAAGGGTATCTCAAGACAGTTTTCAGCACCCAGGACTCCGCAGCAGAATGGAGTGGTTGAGAGGAAGAACCGAACACTGATTGAAGCTGCCAGAACAATGCTGAATGAAGCTAAACTTCCTACCTATTTCTGGGCTGAGGCAGTCAATGCAGCTTGCTATACTCAGAATAGAACCCTGATCAACAAAATGTATGAGAAGACACCATATGAGCTTATGGCCCTCACTAAACCATCCGTGAAGTACTTTCATGTGTTCGGAGGAAAATGCTATGCTCTTAAAGATGGCTATGAGCATCTTGGTAAGTTTGATGCTAAAGCAGATGAAGGCATTTTCCTAGGGTATTCATTGGAGTCTAAGGTGTACAGGGTGTATGTGATCGATAGTCAGAAGGTTGTGGAAAGCCTTAATGTGAGATTTGACGATGCAAGATCTCCTAGTATTCAGAAAGAAGATGATGATGAATCTCTAGCTTTTGAGAATCTTTCTGATGATGAGGATGATGAAACTGAACCTGAGATTGCTGTTGATAATGTAAATAATAATGGTAATGATGATAATGATGATCCAGATTCAGGTAATGGCAGTGGGAACACAGGATCTCAAAGTCAGACTATTTCTGGTTCTAGTCCTCAAGTTGAAGAATCTACAGATCAGACAAGCAACAACTCAGGGGGAGCAGGAGAAGGATCCACTAGTTAGAATGCTAATAATGGGGAATCATCCAGATCTTATCTACCAAGGCAAACTATTTGGAATCGAGATCATACTTTTGATCTAATCATTGGTGATCTTGACTCAAGAGTTCAGACTAGAAGAGCTACTCAGAACGAATGCTTGTATTCTGGTTTTCTATCAGAAATTGAACCTAAGAAGGTTGGAGAAGCTCTGGAAGATCCAGATTGGGTGATTGCAATGCAAGAGGAACTCAATCAGTTTGAAAGACATAAAGTTTGGAAGCTGGTACCCAGACCAAAGGACAAATCTGTAATTGATGTAAGATGGGTATTCAGAAATAAACTTGACGAGAATGGAATAGTTACAAGGAACAAGGCGAGACTGGTTGCCAAAGGCTACACTCAAGAAAAAGGTATTGATTATGATGAGACCTTCGCACCAGTTGCTAGACTAGAAGCCATCAGGATGTTTCTGGCATTTGCTGCACATTCAAACTTCAGAGTATATCAGATGGATGTAAAAATTGCTTTCTTGAATGGTGAGCTTGAAGAAGAGGTCTATGTTGAACAGCCTCCTGGTTTTATTGATCCTGAATGTGAGGACTTCGTCTACCTTCTATTCAAAGCTCTCTATGGTCTTAAGCAGTCGCCTAGAACATGGTATGACACTCTTGCTGAATTCTTACTTGAAAGTGGTTTTACTAGAGGTGTCATAGATAAAACTCTGTTCTATAAAAAGCATAAAAATGATATTCTACTTGTGCAAGTTTATGTTGATGACATTATATTTGGCTCTACGAATGATGCACTTTGTGCAAGGTTTGCTAAGTTGATGCAGAGTAGGTACGAGATGAGCATGATGGGAGAGCTGAACTACTTTCTTGGATTACAAGTAAGCCAAAGAACAGATGGTATCTTTATCTGTCAATCCAAGTATATCAAGGATCTTCTTAAAAAATATCATCTTGAAGATTCAGCACCTGCAAAGACTCCCATGGCCACTGCCACTAAGCTTGATCAAGATAAATCTGGAAAATGAGTTGACATAACAAGCTATAGGGGCATGATAGGTTCTCTACTCTACCTCACTGCAAGCATACCAGATATAATGTTCACAACATGCCTATGTGCGAGGTTCCAAGCTGATCCTAAAGAATCACATTTGATAGGTGTGAAGCGTATCTTCAGATATCTTAAGGGTACTCCGAATCTTGGTATTTTGTATCCTAAGGATACGGGTTTCGACCTAGTTGGCTATATAGACTCTGATTATGCTGGTTGCAAGATTGATCGTAAGAGTACTTCTGGAAGCTGTCAATTCCTTGGAAGGAGATTGGTTTCCTGGTTCAGCAAGAAGCAGCATTCAGTAGCCACATCTACAGCAGAGGCAGAATACATTGCAGCTGGTAGCTGTTGTTCACAAATCTTGTGGATGAGGAATCAACTCATGGATTATGGTCTGTTGCTGAACAAAATACCCATATTCTGCGACAACACAAGTGCCATAGCAATCTCGAATAATCCAGTACATCATTCTCGAACCAAGCACATCGACATAAGGTATCATTTCATTCGTGAACATGTTATGCATGGTACTGTGGAACTTCACTTCATTCCCACTGAGCAACAACTTGCAGACATTTTCACGAAACCACTTGATGAATCTACATTCAACATGTTGGTTAGTGAACTTGGCATGTTAAACTTGTCCTCTTAACAGGAAGTCAACAAATGCAAGTTGTTGTACATTTTCATGATTTTATCTACTAATTAGTTGCCATGTGTTTAAATGTTAGAAATTTGTGGTAATTAGTTGGTACTACTGAGGCGATACTTGAGTATTAACAGGATTGCATGTTATATCTTTGTGTAATACTCGTGTACTCGATATTTATTTTAATAATTGATATCATGACTGAAGCAATTCAAGATTAGATCTCACCTGTTCTGATATTTGATTATTAAAATAAATTGTAGCATAATTAAATAAATATTTTATTGACATATATCAATTAATGATATTTTGTTAATTTTATGTCTATTTAATTGTGAGTTTATCTGATTATTGTGGATTATTTCTTGATTCACTGCGTGATTATTTTTAAATCCATAATAATTAGAAGTATTAAATATGTGTATATATGTATAGGCTGATTGGTCTTGGTGATAAGATGTTTTTCGGCCGATAGGTATCGGCGATAAGATGTTTTTTCGGCTAATTAGGGTGTTAGGTGAGAAATTATTGAGCGGTGTTAGTTTTTCAAACATAACCTATCACTATTACACCTAACCCACTAAACCTTGAAACCTTATAAATGATGAGTTTTTGTTTGTGTTTAACATCATCATTTTTCAGATATACAGAGCATATACACACAATTGCTGAATATTTCGAGCTTTGATCGGAAATATCTCTCAATCCAGCTGGTGGTTTTTAGAGCGGATTTCATATTCTTGTTATACGCACTAACCCTTGTTTTTGAATTTTCTCAAAGTTTTGAAAATGGCATTGCAGGGAAGCTTTTTAATTGCTAAAGTTAATCCTATTTCCATTCAGCAAATCGAAACCATTCAGGATGAGCAATTTCGGGCTTGGACACAATTTCTGAATGAACATTCATTAATTCGTTATGCTTTAGTTACACATGTGCAGCTTAACCATGATGCATTGTGTGAACTATATTGTAGTGCGGTTAACACTTCTGGACAGGACAGGTGTGCAATCACATATCGACTATTTGGTAGGTCGATTAGGGTCACTGAACGAGATGTTAATCGAATTCTTCATTTTCCTATGGAAAATCTCGTTTCTGATCCTACACCTGAACAAATTGAAATGTTCTTTCGTTTTATAAGGTACCAAGATGGCAATTTCAATACTGGTAATCTTTCTAGAACGTTTCTAACCCAGTACTGGAATTTCTTCTTTCACACTCTTAACCATGTTTTTTCTTCAGATGGAACAAATCAAGATCGAATACCTGAATTTATTCAAATAATAGGGTATGCGGTCGCCAATAATTTGAGGATTAATTTTGGAAAAATAGTGCTTGGTCAAATCATTTTAAAGATGAAACACTTTGGAACAAGAGATGTTCAGACTCAAAATGTCAAATGTCTATATCCAAGGTTTCTACAGCTAATATTAAATGATTTTTTGAATGATGAAGACAGGGTACGCTTGGAAAATGGTCAGAAGGTGGAATGTTCTTCCATGAAGACGAATGTAATTAATTACATAAGCAAAAAGAAATATACGGATATGCCTACAGTCCTAACTGAATATCTAAAGACTGTCCCACTTCCGTTGTTACCACGACCAGTAAGAGCAGGTATACGACAAGGTAATATTTCAATCCCTGCTATTTCAACCTCTGTATTCCCTATTGTGTCACAGGAAATACAGTTTCTACAGCCCCTAGTGGCCATCTTACCCGACCAAGAGCAGGAAATCCCACCGACTCTAACACAGGTCGAAGAGCCCATTCTACAAATGCAAACACAAACACAACAAACTCCTACACCTCATTTGTCACTTAAACGGCCAGTCATTCACATTATTGAGGGAGATAGTGCCTCAGCAGCACCACATAAGGAGTTAGTTACATCAGCCGCTCTACCTCATTCTAAACGGAGTAAACCCAATAAACCTGAGGTAACGGCAACTGTTAGTGAAACAATTCTTTCTTATCCAATGAGTGAAAATGTAAATAAGGTTGAATTGACGGGAGCAACTGGTGAATCTTCCATTTTACGGAAAGATCCATTAGTAGGAGGTTCTTTTATGAACCAAGTGTCTTCACAGACATACGAGGGAAACTTGGGTTTTGTGCCATTTAATCGATTCAAGTTTAACCTCCCAGAGGAAAAATCTCTGGATCTCTTTCGAGATTTACCACTCTTTACCAGTGGTCGGCAACTCACTTCACGTGAGGACGAAAGCTCACGAACTTTCATTGCACCATCCGTGACCTCTGAAAAAGGGGCTAAGATGATTTCATTTGCAGGTACACATATTGGTGGAAGCTCTAGAGGAGAGTTGAGGGAAACACAAACAGAACATGTAAGTGTAACCCAAACCACTAAACCGAGTGAATATAGAGTGTTGAGTGAAACACCTGCAGAACGTACAAGTGAGCAACCTACTAAACCACATGCACCTGTAACCAGAAAGGAATACAGCAGACTCCTTACACGGGTCCAAACAATGGAGAAAGAGTTGCAAAATATCTGTAAGTCCATTGCAGAAATTAAAAATTTGCAACTTATTCAACATGATGCATTCCAGGTTCAATTAAGTTCCATGGCATCCCAGTTTAGTCATGCAATTCATTCCTTGGGGAAGACAGCTTCGTCTAATTTACCAACTCCACATCCTACTACTCTGGAGGATAACCCAACTGAGGGGGAGAAGGTGGATGACCAAGAAAAATCTACTAGGCGTAAGGGCAAAGAAAAGGTTGTTGACACGAAATTAACTTTATTTTGGGAAAGAAAAAGCTAATGGGAGTATTAGTGCTATGTGGAAAGAAAGAAAAGGCAAACTTGAAGATATGTTCAGTCTACAGGAACAATTGTCTTGCACTTGGTTAATTTTTAGAAATCTGGAAAATGTATATATATGATCCAGAATGCACTTTAATATTATTTATCTTTGTATTTCATTTTTCTTGTATCACTTGAGTTATCCTCTAGGAATTTGCTTGTCAAACCCTAACAATCAAATAGGGGGAGATTGTAAAGCATAATGTAATGTAATATGTAATAGGGGACATATATAACTCAACTAGGATAAAAGATAAATAATATTAACTCTATACAGGGATCGTGAAATTTGAAGAACAGGCACCAACAAGGATCAAGTCGCTGAAAGAAGTTCATTAACATGATCAAGCCTCAGTGACAGAATAAGATGTACAGATGATTCAGTTGAAGGGCCAAAAGATTCCATGTATTTATTGAAGATACTGCTGCAGGCTAATCAATTGGAATATAGCGAAGGTGTGAAGATCTAGATCAGTGCTAGTCACTTGTGAACCAGACCAGTGCACTAAGTGTCAGCACATACGAGAAAGATCAACACATTAATTCATAGAAAGAATTGCCAAAGCCTATTGACGATCAAGGACAAACATAATATCTCAAGGTATTGTCAAAAATTAATTTACTCTGAAAATTAACTAAGTAGCAGATTAATTAATTATTTATAATATATAATTAAATTAATCTGGTACTTGAACTATTTTCCGAGAAGAATTAATTCAACAGAATATTTGAAACAAAAGAGAGAAGCCCAAAAGAAGCAGCCAAAAATAGTAATACTATTCACGATTACTATTCACGGTTACTATTCACGGCTACTATTCATATGGCGGCTACTATTCATATGGCGGTTACTATTCAAAAAGTGGCTGGAGGGGCCCACGGGGGTTGTTGAAATAGTACAGCATAGTAACTTTCTATAATCTATAAATAGGCATGCTATATTTCATTTCAAAACACACAACTCTCTCTTCTCTCTTATATCCTCTCTGTGTCAGCTGCTAGACAGTCCATCTAGTAGGAAAGCCGGCTTAGCCCGCTTTCAGGAAGTGTCGGATAGAAGGTCCTCGTGCCAAAACTATCCCTAGGAGTGTTCTGGTTTTTGAAGCTAATCCACTGGATTAGAAGTTGTAACACCCCTCGGTTTTTATCAATTCAAAGATATTTTCCCGAATTGATTGTGTTATTTCGATTCAATTGTTGACCTTATTTTTCACATCTCAAAAATCCAAATATTTCGAAATAACGTATTCAACCCCCCTTCTACGTTATTCTGGACCTAACAAATATAATAATTATGTTTTTATCTAATCATTATTTTTAATAATTTTTTAATTTTAGTTTGATATGATTTAACTCCTGTTTACGGATTACACTAATATTTCCTTATTATAAACAATGTATACGATTTTTAATATATTTTATTAGTAATTGAGAAATATGTTGTTATATTTTCGGGTATATATTAATGAATTTAAGATTTGTTGTAAATTAAAAATGTAACGTGTTTTAATTATAAAGAAAATATTAATGATTGAAAGATATGATACGATTGATCTTTTTAGGTGTTTATAAAAGGTAATATCTTCAACTAAAAGTAAATGTGAAAAAGGCAATCGACTAATTACCATAATTAGATTATGTTATTATTTATTTTAGGTGTTATATTTTTCTTGAAAATTATGGTGTGATATTTTCGGGTATACATTAATGATTATAAGATTTGTTTTAAATTAAAAAGGTAACGTGTTTTAATTCGAAAGAAAATATTAATGATCGAAAGATATGATACGTGAGGTGTTTATAAAAGGTAATATGTTCAACTAAAAGTAAATGTGAGAAAGGTAATCGATTAATTAATTTGAATTTTATTATGTTAATCGACTAATATTTACCATTAGTTATAACGTGTTTTAATTCGAAAAGAAATACTAATGATGGAAAAATATGATGCGATTAATGTTTTTAAGTATAAAAGGTAATATATCGACTACCATTAATTATATTATGTTATTATTTATTTTAGTGTGTATTTATTTTTCTTTATAATGAAGGGTATATAAGTAAATTCATGAAGTACCAAAAAATAGGTACCAAAACTTTCAATGTTTCGGCTTTTATATAATAGTATAGATTTGATTTGAAAAAAAAAATTAGTCTGAGTTTGCTTGTTACGAACGTCACAATTTTTTGAGGTGTAGCTTATTTTGTGTGTAATTTGGACGGCGAGTTTTATTAAAATCTAAAAAAGAGATAAAAATTAATAAAAATGTCAGGTTTTTAAAAATATTCTCAAAATTATTTTTAAATATCTAATTACCATTCTTATAAAAAAAATATCTATTTACCATCAATTAATTAGTCATATAATTTAAAAATAATAAATCCCACATGTACACATATATATACATAGGGTTGGACTCCATAACAAACACCTTATATAACAAACAACAAAGAACACCTCATATCTAATAGATCCATTGCCCCTGGCGGGGACACCCAATACAAAAAGTTCTTATTTTTTTAGGCTCTATCCATCCAGCAAAAAAAAAAAATTGAAAATTTACTGTTCATCGATGACGTCAGTGACGTCATGATGACGTCATTAGTGACGTCATCGATGAACAGTAAATTTTCAAAATTTTTTTTTTTACTGGATGAATAGAGCCTAAAAAATAAGAACTTTTTGTATTGGGTGCTCCTGGCGGGGCCAATGGATCTATTGGAATAAATGATTTTATAGTATTCTTTATTGTTTGTTATATAAGAGTGTTTTTTATGGAGCAAATGCCTATATATATAAAAGATAACATAACATTTTTAAAACAATTTTCTCAATATTGGAAAACAATTTTAAGTACCATTTTGGTACTATTACTCAAGCAACTCCTAAGATGCATGTCGAATCTTGATTGTTGTTTACCTCAACATCATATCTGTATTGTCACCTACATAAATAGTAAACACATGGCATATTCCACAAGGTGTCCCACTAATCAAACCCAACAAAAAGCAACATGAGCTAAGCCCACGAATCAGTTACCAGTTGTTTTGCCAAAATAAAGCTTCACGGGCTCAACTATCCATCCTGTGATCACTCTTTATTTTACTGTATATCTTCTTCAACCAGTGTCTTAATTTTTCTTGTTTTTTTCTTGTTTGTACTGTTATATATATACATGTTATAAGTGTACATACATGTACATGCATATGTAAATGGATAGACCAGTGATAACAGTAGGACCTGGAATGGATCTGCCCATCATGCATGACAGTGATAAGTATGAACTTGTTAAGGATATCGGGTCGGGTAATTTTGGAGTGGCTAGGTTGATGAGGGATAAGTTGAGCAATGAGCTTGTTGCTGTCAAGTATATTGAGAGGGGTGAGAAGGTTAGTCTTCTCTATCCATGTAACCATCTTCTTTTAGTTCATAATTAGCCTCATTTTTGAATTTATATTCCATTTATTCCTTTTTTTTTTTTGCTAAAGTAGTCCATTTTTGAACTTCTGGTGTGTTTGTGTGCGTGTCTGTGTTAAAAGTTGGAATCTATTTCAATTCATGATTTTTAGCCTTCGGAAGCAGCGGCGGAATCAGGATTTTAAAACATCAGGGACTCAGATGATGTATTATCAATGATTTAAAATAAAAATTTCTACTGATTTTCAACTAAAAATCGAGATTTGAAAAAAAAAATCTACTAAAATTTTCGGCCTAGCTGTTTTCGGCCAAGGTTCGCCTCCCTTGGTTCTGCCCTTGTTCGGAAGTGAATTTGGGATTAGCTTTATATTCAATGAAGTTATGTATGTATGGAAAAACAAGATTAATTTTTGTAGTTATCTTTCTTTATTATTTAAGTTCATCAGCTTAGTATTCGAATCTTTACAAATGTGGGTTTGGAGTTTTTAGTATGTTTGTGTTTAAGTTGGAATATATTAGTTTTGGCTGTTGATAATGAGGATGTTTTAATTTGATGAATGTGGATTTGTAATTTTGATCAATGATCAGTATGTTTGTGTTTGAAGTTTGAATCTTTTTAATGTTAAGTTAATTTTGGCTGTCAAAGATTATTGCGATTTTTCTTGTTTAATTTCTATTTATATTTTTGTAATAGTGTACGAATCTGATTTCAAGTGATTATCAGGCAGTATTTACGATTTTTGGTTTGAAGCATTTGGAAGTGAATTTGCATCAGCTTTATTTATGATGCAGTTGTGTATGTTTATGTAAAGAACGAGGTTATACTTAGATGACATGTCTCACCTTATCCTATTAAGCTTAGTTGTCTGCCTGTTTTGAACAAATATTTGTATGTCTAAAAATATGGTGAAAAATAGTACTAGTAAATAGAACGCTACCATTGTACATATATTAGTAGATCAGTCATTCAGCTGTGTGATTAAGCCATTATTTAGCACATTGGAAGTGTACTGCTGCTGCAGAACTACATATATGATATTAAGTCACGTTTCTAATGAGTTCTTCAGAAATTGGTCTTCTCACCTGCATCTTCTACGAAATAGTTGAATTTAAGCTACGGCTCTACAAGGAACCATCAATTAGATTGACAGGAGAATCTATTGAGTATGCATATTAGTGTGGAAACTGGAAAATTCGACAAAGCCTACAGCTAAGTCAGCTGAAGCTACTAAGTGTAGGACTACAGAAAAAAATCAGTAATATACTTCAAAAATGTGTGTTTAACTTGACAGCTGCATTTACATTTGTGTTGAACTCCACATACATTTGTTTGTGTTGTAAAAGTTGGTGTTGGAGGTGCTTGATGTGTAATGTGTTCATGTTTGATTCAGTCTTACTTGTTGTGCATATCAGATAGATGAAAATGTTTCGCGTGAAATAATCAACCACAGATCGCTGAGGCATCCCAATATCGTTAGATTTAAAGAGGTATTACTTTATTCAGACTCTTATACTGTTTTTTTCTCAAAATAAAAAAAAGTTTAAGGATGACACTAAGGATCATTTTCTAGGTTGATTTAACACCAACCCATTTGGCTATTGTGATGGAATATGCATCTGGAGGGGAGCTTTTTGAGCGGATATGCAATGCAGGACGGTTCAGCGAGGATGAGGTTCCAACTTAAAGCAATTTTTTTGTAGTCGAAGATGTCCCCCATTATTTTATGGTAAATTTACTCCTTAGTTTCTGCGGCAGGCACGTTTCTTTTTCCAACAACTTGTATCTGGAGTCGGCTACTGTCATGCAATGGTATGTAAAAAGCTTATGTTGATATACCTTGAAGATTTAAACTCATTGAGATAATTAGGCTCAATACTTGATTGTTTTCAATATGAAGCAAATATGTCACCGTGACTTGAAACTGGAGAACACATTACTCGATGGTAGCCCAGCACCTCGGTTAAAAATTTGTGATTTTGGATATTCTAAGGTATCAATTTCTGTCTTCCTTCTGTTCCAGTTGTTTCATTGCAATTCATTTAAAAGATTTCTTGGTTAGAATGAACCTGAATGTTCCAGTGGACAATGGTATGACTACTAAGACATAGTAACAGAGTAAAAGAAAATTGGAAAATAGTAGTAAAAGAGTAAAAAAGAATGGGAAAATAGTACTAAAAGGGTTTTGCTCTATCTTTGGCATTGTGTATGTCTTCTGTATATCTCAACAGATTTCTAATTAGTGACTATACACTGGTTAAATGTGGACGCATGTTTTAGGTACTCTCTTTCTTCATGTTGTTCGGTTGTTTGTCTATAACTAGTTTAATTTTCTTTCACTACTCAGTCCTCAGTGTTGCATTCACAACCAAAGTCAACTGTTGGAACGCCTGCATATATTGCTCCTGAAGTATTACTGAAGAAAGAATATGATGGCAAGGTAAATCGAGTCATTAATCTAACTTAACTGTCACCTTCTGATTGTGCATCTGATGGTTATTTTACGTTATTATAAACTTCTGAATGTCAGAGTCAGTATCACTATGATTATTAAATAAGCGACAAGCCAGTAGTTTGTAACTATATATTTTTTTTCCATTTGTCCTTAAAGATCAAGGTTCAGTGACCTCTGCTTGACATTGGCCTACACGTAAAGCATAGCCTGACTTTCTGTTTCTACAACATATACTACTTAGTAGTTGGTACCACCATCCTCATGTTAAAAATGCTGTGCACTGGGGTACAATATTAATGTTATGCTTATATTGCCATGAAACCATCAGCTTGCAGATGTGTGGTCATGCGGTGTAACATTATACGTCATGCTGGTGGGCGCATATCCTTTCGAGGATTCCGAGGAACCTAAGAATTTCCGCAAGACAATACATGTAACCTTTCACCTCTTATTATCTACTATGCACCAGATGTTGTTGAGTAATACTCGTGTAAATGATTATCTTATGGCTCATGCAGCGGATCTTGAACGTCCAGTACTCGATTCCAGATTATGTTCACATATCTACCGAGTGCCGTCATCTAATTTCAAGGATCTTTGTAGCTGACTCAGCTAAGGTAGACCGTTCTCTGAGACCTGTGTGTACTGAAAAAAAAAATTCTTTTCAATTTTCGGCCAATGGAATCTATTTTTCTTGTTCTGCTTCCTAAAAAGTTCAGGAAATTTATCCATTCAATTTTTGTCTTTCATGTCACAGCTTCTGAGATGTAGACGATGCATATTTCTGTGTTATGTTTTTTGTTTAACCAGTTTCTGCCTTTATAAATGGGAGAAGGGGGGAGGGGGTTACGCTACCATTCTTAAATTTGGGTATCCTCGAAAACTCTTCGGTCTTATTTGTTTACTGAGACCATAATCTGGGGGCTATTTTGATTTGGCACTAGTTCTAGCATGTTTAGTCCTTCAAAAATTCGTACGGAATAATTTTTTTTCACTTATTTGATCATCTTTAGTGAAATTAATTATACCATGGAGAGAGTGATGTGAAATAGTCTTTTACTAAAATAGATAAAAAGAGTATTTCAGGGACTAACTCAAAGAATCAAGCATGGTGAAGTGAGAGTAAATTAGAAACAGCCCCTGGATTATAAGTCTGGATAAACAAACATGTCCACAGTGCTTTTAAAAAGAAATTGGAACTTCTTCTCCTAATCTAATCATGAACGCTTGTGCCACTATAAATCTTAATACTTTACCATGATTTTATTAAATCGGTAGATACACTTACTTATATTGCTCTTATTCCTCAATTGAGACAGAGGATAACCATGGACGAAATTAGAAACCATGAGTGGTTTCTGAAGAACCTCCCGGCAGACCTCATCGATGAAAACAAATTGAACCAGTTTAATGAGCCTGATCAACCCATGCAGAGCATTGATGAAATAATGCAGATAATTGCAGAGGCAACCATACCTGCTGCTGGGGGCAACAATCTTAATCAGTATTTAACAGGTAGCCTGGACATGGATGATGACATGGACGAGGATCTAGAGAGTGACCCAGACCTTGATCTCGAAAGCAGTGGAGAAATAGTTTATGCTATGTGATTTTAGGATCAGTTCTGGAATGCGTTACAAGTCAAGTGAAGATGCAGCTTCTGTTGTAAAAAGTATAGTCTTTGACTAGGTGAAGATCTGGGCAAAGGCACCCTTCCGCAAGCTTAGGAGGATCTTAATATCTTCTTGACATGTTAGGGCAACTGTGTCGTCCAACCATGTATACCACTTTCTCTAACGAACAAGTTCTTAAGATTCTGTTTTTTTTGCTAAATATCTTAAAATTCTGTTGTTGGTATGTTTAATTGCCTGTAACTTCTAAGTACTGCATACTCAAGTTGTAATGTAAAATGATAGAACCTAATACATTGGACGTGTCTGCTTTTCTGGTCTTCCGTTTACTCTGTTCATACTTGCTATTTGCTATAAAAATAAGGTATGTTTAACATATTTTATCTTCGCCAGAGTTCTCAGTTAGAAATATAATTTTATCCTCGTATGTTCTTAACCAGTGATGTGTAGCATTGCGTGTTCATTTACTTGGTTTAATAATTCCCTTGCTCTGTTTGCTTGCTTAGTTGATTGGAGAATGCGCCTTCTTTTTTTTTCTTTTTTTTTTTTGCTAAATTAAAATTTCCTATTATTGATCATTGTTAACTGCTGAGGTGCATTCTGTGTCTAACTTGTTCTAATTCACGTTACAGGGCTTAAAAAAACAAAATTAAGTCAATGCTTACAAACTGTCTTAAATAATCACATCATTTATATACACTGTTTAAATCATCCTACAATCTAGTCATTCACCTTTGAGTAATCACTGGAACTCGTTTCTGAAATTGTTTCTTTGGTAGAAATCTATTCAGCAGTTCCATCGTAATGGACCAACATAGGTTCTTGTATTAAGATTGATCGGCATATTCATCTCTTTTGTAAATGTGATTCAGTTGGAATGTGCAGCAAATGCGTAAAAACCAACAGAAACAAGTATATAAACTTGCATTAGGGGACCAAGGAAAAAGCTAGAAAAGGCCAACCATAAGTATAACTTATGTTCTTGTTTGCCCAACAGAGAAGTGCTGTCGATATTGAATAACCCTTCCTTACATGGATCTATGCCTCATTGACGGGGGATCGGCAGCTCTCAGCATGGTGCCTTCTTGATCCTTAAGAAACAATTCAGAAGAAATCCCTCTGATAGAAAAATTTCTAGAAGAAAATATTTAACATGAATACTTCAGAAGACTCAGCAAGCAAACATGATGTAAACGTTTTCCTAAATATTCGATGTTTCTAGTGCTTCAAGTATATTGTTTGCGTGAAAGCCCCTAGTTGAGCGAAAATTGGCATCATGCCACGGCTACTCTAGTTTCTCGTACATTAATCAACTGCATTCTTATGCTGGAAATAAAGGAACTGTGATCTCCTTGCAGTTTTCTATCTATTTTGAGGGGTTCAAACTCATCTTTGTAAACTACAACAGGAAAGAAAGCACGAGTCAACAATTTTACTAATGCTATACCAGCTTTAGATTTCTATTGCCTTTTGATAGCCCTTTCAGTTTCCTCGACAGTTGTAATTGTTCTGCTCCGTGCTTTAAGCTTCTTTTGTATGGTATAGTACATACAAAAAAACGTCAGCATCAGAATCGTCTTTTTTTGAAACCAGTTCGGTTCTGAAGTCAATTGCTAACGAAAACCAATAAATATGTTAAGCTCAAAATTTTTAAACAAAATCAAAATGTACCAACCTCAAAATAAGGAAAAAATAAATATCTGATGGCAAAATATAAGCTTAAGGCTGAGTTTTCAAAGAGCTATTTAGAATCAATGAAGAAGATTGATCAAGATAACTACCATTTAAAACCAAATAAAACCAGATTTTGTATGTAAATAAATAAGATTAGTTTCAGCAAGAGATGAGGATCCAGGCAGTAAAGTAAACTCGGGGAAGAAACATCACTGAACCCAGTTTCGAAAACACTACATAAGCCGGGCTTAGGAGACCACAGTCTTGACCATTTTGTAAACTTTACAAGAGTACCACAAAGTTGGGATCTACTTAAGCTTATAAATTGTCTAGTTAATCTAACATTAAAAAGTAAATGACTATTCTTTCCTCATTTTAGCATAAAGATGAATACCTCGCTGGATATCTTGGTGGCCTGCTTTGAGCTTTAAGTTTCCTCACCTTCTTACTGATTTTCTTAACTAATTTTCTTGCTGCTTAAGTTTGATCACCTCCTGATCCTGCAAGTGTTCTATGTTGAAGATAATAGAAACTTAAAAACATATACTAGTGAAGTTTCACTTTTACAGAATGACTGTACCTCCACATAAACTTCAGCCCTATAAAAATCGAGTCTGCTATTTTTGCACTTGATGTTTATCCTGGGAATACTAGCATGAATAAAGATAAAAGAAGATGAGCACAATCTTGTAGAATTTGCAAAGAGATTTGGCATGCTGCACCCTAAATCAAGACCTTTGGTGTATCTATTATGAATACTTTAAGCCAGGAAATAAGGCCCAACAACGACAATATCATGATTATAAGTTGCAAGTGAATTCTTAACGAATTTAAAAGAAGCGGTGACAAGTGTGGAAGCATACCACATAACCGCAAATGTCTGACCTAAGGTCATGTAAATCACGCAATACATCACATGCTATGCTCTTTGCAGCAGCTAATCTTGAATCAAGCATTAATATCTGAAATAACTTAGAGTTAAAAGCATGTTAATAAATTTTCAATTTAAAGAATGTAGCTTTCAGTGTCATGTTGAGGCATATACTCTACCACCTGTCCATTCACACCCAAGGATTGAAGCTCAGCAATGTGAGGTCCCCCAGCAGAATGCCTGTCATTCTTTGCAGGCTATATATGTTAAATCAAACAAATATCACATTAGCTTTAAGTACCTTGAAGCCAAAATTAAAATAATAAAAACAAAAAAAAATTTGGAACTTTCATGTCAGCTACCCTCTTCTCACACAAATTTATAGTGTCTAATATGGTCTATTAAGTAAGTGATGATCCACCTTTTGCTTGCAATCACGAGCATGTACTCCTGAATGTTGACTTAGCTCAGATATGCAAGTTTTGTACTGGCCTATCTGTTAATAAATCAGAAAACTAAAAGCTTAGATTCTTCAATTACTTAATGATAGCTATAAATCAAATTTTATATTCATTTATTAACATTAATGAAACAATTATTATAACCTCTTTATCTTTAGCAGCTATCTCTTTCTCAAGACTTTGCATGTGGCGGAGAGTTTCTTGAAGCCTTTTTCCATTCTCATTACAAGACACTTGCATGTCTTCCAATGATTTTTCATATTTCTGTTCAAGTTTAGCAATCTTAGATGACAGTCTCATATTTGCTTCTGTCACTTCTCCAATTTCTTTTTTCAAAGTACCGTTTACACAAGCAACATCCTTCAGTAGATTGAGATCTTGCTCAAAATCCTCTTTTACTTTTTTTATATCTGAAATTTCCGAGTTTCTTCTATTGAGTTCCGTTTTTGCTACTTCAATTACATTCAGAAGACCAGTGACCTCATTTTCCTTGTCAAGCAAGATCCAGTCTTTTAACTCCGCATCTAAAAATTTAAGTAGCAGGTCTTCTTTAACTTTTTCTAGAGCAGCAGAAGATCTTGTATACTCTGTTTGCAGTCTAAATTTATCAAAAGCCATTTGTTCTAGTTCTAATGCCAAAACAAGAACCTCAATCTCTTTAGCAGGTAGATCAAGTATAAACTTCTCATCCTGATATCCTAAAACATCACCGCTATGCTTCATCCGTGATTCAAGAGATAAAATGCAATCTTTTAACTCTTCAAGGATCTTCGTTGTCTTCGTAAAGTTAGATTTTTCAACTTTT
Organism: Kitagawia praeruptora; assembly: GCA_037693485.1. Lineage (NCBI taxonomy): Eukaryota > Viridiplantae > Streptophyta > Magnoliopsida > Apiales > Apiaceae > Kitagawia > Kitagawia praeruptora. The sequence goes on along the minus strand of CM075351.1, from coordinate 87,216,264 downwards.
TCAAGGTTTTGTTCCAAATTGTTGACATGCTTCAGTGCTACAGCCAGCTGCAAGCGTGCCACTTCTAGGTTGGTTCTGAGAAAACATGTTTGTTTCTGTCCATCGCATTCTACAGCCTGATTATGGAGAAAAGTATCTTTCTGCATACTTAATTCTATGGATTCATTTAGCTGGATATCTTTTTTCTTCAATGCGTTTAGGTACTCACAGTTCATCTCAGACAATCTGCTTACAACCACAAAAGCAGCAGTGGCACACATTGATGCATTCCTTCGCTCTTCCTCTTCACGCTTCAGTTTGTTCTCCAACTCTGCTATGATCAAGACTTTCTCACTAAGTTCTGATGTCAAAACAAAGACCTCTTTCTCCTTTTCCCTGCAATTTCGTTGGTGTTCTTGAGTTATAACCAAAGCTGCTCCTCTCAAGGATCTTAACATGCTTTCCATTTCACTTCTTCTGATAGTTGCCTCCTCCAAATAGCGAGTGAGTTCTTCAATCATGAACTCTTTTTCAGATATGCTCTTTCTCATCGAGCTTAATTGTTTAGATATCCAATTTCTTTTCTGGGGTGATGAACCAGAGATAGCATCAATCTGATCTGTGGCATCTTCGAGAGCCTTTTGTCCACAGGAAAGAAAAACTTCAATCTCAGTTGTCCCTAATTCCAGCATTTCAGACAGTGCTTTATATTGTTTATCTTTCTCATCAAGCTTTTCAACTAAACTTTTATTGTTTTGAGTCACAACTTCTAACTTTGTCTGCAACTCATTGTGCTCATTTTTCAAAGTAATCAACTCCCCTTCCATCTCCATCTCTCTAAGATAACTCTTTTGGACTTGCTGCTGGAGAATGCCAAGTTCTTCTTGCAAGCAAACTATCACCTTGGCAGTTTCAGCCCTAGCCTGCCTAAGAACTTTTTCAAATTCATTTTCCTTAGATCCATGAGATGAAATATTACTTTGGTGCCATGTATTCAGTCTCCTTACTTCTTCAAGAGAATCATGCATCTTCGTGAACTGAACTTGTAAATAAGATTCTTCAGCTTTAGAAAGTTTGTAAGACGACGGATTCACTTGATTAAAGGCTTGCATTTTCAACAAGGAGATTTCAGTCTCTTGTCTGTGCAATTGATCCACATAGTGGTTGCAACTATCCCGAAGATCCTCCATTTGCCTAAAGGATGTAAGCTTTTCAGATTTCAGAGCTTCAATAAGTGATTTTGCTACTCTGAGCTCGTCCTTTGTATTCTCATATTGTTTGGCTACTTGTGAAGCTTTTTCTTTGGCCAACTCAAGTTCCCTGTTCAAGCGAAGTGCCTTATTCTCCTGGTCACGGAGAAATGACCTCTCTTCTTGCAACATGATCTTTAGAATATCCGATTCCAGCTGCAAATCCACAACTTCTTGTGTGCGCTTCAACAGAAATTGGTGCATCTCTTCTTTCTCCTGCAGAACAGCCTCAAAAAGTTGTTCATCGAGAGATGTAACCTTCAAATTGGACTCCTGAAAGACAGTTTGTCAACACATGTTACTGAATTATAACAAATCTAAGCTGTACTTGAAGTTCAATCTCTAATAAAGTGTAAATCGTAAAATGTTTCTCTCAAATTTTAATTTTCTGCTAAAAACCTAAACAAACTTACCAGTTCTGAAGAATCTTCCTTATTTTGATAACCCATTTCAAGTTCCATAATTTTGCAAGCACTTTCATTTTCTTGCCTTGTATTTTCTATGCATGCTGAACCAAATGTAAGAGACCGGGCCACGTTTTGCTTTTTGAATGCAAGAAGTTCCTCCTATTTCAGAACCACTCATTATTAAAAAATTGTATCCAAACGCCTCTTCCTCGAGCAGTATCTCCCTCACTCTCTTTATGGGAGGTTAAGGGTTCAATCTTGTCAAAGAAAAGGTGGGTGTGTGACTTTGTTTAGTTATCGATAAATGAAGAAGAAGAATTTGAAACACTGAATTTACCTTTAGAAGGTGAATCTGATGTTTTAATGCAGTCACAGCTTCAGGTGAATCTTCATTTACCACGGCCTTCATCACGAAGAGAAGAGAAAATTATCATAGGTAAAAGGGTGAGTCATATAGTAAAACCAAGTTCAATCATATGAGAATAAAGCTTACATTGTTTTGGATTAGTTTCGCTCGCTGTGCAAACTTTAAAGTGTTCAGTGTTTCGGCAGCACAGCTAGAAAAGATTGTAAAGCTTAATTTAGAGGTTCAGCATTACAGTAACGTAATTAGAAACCAGTCAAAGATTTGGGACAAACCAGATAGAGGGGCTGACATTGGCAATAATCATTGTCTTTGAGTTTCCTCCCAATGAATCCTGCATTTTGATGAAAGCATATAGACATATATTGTAGGTGCAAGAAATAATCATTGGCAATAATGTGTCGTAGAATTCAGAAATGTAGGTGCAAGAAATCGTATTAAGCTAACCTGTAGAAGAAATGTCAGTTTTGAATCTCGATAAGGAACATGCTTTGTCTTGGCATGTACCACATCCCCAAGAAGCATAATAACATGACTGAGTAGAAACAGTTAACCTTAAATCAATTTAGAAATACTCCTAGGAAAAGAAAAAACTTCCTAACAATAAAATAGTTGAGAGAAGATGATTATTTTACCCACTTACCCCAGTGTAGACAATGATTTGTTAATATTAGCAGCTTCCTTTAGACGGTCTCCCTCAGCACCAGAAGTTTTCTGCCTGAAAGAGTACTAGTTACTTAGTGAGCATGCTAAGCAACTGGTAATAATACTACCTACACAGCTCCGGCAAAAACTTTAAACTAACTCGTATATCAAATACCATTTTCAGACTCATTTAAAGTTCAAATTTGCGGGCCATCAACAGTTATTCACACTTCACTACTTTGTAGGAAATTTTGGACAATTACGTTAAAGTGATAATTTTTTTAAAACAAAATTGTTTTAAGCCAGCCATTGTAAGTGAACCAGGACAGGACCTAAAAATTTGGGCACATGTTACCTTTCTGAACCGGCAAGATCAACAAGGTTCAACCTTGCAAATCTTAGATAGGGCGTAGAATCCTTTTCCCACCTACTCTCAATCACACAAGTGAAGACACTGTGTGAACGGCTGCTTTCCCTATTCATATTTGTTGCAGCTACTTTCCTATTTGACGAACCCTGTGTGAGAAGCAACAATAAGCTATAGAAATTACACTGCATGCAATTCGTTTGTGCTTGTATACATTTGCATCAATAAGATCTAATTCAGTACGATTATGGATCAAAGACCTACCTGACTAAGAAGCTTTAAAATATCACCTACAGTCTGTACTTCGTATTCCGAGAGGTTTTCAACATATATACCTGTTCTTGTATCCTCGCGGAGCTTTGTAAAAGAGAGATATAAAAATAAGAGAGCAGAAACATCTACAATTCAGTAACAAAATGCATTATTACAGAGGCATTCTTACTAGCAAATTTGTGGAAGAAGGATCAAGAAGATCAGTAATTTGTTCATTGTAAATCTCTGAAAAGGAGCATTTCAAATTGTAGACCAATCTATCATCCTTTCGGCTTTCTCTCTCCTGTTAAGAGATGAATAAAGAAGACAAATGAAGTAGTTGACAGTATACATTAAATTATATATAAGCGGCTAACTAGATGCACTGCAAAGACAGAATAAACTTACTGCTCGTATTCTTGCAAACAAAAATTCAAATATTCGTGATGTCATTCCACGATCTGGACTGGACTTGTCTCCTAGGTTATTGATGTCACCAAGCATTGTGTATGTCTTCCCGCTTCCAGTCTACATATTCAATGATTTTAATCATCCATACCAAAATAACAGAAGCTCTATACACACAGCTATAACTGGACATTTACGAGACCTTAGCAGCAATAGAATGATTGATGTAGATTTTTACTACTATTTCCAGGTTTCCAACATATCTGGTTACTATTTTAAGATATTCTCACGTAATTTACCATCTTAGAAATTTGGGCTCCTAAACATATTATAAACAACATGACTCCTAGCAAGTTAGGACAAAGCTTTCCTGGCTCTTAAAATAGAGGAGAGAGAAGAGGCTCTTAAGCTTTTTAGGAGCTCCTAAGAGTCTCTTGGAGCTTCATATTTTGTTATCCTCTTTATATTTTGATTTAAGAGCTTGTTTAGAGAGGCTCTTGGAGATGCTATAAATAATTGTGCAAGTGACTTATAAATTACAGAGAACTACTTCTTTGCATGATACAATCAGCTTCCCGTCTAAGTTGAAAAATGCTAGAGGTACCAAAAATTGTTACCAAATGAATGTGATTGGTTATAATTTTAATGGGCCCGCCAGGGCCATCCAATTAAAACACTACAATTTGCCAAATCACTCATGCCATGTCATTTGGGGACTTTTTTGGGGACTAAATTTGGGGTCCCTAGCACTACTCGTCTAAGTTACATATTTATAAGTGATATTCAATTTTATACCTGAACTATAGGTACAATTAAGGTAAAATTTTAGGATCAATACCTGTCCATAAGTAAATATACAGCTGTTGTATCCCGATAGGCAATTCTCCACCATTGGCAGACCAACAGTAGTAAAAAGTGTTTCCTGCAAATTACAATCACTCTAAAGTTTAAACAAACTTACGAAAACCATATACAACATTACTAACACATTTTAACCTTGACTTAGTAATATCATTGGAGAAGAAAAATAAAGAGGTCCTGTATTCACTAAAAAGAAGATATGAGAATAAGCTACTTTAAAGAATGAAATTAGTAGCTTACAGAATATTTACTTAATAGCGGCAGGAATTAACAGACTAGGACAAGTAAAATCGATTAGCTATTAACTGATATACCTGATCAAGGGTCTCACAGGCTATATGATCGAATGTAAATCGACTTTCAGGTTGTCCGATCCAGGTAATACACTGTGCACTCTCTTGCTTTAAACACCTATTATAACCAAACATACTTTTCTCTGGACCACTGAGGGGGCGAACGCGTATCAATACCTGACAACATAATTCACCAGACATTTTGTTAAAAATCAGAGAAAAGAACAAAGAAGAAAATCATTTCTTTACGATGCAATAAACACAATCTTACCTGCACATTGTGATCCATCCAGAAGTTTGCATCTTCCTTAATAGCAAAATGAGGCACTTCAATAGTATTAACCACAGTCGACCAACTACTAGAAATCGGAACCCCTTTAGACAATGCTTCAAAATTAGCCATCCTACCACCTCCACCAACAGATGCAACTCCAGTTCCACCACCAGTTAAACAAAGTTTCGGGTTTGGAGGCCTAGTAACACTCTTAACAGGCGTGCTTTGTGTCGAATAACTTGAATTACCTTTCCCATTTGGTCTACTTGACACAGGAGTGATCACATTACCAAAACCCCCATTCCCATTCGTATAATATCGACTCGAATCAACTCCCATTTCAGACACATTTGAGCTAAGTACATTCTTTTGAGTGACCCCATATGACTTATCAGCTAAACCCCCTTGCTTTTCTGGTGTTTTACATCTACTTTTACAGGCCTTTAAAGGGGTTTTACACAACTTTGTGCTCTTTAAATCTACTTCTTCATTTACAATTGTGTTGGTATCCAGTGGGGCATTCTCTTTTTCATCAAGATTGGAACTTTTTCGAAGTTTTTGCTGGGAAATTCTAGAATCTTGCAACATTCTTGATAAAAAAAATGTAAAGATCAGATTTTTATCCAAGAAAATGAACTGGGTAGCTAAATTATTTGTTCTGAAATTCAAAATTAAAAAGAAAATAAAGATTTAAATGAAGTTTGTACCTGTAAGAAATTATAGAAAGAAGTGAACTTGAAGTTGATGAAGCTCTGAAATTTCTTAGTTTTGCTTATGAGATGCAAATTCAAGCTTCACAGAAAGCACACACTGACACACACTCTGTGTGTTTCTTTATATGGAAATGGCTGTTTGTATCACTGTAGGTTCAAATTATAGTGGCGCTTTCAAGTTTTTTGAAATGGAGAAAGGCTCTTCTTGAATAAAGTAACAAAGTAAAGGTATGAAAACATAATTATTTTGAACTCATACGTTAAAAGAATTAGATCTATTTTTTGGGAACTTGAGAAAATTGTTGATTATTAAGGGGGACCAAAAAATTATAGATATGATTAATTATGACAAATAACGGTTATTGTATTTCAGTTTTGATTGGTAGAGAAATATTATTGTTCAAAAGAAATCTTAACATTTAAATGTAAATGTAGGTATTTAAATAAAGAATATTTGAATTATTTGATTTAATTCCATATTTATCCATATTTATTGTATTGGTTGGATAAATAAGTGCATAAAGTCAAATTTGGAAATTAAAATTCAAGGGTAATATGGAAAGTTTAAGTAAAAAATTGTTTTGAAAGTAGGAATGAGACAACTATTTTGAAACAAAATTTTTCTTGAAAGTGGACTACTAATGTGAAACGGAGGGAGTAATTTATTCTGGAAAAAAGTTTAAAAAATGTGTACTTTTTCTGAAATAAATAACTTATTTCTGCAAGAAAATGAATGTTAAACTCCTTATACACATTTTTTTCTAAAAAATAGTATGTAAATACGATTTTTTTTTAAATAAGTAACTTATAAATTTTAAAAGAGGGCTCAAACACAGCCTTGGTGGTTGAAAACATTTACCGTTAAAATAATAGAAATGAATATGAAGGCGCTTTTGTTGATGGAAAAGAAGTTTCATTAAGAACTTTCAAACATTTTAGAAATTTATTTATTACAAAGATAGATGGTAGTATGAATTAGAGTATTTTGAAATGGGTTTTGGTCCCTGACAATCATTTGTCAGGGAGCTGTTATATAACAATCGGTTTCTAAACCGTTGGATTGTTGATCCGACGGCCCCCCTAGATTACAAAACTTTTTTACTGTCCGTTATAATTTTCCGCGGATATGCAGATTGCCTGTCCGCGGAAATTTTCCGCGGATAGGCAGATTTCCGCAGACAGGCAATCTGCCTATCCGCGGAAAATTATAGTGGACAGTAATTTTTTTTTTTTTAATCTCAGCCGTTGGATCAACGATCCAACGGCTGTGGAACCGATTATTAAATAACCGGTCCCTGACAAACGATTGTCAGGGATCTGGACCCTTTTGAAATTCAAATACAAATGCAGATTAGCCAACAATATGTTGGTGCAGTGGCTGAGCCACTGGTCAGGGGTTCGATTCCTGCGTGTGCGTGAGTTTTCTAGTTTGTATTAGGTTTCCTTTATGTATTTGTATTTCTGTAATAGGCCGGTGGTTCTCTCGGAAACAGCCTCCCTATTGTATAGGGACATGATCTGCGTACATCTACCCTCCCCAGACACCACTTTGAGTGGTATTATAACTGAGTACGTTTGGTTTGGTTTAAATACAAATGCAGATTCAAACAAAAGAACACGGATGAATGTTTGTATAGTTGTAACTTGTATAGCACACAATACTATGCGACAAAATGCAACTCAACTTCCGAAAGGCAAAACATGATGATTGAGGAGAAAAATAATTAAGAAGTTATTAATGGTCATTTTGATGCTCGTACATTCTCTTTCCTCTAATCTTCTTAAATTAATGTACACCACTCCATAATTTTCATTTCTTCTATCTAAAAAAAAAATCATACTCCCTCCAGTGTTTTTCATTTCTTTACACTTTATATTTTGGGTCGTTCATTCCATTTCTTTACATTACTAAAAATAGTAACTTTTAACAATAAAATACATTATTACATCCACTACTTCATTCCACTTTTTCAACACTTTACACTATTACACCTACTACTTCATTTATTTTAACAATAAAATCACTATTACACCCACTACTTCATTTATTTTAACAATATTACACTCACTATCTTGATCTCCGTGCAAAAAGCAAATGTAAAGAACTCCAATGGACGGAGGGAGTAATAATGTCCATCACTCTAGCATGATAAGGCCAACAACATGTTGGTGCAGTGGTTGAGCCACTGGCCTCCTTTGAAGGAGATCAGGGGTTCGACTCCTACGTGTGCGTCAGTTTCCTAGTTTGTATTAGGTTTCCTTTCTGTATTTGTATTTCTGTATTTGTAATTCTGTACTTGGCCGGGGGTCCTTCGGAAACAGCCTCCCTATTGTATAGGGGCATGGTCTGCGTACATCTACCCTCCTCAGACACCACTTTGAGTGGTATTATAACTGAGTAAGTCTTGTTTGTCTTGTTTACTCTAGCATGATAAGATAAAAATACTTATTTTTTATAATCAGCCTTCAATTCTCGTTTATTTCAAATTTTATTAAAATAAATTGTTGATATATTATTATGATGTACGGGAAGTTATTGTAATTATTATTATTAGGGAAAAATGATAATTTCCTTTATTACGATTAGGTATTGACTACATAAGCGATCATTGTATTGTAAACGAATTAAGGCTTATGTCTTCATGATTGAATATTTATGAATACTTTATCATGGTATCAGAGCCCAAAGTTATTAACGAAGTTAACGAAGAGGCGAAACCACAATATGATGATGTGTTTGTGGGAGAGACTGCACCAATCTTACAAAATGACGACCAACGAAGACCCGTTGATTGTTTCTTGATGGAAACAATAACAAACGACGACCGACGACGATGACCATTTCTCGATTAGAAACGATGATGACTATTTTAAGATTTTTTTTTAATTTTATTATTATTTTACAAACTCTCGATACTTGTATCTTGAGTTTGATGAAGGATGTTGACATATTATTATGAAGTCATGCGGGAAGTTACCGTAATTATTATTATTAGAGAAAAATGATAGTTTACTTTATTACAATTAGGTATTGGCTATATAAATGATCATTGTATTGTAAATGAATTAAGGCTTAAGCCTTCACGACAATTGAATAAACGAATATCGAATACTTTATCATAAATATTCATTTATAAAATATATAAACTTTATTATTTAAAGAAATTATGTGCATGAATCCAATCGCATTTTCATAAGAATAATGCTAAATAATTCAAAAAATTTCCTCTGTTTTATTATAGTAATTGTCTATTTTTCACACGTTTTAAAAAGTTTCAATTGCATAGCTAAAATCGTTTTTTCCAAGTTTTTAACGTAATGTATAACATTTATTAATAAGCGAAATTCTTTTTTAATGGTATCTAATTTTTGGTTCGCACTATTTTTTGGTTTCACCCCTAAAATCCTATTTTCCCTAGAATTCTACGTTATTTTTTAAAAAATAGAATAAAAATAGAAATTCTATTATAATCATAATTCTTTTATTTGTAATTTTTTTAATAGAATCATATTTTCCCTAGTTCCTTTAAAAATATGTTCCTTTAAAAAGAATTAAAAATAGAATTCTTATGATAATTCTAATTCTTTTGTTTATAGTTTTTTTTACTCGAAAAAGCCAAATCAAAAATCACCAACAAATTGAGAGTAAAACACCAATGAATACAGTATACAATCTAGGGTTACTTGATTTAAATTTTTGTAAAACACCAACGAATATGTAGTCTGATCGTATAACATTTTATAAAACTAACGAATCTATAACTTTTATTAATAAATCCCTGTTTAATGGTACTTTCGTAACAAATTTGGTTACACCCTTATTTTGGTTTCATCACATATTCCTACTCCCCTAAAAATTGTTTGGAATTTGTTATCATTATAATTCTTTTACTATAATCTTATTGAATTGTACAAACAACGTATCTATTAAAATCAGAACCATGTATGTTATGTTTTCTTGATTGTTTAAAATATAATCTTAAATAAATAATAAATATAATCTATATCTATAACCTTTATTAATAAACAAAACCCCTTTGTAATGTACTACTTTGTACCAAAATTGGTTCGCACTATATTTTGGTTTCACCCCAAGGCTCCTATTTATTTCCCCTAGAATTTTATGTTATTTAATAAAATAAATAAATAAATCCAATTACAATTATAATTTTTTTATTACAATTTATTCAAAAAAATACGAATACATTTGTTGATCTACGGTAACATGCTTATCTATAACAAACGAAATACATTTTTAATGGTATTTCGGTACCAAAATTTAATTCCACCCCTAAGTTTCCTATTTCTCCGAGGATTCTATATTATTTTTTAATAAAATAACAAAATTGATAATACTATATAATTGTAATTTTTTATTATAACTCTATTCAATTCACATATAACATATTTATCATAATCATTTACATTTTTACGTATATAACGGGATCATTTAGTTTTGTTTCTCGATTTTCTTAAATAAAATTAAATAAATAACATATAAAATGACCTTTATTAATAAGCAAATTCTTTGTAAATAACGTAATTTTTTTTATAATAAATTGATAATCAATTTAATTAAATTTTCTCGGGCCCTTATCATCTAATTATATCCTTATATATAATAAGCATGAGAGAGATTTTATCCACAATTTTCGTCATTGTACTACCAAATTAATCTCAACCGTCGATCTAATCTTTTTAAAAATAGACAATCAAGATTATATCATATTAAAAAAATTATAATCTAAAAATGATATTATTAAAAAATATTGTATTAGAATTGAATTTCGAAAAGAAAATTATACTATGAAAAGGATATATTTAAAAAAGGATATAATTGAATTATATTTTTTTATTTTTAATATTAAAAAAAAGTATACATTTACTCTTTTTGCTCTATCTCAAGATCTGAAAATCAGATTTGGATGATTTTACAGTCCACGCGAATGTTATAAAATTATCTTTCATTTAGGGATGATTTAACAATTATTATCGAATTGGAAACACTCAAAATCTCTATAGAGAATGTAATTGCGATTTTTTACATTAATCATATTCGTTGTAGAAGACATACATTGATAATCTTATTCAATGTAAAAAATCAAATTATATATGATTTAAATAATTGACATTCACTTTTTCGTGTTTCAGTATAAATATACTTTTTAGTTTACATGTTAAAAGGTAACATATTTTTTTTGCTAGATTCAACGTTTTTCATCTATTTATTTTATGATCTAACGGTTTTATTTATTTTGTCATACTGAATACCAGATTACCGGCTACCAAAATTTTAGACAAAATCACTCTTGCACTTATTATTAAAACTGTAATTTGTTGTTAGTATAGCTATATTCAAATAATAAGAAAGGTATTTTGATTATCAAAACGAAATATAAGTAGATTTCATAAATCGAACAAAATTTTCAACGTAAAAAATCGTCAATTTCTTTTTTTTTTCTGCGTAGTTTTAATTGGAAAATAAATTTTAAACTACCACTAAATTAAAGATAATTTTTGTTAATTTAATGTGGGCTTTAAAATCGTCAAAATCAAAATTTAAGAATTTAAGATATAACACAAATATTAAATTGAACGTGCAAAATCTAAATATATATAAATTTTTTAACAAAAATTTGATATGTAAATTAATAACATACGAATATTAAAAAAATTAATATAATTATAAATATTAAAAAAGAAACCGTGCGTTGCACGAGTTATAAGCTAGTATCTTATTAATAAGTGAAATCCCGTTTTAATGGTACTTCCTTCTAGATTCGTATCTGCTAGAATTATTAGAATTCTGATATAATTACAATTCTTTTATCATAACGTAGTTTTCTTTTGTTCATTTTTTAAATTATTTTTAAATGATAAATAAAATAATTTTTATAAAAATTTTAAAAAAATAATTAATTTTAATAAATTTTCTCACGGATTATCATCTAGTGTGACGGCCCCAAATCCGGGATCATAAATCCGGGCCATCACGGACCAATTTCCATTCAATATCCATATCTCTTGGGTCTTTTTTTTTTAACAATTAATACTTATGCAGTTGACCCCGCAATAATAAACACACACACACCAGTCATATGCTCAGAGAACAACATTTACCATAATAAAAGTTTAAAGATGAGAGTTAAAAGAGTTATTACAAACCAGGATCATACTTAAGTACATTGTTGAATAACACTTCGACATGAAGCGTTTCAACAACCAAAAGTTTACTACATTCTTACACACTTATTATACATAAGGCCCTCAAAACCCGTCTGCCTCATCACTACCTCCGGAATCGATGCTAACGAGCTCTCAGAAGGTCGCCTTCCCCCTACCCTCTTGCGGGGCGTTCTGCGAAGTATTGGCATACCTAGCTGTATATAGATAAGTAGCAAGAGTGAGCTATAATAGCTCAGCAAGATCATATGGTAAACTAGAATTTAAAATGTGGACAGGTATACATATATATGCATATGTAAGCGGAAAACAATTATAAACTTTAAAGAAGAATAAAACTCTTATTTAATAATACATCATCCCCTTACTATGATAAGAAAGAAATCTAGGATAATACAGTATCAGTTTCTCTTCTTAAATAATATACAATCAATATGTCCTTTCAGTGTAATATTCCAAGATAATATGAATACTTGAATAAATCTCTCACTATCATCTTTTCATTTCCTTCTTATGCAACAATTATACGAATTAAAATCAGTTTCTCTTCATCTGCAACAACAATTCCATCATTCCAAATCATGTTTCTGTTTTCAGTATAAAAATCTGAAAACCATTTTCCAAATCTTTCTTTTAAAATTTTAAGTTTGGGGATCTCTGCTGGCGCCAGATACGTAGGCCGATGATCAGTCACCTGACCGTATCCGCTCTCTGTTTACTACTAGTAGAAGGGATGACCCTACCTGGTATCAACCCTGGAGGAAGGCTACCTGCCACATCCTCCCTTGGCATCTTCGTACCGTAAGAAAATATTGAATGCTGGACTGTGCCACTCCCACACAGCCTCTTACGCTTACTGTTGCAATCCCCTTTTTTTTATCAAATCATCATTCCATTTATGAAACATCATTTCACATTTGCCTTCTATCATTCACTCATATCATTTCCATTCTCGCACATTACTTCTATAATATATATATATATATATATAACATAATACTTTGATTATGCTCCAGACATCTCTTCCATATTCAAGAAATCAAATATACTTTTATATTCATAAAATATTCCGTCTATTTTAAGAATAGTAAATAATAATCAAATAATATTTATTAAACCACTGGTACTCAAAAAGAATATTTTTAATATAGGATTATCAACCATATAACCCTAGATAACAACTGATACCATTCTCTTTCATATTTCTTTTACCATAAAGCATATTCGCTCCACTAGTAATCACCTCTATATTCATATTTCAGAAATCATATCCATCTCTCTTTAATTTCCAAAATCAAGGAAATATATTCTATGCAATATAGCAATGATAGCATCACATATATGTATATATATTCCATGATATCATTATTATTCCGAAGATAAATAATTTTCAAAGTAAGAATAGAAGGATCTTGCCTTGGTTTCTGTATCCTGATAGTATGGCTGGTCCCTCTTCCGGAGTTTCTATAAACACAAAAGGACCGTCGTTAGAATACCACATCTCTTACTCACTACACTCTTGTATAACATTACCCTTGACAATTTAATATATGTTTAATGTATCTTTATTACCCCGAAGGTTCAAGAACTTAACCATTTATAAACTCAATCGAAGTTTCAGGGGTTTTTCACCATTTCCCCTAACGACCACACGTAACTGTAAAAATTCCCATAAATTATAGATTTCGACTTTTACTACAAGGTCAACTGGTAATGTCTCTTTGACTACCCCACCATATTATCCCAAAGTTTCATAATTTTTAAAAATGTCTAAGTAGGTTGATCATAGCCTCAAAGTTGATACAATTACGGTTTCTCGGTTTTCGAACACCTTTCACTAAAACTGACTTTTCTCCTAAACCGTTCATCAGATTTTAACGCACCTTATATCGAAACGATCTATGAACTAAGCTCTATCATTTCATGGTCCATTGGTAACCTAGGCAGTAAGGTACCGTACGAATACAGGGGTCAAAAACAGGGCAGATTTCTATCCTAACGAAAATCGGGCATTATAACTGCTGTACTTTCATACTTTCCATATTTTACCCACTCCAAAACCATCATTCCACACTCAATCCAAACCCTACACCATGTGGACTACATTCCAGCCATGGTTCCAAGTTCACAACACAAAACTCATATCAACCCAAATCATTTAGAACACATATTCATCATAAACATTACATTAACATCACTTACTACTAACCAATTAAATTTCTACCATAAATACAAAGAAGGAAGCATAGTTATACCTCCTTGAAGCTTTTAATATCCTTAATAATCCTTGGGCACACCTTGAACAACCTTGAATTAGCTTGGATTAACTAAAGGAGCCATTAAAACAAAGTTAATACTAAGATTTTACTATTCATGTACTATTCATCATCAACTTCATAATTTTCTTACCTATGCAAATGAAGTTGGATGGCTTTGAAACTTTGTAGATCACTCTTTCTAACCTCCAAGATCATCCATGATTTTCCTCTTGATTTGTTATTGAAGAGAGCTAGGGTTTCTATTTTGTTTTTTCTTATTTTTCTTCTTGAAGCCGAATGGGAGTTTTTGGAATGGGGAGAGATTTTTTTCTTTGCTTTTTGTTCTATCTCATCTTAATCTTGGCTAATCTAGTGTCTTGTGGAAGCTTGGTGATTTTTACAAGGTTAAAAGACTAATTTACCCCTTAAACTTTGGTTTAGTGGAAGATGATGTCATTGATGTGTATTTAGCAAGCTTGGTTATTAACCTTAGGTAATTACTAATAACCTTGGTAAATATTAATGTAGTAAATATCCTTATTATTTACTAACCTTGGTTACTTGGTTTTCATACTCGTCTAATTGTGATTCGTTTCGAATGTACCTCATTATCTCAGTGGTTTTGAAATCATTTAACAATCCAAATTCTATTGGTATTCTCTTAACTTAATAATCCCCTGTCTCAAATCTAAATTCACTAATCCCTCAATATATAATTCTTATAATGTTTCCATGCTCCTCAATATCCAATAGAACTCTTTAGAAGTCAAAATCCTCAAAAATCCATATTTAGGAATTTCTGAAATCCATCGTCATTTCGAGTCACTTAATTTCAATGTACCACACGAATATGGTTTCTGTTTATTCATTCTCTGTTTCCATTATAGAGTACTTATATACCAATTCTCTAAATCCTCGAAATTTACTATTCATGTGATCATTGTAGTTTTGCTAAAGTTAGGGTTATTACATCCTTCCCCCCTTAAAAGGATTCCGTCCCGGAATCACGTCGGAAATGTCCATAGATGCCTTTCTCATCCACACCTTCTATACTTCTACACCACTTTCTCCATCCTTTTCCCTTCATAATATCTCTATCTTGTTTGCACAGAATACACCAACATAAACTTGCTTGTCATTCATCAACATTCCTCTTTTGGTTATGGGTATCGGTCACCCCATTGGCCTCCCTTGAATGATAGTGTATCTCACTTATGGTTTATCCCTATTTTGATCTCTATCATGACATAAAATATACACACTTCGATCTTATTATATCTTGTCTCTGTAAAATCTTCCAGAAATCCGACTAGAATAAAATTCCTTGAAACAATTGTAAGAAAATACTTCCTATAATATATATTTCCTGTTCGTATCTAAACAAGTCTATGGTTTACCCCTAAAATATCATTACTTTTTCTCTCGGGTTCAGCATATCTTAGTTCTAACTCAGATAGATTATTCTTATCTATTTTATTAACTTATTTACACCATTCATTGACCACATGGATTCTTAACCAAACATTTACACTAAAAATTTAAATACTAAAAGAAAATGTTCACCTGCATCTGTATCCGGCTTTCTCAATGCTTCTCCTAAGTTCATATTGTACACTCTGGCAGTAGGTTTATTTGAAGCAGTTGTACTTTGTCCTGGCGCAGACGACCCACCAGAACGACAATCTCTAGCAAAGTGTCCTAGTTTTCCACATTGGTAACACTTGATATCCATTTTGTCAGTTGAGGTGCACTGGTTATAGTAGTGTCCTCTCTGTCCGCACTTAAAGCAAGTTATTTCTGAAATCCTACACACTCCCGTATGCTTTCTACCACACTTGCTACAATCTGGTAAAGGTGGTCGTGATTGGTTGGCCTGAAATGTTCCTGAGGTTTTACCACCTTGATTCACAGTCTCACTAACAGCCTTGTTACTCCCTGCCTTTCCCACAAACTGAGATTTTTGTCCTTTACCAACTTTGCTAAAGTAACTTCCCTCACTTGAACCTCCTTTCTGACCCTCGAATCTCCTTTTCTTATTCTCTCGACTTAATTGAGTCTGTTCACTCTCGGCCTCAATAATCGATGCCTTTTGAACCACCGCGGCATATTCAGTTAACTCAAACGGTGCCACTCATGTTCATAGCCATGGTTTTAATCCTTGTTGGAACCTTTTCGCTCTTTGTTCTTCAGTACGCACAAATTCAGGAACAAACCTAGACAGTTCAGTAAATTTAGTTTCATACTCGGCCACTGATAGGTTGTCCTGCTTTAATTCCAGAAATTTCATCTCCATTTGGTTTTCCAGGTACCTAGGGGAGTACTTTTCTAAGAACACCCTAGTGAAACGCTCCCAGGTTATCACTCCCGCTCCTTCTAGATTCTTTTTAGTTTCCCACCAGTAATTTGCTTCTCCTTTTAAGAGATAGGCTGCAAAAACTGTTTTCTGGTCCTCCTCTACCCTCAATATCTCAAAAGCTTTTTCCATTTATTTTAACCAGGCTCTGGCTGCTACTGGGTTTACAGTTCCCTCAAACTCTGGGGGTTTTAATGACTTAAAAGCACGAAAGGAGTTAGCTGCCTGGTTGGGAAGAACAGGTGGTTGTGGCGGATTCTGTGGATTAGCTAAATTCTGCCTTAATAGGTCCATGAGTTGGTTAAAAGGGTCACCACCCTGATTTCCTTGTTGTTCAGTTGATTCATCTTCCTCTTCCTCATGGTTTTGTTCGTTGTGAGCATTTTCATTCTGTCTATTTCGACTTCCTTCATCTCTTTCATTTTCCCTTGCATTCGTTCTATTGTTACGCTTAGGCGGCATGGTTCTGTATATAACAATATCCTTTATTAATCACCCAAATTTAGGGTACAACATACATCATTTCTATATATGCACAACTATATCATTAGTTAACTTATTTATACATCACAGTTAATATCTAGTTATAATACCACCTTAATAAATAAACTTATCACCTTTAACACAATAACCTTTTCATTAAGTCAATCACCTGTCATACCTTAATATTTTTGAATCCCAACACTTAATATCAAAATATGATAGAATTAGGCAAAATACATAAACTTCATTAATTTACATAAATATTATACAACTTGGGTACAACGTCTTTTACTATTAATATCATACATCATAAAGTACAAGGTTCGAAACCCCAAAAGCATAACTGTACATACTAACTCGCTATAACACAAGCACTACTAGCTGTCCTCTAATCAGACTGGGATTAAGACAGTAAACAACTAACCTAATCCCCAAAATGACATCAACAAGATGACTAGTCTGATTAGTAACTAAGACTACTACTCTGAGTCACGGTAACGCTGCTCTGACAACCTCCCTGATCTGCACTACCATAGTGGTGACTACATCTACTATCTGAGCTCTCCACAATGGATCTCCCCTGTCTCCCAACATCCTCCTAATATCACCGAGTGCCCGTAGCTCGATACTAACTATGCCCAAAGACAACCCATCTGGTATCACACCTCCTCCTCCTCTCGCTCTGTCTAACCTCTGCACAAGTGTATCTATAGTCCGACGGGACTCCTCCAGCTGTCCCTGTAGGACAAAGTACTCTGACAAGAGAATAGCTGGCAACTGGTCAGCTGGAAATATAGGTGCCTCCTGAGGTGGCACAGCAGCTGGGGGAGGTACATCTACAAGTGGGGGTACCTCTACTGGTGGTGGTGGTGGAGGTGCAAATGGTGGGGATGGAGGAACTGGCTCAGTATCCGCATCCTCAGAAGGGTCATCCTCCAACTCATCCTCTGATAAGATAAAGTGTCCTGGTGGAGTAAATGGCTCTACTGGATCCCCCCACGGGTCAGGACTCGGTAAAGGAGATGGAATAGGTGAGGGCACTGGATCAGGTATAACTGGGGTAGGAATCACATGAATATCAGTCCACTCAATCTCCTCCTCCTCCTCCTCAGCTATAGCTGACAACCTAGGCCTCTTACGCAAAGGCCTCTCCTCCTCAGGAATATCTGTCCGCACTCTGGAAGGACCTGCCCCATCAGATCCCACAAAGGGTCTACCAGTGAATGGCACTATGGCTACAACATCCCTCTGCCTGCGCTCCTCAGCCTCCTCCCTCAGTCTCTGCTCATATCTCTCTCTGGCACTCGCCCGTCGTCTCTCCCTGAGGTCATCAACAGCATACTCTGGAACCTCTACTCCTGCTAGCTGTAAGTCTATGATCTCCTGCCTGGATAGTCCTAGCCACTGGGGGTCCCGACTCGGCTCACCCATCTCCTCTCCCTATAATAAAACATAAAATTCTATTAGTAACGGTCTATAAAATTATAATCAATGCTTAAAATAAATACTACCTGCGATATACCACCCCTGAACTTGATGGAAGTTCAAAATTTTATATTATAACTGATACATTATTATTATCACTCTTGTTCCTGAGCATTATGACTCTTAGCTCTGATACCAAACTGTGACGGCCCCAAATCCGGGGTCATAAATCCGGGCCATCACGGACCAATTTCCATTCAATATCCATATCTCTTGGGTCTTTTTTTTTAACAATTAATACTTATGCAGTTGACCCCGCAATAATAAACACACACACACCAGTCATATGCTCAGAGAACAACATTTACCATAATAAAAGTTTAAAGATGAGAGTTAAAAGAGTTATTACAAACCAGGATCATACTTAAGTACATTGTTGAATAACACTTCGACATGAAGCATTTCAACAACCAAAAGTTTACTACATTCTTACACACTTATTATACATAAGGCCCTCAAAACCCGTCTGCCTCATCACTACCTCCGGAATCGATGCTAACGAGCTCTCAGAAGGTCGCCTTCCCCCTACCCTCTTGCGGGGCGTTCTGCGAAGTATTGGCATACCTAGCTGTATATAGATAAGTAGCAAGAGTGAGCTATAATAGCTCAGCAAGATCATATGGTAAACTAGAATTTAAAATGTGGACAGGTATACATATATATGCATATGTAAGCGGAAAACAATTATAAACTTTAAAGAAGAATAAAACTCTTATTTAATAATACATCATCCCCTTACTATGATAAGAAAGAAATCTAGGATAATACAGTATCAGTTTCTCTTCTTAAATAATATACAATCAATAT
Source organism: Kitagawia praeruptora (assembly GCA_037693485.1). NCBI lineage: Eukaryota > Viridiplantae > Streptophyta > Magnoliopsida > Apiales > Apiaceae > Kitagawia > Kitagawia praeruptora. The sequence continues at coordinate 87,196,882 of CM075351.1, read as the reverse complement.
GTCCTTTCAGTGTAATATTCCAAGATAATATGAATACTTGAATAAATCTCTCACTATCATCTTTTCATTTCCTTCTTATGCAACAATTATATGAATTAAAATCAGTTTCTCTTCATCTGCAACAACAATTCCATCATTCCAAATCATGTTTCTGTTTTCAGTATAAAAATCTGAAAACCATTTTCCAAATCTTTCTTTTAAAATTTTAAGTTTGGGGATCTCTGCTGGCGCCAGATACGTAGGCCGATGATCAGTCGCCTGACCGTATCCGCTCTCTGTTTACTACTAGTAGAAGGGATGACCCTACCTGGTATCAACCCTGGAGGAAGGCTACCTGCTACATCCTCCCTTGGCATCTTCGTGCCGTAAGAAAATATTGAATGCTGGACTGTGCCACTCCCACACAGCCTCTTACGCTTACTGTTGCAATCCCCTTTTTTTTATCAAATCATCATTCCATTTATGAAACATCATTTCACATTTGCCTTCTATCATTCACTCATATCATTTCCATTCTCGCAAATTACTTCTATAATATATATATATATATATATATATATATATATATATATATATATATATATATATATATATATATATAACATAATACTTTGATTATGCTCCAGACATCTCTTCCATATTCAAGAAATCAAATATACTTTTATATTCATAAAATATTCCGTCTATTTTAAGAATAGTAAATAATAATCAAATAATATTTATTAAACCACTGGTACTCAAAAAGAATATTTTTAATATAGGATTATCAACCATATAACCCTAGATAACAACTGATACCATTCTCTTTCATATTTCTTTTACCATAAAGCATATTCGCTCCACTAGTAATCACCTCTATATTCATATTTCAGAAATCATATCCATCTCTCTTTAATTTCCAAAATCAAGGAAATATATTCTATGCAATATAGCAATGATAGCATCACATATATGTATATATATTCCATGATATCATTATTATTCCGAAGATAAATAATTTTCAAAGTAAGAATAGAAGGATCTTGCCTTGGTTTCTGTATCCTGATAGTATGGCTGGTCCCTCTTCCGGAGTTTCTATAAACACAAAAGGACCGTCGTTAGAATACCACATCTCTTACTCACTACACTTTTGTATAACATTACCCTTGACAATTTAATATATGTTTAATGTATCTTTATTACCCCGAAGGTTCAAGAACTTAACCATTTATAAACTCAATCGAAGTTTCAGGGGTTTTTCACCATTTCCCCTAACGACCACACGTAACTGTAAAAATTCCCATAAATTATAGATTTTGACTTTTACTACAAGGTCAACTGGTAATGTCTCTTTGACTACCCCACCATATTATCCCAAAGTTTCATAATTTTTAAAAATGTCTAAGTAGGTTGATCATAGCCTCAAAGTTGATACAATTACGGTTTCTCGGTTTTCGAACACCTTTCACTAAAACTGACTTTTCTCCTAAACCGTTCATCAGATTTTAACGCACCTTATATCGAAACGATCTATGAACTAAGCTCTATCATTTCATGGTCCATTGGTAACCTAGGCAGTAAGGTACCGTACGAATACAGGGGTCAAAAACAGGGCAGATTTCTATCCTAACGAAAATCGGGCATTATAACTGCTGTACTTTCATACTTTCCATATTTTACCCACTCCAAAACCATCATTCCACACTCAATCCAAACCCTACACCATTTGGACTACATTCCAGCCATGGTTCCAAGTTCACAACACAAAACTCATATCAACCCAAATCATTTAGAACACATATTCATCATAAACATTACATTAACATCACTTACTACTAACCAATTAAATTTCTACCATAAATACAAAGAAGCAAGCATAGTTATACCTCCTTGAAGCTTTTAATATACTTAATAATCCTTGGGCACACCTTGAACAACCTTGAATTAGCTTGGATTAACTAAAGGAGCCATTAAAACAAAGTTAATACTAAGATTTTACTATTCATGTACTATTCATCATCAACTTCATAATTTTCCTTACCTATGCAAATGAAGTTGGATGGCTTTGAAACTTTGTAGATCACTCTTTATAACCTCCAAGATCATCCATGATTTTCCTCTTGATTTGTTATTGAAGAGAGCTAGGGTTTCTAATTTTTTTTTCTTATTTTTCTTCTTGAAGCCGAATGGGAGTTTTTGGAATGGGGAGAGATTTTTTTCTTTGCTTTTTGTTCTATCTCATCTTAATCTTGGCTAATCTAGTGTCTTGTGGAAGCTTGGTGATTTTTACAAGGTTAAAAGACTAATTTACCCCTTAAACTTTGGTTTAGTGGAAGATGATGTCATTGATGTGTATTTAGCAAGCTTGGTTATTAACCTTAGGTAATTACTAATAACCTTGGTAAATATTAATGTAGTAAATATCCTTATTATTTACTAACCTTGGTTACTTGGTTTTCATACTCGTCTAATTGTGATTCGTTTCGAATGTACCTCATTATCTCAGTGGTTTTGAAATCATTTAACAATCCAAATTCCATTGGTATTCTCTTAACTTAATAATCCCCTGTCTCAAATCTAAATTCACTAATCCCTCAATATATAATTCTTATAATGTTTCCATGCTCCTCAATATCCAATAGAACTCTTTAGAAGTCAAAATCCTCAAAATCCATATTTAGGAATTTCTGAAATCCATCATCATTTCGAGTCACTTAATTTCAATGTACCACACGAATATGGTTTCTGTTTATTCATTCTCTGTTTCCATTATAGAGTACTTATATACCAATTCTCTAAATCCTCGAAATTTACTATTCATGTGATCACTGTAGTTTTGCTAAAGTTAGGGTTATTACATCTAGTCTAATATAAGTTCAAAAAAAAAAATCACAAAAAAATCGAAAATAATTGTTGCATTTATATTGTGAAAACGATTTATAGCCAGGTTTGCAAGCAACATTTATACCCGGTAGGTGAAAGTTTTGAAATGGATAAGGTAGTGAGATGACTTGATTTCAAGCACGTAGTCTAAGTATGGGTTTGCGGAAGGTGAGGAATTATTGTTGGAAATGATTGAGAGAGAAGAAGTCATGTATAAACACACACAGTTGTCCCTTGGAAATTAAGGCCAGAGGGCAGTTTAATTTGATCAAGCAGGCTTTATCGAGCACACAATATATGAGTGCATACTAGTGTTTGTACATATATATAGTTTTAGATGCGGAGATCAAGTTTATAGAGGATGATGATATGCGAGAGATGGAAATTGTGCATGAAAATGTTGAAGTTTGCAGTAGAGTTTCTCATGACATGCATCGAAGCTGTTGTTATAGTGATGGACCAGGATTCCTCCTCATTACTCTTCATGAATTCCCACACCTTATATATTGGTATTCTAACATAACTACGTACTCTTATCTATACTATACTATTACTCCCTCTGTCTCATCCATTTCTTTACAATATCCTTTTTGGACGTCCCACCAATTCTTTACATTACTAAAAATAGTAAATTTTAACAATAAACTACATTATTACATCCACTATTTTACCCCCACTTTTTCAACACTTTACACTATTACACCCACTACCTCAATTATTTTAACAATAAAATCACTATTACACCCACTACTTCACTTATTTTAACAATAAAATCACTATTACACCCACTACTTCATTTATCTTAACAATATTTCTTGGTCTCCGTGCAAAAAGGCAATGTAAAGAAATCGTCGGGACGGAGGGAGTATATAATAAGTAAACAGGGGTATAATTTGGTTGTTTGATTCAACTTGGTTCAACCATCTAGAAGAATAGTGATCGTTAGATATTTAGTAAATAGACGATAGTCATTAGATCTAATAATAAGAAATATTTTATATTTAAATCCCTCTTCTAAAGATCCAAGGTTCGAATACCGTCAACAAATTTACATTAACATTTTATATTATTAATTCTAATTAATACATATCATTTATTAAATAACTATTATTATTACTAATAATTTTATTAATTAATATTACAAAGTTAAATTATATCCATAATAAATTATTATACTCTATTCTATTTAATCATATAATTTTAAAAGTATTTAAAAGTAACTACTCTTATGTATATAACTCTTATGTTCTGCATTTGTTGAAACTTGAAACATTTGTAAAGCACCGAGTCGATTGAGTTGCATTTGGCATTCGTTTTCTGCTACTGAAATAATGTGACTAGTTCGATTTTATGATAGTGTTGATTTGATCCCATAGGCAGAATCACCACCCAATACCGTGTTGTCGCTAGAAGCAGAATCTCGTATTTCTTCAAGCTAGCTAAACAATCAATCATAAAATGAGCCTCAAGATGGGAAAAAAACCCAACTTTATGTATCCAAGTCATTTGTTAGTTATCTCCAAGCTATGAAACTATTGAAGTATTCATGCATTTCCAAATACATATATGTAGGATATATTATGTACAATAATACTACTATGGAATTAATGAAAGATGGTCACATCTGTAGTCCTCATTTTACATTTACATGCGTTAGTATTTAGTTTACTTGTTTATCAAATAATATATTGTACAGCAGTATGCAGACTTAGCTGGAACCATGTTGCCCAAATTTTTAGGTCCTATCCTGGTTCACTTACAATGGCTGGCTTAGACAATTTTGTTTTAAAAAAGATTCAAATAGCCTTTACGTGAGTTAACTTCCACAGCCAGCCTTTTTCATGCAGCAATAAACCTTCAAGCATCAAATTTCCCCCTACAAAAATAGGAGTTGGTGTAACCAACTAGAAATTAAGTACACTACTATTTCTCGTCTCTTATATTATGAACTTCTTAACAATGGGAGAAGTTGATGGAAGCTTCATTCAAGCCATCGAACACAGACCTAAACTCACAATCACTGAAGCCAAAGGCATTCCGTTAATCGATCTTTCAGTATCGAACACTCAATTTTTTGTTACACAAATAGGCGATGCTCGCAAGAACTGGGGATTTTTTCAAGAAATCACGGGGTGCCTTTAGAATTGCGTGAAAATGTTGAGCTAGCAGCTAAGAAATTCTTTGCGCAGCCTAAAGGGGAGAAGCTGAAGGTGAAAAGAGATGAAATGAATCCATTAGGATATTATAACACTGAGAATACTAAAAATGTTAAAGATTGAAAAGAATTATTTGACTTTTCTTCGATTGTAAAGTCAAATAATTCTTTTTAATCTTTAAGGAACATGCTTTGTCTTGGCATGTACCACATCCCCAAGAAGCATAATAACATGACTGAGTAGAAACAGTTAACCTTAAATCAATTTAGAAATACTCCTAGGAAAAGAAAAAACTTCCTAACAATAAAATAGTTGAGAGAAGATGATTATTTTACCCACTTACCCCAGTGTAGACAATGATTTGTTAATATTAGCAGCTTCCTTTAGACGGTCTCCCTCAGCACCAGAAGTTTTCTGCCTGAAAGAGTACTAGTTACTTAGCGAGCATGCTAAGCAACTGGTAATAATAATACTATCTACACAGCTCCGGCAAAAACTTTAAACTAACTCGTATATCAAATACCATTTTCAGACTCATTTAAAGTTCAAATTTGCGGGCCATCAACAGTTATTCACACTTCACTACTTTGTAGGAAATTTTGGACAATTACGTTAAAGTGATAATTTTTTTAAAACAAAATTGTTTTAAGCCAGCCATTGTAAGTGAACCAGGACAGGACCTAAAAATTTGGGCACATGTTACCTTTCTGAACCGGCAAGATCAACAAGGTTCAACCTTGCAAATCTTAGATAGGGCGTAGAATCCTTTTCCCACCTACTCTCAATCACACAAGTGAAGACACTGTGTGAACGGCTGCTTTCCCTATTCATATTTGTTGCAGCTACTTTCCTATTTGACGAACCCTGTGTGAGAAGCAACAATAAGCTATAGAAATTACACTGCATGCAATTCGTTTGTGCTTGTATACATTTGCATCAATAAGATCTAATTTAGTACGATTATGGATCAAAGACCTACCTGACTAAGAAGCTTTAAAATATCACCTACAGTCTGTACTTCATATTCCGAGAGGTTTTCAACATATATACCTGTTCTTGTATCCTCGCGGAGCTTTGTAAAAGAGAGATATAAAAATAAGAGAGCAGAAACATCTACAATTCAGTAACAAAATGCATTATTACAGAGGCATTCTTACTAGCAAATTTGTGGAAGAAGGATCAAGAAGATCAGTAATTTGTTCATTGTAAATCTCTGAAAAGGAGCATTTCAAATTGTAGACCAATCTATCATCCTTTCGACTTTCTCTCTCCTGTTAAGAGATGAATAAAGAAGACAAATGAAGTAGTTGACAGTATACATTAAATTATATATAAGCGGCTAACTAGATGCACTGCAAAGACAGAATAAACTTACTGCTCGTATTCTTGCAAACAAAAATTCAAATATTCGTGATGTCATTCCACGATCTGGACTGGACTTGTCTCCTAGGTTATTGATGTCACCAAGCATTGTGTATGTCTTCCCGCTTCCAGTCTACATATTCAATGATTTTAATCATCCATACCAAAATAAGACGTGCATTAATTGAACATATTTATGACTCAACAAAATAAATAACAGAAGCTCTATACACACAACTATAACTGGACATTTACGAGACCTTAGCTGCAATAGAATGATTGATGTATATTTTTACTACTATTTCCAGGTTTCCAACATATCTGGTTACTATTTTAAGATATTCTCACGTAATTTACCATCTTAGAACTTTTCTTCTTGTTACTGTTACAAGAGCATCTCCAAGAGTCTCATAGTTGGCTCCTAAATATATTATAAAACATCATGACTCCTAGCAAGTTAGGACATAGCTATCCTGGCTCTTAAAATAGAGGAGAGAGAAAAGACTATTAAGGTTTTTAAAAGCTCCTAAGAGTCTCTTGGATCTTCATATTTTGTTATCCTCTTTATATTTTGATTTAAGAGCTTGTTTAGAGAGGCTTTTGGAGATGCTATAAATAATTTTGCACTGTAACACCCCAGTCCCACATCGAGGAGATTTGGGACTTCTGTTAAGTTTATAAGGCAAAGTACTACTACTAATTGCACCAACAAATCATGATCTTTTGGGGGCCTGTGGTGGGTTTGTGGACTACCCAAGTTGGCGGCATTTGGGCCAGTTTACTTTGGCTTATTTCGGATTCGGAATCGGGACTCGACCCGATTTTCGAAAAAAAGGCTCGGGATATGAGTATATGACCCGGGTTGTCACAACTACTTCTTTGCATGATACAATCAGCTTCCAGTCTTAGTTACATATTTATAAGTAATATTCAATTTTATACATGAACTATAGGTACAATAAAGGTAAAATTTTAGGATCAATACCTGTCCATAAGCAAATATACAGCTGTTGTATCCCGACAGGCAATTCTCCACCATTGGCAGACCAACAGTAGTAAAAAGTGTTTCCTGCAAAATTACAATCACTCTAAAGTTTAAACAAACTTACGAAAACCATATTCAACATTACTAACACATTTTAACCTTGACTTAGTAATATCATTGGAGAAGAAAAATAAAGAGGTCATGTATTCACTAAAAAGAAGATATGAGAATAAGCTACTTTAAAGAATGAAATTAGTAGCTTACAGAATTATTTACTTAATAGCGGCAGGAATTAACAGACTAGGTCAAGTAAAATGATTAGCTATTAACTGATATACCTGATCAAGGGTCTCACAAGCTATATGATCAAATGTAAATCGACTTTCAGGTTGTCCGATCCAGGTAATACACTGTGCACTCTCTTGCTTTAAACACCTATTATAACCAAACATACTTTTCTCTGGACCACTGAGGGGCGAACGCTAGAGCCGGCAATTTTGTACACGACACGAAAACACGACACGAAAACGACACGAAAATTACGGGTTTTGGTTAACCTTTATGGTACACGAACTCGAAAGTACACGAACACGAAATTACACGGATTAATTTATTGTCGTTTTGGTTTTACCCTTGGGTACACGACACGAAACGAAAATACACGAAATAAATAAATATTTAAATAATTTTATTAAAATTAAATGAATACATATTATAAAATAATATTTTATGTATAATTTTTATATAAGATAAATACAAAATACTTTCAAATTTTAGTTTCACAAGACTTGAGCATAATTGATTCTTTATGACATATTGACTTAAGACTCGAATAGTAAAAATTTAATATTTAAATATTTTTATTTTTGTTCAAAAGTTGCACGAAACACGCACGAAATGTACACGAAATATACACGCGTATCAATACCTGACAAAATAATTCACCAGACATTTTGTTAAAAATCAGAGAAAAAAACAAAGAAGAAAATCATTTCTTTACGATGCAATAAACACAATCTTACCTGCACATTGTGATCCATCCAGAAGTTTGCATCTTCCTTATTAGCAAAATGAGGCACTTCAGTAGTATTAACCACAGTCAACGAACTACTAGAAATCGGAACCCCTTTAGACAATGCTTCAAAATTAGCCATCCTACCACCTCCACCAGTTAAGAGATGCAACTCCAGTTCCACCACCAGTTAAACAAAGTTTCCGGTTTGGAGGCCTAGTAACACTCTTAACAGGCGTGCTTTGTGTGGAATAACTTAAATTACCTTTCCCATTTAGTCTACTTGATACAGGAGTGATCACATTACCAAAACCCCCATTCCCATTCATATAATATCGACTCGAATCAACTCCCATTTCAGACACATTTGAGCTAAGTACATTCTTTTGAGTGACTCCAAATGACTTATCAGCTAAAACCCCTTGCTTTTCTGGTGTTTTACATCTACTTTTACAGGCCTTTAAATGGGTTTTATAGAACTTTGTGCTCTTTAAATCTACTTCTTCACTTACAATTATGTTGGTATTCACTGGGGCATTCTCTTTTTCAACAAGATTGGGACTTTTTCGAAGTTTTCGCTGGGAAATTCTAGAATCTTGCAACATTCTTGACAAAAAAAATGTAAAGATCAGATTTTTAACCAAGAAAATGAACTGGGTTGCTAAATAATTTGTTCTGAAATTCAAAATTAAAAAAAATACAGTAAAGATTTAAATGAAGTTTGTACCTGAAAGAAATTATAGAAAGAAGTGAACTTGAAGTTGATGAAGCTCTGAAATTTCTTTAATTTTGCTTATGAGATGCAAATTCAAGCTTCACTTGAGTTCAAATAGCTACTACAGAAAGCACACACTGACACACACTATGTGTTTCTTTATATATGGAAATGGCCGTTTGTATCATTGTAGGTTCAAATTATAGTGGTGCTTTCAAGTTTTTTGAAATGGAGCAAGGCTCTTCTTGAATAAAGTAACAAAGTAAAGGTATTAAAACATACTCTCTGCGTCCCCCTCTCATTTCTTTACAATTTCTATTTTGGGACGTCCCTCTCATTTCTTTACATATCATAAATAGTAACTTTTAACAATAAAATACATTATTACATCCACTACTTCACTCCACTTTTTCAATACTTTACACTATTACACCCAATACTACACTTAATTTAACAATAAAATCACTATTACACCCACTACTTCAATTATTTTAACAATAAAATCATTATTACACTCATTGCTTCACTTAATTTAATCATAATCCTTGGTCTCCGTGAAAAAACCCAACGTAAAGAAACACGAGGGACGGAGGGAGTAGTAATTATTCAGCACTCATATGTTCCAAAAAAATCAGATTTTTTTTTGGGAACTTGAGAAAATTGTTTGATTATTTAGGGGGACCAAAAAAGTCATAGATTTGATTAATTATGACAAGTAAAGGTTATTGTATTGAAGTACTTCCTTCGTCCCAAAATATAAGTCACTTTTGAAAAATTGATTTGTCCCATTTTACATGTTCCTTTTCTTTACTAACCTTTATCTTTAATATGTGTGTATTTTTGAAGAGGGACATGTAAAATGAAACGGAGGAGTACCAGTTTTGATTGGTACTCCCTCTGTCCCAAATTAGTTGTCACTTTGACTTTTTGCACGTAATTTAAGGTGCCTAGAAAACATAATTCCGTTCATTATTTTTTGAATTTTCCTTTTTTGACTATAAGTTTACAATTTAAATTTTTATTCAGAAAAAAATATTAAAATAAGTAAGGAAGTTATGATCTTTTTATCTTAAAATATGTATAAAAAATCAAACTAATGATATGGAAAAAGAACTGTGTATCTTTGTTATCACAAATAGTTTCATACAATGCCTTTATATAGAGGCAAAATGCTCAAGTTACAAGAAAGTGAAGAGCCAAAGGTCATCTAATAATGAGAGGAGAATCTAGAAATCTAAGAGTCAGACAATAAATACATAACACTCCCCCTTGGATGACTCGTACAAACATCATGCCTCGTTAAAACCTTACTAGAAAAAACCCTGTGGGAAAAACCCTAGTGAAGGAAAAAGAGTACATGTGTTGTACTAATGAAAAAGAGTGTATCGTATATGTCTCCCCCTCATTGCAACATGACTATTAATGTCAACATATATCTCGAAATCTACGCATTCCAATCTTGTGTACTAATTTCTCGAAAGATGATGTAGGAAGTAACTTTGTGAACAAATCTGCTGGATTTTCACATGAGCGAATCTGACACACATCAATTTCTCCTCTTTGCTGAAGCTCATGAGTGAAGAAAAACTTTGGATCAATGTGCTTCGTCCTATCACCTTTAATGTAACCTTCTCGAGTTTGAGTGATACATGCTTCATTATCTTCGAATAAAACAGTAGAACTTCATATATTGACTAAAAGACTACATGATTCTCGAATATGATGGACCAAAGATCTTAGCCACATGCATTCTCGACTAGCTTCATGTAGTGCCAATAATTCAGCATGATTCGAAGAAGTTGTTGCAAGAGTTTGCTTTGTAGACCGCCAAGATATTGCGGTATCACCATATGTGAATATTTAACGTGTTTGTGATCTACCTTTGTGAGGATCAGACCGATATCCTACATCTGCATAACCAACTAATTCTACTTTTGAGTCTTTAGAATAAAACAAATCCATATGAATTGTACCTCGAGGAAATCTAAATATTTGTTTCACACCAGTCCAATGTCTTCGAGTTGGAGCAGAACTATGTCTTGCCAATAAATTAACAGAAAAGGCAATATCAGGACGTGTACAATTGGCAAGGTACATTAGTGCACCAATGGCACTAAGATATGGTACTTCAGGACCAAGAAGTTCTTATCTCTCTTCTCTTGGGCGGAATGGATCCTTTTCCTTTTCAAGTGAGCGAACAACCATAGGTGTACTCACATGATATGCTTTATCCATAATGAATCGCTTAAGGATATTTTCAATATATGTTGACTGGTGGACAAAAATTCCTTTGGATAGATGTTCAACTTGAAAACCAAGGCAGAGTTTTGTTTTGCCCAAGTCTTTCATCTCAAATTGCCTTTTCAAATATTCAATCGTTTCATGAATTTCATTTGGGGTCCCAATGATGTTTAGATCATCAACATAAACCGTAATTATAGTAAACCCCATTTTTGTCCTTTTAATAAAAACACAAGGACAAATCACATTATTAACATATCCATTTTTCAAAAGGTACTCGCTAAGGCGATTATACCATATTCGACCTGATTGTTTCAGCCCGGACAATGATCTTCGTAATTTAATTGAATAAATCTCTTGGGGTCTTGAACTATATGCTTCAGGTATTTTTAATCCATCGGGGATTTTCATGTAAATGTCATTATCTAGAGACCCATATAAGTAGGCAGTCACAACATCCATTAAGTTCATTCGGAGCCCTTCTAGAATTGATAAACTTAGTAAAAATCTGAATGTTGTTGCATCCATTACCGGGGAATAGGTCTCTTCATAATCAATTCCCGGTCTTTGTGAAAAGCCTTGTGCAACAAGGCGTGCCATATATTTCACAACTTCATTTTTCTCATTTCTTTTGCGCACAAATACCCATCTATAACCAACGGGTTTCACACCTGCAGGTGTTTGGACAATAGGTCCAAAAACTTGACGTTTTTCAAGTGATTTCAATTTTGCCTCAATAGCATCTTTCCATTTTGGCCAATTATTTCTTCTTTTACATTCATAGATCGATCTAGGTTCATGATCTTCGATTTCTTCAAAAATGTCAAGTGCTGCATATGCAAATATTTCATCCATGACAATTTCTTTTCTATTCCACCTTTTCCCTGAAATGATATAATTTATCGAGATCTCTTCATTGTCCTCAATTTCAGGTGTTTGATCATCCTTTGAAGATGTCTCTTCAGTGATAAATTTTATTTCATTTGGAATGATGTCATTTGATGTACCAGCTTGTTTATAAAGTTTCCTTGATTTTCTAGGATTTTTATCTTTGGATCCAATAGGTCTACCACGCTTCTGGAGTGATTTAGACTCATTTGCTAGCAAGACTTTATTTTCTTCATCAGGAAGTTTTATTTGACAAGGAACATTGACAGCCGGTACATGTGACTTCGTCACTCTCTTAACATCAGTAAATGAATCAGGTAATCTATTTGCAATTTCTAGTAGGTGGATAATCTTTTAAACTTCAAGTTCACATTGATTTGTGCGAGGATCATAATGAGACAGAGATGCTGCATTCCACAAAATTTCTTGTCTTTCTTTTTCAAATTTTGACTTATCTCCCCCTAATGCAGGAAAAACTGTCTCATCAAACTGACAATCAGCAAATCTTGCTTTAAATAAATCACCAGTCATGGGCTCCAAATATTTTATACTTGAGGGGGAGTCAAACCCAATGTATAACCCTAATCTTCTTTGGGGTCCCATTTTTGTTCGTTGGGGAGGAGATATCGGAACATAAACTGCACACCCAAAAACTCTTAAGTGAGAAACATTTGGTTCTTGACAATTTACAAGCTGCAATGGGGAATATTTATGATAAGCAGTTGGTCTTAAACGAACAAGTGATGTAGCATGTAATATTGCATGTCCCCAAGCAGTATTTGGTAAGTTTGTTTTCATAAGTAAGGGCCTACTAATCAATTGTAGCCTCTAAATAAAAGATTCCGCTAAACCATTTTGGGTATGCGTATGCGGAACCGGATGTTCCACATCAATCCCAATTGACATGCAATAATCGTTAAAAGACTGAGAAGTAAATTCTTCTACATTATCCAATCAGATTTTCTTAATTGCATGATCTGGGAATTGTGTCCTTAATCAAATGATTTGGGCAAGGAGTCTTGCGAATGCAACATTATGAGTGGACAATAAACTAACATGCGACCAACGTGTCGATGCATCTATAAGTACCATAAAGTACTGAAATGGTCCACTTGATGGTGTAATAGGTCCACATATATCTCCTTGAATTCGCTCCAAAAAGGATGGACATTCAATTGCTACTTTCACATGCGATGGCTTTGTTATTAGTTTTTCTTGAAAGCAAGCAACACAAGAAAAATCTTTGGACAATGGAACAATCTTATTCTTTAAAGGATGTCCATTTGAATTTTCTATGATTCTTCGCATCATTGTTGAACCCGGATGGCCTAAACGATTATGCCACATAAGAAAATTTTCCGGGTTTGCTAATTTTTGGCTCATTAACATATGTGTCTCTACTGGATTAATAAAGGTAAAATATAATCCAGATTTATATGATGGGAGTTTTTCTATTATTTGCTTCCTCCCAGAGTGTAGCATCCCGGATTTTTGGGATATTAATTCTAAATACAAAATTTAAATAAAATGAATTCTTTATTCAAATAATCCAAAATTAGCGAAAGTCAAATGCAGCGGTCAAATTCGATAATTCAAAATCATTAAATTGGAGACGCAGCTCCATAAATCCAATTTTCAATAACAATCTTTATTCTAATAATGTAAAGAGTCTAATCCAATAAAGGCATCTAACAGCTAGCACGAAAGTCCACAAGGTTCACATCTTTATTCTTATTAAGCTTCCAAACCGAAACCTGAAATATTAGAAAAGGGATGAGCTACACAGCTCAGCAAATACAAATTGACTCACAAATTTTCTTAAAAATCAATGGGCGTTTAATAAAACAAATTTTCAAAATCAAATATAAGTTTGCAAAACCTTTGCGAAAATAAATCCAACCCAAAGTTTATATTTTCAAAAACCCAGAATTTAAAACAGAACAGAAACAGAAACAGAACGAAAATACAAAATACCACAGTTTTGCTCTACGGCCACACTTTGGCCACACTTTGCCAGTGACCGGCATCTTATTCTTATTCTTCCGCCACACTTTGCCAGTGACCGGCATCTAAAGTTCAATAATTACGCGCCCTTAATAGGTATCTAAAGTTGCACACTTGTGCGCTTACTAAGGGTATCTAAAGCTAGTTCCGGAACTATAGCGTAAATTACGAACGGGTTCGAAACGTAGAGACTGAGGATTCTAAAATCAAATACTTATATCTTATAAAGTCGAAACAGAATTATTATATCTTATACAAAAATCAAAAACAAAATCTTATATCTTATACGAAAATCAAAAGTTGCTAAATTAAATATACTTTTCAAAAATTAAAAATAAATCAAAAAGTACTTACCTCAAAGTCGACACTAAATACCGAAAACAATTGCTCGAACTGATCCTATATAATAAAATTAACAGAATACGAAACAGGTAATCATTTATCTCAGTACCTACTTTTATACATACAAGGCAATTCAGCAGATATCTTAAAAATTTAACAATGATGAGGCTAAACACATGCACACTATATTAGGCTAAAACAAATAAAACCAATCGGATCAGAAGCTTTAGCCAACAGAATCAAGTGAAGGCAAATAAATGGGCTAAAGCCCAACATGACACAACAGCAGCAACTGTCCGGTTAATGTATTAAATTACATAAAGGTACCTAACCTTTTCCATTTTCAACATGTAATTAAGCCAACCAAATTATGAGGGTATTTGAGATTGCTTAAAATAAGTTACTTTTGATTTAATGAAGGTATTTTTAACTTAAAGGAGAAAGTGAATTTGTTTACTTTAAGTTGAATGAAAGTGTTTGGGTAATTTTACTTAAAGTTAAATGGGAGTTTAATAATTTTGATTTAAAGTGAAATTTGACTTAAAAAAAATTTAAATTCATAATATTTAAACTTTACAAGAATTGTGAAAAAAAAAAAAAAAAACTCAATAAGTTATAAGTCATAAGTCAAAAGTACCTAAATGAAACTTATGACTTAAAGCAGTTTTTTAACTTAAAGCGGGCTTTAAGCCGGCTTTGCCAAACACACAGTTTCCTACTTAAAGTTAAAAACTCCTTTAAGGAGTGTTAGCCAAACAGGCTCTATATAATATAATGTCTCTGTACAATATAAAAAGTTAATGCAAGGATGACAAATCAACGAACTTAACACGACAAACAAGATGGTTGGAAAATTCTTTCCTTCTGTTTCTAAAATTAACAAATAAATAGTGACAAAGTATACTTAAATGAATTGATAAAACAAATCATTGAGCATACTCACTTTTAACATAAAAAGTGTACATAAATCTTAATTGATTTCTATGCATAAGTTACGAATTAATTTACTTAAGACTATTAGCAAAGTAAAATTAACACTAATCAATCTATTATCTATTACTCCCTTCGTCCCGGTGATTTCTTTACATTTGCGGACCAGTTTCCGGCACGGATTTTAAGGTGTATTTTAATGATAGTTGTATAATTTATTTTTGATATTTTCTTTTTTTATATAAAAATAGAACAATCTTATTTTTATACAAAAAAAGAAAATATCAAAAATAAGTTATAGAACTATCCTTAAAATACACCTTAAAATGCGTGTCAGATACGTAATTTTTTATGTAAAGAAATGGATGGGACAGAGGGAGTATCTATTTATTATCAAGGTTCTAGAGAGAACACCCTTAAAAAGAGAACGAGAGAACACATCATCTAACCATTGAATCTATTAGATCTAATGGTCCCGCCAACAACACCCAATACAAAAAAGTCTTATAATTTTACCCTCCATCCATTGATTAAAAAAAAATTAAAAAAAAAATAATAATGATGATGATGTCACTGTGACGTCACAACAGGTTTTTAATTTTTTTTTTAAAAAAAAAATTTTAATTTTTTTTTTATGAATGGATAGAGACTAGAATTATAAGACTTTTTTGTATTGGGTGCCCCTGGCGGGGCCATTAGATTTAATAGATTCAATGGTTAGATGATGTGTTCTCTCGTTCTCTTTTTAAGGGTGTTCTCTCTGGAGCCTAACCCTATATATATATACTCCCTCCGTCCCATTTTATATGACACTTATTCCTTTTTGAGACGTCCCAAAAAGAATGAACCTACTAAACTTACTATTTTTGAACATTACTTTTCACTATTACACCCACTACTTCTCTATTTTATACTTCCTTTTTATTAAATAAACATTATTACACCCACTACTTTTCTACTTTACCCATTTTTTATACACCCACTTACACCCACTTTCACAACCAACCAACCACATGCTACCACCTAGCAAGTCAAATAGTATTTTCTTAATCTCCGTGAAAGTCAAACCATGTCCTATAATTTGGGCGTTGCTAAATGCAAATCAAATTACTCAATGCAATTTGCAAAAATTACGTTACTATCCTTTTATTTTTTCGAATAAACTATAATCTAGTTTTCTGTGTACTAGTAGTTTTCTGTGCAGTGTATTTATTAAATATACATTTACCTATACACCTAAAGATATGATCACGTGTGGTTATGTGTGGGAAAGATAATTTTCTATCCTCAAAACCAGCTTCTCTTGCTTACTCTAATGTAAGCATCATTTTTTTAAAATTTTTATTATGTAAGTTCATATTATTTTTCATGTTATCTTAAAAAATAATTTACAAATATTTCCTTTGCTAAAATTTATTAGTTCAATATTTAAAAATATCTACTTTAAAAAAAGCAATATATTATAAAGTAATATATTTTGTTAAAATCAGATGTATACTACATATTACTATATTAATCTCTTTTAATTTTTTATAAATTTTTAAAAAGTAAGTGTTATTGTATTTTATTTTATATATTTATGACTAACTTTTTTTTATTTTGTTACATTACAGATAATAATAACTCTGTATACAACAAGGTGTAAAATCTTTCCCGAACTCTATTAAAATTTCAGGGTTTTTTTCAAACGCTAAAGTACAATATTTAATTACATGATTTAAAATTATAGACTAACGTGATGTATAATTTTTTATTCATAGGCAAATTATTGTTCAACCATGGATGAAAAAGAAGATTTTTCGGTGAGTGCAAAATTATTTTTAAATATAAAAATTTGTTTCTAAAATACTAAAATAAGTACAAATATTTTATGATTTCTCATAACTGTATTAATATATTTAAAAATAAAAATTATTAATAAAATGATATATATGTAGTTTGAATTTTAAAATATAAAAATTTAAGTTTAAAATAATGACTCATAATTGTATTAATCTATTTAAAAATTAGAATTATTAATAACATAATATAAATAGTTTGTATTTTAAAATATAAAGTTTATTTTTAAAATTTGAAGTACAACATCTTATAATTACTCATAAATGAATTAATATTTTTCAAAAATAAAAAAATATAATAACATGATATATATATAATTTAAAATTTAAAATTTAAAATTTTATTTTTAAAATGCTAAATATTATGTATTGTATATTACTTTAAGTTAAGTTTATCATTCTTTTACCCTCGATTTCTGCCTTCTAATTATAGTACACTAGGACGAAACAGACCTAGATTTCAGATGCAATTCAATCCACGTTCCCGAGTGCCGAGTTACATGCATGAAATTAATAAAATAAACATTTATTAAGTTTGATTCATTTAATATACATTAAGGATATAAGAGTAATATATGTATTGAGCAAACCTGATTTGCATTTAGCAACCATGTACAGGGATTGCAACGGGTTGGATCGGGTTGGATATCTGTGATATCCAAATCCAAACCCAAATCTTTAATCCAAATCCAAACCCGATCCAAATCCAATTGGATCTGGAAATTCAAAATCCAAACCCGATCCACCGGGTTTGGATCGGGTTCGGGTTTATCCAAACCCGAATTTTGAATTCTTGTAAATAAGTAGTAATATTTTTTTAAAGCTAAATTTCGTAAAAAATACAATTATAAATAAATATTCAGATTCCAGGGACATAAAAATAAATAAGTCCAAGTTACACCACTCTAAATATCCACTATCCAGGGACATAAAAATGAAAATACAGAGACAAAGTGTAAACTAGCAGTAGCTCCTAACTTCGTGAGTAGTGAGTATTAGTGATTAGGTTTAGTGTAAATGGGCTGGGCCTAGTGTAACTAAGTAACGGGTATTTATTTTTAAGGAATAAATTATAATATACATATATTAATATATATATCGGGTTTTTTTCGGGTTTCGGGTTTGGATCGGGTTTGGATCGGGTTTTCGGGTTTCGGGTTTGGATCGGGTTGGATATGGCTAATATCCAAATCCAAATCCAAACTCTTTCGGGTTTAAAAATCAAATCCAAATCCAAATCCAAATCCAAAAAATCGGGTTCGGTAAGATCCAATCGGGTCGAATTGGATCGGGTATCCGTCGGATCGGTTTTTTTTGCCATCCCTAACCATGTATAATTTGGGACGGTAGTATAAAATAAGGGTGGTGCCAAATGCAGGTCATTTTTACCAAATGCAGTTTGGTTATATTACTAAAAAATCCTTATATCTATTAAATGCTTGAAACCCTAATAAATACACCTTATACCTAGATACACGCACACTGATTGTCATGCAGTCTTAAATACATGTAACATGTGACATTATTTATATTAACATTAATTTGTTTTTTACATAAAATAGTTACATTTTTATACAGTAACAAACCAATTAAATTTTTATAAAATAATTCACCATTTCAATTTTATAAAACTATATTAATTATTTTCATGTTTAAAGTTTATTTACTATATGATCTAATTTATAGAAACTATTTCCAAAGTATGTTTATTTTAAAAAAGGAATAAAAAATATTTTAAAGTGAAATATTAATTAAAAACATTAAATTACATATTAAGAAGGTACATATACACATGATTAAATTACATATTAATATTCAGCCACGTATAGATTTCCATTTTTCAATTCTAGCCATCAGAGGAGCATCCCATCCATGTACAGAATCTTCACGGAATTTGTAACTAAATTTATTTATTTTTTGCTAAATAATAATTTTTTTGCTCATGAACAATAAAATTATTTAGCAAAAAAAAAATTATCATAGCTAAAAAGGTTAATTCATTAGACATAGTTAAAAGAATATAAACATTATAAAATTTAGAAAAATCAATATTAATATGATCATAGATTTAACAAATAAATTAATACATAATAAAATATGTTTAGAGCCCAATAATATTAACAATTGACATAACAAATTATAAAAATAAAAAATAGTTCAACAATTGCATATATTACAAAAATACATATTTTATTGATAAATAAAAATATCTTAAATATGAATAATTACTATAACACATATATTACAAAAATACATATTTCATTGATAAATATCAATATATTTGATTGATCAAATTTAGTGTATACATCAAATAACTAACCAAACAAATACATACACATTTGTTAAAGAAGAAATATAGTGAAATTTAACATATGAAAAGAAGATAGCATTACAAAATTGTGTAAACCATAAAAATAATAAGTAGAATTTTTTCAATATCGTTGATCACATATAAACACAAAATTAAAATGATATATATTTGAAAGATTATATATTTAAAATATGTAAAAACAAAAAACAAACTAATAGCAAAATTTGAAATTTTATTATAAAATACAAAATAAAGTGAAATTAGATACTTTTTTTTTTGTTTTAAAAAAAAAAGTGAAATTAGATATAATCAACTAATGTTATACACAATGGTTTCTAAACACAACTGAAGCTTATGTAGTAATGATATCAACTTAGATTATAACATAAAGCACACCAACAAATCACATGCTATCATCGGGCCAGCTAGTTTAATCATCTATGTAACCACACAAGAAGGATTTGACACAAAAATATCATACTATAGCATAATAATTCCATTACTTGAACCATAGCAGATTTTGGTAAAATATTTTTTAGTATAACATAAAAAATGAAGTACTAAAAAAATTAGAAAAGATGTTTACCTGGCTTAGGTCAAGAGGATGATGATGAAAATTTCTTTTTAGCCATATATGATGATTTCAAAAGATATATATATTTATAGGTAAGATAGAATATGAATGTATTAAAAATATTATATATATACATGCATGGAATAGAATATTAATAATTAAATTATTTATTGTTGTACTTTTCAAAAATTAGGTTAAATGTATTATGTATAAAATATTAATTAAATATATAATATTAAAAATAACATACTTAAATACAATGCATGTATGCTACTTTATATGATGCATGATTGCTGTCTGAATACAAAAATACAATACTTAAAATACAATGCATTTATTCCAGCTGATCACAGAAAACTAGGTCACTTTTGTATTTGACACGGAAAAATATGAGGGTTATATGTGTAATCTCAATGAACTGCATTTGGTAAAAGTGACCTGCATTCGGCAACTATGTAAAATAAGAGAACATAGGGATAAATTGAGCAAAAAAAAAAACCCTGTAAAATTACCTAAATAGCCCTAATTTTTACAGAATTACAGCCACCATTAACAATCTTCACACCACCATTCCCGTTCATTTTTTTTTGTTTTTCAATTTCGTGCGTCTCATTACTCATATGAGCGGCCCCAAATCCGGTTGATAGGCTGCTACAGTACGTACCCTTGTTTATTTGGCATTCAGTTTTTTCGTTCAATTGAGCCGGTATTCTTCACCGCTTCACCTCACTTCGATGTCATTATATGTTCGTGTATCTTCAATGAAACTGGTAATCTTCATTGCTTTGCCTAAATCTCGGTTAATTCATGTGTATCATTGTGCCTTCTCATCTGCATCTTCACAAACTTAAACAAATAATAATTGCACCTTCATTATGTGGCATGTGTATCATTTGTGTTTGCGGCAAGTTCTAATTTCGCAAATCTATTTTGTATTTTACTTTATGTATTGCCCCGTCCGATTCTACAACCACTTTCAGCGGACTAATGTTTTTTGACGATTATATTAAATCGGTATGCATGTTTATATATATATATTACTGTATTGTTATAGTTAAATGAAAATAGAAAAGTCTCTAGAGGTGAAAAGAGATATGGAGTGGATCACTAAAAAAATGTCGTCTTAGTTGTGTTGGTTCTTGCAATTCATAGGTCTTAGCAGTTTTAGGTGCTCTTGAATAGAAAGTCAGCCTTACCAATTAAAAAACACATTCTTTGTGACAAGGAGGGGAGATGGAAATTTAGTTGTGGTCAGGCCGTATAGTTCATGAGCAAAATAGATAGCATTTGTTAAGATACTCGTAATATAGATGTGTAAGTATATGAAGACCGTTTGTAAATCTATGCTAAAGTTGTTTAAGTATTGTTGTGGTCAGACAAAATGCCTTGTAGGAATAAGAATATCTACAAGTTTACTTGTCATCAATTGTGCAATTTAATGTAAATTCCCAATATTTTCATTAGAAAATAGGAATTTATTGTATTCTTGAAATCTTTGATCAGTATTAAAGATTTAGTTTGCTAATTTAACTTGCAGAAATACTACTCCAATTCTACATAAAATCATAGCTCTAAGATTTACTGTTGGCATAATCAATTTTCCCGAGCGGATGAAGGTGCATTGATAGTTGAGTGAATAATGTATGCATTGCCTCCACACACACCAGGCATGTCGTTACTAGCATAGGTGCCAGCTTATTCTGCTTATGCTTGACT
This sequence comes from Kitagawia praeruptora, assembly GCA_037693485.1. Taxonomy (NCBI): domain Eukaryota; kingdom Viridiplantae; phylum Streptophyta; class Magnoliopsida; order Apiales; family Apiaceae; genus Kitagawia; species Kitagawia praeruptora. The sequence continues at coordinate 87,174,946 of CM075351.1, read as the reverse complement.
ATTTTATGGTGGTATTCAAATATCTTTCCTGCTAGGCCTGTATCATTCTTTATGTTTGTTTCTCTTTTTTACTTTTTGAATGTGGGGTGGACTTGTTTGACCCTCTGTTCCTTGTGGAAGCTTGAATTGTACTGACCCTCTATTTTACCTTTTTAGGCAAATAATGAAAGATAAATAAAAAGACTCATCTTCAATTATTATGGAGGTCAAAATTAGTGAAATCGGAATTTCCTTGCAAAATTTAGAAGAGATTGTAACTAGCAGCGGTCGTTATGAATTATCATTGCTCAAACCAGTATCTGCTTCAATAATAAATAAGTCTATCTTAAAAGTTAAACTCTATATAAAAGTTTTATATGTCCTGGTTATATAAATTTGTCCCTATTGTTATCCTATTATAATTTCTTGGTTTCTCGGTCATCACACTTTTCTTTAATTTTTTGGTTAATTGCTTGAGCCGGCTGCGCCCTGACGTGAAAAGATACAGTAAAACACTCATGTGATCAGTGTCTTTTCATTGTACATGATATAAATGTTATCCCTGTGCTCCTAACACTTTTATTAGCGTGATATATACTTTTCAGATTGATTGCGGTGTCAAGTCCCCTGCCAATATATCAATGGATATCAAAAAATTGGCCTGAACATTAGGTTTTCCTCCGACGAGATTTGAAGAAGGCTTCAAAACTACACTTGTAAACGTCAATATTTTGAAGGGTTAGGCTCTTGTAAATTTCTTACTCTTTAAGGCTAATGGTTTTTTTTAAGTTGTTATAGTTTTAAGTGGGGGGGGGGGGGGGTAAAAATCAAACTCTAAACCCCTCAGTCACTACTTCATTCTCATTCAAGCATGCACTTGAGACTTCTGAAATTAGTTTTCCATATGAAATTTAGCAGAAATGTTTGAACATCAAAGTGATGACTTCTTATAGTGTGAGTACAAATCGTACTCTTATAGCGTTGTGTTATAACATTCGCCAAAAGAACTCAGCAATTATCTGTGTTTTTGCAATTTAATTGCAACTATATCTCGCAAATTAATCCTGCAAGCTTGTATTAATTGTGAATAACCTAATCATTGTTAGGGAAATAGCTGACGTATCACTTTACAGTTCAAGATTAAGTTTAAATGACATTTGGGCTATCACCTTTTCTTTACTAAATTTATTAAAAATTATAATTTAAGATACATTTTTGTTTATCTACAATCCTCTACTACTACTATGCATTTGCATGCGTGTAATTTTTTGACCTGAAAATGAGCCGGAATGAATTCATATTAAAATGTGGGCATATATTGTGGAAATTTAGTATGAACCAAGACTTGTCCTTTTTTAACAAGAAGCAAGTATTTTAACATCCCAAAGTTTTTGCCTCTATTTTTGTATAAGCGAATGATTGCTTAATGGCCCACAATAACCTAATTCATTTCCGATCGAACATGAGATGCGATTTGCTATATATATTTCTTACACCACTTATGCATGTCAATTTTTGAAGAAACGGAAAACTAAATTTAGCCTTGTTGTAGGTGTTGTTCACACAAATTATTTGGAAAATGTGAGGAGGATGGAGAATGGTCGAAGACAAGCCTTTCTTTTTGAATACATGATTCATTGGGTTGTTGATATCTATTGCCACAAGGTACATTTGTAATTCCTACTACTTGATAGTGTTATATGTCTACCTTTAAGTTAGAGTTTTTTTATTCATTACGACCAATGCGAAATTAGAAATTTGATAATTTAAATTAAAATAATTTTAAATAGAACAATATAAGCCACTTCTCTGAATTGCAATTTTTAGGAACAAAAAAAAAAATAACAGGTAAAGTTGGACTATAAAAGTTGATTTCTCGATTGCTTATTAAAAGAACCAATCGAATTATCATGGATTATGCATTTGCTTTTTTTTTTTTTCCTATTTAAATTTATAATAGGCCTTTGTTTAGTCGATTTGGTTCATTAATTTACTGGTGCTTTGATGTAGTTTAGAATTTGGTCTACAAAAGATTAGTCAAAGTTGCTTGATTGCATATTGTGCTATTGGTAACAAGTGAAGCATATATTTTGTTAATTTACTTTTTGTGCTGGTTCTTCCCATATTCTGGTTGAGTTTAGAAGTAGAAATCTCAGCATATTTAATCAAAATTTGCTTGATTACATATCGTGCTACCAAAAGTTCCGGCATACTTTATCTTTGTTAACTTAGTTATGCAATGTCACTGTGCAGTGGAATCTATTAGCTTCCTAATAAATCCCTTTTCATTTTTAAGTTGTTAAAATATTGAAAGTTGTTTTTGGGTGCATTAAGGAGAGGTGTGATTCCTTGTCCGGAATAAGGCATTTCCATCAAATTATGAAAAATGTATTCAATAGGTAATTAATATATCTAAGTATATTTCATTTAATAAAAAGCAACATACATTATTATAATTAAATTTTCATACAATTTATTGTTTACTTGATTTGATACACTTTTTTTCTTTATTGTGTTCAAGCTTGAAAGTTGAGGTCCGCAAGTAGGTATTCAAAATTCCTTGATCATGTGTTGTGCTTCCTCTAATACTAGCTCTTCTAATACAAGTTGAAGCATATTTTACTATTTGTTTATATTCATTATGCAAAGGAACAAGATATATGGCAGAATCTTTTCACATAAACCCCTTTTCATTTTTAAATTGTCAAATTATTGGTACATTTGGAAGCGAGTTGGATGCATTCTCCATAAATGACATTGCCTTTAGATGATAAAACATGTAATACAAATGAATTTAAAGTTGTAGAGTAGGATTGGATTAGGCCAATGGCACATCCTTAGTGATGCATATTCTTAATGAATGCACAAATGACTTTGGATGCTCAAGATATTTGTAAAATTGCTGAGACCATGATTTCCATTCCAGCGTACATGATTTTGTGGTGACACCCTATTGAAAATTTGGTATATTGAAGGTTATTCGTGTTACCGTTTATTTTATTTGGCTCATCTCTCTTTAATTACTAAGATTGTGGTTTGCCTATTTTTTTATAGTGACTTTGATATGTGTATTTTAAAGGTTGTTTATATTTGTTTTCATAGTCCTTTTAATGGGTCTTCTAACACTAGACTTTGCGAGTATAGATCACTTAGATATTTAGTATTCGTAAGTAAGATAAGTTGAGCTGGAGAATTGTACACGGAAAAGTAATTGCATTTTTGCTTCTGATTTTTTAAAAAGTTTTTTACAGTTTCGTCGTGACATTTTGTTGATCTTCTTTTGAATCTTGTTCTGAAATTTGTCTTTACTTGAATATATAGCCTGCAAATCAGTCTTGAGTTTTCTTAATTTTTAAGGCCTTAAAATTTGTGGAGTTAACAAATGTTGGGCTGCAACAATTTTACAGACTCATACTTTGGAAGAGCAAACATATATTAACGTGTAATGTCTTCCTATTATTTTGCACAAATAATTCAAAGTAAGAATTTGTATATGTTATACAAGCTTATGTTTTCCTAAACAAAAGTATTACTTTTTTAGTTGAACAAACAATTGGGACCAAATAGATTATATTTACGGATTACATCGTTTTCTTTATACCTAATGACACAAATTCAGTATTTTGTTTGTTTTAATTATTTTAGCTAAGATAGGACTTTCCACTCTGACATTGTTGCTTAAGCGGGAAAGAAAGTGTCCGAAGTTGTAAATGTCAAAGAAAATTTCGCAGATTTAGTTTGTAATAATCATTGTTTGATTACAACTTTTTAGCGACTTATCTTACAACTTTTTAGCGACTTATCTTTGTACACACTCAGTTGTCTAGCGGTCAGAGTAAATGTGCATAAGAGAAATAAGAATCACAATTTTATACCCAGACTTGATATGGTAGTATGTATGTTGGTGAAACTTATACACGCTTTTTGGTTTATATTTTATGCTAATCAAGGTTGGTCATTTCAGGTAACATATTGAATCAAGTGAAGTAAACTAAAGGGTAGGTTGAATAAATTTGGTGTTGTGTGAAGCAACTATGAAGCAACTACAGCTACCGAATGTACACCTGTTGGATACTTGGATTACATAATTATGGACTCATACATTACGTTTTCGAACAAACATGTTCATTTTGACATCTCAAATCTTGAACGGGATATTTTTTTTTCTTGAATGTGCTAGAAGATAGAAGATGGCCCGTGCCTTGCACGGGTTATTATGCTAGTTATATATCTAATACGGCAACATACTACTTTGTGTTAGTTATATATCTAATACGGCAACATACTACTTTGTGTTTGTGTGAGTGATTTTATTCCATGCCAAATTACAAATTTAACCCTATTGCCCTGATTATCATATTCATTTTCTTCTAGCGCTTACTTTTGCTTACACTACTTCGTCTCACCGAGTTCTCCCAATTCCTCATTTTCTCTTTCTCCGCTCTCGACCGATGGATAGAAAAGCAGAATTTTCATATCAGGTTATTTGGAAGCATAGCGTGCATAGTGAAGAGAAAGAAAAGGTATTTATATTTCATCCTAGCATATCATCCCATTATCTTTTCAAAATTGATGAATAGCTTTGATGTGTTATGTGCATAGGTTTGATAATCAATTCATTTCGGACTAATTGTTTGACAATTTAGTTATGTATGTAAACAATTTAGTTATTAATGTCTTGATCAATGCCGGAAGAGATTCAACAATACCCACAACAGGATTTAATCAGGTGAGTTAACAAAATGGCACATCGTATTGATTGGGATAATATACATTTCCATATACATGATACTGATGCTAGATGCCAGAGGCGTTTACGTAGAAAGCAACTTTATATTGAATGCTCTCCTAGTATTAATAATGTTTCTGCTGCTAATGGTAGTTTAAAGAAGCTTAAATCTGTTAAAGATCAAATTTTTAAGGGTAATCATGAACTTGTGGTTGCATGCCCTAATGTTGTTAGTAATGTAAAACCCATTAGGATAGAATTTGGTGGTGAAAAAAATGATGCAGATTCTGAATTGGAGACTTTTAAAAGGTGGGAAAGCTTTGGTTTGTAGCGTCGAAGATGATGTTAGTTTAAAGAAAGTCGAAAATGTTTAAGATCAACAATTTCTGTGTAATTATGTAGGTACTGAATTGGAGATGTTTGAGGAGGGTTTAAGGCAAGATGGGGAATCTTTTCTGGAGAGATAAGGTTGTGCCGAGGAGAGAAGGCTTTTCTAAATCGAAAAGACATTATCGAAGAACAAGTCCACGAATTGAGCGGAGGGATCTCATGGTTCAGCAAGGTGAGGATATTGAGAATTTAAGATTTTCTTCTGGCATAGGAAATATGGATGTAATGGTTATAGAGGAAAAGTTTGACGATTGCACGAAAGCTGTGGTCAAGAAAAGGAGGCAAGTGGTTCAAGGAAGAGATAGTGTAATCAAGAAAAGGAGGCAAATGATTCAAGGAATAGACAGTGTAAATGATAATAATTTGCGACCTCGGTATAATTGTGATCAAAAGTTTGGCAAGTATGCTGGAGTCAAAGAGGTGAATGTTAATAGCTTGAATTAGGATGAAGAGGACACTGAACATTCTTCTGATTTAGAAATACTGGACATGGACAATAAACAGAACTTAAGAAAATTTGAAGTTATGAAAGTGTTTAATTCTTCAGTAAGTGTCCCTTTCAGTCAAAAATTTATTTGCCTTTGTTTTGTAGGAGTAAAGCTGCACACCTTTAATTTATCTATTAACTGTCGATATTGCTCTTTAAACTTCTAGGTGATTGAAGATTACCCTCAAAGAAGGGAAAGCCCAAGTGACTATAAGAATCCCGAATTCCGAGAAGAACTCATGGATATTCTTAGAAGGCCATTTAACCTAGAAGAATATAGAAGTTTGATGCAGAAGGCAAAATATCGGCACCTGATGGGGGGGCCTGAATACTCTGATGGACTGAAGGGAAAAGAAGTGTCAAATACATATGGCAAATCTCCCCTTGATTACCACCCTGGTAGGTTAATTAATAAGATAGTTAAACTCAAACCCTCCATGACTATTGTGTGCAAGGGTTAGTGTTAGGTATACTGTCTTTTTGCAGGAGTGCTAACGCCCACCCTTAATTTTATATATTACTTTGTTCCAAGTCACATATTAGTTAGTACACTGAAGAAACTGATAATGAAACTATTTGTTTATTCGTGTTATTATATTAAGCTCGCTCTACCTTGATGCCATCCTCTTATTTGGCAAATACTTTCAATTTTAAATTTTTATAATAATTTTAAATTTTAATGTCTTACAATGGTATTCAATCTATACTGCCACATCATAGTATAATGCACTGATAGTGTTCCATTATATGCATTGACAGTGTTCCATTAATGGAGATAATTTTCTTTCCAAATTTGGTAGCTATATCTTTGTTTATTTACTCTAATGTTTAGCCCTTGACCATGAATAATTCCTACAGACATATAGATTTATTTGGTTAAAATTCACGAAAAAATTAGCAAAAAGAATGTACACGCCAAATATATTAAGATGATCTTGGGTAGATTGAACTATGCCCTGGCTCCTATGGTCAATTTGCAAAAGCTTCATTTTTTGGATTTAATAGATAGTATGCACTCTTTAGTAAATCTCGGGGTGAGATAAAATCGAACCAGGATCCGAGTCAACAAGAGATAAGCCTTATATGTTTTTACTATTAGCATAAAGATAGAATTGGCCTTTTGTTTTGCAGATTTTTCGGCACCTGCACTCTGTCCTATAAATTTGGGTGAGAATGCCCTCCTCACCCACGTTGGCATCCATTATCTAGCAAATGCTTTAGGAACCAGTTTGAGAGAGCTCTTTATGGATAATTGCAGTAGAATATATGCTAGACTTGTAGCATCGGCACTGAAGGAACATTTGGAAGTTTTGTCAGTAGCTGCAGGACTCCCTAATGTATGTGATAGAGTTGTTAGTGACATTATCACTGAATGTGGAAGGAATATCAAGGATCATGATCTGGACGATTGTGAGTAAGTTTATTCGACTTCGTCGACTAGGTGTTGATAATTAAAAATGTTCCCTTAAGCAATATAATATTCTTTGTTCACTCTGATGCAGGAGGTTGACTGACTTTTCTTTGAATATCCTTGGTCAGACTTGTTCTGACTTACGTATGTGCCCTCGACATTGTAAGCTTGTCCAACTTGATTGACGTGGGATTATCTAATCTTGCCAATGGAGCCTAAAACTCTGTCGCAATGGATTCAGGTTTCTGCACATTCATTTTTTTTATGTCCAAGTCCGGTCCCAAGGAACCCGCACTGCTTATTGACAGCTCTGAAAATAATTTAGGAGGGAAAAAGCTTTAATAAAGATATTATAAGTGCACAAAAGGTAGGAGTAACGCAAGATTTCGATAGAATTGTCTACATAGATAATGTAATAGGTTGAACAGCCTTGAAATAGCATACAGAGGCTAAGTAAATACCCTTGTGTGGCCTTAAATATTGAAAAAATTGTGGCTTAATATTAACACAGAGGCCAGGCAAAAAGTTAATTGGATGCCGGTGTTCGTCTGATGCACAATGTAAGTGGTTTATTTTTTGCATTACAGCAATAGACCTTTGTTTTGTTGTTCACAACATTGGTTCTTCCCCCCCCCCCCCCCCCCCCCGTTCCACTAATAATATCCTAATTCTCTTATTGGAAATTTTCGAAATGTATGTCATCTTTCTATGTGAGTCACTGATTATTGATATATATCTCTTAAGGACACTGTTATCATTTTTTATGTTCCCTGAAAATTTACATATTTGTGTTGGAAATGTAGAATACAATCAACATATGGAGATATATATGCATAAAAGTCTGATTGGCTGATATACAATTTAAGTGGAGCAACAAGTAATTATGAGAGTTGTGGATCTTGGAGAAAATTATAGTGTGCACTACTGCAATCCGTAAATACCTGGCAAACAAATTGCTGTATAATTTATGTAGATATCATAACTGTGTCTTGCGTTTCTGCAAAAGCAAGGGAAAAGTAGACTATCTAGGTAAAACTGATTCGTTTTCTGAAATATTGTTTTTGCTGATTCTTTCATTCATATTGTGTACTTATTATGAAGTGTGATTAAATCAAAATTGCATCCCTGAAGGAATAATAGTATTATGCAAATAATGTTGCCATTTTTGCTTTGAGTTGTGATTGTTCATTGCATGTCTGTCTGTGCTTTCATATAACAGCACAGGTACATTTGGGCGACGGCTTTAAAGAAAATGAACCTCGTGGCTCAACGACCCAAGTTGCTCCAAATGCACTTGAGGCAAGTACCTTACTTTATGTTTACCTATTTACTGGGTAGCACGGGTGCGGCTATTAGGTAACGCACCGCGCACCGGGTGCGGTTCGGGTGCGGCGGTGCGCCGGAGTGCGGCGGGGTGCGTACCCGGTGCGCCACCCGGCGTATCCACGTATTTCTCGGCGGGGATTCGTGGGGGATACGGGAAGGGGATACGGGAGGGGTATCTTTTGTAATTTTCCATTCAAACAAACACTTACATCGACTGCAGCTCTCGTCATCTCCGCTGCCGGCTTCATCTCCGGTAAGCCTTTTTCTCCTTCCTTACATACATACATATATATATATATATATATATATATATATGTAACGATTTGTATGTATATTTAACGATTTGTATTGACTTCTTCACTTTGTATCGATTTCTATATATAGATCTTCAATTTGTCTGTTCGTTGTATTTGTTCGTTGTGTGTATATACGTAAGCATATACGCATATATAACCCAGCCCAGCAGTCTAGCACTGTTTGTAATTGTTGACCTTTTTTTTACTTTTTATTGACTTTGATTTTTCTGAAATTTAAGTCATTAAACTTCTTATTTAGTAATTATATATAAGATGGTTAACCTGGTTGAATATTTTTTCGATTTTAAATTGTGAAATTATTATTATATTATTTATTTATCAAGACTTGAGTACGGTGAACTTGTTGTATTTGACTATTTCGTTTTAACTTCAATATTATTTCTTGGTTTTGCTAATTAATTTATATCTATAATATATATTTTTAATATTTTAATATTTGCCGAATCCCCCGCACCCGAATCCCCATATTTTTTATTTTGCCGAATTAGCGAATCCCCGCACCGCGTATCCCCGCACCCGCACCCGCACCCGCACCCGCACCCTTACCCTTACCCTTACCCTTGCTTCACAGCCTATTTACCATGTATTAGTAAATTCCATCTTTTCTGACCTGCTTTCATGCACCTCTACTCTATCTAAATTTAGGCGTGCACACATGACTCATGTGTACATGATACTTAAAGGATGTCTACCTCTCTTCATTTGACTCTAAGAAGGTTAGCTAAATTTAAAATTTTTAGCTCATTGAATCCTTTTGCAAGCTGCTTTGGTGTATCAGATTTAGTAGGCTGTTTTTATTTTTATTTTTACCTAAATTCATACATAATTGGCTTAGGCTACCTTCCAAGTGATTGATAATTATAACATAATTGCATAGGACATCTTCTCTTTATACCAAAATGTTATTTACATGATAAAAAAATATTTGAATTTCAGTACGGACATAGGACGTAGACTCAACATATGCTTAATGTGTCTGTATATCTTAATGTCATTAGACTATTATTTGTATATCTTAATGTGTTTTTGATTCCTATCTATCGATGCTTGACCTTTTAGGCCTTAAACAAGCTCTTGGGTTCGGTCTATGTGTTTGGCTTCTATCAAAGTTATTTTTTAAAATGTATAGTGGTGATACATTGTTTTTTACCTGAGAAGACTAACAAGCTTGGTTCTATAAATATGAATTTTATCTATACGACTAATAGAAGCCATGTCTGATGTTATGAGGACTTCTATTGCACTTGCAACCTACCTGTTGCAGCCATACTAGCACTACAAGTAAGTACTTGAAACTGTTAACTAGGTTTCTTTTTGCTTATTTTCTTTGAAGAATTTAAACAAGATATATACTTTTTAGCTAAAATTGTTGTTAAATTCGTAATTAAGATCTTTCTCAAGCCAAAAGAGTAGATAAGGACTGAGTTACTCAAAGATATGTAATGCAATTAGCAAGAATAACCAACTGAATATAAAATTCAACAACATAGTTCAACCCTTCTAAAACAATTTTAATAATGATTTATGATACTAACACCCCTCAAGCTTTAAGAAACCATTTTAAGATGAGATAGCCTTTTTTTTTGATGAGATAGCCTATTCTAAACCTGCATAACTTTTTAAAAGAATTAGCCTATGAAGCAGGGATTCTTCACCTAGGTGAAGAATCGCGTATCCCACGCTTCGGGGGTGCGGGGGTGCGCGGGGGTGCGCACGGAGTGCGCCACGTGGCGTATCCCCGCTTTTCTGTCAAGGGGTGCGCCGGGGGTGCGCGGGGGTGCGTAGGGGGGGTGCGCGGGGGTGCGTATGGTCAATTTTTAATATTTTTTTTTGCTTTTTAATTACAATCATATTGTTATATATTCATTTATTATCACTTATATATGTTAGTTAAGTGATTTAAAAGCATTTTTATTACAATTTACATGAAATGTGAAAATTCAATGTTTTATCAAGTAGCTTTTCTGCAATGTTAAGTGATTTAAACAAGCTTTTATTATGTCTTTTATTTAGTAAGGAACTAAGGATGATGAAATTGAACTACTTAAGTATTTGACATTTTGACTATTTGGTTTAATTTGAGTGCTACTCTTCCTTTTTATTTAATATATATATATTATTTTTTATTTTTTTATTTTTTTTGCCGTATCCCCACGTATCCCCATTTTTTTTATTTTGCCGAATTGCCGAATCCCCGTATCGCGCACCCCCGCACCCGCACCCATGCTTCATAGGAATTAGCACACCAATCATCAATTTAGAATTGGGACCATGATTGCTGGTTTTGGCCTCTGTAATGTTGCTATTTTAATCCTTTTAATTGGATTTATTTATCCATAGAGGATAGTCTTCTGGTTGGCTGCATAAGGCTTTACCTCCATAGGCTCCAAATATAGGCTGTAGATGCATACAAATACAGTACTCCATAGGCTTTATCTCTTTATTTTTGCGCTTGCTAAAATGATTTGAAGTTTTATTTTAGGAAAAAAATGTTTGTGCATAAACATATGTCAAATATAAGTATATGAAATAAAACTGACGATCAAATTATAATTTATTTCATTCAACTATAATGGAAAGTTGTAAAATCATTGAATTTATTGCCAAATCACTTTACATTCGAGAAAATAATACAGATAAATCTTGGTACATAAATATTTCATAGATCAATTCTTTTTATTAATCTATCAAGAATAAAATACACACCATTATTATTTAGGGATCGAAAATAATTATTTATTTAAGAAGTTAATTTATTTGATAAATATTAGTTTATCTTTATAAGTTTTGCTGCACTACATTATTAAATATATGCCCCCAGCAAAACATTATTAAAAAATATTATTAACGGTTGAGGTGCAACTCTATTCTCTTCTATAAATGTGCGAAGGAGGTTGATAGTGTATCTACTTACAAGTCTCAAGAATATGACCATGCTATATGTCTAATAGTGTATCTTTACTTTATTATGTTTTATGACATTACAAAATGAATGAGTTGTGATTAGTCAACTGCGACATACAAATTCCAAGTTGGTTTATTGCCCTGTCAATTTTTTTCCTGTGATAGATATTGATGTAAATGTGTATTCTCTCTATAGCCCACTTACAAGAAAGACTAAGCTGAATAAAGGATAACTGGGACTGTTGCCGGGCAATTTCCTTATGCTCATTATAATTTGTGCCCAATAGCTTAGTTAATGACTTTTTAAATTAGGATCAACTTAGTGTGACTTATATTAGTTGCTTGCATCTATCTGCTGGAAGGACAAGCACATAGGCAGGATTGATTAATGAGTTTTGTGAGCACTGTTTGGTGCTGGAAGTAATATCAGGTTTAAATTTTGTGTCAGTGGTTTCTCTAGACTTGAAAACAAGGAGTAAAATACTACATGAGCATAACTAAGAACGCTTTCTCGGTAATGATGGATTTGATCTGCCTCTTTGTGCGCCTTCTATCTCATTCGCTCTCACTTCCTCTTCTATACATATATTGCGGTTCAATGTTGCCTTGGTAATTATATTCATGGACCGTACTTTTTTGTTGATTTTGTTTCCTTCTCTCAAAATCTATTTATAATAACTATACAGTTTCACTAGAAGAGCAATGCCCGCATTTTGAATTTACAAAGCATCAAAAAATGGCCAACATTCACTGTATATTTTATTAAAAAAAAACTTCATTATGATGAGTGATTAAGCATTTTTATTGTTATGATGCTTTTGCTAATGAGATATAGTAGATCTGAATGGTACAGACATAGTGTGTTATATCTTTGCTTTAGTTTTCTCGGGCATCCTCTTTCACTTTCCAAGGTGACCTTTTCTTTTCTTCAAGGTGAGATATATGCAATAAATGGGAATATTGCCAACGCCCGAGACCAAATTTTGTAATAGTTTCTTTAATTTTTGTAGAAGCAAGAGGTGCATGAGGATGATGATGATTTCGATGGGACTGATGCAGGTTCTCAAGCTCTGAAAACATTCCTTGAAGGTTTTTAAAAGACTTTTTTGTTTATCTGGGACATTTCTGTATGTTGAAGTAAAGGAGCTGCAAAATCAAATGACACACGCTTACGATATTGGTCAAGATTTTGTTTCCGTTAGGAAATTTTCTGTAACTATGTATGTGACTCTTAAAGATCAAATAGAGTATACATCTAATTGCCAATTTCAATATGAATCCATTTACACATTTTGTGTTTGTATTTATGATGAAGGCTTTGAGGCCGTATCTATCTTGTGCGTTGTGCCTTGTTCTGTGTCATGTTTTAATGGAGAAGGAGAAGTAGCACAGATTCTCGGATTTGTCGACCTGAAATGTAGCAGCCATGAAGCTTCAGATACATATTATGGCCAAATTGGTTTTGAATGTTGTATTTGTTGATCTTGCATGAGGGAGAGGGAGAAGCTATTATGGCAAGGAATAAAAAATCAAGGCTTAAGAAAATGCAATGGGTAGAAAAACACTCGTAAAAATCACTAATATAGCAATTCCTGTTATTTATGATTCAAGTGAATGTCAAGCCATATTACATTCTTGTCACCTCTCTTTTCTTGTAGCCATTGTGAATTAACTTAGGTTAAAAAGTTTCATGAAATAGATACTAATATAATGTACAAAAAAGCAAAAATTATTTTCACGTGCTCGCAACAACTGAAATGTATCTAGAGCATGCTCGTGCCTTGCACGGGCTATAAAGCTAGTTAATAAAGAATAAATGAACTAAAAGCATGTCAGCTATACAATTAAAAGCAAGGCAAATTGGGCCTTAAAGTCCAAGTGCCTGCGCACAAATCTAAGTTACATAAAGATCATCATTTTCTTTTCCAGTTTGACATGCTATAATTTTAATAAATTAAAACAAGTCATGTGAATTAAACATAAAATTAAACTAATCCAACCTGCATAGACAGTCACTACTAATTGTTATTCAAGCAGCCGCATACCGATTCCGATTATCACATGGCAGTTAAATAAAGGAGACAACAAAAAGACATGTACAAGACTCACATACAAATACACAGAGTAACACAACTATTGAATTATCAAAACAAAAGAGAGGCAAGGTTTTGTACCTGTCTGTGGCGAGGCGAAAGTATGTTCGAGTTTTACTTAAGTCTAATGGGTTTATTATATAGGCACAAAAACCCTAAATTAATTAAGGTAAATTCTAAAACTTTCGTAAATTCACACACATATTTTACATTAAATGATATCGATTTTTTAAAATCTTTTCACACTTCTTTCCTCTAATAATAAATATCATCCTTACTCAAAATATCTTGCACAAAAGAATTCTAAAAATTACTAATTAACATAATTATCTAAATAAATAAAAATAACTTAAAAATCTAATATCTAATAATAAAATAAAATAAAAAAATTAACGGGGTTTTACACAGAGACTATAGACGTGATACATAAATATTCATCGTCAATTTCGTTTGTTGTCTCAATATGATAGCCATTGTGGCGTATATCTTTAAAACTCAAAAGGTTTCTTTTTGATCGGCTAGAGAACATGGCATTCTCAATAAATAAATGTGTACCATTAGGTAACACTATATTTGCTCTTCCGGAGCCTTCAATAATATCTGATGCACCCGCGCGATATTGTATTTACATTAGCTTTAGCTAATATAAGATGCGAAAAATATTCTTTAATTTTCAAAATTGTATGTGTTGTTGCACTATCCGCCAAACAAAATGATTCCTCATCTTTCATAGCACATAATGAGCTACTACTAGCCATAATTCTTCATAAAACAAATATATAAATGAAGATTAGAATAATATCCAAAACAACTCATTCATGATAAGAGATAATTATATAGAATGCATAAAGCAAAGCCAATCATTATAGAGTTTGAAGATAAATATGAAATATTTAATAAACAAAAGCAAAGTCTTAATATATGGCCTAATTATTGCCACCACCAGATTTGGCTATCTCTTCATTCCCATCTTCAAAGAAATCACCAACTTCCATGTGAGTGAGGCCCGAAGGATCAACTGGATCTGCACCACCTCCAAGTTATGCTTCAAGATGAGCAATTCCCAAAGGATCATTTTGTTCAGTGAAATTAGTTTCAACATTTTTTAAAGAAGCTTGATAAAGGTCAACAAAGTGCTTGGAGGTACGACATGTACTTCTCCAATGACCTTTAATTCCACAACGACTACAAGTACTCTCACCCCTTTTAACCATCATACTTCCCTCGGGTTTCTCCTCATTTTTTGTCCATTTCTGGTGGTAGGGATTTCTTTTAAAGTTGGAGAGCTTTTGTTAATTACGGCCTCGACCATGCCCAAAACCACGACCACGGGCACGACCACGACCACGTCCAAATGGCTTATTACCTCCATGTTCATTATTAGTCACCGCATTCACTTCAGGGAATGGTGTTGAGCCAGTTGGACGTGCTTGATGATTTTTCAACAGAAGCTCATTGTTTTGTTTAGCAAGAAGCAAGACAGAAATCAGCTCAGAATATTTTGTGAATCCACATTCACGATATTACTGTTGTAGGAGCATATTATGGGCAGGGAAAGTGGAATATGTTTTTTCCAACATATCTTTATCGGTGATATTCTGCCACATAATTTTAATTGAGATGTAATTTTAAACATGGCTGAGTTATACTCGCTCACACTTTTATAATCTTGCAATCGCAAGTGTAGCCAATCATAGCGAGCTTTTGGAAGTATCACCATTATTTGATGGTCATACCTCTCTTTTAGATCCTTCCAAAGAGTTGATGGATCTTTAATAGTCAAATATTCAGTTTTCAGTCCTTCATCAAGGAGATGGCGGAGGAATATCAAAGCCTTTGCTTTCTCTTGCTCAGAAGTTTTATTTCCTTCTTTTATAGTGTCACCAAGGCTCATAGCACTAAGATGAATTTCGGCATCCAAAATCCATGTTAAATAATTCTTTCTGGTGACATCAAGTGCGTTGAATTCAAGCTCTGTAAGGTTTGACATTTTAAGAACTAAAACAGAAAATAAATTAATTCATCTTAAAGTAATCGAATAAGTAACAAATTAAACTAACAAGTAATTTGGGACGGAAAAAGTATGAAATAGAGCATTTTGGAATTCAAATACAAATGCAGATTCAAACAAAAGAACACGGATGAATGTTTGAATAGTTATAACTTGTACCATACAATACTATGCGACAAAATGCAACTTAGCTCCAAAAAGCAAAACATGATGATTGAGGAGAAAAATACTGTAATTGAGAAGTTATTAATGTACATGTTGATGCTCATACATTTTCTTTTTCTAATCTTCTTAAATTAATGTACACCACTCCAACCTTATTTTCATTTCTTCTTTCTGACAGCAACTCCACCAATCTTCTTGCATTTTCCTTATAAATAATATAATTAAATTGTTTCTTAACTATATTTAGGTGGCAAAATGAAAGATTTTTTCCAAAAATTCTCCTAAACTTAGTCCTTATTCATACATATATATTTAATTAGTATAATGTATTGTTTTGACATTTAATAAAAGTTTCTTTTCTAAAATTATAACAACAGATACTCAGTGGTGTGAAACATTTTGGTGAACTACATATACATATTTTGGTGAACTACGCATGTATATTTTAGTGAACTACAGATACTCTGGGATGTGAACTACAGATACATATTTTGGTAAACTACACATATATATATTTTGGTGAAGTACTACAGATACTTTGGGAAGTGAACTACAACATATTTTGGTGAACTACACATACGTTTTTGCATCACTTTTGTTATAATTTGAGTTAAGAGCCCGAATAAGGTGTCTATTGAAGTTGCTCTAATCTCCTTATTTATAATGTCCACCACTCTAGCATGATGAGATAAAAATACTTATTTCTTGTCATCTCAGTGTTCAATTCTTATTTATTTCAAATTTTGTTAAACAAAATATTCATTTATAAAGTACATAAACTTTATTATTTAAAAAAATTAGGTGCATGAATATTCCAATCGCATTTTCATTAGAATAATGCTAAATAATTCAAAAATGTTCCTCTGTTTTATTATAGTAATTGTCTATTTTTCACACGTTTTAAAGAGCTTCATCAATTGCATAGCTAAAATCATTTTTTTCCTAGTTTCTAACGTAATCTAATATAAGTTAAAAAAAAATCACAAAAAATCGAAAATAACAGTTGCATTTATATTGTGAAAACGATTTATAGCTAGGTTTGCAAGCAACATTTATTTTATATTCGGCAGGTGGGAAGTTTTGAAATGGATAAGGTAGTGATGAGATGACTTGATTTCATGCAAGTACGGGTTAGCGGAAGGTGAGGAATTATTGTTGGAAATGATTGAGAGAGAAGAAGTCATGTATAAGCACACACACAGTTGTCCCTTAGAAAGACCAGAGGGCAGTTTAATTTGATCACGCAGGGTTTATCGAGCACACAATATATATAAAAGTGCATGCTAGTGTTTGTACATATAGTTTGAGATGCGGAGATCAAGTTTATAGAGGATGATGATGATATATGAGAGATGGAAATTGTGCATGAAAATGTTGAAGTTTGCAATAGAGTTTCTCATGACATGCATGGAAGCTGTTGTTATAGTGATGAAGCAGGATTCCTCCTCCTCATCATTACTCTTCATGAATTCCAACACCTTATATATTGGTATTCTACCATAACTACTCTTATGTATATAATAACACTTATGTTCGGCATTTGTTGAAACTTGAAACATTTGTAAAGCACTGTGTTGATTGAGTTGCATTAGGCATTCGTTTTCTGTGTTGGTCACATCTGTAGTCCTCATTTCACAATTACATGTGTTGGTCTTTAGTTTACTTATTTATCAAATAATGAATTGTACGCCATATATGTTCTTTACCAACACCTAAAACTAGTGTTGGCATGTAAAAATTAAAATGTACCTTAGATGACTTAACTTTGATGGAGAAAGGGGAAATTTTAGGTGGGAAATGAAATTTTCGCTGGGAAATTCTAGAATCTTGCAACATTCTTGACAAAAAAAATGTAAAGATCATATTATTTTAACCAAGAAAATGAACTGGGTAGCTAAATAATTTGTTCTAAAATTCAAATTTTAAAAAAAATAAAGATTTAAATGAAGTTTGTACCTGAAAAAAATTATAGAAAGAAGTGAACTTGAAGTTGATGAAGCTCTGAAATTTCTTTAGTTTTGCTTATGAGATGCAAATTCAAGCTTCACTTGAGTTCAAATAGCTATTACAGAAAGCACACACTGACACAAACTGTGTGTGTTTCTTTATATATGGAAATGGCTGTTTGTATCACTGTAGGTTCAAATTATAGTGGCGCTTTCAAGTTTTTTGAAATGGAGAAAGGCTCTTCTTGAATAAAGTAACAAAGTAAAGGTATTAAAACATACTCCCTGCGTCCCTCTCATTTCTTTACAGTTTCTATTTTGGGACGTCCCTCTCATTTCTTTACATACCATAAATAGTAACTTTTAACAATAAAATACATTATTACATCCACTACTTCACTCCACTTTTTCAACACCTTACACTATTACACCTAATACTTCACTTAATTTAACAATAAAATTACTATTACACCCACTACTTCACTTATTTTAACAATAAAATCACTACTACACTCATTACTTCACTTATTTTAATCATAATCCTTGGTCTCCGTGAAAAAACCCAACGTAAAGAAACACGAGGGACGGAGGGAGTAGTAACCAGCACTCATATGTTCCAAAAAAATCAGAAACTTTTTTTTTTGGGAACTTGAAAAAATTGTTTGATTATTTAGGGGGACCAAAAAAGTCATAGATATGATTAATTATGACAAGCAAAGGTTATTGTATTGAAGTACTTCCTTCGTCCCAAAATATATGTCACTTTTGAAAAATTAATTTGTACCATTTTACATGTTCCTTTTCTTTACTAACCATTATCTTTAATATGTGTGTATTTTAGAAAAGGGACATGTAAAATGAAACGGAAGAGTATCAGTTTTGATTGGTACTCCCTCTATCCCAAATTAATTGTCACTTTGACTTTTTGCACGTAATTTAAGGTGCCTAGAAAACATAATTCCGTTAATTATTTTTTGAATTTTCCTTTTTGGACTATAAGTTTACAATTTAAATTTTTATTCGGGAAAAAAAAATATTAAAATATGTAAGGAAGTTATGAGCTTTTTTATCTTAAAATATGTATAAAAAATCAAACTAACAAGTAATTTGGGACGGAAAAAGTATGAAATAAAGCATTTTGAAATTCAAATACAAATGCAGATTCAAACAAAAGAACACAGATGAATGTTTGAATAGTTATAACTTGTACCATACAATACTATGCGACAAAATGCAACTTAACTCCAAAAAGCAAAACATGATGATTGAGGAGAAAAATACTGTAATTGAGAAGTTATTAATGTACATGTTGATGCTCGTACATTTTCTTTTTCGGATCTTCTTAAATTAATTTACACCACTCCAACCTTATTTTCATTTATTCTTTCTGACAACAACTCCACCAATCTCCTTGCATTTTCCTTATAAATAATATAATTAAATTGTTTCTTAACTATATTTAGGAGGCAAAATGAAAGATTTTCTCCAAAAATTCTCCTAAACTTAGTCCTTATTCATACATATATATTTAATTAGTATAATGTATTGTTTTGACATTTAATAAAAGTTTCTTTTCTAAAATTGTAACAATAGATACTCAGTGGCGTGAAACATTTTGGTGAACTACATATACATATTTTGGTGAACTACGGATATATATTTTGGTGAACTACAGATACTCTGGGATGTGAACTACAGATACATATTTTGGTAAACTACACACATATATATATTTTGGGTGAAGTACTACAGATACTTTGGGAAGTGAACTACAACATATTTTGGTGAACTACACATACGTTTTTGCATCACTTTTGTTATAATTTGAGTTAAGAGCCCGAATAAGGTGTCTGTTGAAGTTGCTCTAATCTTCTTAATTATAATGTCGACCACTCTAGCATGATGAGATAAAAATACTTATTTCTTGTCATATCAGCGTTCAATTCTTATTTATTTCAAATTTTGTTAAACAAAATATTCATTTATAAAGTATATAAACTTTATTATTTAAAAAAAATAGGTGCATGAATATTTCAATCACATTTTCATTAGAATAATGCTAAATAATTCAAAAATGTTCCTCTGTTTTATTATAGTAATTGTCTATTTTTCACACATTTTAAAGAGCTTCAATTGCATAGCTAAAATCATTTTTTTCCTAGTTTTTAACGTAATCTAATATAAGTTAAAAAAATCACAAAAAAATCGAAAATAACAGTTGCATTTATATTGTGAAAACTATTTATAGCTAGGTTTGCAAGCAACATTTATTTTATATTCGGTAGGTGGGAAGTTTTGAAATGGATAAGGTAGTGATGAGATGACTTGATTTCATGCAAGTATGGGTTAGCGGAAGGTGAGGAATTATTGTTGGAAATGATTGAGAGAGAAGAAGTCATTGTTAGTCACAGAGGCATGCCTGTATACATCTAATAACAAGCCTAATTGTTTGTAATGCTTTGCATTACTTACATGACCTCTTAATTGAGGGAACCTCTAGTTGTAGAGTTTCTATTTTTTTTGTACTTGTAATAGGCGTCAAATCCTAGTTGTGTAACTGTACTTATATAGTCAAGAATAATGCTTGAAAGAAGTTCCAAGGTTCATGCCTCAAGCAAGAAGATAAAGACTGTTAAATAATCACAGTTGGGATTTGAAGAAATGAAGAATTTGCCTAAATACCAATTCGAGAAGTACTTTTGTCTATTCGAGATGTCTAGCGTTCGAGAAGTCAGAGATTCGATATCTGAGAAGACACTGTTCAATATCTCTGAATGAACTGTTCGATATCTCATTCGATATCTCAGAGATTCGACATGTCTAAATACTCTATTCGAGAACTCAAGAAGTCAACAAGTCAAAGTTGTATTCGAGTTCTCAAAGAGTCAACAAGTCAACGTTCCATTCGATATCTCAAGGACTCCGAAAGCTATTCGATATCTCAGGGATTCGACAAGTCAAGTGTTCTATTCGACAATTCAAGGAACCCTGGAGAAAAGTATTATTCGAGAAGTGATTCGATATGTCAATCATACAATATTCGAGAACTCAGAGTTATCAAATCCTAGTTCTCGAATCAATCACTTAGCCACTTCTCGAATACATTCTTGGAGACAAAATACTGGAGAAATTGTACAAGTCAGAAACCTGCAACAAGCCAATGCACTTTATGGACCAAAATCTGTAACGTGCTCTGGAAAGCCTACAAGGAAGCTTGGAGTGATATAGAAGAGACAAAGAGCTAAAGAAGTGGATCTGAACAGAACTTTGTATAGTCAAATCTGTAGCCATTTGGATACTTACTCAAAAAGGATAGACATACAAGAAAGTAATTTATCATGTAACCTTATTTGTAGTAAGTGAGTTGTATTCATGTTCTATAAGAATACAATCTCACTTCTTTAGTTGATAGAGTTTTTCATACACACTGTAAGATATATCTCTTTGAGAAAAATGAAGCTGAGAATACTACCATTTGTATTCATAGATTGTAGCAACCTTTATCTAATAATATATTATATTAAAGTGATATTGTGTCTTGTGTTATTCTTTATCCGCACCTACACATTTGCACACACAAACACTTATCTGTTACACAGATTCAAGAACAAGAAAAGTTCAAGAATCCATTCACCCCCCCTCTGTATTCTTTTGCTGTATTCAATACTCAACAAGTGGTATCAGAGCAGGCTGTTTATTCAAAAATAGAAAAATGATCATGAGTTCGAATACACCAAAGACCACAGGAACGGTGAAAGTCCCTAAGTTTGACAAAGAAAATTACAACCTCTGGAAGATAAAAATGATGTTGTTCATCAAAGCCTCTCATCCTTTGTATCCTGAGATTCTCAAGAATGGTCCATTTGTTCCACAACAAGAAATCCCTAAAAAGATTGTTGGAACCACAACTATTCCAAGATCTTATGTGGCCAAGGAACCATCCAAATGGACATAATCAGAAAAGGAGATGGTTGCTCTTGACAGTCATCTCATGTTGCTAATTATTGATTCCATGGATATGTCAATGTTTGCAAACATTGCATCGTGTACATCTGCTAAAAAGATGTGGGATCATATTGAGCTTCTATGTGAAGGAACTGATGAGGTCAAGGAAAACAAGAAACAGATACTGGTCACACATTATGAAGCTTTCATGGCACAGCCCAAGGAAAGCATCACTGAGATGTTTGAGAGATTTCACAAGCTAGTTACTGAGTTGTAGATAAATGGCAAGGTTTATAGCACCAAGGAGTTGAACATGAAGTTTCTACTATCTTCACCAAATCATATAGAGCAAAGGGTCATTTCTCTAAGGGAAAAAGATTTGAACAAAATCACATATGATGTGCTCTATGGGGTTTTAAAAACTCATGAGCTTGAGTTGCTTCAGAAAAGGGCTATCCAAGCCAACCAAGGCAGAATGATAAACACATCATGTGCCTTGATTGTCAACAAATCTATTCAAGACCTAGAAGCATCTACAAGTCAGCTAAGGATAGAGGAGATAGTGGATGATGAAGAAACTGAAGCTGAGGTAAGTGAACCTGTTGAGGAGAAGGAGGAAGAAGAGTTCTATACTCTTGAAGAACTAGATAGAATGGAAAACACTTCATATGCTTTCATGGCCAGAAAATTTCCAAATATCAGATTCAAGAGGAACCAACCCTTCAAACCTAAAACCCAAAACCATTCATTCAACAAGAGCAAGGCACCTGTGAAAGCAAACAAGAATAAATTTAAAACCAGCCATGTGGATAGGTCATCTGTAAGGTGTTATAGATGCAATGACCTAGGGCATTTTGCCAGTGAATGCAAGAAGCCTAAAAAGAAGGATAAAGAGTTTCTAGAGCTTGAAGCTAAGTATGAGGCCCTTCTGAAAAAGCAGATACAAGGTAAGGCCTACATAGCTGAAGGGAGGTGTTGGTATGATTCTGATAGTGATGGAGAAGAGCAAGAATTTTGCAACTATGCCTTGATGGCCAATTCCAAGGATGACACATCTTCATCAGACTCTCAGGTACCATCTCTCACTACCATAGACATGTCTGTTTCTGAGTACAAATGCATGATTGAACAACTATCTGTTGAAATGTTTAATATTCATACTAGTATGACTGCTGCTAATGAGGAAATTGCTAAACTGTCTACTAGAAATGAAATGTTAATCAAAAAGAATGAGGAACTTGAGCTGACTGCTATGCAAGTAGAAAACCTTAAGAAAGAAGTTGAATATCTGCAGAATAAGGTTCTATGTTGCTAGTCAAATGGAAAAGGCTCTTAGGGATGAACTAGCTGAAAATGAATTCAAACTGAAAGCCTTTAAGAAATCATATGGTCTAGTGCAATCCTATTGTGAGAAAATTCAAGCTAAACCCAAGGCTGCTATTGGACTTGACTATGACACTCTTAAACAGAGGACATGCTATGCTGTCATTGAAGATGACATAGTTGTTCAGGAGGAAGTGCCTCACATTTTGAAAAAGGTTGATACTCCAATCTTTAAAGAATCAACATTTGAAATTGATAAGGATGCCATACTCATCAAGCAAATGTTGAATGATGAGGATGAGGCACAATCCAGTGAACAACAAGCATCCTCTAAGAGTGAGAGTGTCAAGCCAAAAGCCAAGGAGCCAGTAGGTGATTGGTATAGACCTAAGAATTTTGTTAAGTTTGTGTCAGCTGGGAAGAATGAATCTGAGAAGAAAGTGGCTAAGAAGAAATAGAAAAGAAATGGCAAGCTAGGGATTAACAAAGATAACAACTATGCTTATATGCCTAATGCCCCTAGGAAAATTTGTCAGAATTGTTTCAGTACCAATCATTTAACTCATGCATGCAAGAAACCTGTTGGTAGTGTGCCCAAACCTTTCTATGATTGTTCTGTGCCTTTAAGACATAGAGATGCTCCATTTTGTGATAAATTTGACTGTATTCCATGCAATATGAATGTTATGACTAGTTGTTTCAATTTGAGAAGGCAATTCATTGATGGTTGTATCAGTCACAATTCTCACACACACTACACAAGGTCAAAGTCTTCAAGTCCTCCTAGAGCTAGGAAGGTACCTCTGTCACCTAAGTCTGAAACCTCAGGTTCTAATACTTCTAATAGTGACAAGAAGACTAACACCAAGAAAGTTGATAAGCATGCTGTTTATGATAAAACTGTTTCTAAGTCACATGGACCCAAACTTGTTTGGGTACCAAAGGAGAAGTAATACCTTTGTGTTTGCAGGGCAAAGAAAGTGAAAAGAAGGTTATGTGGATTTTGGACAGTGGATGCTCAAATCACATGACTGGTGATATGGCCCTGCTATCACAGTATGAGGAGAAGGTTGGCCCAATGGTTGCTTTTAGAGATGATAGCATGGGTAACACATTGGGATATGGCAAGTTGAAAGTTGGTAATGTCATCATTGAAGATGTAGCACTAGTCAAGGGACTAAAGCATAATCTTCTAAGTGTGGGTCAGTTTACTGATAGAGGATTCAAAGTGGATTTTGACAAAGATGAATGTTTGATCACCCACAAGAAGACTGGTGATTTTGCTCTATCTGGAGTAAGGAAAGGAAGCCTGTTTGTAGCCAATATGGACTCTGCAAATTAACAAGGACAAAATTTGTTGCTTCTACTCAAAAGCATCAAATGAAGATTGTTGGCTATGGCACAAGAGGTTATCACACTTGAACTTCAAAGCCATTAATTCTCTAGTCAAAAGAGAGTTAGTGAGAGGCATGCCCACACTTGAATTCTGTCAAGAAGGAGTGTGTGAGTGATATGGGCTAAAAGTAAGCCCTAAAGACACATTTAATGTGGCATTGATTAGACCTAGAATGGTCCAAACGTGGGGCCCACCAGATGGGCCCAAACCCCAGTTATAATATTAATTTCGTAATTAATATTTAGGGATAATTAACAGCTGGGAGATACAAGTCAATAAGGACATTATCTCTACAAAGAGTAGCCTCCAAGCCACACAGTCATACAAGGAAACAGACTCCTACAAGGAATGGATCCGGAACCTTCCTAGAGGCGGTGACTTGCCCACCAAGTCACCTAACCCTACTACGATTTTAGGGCTTCTCAGCCTATATAAAGGGTCTGACCCCTCATCTCAGAACTACGTTTTTTATTGGCTTGATTCTCTTAAAACAGAGATACGTAGGCATTCTGTGAGGACCGTTCAGTCTCGAACGCAGAATCAGCCATTAAAGCTCGAAGCTCACAAACCCTAGCCGTCATAATCATAACCTAGTTTTTATTCCACAACAGTGAGGCTTGTCAAAGAGGAAAGATGAAAAGATCAAGCCACAAGTCAAAGACAGTGACATCAATAACCAAACCCCTGCAACTCATTCATATGGATTTGTTTGGGCCTGTCAATATTATGTCACTAGGAAGAAAGAAGTATGCCTTGGTGATGGTTGATGACTTTACAAGGTATACATGGGTGGAATTTCTGGAATCAAAAGATGAGGCTCCACAAGTAATCATTGAGCACATAAAGAAAGTTGACAAAAGAAGCAAAGGCCAACAATGCAAGTGTGATTGCATTGAGAAGTGATAATGGAATAGAGTTCAGAAATGCCATACTTGAAGCATTCTGCAAAGAGAATGGAATCTCTCAGCAATTCTCAGCTCCAAGGACTCCACAACAAAATGGAGTTATTGAGAGAAAGAATAGAACTCTAATTGAAGCTGCTAGAATAATGTTGCTTGATGCAAAGATGCCAACATGTTTTTGGGCTGAGGCTGTGAACACTGCATGCTATATCCAGAACAGAACCCTCATCAACAAAAACACTGGAAAGACACCTTACAATTTGATGACTGGAAAGAAGCCTACTCTAAAGTATGTTCATACTTTTGGAAGCAAATGCTTTGTATTGAAGGATAATTCAAAATATGTTGGAAAGTTTGATGCAAAGGCATTTGAAGGAATTTTTCTTGGATACTCTATGGAAAGAATTGCATACAAAGTTTATGTCATCAGTCAAAAGAAAATTATGGAAAGCACAAATGTGACATTTGATGACAGCAAACGACCTGGATTAGAAGAAGCCAATGATGAAGATAAAAATCCATTAAAGTTTGATAATCTAGATGATTCTGATGAAGAGATTGAAACTTGAGTTGAAACTCAAGTTCAACAAACTCGAGTGAATGATGTTATAAGAGAAGAATTTGTGCCAATCAATAGTGGAGAAACAAGCATCCAAGACACACCTGTGAATAGTGGCAACCTCATAGGAGGAGGAAATGAGAATGATCATGACTTGGATGATGAAGCAACATAAAGAATGGGAAATCAGACTGAGCATTCAAGGAAATGGGATAGATCACACACTGCAGAGCAAATTATTGGAGATCCTAATGCAGGAGTAAGGACTAGGAGAGCAACTCAGAATGAGTGCCTCTATGGCTATTTTCTATCTCAGATTGAGCCTAAGAAACTTGATGATGCACTGTTGGATCCAGATTGGATTATTGCCATGCAAGAGGAGCTGAATCAATTTGAAAGAAACAAAGTATGGGAACTTGTGCCTGCACCAAAGAATAGAACCATTGTTGGAACAAAATGGGTTCTGAAGAATAAGATGGATGAAGATGGTGTAATAGTAAGAAACAAAGCAAGATTGGTTGCAAAAGGATACTCTCAACAGGAAGGAATTGATTATGATGAGACATTTGCCCCTGTTGCTAGATTGGAAGCCATCTGAATATTCTTGGCATTTGCTGCTCATTCAAACTTTAAAGTTTATCAAATGGATGTCAAGAGTGCATTTCTGAATGGAGAGTTGGAAGAAGAAGTTTATGTGCAACAACCACCTGGCTTTGAGGATCCACATTTCCCAGAATTTGTCTACAGATTGCTTAAGGCATTGTATGGACTTAAGCTGGTTCCAAGGGCATGGTACGACACTTTATCACAATTTCTCCTTGAAAATCAATTCACTAGAGGCACATTGGACAAGACACTGTTTTACAAGAAACATGGTGATGATATTATCCTAGTTCAGATCTATGTGGATGATATTATATTTGGCTCTACAAATGAGAAGCTGTGTGAGAAATTCTCTAAACTCATGCAGAGCAGATATGAGATGAGTATGATGGGAGAGTTGACATTCTTTCTTGGGTTTCAAGTCAGTCAAAGGAAGGATGGTATCTTTATCAGTCAAACCAAGTACATCAAGGATTTATTGAAGAAGTTTGACTTAGAAGATTGCTCACCTGCAAAGACACCCATGGCCACTGCCACTAAATTGGATGAAGATGCTAAAGGCAAGAAAGTAGATATCTCAGTCTACAGAGGCATGGTTGGTTCTCTACTCTACCTCACAGCAAGTAGGCCAGACATCATGTTTGCTACATGCCTGTGTGCAAGGTTTCGATCAAATCCAAAAGAATCACATTTGATTGCTATAAAAAGGATCTTAGATATCTGAAGGGCACTCCAAACTTGGGTCTATGGTATCTTAAGGACAAAGGGTTCAATCTGGTTGGTTATTCTGATGCCGATTATGCTGGTCTGATGCCGATTATGCTGGATGCAGAGTGGATAGGAAAAGCACCTCACGTAGCTGCCAGTTTCTTGGACAAAGGTTAGTCTCTTGGTATAGCAAGAAACAGCAATCTGTGTCAACTTCTACAGCTGAGGCTGAATACATAGCTGCTGGAAGTTGCTGTGCTCAAGTGCTTTGGATTAGAAATCAACTTAGAGATTATGGACTTGTGTTGGAAAGATTTCCAATCATGTGTGACAACACAAGTGCAATCTCTATAGTTACCAATCCTGTCAATCATTCTAAAACAAAGCACATTGACATCAGATATCATTTCATTAGAGAACATGCAACTAATGGAACCATTGAGTTGCATTATGTCTCTACAGATAAATAACTAGCTGACATATTCACTAAGCCATTAGATGAAGCCACCTTCACAAGGTTGGTTAGTGAGATTGGAATGCTGAATTCTTCAGATTCTGGCTAAAGTGAATTTATCATCTAGATTGTTGTAGCAGTAAACACTTACTTTATCTAAATTCTCAATATTTTTGGAGTAAGTGTTGGCTGAGATATATGATTTATAAATATTTCAAATCTGTTGCATATGTTGGAAAATCATATTTTGTCAACTTGAAATTTCTATGAAATTTTGAGAAAATCACTGTTTAGTTTGCTAGAATATTCTTCATTGAATATGACTGGTAAATTTTAAAAGATAGTGAAAATTGATTTTTGTGAGTGATGAGTATATTTCGATAAGTCAGACTTCTCGAATGGTTCACTGTTCGACATCTCTAACAAGTCTCATTAGAGCACTCTCGAGTTCTCGAATAGAGTCTTTTAGAGATATCAAATAGAGGTATTCTTGACTTCTCGAATATGGTAATTGAGTTCTCTAATGACTGAGTTCTCGAATACTGTATTTGAGTTCTCGAATCATTTGAAAAGGCTGAATTCTCGCTGAATTTCAACCGATTTTGGATTTTTGTCTAAGATTTTAATTCACTCATAAAAACACATTTTATTTAATTTAGAATTATTTCTAAGTTAGATAACTGCTAGCTATGAGTTACAATCTACTTAAGTTATCGAATAAGCCTTTCTTGACTTATCGAATAGTTGTTTTCTACTTCTCGAATGCCTGACTTGTCGATACAAAACATATATCTAATCGACAATTCAAGTACTTCATACTTATACAATTTTACATCTATTCGACTCATTTCATTCGATTTCTCAATCATCTAAACTCTCAAAGCCTCTGAAAACCCTAACTACAAAAGCTAAATTTCTTCTTCAACCTTTACTCTTTTATCTCTTCTCTCTGTCTCAATGGCAACCGTGAAATTCAACACCAACTTTATCGCCCTAACCAGTGATGTTGAGGCACCCAATGCAAATTTCAAATGCTTTGTAAAGTGGATGTCTGAGTCATACATCAAGGATGCACTTTCAGTCAACCCAACTCTGTATCTAGACCTCCTGGAACAGTTTTGGGGAACTGCTACTGTGGAAGTTGTAGCCCTAGAAAGCGCAATAACATCGTATATAATCTACTATAAGATTCAGGACAAGGAAATCACTATCACCACTGAAGACATGAATCAAGCACTAGGCCTACAACAAGAGGCAAATGACATACAGGCCATAAATGTAGAGTTAGAAGAATTCTTTGAATTTATCAACTACTCAAATGTGATCAATCTTGGAAAGTTGAACAAGAAGAATCTGAGAAAAGAGTGGAGCTATGTGTTTGCAACTCTCCTTCAAGTCTTCACTGCCAGGAAGTCTAGTTTTGACCAAATCAGTGCACCTACGCAGCAAATTGGCTATGCCTTGGCCTATGGGAGAAAGATAGATGTTGGAAAGATCATTCTACAGGAGTTGTATGAGAGACTTGGTAAGAACTCAACCAAGAGAGGTACTGACATTTTCTTCCCTCGCTTTATTCAATCTGTACTTAATTTTAAAAATGATAAATTGATTGAATTATCTGGGATAGATAGAAATAGAATAGGCTATCCTAAATCCATGACCAAAATCATTTTTGGTAATTTGGAGACTAGGAATGATGTGGATGTAAGACTTAACATAACTCCTCATATGGAGGGTTTGTTTAGGACTTACCCCCACAACATGCCAACATTTCATTCCAAATCTCAGTTAGCACAGCCCAAGCAAGTAGTACACAATGCTAACCCAGGGCCTGCTAACCAACCCTCTCAACCAAACACTCTACCAAACACAGAGCCACCTACATCATCCTCTCAACAGGGTGGTGTTAGTAAAAAGGAGAAGAAAAGAAAACAGGTTGCTTATGCACCTTTAACCATCTTATCAGAAGCAGCACTGGCTGTTGAATTAGGTATAGAAAGTGAGGAACCTGAGTCACCCTTACTAAGGCCACAGAAGAAAAAGAAATCTAAAACCACCTCTTCAGTCACACAAATGGCTGAAGTTGTAAAAGCAGGGGCAAACAGTTCGCTAGATGTATCTTCTCAATAGGGTGCATCTATAGAATCAAGCATCCTCCCCAATACACCTATTTGTAAAGAGTAAGCACCTGGGAGTGATAAGGCTGGCACAACACTGAGTGGAGAGCACATCACATTTGAAACTCCCTCTATTTCTCAGGGGGATTTGCCAAAATCCATTCTAAAAGACATTTCTCTTCCAGAATCTACATCTCGAATTTCTTTGGAGCCTGTAATTCAAGAAATTGAAGAGCAAGGCATTGATCACCAATAATTCTTTTCTCTTGGTGAGCCAATGAACTCAAGTGACTTAGTGCATGACACTTTGCTCACCACCCAGAAACCACATTCATATGGTGAGGGAATGCTAGCTTGGGCATATCCTGATGACACCATCACAAACATAGAGGATTCACTAGTTTTTACTAGAGACTCTGTGCCTATGTCAACTACTGTTGTAACTCATCCCACTCCTGTGGAGACAACAGTAGTAGAGTCATTCCATCCGGTTACAGAAGTTGCATCTGTAACTGAGGAGTCTAGCTTGCCTAGCTCTAGCTCTGACTTTATGTCACAATGGCTGAAGCCTGTGCAACATGACAGTGCTTCAGGATCAGGATCTGTTCCACCACAATTGACGGTTGAAGCACTTCAAAGCTTAGTTGTGGATCAGATTCCTGAGTTTGTCAAGATAGCTCAGAACTTGGTCACCTTTAATATTCCTAATCCAGACTATGAAGCCATTTTGCTATGCCATAGAGATGATATGGAAATGCAAAAGGCCAAGATAATTGATGATGCTGAGAGAGATGGCAATGTAGATGCCTGGTTGCAAGGAAAATATGATATTACTCTTGATGAAGCTCTTCAATATCTCAGAGAGGAATACATTACTTCACTAGGTTTCAATGCCAAATCTCTGACTCCTGGTGAAGTGTATGAGGCTATGAATGATTCACACAAGGGATTCATCAAGGCTGCACACTATCTTGGAAAGGGTGTCAAAACTGAAGTCAATAGAGTGTGTGATAAGACAACCACTACAGTGGAAGAAATCAATAGGGCCTTTGATGCAAAATTTCCTCAGCTAGACAATGTGTTCAAGGACCTCAAACACTTCAACACCACCTGCACCAAGATGGATAATGGTCTAGCTCTACTCAAGGAAACTGTCAAGGATAATGCCATGCTGAGGACTATGTTCAAAAATCTATATGGAGATAAGCTAGTGACTGAGGTCCTTGTGCATGAGATGTCCAAGTATGAAGTGAAGAGACTGCAAGACCAATCCCTATCTGGTTTCAAGGCCAATGAGCTATTCACTAAAGTGGATACTCTTGAAAAGGAGGTAGTATCTCTCAAAGAATCCAATGATCATTTGACAGAAAAGGTTGCAACTCTAACTGAGCAGTTGAGCACTCAAGCCACCAACATAGCTGAGGTTCTTCTGCATCAACAATTGATGTTGTCTGCAATGATGAAGCATATGGGCCTCCCTCTACCTGAAGAATCTTCAACCCCAAAGGTAACTCCTACAGCCTCTGTACCTGACAACAAGCCTAAGGAGGAGAAGAGGACATCAAGGAACTCAAATCCAAAGGGGGAGAAACCTCAAGCTAAAGGCATTAAGTTAAATGAGGGTGGTCATCAAAGGATTGCAAAATCTACAACCCATGTTCCAGGCAAGGGAAAATCCAAGGTTGATGAACCTCAATCCTCTCTGCCAGTGGTCACTCTACCACCTGTGCACATCACTACACCAAGTGGCCAAAAGCAAACTGTCACTACTACAGTAGTGGCAGGTTCCATGCCAAGTGATCTAGTCCAAGCTTCCAGACATGAAGATGATCCAGTGGAGGTTAATGTTATTACAGAGGCCAAGCTGATAGAAGTAGCAAATTCAGAGATTTATCATGATGCTACATTCTTGAAGTTTCTGCAAGCCTCAAAGACAAAGGTTGGAGGAGATACTTTGTTATATAGAAGAAGCCTTAAAGATCAAATCAAATATCTAACAGTTATTCCAAGGAAGCTAAATCAAATCTTTCTCAAGGAAATTATGACGGTGACCAATGGCAAGATATGACACCTATCTATTGACACATTGAAAGCCCTAAAATTCACTGAGATTGATGCTATCTTGGAACTAATTGAGCAGAAAGGGGAGAACAACAAGAGTCTGTACACTGAACTGAGGAATGGTCAACAAGCTAGACTTCCTGAAGTATGCATCAAACCAAGAACCATATTCTATCAGTCTGGTACTAAAATTCAAGATGTTAATCAGTTGGTTATCCCCAGTGATCTCACCCCTCGAAACCACAGACTCATCATTGCTGTCACTGATCAGCTACAAAAGAAGGATGGAGTCAGAACTGCTGAAGAGTTGGAAGCACTACACATCCTCAGAACATTCATTGCAACTGGTGTAATTCCAGAAATGGCTCAACCTAGGAGAAATAAGGATGATGAAGATGAAGACAAAAGTGATGGGAGGAGAAGACATCACAAGAATGATAAGGGTGATAAGGATGAGAAGAAGAAAAAGGACAACAAAGACAAGAAAGATGGTGATGACCAAGGCAAAGTCTATGAGAGGAAGATTGGAAAAGAGAAAGCCTTAGGCATTGCAAGCAGTAAACTCACCACAACACAAGACTCTAAGTCTAGGGTGAATACTGTTAGTAATGACCTACGAAAATCTGATTTAATGGCTTCTGCAACTGTTTTACCACCTCAAGAAGAGAAGAAGATTCAAATCAAGAAACCAGGTGTATGTTTCCATAAGCAAACTGCTAATGGAGTACTACAATAGTCTACAAGCAAGGGTCATAAGTTTCTTCCTAGCAATCAAGTAAAAAGAATTAAATTCAAGCATGCTGCAAAAAGGGTGAAGTTATCTAAATCAAAGGCACTGACAATCACTCCAGGATTAAACCTACCACCTCTAGATGAAAACTATGATGAAGACCAACTGCAGTTCCTATGGGCTCAAAGAATCTATCTGTTAGGAATATGTTGTACTTGATGATACTTCACACTCAATCAAATTGTATAAGTCATGTTTTGTAACTGTCAACGGATGAGACATTATAACTCTATCCGTTGACAGGTAGCTCATCAACGGATGAGGTTTTGTAGCATACTGCAGTATCTCTATGTTATCAGTTGATAGTGTTTTTATCCACAGTCATGTTGACCATCAATGGATAGACAGAATAGGGTAGCCAATTGTAAATAAGCTATGCTATGTAATTTTGTCTAAGTGAAAGTGTATCAACGGATGAAGACATAACTCTATCAACGAATACAACTCAAATCCACTCTGTCAACGGATACAGCACAAATCTCAATGTCAACGGATAATCATTGACACCTACTTCTATGCTAGCTGGGAATTAGCAGTTGATAAGGACAGGTTTGACTGACAGATCACATGGGTTGATAGTAGGTATAAAAAGCAGTATGGCAGCCATACTTTGGAAACGTAGAAGAAAGAAGCATTCCATTTACACAGTACATACAAGAAAGGTGCAGGGGACATATCTGTTCACAAGGACAACCTTTCGGCTACATGTGGATTTGGAGTGGAGTAGCAAGTCAACTTGAATTAGATTAATATTATCTTATTCCTGTAGTACTTGAAAACTTGGGATTTATAACCAAGTGTAGCAACTCTTTAGAAACTAAGAAAACAGACATATTTGCTTAGGGTTTCTTGAATATCCTTAGAAGCAAAGTGTTGTAAAACAGAAGCTGTGTACATTTGTATCATAGAGTTTTCTTCGAATAAAAGTCTCAGGTGGTACATTTAACCACCTGATTTTTTATGTGTTTGTGAATCATTTCTTATTCAGCAATTATCTTCTTGTAGATTTCTGTGATTCTTATCAGAAATTATAAATATCAAGAATTGTATTCAACCCCCCCTTCTACAATTATACAAGTGTGTAATCTGGGAATAACAATTGGTATCAGAGCAAGCTTCTAACATATTTGAAGTTTAAAGATCAACACACTTCCAACATGTCTAAGAAGGATTATGGAGTGAAGATACCAGTTCTTGATAGAGAAAATTACTTTCACTGGAAAGTAAAAATGCGTCTACATCTCATGTCTATTGATGAAGGTTTTGTAGATTGCATTGAGAAGGGTCCTCATGTTCCAATGAAGACTGCATCAAGACTTGGCCTTGCTGCAGATGCACCAGACACTTACATTCCCAAACCTGTTTCTGAGTGGAGTACTGAAGACATCGCAGAAGTCCACAAAGATAAAAAGACCATGAATATTATGTTTAATGGCTTAGAAACAGATATGGTTGACAATGTTATCAACTGTACTACCTCAAAGGAAGTATGGGATATTGTTCAAACCCTTTGTGAAGGTACGGAACAGGTAAGGGAGAACAAGATGCAACTACTAATCCAACAGTATGAGCACTTCCATTTCAAGAATGGAGAGACATTGAATGACACATTTAGTAGATTTCAAAAGCTACTAAATGGCTTGAAACTGTATGGAAGAATCTACCAAGTGAAATATTTTAATCTCAAATTACTGAGATCACTGCCCAAAGAGTGGAAGCCAATGACTGTTTCTCTAAGAAACACTCAAGAGTACAAGACATTTACTCTTGAAAGGCTCTATGGAACTTTAAAGACATATGAACTAGAAATGGAGGAGGATGAAGAGATTGAGAAGGCCCAAAAGAAAAGTGGGTCAGTTGTACTTGTTGCCAACTTGGAGCAGAAGGAGGAGAAGAGGACTGAAGCTGCTAAATCTACACCAAATAGGGAGGTTTGTGAAGGTAGAGCAGAATCAAGCAAAAGCAAGGAAAAAGTGTTTGAAGAAATGAGTGTCCTTCAGCAGGATGAATTGGATGAGATAGATGAGCATTTAGCCTTTCTATCTAGGAGATTCTCTAAGCTGAAATTCAGAAGAAACTCTGGGGTGGCCAAGCCATTTAACAAGGATTTTTCCACCAGCAACTATGTGGATAAATACAAAATTAAATGCTACAATTGTGGAATTGCTGGCCACTGATAGAATATATTTTATATATATTTTAGATGATTTTATTCTCATATTTATTGTGTTTTGCATTGATTTGGATTTTTATTTAATAGATTTGATTGTTTTATTGTAGGAAATAAAGAATTCATGACTTGGAAGGATTTGCTATTTTGGAGATAAAATAGGAGAAAATTCTTATTATTGGGCTACACGGGCTGTCTAACACTGTTTGAGCCGTATCTTGAGTTCCAGAAGTCAGAATTTGACGATCTTACTATCCACGCGAAGCTTGTGGAATTATCTTTAATTCAGATGTGGTCCAGTAAGCAAAATCCAGTTGGAAGAGCCCAGAAACAGAGGAGAAAAATAAGTTACGAATTTTACAAGAAAATCCAGCAGCTTCCAGAAATTCAATTTGAAGTGGGAAACTTGCCATCTTCTATTCCAACTCTAAGAAGGCAATTGCTTGGAGGCTAAATCAAGAGGCTATATAAACACATCTTGGGACACATTATTAAGAATGAAAAATTATTAGGAGGTAATATTATATCAGATAATATAGTTTAGAGTAGATTAGTATTATTATTAATTGGAGATGTAGAGAAACACCATG
This sequence comes from Kitagawia praeruptora, assembly GCA_037693485.1. Lineage (NCBI taxonomy): Eukaryota > Viridiplantae > Streptophyta > Magnoliopsida > Apiales > Apiaceae > Kitagawia > Kitagawia praeruptora. The sequence goes on along the minus strand of CM075351.1, from coordinate 87,139,570 downwards.
ACTCTTCTTTTGGGTGACAACATTGAAGTTTGAAGGTTTTGTTCTCTTAATCTTTTCTTTGTTCTTATTAGTTTAATTATGTTTTCTTGTTTTACTAGTTATTTTACTTGTTTAATTATTAGCGAGTAGTTATTTCTAGGGCTTAAAGGGAAGCCATGTTTGCACTAATATTGGCATGATTTTCATAGTGGTTTGATTGGTTATGGTTAATTCTGATTGATATGTTTTAATCATTAATTTGTGTAATCGGCCGATATCATGGATTAATTATATGCAAATAGGGGTATGGATCGAGAGATTTACTTACTAGAGGCACACATACGATTAGCAGAATTGAATTTGAGTGCGGAAGCATCATTGGATTTCTGAGAGCGTTAATTCTTGGAAGAGATTAACTTGACTCTAATTACCTGATTGATTGAATTACTAAAAGTGGTTAATTGTGTTGAATGTTTCGAGAGTGTTAATGCTTAAAAGAGATTAACATACTCTAGTTATAGGATCACATTGACTGCTTTAGCTTAAGAGCCAATTGTGTAAGCATGGTGGACCTGATTGCCCTAGGTTTTAAATAATTTGTTTATCATCTGTTTAATTAGTGTTAATTTAGTTTAATTGGTTAATTAATAATTTCACATATTCGTCTGACCCTTGAAACAATTAGCGATAACTGAAAAGGAATTAGTAGAACCTGTCTCCTTGTGGATTCGACCCGCTTGCCATCTGTACTAGCAATAGACACCGTGCGCTTGCGGTTAGGTATAATTTGACATATCAAGTTTTTGGCGCCGCTGCCGGGGAGATAGCGAGTTTCTATTTGATTTTAATTTAGTTGTTTAGATTGTTTCCATTGTCTCATTGGAACTTTAGTTTCAATTGAGGCAGATTTTACTGCATTTTCTTGGCTTTGTTGAGTGTTTACAGGTTACTAAGGGTGAAGTTGATACTTTAGCACTACTTTCTTCCATGTTGGAGGCACGCACTCAAGAAATTGCCTCATTCTGCCTTACAGAGCCCACTATGCGTCCAATGAGTATCAATGAGATGTCACAAGTGGCCCCTAAAACTTACAACTTCTGTCAAATTTGCGGTGTGCAGGGTCACTTTGGTTTTGAATGCTCTTACAATGTCTATAATTCTCAGAATGCTCAGTTGGGACAAATGAATTCTTTTGAAGAAGGATATGGGTACAATCAGTATTCAAACACTTTTGATCAAGAATGCGTGAATCAACCAAATTTCTACTACCAGGACAATGGTGCTCAAAATTTTTCATATCATAATCAGCAACAGTTTGAGCAACAATATTATCAGTCATATGAGCAGCCGCCACAGCAAGAATATCAATATCCTCCTCTACAAGAAGATCTACATGTTTCTCAACCCAGCGTAGATGTGCGAGCTGATCAGACAAATGAGATGTGGGATATCCTGAATAAACTGCTAAAGAGTTCTGAAGAACAAGCCGAGAAGATCAAAGAATTAGAAACTCAAAGTTTGGCGATTGAATCTCAAATTGCACAGTTGGCTAACTCTTCTACTACAGGGCAGCTCGACTATTTACCATCATCATCAATCCGATCTGAAGAGGACCTGATTGCTATCAATCTCAGAAGTGATCAGGAATATGATAGTTTCTCCATGTATATTGATGATGAGGCCATTGATAAAGAGGAGGAGCATGCCACCGATGATGAGATCAATGATGTTGCTGTTACCGAAAACAATGTGACTGATGATGAGGCTACAAAGGAAAGCAATACAGAGATGGTTGTTGTTTCTCTTCCACAACCTGTGCCTAAGCTACCATGTATTGATAAATTTGCTCTCGATCTAGCCTCTATTTACAAGACTTCTTTGCTCAAGAACAATTATTTCAAGGTTGATGTGATAACAAATATTGTCCAAGATGATATTTCTCAAATTCTGGTTGAGGATCCATACAAAGTGGCTCATACGTTTCAAGCTCGAGAAGAGGGAGAAGATGGAAGTGTCTTATTAGCCAATGATGTGATAAGCCAAGATGTCCGAATGACTCCAGTGAAAGTGAGGAGTGAAGAAAAGCCACCACCAGAACCTCCACCTTATGTCAAGGGAGTTCAATATTTTCGTGGTGTTGAATTTTATCGCTGTTTTATCACAAAGTTTTCTAAAACTGCACAAGCACTCTCTCTATTGCTTATTAATGACATATTTTATTTTAATGATGCTTGTTTGGAGACTTTCTGCAGGATAAAGACAACCACAGATGTTCTTGATACCTTTTGTGGTGGCGAGTTCATGATCGAGAAAGTGGATATTACGCCTTTACCGGAGTATTTTTGAGGAGGTCAAGCTAATGACTCTAAATAAGCGCTGCTTGGGAGGCAACCCAAGATTTCATTGGAGGATCGGTGCATTTCATGCTTTTGCATAGGGGAGTATTTCTTTCCTTCTCTTTCATATATAGTAGAATTGCTTAGTTATTTGTTCAACCTAAGCCTTGTTGTGTAAAAAAAAAAATTTGAGTGTTGTATGAAGGAAAAAAAAAAGAATGAGTGTAGTGAAAAAAAAAGAGAAGAGAGAGTAGTAGTATTGTGAAAAAAAAATATGTGAAAAAAAAATTCTGTGCAAAAAAAAAAAAACAGAATTTCAGGATGCGCCAGCCACGCGCAGGAGCGCCGAAGTAACGCAGGACACGACCGCGCATCAGGCGCCAATCAGCGCCAGAGGCGCCAACACGCCACTCCAGTCCGCGCAACAGCGCCTGTTTCCGCGCCTCTCACTCCTGTAATGCAGCCACAGGCTGCGTGACACCCCCACTGCCTAGAATTTTTCCCAAAAAATTTTATTTTTCCTCACAAATTCAACCCCAAATTCAATCCTAACCCAAATTTCTTCAATTCTTAATTCCTATATCTATCCTACATCAAATCCAAATCTCTCCTACACTCTAAATTTTTATTTTCATCCTCTCCATCATCTTATATATATACCCACCTATACATACAAATCCAATTCCTCTTCTATTTATTTAAATCTCTAAAAATTCAATTCTAAAGAGGAATTAATTGCAAGTTCACCTCTCCAATTCGTAGTGGGTTTATTTCTTCTCTAAAATCTAATTTGATTACGAATTTGTGTTCTTGTAAATTGGGATTTTGTATTATTCTTGGAATTTGGGCTATTTTTGGTGTGATATTGCTTGGAAATTATTGGTGGAGCTTCTTGTGAGTTGGGTATTGATTCTTATGGCTCCTAAGTGTGGGAGAGGTGGTGCTAGTGTTGGGAAATTGCTACAGAAAGGGGATTTTAGCTGAACAAGCATGTTGGAAAAGATGGGAAAGGATATGTAAGACGTCTTGCAGGAAAGGGATTCCAGGGGAGTTTTCTTTCTTTTCTTTTTAGTGTAGTTTTATTTTGTTTTTAGTTGTAGTTTTGTATCTTGTTCATTAGTTCATTGGGGACAATGAACCACTTAAGTGTGGGGATGAGTTCTCGATGATTAAAAAAAAAAAATTAAAAATTAAAAATACCAAAAATAATTCTAGCCATGCAATTTGATTAGTTGTTGTATTTTGCTTGATACACCCATGCATGCGTAGAATTCTTGTGTTTATTGACGCTTTTGTATGAGAAGTGACGTGCTTTGTTCTTGTGCACACACTTACACTAGCAAGTTAAAGCTGGTTGACTTAATTGAATGTTGTAAGTGATTAGAATGACATGAATATGTGCAAGATGACTTGGTTTTCATGCTTTGAGTACAAGTAGGTGCGTTAGAGAGTCTTGTTACTTGGGATTGATTATGTTTTGTCACACCAAGTAAGTTTTGAGCCTATATGCATATCGTTTGCATGATTTTTCGTTTGCTTGAGTGTCCACATGTTGTTTACATTGCTAGCACTTACTTGAGATCTTTCTTGAAATGCATGACATTACTTGATGATGAGATGATAAAGGCACTTAGGTTTAACCTCGTATTTCCCATATTTCCACACCTTTTATACATGATCAATTAGTTAACTCTTTGAGCCTAATCCTATTCTTTCGGTGACACACCACATTACTTGCCATTATCCTTTTTATTCTATTGGCCTTACATTGAATTTGAACCTAAATTGTCAAAGGCTAGTATCGTGCTTAAGGGAGTAATAAGGTGTGCAAAAGGGGGGGTTTTATTGATGATCATACTTTTGGGGAATATTGATTTTGGGCTGATGCTTGCTAGTCGAAATTCATAAAAATATCTATGGATCATTGTGTTTTTTCTCTCTTCAAAAATTTGTAAAAAAAAAAAAAGAAAAAAAATAGAAAAAAGAAAGAAAAAAAATAAATTTGAGAGCATTCTTACGTTTGTATGATCCTTCTTCATTCGACTAGTCAAGTTATTATGTAAGGGTTATTGAAAAATCCAAGTGTGGGGAAGTATTTGTTTTAATAGAAAGGGAATTGAATAATGATTATTATTGGGTACTAGCTTTTCACATTTAACCTGTTTTAGCTTTACTTGACATACCTGGTCCCTAGCCCACGCTACAACCCGAATAAAGACCTTTTGATTGTCATCAGTGATGTATGTTGTGTTAAGAGTGATATTGATTGCGAGTGTCAAGTTGTGTTTATGATTTTGTTGGAATTGAGTGATACACTTAACCTTGTTCTTGAGTGAATATTCGTTTTTGAGAGAAAGGTGAGTTATTACTTGTTTTGGCATAGGAGATCCCGGGTTTAGACTTAAAGATGTATGTCATCAGTGACCTTCTGCATGTTGGTTGAGTAGACTACGTGAATACTTGCACTTTCGACACCAAGACATCGTATGTTTGCTTTGATTCTTAAGTTGATGTGGCATGAGAGGACTTGTGTGTGTGGTGTTGTGTTAGCATTGTTCTTTTGCATGGTTAGATGAATTTTGTGGGTATATTCACTATAAACCCTCACGAGACAACACTCGTCCTACTAGGGCTGCCTAGGGGTTTAACGGCTTGTTGCATATGCTCAATGCAATCGTGTCATCTACGAAAGTGATGTTTGTTAGGACTTAGTTTTTATTTCAGTTATTTGCCCGAGGACGTGCAGATGCTTAGTGTGGGGATGTTTGATAGAATATATTTTATATATATTTTAGATGATTTTATTCTCATATTTATTGTGTTTTACATTGATTTGGATTTTTATTTAATAGATTTGATTGTTTCATTGTAGGAAATAAAGAATTCATGACTTGGAAGGATTTGCTATTTTGGACATAAAATAGGAGAAAATTCGTATTATTGGGCTACACGGGCTGTCTAACACTGTTTGAGCCGTATCTTGAGTTCCAGAAGTCAGAATTTGACGATCTTACTATCCACGCGAAGCTTGTGGAATTATCTTTAATTCAGAGGTGGTCCAGTAAGCAAAATCTAGTTGGAAGACCCCAGAAACAGAGGAGAAAAATAAGTTACGAATTTTACAAGAAAATCCAGCAGCTTCCAGAAATTCAATTTGAAGTGGGAAACTTGCCATCTTCTATTCCAACTCTAAGAAGGCAATTGCTTGGAGGCTAAATCAAGAGGCTATATAAACACATCTTGGGACACATTATTAAGAATGAAAAATTATTAGGAGGTAATATTATATCAGATAACATAGTTTAGAGTAGATTAGTATTATTATTAATTGGAGATGTAGAGAAACACAATGACTCTTCTTTTGGGTGACAACATTGAAGTTTGAAGGTTTTGTTCTCTTAATCTTTTCTTTGTTCTTATTAGTTTAATTATGTTTTCTTGTTTTACTAGTTGTTTTACTTGTTTAATTATTAGCGAGTAGTTATTTCTAGGGCTTAAAGGGAAGCCATGTTTGCACTAATATTGGCATGATTTTCATAGTGGTTTGATTGGTTATGGTTAATTCTGATTGATATGTTTTAATCATTAATTTGTGTAATCGGCCGATATCATGGATTAATTATATGCAAATAGGGGTATGGATCGAGAGATTTACTTACTAGAGGCACACATACGATTAGCAGAATTAAATTTGAGTGCGGAAGCATCATTGGATTTCTGAGAGCGTTAATTCTTGGAAGAGATTAACTTGACTCTAATTACCTGATTGATTGAATTACTAAAAGTGGTTAATTGTGTTGAATGTTTCGAGAGTGTTAATGCTTGAAAGAGATTAACATACTCTAGTTATAGGATCACATTGATTGCTTTAGCTTAAGAGCCAATTGTGTAAGCATGGTGGACCTGATTGCCCTAAGTTTTAAATAATTTGTTTATCATCTGTTTAATTAGTGTTAATTTAGTTTAATTGGTTAATTAATAATTTCACATATTCGTCTGACCCTTGAAACAATTAGCGATAACTGAAAAGGAATTAGTAGAACCTGTCTCCTTGTGGATTCGACCCGCTTGCCATCTGTACTAGCAATAGACACCGTGCGCTTGCGGTTAGGTATAATTTGACATATCAGTCACATGATAAGTGAATGCAGGAAGCCTAGATCTGAGAACAAGGGAAAGCCAACTGAAACTGTTGATTACAAGAAGAAATATTTTGATCTTCTCAGGCAGAAAGGAAAGGCATTCATGACCAAAGAGTATGACTGGGCTGCTGATGGAAATCATTCTGATGATGATGCTGAGTTTGTCAACCTTGCATTGATGGCTGATTCTGAGCAGGAAGCAAGTTTAGCTAGCAATCAGGTATTTTCTACTAATCTCTCTGAGCTCACCAAAGAGGAATGCAATAGTGTTATAGATGAAATGTCTACTGAACTATATCACTTGAGTGTTACTCTTAAATCACTTACTAAAGAGAACAATAGGATTAAAGAGACTAATCTGCTTTTAAGTGATATAAATGATGCTCTAGAAATTCAATTTCTAGAATTTGAGAAAATGAGAGTTGATTGCAATGATGCTAAAAGTGAACTTGAAGCTGCGTTAAAAAGAGAACTAATTTTAAGAGAGCAGCTGGAAAAGGAACAAGGGATAATTGCTAAATTTCAAAGTTGTAGGAATATTTCACAAAACATAATAGAAGTCCAGGGAATAGAATCATTTGTGAAAGATACCTGGACTCAAAAGAAAAAGGAGTTAGAACCTGGCCTTGAGGATCTAGAGACTATTTGTGAATCAACGGATAGTGATCATCCGTTGACAGATGAACCATCAACGGATGAGAGGTATCCGTCGACTAACAAAAAGTTTGTTAGTAAAAAGGAACTCAAGAAACTGGATATTAAGTATGGTCCAGTCAACAAGAACTTTGTTAGTGGTGAGAGTAGCCAAACCAAATCTAGTGGGAAGGCTAAGGCAGGTGATTTACATAACAAAAAGGCTGTTGGTAAATCAGATAATGAAAAGGTAGAAACTGAGGGTAAAAAGAAAAAGAACAGAAATGGTAAGATAGGCATCAACAAGAAAAACAATTATTCTCCTGACAAGTTTGCCCCTAGGAAAACTTGTAGTAATTGTAATAGTTCCAATCACCTATCTTCTAATTTCAAGATTGTTAACAAGGCTCCTGTTCATGTACCTCAAACAATACCATGTATGCCTGCAATGCCTGGTTTGTATCAAAATGCTAGTTTTTCAAATCCATATGTGAACATGCCATGTGTGCCTAATCCTTATTTTCAATCTGTGAATATGCCATGGAGCATTCCTAGCATGAATAATATGTATGCCAATTTCCCACAAATGCATGCATCAAATATTTATGCAAATGAGCATCTGTCAAAACCTATCACTCAAGCATCTACACCTAAAATGAAGATTTCTAAGAGTGCAAAACCAAAGGCTAACAAGAAAGGACCCAAGGAAACTTGGGTACCAAAATCAACTTGATTTGTATTTTGGAATGTGTGCAGGGAAACAGAAGGAATCTATGGTATCTAGACAGTGGATGCTCTAGGCACATGACAGGAGATTCAACCCTGCTCACAGAGTTCAAGGAGGCAGCTGGCCCTAGAATTACCTTTGGAGATGACAGCAAAGGATATACTAAGGGATATGGCTTGATTTCAAAGGACAATGTCATCATTGAAGAAGTGGCCTTAGTTGAAGGTTTGAAGCACAATTTGCTTAGTGTTAGTCAAATCTGTGACAAAGACTATATAGTAAGGTTCACAAAAGAAGCCTGTGTTGTTTCTGCCAAGGAAGACAACAATGTGGTATTGATAGGCTTTAGAAAAGGAAATGTTTACATAGCTGACTTCAATTCAGTATGCTCAGAATCCATCACTTGTCTCTTCAGCAAAGCAAGCAAGGATGAGAGTTGGCTATGGAATAAAAAGCTGTCACATTTGAATTTTAAAGTTATGAATGATTTGGTAAGAAAGGATCTGGCTAGAGGAATCCCTCAATTGGAGTTCATCAAGGATGGATTGTGTGATGCCTGTCGATTAGGGAAACAAAAGAAATCATCCTTCAAGAGCAAGACAGAGTCATCCATTGTTAAGCCACTTCAATTGCTGCATATGGACTTATTTGGTCCAGTAAATGTCATGTCCATTTCAAAGAAGAAATACTGTCTGGTGATTGTAGATGATTTTTCTAAGTTTACATGGACCTTCTTTCTGCACTCCAAAGATTGTGCAAGTGAAATCATCATCAATCATCTCAGACTAGTAAACAATGGTTCTGAAGTCAAAGTACAAAGAATCAGGAGTGACAATGGTACTGAATTCAAAAATTCCACAATGAAGATTTTCTGTGAAGAGAATGGAATTGTCCATGAGTTTTCTGCTGCTAGAACACCTCAACAAAATGGGGTCGTTGAAAAGAAGAACAGAACTCTCATTGAAGCAGCTAGAACAATGCTAAGTGAATCAAGATTGCCAACATATTTCTGGGATGAAGCTGTCAACACTACTTGTTTCACTCAGAATATTTCCTTGGTCAGTCAAGCTAGAGGAATGACTCCTTATCAGTTATTTACCAACAAGAAACCAACTTTAGCTTTTCTTCATGTCTTTGGATGTAAGTGTTTTGTGCTAAGGAATCATGGAGATAACTTGGGCAAATTTGAAGCAAAGGCAGATGAAGCTATCTTTGTTGGGTATGCAGCAGGGAAAGCCTATAGAGTCTACAATCTAAGAACCAACATTGTTATGGAATCTGTACATGTTGTGTTTGATGATCAAAAGATTCTAGGTCTAAATGATGAAGGCTTCCATGAAAAGTTGAAATTTGAAAATGAGGTAGAAGGAAGAATGTACATTGATGATGATGAGGAAAATGAAGATGCCCTTCTAGATCTAGATTGGGTCTTAGCAATGCAAGAAGAGCTAAACCAATTTGAGAGAAATAAAGTATGGAAGCTTGTGCCCAGGCCTGATGATAGAGGTGTCATAGGTACCAAATGGGTTCTCAAGAATAAGACTGATGAAAATGGCATAATTGTGAGGAATAAAGCTAGATTGGTGGCAAAGGGCTATTCTCAAGAAGAAGGGATAGATTTTGATGAAACTTTTGCTCCAGTTGCAAGACTTGAGGCAATTAGAATATTCCTAGCCTATGTAGCACATGCCAATTTCAAAGTCTATCAGATGGATGTCAAAAGTGCCTTTCTAAATGGGGAACTGGAAGAAGAGGTTTATGTCCATCAACCTCCTGGCTTTGAAGATCCAGAATTTCCAGAATATGTATATCTTCTCTTTAAAGCACTTTATGGTTTGAAGCAAGCACCAAGAGCCTGGTATGACACTTTATCTCAATTTCTTTTGGAGAATCACTTCACTAGAGGTACAGTAGATAAAACCTTATTTCATAGAAATGTCAATGGTTCTTCAATACTTGTTCAAATCTATGTAGATGATATTATTTTTGGGTCTACAGATGAGAAGCTTTGTAAAAGGTTTGCCAAACTTATGCAAAGTAGGTATGAAATGAGCATGATGGGTGAATTAACTTACTTTCTTGGTTTACAAGTGAAGCAAGTTAATGAGGGCATTTTCATAAGTCAAACAAAATATATTTATGATCTTTTAAAGAAATTTGACTTAATGGATTGTGCCTCTGCAAAAACACCTATGGCCACTGCAACTAAGCTTGAGTTGAATACTAAGGAAAAGTCTGTGGACATCTCAAGGTATAGAGGCATGGTAGGCTCACTTCTATATCTAACAGCTAGTAGACCTGATATAATGTTTTCTACCTGTCTTTGTGCTAGATTTCAAGCTGACCCTAGAGAGTCTCACTTGATTGCTATTAAGAGAATTTTCAGGTATCTCAAGGGAACACCAAACCTTGGCATTTGGTACCCAAGAGATCCTGGCTTTGATCTAATTGGCTATTCAGATGCAGATTATGCAGGTTGCAGAATTGATAGGAAAAGTACTACAGGTTCTTGTCAATTTCTATGGAACAGGCTTGTGTCATGGTTCAGTAAGAAACAGAACTCAGTATCCACCTCTACAGCTGAAGCTGAGTACATTGCTGCTGGAAGTTGTTGTGCACAGATCCTTTGGATGAAAAATCAACTTATTGATTATGGTCTAAAAGTTGAGAAGATTCCAATTTTCTGTGACAACACAAGTGCTATTGCCATCACAGAGAATCCAGTGCAACACTCGAGAACCAAGCATATTGACATCAAATACCACTTCATTAGAGAGCATGTGATGAATGGTACAGTAGAAATGCACTTTGTGCCAAGTGAAATGCAGATTGCAGATATCTTCACCAAGCCTCTTGATGAATCTTCATTCACAAGATTGGTAGGTGAACTAGGTATGCTTAATTTTTCATAATTCCTAGTGATATTTGATCATACTGTATTGCAGCTAGAAATGTGTTTTGATTTATTTGAGAATTAAAAACTCTCAGAAAAATTTTCTGCAGAAAGTTTGTCTAAGGCAAAATTTGCTTATCAACGGATATCTTTTTATCCGTTGGTAGTATAAACACATTACTAGATTTTCGTATGTCAACGGATAACAGGTTGTCCACGTCATCGATGGATAAACTGGTTCTCAACCGTCCATTCTTTATCCGTTGATATACATTTTTTTTAATGATAGCCATTTGTGAACGTGTATATTTAGTCATGGCTGTACTTCTTTTCTTTTCATTTACTACCTGACAGTTACTTTTGCCCAATGGAGTAATTAATTTTAATTATTTCATTTTTAACTCTTGAAAAATATAAAAGGCTGTCTTGTGCTCTCACATCTAACCTTTATTCATTTTCAAGAATCTCATTAGTCAACTGCATCTTCTTCACTAAAACTCTCTGCAACAAAAGTTCAAACACTTCAATGGCGCCTATTGTTAAGATGATGTCTTCCACTGGGTTTACCTATGAGAAGAACAATTTCGCGGCCTTTGTTGATACAGTGAATGCTCCAGAAGCTTATCACGCCATGATGAATTTCGTGAAGAAATGCAAACTGTCATATGCTATGACTGCCACCACTCCTCTAATCCACGAGGTAATTGAAGAGGTGTGGGCATCTGCTGAGTACATTGACACAGACGGTACACTTGCTTTTTATTTAAAGGGTAAAAACTATGTAGTTAACTCTGATGTGATAACTGCTTGTTTAAAATTGCCTGAGAATAACTGTCTGGAAGTACCCAGTAATGCTGAAATTGTTGCCATGCTAAATTCCATAAACTATACCCTTAGTACTGAGAACTTAGGGAAAATTGTTAGGAAAGGGATGGTTAAAGAATGGAATTATTTTTGTGATGCCTTCATTAAAACTTTTTCTAGCAAAATTATTAACTTTGATGCTGTTACCAATTCCATGCTAGTTGTGATGTGTATGATTTTGACTGATAAATTCTATAATTTTGGCACACTAGTCATGTATGCGATAGTAGCAAAATTAGGTAAAAAGGAAACAAGGAGCAAGAAAATCTATTTTGCTAGATTTTTGATGCTCTTAGCACTGCATGTGTCTGAGAATGAGCTATCCATTGCTAACCCGGATAGCAAGTTCAATTGTTTTGTTCAGGAGAAAAGAGTCTTAAGTGATTTGATTCGAATGAACTTAAATGCAGGAGTACAATTGGTATATCTACCAATTGTTCAGGTAACTGTCTCTAACCCTGAAACTCTTATCTCTATCCCCCAAATTTCTTTGCCTTCTAGTGTCACAATGGAGTCTGTAGTTGTGACCAAACAGGCTCCTACCAAAGTGACCAAATCCAAGGTTCCAAAACCACAATCTAAAAGACAAACCTCAGGTGTCTCTAAAAAGGCACCTGTTGCAAAAACTACCAAAACTCTTGAGGGGAGTGTGGAGGTGGTAGTGAGTGGTGAGGGACAGGGTGAACATCAAAGAAGCCCTAAGGATAAGGAAGGTGAGGCAGGTGCAACCAACATTTCAGTCTCTCAAAAGACTGTTAATGAACCTTCAAGCCAAATTCTGGTTACATCCTCTCAACAGGGTGTGACTACTGATTTAAGTTCCACTCCAGGAACAATGCACAAAAGGGCAAGAGACATAGATAGCTCTCACTAAAAAACCTATGGTAGAAGAGTAAAATCCAAAACCATTGGGGAATCACAGGGTGCACACACAGTACAGCAAACTGTACCTTCTCAAATTTAGTTTGATGTGACTTCAATAAATGTGGAGTCACAGCCCCTTGATCTTAACCTTCAAATCGATACACACTTCAATCCACCATCACCAACTCCATCTCTGGATGTGGATATGATATCTACATCAATTCCTGATTCTCCATCTTTAAAATTCTTGGAGAAGCCCCACTCAACAATTGGTGGTCATCATCTTTTATATGATTTGTTGGGCCATCAATCTTCCATTCCTGAATTCACAACACTATCTGTGGCCTCTTCTTTAAAATCAATCACCACGGATTCAGTGTTGGTTTTCACTTCAACGGATACTCTTTTTCCTTCATCAACGGATATCCTTCATCCGTTGACAAGTGTTTCTCTCCATCAACGGATGTGTCTACAACTAATCATCCGTTGATAGCAATAACTACTACATCAACGGATATACTTTATCCGTTGACAACTCTCTCTACCACTGCAAAATGTGACATTCCCATGTCAACTGTGGAGGAGTTTGTGGTAGTTGAAACACTTTTAGGAATGAGGGAAGGGAGTGAGAGGCTGCCTTGTGAGCAGGCAAAAGGAGAGGCAAATAATGAGAGGCTGACCATTTCTTCAAGTCAGGCAAAAGGAGAGCAAGAGAGTTCCACCTTAGTAGGTGAAGGTGAGGGTGTGAGAGGTGTGAGCCAGGGGGAGCCCCTGATGCAAGAAAAGAGAGATGAGTGGAGAGAAGGGACTACACGAGAAATAAGGCAGGAAGATCCAGCCATTGCAAGTGAGTTAATGGAGGTTAATGAAGCTTCTAAAGAGATGGAATTTCGACAAGAATATCAGTCAATCATTGACTCCATCTCTTTGGATCCTGAAACCTTTACTCATCCTGTTTCTACCTATCAAGTCATGGCACAACAGGGCAATGTGGAGGCAGAGAAGGCAATGCACCTAGTGCACACCTCACAATCTCTACAAAGAGCAAAAGAAGCTTTGACAGCTCTGCCTTCAGATACTAACAGTGAAGAGTTTGGCAATGATGACAGTGACAGCACACCAAGTGATGAAGAAGTCAATGTGGAGGATACTCCAGAATGGGTATTTTCTACTACCACTGTGACTGGTGATTTCAATGTGGAGATTATGAAGCAATATCAATCTGCTATGGCTGAGCACCAGAATGCAGACCCACAGAGGAAGGTTGTCCTTCAGCAAATAATGGCCTCCCTCAAACTTCACAAGATGCATATGGTTATTCAAAGAACACAACCAGGAGGAGGTCCAAACTGCAATAAGGGAAATGAAAGTAGAACTAGATGCCAGGATTGAGGCACTAGCCCCTAATACCACTCAGAAGGTGCTGACTAGCAAATTATTGAAGGAAGATAGTCTAGCCAAATCTGTTAAGCATCTTTCCTCCAGAGTGGATAGTATGGAATCTCAAATGCAGACAATCATTGCCAACCAAGCCAAACAGACTGAGCTACTGGAAAGGCTACTTGTAGCCTCACCTCCAGCCCTTGATGCTAACAAAAAGGGGGAGAAAAAGGTAGAAGAGGTTGCAGCTACTTCTAGTCCAATTCCAGCTTCCAGTAGCAGGGTAGCACAAATTGAGGGGGAGCAGCAACAACCAACTATAGTGGTCAATCCAACAGAGTTTTCTATAGAGGCTTCCCCTTTGAAGAAGAAACAAATGGTGTTGCCTGAGATTCAGAGTCTATCAGAAATCTCAGATGGTGACAGGCAAGCCAGAATAGAGACCTTAGAAAAGATCAACGAGGAGGCAAATGAAAGAATTCTGAGGACAGAGAGAATGATCAATGAATCAATTGTATCAACTATGTTCTCTACTCAGTTCTCAGCTCCAACAATATCAACTACAATTCTGAGATTGTGGCTCCTACATTCTATGATGCTGAACCATCTTATGTCAAAGAATTTGAACCATACATAAGAACCAGAGCCTACTCTCCACCAAAGGCAAATGGGAAGAACAAGTTACAATTGGACTTTCCATTTCCCAAGGATGATGATGAGAAGCTAATGGGAAAGACAATCAAAGAGTTCAAGGAAAAGACAAATAAGAGTGTAAGAGATTGGATGGCTGTGATAATAAGGAATGGAAAAGTATTAAATATATCCAACAGCCATCCTAGATTTGTTGAAGCAAAAAGAGAGGAGACCTCCAAACTTCTAAGGGAAGCTCATCCAAGTGAAGAAAATCAATATGAAAACTCAGATGAGAAGCAAGCTAGGCTGGCTCAGGAGTTAATAGATGAGGTAGAGGATGAAATGAGGGAACCTGAGGAAGTCCCCAAATCCAAAAGGAGAGTGAAAGCAAAGGCAAGGAGGCCTGCCTCTCCAGAAAATAAAAGAAGTGAAACTGTTGGCTCATCACAATCTAATTCTGCACAAGTATTCGACCCAAATGTGAATTTCCATGGTGACCCTATACTCCCTAAAGAGGAACCAATGAATCTTGACTCCATTGATGTTCCTTCATTCTTGCTGAAGCCTCAACAGAAGCCTAAACAGAAGAAAAGGATACCAAGGAAGTAACCTTCAAAGGAACAAATTCAAGTTGCTAGGGTACCTGCTATTGTCAAGCAGCCAATCTTGGAAAACAAGGATGATTTTATCTATCAGGCAGATATTGAAGAATACTCTGGCATGAATCTGTATCTGGATGAATTGTCAGAAGTAAGAGGAATTGACAAGTATAAACATTTGCCTGAGAGATTGGTCTTTGTATACAAGGGAGGAAAAAGGACATGGCCACTACAGAGGGTTCTTGGAGAAAATTATCTGACCTTAACCAAAGTGTTCTCTGCAATCAAGAGATACACAGGGTTCTCCAGGATAGCAAAAGGGGAGATACTAGACAGAATAGAACAGATAAGGAGAGAATGGAACTCACCATCAAGACTACTGATAAGTGGATTTTATATCCACTTGGAACATTCTATATCGACTTAAATTGATTGACTTAGTCTCAAGTTTGTTGTATTTTTTATGTGTTTTGTGTAGTTGTGCAGGGTTGTAGCTATCGGTTAGTGTTGGTGTTTCTAATCGATATTAGAGCGGAATTAAGTATTGGAATGAAGATGGTACACTTGTGTTATGCTACCAAGGAGTTACATGTGTCATGGTATTAAAGATGTTAGCTTATGCGAAAGAAACGGAGGAGAAAGGAGCAAATTGTGTAAAATTCGGATGGTTGCGCAGTCTTCACTGTTTTGGTCATATCTGGAGTTCTACAAGTCCGTTTGAGGCCCGTAAGCTGTCCACGCGAAGCCTGGGAAGTTTTCTATAATTCTGAACAGTAACAGACCGCGCAGACTGCGCTGATACCGCGCAGAGTGCGCCCGAACTCGCTGGAAATTCTGAAATTCTATCCTGTTTCGAATTAAATTGTATTTTTAGGTCTTTTCTTGTTGGAAAAGTATTCTAGGGCCTATATAAACACTACCTATCATTGTATATCATCATTATTAGGAAGATCATCAACATTGTAGCCAAGAACAATTTCAAGATACATCTCCAAGCTAGTGACAAGCAAGGAGTAATTTTTGGAACTTTTGTATTCTTCTACTTTGGGGAGTTATTTCTGAACTTTATTTTCTCTCTTCTTTTAATTATTTGTTGTTCTAGAATTATGTTATCAATTGAACCCATGATGACAATTAGGTCAATTATGGGCTAATTCGTTATCATGGGGTTTTAATGGATTTTGCTATGGATTCTAGTAATTGAGTGTTAATTATGCCTTGGTGTGTGATTGAATGTATTGATTGCCTAGTATGTTTATGCTTATTCGTTATAAGTGCGTCGCGAACACTTGTAATTGTTTGTTAATCCTAGTGAATGCGAAAGTGGATCTAGGGTTTAGAACAATTCATGCTAGCATAGGTTTTTGCATGTGAAGAACATGTATTAATTTGTGATGTGATTCTAACCGACTTGCATCGACTATGTGATTTAATGGGTGCTTGATTTTCAACCGGTATGTGTTCAATTGCTATAGACATATAGGGACTACACATATTTGGTGACTACTTGACTTCTATCAATTGTGGATGATCAGTAGGATGGTATATGCACAACGAAAGTTGGTATGTATCAGTTTAGTGCATCTAATCAGTAATCAACTCGGTCACATGCTAGGCTAAAGGGCATAAGATTCTAGATGAAGTAGTAATTGAAATTGAAATCCCATGTTTGTTTATTATAAGGTTAAAGTTAAGTTATTTTCTCGTAATTGGCTTAGTTGGTAATTAAACAATAGTTAAATCAACCCAAAATTGTGATTGTCTTAGCAGTGAGTGTAAATCATAAGCTGGTGCATAAGTGAACATAACGAACAATTTGAGTCTCTGTGGGAACGAATCCTATTTACTCTATATTACTTGTTGACCACGTTCTCTTGCGTGAATAAGTGCGAACAAGTTTTTGGCGCCCATACAACACGCAAGGAAGATCACGTATCAACACGCAATGCATTTAGTCCTAGTGACCTAAGGCTTTTATAGTCTGGGATCCTGCTGACCTAACACTCGCTACATGGGTATTATTGTATAAGCCTTTTGGGGTCTCACTCATTGCACGGTTAAATAAGCATGCTTATTGTATATGTAGTGTCGTAGTATAGTAATAAAGCATGAGTTTCTGTCTACCTTGGATAAGGGTGGAGGTGTTCCTAGGCTATGGAGTGTCTACAGTCTATTCTGATTATAAACCTGTGATTGTCTTGACGGAAAGCATGTATGATTTTTGACCTAGTTCTGGGGGTATTTCTGATGAGCATTGCACACACGCACGTTTCTGTTCATGTATTTGTTAGTATACGGGGACTTAGTCGAGCTCTGCTTGGATTTGTTGCATTCGTTGAGATATTTGCTTGTTAGTTGGTTTTGGTGAGTTTGAAGGGGATCTTGCATTTTCATAGTAGTTGCATTCATGCATTGCATTGCATTGGATTTTGTGGGTACATTCACTATAGGCCCTCACGAGACCTTACTCGTCCACTAGGGCTACCTAGGGGTTTAAAGGGCTTGTTGCATATGCTAAATGCAACCGTGATCACCTACGGAAGTGGTACTAATTAGTTAGTTAGTTGTAATTGTATATGCTTGAGGACAAGCATCAGTTTAAGTTTGGGGGTGTGATAAGTGGATTTTATATCCACTTGGAACATTCTAAATTGGCTTAAATTGATTGTTTTGACCTCAAGATTTTGGTAGTTTTGATGTGTTTGCTTTATTGTGCAGGGTTGGAATAATGTTGATTAAGATCGTTGTTTCCGTTGCTTTTGGAGTTGGATTCGGGCCTAATGATATAGAATGGAGTCTTGTTATGGTTCACCATGAGGATTCCAAGCATAGAGGATTGAAAACGGAAGAGAATGCAAAAAGAACGGGAGCAAACGGAGCAAAAACGAAGGAGAAAAAGCTGAAAAACGAAGGAGAAAATAACGGGACCAGAATTTGCCCGAGCAAACTGCGCCAGTTTTGAGCAAAGTGCTCGGGGATGAGCAGATTTTGGCCGAGCAAAGTGCGCCAGTTCTTGAGCAAAGTGCTCGGGGACGTGCTGATTTTCCAGTTTTGCCCTTATTCGATCTGAAATTGTATTTTAAGTGTTTTTTGACATTAAAATCGTTTCCCAGTTGTATTTTAGGTATTTTTTATTATTGGGTAAGAGGGAAAACGTGTTTTATATATTATCATCCAACCCTTGTAATTAGGGGGGATACACACGTTACGTATTATTAAGCTAGGGTTTCAAGAAGAGAGAAAAAGGAGAAGGAATTCTTCCAAGCTATTCTTGAACCTTTGTATTCTTCGATTGTGGGGATTAATTCTAAACCTTATTCTTCTTCTTCTCTATTTTATTTACTTGTTTATTTTGGAGTTATGTTTTCAGTAGAACCCATGATGATGATTAGTTCGATTATGAACTAATTCGTTGTCATGGGGGTTTAGTGGACTTATTCATGAATTCTATGTGTTGAATCTTCTCGATGCCTTTAGTGTGATTGATGTGATATCCTATCATGGTTGATTTAATTCGTTATAGGAGAGTAGCTAACTCCTGTAATTGTGTGTTAATTCTTGTTGAAGCGAAAGTGGAAATAAGAGTTTAGAACTTGCCATGTTAGCGTAGGTTTATGCGTGATAATATCATTCGTAATTAGTGTCGTAACTCTAATCGTTTTATGACGACTATGTGATTAATTGAATGCTTGCACCTCAACCATTATGTTTAATTCTTTATAGACATATGAAGACTTGGCATAATCGGAAGACTAAATGATTTCTATCTTTATTGTGGATATTGTTTAGGATGGTATTTGTTTAACGGAAGTTGGCTTATATCAGTTTTGTGTGTTCGATCAGGTGTCAATAAATCACATGAAAAAGGCTAGGGATTTGGAGATTATAGATGGATTGTTTAAAGAAACTAAATTCCCATGTTATATTTGCATAAGTAATTCGACATAAATCTCAGTTAAGCAGTTGATAATTAGTTATAATTTCTTAGATAAATTTTATTGATAACAACAATCCACTTTATTATTTGTTTTAGCATCGGAAAACAATCATACATTGGTGAGTGAATTAGCTAGACAATACAACGAGTCCCTGTAGGAACGAACCTTATTTGCTATCTGTATTACTTGAGATCACGTGCACTTGCGTGTTGAGTTGGTCGTAACAAGTTTTTGGCGCCGCTGCCGGGGACTCGGTTCATTGTTTGTTTAGTTTATGATCTTGTCATCAGTTTGGGTTAAATTCACTAACTCGGACGTTTTTTTTCTTTTTATTAGATGGATTATTGGGAGCAGGAATTCGTAATTGTTTGTGAGCTGTGTGCAGGTGGACATTACACTCATCAATGTGAGTATAACAGAAACCGGCCAAATTTCAGCTGGGACTACAATCAGAGTGGTATGGAGCAATTCCAATATCCATCCTACCCGCTCCAAAATCAGCAGTTCAATGTAAGGCCAAGTAATCAGAACTATCAACCACCACCTTATGCTCCAAGGCAACCATTCAATCCACCGGGGTTTCAACCATCTCAAGGAACTTCATTGAATCAGTCTGAGAAGTCGGAATTAGAAGAGCTTCGAATGATGTATAAGAGTCAGGCAGTGTCATTGAAAACTTTAGAGAATCAAATTGGCCAGCTAGCCAATGCTTTGTTGAACCGTCAACCAGGAACGCTTCCGAGTGACACAGAGGTGAATCCAGGCAAGAAAGATCAAAAGGAACAGGTTCAGGCAATAACATTACGATCAGGAAGAAGTCTACAAGGTCAGAACGAAGAAAAAGCAACCGAGGAAAAACTTGAATCTTCAGTTGAGGTCGAATCTGGTTCTGATTTGCTTCCTAATGCTACTCCTTCAACTCCTATCATTCACAAGAGTGTTAATTCTCAAGAAGAAGTAGAAGATAAGGTGTTTCCACCTCCTCCATTCCCAAAACGAATTCAAAGGCAAAAGTTAGACAAGCAATTCGCTAAGTTCTTGGATGTATTCAAGAAGCTGCAGATTAACATACCATTTGCGGAGGCTCTTGAGCAAATGCCGAGCTATGCGAAGTTCATGAAGGGTATTCTCTCGAAGAAATTGAAACTTGAGGAGTTAGAGACCGTTGCCTTGACAGAGGAATGTAGTGCCATCTTGCAACAAAAGTTGCCTCCTAAGTTGAAGGATCCGGGAAGTTTCACCATTCCATGCACTATTGGAGACATCTCATTCAGCAAATGTTTGTGTGATTTGGGTGCAAGTATTAATCTCATGCCCTTATCAGTTTTCATGCAACTTGGTCTTCCAGAGCCAAAGCCCACTACCATGACTCTACAACTTGCTGACCGTTCTGTTACTTATCCGCGAGGGATAGTTGAGGATGTTTTGGTGAAAGTCGACAAGCTTATCTTTCCAGCAGACTTTGTTATTCTTGACTTCGAGGAAGACAAGAGGATCCCTATCATCTTGGGACGACCATTCTTGGCGACAGGCCGAACTCTTATCGATGTCCAAAAGGGGGAACTCACTATGAGGGTGCACGATCAAGATGTCACTTTTAATGTTTTCAATGCAATGAAGCTTCCAACTGACGATGAAGAGTGTTTCAAAATTGATATGGTCGACAAGGTGGTTAACTCTGCAACTCAACACTTGATAAAAGCTGATGTGTTGGAAAGAGTTCTTTCTAATGACTTGGAGGTTGAGACCGAAGAGGATAAAGAACAATTGCAATATCTTAATGCATCACCATGGAAGAAGTTTCAAAGTTCTTTTGAATCATTGGGGTTGTCAGAATTGAAAAAGTCTCATGTTAGACTTAAGCCATCCATCGAGGAAGCACCTACATTGGAACTTAAGCCATTGCCTGAACATTTAAGGTATGCCTATCTTGGTGATTCTTCTACATTACCTGTTATTATATCTTCTCAGCTTTCAGGAATAGAAGAGGAAAAACTATTGCGAATCTTAAGGGATTCCAAATCAGCCATTGGGTGGACTATAGCAGACATCAAGGGTATCAGTCCGTCGTACTGCATGCACAAAATTCCTTTGGTAGAGGGAGCTAACCCTACAGTTGATAATCAAAGGAGACTGAATCCTGTCATGAAAGAAGTTGTGAAAAAGGAAATTCTTAAATGGCTTGACGCGGGCATTATCTACCCAATTTCTGATAGCTCTTGGGTGAGTCCGGTACAGTGTGTGCCTAAGAAGGGGGGCATGACAGTGGTGACTAATGAGAAGAACGAGCTCATTCCTACGCGAACAGTTACGGGATGGAGGATTTGCATGGATTATCGGAAATTGAACAAGGCCACTCGGAAAGATCATTTCCCACTTCCATTCATTGATCAGATGCTCGACAGATTGGCTGGACATCAGTACTATTGCTTGCTTGATGGGTATTCTGGGTACAATCAGATTTGCATAGCACCCGAGGATCAGGAGAAGACTACATTCACTTGTCCATTTGGCACATTCGCATTCAGACGTGTTTCTTTCGGGTTGTGTGGTGCACCAGCTACATTTCAAAGGTGCATGATGGCCATCTTCTCTGACATGATTGGAATTAATGTGGAAATATTCATGGACGACTTCTCAGTCTTTGGGGATTCTTTTGATGAGTGCTTGGAAAACTTGAGTTTGGTTCTAAAACGTTGTGTGGAGACGAATCTTGTTCTAAATTGGGAAAAGTGCCATTTCATGGTACAAGAAGGTGTCATTCTGGGACACAAGGTGTCGTGTAAAGGGTTGGAAGTTGACAAAGCAAAGGTGGAGACTATTGAGAACCTTCCTGCTCCTGTCTCAGTCAAGGGTATTCGCAGCTTTCTTGGTCATGCGGGATTCTACAGGCGCTTCATAAAGGATTTCTCAAAAATTTCTAAGCCGTTATGCAATCTTTTGGAAAAAGATGTGCCATTCAAGTTTGATGAGGCTTGTTCACATGCGTTCGAGATCTTGAAGAAGAAACTAATTTCTGCTCCAGTTATTACAGCTCCTGATTGGAGTCAACCATTTGCTTTGATGTGTGATGCCAGCGATTATGCACTTGGGGCCGTTCTAGGCCAAAGGAAAGAAAAAGTGTTCCACGTTATTTACTATGCAAGTAAAACACTAACTGATGCTCAGTTGAACTACACGACCACTGAGAAGGAGCTACTTGCTATTGTCTACGGGTTTGAAAAGTTTCGCTCTTATCTGCTTGGTACAAAGGTGACAGTTTATACGGATCATGCTGCCATTCGCTATCTCCTTGCGAAGAAGGACTCTAAGCCAAGATTGATTCGTTGGGTTCTTCTGTTACAAGAATTCGACGTGGAAATCAAGGATAGAAAGGGGACGGAGAATCAGGTAGCTGACCATCTCTCTAGATTGGAAGATCATGGCAAGTCACCTAAAGACAACACGGTCATTAATGAGTTCTTCCCTGATGAGCAATTATTCAAAGTGCAAGATGATGAACCATGGTTTGCAGACTTCGTGAATTATCTAGTAAGCAACATCATTCCACCTGAGCTCTCTCATGCTCAAAGGAAGAAATTTTTGCACGATGTCAAGCAATATATTTGGGATGAACCGTTTTTGTTCAAGCAAGGAGCTGATCAGATTATTAGGCGTTGTGTTCCTTACGGTGAGACCGAGGCTATTCTAAGTGATTTTCATGCTACAGCTTATGGAGGTCATTATGCGGGTGAGAAGACAGCCACACGTATTCTTCAAGCAGGGTTCTATTGGCCAACTCTATTCAAGGATGCTCATCAGTTTGTGTTGAGGTGCGATCGATGTCAGCGAGTTGGTAATATTTCTCGTAGAGACGAGATGCCTCTGAATGTCATGATGGAGGTAGAGATCTTTGACGTGTGGGGAATCGACTTCATGGGACCGTTCATTCCGTCATGTGGTAATCAATATATTCTTCTGGCTGTGGATTATGTGTCTAAGTGGGTGGAGGTCAAAGCACTTCCAACGAATGATGCTAAGGTGGTGCTTAATTTTCTCCACAAGAACATATTTACTCGATTTGGCACTCCACGAGTTATAATCAGTGATGAGGGTACGCATTTTTGCAATCGGAAGTTTACATCTCTGATGGCACGCTATAACATCAATCATCGAGTTGCTACAGCTTATCATCCTCAAACCAATGGGCAAGCCGAGGTCTCTAATCGCGAAATTAAACGGATTCTTGAGAAGGTAGTTAGTCCTTCTAGGAAGGATTGGGCATTGAAGCTGGATGAAGCAGTGTGGGCTTATCGGACAGCCTATAAAACGCCGTTGGGAATGTCACCATTTCAACTAGTGTATGGGAAAGCTTGCCATCTTCCAGCTGAGTTAGAGCACAAGGCATATTGGGCATTGAAGAAGTTGAATTTTGATCTTACAGCAGCAGGTGAGAGGCGTATGGTTCAGTTGAATGAAATGGACGAGTTCCGTTTGCAAGCTTATGAGAACAACAAACTCTACAAAGAGAAAGTAAAAAGGTGGCATGATCGTCGGTTGGTTCTTAAGACGTTTGTACCCGGACAATTGGTTTTGTTGTATAACTCTCGGCTTCGGTTATTTCCTGGGAAGTTGAAGTCACGTTGGTCAGGCCCATTCACAGTCAAAACAGTTTTTCAACATGGGGCAGTGGAGATTTTTGACAAGTTACCGGAACAGTCGTTCAAGGTCAATGGTCAGCGGTTGAAACCATATTTTGGAGAGAAGTTGAATCGCGAAATTGAGACTGCGGTTCTAATTTGTGCAAATTAAGGAAAGGGAGCTACGTCAAGCTAATGACGTAAAAGAAGCGCTTCTTGGGAGGCAACCCAAGTATTGTTGTATACAAGAATTTTTTCTTCTTCTTCTCTAAAAAAAAAAAAAAAAAAAAAAAAAAAAAAAAAAAAAAAAAAAAAAACAGAAGCATCTCGCGCAAACTGCGCCATTTTCAGCGCAGACTGCGCCATAACGCAGATTCAATCCGCGCAAACAGCGCCAGTCGCGCACACTGCGCCTGCGTGCTCCAGCAATCCTTGGCGCAGACTGCTTAAATTTCTCGCGCAAACTGCTTGCATTTCCAGAAATTCTCCGCGCAAACTGCTCTGTTTCTCGAGCAAACTGCGCCTGCACCCCCTGATTGCCGAGACCTGTTATGAAAAAAAAAAAAAAAAAAATTTTTGTTTCTTTCCCCCAACCCATATCTCATCTTTTATACACATCCTATTATACTTCTAAATCCTAAATCAAAAACCCTAACACCTCCTACTCCAATTCTATTTCTAATTCTTCTCCTAAACCAATTCCATCTCACCTTATATATACATATCTCTATATTTATACATCTTCACCCATTAAAAATTCCTCCATACACTTTTCTATATATACACTTATCATTCACAAATTATACCCATCCATCAATTCCAAGCTCAAGGGGAGGATATATTCAAATTATTGGAGGCTTATTCTTGCAAGGACACCTCTTCAATTCGTATGGTATTGTTCTAATCTCATCTTTGTAATTGCTACGAATTGTGTTCTTGCCAATTAGGGTTTGGTTGTGTTCTTGAATTGGGGGTTTTGTGTTGAAATTCGAATTTGGTGAATTGGTGGTGTGTGGATTGTTGTTCTTGTTGTTATGGCTCCCAAAAGACAAAAATTGGTAGGTAGTAGTAGTAGTAGCCGTCCATCGGTGGATGAGGATGCTATTGTGGAAGAAGGGGTAGTGAAATTTGTGAATTCGGAGGCCGAGTCGGAGTACGGTCGATTAGTTCGTAAGGGAGTTATAAAGGAGAGGAGGTTTGTGCCTCGTGATAACGAGGAGATGGTGGCTATGGTGAATGTGAGGGGTTGGAAGGTATTTTGCGAATTGGCTAATGATGTGCCATTGAATGTTGTTCGGGAGTTTTACGCTAATGCTTCAGTAGAGCAGAATAACTCCACGATTGTTAGGGGACAACAGGTTGATTATTCTCCTCGAGCAATTCGGAATTTGATTGGGCAGTTGCCTAAATCTAGGGGTGTTGAGGATTGGGGACGGAAGACGGTGGGAGATGTTGATCTTGATGTTGTCATCGGTGAGTTGTGTGTTCCAGGGGCGGTTTGGAGGTGTAAGGCGGGTACTAACGAAAAGAGGAATTTTCCGTCCGCATCATTGACTAAGTTTGCCCGTGCATGGTTCTTATTCATATGTACTAGTATCCTTCCGTCGTCTCATGTGACGGAAGTTACTGTTGACAGGGCTATCCTTTTGTGGGGAATTTTAAAAGGTGAGTATGTCGATTTGGGTTACTTGATTAATCAAACTATTCTTCGGTTTTTGAAGAGTAATTCGACAGCTAGTATTCCCTATGCTTCCATAATTACGGGATTGTGTGATGTTGCAAAAGTGCCGCCGCGTGTGGATGAGCCGGTGCAGAAGCCTGGGGCTCCTATTGCTGATTCGTCTATTGGGCGAATGAAGGAGGCCGAAGGTGGTGTTAGTGGTGCGGGTGGTAATGTAGCTGAGGGATCGGGAGTTGCTAGAGCCGGTTCACAGCAGAGTTCGGGGAATATGTCCACTCTTGAGTCTTATTTGCGGCGATTGACTAGGCGGTTGGATGTTATGCATGATAGCAGTCGTCAATATTCAGAAGACATGGGCATAGCTTTGGAGGCAAAATTTCAGTCACCGAGTACTCCGGTTCAGTGGCCTATCTTTGGATCCCGGATTCCATATCCTCCAACTGATTCTTCGGATGAGGATGAGGAAGGTGACGGAAGCGAGGATGAGTAGGTATGTTTCTTCTATCCCTTGTATTACTTCCATTCAATGAGGGCATTGAATATGTTAAGTTTGGGGGTGGTTTGGGGGATAGTATTTGTATGTATTGTTGTATTTTTTGTTCATATAGGATATCATGTTGCATAGTATTGATAGTTCATGCATGATTGTTATGTTCGTATTATCTACGTTTGTTCATATAGGACATTTTGTTTTATTTTCGTATACCATGTGAGTTTCATTTAGTTGCATTTCATGGCATGCATATTTCATGATCCCTTAGGACGAGCTGATTCTGATTGATAGGTGGATGTTGATTTGGGTGTGATGATGATGGGTAGAGGGCTGATTTATAGTTTCTATGAAATTGACTTGCATGTACGGGAAAAAAATTTATTACACAGTCTCATTGGGGTGCTTTTGGGCTAGGTTAGGGTCATGCCTGTGGGATGTTTTGAGATTTAATCACTTGTTTATATTTAGAATTTTCGTTATTCCCTTTATAGCGTAGGAACATTAAAGTCTAAGTTTGGGGGAAACCAGGAATTTTCATGCTAGTTGTTAATATTTGTCAATAAAGGCTAGGCGTCAAATGGCTAGTAGCCGGCTCATTTTTATATGAGTAGTCTAGGGTTGGAATTGGGAATTCTCGTTCCAGATTGCATACATAAAAAAAAAAATATAAAAAAAAAAAAAAGAAAAAAAAAGAGTCATGTAAATAATTTAAATGCAAAATTAACCAGAGTGAGCTCTTTAATACTCGAGTAATTAAGTCTGAGGGGACTTAGTCCTAGTGACCTAAGGCTTTTATAGTCTGGGATCCTGCTGAC
Source organism: Kitagawia praeruptora (assembly GCA_037693485.1). NCBI lineage: Eukaryota > Viridiplantae > Streptophyta > Magnoliopsida > Apiales > Apiaceae > Kitagawia > Kitagawia praeruptora. The sequence continues at coordinate 87,112,974 of CM075351.1, read as the reverse complement.
CTAACACTCGCTACATGGGTATTATTGTATAAGCCTTTTGGGGTCTCACTCATTGCACGGTTAAATAAGCATGCTTATTGTATATGTAGTGTCGTAGTATAGTAATAAAGCATGAGTTTCTGTCTACCTTGGATAAGGGTGGAGGTGTTCCTAGGCTATGGAGTGTCTACAGTCTATTCTGATTATAAACCTGTGATTGTCTTGACGGAAAGCATGTATGATTTTTGACCTAGTTCTGGGGGTATTTCTGATGAGCATTGCACACACGCACGTTTCTGTTCATGTATTTGTTAGTATACGGGGACTTAGTCGAGCTCTGCTTGGATTTGTTGCATTCGTTGAGATATTTGCTTGTTAGTTGGTTTTGGTGAGTTTGAAGGGGATCTTGCATTTTCATAGTAGTTGCATTCATGCATTGCATTGCATTGGATTTTGTGGGTACATTCACTATAGGCCCTCACGAGACCTTACTCGTCCACTAGGGCTACCTAGGGGTTTAAAGGGCTTGTTGCATATGCTAAATGCAACCGTGATCACCTACGGAAGTGGTACTAATTAGTTAGTTAGTTGTAATTGTATATGCTTGAGGACAAGCATCAGTTTAAGTTTGGGGGTGTGATAAGTGGATTTTATATCCACTTGGAACATTCTAAATTGGCTTAAATTGATTGTTTTGACCTCAAGATTTTGGTAGTTTTGATGTGTTTGCTTTATTGTGCAGGGTTGGAATAATGTTGATTAAGATCGTTGTTTCCGTTGCTTTTGGAGTTGGATTCGGGCCTAATGATATAGAATGGAGTCTTGTTATGGTTCACCATGAGGATTCCAAGCATAGAGGATTGAAAACGGAAGAGAATGCAAAAAGAACGGGAGCAAACGGAGCAAAAACGAAGGAGAAAAAGCTGAAAAACGAAGGAGAAAATAACGGGACCAGAATTTGCCCGAGCAAACTGCGCCAGTTTTGAGCAAAGTGCTCGGGGATGAGCAGATTTTGGCCGAGCAAAGTGCGCCAGTTCTTGAGCAAAGTGCTCGGGGACGTGCTGATTTTCCAGTTTTGCCCTTATTCGATCTGAAATTGTATTTTAAGTGTTTTTTGACATTAAAATCGTTTCCCAGTTGTATTTTAGGTATTTTTTATTATTGGGTAAGAGGGAAAACGTGTTTTATATATTATCATCCAACCCTTGTAATTAGGGGGGATACACACGTTACGTATTATTAAGCTAGGGTTTCAAGAAGAGAGAAAAAGGAGAAGGAATTCTTCCAAGCTATTCTTGAACCTTTGTATTCTTCGATTGTGGGGATTAATTCTAAACCTTATTCTTCTTCTTCTCTATTTTATTTACTTGTTTATTTTGGAGTTATGTTTTCAGTAGAACCCATGATGATGATTAGTTCGATTATGAACTAATTCGTTGTCATGGGGGTTTAGTGGACTTATTCATGAATTCTATGTGTTGAATCTTCTCGATGCCTTTAGTGTGATTGATGTGATATCCTATCATGGTTGATTTAATTCGTTATAGGAGAGTAGCTAACTCCTGTAATTGTGTGTTAATTCTTGTTGAAGCGAAAGTGGAAATAAGAGTTTAGAACTTGCCATGTTAGCGTAGGTTTATGCGTGATAATATCATTCGTAATTAGTGTCGTAACTCTAATCGTTTTATGACGACTATGTGATTAATTGAATGCTTGCACCTCAACCATTATGTTTAATTCTTTATAGACATATGAAGACTTGGCATAATCGGAAGACTAAATGATTTCTATCTTTATTGTGGATATTGTTTAGGATGGTATTTGTTTAACGGAAGTTGGCTTATATCAGTTTTGTGTGTTCGATCAGGTGTCAATAAATCACATGAAAAAGGCTAGGGATTTGGAGATTATAGATGGATTGTTTAAAGAAACTAAATTCCCATGTTATATTTGCATAAGTAATTCGACATAAATCTCAGTTAAGCAGTTGATAATTAGTTATAATTTCTTAGATAAATTTTAGTGATAACAACAATCCACTTTATTATTTGTTTTAGCATCGGAAAACAATCATACATTGGTGAGTGAATTAGCTAGACAATACAACGAGTCCCTGTAGGAACGAACCTTATTTGCTATCTGTATTACTTGAGATCACGTGCACTTGCGTGTATTACCAAGGAAGATGAAGATCCCATACAATGGATAGAAAATCCACCTTCAACCCTTCTGGATGATGGAGTTCAGGGATGAAGATGGTAACAGGAGATTCTTCAGGTTAGAAGACCAACTATCAAAGGCTAGTTCTCAATACCTGAGATGGTTACAACAAAAGCTAAATCCAAAAGTTGTTGAAGAAGATGCCTTCTATAGGCAACTCCAAATGCAGATTGAGTCCAACTCTGCCAAAAAAGGAAAATCAAGGGTGATGCCAACCAGAGAGAAGAAACAATATTAATCTACTCAGTCTAGAGGAGCACTTCTCTGTAAATTTCTCAAACTTTCTTTTTTTTTTTTTAATTTTTGTAGCTTAATACAATTTTTGCATTGTTCTATATATATCCTTAGGAATGTTTTGTTATCATCAAGGTCCTAAATTTATGCTTTATTACCATCAAGTATAAATTGGGGGAGATTGTTAGGAATATGTTGTACTTGATGATACTTCACACTCAATCAAATTGTATAAGTCATGTTTTGTAACTGTCAACGGATGAGACATTATAACTCTATCCGTTGACAGGTAGCTCATCAACGGATGAGGTTTTGTAGCATACTGCAGTATCTCTATGTTATCAGTTGATAGTGTTTTTATCCACAGTCATGTTGACCATCAATGGATAGACAGAATAGGGTAGCCAATTGTAAATAAGCTTTGCTATGTAATTCTGTCTAAGTGAAAGTGTATCAACGGATGAAGACAGAACTCTATCAATGGATACAACTCAAATCCACTCTGTCAACGGATACAGCACAAATCTCAATGTCAATGGATAATCATTGACACCTACTTCTATGCTAGCTGGGAATTAGCAGTTGATAAGGACAAGTTTGACTGACAGATCACATGGGTTGATAGTAGGTATAAAAAGTAGTATGACAGCCATACTTTGGAAACGTAGAAGAAAGAAGCATTCCATTTACAAAATACATACAAGAAAGGTGCAGGGGAGATATCTGTTCACAAGGACAACCTTTCAGCTACATGTGGATTTGGAGTGGAGTAGCAAGTCAACTTGAATTAGATTAATATTATCTTATTCCTGTAGTACTTGAAAACTTGGGATTTATAACCAAGTGTAGCAACTCTTTAGAAACTAAGAAAACAGACATATTTGCTTAGGGTTTCTTGAATATCCTTAGAAGAAAAGAGTTGTAAAACAGAAGCTGTGTACATTTGTATCACAGAGTTTTCTTCGAATAAAAGTCTTAGGTGGTACATTTAACCACCTGATTTTTTATGTGTTTGTGAATCATTTCTTATTCAGCAATTATCTTCTTGTAGATTTCTGTGATTCTTATCAGAAATTATAAATATCAAGAATTGTATTCAACCCCCCCCCTTCTACAATTATACAAGTGTGTAATATGGGAATAACACTATCATGTTGCCATTGTTGATGATTTTCTTGAAATTAAATATACTGATGGAAGATAGAAGAAATTCAGACAAGGGACATGTCGGCACTGGGCAGGCTATATGATATAGAAAAGGATAATTGCAATGTTGGATTCTGAAGACAGAGTGGAAAGGGTATGGAAGCTGGAGTTAATTGACTTTGTCAAAATGAAGAGAGATCACCAGGCAGAACAGAAAAAGAACAGTGAAGAGCTACTAAAGAAAAGGGAGGAGGAGTTTGTTGCAATGGAAGCTAAGGCTGATGAACTGAGGGCTAAGGGTCTGTGTAGAGTCAAATTTAATCCTTACATCATTGAATACAATAAATATGGTAGAAATGTAAAGATTAGAATGGACTACATCAGTTCCTACTCTGATAAATAGCTGAATGAAGTACTCAAGGACTTGTCAGGCTCCCCTCTAATTGAAGAACTCACTGCAATGGAAGACATTATTCTTGCTATGGAAGAAAATGCAAAGAAGAAAGCTAAAGAAGCTGAAGAAAAGATGAAAATTGAGAATCTGCAAGCCAAAGCTCAAGAGATGAATCCAAAAGGATATGGCTAGTAGTTCCTCCTAACTTGTAAGAATACTTCTTTGTATTTTCTTCAATCAATCTACATACATGTACTTTTCAAGTTCTATCTTTATGTATGTTAGGCTTGTTATCAGACATGAAATTGTGACTAAGGGTCTTACTCACAATTTGGGGGAGATTGTTAGTCACAGAGGCATGCCTGTATACATCTAATAACAAGCCTAATTGTTTGTAATGCTTTGCATTACTTACATGACCTTTTAACTGAGGGAACCTCTAGTTGTAGAGTTTCTATTTGTTTTGTGCTTGTAATAGGCATCAAATCCTAGTTGTGTAACTGTACTAATATAGTCAAGAATAATGCTTGAAAGAAGTTCCAAGGTTCATGCCTCAAGAAAGAAGATAAAGACTGTCAAATAATCACAGTTGGGATTTGAAGAAATGAAGAATTTGCCTAAGTACCAATCCGAGAAGTACTTTTGTCTATTCGAGAAGTCTAGCGTTCGAGAAGTCAGAGATTCAATATCTGAGAAGACACTGTTCGATATTTCTGAATGAACTGTTCGATATCTCATTCGATATCTCAGAGATTCGACATGTCTAAATACTCTATTCGAGAACTCAAGAAATTAACGAGTCAAAGTGGTATTCGAGTTCTCAAAGAGTCAACAAGTCAACGTTCAATTCGATAACTCATGGACTCAGAAAGCTATTCGATATCTCAGGGATTCGACAAGTCAAGTGTTTTATTCGATAACTCAAGGAACCCTGGAGAAAAGAATTGTTATTCGAGAAGTGATTCGATATGTCAATCATACAGTATTCGAGAACTCAGAGTTATCTAATCCTAGTTCTCGAATCAATCAGTTAGCCACTTCTCGAATACATTCTTGGAGACAAAATACTGGAGAAATTGTACAAGTCAGAAACCTGCAACAAGCCAATGCACTTTATGGACCACAATCTGTAACGTGCTCTGGAAAGCCTACAAGGAAGCTTGGAGAGATATAGAAGAGACAAAGAGCTAAAGAAGTGGATCTGAACAGAACTTTGCAAAGTCAAATCTGTAGCAGTTTGGATACTTACTCAAAAAGGAAAGACATACAAGAAATTAATTTATCCTGTAACCTTATTTGTAGTAAGTGAGTTGTATTCATGTTCTATAAGAATATAATCTCACTTCTTTAGTTGATAGAGTTTTTCATACACACTGTAAGATATATCTCTCTGAGAAAAACGAAGCTGAGAATACTACCATTTGTATTCACAGATTGTAGCAACCTTTATCTAATAATATATTAGATTAAAGTGATATTGTGTCTTGTGTTATTCTTTATCCGCACCTACACATTTGCATACACAAACACTTATCCGCTACACAGATTCAAGAACAAGAAAAGTTCAAGAATCCATTCACCCCCCCTCTGTATTCAATACTCAACAGTCATGTATAAGCACACACAGTTGACCCTTGCAAAGGCCAGAGGGCAGTTTAATTTGATCATGTAGGGTTTGTCGAGCACACAATATATATAAAAGTGCATGCTATTGTTTGTACATATAGTTTGAGATGCGGAGATCAAGTTTATAGAGGATGATGATGATATACGAGAGATGGAAATTGTGCATGAAAATGTTGAAGTTTGTAGTAGAGGTTCTCATGACATGCATGGAAGCTGTTGTTATAGTGATGGAGCAGGATTCCTCCTCCTCATCATTACTCTTCATGAATTCCAACACCTTATATATTGGTATTCTACCATAACTACTCTTTTGTATATAATAACTCTTATGTTCGGCATTTGTTGAAACTTGAAACATTTGTAAAGCACTGTGTTGATTGAGTTGCATTGGGCATTCATTTTCTGTGTTGGTCACATCTGTAGTCCTCATTTCACATTTACATATGTTGGTCTTTAGTTTACTTATTTATCAAATAATGAATTGTACACCATATATGTTCTTTACCAACACCTAAAACTAGTGTTGGCATGTAAAAATTAAAATGTACCTTAGATGACTTAATTTTGATGGAGAAAGGGGAAATTTTATGTGGGAAGTGAAATTTTTTTTGGGGGGGGGGGGGCGCGTAAATTTTACTTGCACAAAATACACTTTCTTTAAATAATACACTCTCTTTCTGTCTTCTCTAAACAGTATCTTTCTCGTTCTCTCTTCTCCCTCGTTCTCTCTTCATTTAGAAAAAACCTAATTCATTTATGTGTGTATGATATTTGTAAATTAATTTAAAGCTCTTGGATTTCTCTAAACCAGGTAACCTCTTTCCCTCTCTTTCTCTTGTTTCTCTCTCTATCTCTCTCTCGTTTTCTCAATGCCTCTCTCCTTCTCTCTATCTCTCTGTTTCTCTCTCTAGGTAGCAAATTTGAAGCTAGTTGTATGGTTCGTGTTAATTTAAGATTTGTAAACCCTAAAATTTGGGGAATTTTTAATATTTTCAACTTTTTGAAAAATTCTAATTTCATTATTTTAAAATTTGGGGATTATTTTAATTTTTTTAGATTTTTTCAGCATTAAATTTGTTTTGTTCTTTATATTTATGTATGTACAGGGATTAAGTTGTCGATTGACCACATACATGTGTTGAACAAATTTCTTTGCTAGTTGTTGTTGTTACATTTAGGGATGGGAACGGGTCGGGTTCGGCTCGGGTTTTGCAAAATCCAAATCCAAATCCAAATATTTTCGGGTTTCGGGTTTCGGATCGTATCGGGTTTCGGATCCAAAACTCAATATCCAAATCCAAATCCGTCGGGTTTCGGATCGGATCGGGTTTTTTTCGGGTATTCAAAATTAAAAATAGTGTAAATAAGTTGCTTAACAAAAAATAAAAAAAAATTGTGTAAGTAAGTTAAAAAATACCGCTACATCCATGACAATTTATTTTCTCGATCTTTCCATATCTTATGTCTCAAAGATATGTGTATGTATAATATGTATTTATAATATACATTTATATATAATATATAATATATAAAATATAAAATATAAAATATAATAAATAAAAGTCGGGTATTTTTCGGGTTTCGGGTTCGGCTCGGGTTTTGATCGGGTTTCGGGTTTCGGATCGGGTTTCATGAAATCCATATCCAAAATCTTTCGGGTTTAAAATTTAAATCCATATCCATATCCAAATCCAAAATATCGGGTTCGGATCGGATAAAAAATCGGATTTCGAATCGGGTATCCGTCGGATCGAATTTTTTTCCCATCCCTAGTTACATTGAGCTAAGACAGTTCTTTATTGGCTTGATATTCTGTGTTGTTGTAATTGACTGGACTAGCTGCTTCTTGACCTTTGTAGGGAGAATGTAATAACACTATTGAGTGTTTCTATTGTTGTAATTCCCTATCGTTCTTTTCATTATTGTAAAGAGATGTGAGTGTGTGCTCTTGGTTATTTTGCCACAATGATTGGCCAATTTATAACTTTAATTTGTTTGAGGGTAGCAGCTATATTAACATTATAAAACTGTAAGAAATCTAGTTGACACAATGAACATATATGTAAAATATAATTAACCAAAAGCAGCCCAAATCGTGAAATTGTAGAGATTGTAATATATTGAGATGATGTTGTCTAAAATTGATAACTAGAAAAGATGGTATCCTGAATACGAAGTACTAGTTTTGATTTTAAATACTACAACAAAGTCTTGATAATAAAAGTAGAACACAAGTAGTAGATGTTCTATTATAAAGATGAACATAAGATAAAAGTAGAGCACAATGGTATTTACTCAGTTTGTTAGGTTGGTAAAATTGCAGTAGGATAAAGGACACACAAGGGTGTAGAGTCAACTATAGACTGTGGACCATAATGTGTAGTATGCAAGTTTCTTGAATTGGAGAGTTGCTCACATTTCTCATCAGTTTCATGGTTATGTCTTTGCTTTAGATTCATTTGTTTTTAGGAATAGATTTTATTTTTTGAATGATAAACCAAAAAAAAAAAAATTTCACTTGGCTCGTGTAAATGAGGCGAAAATTCTGGTGTATGAAACTTACATTGTTCGGCAGAAAGTAGAAAGTCGGAATTTGTTTAATTTAGGCTTGGGTGGTCTAGGAACTGAAGGGGTTACATCTTCCTCAATGAAAGGTAGTAATTGGTGTCAAAAAAACTATACATTATTTTGACAAGAATGTACCAAAATTGTTCAACTACATGCGAAATAATCTGATCGGGTATGAAGAATTTAAAAAATTCTTTAAACTTAGTTTATCTTCTCTGTCCACCAATCTGTTCAATTTTTCTTATCCCGTATAGAGTTTGGTTCTTATTCAACCATATTTTTGCAGTGAGGAGTTAATTATGAAGGATACCTGAGCACACATTGCAAAACATTGTATCCTTCATAATTAGCTCCTCGCTGCAAAAATATGGATGAATAAGAACCAAACTCTATAATTAAGACAAATATACGGGATAAGAAAAACTGAACAGATTGGTGGACAGAGAACATAAACCAAGTTCAAAGAATTTTTTTTAATTCTTCATACCCAGTCAGATTTCGCATCTAGTTGAACATTTTTGGTACATTATTGTCAAAATAATGTATAGTTTTTTTTACACCAATCACTACCTTTCCTCGAGGAAGATAAGAACCCCTTTAGTTCCTAACCACCCAAGCATAAATTAAACAAGTTCCGGCTCTCTACTTTCTGCCGAACAAAGTAAGTTTCATAAACCAAATTTTTCGCCTCATTTACATGAGCCAAGTGATTTTTTTTTTGGTATATCATTCAAAAAAAATAGAATCTATTCCTAAAAACAAATGAATCTAAAGCAAAGACATAACCATGAAACTGATGAGAAATGTTAGCAACTCTGCAATTCAAGAAACTTGCATACTACAAATTATGGACCACAGTCTACACCCCTGTGTGTCATTATCCTGCTGCAATTTTACCAACCTAACAAACTGAGTAAATACCATTGTGACCTTGCAATAGGGTTCCAGCTTAACTAGTTTGTACAATTCATTAGTTGATAAATAAATAAGTAAACTAAAGACCAATGCATGTAAATGTAAAATGAGGACAGATGTGACCATCTTTCATTAATTCCATAGTAGTATTATTTTACATAATCTATCATGCATATATGTATTTGGAAATGCCTGAATACTTCATTAGTTTCATAGCTAGGAGATAACTAACAAATGGCTGGGATACATACAAGTTGGGTTTTTTTCCCAATCTCAAGGCTCATTTTATGGTGATTCTGCCTATGGGATCAAATCAACACAATATCATAAAATCGAACTAGTCACATTATTTCAGTAACAGAAAACGAATGCCAAATGCAACTCAATCAACACAGTGCTTTACAAATGTTTCAAGTTTCAACAAATGTCAAACATAAGAGTTATTATATACATAAGAGTAGTTATGGTAGAATACCAACATATAAGGTGTTGGAATTCATGAAGAGTAATGATGAGGAGGAATCCTGCTCCATCACTATTACAACAGCTTCCATGCATATCATGAGAAACTCTACTACAAACTTTAACATTTTCATGTACAATTTTCATCTCCCGTATATCATCATCTTCTCTATAAACTTGATCTCCGCATCTAAAACTATATGCACAAACACTAACATGGACTTGAAGTCGAATGTTACTTGCATATCATACTAACCACACGTCCAGTAGCTTCATTAAGCTTTTAGAACTTTCGAAATGAAGCTTCCATCAACTTCCCACATTGTTAAGTTATACTGTTTAAATGCTAAATTGTTAAAGAGTTGTGTTATAAATTTTTAAAATAATGTTAATAAAAGTACTTAAATATATACTTGTACATGTAACAAGAAGTTCATATTATAAGAGACGGACTTGAGAAATAGTATTGTACTCAATTTCTATATTTCACAGTTGGTTACACCAACTCCTATTATTGGGGAAAATTTGATGCTTAAAGGTATAAGAATTATTGCTCCATGAAAAGGCTGGCTATTGAAGTGAAATCACGTAAAGGCTATTTGAATCTTTTGAACTATATAGTTCTTGTTTCCTGTTTTATTGGTTTGTTGAAGAAATGGTCAAGTACTGGTGGCCCAATATGTTTTTTTTATCTATTTGTCCTCTTGAGTAGCTTGATGTGAGAGTTACATATTAGTAAATACTGTTAAATTTCGTTAAACACTAGTAATTGGAAAAGAATTTTAGAAGTTTTTTGTTAGTACAGATACGACCATACTACACACTAATAAACCTTCTTCGGAAAGACCATACTACACAATATATAAGTGCATGCTAGTGTTTGTACATATAGTTTTAGATGCGGAGATCAAGTTTATAGAGAAGATGATGATATACGATAGATGGAAATACAACCGTTATTTTCACAATATAAATACAACTGTTATTTTCAATTTTTTTTTGAATTTATATCGGACACGTTAAAAACTAGGTAACAATGATTTTAGCTATGCAATTGAAATTTTTTAAATTTTTTGAAAAAATAGATGATTACTACAATAAAACAGAGAAACATTTTTGAATTATTAACATTATTCTTATGAAATACGATTGGATTACGGGATATATTTTTTTCTTTGAATAAATAAACTTATATGATTGCCAAATAAGTAAAGTTTGGAATAAATCAAAATCTAATTCTGATGACAAAAAAGAAACCTTAATAATTACTTGTATCATCTCATAGTGCTCGATGGTGGAAATTATAATTTAAGGAGATTAAAAAAAAAGAAATAAAAATATGGTTGGAATGGTGTACAATAATTTAAAAAGATTAGAAAAGAGGATGTACGAGCATGAACATGTACATTTATAACTTCTCAATTATTATTCTCCTTAATCATCATGTTTTGCCTTTTGGAGTTAAGTTGCAGTTTTGTCGCATATTATTGTGTGGTACATGCTAGTTACACTTATACAAATGTTCATCCGTGTTCTTTTGTTTGAATCTGCATTTGTATTTGAACTTCAAAATACTCAAACTCATATCATACATCTTTGTATAAAATTTTCTCAAAAGTTTGAAAATTCTTAATGAAACTTCTTACATTATGCATTGTATTGGCAAAACACCATATTAAAGTATCAAGTTTCAACAAATGCCGAACATAAGAGTTATATACATAAGAGTAGTTATGGTAGAATACCAATATATAAAGTGTGGGAACTCATGAAGAGTAATGACGAGGAGTAATGATGAGGATGAATCCTGCTCCATCACTATAACAACAGCTTCCATGCATATCATGAGAAACTCTACTGCAAACTTCAACATTTTCATGCACAATTTCCATCTCTCATATATCACCATCTTCCTCTATTATACACTATCTTCAACTTGATCTACACATAAAACTATATGTACAAACACTAGCATGCACTTATATATTGTGTGCTCAAGCCTGCCCGATCAAATTAAACTGCCCTCTGGCGGTTCTATTTAATACAATAAACTAATAATATTATAATATTAATAATTAACCGATTAACTTTTTCAGCTAAACTGTATCATCTTACTATATTTTTCAACTAAAATCCCTCTTTTAATAGAAATATCACGGACAATATTAATTTCTTATTTTCTAAAAATATTACGAGCAATTGTATTTATTAAAATAACGTAATTAAATTATAATTACTATAAAATAATCAATTACCTTTTTCACCTAGAACATGTTACCTTTTTAATTTTCTCTAACTAAATCCTCTCTTTTTTCAATCATATCACGGACATTTTATTTAATAAAATAAAATAATATTTTATAATTATTAACAATTAACCAATTACTTTTTTCAACTAAAACCTATTATCTTTTTTATATTTCCTAACTAAAATCCCTCATTTTCTAGAAATATCATGGATAACATTTATATAATTATTATCAAATCATCTCATATAAAAATTTAAGCCGCCAAAATTCATGTTTTAAAAAATAATAATTTAAATTAATGAAAAAAATATCATATAATATTAAAAAAAAATCTTTGCATCGTGTTAGGATCAGGCGCTTACCACTACGCTAAAAGCCCCGGTGCTTGTAGCAAGACGCAACATTATTTCCTTTAATCTTAGCCAGTGTGTATAACGCCACGGTCCGATCACTAGTACAAAACTGACCTTATACGTCGCCTCTTATACGTCGGTTCTGGCCAAAGGCGACGTATAAAGTAGTTATATACGTCGGTTCCGCATAAAGGCGACGTATAAGGTCAATTTTTAACATTTTTTATGTCGGTTGAAGAAAACGCCGACGTATAAGATCATATTATACGTCGGTTGAGGACAAGGCGACGTATAAAATGTTACTTTATACGTCGGTTGAAAAAAGGCGACGTATAAAATGCTACTTTATACGTCGGTTGAGAAAAAGACGACGTATATAATACTACTTTATACGTCGGTTGAGAAAAGGCGACGTATATAATACAACTTTATACGTCGTTGTTAATATGACCGACGTATATAATGCTACTATATACGTCGGTTGAGGAAAAGACGACGTATATAATGCTATTATATACGTCGCTCTTAATATAACCGACGTATAAAACCTTTAAAAGATATAACTTCTAATCGAACACCCGCGTCTATTTCCAATCTACCCTAATCTCTCTCGCCTCTCTCCCTGCGGCGCCTCCTTCTACACGAAGATGTGTGATTTCAGCCTCTCTATCGTCATTCTCAAATCTCTCTCCGTCTCCCTCATCTTTCTCCGCCCTCGACTCTCTCCCACCCCAATCTCTCCGATTAAGCGGGTCAACGCCAATTAAATTTGCAGATAAGTATCTAAAAACTGGGGGTGCTGTAAAGCTGGTTTTGATGATTGATTGTTTGTGTTATGTTTGAGATATTAGGGTTTTGGATGAATTTATATGTGTTTTTGTGTGTGTGTGTATGTTGATTTTTGAATTTATCTGTATTTTTGTGTATGAATGTATGTATTTAGGGTTTTATTTAAATTATTTAGAAATTTTGTGTTTGTGTATTGTGTTTGGATCTGTATTTCTAATTGAATTTTTGCTGCTGATTTTATTGGATTTTTATGTAATTTTAAGTTGAATTGATGTGTAGGATTACATAACTGGATGAATGCTATGAATTTGGTGTGAGACGTAGTTTGTGTTAATTTATATTTCGTATGTGTTAATTTTGAGATTTTAAGTTGTGTGGTAACTTGTTTACTTGATCTACGATTTAATCAGAAAGCTTTGGCAGCTGTTTCAGGATGTTTTACAGTAACGATTTTAGACATGTAGATGTGTGTGTATACTGTAACTATAACTGTACAAAATGCGTATTCGTGTTTTGCTTGATAAATCTTAAATTCAATAATCTATGTGCTATGTCCTTTTCATTTTTTGCTTATTGGCCAGATCTTGTGATGCAGGACACGTTTTGGTAATTGGCTTAGTAAGTACCTGAAAATGCCGTACAATCTCAACAGTACCGAGTTTCATCACAGAGGAGGGCGTGGATGTTTAGTAAGCTTGCCACATAAGTCACTGCTTCTGTTAATCATTTTCTGCTGGTATATTTGGTCGTTAGGTAGGACTTTTGTTTTGGACATGTTGAATATTGAGCACTTTCTTTTATTTGCAAAATTTAGATAAATTTACGTGGTATTGCAGTAACTGATGGGAACGGAATGTGGCAGGACTTGTTAAGCTTGCCACATAAGTTCAAGATGCTCTTGTATTCTACCCGACAGAAGAGGTCTGTTGCAACTTGTAAACTTACTATATATTTGCTTCTTTTTCCATATATTATTACGGTTCGCCTATATATAAATTTCCCGTGAAACACTAAAGATATAGTTTGCTTGTTCATAAAAATTACAGGAGTTCGAAGATACTTTAAAATATATTGCAAGCATACATCGTAAAGCAGAGGCATATAGTATTTGTCGCATTGTGCCACCTCCTTCATGGAAACCTCCTTGTCCCCTTACGCAAAAAGATAAATGGGAGACATCCAAGTTCAGTACCCGAGTTCAGAGGGTTGACAAACTTCAAAATCGAAGTTCGATGAGTAAGATATTGAAATTTAATAACCAAAAGAGGAAGAGGAGAAGATGCACGAAAACTGCAATAGATCCTGGGTCTCATTGCACTGGTATGCCTGATGTCAGTGAAGCTGCAAACTATGAGGCTGGATTCGGGTTTGAAGATGGTCCAGAGTTCACTTTGGATTCATATCAGAAGTATGCTGATCATTTTAAAACAGAAAACTTCCGTGGAAATATTGCAAATGTGGAAGGTAACAAATCAAAGCTACAAGAGCAGCGGGAACCAACATTAGAGAACATAGAGGGTGAATATTGGATATTGGTAGAAAAGCCAACTGAAGAAATCGAGGTATCATAAGTGCGGTGTAGAATTTTCTATTTCTTTATTAATTTTGTCAATTTTGATGATTTCTGTTTCTTTCTGTTGGGTAAGGAAATCAATATTATATAGCTTTCATAATGTCTGCATTTGGTGTCTGTTGAGTATAATCTAATATGTCAGATGTATGTGGTTGCTCAGTTCTTGCATAGAGTTTTAATTTTATTCAAATTCTTGACAATCAGATTAGGAACTTTTAAGTTTTAATTCTGTTTAAAATTTTGATAGTCAAATTACAACAGAATAACTTTTAAGTGACTGTTTTGCCTAGCAGGCTAGCAGTAAGTGGAGGTTGTTCTTTTTTGCTTAAGAATATGTCGTAAAATCTTCACAATCACATTCAGAAAATGTAACATCAATGGCTGAATTCATTACTTCTCTCTTTATTGCAGATTTTGGAACTTGATGTGTGTGCAGACACTATGGTAGGAGACCAGATGATTAGGGTATATCTGGAGGACAAAAGAAGCGTGTTACAACAGGTTAAACAAGCCTTAGAAATAGTTTACATCTCTAAAGAAAGTTGATGGATGTGTAGAATGTTCGGTAGCTAATAAATTAAATACTACTCCCTCTGTCTCAGAATGATTTTCCCGTTTTGACTTTTGGTACTGTTCATTCTAAGCGATTGACTACTAATTTACGCATAATCTATAAGACCAAATATAGTCATGAGTGATCTTGTTAGATTCGTATTTATGAGTACTTTAATACAATGAAGTTTTTATATTTACGACTAATACAAAATTGAAGATATTAACAATAAAAAATGTGCATTGGCAAACGTGATAATGATGAATGGGAAAAGTTTTTTGGGACGGAGGGAGTACTATTAATTACAGGAGAGATGTTGGTGGGACCTGCAAGGGCGCTTTTTATGGATGAAATATCTACTGGTTTGGACAGTTCCACAACATTTCAAATTGTGAGAGCACTCCAGCATTCTGCATTCTGTACACATTCAGTATGAACCCACTTGTGCATTGTATTCGTTGTAATGCTAGAGAACTCGTAGAGCTCTGATTTGTAAATATTTTTTTTGGATAATATACTGATCACTTTTCTATTTTAAATACATTCTTTAGCTACCCCTCCATGTATGATGTATCTCCTAGAAACATTTCTGATTTGTAAATTCAGGTCAAAAATTAAAATAAACAAATTATTTTTTTTTAATTTTTTGGACTTTATACGTCGGTTGTTTTAAAGAACCGACGTAAAAGGATAACAATATACGTCGGTTGTTTAGAGGAACCGACGTAAAAGGATAACAATATACGTCGGTTGTTTAGAAGAACCGACGTAAAATGGTACAATATACGTCGGTTATTTAGAAGAACCGACGTAAAAGGGTACAATATACGTCGGTTGTTTAGAAGAACCGACGTAAAAGGGTACAATATACGTCGCCTTTTTAACCGACGTATAAGACTCTGACCTTATACGTCGCCAGCCCATACGTCGCCATTTAACCGACGTAAAAGACCTATTTAACCGACGTAAAAGGCCAGTTTTCTACTAGTGGATTTAGGGAGATGCTGGTCATGCCAACAATCCCCCCCCCAGCATCTGCCCGCCACTACACCATGACAGAACAAATGCCTTCACCTGGTGGGATTCGAACCCGCGACCTAGCTCTTATACCAATTGTTAGGATAAGGCGCTTACCACTACGCTAAAATCCCCGGTGCTTGTAGCATGGCGCAACCATATTTCCTTTAACCTTAGCCAATGTGCATAACGCCACGGTCCGATTTATGGAGATGCTGGTCGCACGAGTTTTAAGTTAATACTCCCTCTGTCCCATTCATTTCTTTACACTTTCCTTTTTGGGACGTCCCACCAATTTTTTACATTACCAAAAATAGTAATTTTTAACAATAAAATACATTATTACATCCACTACTTCACTCCACTTTTTCAATACTTTACACTATTACATCCACTACTTCATTTATTTTAAAACAAAATCACTATTACACCCATTACTTCACTTAATTTAACAATAAAATACACTATTACACCCACTACTTCACTTATTTTAATTATAATTCTTGGTCTCCGTGCAAAAAATAAATGTAAAAAATCCACCGGGACGGAGGGATTATATTGTAATTTACGGGTATTACTAATGATTATCTGATATAAATAATTACGTTCCTGCTATTTATATAATCGAGAAAATAATAGCCCAGTATCGATCCTATCTCACATTTACACTAATTTAGTCACCGAAGATACCCGTTAAATAATTACGGCCAAAAAGGAAAAAGATTTACTTAATTTTGAAAATAATACAAATAATTATGCAAATAATTTATAAACATTCTAAAACAAATATAAATGGAAAAAAATATAATTTTTGAATATTTTAAGTTTTAAACAAATAAAATCTTAAAATACAGATTCAGGGTTGAAAATTTAGGGTGGTGATTTATGCACACCCTAAACTTATTTATGCACACCCTAGACTTGTTTAGACCAAAATAACCTTAATCTTCACATGTTAATCTTGTATCTTTTTTTTTTCTAGCATAATTTTACCCAAATCTTACGATTATGCATAATTTTCTTTTCTAATAAAATGTTTTAAGAATTTTGAAATTAAATTATTATTATTAAAATTTTATTACTTGTCCTAATTTTGTTAGCTCAATTATATCCATGACTTACTATAAATATGAATATCCAACTAAAAAAATAACTAATAGAAAAATACGAAAAAGAAAAGTAATTTTAAATATGTTTTATTATTTACCAAAGTAAAATAATGAGTAGTTCCTTCAAGTTACAATTTACTCACTTCTAATCACATTTACTAATTATTTTTTTTCCTATATTTTATTTCAAGATAAAAAAGTTGACAAATTTTAATAAATTTATATAATTTTTTTCTTATAATAATAATAATTATTTTTCTAATTTAAAACTCAAGTTTATAATAATAATAATAATAATAATAATAATAATAATAATAATAATAATAATAATAATAATAATAATAAAAGGATGTCTACAAAAATAAAAAAAAAGTCATTCCTAGCACGGTTATCTTTCTACCATCCTTTTTAAGTAAGTAAAAGTACATAAAATGAACAATATTATAATAAATAAAACAAAAGACTAAGGCCATGTTTGTTTCATGGGATTAAGTAAGGGATAGGACTATAATCCTTTAAAAAATTTAATCCCATGTTTGTTTTGTAAAACATATTTTGGATTAGTTCAAGGATTATAGTCATTTAAAATATCAATCCCATGTTTGTTTTGTTGGATTGGAGGATTGGATTATAATCCTCTATAATACTTGGTTGGAGGAGGTATTATTTAATCCCCTCTAACAAGTCATTTTTTAAAGGATTATAATCCCTTCACTATAATCATATGACAAACAAACATGGGATTAGCAAATTTAAAGGATAATAATCCAATCTCATATACTATCCCTCAAAACAAATATATGATTAAAATTTAAAGGATTATAATCCAATCCTTGATTTAATGCTTCCAAACAAACATAGTTCTGGATAATTTAAAGGATTATAATCCTTAGGATAATATTGAAATGATTATAATGCCTAGACTATAATCCTTGGACTATAATCTCACAAAACAACCATGGCCTAAGGGTATTTTAGTAAAATGCATAGAAAAAGGTGTGCGTGAATAACTTTAGGGTGTGCATAAATCAGCACCCAAAATTTAATATCCATAAAATACGATATCAATGATAAAACTGTCCTTTTTATTACACCTTAAAATTAAAACGTACGAGATAAACGATAATTCACATACCAACACGTACCAAAACCTAATATCACAAAACGGCTAATTTTAATATTTAACAATAAATTAATTGAAGCAATTATAAAACAAATTTATTAACTTGCACTTATTAATTTTTGCACACGGCTAAAAATACCGGAGGGTTAAATCTCAAAGTGCTCATTGAAGTGCAGGCCTAGTATCAAATTACTCACTCTAGTTATTGGCATCATATTTGAATCATTAAAGTTATAATAAATATCAAATGGATACCTTTAAAATATACTCGAAAAATAAAAATAATTTTTCATTGATTTCTACACATTTTTCTTGAATGCTTCCATAACCAAACGAAAGGTTAATAATTCTAGTATTTCTGATAATATATTTAGATTTTTAAAAATTCATTTACTATTTATTTTTAATTTTATTGTCATTTTCCTTCTTTTAATTAAAAATAAATAGTAAATAAACCTTTTAAATTCTAAATATATTATTAAAAATATTAGAATTATTAACCTTTTGTTTGGTTATAGAATTCTAAATATATTAGAATTATTAAAAATAAATTGGTTATACAGCAATTTGATACTTTGACAATCTCACTGTTAGTTCCTTTGGCGATGTGTCAGGCATATTCCCCCCCTTCCCGAAGTGCTTAAGAGAGCCTGAGAAAATGCCCAAAATGGCACAATTTTAAGGTTGAATGTCCAAAATAGCACTCCCTGAAAAGGGAGCCCTCCGCTGGCACATAGTTCACGCCAACAGATTATGCGTTAAGGGAGGACGTTAAGGGAGGACGCATGTAGTAGTTGCGTTTGTCTAGTTTTTTTTTTTTTTGATAATTTCATTGTGGCTTTTGTGTAAAAAAAAAAAAAAAAAAAAAAAAAAAAACGTGAACAGAACTTGCGTTTTGAGCAAAACGCAATCAATACTTGCGTACATCACTACAACGTTAGCATTAGTTGCGTTTATGGCCTGCCACCAACTCTGTCTGTCCATAAAAAAGTAAGGAAACGCAAGTGTTACTTGCGTTTTGGGTAACACAGCTTCAATCTGCGTGAAGGATGTGCCAGTGGAGGGTAGTGTTTTCAGGGGGTGCCATTTTGGGCATTTTAATCAAAATTTGTGCTATTTTGGCACTTCACCCAGAGAGCCTTGACATGATATCTAACGGAACACAATACTCTGCGAGACTGCAACTTTATGAGACTACTGCCCTGCTGACTAATGCTGATCGGAGATGGGAAAAAAAGAAGCTTAGTTTCGTTGTTAAAACCACGATACATGATAATCCAGACCTTTTCAAAGCAGTTGACTATCTTGTTCTTAAGAATTTATGGTCCTATAGTTTGTTTAAATTCTATATCATAATATAATTTGTGCAAGTCAATTGTTGTCTGTTAATGTCAGCTCCTGATGAGGAAAGTAGCCTACTTAAATGGCAATGAGTGACCAAGTATATTGTATATTGGCTTGCCTACCCATTTATTGGATTTATTTGTCTCTCCTTGTGATCTCTCCTTGTGAGAGTTTTGTTTTTGGATTTTATGAAATACATCAGATCATATCTGCTGAGAATAAGTTTGTTGATGTTTTGGGGATCCGGAAAGTCCGCATCAAAGCTGGAAAGCTAACGATTATTGCAAAACAAAAACTCACCACTCACAACCAAAGATTGTTCGTCATCTGTTGGAGATTTTCACTTTCGGCATGTCCATAGCTGGTATCCAGCATGTAGATAGTTGGGGTATTGTTCATCTTTTGGGGGTTCCCATTTTCGACATGTCTATAGCTGGTATCTGGCATGTAGATAGCTGGAGTGTCGTTCCTCTAATTTATGGAAATGAGGCTTCCGAACACTGGGGTATCAACGGTTCTTATGTGATGTGGTCAATTGTAATACCGTTGCTGTCAGGGATGTTGGAGCAGTTTGGATCGCTTCGGATGTCTTCGAATTTGTTTTTAGCTTCAAGAATTTTTAAGTTCAGTTTGTTAAACGACTAGCAAACAATTTATTTGTTTTCCAACCTGGTTGTATTGACAATCGAGGATTTATCCCGCTACTTTATTGGTTTGTTTCAGTAATATAATCTTCTGCATTTCTTCAAAAAAAAAAGTATATTGTACATTTGTTGTTGTATACTATTGCTGTTGTGCTTTACAAGAGAATGTGTGTCAAGTCTCTCAAGTGTTTCTGCATGAAAACATTCACGCTGTTTCATATAGTTATTTTTTTATTTTTTTTTGCCAAATTTCATATAGTTATTTAAAACATTCGATTACCAGAAAATTCAACACATATAATTACCCAATTCACCACTATTAACCGTACAATTGATAACCAAATTTTTGAAAATAATGTTTTAAAATCTGTGAATAGTTGGATGGATTTTCTTTGTGAGGAATTATAATCACTGACTCTTTATCTTATGTTAAAATTTTAAGGACTATGGTTTTATGGAATTAGATTTAAATTATCCTTGTAGTAGTTTTTTATACAATTGTAATAACTTTTCTCCCCTTGAAACCGAAGTGGAAAAATAATGTGAAATTTAGTTTACTAGTTTTATGCAAGAAATAATTAATTATACATCAGGTCCACCGTCATATCAACGAAGAATTCATATGATCAAATTCAATAAAAAGAAAAAACGCCCGAAACAAGCATCTGGGTAATTCATGTCCTTCATTCCTATCCATGTAACATGGACTGTTTTATAAAATTCATGCCAAATGGCCCCTAAACCTGCTGTGTGATATGATTCTGCATTTCTGCAGCATGCTCTGGTTCTCCTCCCCAGTGAATAATTTTTTTCCCCACAATTGATGCCTGCAGGACAAACCGAATCAAGATTTGTCCACGCATATAAATTTAATCCATGGATCTTTGTTGTAACAAAGTGATGCTTACCTGTTTGTTCCAGTTGGTCTTGTATGCCATCCAAACCAGAACGAGTGTTTGTATCACCGTCCCACCCAACATGCCCAACCAAATACCCTGCAAAGATTAAAATGTCATTACAAGAATCAATCTTGCGTAGTTGCGTATGCCTCTTTTTAACAAATAAGTACTTACTTTCACTCCCATATTGAGTTTGAAACCCAGAAGAAGGCCAAGAGGAATTCCACATACGTAATAGCACACAATATTCACATAGGCAAAAACAGCTTGCCATCCTGCTCCAATGGCCACTCCTGCAATTCAATGAAAAACTACTAATTACTACAAATGATAAGGAAAACTATTGAGCTCCAAAATGAAAGTGACTAAAATATTCGAAATTCAATTACCGGAGAGAGCGGGTTGAATATTGTTAGTGAAAAGACAAGCAGCTAGCAACGGCGTCAATCCATGAACTACTTTCTTGGTTTCTTCACTATTGGTGAATAGAGAAGGGTACTGTTTCCGGAAGATGATGACAACTAGAGAGAAGAAGAGTCCTATTACAATAGAAGTCAGAACGACCACTACAACTGATAATCTTGCTGCTCTCGGATGTGCTGCTCCCAACTCATTTGACACCCTTACGCTGCACAATTTTGCAGATCGCATATATAAAATTTATAAAATTATCAAAAAAGTCTCATTAAAAGTTTTGTGTCGATCTTTATTTTGGAACATAGTATTCATTTTCTTCACGACCCCTCCCAACTTTACCTTACCGCACGTACCTTACAGCTGCATTGAATCCAATAGATACAATCACTCCCCAACCCACAATGTTGGTGCTGCAAATGGAATCAGTGCAACAAAATTATATAACACCTTCCATCTAAAGTATTTGTTTGATTGTTTTTTTTTTTACAAAATATTTGTTTGACTGTTAAATAGCCATTTGTAGTCTCATAAACAACTTGTACTTAACAAAATAGATACGACTCACTTGAAAGCATTAGAATATGTGCAACAATGAATTAAAGAGGGTGTAAAATAGATACTACTTACCAGATGGAAAGTGCATCCACACCTATTTCAGCATTCTTTAGATATCCAGCACACAGTATTAATGCCGTGTAATACCATATATCTAAGCTGCATAAATGTACATCAAATTATTGGTTTAAATTATTTGACTAGCAAAAATTAAATTTATAAACATCCAATCTAGTTCATATAGCATGAAATAGTTCTAGAAATTTGACATGTGTAGGTTGTGAGTTTGAATTTTAAGCTTAATATAAAAAGTGATAACAAGTATGCAAACAAAACCAATATATAATTATAGCCTTACCAAAGCATAACAGCTGATGCAACGGATAGCCTAACGAAACCCCATAAATTGTTAAAAGCCTTCCAAGAAAAGCCGGACCAGGCTTCTCCACAAGTCCCACTAAATATGTAGATGAGCTGTGCCAGCACTATGAACCACCACGACAGGTTGAGCACCACCGCCCCTCCTGCTAGTCCCCACCCTAACTTGAACATGAACAACCAGCTAAAAAATGGGTGCAAGACCAATGCAACGAACGATATCCAAGCCATAGCCCAAATCTTGCTCTGGGACTGCAAAAACTTGGCTATAGGAAAATTCATAGCATATGCAAACAGCTGTGGGATCATCCACACCGCAAATTTTCCAGCTTCTCGAGATACATCTTCCCTTTGCCCAATTAGTATCAAAAATTGAGCAGAAAATATGTAAAAAGTCATTAGGATTATACTGGTGCAGTTCAAAATAATCCATGATCTTTGCATATATACTCCCAGCATATGTATCTGTCCTGCTCCGAAAGCTTGTCCGCATAATGTCTCTAGTGCACTTCCCATCCCTAACTGCATTCAAATCAGTACAAATACAAGTAAAAACTTGTTGTCGCTTCCGATCATTAATTTTTATTTTACAAAAGTACATATAAATAGGTCAATTGTTCAGATAAAGCTTAATCGTTTTGTGTAAAAAATTAAAGCAACAGTTGAGAACATGGGTGAGCCACGCATTTACTTCCCATTTAAGATAAAACGTATGCATCAAAAATCAAAATAACACTTGAGAATTGAAAACAAACACAACAAACAATTATGAGACCCAACAATTATTTACGTGTCAAATTAATATCAAAACAAACATAAGAAACATTTACCAAAACACCGTAAGAGAGGCCAGAAATGAAGGAGAACTCGACCGAGTAGGCAGCAAGCTGGAAAGTCCCAAGATGACCGGCAAAAATTTGTGTGATAGCGCCAAGCGAGTATTGACAAATAATTGTAAAAATAACAGGACCAGCGAGGCACCATAGCTTCCTTGATTCGGCCATCAATTCTCTGTATAAATCACGACATCCCATGATCGGAGCAATGTCATCTGCATCAGCCATCAGAAACAACAAATGTCCGCTGCTGTGAAGCTGTGGTAGTGCTGGAGTACTCCTATCCGCTGCTGGTGGTAAAAGAAAGAAAGAAGACACAACACCTATTTCATCAGCTTTGGGACTTGAAGGCAGAGAAGAAAACGGAAAAACATGTGTGTAATTTATAACGAGTAGTGCTACAGGTACCAAAATTGGGTACCAAATGACATGGCAATTTAAAATATTTTGATTGGAGAGCCCTGGCGGGCCCACTATAACTATAACCAATTAAAACAAGTCACATCATTTGGTAACAATTTTTGGTACCTAATTTTGGTACCTCTAACATTTTTCATTTATAATAGACCTGTGAATATATATAGTAGTTATAGATATATGTGTGTAATTTATACTCCTAGCTTATAACCTAATCCGTGTACTCTTGTTAATGGACAGGAAGTCCGATTTAATTTGAGGTGAAATAAGTGTGAATATATACTTATTATTTTAGGTCTCCTTAATGAGATTTATAAGTTAATTATTTTGTAAAAAATGTACGCAGTACGTATTTCAACAAAAGTTAAAATAAAAGAATGAGATAAGAGAAAATTATGTGACTTATCTAATAATTTTTTTAAATCATCTCGATATTTAATGAATGTAATACAATGATTATGACTGAATTTCATGGGAGAAGGTCAATAGTTCGATTATGAATAATCGGGATGGCTAACCTGTGCCCTTAGGGCACATGTTAAGAAGTATTTATTACTTTGACTAGTTATGCTTCTACCATGTTATTAGTGTACTTTATTGCTATATTTATTAATCTTTCAATTTTTTTTTCATTATTTATATTAGCCATAACAAATTTCACTTGTATAAATTATTTTATATGTAATGCCCCCCTGCATTCACATCAATATCAATTAAAAAAATATTTATTTTTATCACATCATTTTTTAACTATTTTATAAAGACATTAAAATAAAATCTTTTATGTTTGATAAAAATAGTTAAATAAATTTTTACAAATACTTTCTGCTTTTATTTCAAAATAACAATTTTATTTTGTATGATTTGTTTTTAATTTTTTTTAAAGTATGTTGGGTGAAATAAACAAAAATAAAAAAGTAACAAAAAAAGTAGTTGAAGGATGATGAAAAAGAAAATAGTAAATACCAACTTGGTTAAATGTGTAAAGTAATAACTATTGTCAGCTGTAAACAAAAAACAAGATGTAATAAATACATATTAACCTGTGCCCTGGGGGCACAGGTTAGCCAGCCCGATGAATAATAATCGGGGATGGTCATTCATCTTTGCGTGCCCGATCCCGATCCGATCCCCGCATCAAATGGGACGAGAATTTAGGGATTTTTTTGGTACGAACCGGGAAGTGAGGACAATTTTCAAGAAAAATTGGGGAGCGGGCCGGAGCTTTATGTCTCTCCGGGACCCCGGCCCGATCCCCGATTTTCTCCCCACGACCCGATTTTCAAACCCGACTCAATTTTGTCACACTTTAATACACACACACACACACACATATATATAGGCTGGCGTTCAAATAGAAACCAACCTTAGAATAGAAACTAGAAACCTACACTAAATAAATTATATTTCATTTATTTTAATGGCCCCGCTAGGGGCACCTTCACAAAAAACTTATAAAATTCTTGGCTCTATTCAACAAAAATATTTAAAAAAAATAAAAAAAAAAAGTTACTGTTCACGTTCCACGTCATCACGTGACGTGGAACGTGAACAGTAACATTTTTTAATTTTTTTTATTTTTTTGTTGAATAGAGCCAATAATTTTAAACGTTTTTTGTATTGGGGTACCCCTAATTTGGTCATTAGATTAGCTTAAAATATTTAATTTAGGTTTAGTTCTAGTTTCTATTGTAAGTTAGTTTCTATTAGAACAAGACCATATATGCTAGCGTTCAAATAGAAACCAACCTTAGAATAGAAACCAGAAACCTACACTAAATAAATTATATTTCATTTATTGTAAATGGCCCCGCTAGGGGCACCTTCACAAAAAACTTATAGAATTCTTGGCTCTATTCAACAAAAATATATAAAAAAAAAAGTTACTGTTCACGTGCCATGTCATCACGTGAACAATAATTTTTTAAATTTTTTTGTTGAATAGAGCCAATAATTTTAAACGTTTTTTGTATTGGGGTACCCCTAATTTGATCATTAGATTAGCTTGAAATATTTAATTTAGGTTTAGTTTCTAGTTTCTATTCTAGATTAGTTTCTATGAGAACAAGACCATATATATATATATATTAATAATCATATATTAGTATAAAAGAATTTCTCATACTTCATATTGGAAACAAAAGGATGTTTTAATCTTATATGTTTGTCTTTTTAGTAGTCAAATAACTTCATTTACATGTTATTTATAATTGTGTCTTTAGTAATATCTTTTTATCTTAATTTAGTGCATTTGAGCTACTGAAAGCATGTAATTTTTAGATTTCAAAAGGAAATTTTAAGAGTTAACATAAATGTATTTATTATAAGATTAATGGTGATGAAAAGACGTTTTAACTCAACATCTAATTTAGCTACAATTGCTAATTTTGCTATATATCGCAAGAACAAATTATTTCATACCTCATTAGTTAGTGTTTAGACTTATTTAATATTATTTTTTGTTTAAAATAAAATTCCCCGATTCCCCCGGGGATCACCGTTACCCGTTCGGGCCGGGGAACGAAAAATAATCCCCGACGGGGATCGGGCTGGGGACGGGGATCGGGTTTAAAATCGGGGATGGGGGCGGGGATAACACTCCCCGTCCCCGAAGTGCCCCGATGCCCATCCCTAATAATAACACAAATTCTTTCATTACAAGATTATAGTTCGTGCTATGCACACGGGTATTTCAAAAAATAATTTTATAAAAATTATAAATATTGTGAAATTATTGGTTAATTATAAAGTTAAATAATTGTATATTTATATTCAGATAATATAATTGTGAAAAAATTAATATTAATAAATTAATGGTTATATTTCTTTATTATAATAAATATATTTAAAGATTTTATGAATTTAATATTTGAATGTATATACGCATTAAAGAACTTATCAGAATTAAAATATTAATTAAAATTCTTATTAACTAGCTTAAATATAATTGTGAAAAAATTAAAATTAATAAATTAATGGTTATCTTTCTTTATTATAATAAATATATTTAAAGATTTTATTAATTTAATATTTGAATGTATATATGCATTAAAGAACTTATCAGAATTAAAATATTAATTCAAATTCTTATTAACTACTCCCTCCGTCCGATCCAATTCTTAACACTTTTTTGTCACTTTTTGACACGCATTTTAAGGTGAATCCTTCTCCAAGTCTCTCTTGTCTCTCCTCTGTGTACCTCCTTTATTCTGCTGAGAAGATGTGTATTTATAGGCCCGGGTGCCTTACCCGTCAAGAAAATACCAAAATTGAGTTAAAACAGGATTCTGGACAGGTCGGTAGAGCGCGGGCGCGCTCTACTTTCTGTTGGTGCAGCGCGGGCTCCATGTTCTGCTGAAATTTTTTATTTTGCTTTTGACTTAAAGAAAATTTCGCAAGCTTCGCGTGGACTGTAAGATCGCTAAATTCGGACTTCTAGAACTCCAGATATTGCCAAAACAGTGCAGACTGCGCAACCTACCCGGAAAATCCGAATTTTCCACAAATTAGTCTCGAACTCTTGTTAATTAAACTCCAAGCCCTCCTTTATTATACTTCCTTGATACTTCTTTTCTTAACGTATCTCTGGCCTGCTTCTGACCTCCTGTTTTCGAGCTAAATTCCACCACAGTTATATATGTCATTAAACACCACCAATGCCTCCAACTATTAGTTCTACAAAACTCAATGAAAACACATTAAACACACCACATACTTGAGGTCAAGTAATCAATTTAAGCCGATACGAAGCATTCCAAGTGGATATAAAATCCACTTATCAAAATGTCTCTTGCAGGTTTATTTTTCGTATTGAAGAGAGAGATATTTTGTTGGGTTCTGTTTTTGATGATATGTGTAAGTGTGATGAATGTAGCCAAATCCTTTCCTGAGCCACTGAAATTAATAAAGAAATATCACTAAATTTTCTGTTGACGTTCGATGTACAGTCATGAACGACTAACTCAAATGATTGTTCTTCATTTTTGTCTTTAAAATGTACAGTTTAGTTCAATTTTTTTATTTTTTTTGGTCATAAATTTGAACTTATTATTATTTGAAGCCGAACCACTGATATCATGTGTTGAAGGGCGACCATCAACCCCACTCTGGCGATTATCTTTATGAATGACAGACTTCTCTTGAAATTTTGAGGTTTTCCAAAACTAGCTAGCTCAATCCAGCTTTAATAGACACTTTTTTGCGTTTGCTAGCCACCCCTGAAGGCCTATCAATGGGTCGAATACTTTTTGCGGTTGCTAGCCACCCCTGAAGGCCTGTCAATGGGTCGAATTTGGTTCAGATTAGTCTAAATCCATATCCCAATTCATTTAATTTTACCGGATTCGGATCGGATCACACCTCGAATATTTTAGAAGACGATCCATATCCAATTCATTTAGTTTAATGAATAAACGGATCGGATTTGGATATCCACTACTCCATTTATTTTAAAAAATATAACAAAATTGATTATGTACACCATTTCAAAAAAAAAACACTTTCCAAGTTAAAATCTATTATTTCAATGTGTAAATGTTAAGTAACAATTCAAAATCCAAACTATACCCATAATTTTATTATTTAAACACAATATTAAATAAAAACGTAAGTCACAAGTTTAAATCAAACAAAATAAATATATTAAGTCAAGTATTTCAGATTTATAGCATAACTATCCAAAAAAAAAAATTATGCTTTAAAGTTAGGTCAAATTTTGGTGTGCTAAACGCACACCTACATATAGGCCTATCATAATGACCCGCAGCTCCGATCTAATCCGAGACTTTATAACTGGATTTGGATTTATATAAAATACATTTATAATAAATACATTATCATTTGTATTGCATCTAAAATTGAATTCATATTTTAATTTAAATTATTTTTATGCTTGGAGTTCATTTCTTGATAATTCTAATTTTGTTTGGTAAATTTCAGGATTAATAGATATTTATTTTTCATTTTCATTGTTCTTTTTTTCTTGTATTTGGATATTAATGTGTACTTTTACATCACAAAATTGTTTATTTTATCATTTTAGATTTTAATAGATTTTACAATTGATATAATTTTAAATTTTTTTCGGAAAAAAATATTAATTGGATTGGATATCCGATCCGATTACCCGTAATCCTAGTGGAGCGGATCTGGATTGTTCTTAAAAAAATCCGACAGTTAATCTGATCCGAAAAATTAATTAAATGAATTTGGATATGGATTCTGGTTGATCCGATCCAAACCCGATCCATTGACAGGCCTACCTACATATAGAAGATTCACTTGGAAGAGAGGTACAAAATTATAAGATTAAATATTAGACTTAGAGTTACGTAAATTAACTTACTATAAGATAAGGCTTTACATTGTAAATTTTATACACTAACTTATAACCCGTGCAACGCACGATTCTTTTTGTAATATTTATTATATTATTTTTTTATTACATTATTTGTTATTAATTTACATATTAAATTGTTCTTATAAAATTGATATATATATATATATATATATATATATATAAAAGATTTTACACGTTCAATTTATTATGTGTTTTATTTTGAATTCTTAAAATTTGATTTGGATGATTTTAGGCCTACGTGAAATTAACAAAATACTATTTAATTTAGTAACAATTTTTCTAATTAAAATTATCAAGAAACAAAAGAGAGAAGAAATAGGCGATTTTTTATATTAAAAACTCTATTCTATTTACGAAATCTACTTATATTTTGTTTTGATTATCAAAATAACCTTCTTATTATTTGAAGATAGTTGTATTAACAATCAAATACAGTTTTAATAATAAGTGTAGGAGGGATTTTGTCCAAAACTTTGGTAGTTGGTAGTGTAGATCTTCAAATAAATAGATAAAAAAACGTTGGATCTAGCATAAAAATTATTTAATATTTTAACATGTAAACTAAAAAGTGAATTTATATTGAAATACGGAAAATGCTTGTCAATGATTTAAATCATATATAATTAGGTTTTCTATATTGAATAGGATTATTAATGTACGTATTCTACACTAAATAGGATTAATGTAAAAATTCATAATTATATTTTCTCTTGAGATTCTGAGTGTTTTCATTTGGATAATAATTTTTAAATCATCACTAAATTAAAAATAATTTTATGAGTTTCGTCTGGACTATAAAATCATCCAAATCTGATTTCTATATCTCGAGATAGAGCCTAAATAGTAAATATGAATCTTTTTTAATATTAATAAATAAATAAATAAAATTCAGTTCTAATACAATATTTTATATCCTTTTCAGATTTTCTAGAAAAAGAAGGAATTTAGTTAGAAAATATAGAAAAGATGATACGTTTTAGCTGAAAAAAGAGATTTTAGTTGGAGAAAAGAAAAAAGGTAACATATTTTGGTTGAAAAGGGTAATTGATCGATTAATTAATAGTAATTATATTAAACAAAATTGCTTGTAGTGTTTTTAAAAAAGGAGAAATTTTAGTTAGATAAAATATCATGTGTATGTTTTAGGTGAAAAGGGTAATTGATTAATTTATAGTAATTATAATTTAATTACGTTATTTTACTAAATAAAATTGTTCGTAGTTTTTTTAGAAAAGGAGAAATTAATGTTGCTCATGATATTTTTAGGAAAAGAGGGATTTTAGTTAGAAAACATATATAGAAAACATGACATGTTTTAGCTGAAAAGAGAGATTTTAGTTTAAAAAAAAGGTAACATAAGAAAAAGGTAATTGATCGATTAATTAATAGTAATTATATTAAACAAAATTGCTCGTAGTATTTTTTAAAAAGGAGAAATTTTAGTTAGATAAAATATCATGGGTGTCTGATTTAATGAAATAAATTAATAAAATATTAATTGGATTGGATATCCGATCCGGTTACCCGTAATCCTAGTGGAGCGGATATCGATTGGTCTTAAAAAAATCCGACAGTTAATCTGATCCGAAAAATAAAAATTAATTAAATGAATTTGGATATGGATTCTGGTAGATCCGATCCAAACTCGATCCATTGACACACCAACCTACATATAGAAGATTAACTTGGAAGAGAGGTACAAAATTATAAGATTAAATATTAGACTTAGAGTCACGTAAATTAACTTACTATAAGATAATGCTTTACATTGAAAATTAACTTACAATCTTTTAAATCCTTTTCAGATTTTCTAGAAAAAGATGGAATTTAGTTAGAAAATATAGAAAAGATTACACATTTTAGCTGAAGAGAGATTTTAGTTGGTGAAAAGAAAAAAGGTAACATATTTTGGTTGAAAAGGGTAATTGATCGATTAATTAATAGTAATTATATTAAACAAAATTGCTTGTAGTATTTTTAAAAAAGGAGAAATATTAGTTAGATAAAATATCATGTGTATGTTTTAGGTGAAAAGGAGAAATTAATGTTGCTCATGATATTTTTAGGAAAAGAGGGATTTTAGTTAGAAAATATAGAAAAGATGACATGTTTTAGCTAAAAAGAGAGATTTTAGTTAGAAAAAAGGTAACATAATTTCGTTGAAAAAGGTAATTGATCGATTAATTAATAGTAATTATATTAAACAAAATTGCTCGTAGTATTTTTTAAAAAGGAGAAATTTTAGTTAGATAAAATATAATGGGTTGTCTGATTTAATGAAATAAATTAATAATATTATAATTACTAATAACTAACTGATTACTTTTTTCGAGCTAAAAGGTAATATTTTTTCTATATTTTATAACTAAAAAATAAGTCCAAATTTAAAACATTCTGAAAATTTTATTAACTTTCTTCTACATTATATGTGCCTGTTTGGCAATTCTGTTCATCAACTTATAAGTTACTTATTTCGGAAAAAAATTCGTATTTACATACCTTTTTAAGAAAAAAAATATGTATGGTGGGTTTAATATTCGTAATCTTGCAAAAATAAGTTACTTATTTCAGAAAAAGGTTCATATTTCAGAAAAAGGTGCATGGGCTTAGAGATGCACAAAAGGCCCATCGGGCTTCAAAGCCCGGTCTTTTTGGTCAAAGCTCGGCCCGAGTTTTGACTTTGACCGGGCCGGGCCGGGTCGGGCTTCTGTGAAAAATGTGAGCCCGTTTAGGCCCTCGAAGCGGGCCGCAGTGGGCTTTTTTCCGGGCCTGAAGGGGGCCGGGCCGAATCGGGCTTTTTCCGGGATCAAATCGGATCGAGATTTTATGTTATATAAGAATGTTTTTTATGTAATAATGGCAGACATGTTAAACAATCTATATTGCCGATACAAATATTACATTTATCGATTTACTTTTTGATTTGATGATATATTAATTGATTACACGTGTACTTAACTTGTTTTCGTTCATGTATCGTAATATATGCATATAAATAATCTTATTATTAGTAATGAATATGTAAATATATATGTACTTAATCCCAGTTCCATGGGTTACCGCACTGATTAATAATCCCATTATTCAATAAATCATTCCGATTAATCCTCAAATACCCGATTAATTCTCGATTAATCCCTGGACAGTGTCTCTACCGATTAAGTCCGATTCCCGTTTTTTACAACACTGATCCATGAATACAAATACAGCATGATCAGCTTTTTTTTTTTTTATGTAGGATCAGGACGATTTGGTGGCTGAAATGTATCGGCGTGGAATCAGAATTTTAAAAGATTCCATACTAAAAAAACTGGGGGGAAAAATTAATGCTAATTTTTAAAATTTTAGCCTCAATTTATACGTTCACTTTCGAATATTAGTGAGAAGTGAAGTTTCAACCAACATTCATTGATAATTCTGTTACTATTTCATAATCGCTTTTAAGTTGATTCTAGATTCAATTCTCATTCTTTCATGTGTTCATGATAATATTATGCAAATGTTTCATGTGCTATGCAAATGTTTTGTATAATTGTCTCTGAAATTTCTAAACACATATCGAATTTGTTATAGCCTTATAGGATGAAGAATCGTTTAAAGACTATTATAATCACGACTGACATGTTTCTTTGAATTACAAAACAATTCTGAACGCTCTATTTCCGGTTTACCTTTCGAAATGAAGAGTGCGCAATCAAACTTGTTCGGTTGTTTTAATACTCTTCCTCCATCTACCATATAAGATATTTGATTTTTACCCCCACGGGATGTCTAAAATGGTCGAGCAGTGACGCTTAAGGTTTGCTGTCTTGAGGTACGAGTTCGATGGGTTATCATGCTCGGGGTATGAGTGTGCTAGTATGTCCTCCGGATTAGTCGAGGTGCGCGTAAGCTGGCCCGGACACCAATTTATCAAAAAAAAAAAATTTGATTTTTGCACGTAATTTAAATTATTTATTAAAATAATGGACAAAGGGAGCATAATATAATCCTCTACCAAAATGTATATTCAACATAGGATGATGACACAAATCTAACTAGTCTATACCTCCTAAATTAGAAAGGAAAAAAAAACAAAGAAATTTGTAGGCTTCTATAAAGTTGATACTGACGTAAGGGTGAAAGTAGTTCCCTTTCAAAATCAAATTTTAATAATAACTTAAGGTTTGTTGTCTCGAGGTTACGAGTTCGATGGGTTACTATGCTCGGGGGTATGAGTGTGCTAGTATGCCCTCCGGATTAGTCGAGGTGCGCGTAAGCTGGCCCGAACACCGGATTATCAAAAAAAAATAAATTGATTTTTGCACGTAATTTAAATTATTTATTAAAATAATGGACAAAGGGAGCATAATATAATCCTCTACCAAAATGTATATTCAACATAGGATGATGACACAAATCTAACTAGTCTATACCTCCTAAATTAGAAAGGAAAAAAAAAACAAAGAAATTTGTAGGCTTCTATAAAATTGATACTGACGTAAGGGTGAAAGTAGTTCCCTTTCAAAATCAAATTTCAATAATAACGAACCTAAAAATTGAATGAATACAAAACGTACATAAGGTCGTCTTTATCTTTCTTACCGCAAAAGAGCTAGTAAACGAATTATGATGGACAATCGAAAAAGAGCTAGAAAATGAATTATGATGAACAATAATTATAAGAGCTAACATACCAATCAGTTTACATACGCGGCAATGTAACTCTCAAGTTGTAGCAATGTGAAAGCTTCCCCTGATTGTGATGCGAGTAAAGGAATTAAAGCGAAGTATGTAGTATATTTCTTCTCTTCGCATGCGAGCATAAAATTTATGTAAATTATTCATACTCTCTTGAATAACGAGATTGTTTTCGTAAAAATTCTCCGATATATCATGAGAATTTGAATCTGCAATGTCGTATACAAGATAATTGTCGACATATGTACCTTATATATTGTATGAAATATATACATCCTCAAAGTGTGAAGCTTGAGAAATAATGCACGAATTATAAAATTAGAGGAGTAATTAATTAATTGAGTATCAATTTAGAGAGGTTTTGATGTATTTATTAATAATCCATGAACACAAAATACAGCATGATCAGAATGTATTTTTTATGAAGGATCAGGACAATGTGGTGCTTGAAATGTGAATCATAATTTCAAAAGATTCCGTACAAAAATTAATGCTAATTTTTAAAATTTTAACCCCAATTTAAATATTCACTTTCGAATAATAGTGAGAAGTGAAGTTTAAGCTAACAATTTTTGATAATTCTGTCACTATTTCATAATCGCTTTTAAATTCGATTTTCATTCCCTCATTTTTTTTTTGAGCTTTTTTGATAAATATATTGAAAAAAGTAATTTTTTACAAATTTACAATCTTAAGTGCAAAAATAACTTTTTTATTTCAAACAATAATTTCTTAATGTCTTTTTTTTAAAAAATTGCCCTTGCAAGGCCCACTGCCACGTCAGCCGCCACACAGCCTGCCCAATCATATGCCACGTCAACAAGGGTGAGACCCACCTGCTGCCCAATCTAAGAGACCTCCTACTTTTTAGGAACACGTCTTTACATTAGATTTACACTTCTAAACAGATATATATTCAATTATTAGAGGATAATGTCATATCCTTTATTATAATACCCGAGTATACCACACGTTAGTTAACCAATAAGAATCGAGGAATTATTTTAGGACCAATCAGAGCTAATTCCTAAAATTTAGACATTTCCTCATTTACAATCTCACCCTACCTCTTTAACCGTGGTTAGTTAACACTTCCAATTTAAATACAATAATGATTTTATTAAACATTTCCATAAATGCCTATTTTTTAAATCAAAAAATATTTATTAGAAAATCACAATTTTAATTTGAAATCAATCACATATACCACTATATATTTTAAATTAAATTTCATAATTAATCATTCATTAATCAACCACTCTTTTAATATAAAGCCTGTTATAATCATATTATCATACATTATAAATTAATTTTTATAATATATATTGTACAATTATAATCGATATTAAATAAATATAATCTAATTTAACTAAAAATCTGAAAAAATCGGATTTGAAATCATATTTTAAATAACTTGGATAAAATCCATACCTTCAAAATTTTGATTTTTTTATAAGCTCAAAAATATATTTATTCATAATTTTTTAATAAAATTAATTAACAAATGCATATAAGTCAACACTACAAAATCGGATTTGAACAAATTTTAAATAGCTTGGATAAAATCCATACTTTCAAAAACTCGATTTTTTGAAAGGTTCAAAAATATATTTATTCACAATTTGTTAATAAAATAGTTAATAAATTCATATAAATGAATTTAAATACAATATTGATTTTATTAAACTGCAAATCCATAAATACATATTTTTTAAATAAAAAAAAATTTATTAAAAAATCACAATTTTAATTTGAAATCAATCACGATATACTATTATATATTTCAAATTAAATTTCATAATTAATCATTCATTAATCAACCACTCTTTTAATATAAAGTGAATCAATATCATATTATCATATGATTTTTATAATGTATATTGTACGATTATAATAGATATTAAATAATTATAATCCAACTTAACTGAAGATCTAAAAAAATCGAAATTGAAACCAGATTTTAAATAACTTGGATAAAGTCCATATCTTCAAAATTTTGATTTTTTTATAAGCTCAAAAATATATTTGTT
The DNA here is from genome assembly GCA_037693485.1 of Kitagawia praeruptora. Classification (NCBI taxonomy): domain Eukaryota; kingdom Viridiplantae; phylum Streptophyta; class Magnoliopsida; order Apiales; family Apiaceae; genus Kitagawia; species Kitagawia praeruptora. Next base: position 87,077,105 of record CM075351.1, on the reverse strand, counting down.
CATGATTTATTAATAAAATTAATTAATAAATGCATATAAGCCAACACTACAAAATCATATTTGAACAAATTTTAAATAGCCTGGATAAAATTCATATCTTTAAAAAAGCAATTTTTTAAAAGGTTCAAAAATATATTTATTCATAATTTGTTAATAAAATAGTTAATAAATTCATATAAACGAACACTATATATATTTTATTTATTTTAATTATTAAATATACGATATAAGAGTATTATTATTATTATTTGGTGAAAAAAGTACCAATAAAAAAATTAAAATTATTTTAGAGGCAATCATAATTTACTTCTAAACTTTAAATCAATCAATCATATACAAAAATTTTATTATTTACCATTCTTATTCTAATTTACTATTCGCGGTTAAATTAAATTTAAATATAAAATATCTTGATTTAATAACTTCGCATATCACATGGTCTTTAATTTTATAAAATTTGTACTAATCGTAAATATTATTTTCTGTAAATCCAGATAACAGTATATTACATAAGATTATATGTCTTTTAGTTATGAATTGTTTTTGAACATCCTTTATTATAGTAAATGATACTCGAATCTAACATGTATTAGTTAACCAATCACAAGATTGTGAATTATTTTAACATCAATTAGAATCTATTAAATTTAAATCAATTAAACACTGTAACATGTTTCTCTATTGGATCTAGATTCTACGTTTCAGCAAGACTGAACTCAAATAAAGTTACACTCATTAAAAATTAATTTTTATTTTTTCACATCAATTAACTGAACGTAATAACTACTATTTTTAATTTTAACGGTTAACTAATAAACAATTTATATAAAATAAAATTCTTCCAACCTAAAAAATATAATTATTATATCAGTTTAAACATTACAGGAAATCTAAGCCATTTATTCCCTATTCCTCATCAGACTTAGCCAACTTTGATAAACTACGTGTATGCATCAATTTTTTTCATGGCTAAATCATATCAATTTCGGTTAAGGTACTACTTTATATCTTTTTATTATATGGCATTCTATACTTTGGACAGATTATCTTTTTATTTCGATTGTATATATGTATTATATGTGTCATGTTTTAATTGTCCAATAAATTCAATAGAAAAAAGTTTCTGACAAAAAAATTAGAAAACGATTTAGGTTATCATCATCCCCAGTCTGGATTCTCTCAAAGTTACTTCCCATTAGAATATTCAGTAGCAAACTTCAATATATAATTCAGCGACTTACTAAATTGTAGGCATCAATCCTTATCATATTACACTAATTTATTTACATTATTAGGTGTGCCTATAGATCAATGTTTTTTTAGAGTGTTGTTGTCAATGTTATTCAGTGATTACTTAACAATTTTATTCTAAATACAATAATTATTTAATTTAAAATTTTATACATTAATACATGAATCTATTATATTTATAATAGATATTTTGATATCTCAAACTTTCAATTCAAAATCTTAAGGAATAATTAAAATCATGAATTAAAAATTATTAAAAATATAAAACTATTTACCACACTATTCTAGATACACATTCAAATTTTAAGTTATGTAAAGTATTATATAATTCAGTCATAAAAAAAGCTAATCAACCAATTAAAATGTTAGAATAAATTTTAAACCAATCATCTTTTAACATTTTAATTACGAAATTTTTTAACTATGCAATAATTAATGGAAACAAATTTTGAACTGACAATATATTTAAATTATTCAAAATATTAAATATACTCTTAAATAGTACTTTACATTATTTGGTGTATAAATTATCAGTCAAAATAAATTGGAAATATTGTTAGTGAATATTTTCATAATAAATTGGTCAATTTAGCATAAATTTTCTTATAAATCACTATTTACTTATTGATAATTAATTCATCAATAAAAGGACATATGTCATACACAAAAATAATCAAACCTGCAAAAATCATCAATAAAAGGGTCATACAACATCCACAAAAACAATTAAAATTGAACAAACATGTAGTAAATTATTCACTAATTTCCTTTATCCAATCATTGAACAGATCTTCAATTATGCTACATCTCTAGCTTATGCATGTCACTAAATTATACAGTCTTTTCGGCGAGATAATCTAACAATTTGTTATAAACTTGAGGAATATGTATATCTGATTTGTCATAACATATTCAAACAATCGACCAGAACTGTGATTCTATACTATCCAAATCAATGAACTAATATAACAAAATCTAGTATATGAATAGACAAAATCCACGAACAGGATATTTTAGGCTCTCAATAAAGAGAGATATTTAGTGAAAGCCAAAGTAAAATCAAGGAAAAGAAAATAGTGCTTATCATTTACAAGGAGTTAGTACAAAATCTAATATTTTGGTAGATAAAATCCACCAATGGGTAACGGGGTACTAGACTCTCAATGATATTTTTATTGAAAAACTAAAGAAAAATCAATATAATTTTTTTTAAAAAACTGATATCAACTCCTAAACTTTAGTTTAGCATCTTTTGGGAAAGGTGGAGAGTTATAAAAATTATCAATAATGATAAATAAAAAGGTTGATACACTTAAAATTATATTTTGTTTTTAATAAAAGGGTGCCTTTTTGAATTTTGTATTCTTGAATTAAAGTAATAGTATCAATTCCCATATCTTAACCTAAGAGCATATATTGAATTTGTTTGGTTGGTTGACTAGATTTTTTTTATATCAACAAAGCATGAAAATGGCTAAGAAAACTAAATAACTTGGTAGAAAGATTCTACACAAAGAGAGATATTTGTTAACGAAAAATAAGAAAAAATAAAAAGGTAGGTTTCATGTTTTTGAAAGAATTTACACCATGCGTGCTACTCTTAGTTTTGATTTGTAACATCTCAATGTTGTTTTAAGACATATAATTATATATTTACATAACTTGGATATATAATAATATTTCATATAATTGTTATATTTTTTCTATTCGCGTATTTCATTTTATTTCGTGTACACGAAAAAATTTGTGTAATTTAGTGTCATTTTGTGTTCAAATTTTAGGTACACGATTTAATATCATGTCATTTTCGTTCAAGACCCTAAAGTACATGACATGAATGTACAAAACGATTTGTCAGGTCTACATAAGCTATTTCTTCTTAGATATGTAGGAAAAATATACTCACTATTAAAGGAAAATGAATTTCATGTCATTTAACCCAAAATCTGAATTACAAGGATACATATATAATAAGGTTTGTGCTCATATGAGAACTTTTATTAAAATGAGATATGAGAACTAATCTCTGCCACAGATTCAATCTAATTCAACGACCCCGCCAGGGGCACCACACACTAACCCAATACACCTTTATACACATAATCCCACCCAATTTCCTCCATTTTTATTTGATTTTTCCCTTCAATCAACGAGTTTTTTTTGAAATCCGACTTCACTGTATTTTTCTCCATCTACTAACGATCAGTTTGCATACCATATGTGTTACATTCCGACGTAATTTATGAAATTTTTTATTTAGTTATCATAGTTCTCATTTTAAGGGGTTTACAATGGAGCAGCACTCATTCTATTAATGTGATTATGTGTTTATATATTACACACTTGATTTCAATTTTATGGATAGTAGCTTATTTTCACAAGTTAGTCAAGGTGATACTCATTTTCATATGTCTTATTTTAAGAATAAAACAAAACTAAAATTTATTATTCCATGTTTTACTAAGAAAAAAACCAAAATACAAAATTCCAAACTGAAAATGCACATTTTAAGTTGTCTTCACAAATAAGCTAAGCGCAATAACCATAAAATCTAACAATTATATGTTACTCCAATAACGCGATATATTGAATTTGTTTGGTTAGTTGATCAAAAAAAATTATAGTAAATCAATTCATTAATAAAAGAACATATAATTTGTAAAAATGATATTGAACAATCATATAGCAAACTTGTTGGGATTTATGGGTGATAGCATAGAGACAACTTAACTATATTTTCCTGTACTTAGTTTTTACTAAGTTGAACATACTGTCACGGCCAGAGTATGTCTTCGTATTCAAATAATTGCTGTCATGTAATAAATTGTGTGATTTGGGAGAAGTTCATACATTTGTTCAAGCCTCAAGGAATACATCCAGAAGACAGCAAGAATAAAGGTTACTGTCATGTCCCTGACAATAAAGTTACAAGAAGACAAATGTTGCAAAGTCACGACAAAGCTACATCTGACAGAAACATTGGCCGAAGCAAGAGACAGTGACATTCTCACACTTGACAGCAAGTCTGGAGTTCCGACAACAACATTGGCGGGAGCTCGTACTGTCAACCACTGAATATTCCTTTGAAAGCAGACTCTGCGGTTAAGGTTACTGTCACCTTGAATTATTTGAATTTGGTATTTTCTCAGTCAAAGCCCGTGACAGGTTACATGTTCAAGAAACAGATTTGCTGCAACACACTATCGTTTGTAGCAGACCTGCAAGACTACGACAGAAGCTTAAGAGATTCACAAGACAAGGCTGGTCAATTCGAGGAGCATGTGATATCCACATCTACTAGAATTGTATTAGCTAGAAATAGAAAGAATCTAGGTTGCTTTACTTATAAGGTTTATCCTGTCTTTATAGCAATTTTGGAAAGTCAAAAGGGTGTGCAAATTGTAATGAGCTGCCACTTGAAAACGTACGACAGCAGCTCAACACCCCATGCGATAGGGACAACAGAGTATCTTAGTCTACTTAGATACATCTTAGATTCTTTTCTATTCATGTACGCACACGAAGCAATCTGTATCTCTTGAGATATCGAAGTTGGAGAAACACTCTCTCCAGGTTGTAGCAACACTTCACACAAAATAAATAAAACATTTATTTTGTGAGAAATCTTGTTTCACTTATTGCTTACATACATCTACTTATAATCTATAATCTTTATTTTCGTTGTTGATTTAAAGATTCGATTTTATCAGTATTGCATTCAACCCCCCCTTCTGCAATACTCCGGGACCAACAACTGGTATCAGAGCATACAGATTGATACACAAATCTGAAGATCATGACGAGTATTCAGAAGTCAAGTGGAATCAAGATTCCAGTCTTTGATAAAGAGAACTACAATTTCTGGAAAAGAAAGATCTTGTTATTTATCAAAGCTGCCCATCCACTGTATTTGGGAATTCTTGAGAACGGCCCCTTCATACCTCAGAAGGAAGTTACTGCTACTACTGAGAATGATGAAGTCATTCCAGTCCATTGGGTTGCAAAGAAGCCTTCAGAGTACAAAGAGTCCGAAAAGGAGAAAGTAGTCTTGGATGACTATTTACAACTCATCTTGCTCGACTCGCTTACATTAGACAAAGCCATGTGTGGTAATTTCATGGGATGTAGATCTGCAAAAGAGATGTGGAGCAAGATAGAGTTGCTGTGTGAAGGAAGTGAAGAAGTTCGCGAGAACCAAAGATAAATTCTTGTATCACAATATGAAGCCTTTATGGCTAAACCAGGCGAAGAACTTACACACATGTTTGAAAGGTTCAGTAAGCTAATAGCTGAATTACAAATTCATGGGAAGTTCTATGATAGAAAGGAGATTAACATCAAATTTCTGCTCACTCTCCCTGAGCATCTTGAGCACAAAGTCTCAACCATAAGAGAGGGAAGAAACTTGAGTGATGTCTCTCTTGAAACTCTATATGGTGTGCTCAAATCATATGAACTCGAGCTTTTTCAAAAGAGAGCTATTCAAACTGGAACCAAAGGAAAGTTAGCAAACATGTCAGGAGCCCTTATATCTCATGAACCACAAGTAGCTTGTCCAGGTGAACCATCACAAAATTCACAAACAACACAGATGCCATCTTTGAAGATTGAGGAGGTGTTGGATGACGAGGAGAAGGTGGTTCTGCAGCTGAAAGATGTTGAAGATGAAGACTTCTACAAAGTAGAAGAGATTGAAAGCATGGATAATCCAACCATGGCTTATATTGCTAAGAGATTCAAGAATATCAAGTTCAGAAGGGACAAGTCATATAAGCCACAGAGTCAATCATCTAAGTTCAACAAGGGAAGTTTTTCAAAGGCCACTGGTGGAGCCACAAGAGGAGGACACAAGACAGGGTTGGTGGATAGGTCGAAGTTCAGATGTTACAACTGCAATGAGCTAGGTCATTTTGCTACTGAGTGCAGAAGACCAAGACAGAATCAAGGAAAGGGATCTGGAAATCAGTTTAAGAGAAATCAAGGGAAAGCCTATGTGGCTGAAGGAAAATGCTGGGATGATTCTGAAGATGAAGAAGAAGAGGAGTTTGTGAACTTAGCCCTCATGGCTAAATCTGATGAAGAAGCTTCAAGTTCATCAAATCAGGTACCATCTCTAGTCTTACTTGATATGTCTAAAACTGAGTATAAGCATACCATTGAGGATTTAAGTGCTGAGATGTTTAACATTCATGTTAGTTTATCTGATGCTCATGAAGAAATTGCTAAGTTAACTAAACAGAATGAAACTCTCAAATCTGAAAATGAAATGTTGTTGCTAAGAACCAGTCCCCTAGATTCATTAGCTCAAGAGAATGCTAGATTGAAGAATGATATTATCTGTGCTAAGGAAATAGAAGATTTTCTCAGGAGTCAAATTGCAGAAAACGAGTTTAAACTCAAAGCTTTTAGAAGCTCTTTTAGGTTAGTCCAGGAATATCATGATAATCACACTGAGAATCAGAAGGTAGGTATAGGTTTCGAGTATGGTAGAAGGCATGGAAAGGCAATTGCTCTTGATGATATGATGCTGTCAAACCTCAAATTCTCAAAAGAGTTAACAATCCGATTTTCAAAAATCTTCAAGCTGATTTTGATGAAACCTCCTTGTTCATCAAACAAGAGCTACTTGATGAAGATGAGTGCATTGACAACACACTGAGCAAAGGAAAAGATACTGTCAAGTTCCCCATGACAGAAACTCTACCAAGCAATCAGACAGAATGTTCTAAAGTAGCTGACAACAAGGATGAGACAGAAACTTCAAAAGATACTGTCAAGAGAGAACCCAAGACAGTAACTTTCAAACCTGCTGTCATGACAGAGGCAAAGAAAGGTACTGTCAAGGGTGACTCAACAGCAACTTCAGAAATGTGAAATAACATTGATTGTATGCCATGCAAAATTGTTGTTATGAGTAATTGTTTCAATCTGCCTATTCTGTCTACTGAAAGATGCTCTTATCTAGAAACTGCTGAGACTTCTGTGCCTGTCTATGTTGGTAAAAAGGCAGCTTCCACTAAGAGAAAGACTAAGTCTAACTCTAGAACCTAGTGGACAGCAAAAGAAGTCAAACAGGAGGATTTTAGTGTTGATTTAAATGTGAAACAGAATGATATGAACAATGATGCTATAACTGCAGGACCCAACAGAGTTTGGGTACCAGATGCAAATTAAAATCATCTGTTTTGTAGGGCAAGAAATAGAAGCAGGTCATGTGGATCATTGACAGTGGATGCTCCAGGCACATGACTGGTGATATAGCCCTGCTATCACATTTTGTGGAGAAAGCCGACCCAATCATAACTTTTGGAGACAACAACAAAGGTTACACTATGGGATATGGCTGTTTGGAAATTGGAAATGTTGTCATTGAAGATATTGCTCTTGTTGATGGATTGAAGCACAACCTACTCAGTGTCAACCAGTTCAGTGATAGGGGATTCAAGGTTGATTTTGACATGATGGTTTGTGATATCTATCACAAGAAAGATCGAAGCCTCTCCTTGAAAGGAGTCAGGAAAGGAAGCTTGTTTGTTGTAGATTTAAATTCTGACAATAAAGACAAGGCTTACTGTTTTTATAGTAAAGCATCAGTTGGTGAAAGCATGCTTTGGCACAAGAAGCTCTCACACCTCAATTTCAAGAATATGAATATTTTGATGAAGAAGGATTTGGTGAGAGGACTACCTCAACAGGAATTCTGTCAAGAAGGACTATGTGAGGATTGTCAAATGGGCAAATTGAAGAGATCTGTGCACAAATCAAAGCAAGTGAATACCAACACTGAGCCACTCAAATTAATTCACATGGATTTGTTTGGTCCAGTAAATGTTCAATCTCTTGCAAGAAAGAGATATGCCCTGGTAATGGTGGATGACTACTCAGGGTACACTTGGGTGAAGTTTTTTAGAGACAAAGGACGAAGCTTCTCAAGAATCATTGATCACATAAGAGTTCTTGAAAGAACCCCCAATGTTCAAGTTCAATATCTGAGAAGTTACAATGGTACTGAGTTCAGAAATGCCACACTAGGAAACTTCTGCAAAGAAGAAGGCATTGTCCAACAATTCTCCACTGCCAGGACACCACAACAAAATGGAGTTGTAGAAAGGAAGAACAAAACTCTCATCGAAGCTGCGAGAACTATGTTGAATGATTCTAAATTACCAACATACTTCTGGGCAGAAGCCTTCAATACAGCTTGCTACACACAGAACATAACCTTGATCAACAAGACTCATGAAAACACTCCTTACTATCTGTTAACAGGAAAAAAACCTACTGTCAAGTATTTTCATGTATTTGGAAGTAAGTGTTTCATGATGATTGACAACCATGAAAGGAAAGAATAGTTCGATGCTAAAGCTTATGAAGGCATTTTCATGGGATATGGATTGGAAAGGACTGCCTACAGAGTCTATGTCATTGATCACAAAATCATTGAAGAAAGTTTGAATGTCACATTTGATGAAACCAAATTCCCAGGACAGCAAGAGGATGGTCAAATGGAGCCTCTTATAATTGAAAATCAAGGGTATTTGGAAGAAGAAGAAATTGTTGCTGATGAACCTACTGGTACTCAGGATATTGAGTTTGAAAGAATTGCTGTCAACACCAATGATGCTACTCAAACTCCAGCTCAATCTCAAACTATATCAGCTAATCATCAGAATGAGAATGATTCTGGAGCTGTTGAAGAACATGAAGGAGAAAACATCAATGGTGAAGAATCAACACCTCAAAGAGGAAATGATGAAGCAGATCAAGAAAGAAGCTTGCCCAGAACCACTAAGTGGAACAGAGATCACACTAGCAATCTAATCATTGGTGATCCCACTACTGGTATAAGGACGAGAAGAAATATTTCTGCTGACAGCATGTTTTCATGTTTTCTATCTCAAACTGAGACAAAGTCAATTGATGAAGCATTGTTGGATTCAGATTGGGTGATAGCCATGCAAGAAGAGCTAAACCAATTTGAGAGAAACAATGTACGGAAGCTGGTCCCCAGACCCAAAGGGAAGTCAGTAGTTGACACAAAGCGGGTTTTCAGAAACGAGTTGGATGAAAGTGGAAATGTGACAAGAAACAAGGCAAGGCTAGTAGCTAAAGGTTACTGTCAACAGGAAGGGATCGATTATGTTGAAACATTTGCCCCTGTTGCCAGACTTGAAGCTATTCGGATATTTTTAGCCTATGCTGCACACTGTAACTTCAAAGTGTTCCAAATGGATGTCAAAAGTACCTTTCTTAATGGATAATTAGAAGAGGAAGTGTATGTTGAACAGCCACCTGGATTCGAGGATGCTGAGTTGTATGACTTTGTCTACAAGCTGTTCAAAGCACTTTATGGATTGAAGGAAGCTCCTCGAGCTTGGTATGAAACTCTATCTACTTTTCTCATTGAGAATCAATTTACAAGAGGTGTAGTGGATAAGACATTGTTCTACAAGCACCATGGCAAGGACATCATTCTGGTTCAGATTTATGTTGATGACATAATCTTTGGTTCTACAAATGAGAAGCTGTGTGAAAAGTTTTCATCTCTGAAGAGCAAGTATGAGATGAGCATGATGGGAGAACTGTCATTTTTCCTAGGTCTATAAATTCATCAAAAGGATGATGGTATCTTCGCAAGACAATCGAAATATGTCAAGGAACTTCTCAAAAAGTTCAACATGAAAGATGCATCACCTGCCAAGACACCTATCTCTACAGCAACCAAGCTGGATTTGGATCCTAAAGGAAAGAAAGTGGATTTTAGTACCTATAGAGGCATGGTGGGATCGTTACTATACTTAACTGCTAGCAAACCAGACATTATGTTTGCTACATGTCTCTGTGCAAGGTTTCAAGCTGATCCAAAAGAATCACACTTAGTAGCAATCAAGAGAATTTTTAGATATCTCAAAGGCACTCCAAACCTAGGCCTTTGGTATCCTAAAGATACTGGATTTGACTTGGTTGGTTATTCGGATTCAGACTATGATGGGTGCAAGATTGACAGGAAAAGTACAGCAGGAAGCTATCAATTTCTTGGTGGAAGATTAGTGTCATGGTTTAGCAAGAAGCAGCATTCTGTATCTACTTCAACTGCAGAAGCTGAATAAATCGTAGCTGGAAGTTGCTGTGCTCAAATTCTTTGGATGAAAAATCAGCTGATGGATTATGGTTTAGAGTTGTCCAATATTCCTATTTATTGTAATAACACTAGTGCCATAGTTATCTCAAACAATCCAGTTCAACACTCCAGGACAAAGCACATTGATATCAGACATCATTTCCTAAGAGAGCATGTTGAAAGAGGAACTGTGAAGCTGATTTATGTTCCAACAGAAAAGCAACTTGTAGACATTTTAACGAAGCCACTAGATGAAGCAACCTTCAACAGGTTGGTAAGTGAATTGGGAATGCTAAATCTGGTATGTTAACTTACTAGTTTTTACATTTTCAAGGTGGTTAAAAATTGCAGCTCGTGACCTTAACTTTCAATGTTACTGTCCTATGTGCTACTTGTTTATTTGACAGCATGTTTGCTATGACTATGCTAAATTCAAATCACAGGCTTGTTTTAATTTCTGTAATGAGTAGTCACGTGACATTAACTTATTTCGTACGCCTGCTTAGTGATGAGTATTCGTGTCATTTGAAATGACCCCGGGTGTTTGTCAGCCTTTTTAACTTAAAGTTTATTTACTTTATTAAAAAGAAGAGTTTGGGAAACTGAAACGTCGCCTAGGGTCCTATAAAATGTGCACGAGACTAAATATCATTTCACACTCAATCACTCACGCCTTGAGAAAGAAAAAGAGGATATCAACAATAGAGAACAAGGATGTCATTTCTCAGAAGCCAAAAGTCTTGTGTGAACCAGGTCATGAAGAGGAAATAGAGGAGCTCTTCAAGGTAATGGATGAAGCGCTGGAAGAAGATTTGGCAGAGAAAGAGAAAGCTGCCAAGGACAAGGTCGAGAAGGATCTTGAAGACTGGTTGGAAATGCTAGTCTTCATCGAGGTTCTTCTTCAGGCAGAAGGGCTAACCGATGAAACAGTTCAAGTGGAACTGTATGAGCTTGCATCTGATGATGAAGAGGATGTATATTATTTTTAATGATTAATAAAAAGAATCTTTTCATCGTTTGCATTGTTCATGCTTTTTCTGCTAGATTCCCCTACCTTGGTTATCTGCTGGGTAATGCATGTGTCTGTTTTGCTTATTTGTGTGTATGGATGTTTGTGGATGTGTGCTAAAACTAACAAATATGTGCCTAAATCGATTAAAATGCTATTTGGTAATTTTAGCTTAAGCAATAGGCAAAGTCGATTAAAATTCATGACATAAATTATTTCCGCTTACGTTGCTGTCAATAAGTGAAGATGCTATCACGATGTGCCTTGACAGCGAGTTTCTTAGACGACACAATGGAAAAAGTCTCTGTCATGAAATTTAAAGGAAATTGTATAAATTGCTTAATGATGACAGTATGTTCTTGCAAAGATATTAATATCAGGCAAAACCTGCTGTCATCCTCTCAAAATTACTAATGAATTTGTTACAGCGCACAGGTTACTATAAAGATTACTATACAGCGCACCGAATTAATTGGGATTTTACCTCAACGATTTATAGCCACTAAAAAGTAACTACCCACGACACCACGTGACTGATTAATGGGCTAAGACATAGTTACTTTCCCTTTCTCAATAAGACATTTGCTATTTTCATGTAAGCAACTGTCAAACACACAAACACATAACTTTCAACAAAACCTCTCTCTCTCTCTAAAGCAAAAATCTCTCTCCAAAGCTCAAAACAATAAATGGCACCCAAACAATCCTCTTCTCAAACTAACTTTGCTGGTATTCTCACTGCTGGAGATTCTGGTGAAGGATATAAAGGACTCGTATCCTTTATCAACAAGTCCTATCTGGGTCATGCTATAACATCTACACCATCCTTGAACCTGGAAAGACTTGAAGAATTCTGGAAAACTGCCTATGTTCCAAGAGGTGCAGGTAAAGACACCATTCAATGCAAAATTAAGGGAATTACCTGCATCCTCACAATCAAAGGCATCAACGAAGCTTTGGGAACTGGACTGCAAGCTAAAGAATCATACAAGGAACTTGCAAGTGATGAAACCCTAAAGAAGTTTTTCTTGAAAATTGGGTATTCTGGTCCTGTTCATGAAGAGGGTACATCAAAATGGTACTCAACTGGTGAAATGGACAGAAAGCATTTGAGAAAAGAATGGAGCATGATTTTTGATGTCATGGTGAAGGTTTTCTCAACCAAAACCTCTGGATGGAATGGAATTCCCTCCAATATCAAGAAGCTTACTCACTCTCTTGTCCATGGATACAAAGTGGATGTAGGAAAGTTGCTTATGAGTCAACTCAAGTCAGCTCTAAGCAGGAAGGTACATGTTTATCCTCGCTTTCTTATTATGTGTTTGAATTCATTATGTGGTATTGATGATAATGCATCTCTCTATATGGAATGCAATGTTTTGAAAAGAAATACACACACATCACTCAATTCACAAAATTCAAATGCACATATTCCACTCTGTTTCACCAAGCACATGGCTGATCAAGAGCCTCATCTTGATGTAGCACTACCCTTTGGGTATGTTGTCTTCTCCCTTGAGAATGAAGCTGAATTAGACCCAAATTCACCTAACCCACATTCTACTGCATACATTCCTATCAGATCATCTAGACAACCAAAGACCACAAAAACAACTTTGCAAGAATCCAAGAAAAGACCCTTGGACACTGGTGTTGGTAGTAGTTCTGAGAATGTTGAGGGGGAAACTGCACATGATGCAGCAAATAAGGATGTTAGTGAAAGTGAACCCACAGTGGTTCCTCTTGAGCCTAAGAAGAAGAGAGCTATGAGGACCAAAGCCACTGTCAGCCACCCCACAGTCTCACAAAAGGTTGTGGAGAGTAAAAGGGAATCAAACACATCCCTAGGTGCTTCTTCTCAACAAGAAGTATCTATTGAAGCTGGCCTATCTCCCAAGGCATCCTGTAAAGAGTCAGCACAACCTCATGTACTCACTCATGAGGAGCCTACACTTGCAGAAATGCACACAGAGATAGGGCACAGTGAGGGTCATGAAACTTCTACTATTGATGTTCCACAAGTTAACCCTGTGGAACAGCCAAAAATCTCTTCTAAACCATCACCTTCTTTATTCTCTAATCCATCAATTGTTTCTTCTCAACAACCTAGAGAAGGGGATAGTCCAATCCCTTCAGGTTTTGATCATCCATCTCAAGTCATGGATGAGCCCCCATCAAGTGGTCCACAAGAACCCATTTCTCAAAGTGAAATGGACACCACTCACTCAAACACTGAGCTAGATCAAGATGGTACTCTGCTAGAAAATGAAACAGCCAACATCTTGGTCGAACTCCAAAGAGCAACTGACCTTCTGGAAGTTGCTATCACAGCCTCGGTTGCTGTCAAAGACACCACAAAAGTTGCTGTCAACCCACCTGTGGACAATAACATTTTGGGTAAAGATGTTGTCACCTCTACAAAGCTTGATCATGATACTATAATTGTTAAAGATTGATAAATGGATTTTATATCCATTTGGAGCATTCCATATCGGCTTAAATTGATTCACTTGGCCTCAAGTTTGTTGTATTTTTGATGTGTTTTGTGTAGTTGTGCAGGATTGCAATTATCGGCTAGGATTGGTGTTTTTCATTGATCTTGTAGTTGAAATTGAGCAATGGAATGAAGGATGTCGTATGTCCCTAGGCTACCATGAATATCATAAGGCAAAAGGATTGAGAACGGGAAGTGGCAAAAGAATCAGAAGAGAAAACGGAGGAGAAATGAGCAAATTATGGAAAATTCGGATTTCTGGGTATGTTGCGCAGTCTTCACTGTTTTGGCCATATCTGGAGTTCTACAACTCCGTTTGAGGCCCGTAAGCAGACGTTGGAAAGCTCGGAAGAAGACGGATCTGTTTCAGCAAAGTGTTCCAGGATGTTTGGGCGCTGCGGCACGGGATTGGGCGCTGCGGCGCGTATGTCGGCTGGTAGAAAATTCTGATTTACTATTTTGGCCATATCTTGAGTTCTATAAGTCTGTTTTGGATGATCTTATAGTCCACGTGAAGCTAACGAGATTCTCTATCATTCTAAAGTGGTCCAGATGTCCAAATACAACTGGAACATCCCATAAATATTGAAGAAAAGTCAGCTACGAATTTTCCTTTAAAACAGAATCAGTTTAGGAAACGTATTTTGCAGAAATTCTATTTTAACTCTATTTTGGTTAATTTCTTGTTGGGAAAGACTTTTAGAGCCTGTATAAACACATCCTACCAATGTAATTTGAAGAACTATTACATATCAATTACTTAGTTTTATTTGTATCTTTTCATACTTTGTTTTTATCATGGTTTCATCAGATCCCATGATGACGAGAAGTTCAATTATGAACTAATCTTTGTCATGGGATTCTAACGGATTTATTTATGGAGCTTTAGTATTTTGATGCTTTAAAGATCTGTGTGTGATGTATATCTGATATCCTCGTATGGTTGTGTTTCATGTATTTAGATGCGTAGCTAACATCTAATTTTTTAATCTCTTGTGAAACGAGAGTAGATCTTGAGATTTAGAACTTGCCATGCTAGCATAGGATAGGTTGATGTTTTAACATCATGATTTGTAGCGTAAATAGAGATATTATGCTGCCCTATGTGATCAATGTGGATAACTTGTTCTTCAACCGTTATGTTTTCAAATTCTATAGAGATATAGGGTCTAAGCATAATTGGTGTCTATTCATCTTCTATCTCTTTTGTGGATGTATGTTTAGTTTGGTATTCGTATACTGAGAGGTAGCGTGTACTTGTTTTGTGTTGTCTGATCAGATATCATAACCATTGCATATAGTGATTAAAGGCGTCAGATCTAAGCAAAGTATTTAATGAAGTTAGTGTTATGCTAAACTCACGCAAGCGCACGTAGTCACAAGTAATACAATTAAAGTTCGTTCCACAGAGATCTTGGTTAAGTTTTACTCAGGAAATATGTCTATGCAATAATGTATGGTTTTAATTCACTGCTAAGAAAATAACAAATAGGGTTTGATTAACTAATTTAACTAAGATGCAAATTATAAAACTAAGAATTAACGAGAATTAAAATCGAATTACTTATATGAGAATAACATGGAATCCTAGTTTCATTATCTACTTCACTTAGAGTTGCAGCCTTCGATTAAAACATGCGATGGTTTTGATATCTGATCGAACAACACGAAAAGAGTACAAGTTACCTCTCGGTATACTAGTACCAATCTAGACATACATCCACAAAAGAGATAGAAGATGAATAGGCACCTATTATGTTTAGACCCTATATCTCTATAGAATTTGAAAACATAAAGGTTGAAGCACAAGTTGTTCACTTAGATCACATAGGGTAGCATAATATCTCTATTCATGCCACAAATCATGATGCTTAACATCAACCTATCCTATGCTAGCATGGCAAGTTCTAAATCTCAAGATCCACTCTCGTTTAGCAAGAGATTAACAAATTAGATGTTCGCGACGCACCTAAATTCAATAAGCACAACCATACAAGGATATCAATAATTCACCACACATAAATCTCTAAGGCATGCAAACTACTAAGCTACATAGATAAATCCACTAGGACCCCACGGTAACGATTAGTTCATAATCGAACCTTTCGTCACCATGGGATTTGATGAAAGCATGATATTAAACAAGATAAAGAAGAAGATGAATAAATCAATAATAAAACAAGGTTTAGCGAACAAATCCGGAAAAGTAATGAGCATCCACAAGATACGCCTAACAAAGGAATACAAGAAAACTATGTCTAGATCTTCTTGTCGTCACGTTCCTCGCCTTGGCTTCTCTCCCTTCTTGCTCTGAACGAATTATGTGTGTAGGATGTGTAGATGATTATTTTTCTGTGCCCCAAGGTGTGTATTTATAGCCCCCAAGTGCCTCCTTGACCAAGCGATTACCGTATTTGAAATAGGATAGAATTTCGGTAATTTTCCTTCTTTGATTTGATTAGAAGTGCAATTCCCATGTTTAAATTGAATTCCAGAAGCTTCAAATCGTTTAAAACAACTTCCATATTCAATAGGAAAAGAAAATCAACAATTTCCTTCTTCAAAACGATTTCCAGTAAGTTTCTGCCGGTCTTGGCCGCGGCCGCGCGCGCTTCTATAGGTTTCCAGCGCGCCCGCGCGGAGGAAAATACTCTGACTTGTCAAGCGCGCCCGCACGCACTCCTGTGTAATTCCAGCGCGGCCGCGCGGCTGTGTTCTCCCTTGGCAGATTATTTCGTACTTTGCTGATTTCTTCTCCAAATCTTCTGAAACTTCTAGCAATTATTCTTCTGAGCTTAAAAACACTGAAATTTCCACACTTGCACCTAGAATTATATCCTGCACAATTCTCACAAAACACATTAAAACACACCAATACTTGAGATACAAAACACCAATTTAAGCCAAAATAGAACGATCCAAGTGGATATAAATCCACTTATCACACCCCCAAACTTAAACCGATGCTTGTCCTCAAGCATACACAAACAAAAATATATACAACTAGCTAGTACCACTTCCGTAGGTGATCACGGTTGCATTTGGCATATGCAACAAGCCCTTTAAACCCCTAGGCAGCCCTAGTGGACGAGTAAGGTCTCGTGAGGGCCTATAGTAAATGTACCCACAAAATCCATTTATCCTAATGCAATGCAATGCATGAATGCAACTAATATGAAAAATGCAAGATCCCCTTCAAACTCACCAAAACCAACTAACAAGCAAATATCTCAACGAATGCAACAAATCCAAGCAGAGCTCGACTAAATCCCCGTATACTAACAGTACATGACAGAAACGTGCGTGTGTGCAATGCTCATCAGAAATACCCCCAGAAATAGGTCAAAAATCATACATGCTTTCCGTCAAGACAATCACAGGTTTATAACTAGAATAGACTGTAGACACTCCATAACCTAGGAACACCTCCACCCTTATCCAAGGTAGACAGAAACTCATGCTTTATTACTATGCTACGACACTACATATATAATACGCATGCTTATTTAACCGTGCAATGAATGAGACCCCAAAAGGCTTATACAATAATACCCATGTAGCGAGTGTTAGGTCAGCAGGATCCCAGACTATAAAGCCTTAGGTCACTAGGACTAAGTCCCCTCAGACTTAATTACTCGAGTATTAAAGAGCTCACTCTGGTTAATTTTGCATTCAACAAACAAAACTTGACTCTTTTTTTTTTTTCTTTTTTTTTTTTTTTTCTGATTTTTTTTTTTTTCTTTTTTTTCTTTTTTTTCTTTTTTTTTTTTTTTCGCAATCTGGAATGAGCCTTTCTCATTTCCAACCCTAGACTACTCATATAAATATGAGCTGGCTACTAGCCAATTGACGCCTAGCCTTTATTGACAAATATTAACAACTAGCATGAAATTCCTGTTTTCCCCCAAACTTAGACTTTAATGTTCTTACGCTATAAAGGGAATAACGAAAATTCTAATAATAAACAAGTGATTAATCTCAAAACATCCAACATGCATGACTCCAACCTACCCCCAAAAGCACCCCAATGAGACTGTGTAAAAATGTTGTTCCTGAACATGCAAGTCAATTACCTAGGAACTATAAATCAGCCCTCTACTCATTATCATCACACTCAAATCAACATCTACCTATCAATCAGAATCAGCTCATTTTAAGGGATCATGAAAAATGCATGCCATGCAAATGCAACTAACATGAAAACTCACATGGTATACGAAAATAAAACAAAATGTCCTATATGAAACAAACACAGATAATACGAACATAAAATGCATGACTTACAACTAATATGCAAAACATGATATCCTACATGAACACAATGAAACATATACAACATATACAATACTCTTCCCCCAAACCACCCCCAAACTTAAGATATTCAATGACCCCATTGAATGGAAGTAAATACGAGGGAAAGTAGAAACATACCTACGCCGCAGCGTCATCACCCTCCTCGGGTGGAGAATCTGGAGGTGGATAAATAGTGTCCGATCCAAAGACTGGCCACTCAACATGGGATCCACTAGCTCCAAAGGCAGTACTGAAAGCCTGAGTCAACCTCGCTGAAAACCGACTATGACTCTCATACAATGCATCCATCCGCCTCATCATCCTCCTATCATGCGAAGCACTCGAAATAGCAACAGGAGCAACTGGAGGAGCGCCAGCAATCGCATAGCCCAGACCCCTAGGATGAGGAATGCCGCCAGGCCATTCCCCCAACTTTGACACATCGATAGGTCCAGCTGGCATCTGAATCGGCTCCTCAGACGACCATGTCACCCCCGCATTAGCACACATCCTCGTAACAATAGAACCATAAGGAACTGCCCCCGAGGACACCCTCAAGAAGCGCAGCATACTCTGATTCACCAAATAGCCAACATCTATATAATGTCCATTCAGAATAGCCCACAACAAGATAGCCCTCTCAACTGTCACCTCATGTGTATGTGTAGTAGGCAACAGATTAGCACAGATAAAAGAATTCCAAGCCCTAGCATATCTGTTCATCGAGGCAGATGCAAATGTAGCCTTCTCAGTCGACCCAACCTTCAATTTCCATGTTGTACCTGGCACACACAGACGTGCCACCACCTCATCTAAATCAACCTCGGACCTGGCCTTAAAAGTCCAGTCCTCCGCCCCAACAGGTCTATCCGGCAACCCAAGTAACAACCGAATAGCACAAGCAGTGTAATCGATAGTAAACCCTCGGACAAGTGAATAACCATCCCTGTTCTCCCTGGCATTCGCATAGAATTCCCGAACTATAGTCAACGGGACAGCGGATGCAAGCTCACACAAACCCTGCCAGCCCCTCTCCTCAATCATAGCTACCATCTCACCATCAGCAGCAACGGGCAACCAAATCCTATCCTTCGCTACGGACCGAGTCAGCAACTTCACATACTCAGCCCTAGCCTCCTCAGAACGAAACTTCTCCATACCCTCATCTCCCGAACTCGAATCAGAAACAGACAATGAACGACCACGGGAACTACTACCAACAACCCTAGCTCTCTTTGGTGCCATAGTAATCAAGAACAACAGTAAAATCACACCACAACTGCCCAAAATTCGAACCAAATTCTGTCCAAAAATCTCACACTAAAAATCCACAATTCGCAAGAACTACAATTCGAAAATATCAAAAATCAAGAATAGAAATTACCCAAATCGAATAGTAGAGGCAGAACTTGCCAAATCAGTCCCCCAAACTCGAAAATTCGAAGCCCCTTTGAAATCCAATTAGGGTTTGAAATTGATATGAATTGGGTAAATTTGTGTATGTAGATGTGTAAGTATATGTGGTATGAGATTTGTATGGTATGAGATGATATGGAATAGATAGGTTATATAACTGATGGAGAGAAATTTGGGGTGTAAAAATCGAATTAGAAGAGAAGAATTAGGGTTGGAAACTCAAATTGTCGAAAAAAAAACTGCTCCCTTCTGTTTCTCCAATACTCCGCGCGGCCGCGCCCAGACTAGCTCACTTTCCGCGCGCCCGCGCCCAGGATTCCAGAAATTTTTTTTTTTTTTTTTTTTTTTTTTTTTCAAACAACAAAAATTCCTACCTACTGACTTCTACAAAAAAATACCTAACACCATGGGTTGCCTCCCAAGAAGCGCTTGTTTTACGTCTTTAGCTTGACGTACTTCCAAAATCTCACAATTCTGACAAAACGGAGGCAACCTTCTCACGGTTCACCGTTCCTCCATAATAAGGCTTCAGTCGATGTCCATTTACTTTAAAAGCATCATTGATAGACCCTCTAAATATCTCCACCGCTCCATGTGGAAATACCTCCTTAACTGTAAACGGACCAGACCACTTTGACTTGAGCTTTCCCGGAAAAAGTTTAAGGCGGGAGTTGTACAGCAAAACCTGTTGACCCTTCACGAATTCCTTGTGCACCAACTTTCTATCATGCCACCTTTTAACCTTCTCCTTGTACATTTTTGCATTCTCATAAGCCTGCTCACGAAATTCCTCAAGCTCATTCAACTGAAGCAGACGCTTTTCACCCGCAGCTGAGATATCCAGATTTAACTTCTTCAATGCCCAAAAAGCCTTGTGCTCTAACTCAGCTGGTAAATGACAAGCCTTACCAAACACCAACTGATAAGGTGACATCCCAAGAGGTGTCTTGTACGCAGTTCTATAAGCCCAAACTGCCTCGTCTAACTTCAATGACCAATCCTTACGAGATGGATTCACCACTTTTTCAAGGATCCTTTTGATTTCACGATTTGAGACCTCCGCTTGACCATTAGTTTGGGGATGATAAGCAGTGGCAACACGATGCGTCACATTGTACTTTGCCATCATAGCAGTAAACTGACGATTACAGAAGTGTGTCCCCTCATCACTGATTATAGCTCTCGGAGTCCCGAAATGTGTAAAAATCTGCTTGTGAAGAAAATTCAGCACCACCTTAGCATCATTGGTTGGCAAGGCCTTCACCTCAACCCATTTAGACACATAATCCACAGCTAGCAAGATGTACTGATTATTGCAAGATGAAACAAACGGACCCATAAAATCAATCCCCCACACATCAAAGATCTCCACTTCCAGAATAGTATTCAAAGGCATCTCATTCCTCCTAGAGATATTACCAACTCGTTGACATCGATCACAACTCATCACAAAACGATGAGAATCCTTAAACAGAGTCGGCCAATAGAATCCCGCCTGCAGTACTTTCTGAGCTGTTTTATTACCACCATAATGACCTCCATATGTGGTAGAATGATAATCACGCAAAATACTCTCAGTCTCACTATAGGGAATGCACCTCCTCAAAATCTGATCTATACCAAGTTTGAACAGGAATGGCTCGTCCCAACGGTACCACTTCACATCATGTAAGAACTTCTTCCTTTGAGCATAAGAGAATTCTGGAGGGATGACATTACTAACAAGATAGTTCACATAATCTGCAAACCATGGCTCTTCACCTTGCACCCCAAAAAGTTGCTCATCCGGAAAAGATTCATTAATAAGAGATTTAGCCTGTGAATCTTTACCTTGGTCCTCCAAACGAGAAAGATGATCAGCTACTTGATTTTCCGTGCCCTTCCTATCCTTGATCTCCACATCAAATTCTTGCAAGAGAAGCACCCAACGAAACAACCTAGGCTTAGAATCCTTCTTTGACATGAGATATCGAATAGCAGCATGATCCGTGTACACAATCACCTTAGTACCAAGCAAATAAGATCTGAATTTCTCAAAAGCATAGACAACCGCTAGCAACTCCTTTTCTGTAGTGGTGTAATTAAGCTGAGCCTCATTGAGGGTTTTACTAGCATAGTAAACCACATGAGAAATTTTGTCCTTCCTTTGTCCAAGCACAGCTCCAACAGCATAGTCACTAGCATCACACATCAGCTCAAACGGTTCCTCCCAATTAGGTGCAGTAATGACAGGAGTAGTAGTTAGCTTCTTCTTCAACAGCTCAAAAGCCGCCAGACATTCAGCATCAAATTTGAAAGGAACATCCTTCTCTAACAAATTGCACAAAGGTTTAGAGATTTTCGAGAAGTCTTGAATGAATCGCCTATAGAATCCTGCATGACCAAGAAAACTGCGAATTCCTTTAACAGAAATAGGTGGAGGAAGATTCTCGATTGTCTCCACCTTGGCTCTATCCACTTCAAGTCCCTTGCTAGATACCTTGTGCCCAAGAATAATTCCTTCTTGTACCATAAAATGACATTTCTCCCAATTAAGCACCAAATTGGTCTCCACACACCTCTCTAAAACCAAACCAAGATTATGCAAGCACTCATCATAAGATGTACCAAAAACTGAGAAGTCATCCATAAAAACCTCCACATTCAAGCCAATCATGTCTGAGAAAATAGCCATCATGCACCTTTGAAAAGTGGCAGGAGCACCACAAAGTCCAAACGAAACTCGACGAAAAGCAAAAGTGCCAAAAGGACATGTGAATGTGGTCTTCTCTTGATCTTCCGGAGCAATGCAAATCTGATTATAGCCAGAATATCCATCAAGCAAACAATAATACTCGTGACCAGCCAACCTGTCTAGCATCTGATCAATAAAAGGCAAAGGAAAGTGATCTTTTCTTGTGGCTTTGTTGAGCTTCCGATAATCCATGCAAACTCTCCACCCCGTGACTGTTCGAGTAGGGATGAGCTCATTCTTCTCATTAGCAACAACTGTCATGCCTCCTTTCTTTGGCACACATTGAACCGGACTCACCCAAGAACTATCTGAGATAGGGTAGATAATGCCAGCATCTAACCACTTTAGAATTTCCTTCTTCACCACCTCCTTCATAATCGGATTGAGTCTTCTTTGATGTTCAACAGTAGGCTTAGCTCCTTCTTCAAGCAGAATTTTATGCATGCAATACGAAGGGCTGATTCCCTTGATATCTGCTATAGTCCACCCAATTGCTGTCTTGAATTTCCTCAAAATACGCAAGAGCTTTTCTTCCTCGACATCTGACAGATTAGAAGAAATAATAACAGGTAGCGTAGAGGTATCACCAAGAAAAGCATACCTCAAATGACTAGGCAAAGGTTTGAGTTCAAGAGTAGGAGCCTCCTCAATAGATGGTTTAAGACGGATTTGTGACTTTTCCAGCTCCTTTAACCCAAGAGACTCGAATGGCATGTCAAATTTCTTCTTCCACGAATTTGCATTCAACATCTGAATTTGCATTACTTCATCCTCATCTTTCACCTCAGAGTTCCCACTCAATGCTTTTTCCAAAGAATCTGTTAGCAACAAATGATCAAGATCCTTGGCTACCATGGAATCAACCAAATCAACATTGAAACATTCTTCTTCATCAGACGGAAGCTTCATAGCATTGAACACATTAAAGGTGACATTCTGATTCTGTACCCTCATGGTGAGCTCTCCTTTCTGCACATCGATCAAGGTACTACCCGTAGCTAAGAATGGCCTTCCCAGGATTATGGGAATCTTCTTATCTTCCTCGAAATCTAATATAACAAAATCAGCAGGGAAGATGAGCTTATCAACCTTCACCAAGACATCCTCAACTATGCCTCTCGGATAGGTAATTGAACGATCAGCCAACTGAAGCGAGATGTTAGTTGGCTTTGGATCCGGTAGTCCCAATTGCATGAATACTGACAAGGGCATGAGATTGATGCTAGCTCCCAAGTCACACAAGCACTTTTCAAAGAATAGATTACCAATTGTGCATGGAATAGTAAAGCTACCCGGATCCTTTAGCTTTGGAGGCAATTTCTGTTGCAGAACCGCACTACACTCTTCCGTTAAGGCAACGGTCTCTAATGCATCGAGCTTTAACTTACGCGAGAGAATACCCTTCATGAACTTGGCATAGCTCGGCATCTCCTCAAGTGCTTCCGCAAAAGGTATGTTGATGTGCAACTTCTTGAACACTTCTAAGAACCTAGCAAATTTGTTATCCAAATTCTGCTTCTGGAGTCTTCTAGGATATGGAGGAGGAGGGTAGATCTGATTATTCTTAGTAGACAACTCCGGAGAAGCCTTATCAACAGATTCCTTGCTCTTCTCTTTCTCACCTTCCAGCTGATCAACTACCAAGTCAGATTTCGCAATTTCGGGCAATGCAGAATTTTCGACTTGGTGATTCTGCACTTCTTCATCCTCATTAGTGGCTGATTTAGGACCTGATGTGACCCTTCCTGATCTCAAAGTTACGGCCTTCACCTGCTCCTTGAAGTCCCTCCTACCTGGATTTGCTTCCGTGTCACTAGGAAGAGTTCCTTGTGGCCTACTACCCAAGGCACTTGCAATCTGCCCTATCTGAGTTTCCAAGAGCTTCTGACCAGCTTGTAGGTTCTTCAATGCTATCCACATCTCATCAGATTTATCATTAGATGATTGCCCCACCTGAGTCTGAGGTTGTTGCTGTTGAAATCCTGGGGGTTGATATGGTGCCCTATAAGATTGCTGATAACCCTGATTGTACGGCTTTGCTTGCTGATAAGATTGTTGAGCATTCTGATTGTTGCTCCAGCTGAAGTTAGGATGATTCCTATTATTAGGATGATATGTGGCTGGAACTGGTACAGCAGGTCTCTGGAAATTACTCACGAACTGTGCTGATTCAGAAGAGATAGCACATTGACTCGTCTCATGTGCGCCCGCACATAACTCACAAACACTAGCCACCTGCTGAACTCCATAATTAGCAAGAGAATCCACCTTCATAGCAAGAGCCTTCAACTGAGCCGTAATCATTGAAGCTGTATCTACTTCCAAAACTCCTGCTACCTTGCCTTGAGAAAGTCTCTGGGTTGGATTCTGATATTCATTAGCAGCCATCATCTCAATAAGTTCATAAGCTTCATCATAGCTCTTTGCCCACAGAGCTCCACCTGATGCTGCATCTAGCAAAGGTCTAGATTGTGCTCCCAACCCATTGTAGAATCCATTGATAACCATCCAATCAGGCATGCCATGATGAGGACACTTCCTTAGCATCTCCTTGTAGCGTTCCCAAGCCTCACACAAGGACTCGCCAGATTGTTGTTGGAATTGAGTCAACTGGTTCCTTATTGCTGCAGTTTTCGCCATAGGAAAGAATTTTGTAAGGAACTTCTGAGCAAGATCTTCCCATGTAGTAATGGAACCAGGTGGTAGAGAGTGTAGCCAGCTCTTAGCCTTATCCCTCAGAGAGAATGGGAAAAGCCTCAACCTGATAGCATCATCCGTCACACCATTACACTTGAAAGTGTCGCAGATTTCGATAAAGTCCCGAACATGCATATTAGGATCCTCCGTAGAAGCTCCCCCAAACTGGACCGAATTCTGCACCATCTGAATTGTGCCCGGCCTGATCTCAAAGTTGTTAGCTGCAATAGCTGGCCTAATAATGCTAGATTGAATATCATTGAGTTTCGGCTGAGAATAGTCCTTCAAAGCCTTAGCTGCTGCTGCATCTGCCATTGCTACTGTAGTTTCAGTCTCCTCTTCCTTATTCTCTATATTCTCAACAAGATCGTCTTCTGCCAGTTTTAGTAATCGAGCTTGCGAACGTGTTTGCATACAAACTCAAGTACCTGAAACACCACGAAACAAACAAACTAAGTAAGAATCCGAGTCAGTGAACGCTAACGACCACTATTGACAAACACATAAACTGAAATAAAAACACCGGGTTCGATCCCCGGCAGCGGCGCCAAAAAACTTGTTATGCTAAACTCACGCAAGCGCACGTAGTCACAAGTAATACAATTAAAGTTCGTTCCACAGAGATCTTGGTTAAGTTTTACTCAGGAAATATGTCTATGCAATAATGTATGGTTTTAATTCACTGCTAAGAAAATAACAAATAGGGTTTGATTAACTAATTTAACTAAGATGCAAATTATAAAACTAAGAATTAACGAGAATTAAAATCGAATTACTTATATGAGAATAACATGGAATCCTAGTTTCATTATCTACTTCACTTAGAGTTGCAGCCTTCGATTAAAACATGCGATGGTTTTGATATCTGATCGAACAACACGAAAAGAGTACAAGTTACCTCTCGGTATACTAGTACCAATCTAGACATACATCCACAAAAGAGATAGAAGATGAATAGGCACCTATTATGTTTAGACCCTATATCTCTATAGAATTTGAAAACATAAAGGTTGAAGCACAAGTTGTTCACTTAGATCACATAGGGTAGCATAATATCTCTATTCATGCCACAAATCATGATGCTTAACATCAACCTATCCTATGCTAGCATGGCAAGTTCTAAATCTCAAGATCCACTCTCGTTTAGCAAGAGATTAACAAATTAGATGTTCGCGACGCACCTAAATTCAATAAGCACAACCATACAAGGATATCAATAATTCACCACACATAAATCTCTAAGGCATGCAAACTACTAAGCTACATAGATAAATCCACTAGGACCCCACGATAACGATTAGTTCATAATCGAACCTTTCGTCACCATGGGATTTGATGAAAGCATGATATTAAACAAGATAAAGAAGAAGATGAATAAATCAATAATAAAAAAAGGTTTAGCGAACAAATCCGGAAAAGTAATGAGCATCCACAAGATACGCCTAACAAAGGAATACAAGAAAACTATGTCTAGATCTTCTTGTCGTCACGTTCCTCGCCTTGGCTTCTCTCCCTTCTTGCTCTGAACGAATTATGTGTGTAGGATGTGTAGATGATTATTTTTCTGTGCCCCAAGGTGTGTATTTATAGCCCCCAAGTGCCTCCTTGACCAAGCGATTACCGTATTTGAAATAGGATAGAATTTCGGTAATTTTCCTTCTTTGATTTGATTAGAAGTGCAATTCCCATGTTTAAATTGAATTCCAGAAGCTTCAAATCGTTTAAAACAACTTCCATATTCAATAGGAAAAGAAAATCAACAATTTCCTTCTTCAAAACGATTTCCAGTAAGTTTCTGCCGGTCTTGGCCGCGGCCGCGCGCGCTTCTATAGGTTTCCAGCGCGCCCGCGCGGAGGAAAATACTCTGACTTGTCAAGCGCGCCCGCACGCACTCCTGTGTAATTCCAGCGCGGCCGCGCGGCTGTGTTCTCCCTTGGCAGATTATTTCGTACTTTGCTGATTTCTTCTCCAAATCTTCTGAAACTTCTAGCAATTATTCTTCTGAGCTTAAAAACACTGAAATTTCCACACTTGCACCTAGAATTATATCCTGCACAATTCTCACAAAACACATTAAAACACACCAATACTTGAGATACAAAACACCAATTTAAGCCAAAATAGAACGATCCAAGTGGATATAAATCCACTTATCAGTTAGGATCCCATGTTTTCTCTTGCAGAAGTAATTTGATTTAAATTCTTGTTAGTTAGTTAATTCTTAGTATGTTAATTTACTTCCTTAGTTAATTTTAGTTAATTAAAACCAAATCTTGTTAATTGTCTTAGCAGTGAATAAAAACCATACATTATTGCATATGTGCATCTACTGAATTAAAACCATAACCAGATCAGTGTGGGAACGAACTTGACTTCTATCTGTATTACTTGTGACCACGTACGCTTGCGTGATTTAGTGTTAACAAGTTTTTGGCGAACACTAAATCACGCAAGCGTACGTGGTCACAAGTAATACTGATAGAAGTCAAGTTCGTTCCCACAGAGATCTGGTTATGATTTTAATTCAGTAGATGCACCTATGCAACAATGTATGGTTTTTATTCACTGCTAAGACAATTAACAAGATTTGGTTTTAATTAACTAAAATTAACTAAGGAAGTAAATTAACAAACTAAGAATTAACTAACTAACAAGAATTTAAATCAAATTACTTCTGCATGAGAAAACATGGGATCCTAACTTCATTAAATACTTTGCTTAGATCTGACGCCTTTAATCACTATATGCAATGGTTATGATATCTGATCAGACAACACGAAACAAGTACACGCTACCTCTCAGTATACGAATACCAAACTAAACATACATCCACAAAAGAGATAGAAGATGAATAGACACCAATTATGCTTAGACCCTATATCTCTATAGAATTTGAAAACATAACGGTTGAAGAACAAGTTATCCACATTGATCACATAGGGCAGCATAATATCTCTATTTACGCTACAAATCATGATGTTAAAAAATCAACCTATCCTATGCTAGCATGGCAAGTTCTAAATCTCAAGATATACTCTCGTTTCACAAGAGATTAACAAATTAGATGTCAGTTACGCATCTAAATATATGAAACACAACCATACGAGGATATCAAATATACATCACACACAGATCTTTAAAGCATCAAAATACTAAAGCTCCATAAATAAATCCGTTAGAATCCCATGACAACGATTAGTTCATAATTGAACCTCTCGTCATCATGGGATCTGATGAAACCATGATAAAAATAAAGTATGAAAAGGTACAAATAAAACTAAGTAATTGATATGTAATAGTTCTTAAAATTACAATGGTAGGATGTGTTTATATAGGCTCTAAAAGTCTTGCCCAGCAAGAAATTCCCTAAAATTGAGTTAAAATAGAATTTCTGCAAAATACGTTTCCAAAACTGATTCTGTTTTAAAGGAAAATTCGTAGATGACTTTTCTTCAGTATTTTTGGGATGTTCCATTTGTATTTGGACATCTGGACCACTTTAGAATGATAGAGAATCTCGTTAGCTTCGCGTGGACTGTAAGATCGTCCAAAACAGACTTATAGAACTCAAGATATGGCCAAAATAGTAAATTAGAATTTTCTACCAGCCGACATCCGCGCCGCAGCGCCAAATCCCACGCCGCAGCGCCCAAACTTCCTGGAACACTTTGCTGAAATAGATCCGGTTTCTTCTTAGCTTTCCAACGACTGCTTACGGGCCTCAAACGGAGTTGTAGAACTCCAGATATGGCCAAAACAGTGAAGACTGCGCAACATACCCAGAAATCCGAATTTTCCATAATTTGCTCATTTCTCCTCCGTTTTCTCTTCCGATTCTTTTGCCACTTACCGTTCTCAATCCTTTTGCTTTATGATATTCATGGTAGCCTAGGGACATACGACATCCTTCATTCCATTGCTCAATTTCAACTACAAGATCAATGAAAAACACCAATCCTAGCCGATAATTGCAATCCTGCACAACTACACAAAACACATAAAAAATACAACAAACTTGAGGCCAAGTGAATCAATTTAAGCCGATATGGAACGCTCCAAATGGATATAAAATCCATTTATCACACCCCCAAACTTAAACTGATGCTTGTCCTCAAGCATAAACAATTACAACTAACTACCTAACTAACTAGTACCACTTCCGTAGGTGATCACGGTTGCATTTGGCATATGCAACAAGCCCTTTAAACTCCTAGGCAGCCCTAGTGGATGAGTAAGGTCTCGTGAGGGCCTATAGTGAACGTACCCACAAAATCCAATGCAATGCAATGCATGAATGCAACTAAATGAAAATGCAATTAATCTAGTACTAATTTCCTACCATACCTTCAAATCCTCTCATGTCATATCAACTTAAGAATCAAAGTAAATACGCAATGTCTTGGTGTCGAAAGTGCAAGTATTCACATAGCCTACTCAATGAACATGCATAAGTTCTCACAAGCCCATGTCAAATGTAAGAATAAGTTAGTAAACATGCTAAGCCTACAAGAGTACATCTTTGAGACAAAACTCGGGATCTCATACGCAAAAACAAGCAAACACTCACAATCCACTCACAAAAGAATATTCACTCAAGAACAAGGGTAAGTGTATCACTCAATTTCAACAAAATCATAAACATGCTTGACATTTGGTATCAATCTAACTATTAACACAACATACATCAATGACGATAATCAAAAGGTCTTTAATTTGGTTGTAACGGGGCTAGGGACAAGGTATGTCAAATAAGCCAAAACAGGTGAACTGTCAAAAGCTAGTAAGTACCATAATAAATCATACACAACACCTTATTTCCCCCCACATAATTTTTACTAAAACAAACACTCGACTAGTCGACTAGAGTAGGATTACAACAAACACAAACATGCTCTCATAATATTTTTTTTTCTTTTTTTTCTCTTTTTTTTCTTTTTTTTTCATTCAGTTTTTTCTCTTTTTTTTTCTTTTTTTTTTCCGAGAGCTAAATATAACACAAACAATAATATAAACAATAACAATGATCCCACAATTTTATTACACATGCCGACTATCAAGTAAACAACCAAACCCAATTTTTAATATTTCCCCCAAAAGTAAGACCAACAATAAACCCCTCCTTGCACACCTTATTACTCCCTTAAGCACTCTACTAGCCTTTGACAATGTGGGTTCAAATTAATGTAAGGCCAATACAAGAAAAAGTCTAGGCAAGTAATGTGGCATGTCACCGAAAAAATAGGATTAAGCTCAATGGGTTAACTAATTGATCATGTAAATATGGTGTGGTAATATGGGAAAATATGGGGTTAATCCTAAATGCCTTTATCATTTTAATCGTCAAATAATGTCATGCATTTAAAGAAAGACCTCAAGCAACTGCTAGCAATGCAAACAATCCGTGGACACTCAAGCAAACGAATAAATTGCAACAATGCAATAAGGCTCAAAAACTCACTTGGTGGAAAAACATACTCAATCCCAAGCAAAAATCTCTCTAATGCACCGACTTGTATTCAAAGCATACAAACTAAATCATCTTGCACATATTCATGTCCTTCTAATCACTTACAACATTCAATAAGTCTACTAGCTTCAACTTACTAATGTATGTGTGTGCACGAGAACAAAGCATATCACTTCTCAATCAAAAGCGTCAACAACACAAAATTCCTATCAAGCATGAGTGCAAATGCAAACTATTATGAACTCACATGATATACGAAAATAAAAATAGAATGTCCTATATGAAATAAACGTAGATAACACGAACATAAATGCATAATTTACTACTACTAATATGCAAAGCATGAAATCCTACATGAACACAATGACTCACAATCACAAATAACTACATATACACTACTTATCCCCCAAACCACCCCCAAACTTGAAATATTCAATGGAAGGTAATACAAAGGATAGTAGGAAACATACCTAAATAAAAATGCCAAAAAGCGTGGGTTGCCTCCCACGAAGCGCTTCTTTAACGTCAATAGCTTGACGTTACTTCCAAGTCTCCATTAAGGATGATAATAGTTTGTCTGGTCTTCTCTTCGCGATACTTCATCGTCATCACGGCGGCACACTTTCTGCCACTTCTCCTCGCTTGGCCTATTCGTATAACAACTATTTCCTATTCCAATGCCTTCATCTGTTGACCCAAAATCTGTCAATTTGTAGAACAACACACATTCGCGGGCTTCGCTTGAATATAATGGAGGAGGATAAATGTAAGTTGCTGAAGCCTTTGGTTCCTCAAAGAGAACTTCCTCCATTGGCTCTAATGTGCTACCTCCATCTGTATACTCTGAGACAAGTAGAAGATCTGCATCTTTCTCATGGTCATCAGCCTCTTGGTACGCACATACCACTTCTTGAAATTTCTGTAGCTCACCAGTGTCTATCTCAAATAGTGCCCCTTCCAAATCATCCACCATACTAGCATGATCAAATTCGTCACATGGCTTGCGAATGCTCACCTCACCTTGGAATTTGTCTTCTTCAATTATGCATGCAGTACCTTGCTCCAAGTCACCGTTATTTTCTGGAATTGCCTCTGGTATGAATTGTTGTTTCTCTTGTTCCAAGGCACTCAAAACTTGAGCAATTAGTGTCCCCATAGATTTGATAGACTCCTCATGACTCTTTACAAGCATCCTAATCTCCTCCATAGCATCAACCTCATCTGACTGAAAAGTAGGTATAGGTTGCTGATGTTGAAACTCTTCACTACCAAAGAAATATGACATATCTGGAACATCTTGCTGGTATTGTTGAGGATGGTACTGTTGATTTTGGGGGTGGTATTGAAAATATGGTTGCTCCTCATAAGTGACATATGGATCAACTCCTTCGTAGTAACAATATTGTGAGGGATAATGAACGCCCAAACACTGCTCACATTGTTGAGGCTGTTGAATACCACCTTGGTTGCTCCAGCACTGATACGTCTCATTTGCACCCGCACATAGCTCACAAACACTAGCCACCTGCTAAACTCCATAGTAAGTTAGAAAATCCATCTTCAACGTCAACGCTCTCTGACAAGTACCTAAAACACCAACGAACTATACAAGAATAGATGAGAAAAAGCAATCCGAGTCAGTGAACTCTAACGACCACTATTGACAAGCACATATATCACGCAAGCATACGTGGTCACAAGTAATACAGATAGAAGTCAAGTTCGTTCCCACAGAGATCTGGTTATGGTTTTAATTCAGTAGATGCACCTATGCAACAATGTATGGTTTTTATTCACTGCTAAGACAATTAACAAGATTTGGTTTTAATTAACTAAAATTAACTAAGGAAGTAAATTAACAAACTAAGAATTAACTAACTAACAAGAATTTAAATCAAATTACTTCTGCAAGAGAAAACATGGGATCCTAACTTCATTAAATACTTTGCTTAGATCTGACGCCTTTAATCACTATATGCAATGGTTATGATATCTGATCAGACAACACGAAACAAGTACACGCTACCTCTCAGTATACGAATACCAAACTAAACATACATCCACAAAAAAGATAGAAGATGAATAGACACCAATTATGCTTAGACCCTATATCTCTATAGAATTTGAAAACATAACGGTTGAAGAACAAGTTATCCACATTGATCACATAGGGTAGCATAATATCCCTATTTACGCTACAAATCATGATGTTAAAACATCAACCTATCCTATGCTAGCATGGCAAGTTCTAAATCTCAAGATCTACTCTCGTTTCACAAGAGATTAACAAATTAGATGTTAGCTACGCATCTAAATATATGAAACACAACCATACGAGGATATCAGATATACATCACACACAGATCTTTAAAGCATCAAAATACTAAAGCTCCATAAATAAATCCATTAGAATCCCATGACAACGATTAGTTCATAATTGAACCTCTCGTCATCATGGGATCTGAAGAAACCATGATAAAAACAAAGTATGAAAAGATACAAATAAAACTAAGTAATTGATATGTAATAGTTCTTCAAATTACAATGGTAGGATGTGTTTATATAGGCTCTAAAAGTCTTGCCCAGCAAGAAATTCCCCAAAAAAGAGTTAAAATAGAATTTCTGCAAAATACGTTTCCTAAACTGATTCTGTTTTAAAGGAAAATTCGTAGCTGACTTTTCTTCAGTATTTCTGGGCCGTTCCAGTTGTATTTGGACATCTGGACCACTTTAAAATGATAGAGAATCTCGTTAGCTTCACGTGGACTGTAAGATTGTCCAAAACAGACTTATAGAACTCAAGATATGGCCAAAATAGTAAATCAGAATTTTCTACCAGCCGACATCCGCGCCGCAGCGCCCAATCCCACGCCGCAGCCCCAAAACTTCCTGGAACACTTTGCTGAAACAGACCCGTCTTCTTCCGAGCTTTCCAACGACTACTTACGGGCCTCAAACGGAGTTGTAGAAGTCCAGATATGGCCAAAACAGTGAAGACTGCGCAACATACCCAAAAATCCGAATTTTCCATAATTTGCTCATTTCTCCTCTGTTTTCTCTTCCGATTCTTTTGCCACTTCCCGTTCTCAATCCTTTTGCCTTATGATATTCATGGTAGCCTAGGGACATATGACATCCTTCATTCAATTGCTCAATTTCAACTACAAGATCAATGAAAAACACCAATCCTAGCCGATAATTCCAATCCTGCACAACTACACAAAACACATCAAAAATACAACAAACTTGAGGCCAAGTGAATCAATTTAAGCCGATATGGAACGCTCCAAATGGATATAAAATCCATTTATCAAAGATGCTTCAGATGATGATCAACTTACAATCTCTGCTTTGAAGGTACAATCTAAACTTTCTACTTCTTCAACTAAAATGCATGCAAGTACTGCTCATACCCATGCATCTAGGATGAGTGAGGGAGTGAAAAGAAAAAGAGAGATAAAAGAAAAGAGAGGTGAGCATAAAAATGAGAGGCAGCCAAACGAGCTGGCAAAAGGTGAAGGACTTGAGCATGTCCAGAGTGAACTTGAGGGAACCCCACACACAAAGGCACTAGGCCTTGAGAGTCATTCTGTGAGGAGTGATGAGATCACTCAGAAAAACAACGAGTGTGTGAGCGACCCCATAGCCTCTT
Source organism: Kitagawia praeruptora (assembly GCA_037693485.1). Taxonomy (NCBI): domain Eukaryota; kingdom Viridiplantae; phylum Streptophyta; class Magnoliopsida; order Apiales; family Apiaceae; genus Kitagawia; species Kitagawia praeruptora. The sequence continues at coordinate 87,042,971 of CM075351.1, read as the reverse complement.
TGCCCCAGTCTCTTCCTTTATATCCAAAAAGGTTGAGAACTGGTGGTCCTTCTAAACAAGCTAAATCAAGGTTGAAAACCCTTGAGGGCAGATGTGCATCCATGGAAGCTAAACTTGATGCTCTGTCCACTATGGTAGCTACTGGTTTTGCTGATATTCAATAAACTCTTCTTTCATTCTCTGTCATCCTTAGTGCTGCCAACTCAACTAAGGGGGAGAAAGTGGTAGATCAGAATGAGGGTAAGAGAGAGCAAGTGGTAGATCAGAATGAAGCAAACTTGGTAGAGAAAGAGAAACAAGGTGGAGCTGCAAGTGAGGGGGAGCCTACAAGTGAGGGGGAGCAAGTTTTGGAAGAAAAAGATGGAGATGAAAGTGAGGGGGAGCAAGAGAAAGAAGAAAGAAACTTTGGTGAAGAACTAAAGGCAGCAGGAGATGGTGAATTGTTTGAAACAGAAATAGATGGTGAGGCAGTATTGTTATCCAAGGAAGTGTTGGAGCAATTAAAGGGGACTCAAAAGTTTAAAAGAACAGTATTGCCTCCACTGAAAATCAATGAGCCAAATCCTGAGGAAGTCGAAGCTCCATTCCAGAAGTTGCAGAAGGAATGAAGAGAAAAAGAAATTCAAAATGCTCTGGGTAAAGGCAAAGGCAAAATGCTTGAGTATATGGACATATCTGCTGGCATATCTACTGGAACTACTTGGTCAGATGGAAGTGAATACGCCCTTGAAGTTGCAGAATTGATGATGGTTGATCACATGGAGAGTACTTTGAACAACAAAGATGAAGAGTTCAGTAAGTTGGTGGATGAATCAATTAGTGAAGCAGGGGGAGCCTTTACAAAATTGGCATCAACACTGAAGAGCAAAGTAATAAGTATCTCTATGAGAATCAACTTGGAAAGAAGGTGGGTTGTTCAGGTTTATTTGAAAAACCGTTTGACCATATTCATCACAATGCAACTTTTACAAAGTTTGCATGCTAGAGTACTCCAAGTCCTTGGAACCATAGTAGTCAGAAATTCAACAACCTTCAATGATAGTCTGATAGCACAAATTAAAAGGATGGTTGAAGACAAACTCCCTGAGGTGATTCAAAATCCTTATGGTGTGTGTTTCAGAAGGATCACAAAGATAGGAGCAAGAGGGTTGGATTTCTTACCACTGGATAAAATCTCGGGACTAAGCACTGAAACAATCATGACAGTGCTGAATAAACTTCTCAAATCCAGTATCACAAGTGAAAAGGTTAAAGCTGTCAAAGACATTCATAGGCTGTTAACAAAGAGAGATGAGGAAATTAGCTCAATCATAAAGAAGCTGATCTCTGATGCTAGTGCCAAGATGGGAGGAAGCTGCAACTATGATGATACTTTGGATGATGACGAGGATGAAATTGGAGGAAGTGGTGAACCTGTAAAATTCAGGAGTTCTAAGAAAGAAGCATCTGAGAGTACTGCTACACAAACTCAGATGGATACTACCCAAGAAGAGCAAGAAACTCCCAGTGCTGAAAAGAAAAATGTTGTCAATGAAAAAGGGGAGTCATAAATTTTTGAAGCCTTGGAGGCAAGTATCTTGAGATTGGTTGTTGAATGCTTTAATGATGAAAAAGATACTGTCAAATTGGCTGAAGACACCCAAGTGAAAGATGCTGTCAAGAGCCAAACAGTCGAAGCTGTCAAAGTTGCTGTCATGGAAGATGTTGTCAAGGGTCAACTTGAAGAAACTGTCAAGGTACGAAAGCTTGTCAAGAATTTCACATCTAACCGAAGAAAGACAAGAGCACAAGCCTATCGTGCCACCAAGATAAAAGGGAAGACAGTTGCAGCAGCAAAGAAAAAGAAGCATGGAGCAGTTTTGACAGAGAAACCCATTGATAAGAGAAAAGTAAATAGTTTTGAACTATTGAAAAAGTCAATTGATGGGAGCATTACATCTGTCTCGGTGGAACTGGACCCGGTCAACAAAAACATACGAAAGTATGATCTTAAGGACTGTGGAACTACATGTATAACTGTAGAACCAGACTTCACTATGGAGATAGTTTCACATGTGGTAGGCATGCGTGATCTCTCATGCAAAACGGTAAAGGTAAGGAGAAGAATTGATTTCATCGTTTTGGAAAGGATGATCACTCTCATGGAAACAGACCAAGATGTTTCCAGCAGTATCTTAGAGCATGTCAAAGAATACTATGCTCAAAGATATGCTGAATTCTATGAGAAGTATGGTGACTGGAGAGCACATGATGATGCAGACCTTGAAGTTAGTTCTGATGGGGAACCAATGCCTAATGTGAACCTTACAGAAGCACATCGTCCTTTTACAAAGGCTGGCATGGCTGAATATGAAGCAGAACAAGCTTATCAGGCTGCTAAAGCTAAATCATCTCAATCAACCAAACCTACCAAACCTGCCACATCTGCCAAACAAAGTGCTGAAGACCTAGAAGCTCAACTGAAGGAAAGCTACAAGAAGCTCAAGAAGCTATTTATTGAGGAAGCAGGTTATCAGCCCTGTGTACTGGATAATCCTCTGAGAATCAAGGATGACAAGCAAGAAATCTATGTTGATAATTTTCACAAGCTGAGGACCAGTATACTGGACCAGTATACTGAAGGATCTCTACTGGAAAGTTGTTGGATCTACTCATAAGCTCGAAATGCTAGTTGCTTGGGAACTAGAGGAAATATTTGATCAGAGGAGAGATGAAGATCCAAAACTAGACAGAAAAAGAAGAGAATCCTTAAATGGTTTTCCTGGAATGAGGTTCAAGTTCATCCACGGAATTCTGAAGTTCAGAACATACACGTATGATTTTGAAACTTGGTTTGGTCTTAAAGATGCTGAAGTATCTACTTCTCGAGTGATACAAGGGTACATTGAAGACAATGAAGATGATGCCAAATCACCAGAAGAAAAGGCTTTAGTTGAAGACCTCAGAAAAGCAAGAATTGAAGCTCTCAGAAGAGAGGGAAAAATCTGAACAACTGGAGACTGCCAAAATCAAGCTAAGTTAAACTCTGATTTGCTCATTCAATAGGAGCAATTGATTTGCAGTTAATTCATAAGCAGATTGGAGGGGGTGGTCATTGAGACAGATTGTTTAGCAGTGGTTCAAGCCACTAGAAGTCATGTCTAAATGATCTCTCCTTTTGGTAGCATAATTATGGATTGTCGTAGGATGTTGCTAGAATTAAGCATTGAAGTGTTTTTTATTAAACGATCTGCTAACATGGCTGCTCACTATTTAGCGAGAGAGTCATGTTCTTTCCCAGGTCGAGTTTTCGATAGGAGGTCTGTTCCTATTGAAGTGAAAGTCGCTTGTATGGCCGCTTTGTTTGATTAATATAATTCCATTTTCATCAAAAAACAAGAAGAATCATTTAAAGACTGCTATAATCACAACTGACCTGTTTCTTTGAACAACAAAACAATTCTGATATTATATACACTCTACTTCCAGTTTACCTTTTGAAATGAAGAGTGCGCAATTAAACTTGTTCGGCTGTTTTAATACACATGGCATTTCATTTGCTTTGTTTATATTATATATATTATTTTTTTTAAATTTTTTTTTGAATAAAATTAAAATATTATATTTTTATTCAAAAATATAATAATTTTTTATATATATATATAATCAAAACACTTGAAATTATGTATAGAAAAATCAAATACCTTATATAATGGACGAAGAGAATATAATGTACTCTACCAAAATGTATATTCAACATATAGCATGATGACACAAATCTAACTCGGTCTATACCCCCTAAATTAGAAAGGAAAAAAAAAAAAAAAACTTGTATGCTTTTATAAAGTTGATTATGCATCTAAAGTGGGAAATAGTTACATTTCGGCTTCGTTTGGTTCATTGTAACCAAACTAAGTAACTTGAAATATCTGAAAACTCAATTGAGTTACGGTGTTTAGTTATGCAACTCTTTAAATGAACAGAGTAACCTGTACTTTTTGGGTTTTTAGAGTTACCTCAAAATACGGTAACCTAGTTATCTAATCTACCTGTTGTGGGAGGAATTTGTCATAACAAATTAGGAGGCCGTTGCTGGAAAAGCGCCAATGATTACCGAATAGTCCAACTACCCAGAAAGGTTCGCAGTTGAAGATTTATGGCTAGCTGCCGGGGAAGGCTCACAGCTAGGGGTTTCCGAAGAACACGGGAGGTGGTTCCTCGGAGGATCGGACTGGATTCACGAGATTAGAGCTCAAGGACCGAATGTTGGCCTGCCAAGAACCCTAATAATGATGTGTCACACAAGAGTATACGTGCTCTATGCTTACTCAAGGTGTCAAAGTGTCTAAGAGATCCCGTAAACTACCTACATACTCCTATTTATAGGAGATCAAACCCGTATGTAGTTCTTGAAATGATATGTTCGGTTGTTTATGATGAGTTATCCTCTCTCCAGTGGGATAATGACTTTTATTTCCGATAATGATCGTGTATAATGTATATTTTCAGGTTACCAAGCTGTTATGGTAATGTACGATAATTATCCCTTGTATTTATCATGATTTTGTATCATTTAATTATCAAGTATATATGACATTATCCTCTAATAATTGAATATATATCTGTTTAGAAGTGTAAATCTACTGTAAAGACGTGTTCCTAAAAAGTAGGAGGTCTCTTAGATTGGGCAGCAGGTGGGTCCCACCCTTGTTGACGTGGCATATGATTGGGCAGGCTGTGTGGCGGCTGACGTGGCAGTGGGCCTTGCAAGGGCAATTTTTTTAAAAAAAGACATTAAGAAATTATTGTTTGAAATAAAAAAGTTATTTTTGCACTTAAGATTGTAAATTTGTAAAAAATTACTTTTTTCAATATATTTATCAAAAAAGCTCAAAAAAAAAATGAGGGAATGAAAATCGAATTTAAAAGCGATTATGAAATAGTGACAGAATTATCAAAAATTGTTAGCTTAAACTTCACTTCTCACTATTATTCGAAAGTGAATATTTAAATTGGGGTTAAAATTTTAAAAATTAGCATTAATTTTTGTACGGAATCTTTTGAAATTATGATTCACATTTCAAGCACCACATTGTCCTGATCCTTCATAAAAAATACATTCTGATCATGCTGTATTTTGTGTTCATGGATTATTAATAAATACATCAAAACCTCTCTAAATTGATACTCAATTAATTAATTACTCCTCTAATTTTATAATTCGTGCATTATTTCTCAAGCTTCACACTTTGAGGATGTATATATTTCATACAATATATAAGGTACATATGTCGACAATTATCTTGTATACGACATTGCAGATTCAAATTCTCATGATATATCGGAGAATTTTTACGAAAACAATCTCGTTATTCAAGAGAGTATGAATAATTTACATAAATTTTATGCTCGCATGCGAAGAGAAGAAATATACTACATACTTCGCTTTAATTCCTTTACTCGCATCACAATCAGGGGAAGCTTTCACATTGCTACAACTTGAGAGTTACATTGCCGCGTATGTAAACTGATTGGTATGTTAGCTCTTATAATTATTGTTCATCATAATTCATTTTCTAGCTCTTTTTCGATTGTCCATCATAATTCGTTTACTAGCTCTTTTGCGGTAAGAAAGATAAAGACGACCTTATGTACGTTTTGTATTCATTCAATTTTTAGGTTCGTTATTATTGAAATTTGATTTTGAAAGGGAACTACTTTCACCCTTACGTCAATATCAATTTTATAGAAGCCTACAAATTTCTTTGTTTTTTTTTTCCTTTCTAATTTAGGAGGTATAGACTAGTTAGATTTGTGTCATCATCCTATGTTGAATATACATTTTGGTAGAGGATTATATTATGCTCCCTTTGTCCATTATTTTAATAAATAATTTAAATTACGTGCAAAAATCAATTTATTTTTTTTTGATAATCCGGTGTTCGGGCCAGCTTACGCGCACCTCGACTAATCCGGAGGGCATACTAGCACACTCATACCCCCGAGCATAGTAACCCATCGAACTCGTAACCTCGAGACAACAAACCTTAAGTTATTATTGAAATTTGATTTTGAAAGGGAACTACTTTCACCCTTACGTCAGTATCAACTTTATAGAAGCCTACAAATTTCTTTGTTTTTTTTTCCTTTCTAATTTAGGAGGTATAGACTAGTTAGATTTGTGTCATCATCCTATGTTGAATATACATTTTGGTAGAGGATTATATTATGCTCCCTTTGTCCATTATTTTAATAAATAATTTAAATTACGTGCAAAAATCAAATTTTTTTTTTTTGATAAATTGGTGTCCGGGCCAGCTTACGCGCACCTCGACTAATCCGGAGGACATACTAGCACACTCATACCCCGAGCATGATAACCCATCGAACTCGTACCTCAAGACAGCAAACCTTAAGCGTCACTGCTCGACCATTTTAGACATCCCGTGGGGGTAAAAATCAAATATCTTATATGGTAGATGGAGGAAGAGTATTAAAACAACCGAACAAGTTTGATTGCGCACTCTTCATTTCGAAAGGTAAACCGGAAATAGAGCGTTCAGAATTGTTTTGTAATTCAAAGAAACATGTCAGTCGTGATTATAATAGTCTTTAAACGATTCTTCATCCTATAAGGCTATAACAAATTCGATATGTGTTTAGAAATTTCAGAGACAATTATACAAAACATTTGCATAGCACATGAAACATTTGCATAATATTATCATGAACACATGAAAGAATGAGAATTGAATCTAGAATCAACTTAAAAGCGATTATGAAATAGTAACAGAATTATCAATGAATGTTGGTTGAAACTTCACTTCTCACTAATATTCGAAAGTGAACGTATAAATTGAGGCTAAAATTTTAAAAATTAGCATTAATTTTTTTCCCCAGTTTTTTTAGTATGGAATCTTTTAAAATTCTGATTCCACGCCGATACATTTCAGCCACCAAATCGTCCTGATCCTACATAAAAAAAAAAAAAAAAAAAAGCTGATCATGCTGTATTTGTATTCATGGATTATTAATATATAATTCTATATACGCATAACTCCTTACAAAACCTTGTTCGAAAAACATCCATGTGGTAGGTGGATGATTATGCTGTGAGCTAAACGGTAGCTTTAGTGCATGTGAAATATGTAGCCCATGCACTATCAATATATATCAATGAAATCATCAAAGGAAAAATCAATAAAAAGGAATAATTTTCTTAAATTACTGAAGGTCAAAAGGATTTGCCAAAAATGTCCAAGCTACTATATACAGCTCTTTAAATACAGCAGTGAGCACTCACACTAGCTTAGCACGCACCATGTCCATGCCTTCTTATTGGGCCAAGTTAAAAGAGCTCTTAAATACCATGTCCAATTGGACTCCATAAAGAACACTTTAAATAAAGAACAACAAAGAACACCTCATATCTAATATATCCATTGCCCCTGGCGGGGCCACCCAATACAAAAAGTTCTTATTTTTTTAGGCTCTATCCATCCAGCAAAAAAAAAAAAAAATGAAAATTTTACTGTTCATCGATGACGTCATCAGTGACGTCATCATGAACAGTAAAATTTTCAATTTTTTTTTTTTTTTTTTTTTTGCTGGATGGATAGAGCCTAAAAAAATAAGAACTTTTTGTATTGGGTGCCCCTGGCGGGGTCAATGGATCTATTGGAATAAATGATTTTATAGTGTTTTTTATTGTTCTTTATATAAGAGTGTTCTTTATGGAGCAAAGGCCTATATATATATATAGAGACAATTTACTAAGGAGATTAACATAGAAATGATGATTGATGAATTTGATGATATGGGTGATCGACTCATGAAACTTCGATAAAGATTTGTCAAGCCCATCCCATGTTCAAATCCTGGTTCCGTCCCTGTAGACGAGTCTTGCAAAATTATGTAATCAACTCTACAATATCCATAAATTTCAATTCAGTTTACGTGCATAGTAAGGATTGAAAACAGACAGTAAACTAGTAAAGGCCAAACGCCATGCGGTGATAGCCCGTTTGGGATATCTTATTTTTCAGAAATAATTTACTTATTGTGGAAAAAAATTAGGAAATATGTACTTTTTTCTGAAATAAGTAACTTATTTTTGCAAGATTACGAATATTAAACCCCTCATACATATTTTTTTCTTAAAAAAGGTATGTAAATACGAATTTTTTTTCCGAAATAAGTAACTTATAAGTTGATGAACAGAATTGTCAAACAGGCACATATAATGTAGAAGAAAGTTAATAAAATTTTCAGAATGTTTTAAATTTGGATTTATTTTTTAGTTATAAAATATAGAAAAAATATTACCTTTTAGCTCGAAAAAAGTAATCAGTTAGTTATTAGTAATTATAATATTATTAATTTATTTCATTAAATCAGACAACTCATTATATTTTATCTAATTAAAATTTCTCCTTTTTAAAAAATACTACGAGCAATTTTGTTTAATATAATTACTATTAATTAATCGATCAATTACCTTTTTCAACGAAATTATGTTACCTTTTTTCTAACTAAAATCTCTCTTTTTAGCTAAAACATGTCATCTTTTCTATATTTTCTAACTAAAATCCCTCTTTTCCTAAAAATATCATGAGCAACATTAATTTCTCCTTTTCACCTAAAACATACGCATGATATTTTATCTAACTAACATTTCTCCTTTTTTTAAAATACTACAAGCAATTTTGTTTAATATAATTACTATTAATTAATCGATCAATTACCCTTTTCAACCAAAATATGTTACCTTTTTTCTTTTCACCAACTAAAATCTCTCTTTTCAGCTAAAATGTGTAATCTTTTCTATATTTTCTAACTAAATTCCATCTTTTTCTAGAAAATCTGAAAAGGATTTAAAAGATTGTAAGTTAATTTTCAATGTAAAGCATTATCTTATAGTAAGTTAATTTACGTGACTCTAAGTCTAATATTTAATCTTATAATTTTGTACCTCTCTTCCAAGTTAATCTTCTATATGTAGGTTGGTGTGTCAATGGATCGAGTTTGGATCGGATCTACCAGAATCCATATCCAAATTCATTTAATTAATTTTTATTTTTCGGATCAGATTAACTGTCGGATTTTTTTAAGACCAATCGATATCCGCTCCACTAGGATTACGGGTAACCGGATCGGATATCCAATCCAATTAATATTTTTTTCTGAATTTTTTTTTAAAATTATATCAATAGTAAAATCTATTAAAATCTAAAATGATAAAATAAACAATTTTATGATGTAAAAGTACACATTAATATCCAAATACAAGAAAAAAAAAGAATATTGAAAATGAAAAATAAATATCTATTAATCCTGAAATTTACCAAACAAAATTAGAATGATCAAGAAATAAACTCCAAGCATAAAAATAATTCAAATTAAAATATGAATTCTATTTTAGATGCAATACAAATAATAACGTATTTATTAATACTTTAGATGCAATACAATGTACTATGTAGGAACCGTCTATAAATAAGATTCGCAAGTTGCTTCTCCAAGACATTACAATTTCTCAAGTCCGTCTCTTCTATTATAAACTATAAACTTCTTGTTACGTGCACATACAGTTTAAACAATACGGAGTATAACTTAACAATGGCAGAAGTTGCAGAAGTTGATGGAAGCTTCATTCAAGCCATCGAACACAGGCCTAAACTCACAGTCACTGAAGCCCAAGGCATTCCGTTAATCGATCTTTCAATACCAAGCACTCAACTTCTTGTTTCACAAATAGGCAATGCTTGCAAGAACTGGGGATTTTTCCAAGTAATAAATCACGGGGTGCCTTTAGAATTGCGTGAAAATGTTGAATCAACAGCCAAGAAATTCTTTGCGCAGCCTAAAGGGGAGAAGCTGAAGGTGAAAAGAGATGAAATGAATCCGTTAGGATATTATGACAGTGAGCATACTAAAAATGTTAAAGATTGGAAAGAAATATTTGACTTTGCAATCGAGGATGTGATGCTGTTTCCGGCTTCTCCTGATCCTGATGATAAAGAGCTTAAGCACTTCGTTAATCGGTGGCCTGAGAATCCCAAAGATTTAAGGTACAAATCTAAGTTGCTAGCTATATATACTTATAATTAATGTAAGTTATTTGTTTAAAGATGTCTGGAAATTGTAGAAACTAACGAATCAACAAACTGTTTTGTATGTTAAAACTGAGAAAAGAAGGAAAAGAGCTGATTTCATTGATCTGTAAAATGAGATTACAGTCCAAATATATAGAAACTACATACGCTAGTGACAGCCAAAAAACAACTTCTCCTTATTTCTCTCCATTACAACTAATGCAAATCATTAACTTCCTAAAATTTTGCCACTAATTGTGACTCAGTCATATCCTGAATAAAACTCTTAAAACAACTTATTTTGAAAACAGGAAAACACGTTTTGCTTAAATTAATTCCAACAGAAATTTCGGTATGAACATGAAAACTTAAATGACCAAGCATATATCCAATATATGATGTTAAAAAAAATATGTGACAATTGACAAACTAATTTTTAACAAGCAGGGAGCTTTGTGAAGAATATGCTCGAGAAGTGAAAAAGCTTTGTTACAAATTAATGGGACTCGTAGCGTTGAGCTTAGGCTTGACAGAAGATCGGTTTCACCGATATTTCAAAGACTCGACCAGCGCTATTAGGCTTAATTACTATCCTCGTTAGGATTAATCCAACACCTAATGCTTATATCATCAATGTTGGAGACATAACTCAGGTATTATAAATTCGAAATCTTTAACGTCGAAATTTTACTTGCATATCATACAATCAAACATGCATGCATGCCCAGTATATCTCATACTTAAGTAGGCCTATATATATCAGACCTTATCCTAGTCTAAAAAAGAGAGGTTGTTTCGGTAATTACCAAGTTACTTGCATATGTTATAGGTGTGGAGTAATGACAAGTATGAAAGTGTGGAGCACAGGGCAACAGTGAATTCGGAGAAGGAAAGATTTTCTATCCCGTATTTCTTCAATCCCACACACTCAACTATGGTGGAGCCTGTGCAAGAACTAATAGATGATGAAAACCCTGCAAAGTACAAGGCATATAACTTCGGGAAGTTTTTGATATCGCGAGTATCTAGTAATTTCAAGAAGCTTGATGACGAAAACATCCAGATCGGTCATTTCAAGGCATTGACATAGTAATGGATGCACATATGAACAGAGGAGGCAGGTGGCAACAGGAAGCGGGTCATGTATTCGACTCAACTTATATCTCTGAGGTTTTGAAGTTCGATGTACTCTTTACATGGATGTTGTTGAATATCCAATAATCCTGATAAATAAGTAATAATATCTGGAGGTTTCGAAACTCTATTGTACTCTTTTCATGGATGTGAACGGACTCTACTGGTTTGATGTAATGATGTTATGATGTGATGTATCATTTGGTGCTAATGACTTCTATCATTTATTATGAATGACTACTGGGTTGATGTATCATTAGGTGCTAATGACTTCTATCATCTATTATGAATGATGTTTATAGTAACTAAATTTTGTACGTCTTGGATTCTAGGCAAGCTTCATGAATGATTCGTGATTGTGTTTTCTGCTACGAGAGTACAATCAACCACAAAGCTAAAAAATTATACAACTTGATAGCCCAAATTTAAAACATTCTGCAAATTTTATCAACTTTCTTCTATATTATTTCGGTTTGACATCAGAACAATCTTAATATCACCGCATGGCATTTGGCCTTTACTGTCTGTTTTCAATCCTTACTATGCACGTAAACTGAATTGAAATTTATGGATATTGTAGTGTTGATTACCAAACAAGCATGACATATATTTTAAGTCCTCGTAACATAATTTTGCGAGACTCGTCTAACATGGTACAAGAGCTCTTTTAACTTTGGCCGAATAACAGTACAAAGGAATAACATTTTTAAAGATATTGAACTAAGACTATATCATTTCATGCTGAGTTCAACGGTACATGTTCTTTTCTGTTTTTTTGTGATGAAATTACAGTGATGGTTACATTGATCGAGAATATGAACGAGCACCGCTTGTTAGTTTAGTAGCCTTGGAACATAGGTGGAGGTGGTGATGAGTAAAGAGCTCCTATGTTGGGTGGCAAGATGAAATCATCTGCCGGTGGTGGTGATGGTAGAGGGGTGGGTGGTGGAGAATGAACTGGAGCAGGAGGTGGTGATTGGACAGGTGGTGGCGGGGAGTGGACGGGTGGTGGTGGAGAGTGAACGGGTGGTGGTGGAGACTGGACGGGTGGTGGCGGAGAGTTGACAGGTGGGGGTGGGGAGTGTACGGGTGGGGGTGGCGAGGGTGGTGGAGGGGAAGGAACTGGTGGAGGGGATGAGGGTGGTGGAGGTGAGTGGACTGGTGGGGGAGGTGAAGGAACCGGTGGAGGAGGTGACGGTGGTGGAGGTGAAGCAACCGGTGGAGGAGGTGAAGGAACTGGTGGTGGAGGCGACGGTGACGGTGGTGGAGGTGAGGGTGGTGGGGGTGAATGAACTGGTGGTGGAGGTGAGGCAACAGGTGGTGGAGGTGAATGAACCGGTGGTGGAGGTGAGGGAGGTGGGGGTGAATGAACTGGTGGTGGAGGTGAGGCGACAGGTGGTGGAGGTGAATGAACGGGTGGTGGAGGTGAGGCAACAGGTGGTGGAGGTGAATGAACGGGTGGTGGAGGTGAGGCGACAGGTGGTGGAGGTGAATGAACGGGTAGTGGAGGTGAATGAACGGGTGGTGGAGGTGAGGCGACAGGTGGTGGAGGTGAATGAACCGGTGGTGGAGGTGAGGCAACAGGTGGTGGAGGTGAATGAACGGGTGGTGGAGGTGAGGCGACAGGTGGTGGAGGTGAGGCGACGGGTGGGGGTGGAGATGGAACAGGCTGTGGTGATGGACTTGGTTTGACTACGGGAGGAGCTGGTGTGGGCTTGGGACTTGGTTGGGTGGAAGCCTTAGGTGGTTCAGGTTTTGGAGTTGGTGTACGAGTCACTGGTTTTTCATCAGAAGGTGTAGGACTTGGCTGAGCTGGGGGTTGTGGTTTTGGTGGTGATGGGGTCACTTTAGGTGTAGATGGAGGTTCATGTTTTGGTCGAGAAGGAGGACTATCAACAGGGCTTGGGTGCAGGGGACTTGCTCTGCAGCCAACAGCTTCACAGTTGACAGGATTCCTAACCACAGGGAAACATTCTTGCGGAGTTCTTTGGTCTGGTTTGTCAGGCAAACAATTTTTCTTGAAATCAAACACAAGGTTAGGTCTTGTTGTTAAACAAGCTTTCATCTCTTCTCGGAAATAGTTGTAAGAGTATGTGAAGTTCTGTAAGCTTGGCAATGCACAGACAGAGTCCGGAACTGACCCAGAGAAGTTGTTGTGTCCAATGTCAATTCTAGTTAATTGTTTCAACCCTCCTAAGGTCTTCGGTAATGTCCCAATATAGTTGTTATAGCTGATATCAAACACATCCAGATTTCCTAACATTCCAAGTTCTTCGGGCAAACAACCAGTCAAGTTATTGTTCAAGAAAATCAACTCATTCAATGTCTTGTCCATTTCTCCAATACTCTTAGGCAAACAACCTGTAAATTCGTTGTTGGCCAAAACAATCACTGAAACAGGTGAATTTCCAATATTTTCAGGAATGTTAGACGAGAATCGATTGTTATTCAAGAACAAAGCATCCAGAGGCTTATCAAAAAGTTCTGAAGGCAATGGCCCTTCAAAATTATTAAATCGAAGATCGAGGTACTTAAGGGCGGGCAACCCAATAACAACTTTCGGAAATGTACCAACAAATCTGTTGTTGCTCACATCAAATTCATGTAAAAGTGTCAACTTGGAGAACTCTTCAGGAATAATCCCACAGAATCGATTAGAATTAATATGGAAAAGAGCGATATCTGTTAAGAGGCCAAGTTGTGTCACTAAATGTCCAGCGATATCTCCACCGTTAAGATCGATACCAGCAACAACAGTCAAATTCGGATCATCTAATGCTCGCTCACAAAACACACCGTTATATGAGCAAACATTAGGGCCAACCCAGTTTTCTGTCATACATTTTGGGTCTGAAAATATAGCTTTTTTCCATGCTTGAAGGGCAATGTAAGCCTTCCTAAGCCTGGGATTGTCAAAGGTGACATGGAGATCAACCCCGTCAGAACCTTCAGGAACTTCTTCAAAAGTTGATGAAACAAATGAAAAAGAAAATATAGAGAGCAAAAGAAGGCAGCCAAAGGCCTTCATAATCGTAGGAAAAGCCATGCTTTTCAAGACCTTCCTTGGACAGGCCCAAGGCTGCTTATACTAGTTGCCAATGTATGGAAGGTATATAGATGGTTGACAGAAAGATGACCTCAAGAATATTGAGAGGCTGTTGATTAAAATTACCACAATTAGCACACCACAATCCTGGAATCCAATATTTCACCATAGATTTTCGGAGGTGTAAATGTTTTGTTTAGGAGTATCTAATATTTTCTTTGGTTTTTACTTAATTTGCATAAATAGTTTACTGAATATAGACATGACTGAGTCATATCATGAGCAAGGAAGATGGAGATTAATTGTTCTGATTAATAAATCAACAACCATTTTTTGTTGATTTTTATAGATGGTACTAACCTCTATCTTATTACTAAAACCATTTCATTGTTTACTATTTTGGAATTAATTAGGGGGCTAACAAATAGTTTATTGATAAACATTTGATTTAATTTATTGATAATATTAAAGATATGATCTTCTTAAGCATGTACTTTTATAATTAGAAGTAGAACCATTAAGGTTTGAACATTTGACTTCAGAAATTAAAAATACTACCATTTTATATATATAAAATAAAAAGTTTAACTAGAACATAACCACACTTTTGACTTATAGAATTTCAATAAATTGTAGACTGTTACTATATTAGAATAGAGCTACTACTTACTGTTACCTATCCTTTTTATAAAATCCAAATTAACACTTAAAAAATCCTGTTTTATAAACAAAATGATATACTAGGATAATATTAACAAAATGAAGTTGTAGAACTATGACCATTTAATATTATTATTGTAGTATCTCATTTGAAAAAAAAACTATATTTTTGACTTATGTATCAGATTCTTTAACTCTAAATTCTCCATAAAAGTAATTATCTTATGTACTTGAATTAAGCTCATACAAGCTAATACCAATTATGAAAAATATGTACGGACAATGTAAAACATGAACATGAGTTCTTAATAAACCATATATGTCAGCTTGAAATTTTCTTTGAATATGACAAAGCCCTTAACAGAAATTAGGACAGGTTTATCACTTCTAACCGCATGTAACTTTAAAAAGCTACAAAATTACAACATCATAACAGGCAAAGGCAGCTGAATATCAGTACCAACGTACAAGCTTGCTCATAGATGTTCCAAATACTTGATAGAAAACAAGTCAGCTGCCAAAAACTATATATATATGATTATATGTTGGGTTCAAGTCAATTTCTCATCAATTGAACTTTCAAAGAAATGCGTACCACTGCCCTCTTCATTTAACCTCGGAAGTTTCTTTGTCAGCTGCATCACCTACTCAACAAGCTACAAGATTTTACCTGTTCCAGAAATCATACATACATAAATAACACTAAAACAAATAATGGCACCTTGCTAACAGTAAATCAGTTGAAAGTTAGCTACACAGCATTATATCGCTGTCATGCTATAGACAAAGTCTTCTCAAGTTTGTTGCATGCTAATAGAGACAGAATAGCATCACAGATCAAAATTTTCAGGTTCTAGATACTTATTGTGATACTTGTTGCATGTACAATTAGAAGATAATAAATAAAAAAATGTGCTAGTAATTAGCTATCATTACTTTTTGTGACCTGTTCACGCGTACAAGACTACAGTAGAGTAATGTGCATACATAAACAATACATAAGCAGTAGCCTTTCCACCGGTCCGGTAGTACTGGTCAATGACTAAACCTAACATTGCTTGGTAGTTTCGAGCAGTAGATACCTTATCAAGAAGATTTAATCTTTTTCTACATGAGTTTGTACAATATTTATTGCACAAATTACAATTTTCCAAGCATGCAATATTAATTATAGATAAATCATGCATGAAAATGTGTGGAAAAATTTCACTCCCTATAATAGCATATATGAACACTAGGTCTCCCTTTCATCACTGGTTGATGCACCGAGTCATGAACAAGACAACATCGTTATAAAGGGATAAAAATACACCTCGATAATTGTCATAGGTATCATGTACAGAAACATGTACGGAACAATCAATAACTCCATATGACACCAAAATTACAATCACAGCTTTGCACATATGATACCAAAAAACGAATTTAATTAATGCTAGTACGAACAGTTGCACTTGCTTATATATCATGTAAAGATCAGTTAAAATGTTATATCAACAGCATCAGAATCAATATCATTAATCATGCTACTAATACAAATCTTCTCAGTTGAGTTCAATCTTTTATGCATCATATAATAATTAACTATAGACGTAATTCGCTTATAATTCAAAAGGTCCCCTGAATATAACAAAAAAAAAGTACATAACATATGCATAAAACATGGTTATATGATATACCATATATGTTAGGGTAGGGATTTATCTCTATACGAAACAATTATTAGTATAAAAAATGTAAATAGATTATCATTAATACATATTTCATGCTTATAACTCAAAAAAGCTACAAAATTATCACTTAATAGTTCATAACATGAGAAGGCGGAAAAGGCGAGAGAAGACTTATATTAAAGCACACACGTAGGCATCGATTTTTTTTAAGTTTGTTAGAAGCTAGTCGGATACCACTTAGAGCAGCACCTTATAATTATGCCTCCAGGAGATTCAAAATATTCTTACCATCCAATCCTCTTCACTTCTCTTCATCATTGTCGACGGTATCATAATCTTCAATGTTTTCATCTTGGTTGTATGTACCACTGTCAGTGCTGCCAAGATCGCTGTCCTCTTCTATCTCTTCGCTCCTGGTGTCATTTGATTGTGGGTTCCCATCAACTGGCTCAGATTCTCCACTTGCAGTAGCCAACGACCCGTTTCGAAGATGTGGATGTTCTTTAGCTGGCTCTTCTTGGGTAGTTCGAGATAGTTGGCTTTGAATGAGATAATGTGCTACAGATTTGAACCCAAGATGTTTCACCTGAAATGATCATAAAATTGACTTGTTGGTATTCCTACAATAATTTTTGGCTTGCTTTTATTAACATCCCATGTAAACATCATATCAAGTTCAACTACCCAGATGAAGGTAAATTTTAATAGAAAACAGATAAAACAGAACTGAATAAAGCGAAATTGTTAAGTAACACAAACATCCACTCAAACTATTATTAATGGGGGAAAAAACCAGAGACGAGGATTGGTTGATAGCCTAGTGGCACGGCTCGTATCCCTCCCGCATGGCCAAAGGTCATGGGTTGGAATCCTCACTCCCCCTCCCCATATATTTAAATATCTAATGCATTAAAAACTGTCACATACCCAGAAAAAAACTGAGGGGCGGATTATCCAATAAAATAAACATTCAAAGCACAGCAAGGAGATGTGTTTAACCTTTTTATAGATGGAACCAGTAGGTTTCCATCCATTGTTTATTCGGCAACGACTGCAGTTGCATATTCCCCGACAAACAGGGCAAATCCAGCTTGGATTCTTATTCACTTCCACAACATTTTCACCGTATCTGCAAAAAATAAAAATAAAAAATAAAAAGATTTCCAAACTGACACATGACGATATATACAATCCTTTCCCATGAAAATTGAGTTGTTCTTTCTTATGTCAATTTTTTTCATTTTTCAACTACAAAC
Organism: Kitagawia praeruptora; assembly: GCA_037693485.1. Classification (NCBI taxonomy): domain Eukaryota; kingdom Viridiplantae; phylum Streptophyta; class Magnoliopsida; order Apiales; family Apiaceae; genus Kitagawia; species Kitagawia praeruptora. The sequence goes on along the minus strand of CM075351.1, from coordinate 87,025,129 downwards.
TTACAGTTGTTTTCCACTATTACAGTTACAAACTACATAAATGAATGCGACAGACTTTCTTAAGCCTAAATAAAACATCTACTTCCTAGTGGAGGGGGCATCTACGAGACAACTTTCAATCAATACATAATGTGCTTTATAATTTTCAAGATTTATTATCACTGTACCTCATGAATAAACAGTCTCCACAAAATTGCCCTAGTCCTATCTTGCAAGAGCTGCACTGAGTACGCCGTCCGAGAGTTTTCTGCCTGAAGGATATTGTTATCAAATTACAAGTAAATTTCCATGTGAACAGTACAGAATCTATTAAGAACATAAGCATGAAACCAGGTTTCATATAAGATAAACAGAAAAAAGAGAATGAAATTGGTGAGATCATTGTGGAGTGTAAATTAAAAAGCAATTAGGTCAAATACATATATAAGTTATGGTTATCATAAAGTAAGTGAATATGTCTACTTCTTATTACGCGTTTAAAATCTTTTTTATTCCTTATCAGATACATAGATATGTGGGAGCCACCAGAGAAGTTTACTGCAATCAGACCAGGGTTGCTAACTGTAATTAATCAATGAGGAAACCATCGTAGCCTTCACAAAATATCTGCTGGAACTTTTTAGGCAATATGATCCATGAAATTCCATATACAACTTAAGATATCTGCAATCACATCTTTTAATCTACCAGCACTTCGCCTGAACTGGTATGTAATATTTGTCAACCAAATGATAACAAGAATGAAAGATTATTCCTCCAATACCTAATTTTAGACTCTTTACTTTTACTACAAATTTGATTATGACAATGTTAATGTTAACATCAAGTGTGTTTATTTTCCAACTAGTTTCTACCGTGTTACACAGTACTTCTACTATGTCAAAAATTACCTGCACTGATGGCAACCCTTCCCTTCAACTGGATCATAAATTCGTTTCCCACTTTTGTCATATCCATCCACATACAAAGCCCATTTTGTCTTGCAATCACCCAAAAGTTTTTCATGCTCTGCAGTATAAATCTCAGGTTCTGAACCTTGTTTGATATGAATCTCAAGATTCGTGGCAGCTCTCCCGCCTTTCTTAGGAGAGTGTGCCTTTTCGGCATAATTAACCCGTGCCATAGTATTCAGTCTAAGCAACCACAAAACAAGAAAAGGCCAGAAGTCAGAACACAAATACCTCAATTACTTATTCAGAAGGTAGGACCTCAAAAAAAAGAAGAAGAATCTATATCTTTTTGTATGATAAAAACTCAAATCCATACTACAGAAGACATAGTTTTTAGTGTAGCTTGGTTCCCATCAATTATAACCGACATTGTAACAAACATAAATACGCATAAGAATATGCAAATTAGAACTGTAAATCTAAAAACAGATCTAGGATAACGATAAGTAGGGCTAGCTGTATTTTAAACATCAAAGAGACTAACAAACTAAGTACTTCACACATACAAATAAAAAATTATTTACTTAAGCTAATCAACTTATTCATATATCACTCCATCAAAAGAAAGCTCAATTCTTTTCCACAAAACATCACACAAATCTCGGCACACACAAAACCCATAAAGCTAATTCATCTTCAAATTCAATTATCAGCAAACAAAGATACATTCTTTTCCACCAAAAACATATACATGGGCACCCGGACATGGACACTTGGACTTGGACACTTATTTAATTATTTTAAGCCAAAAACATATACATTTTTCAAAATGTTTCCGAGTCTTATCCATGTCGGACACTTATAGCCGAGTCCGAGTAACATAGCGCACACAAACCCCCACCCCCACCCCCCAAAAAAAAGCTGGTTCATTTATCAATCTTCAAATTCATATATTAGTCCATCAATACAAAGCTCAATTCTTTTCCACCAAACTTTACACAAACATAAATCATCAAAACCCCAACTAATAAACATAAATCACAAACAAAACCCATAAAGCTGATACATTTATGCATCAATCTAACTAACAAAAAAACAAACACAAAAACAAAAACAAAACAACAAAAAGGGCAATCAAGAAAATCAATCTTTAATCAAAATTAAACAATTTAGGCGGGAAAACATTAAAAATGAAAAAGAAAATTACCTTGAAGACCTTCTGGTTGAATCAGGTAAAGCTTGGATCTTTTTATGAGAAACCTTTTGTTTTTTCACAGGAGGGGCTTTTTGAGACTCAGCACTGAGATTTTTTGAGAGTTCTAAAATACCCATCTGCTCCATTCTTGCTTTATTCTCTTTGATTCTTTGTTGTCTCATTTTTTCATACTCATTTGCTTCAATTTCAGTGCTCTCATTTTGTGATTCTTGGGGCTTTTGTTTGCTAGGTCGCCCTCTTTTTTTGCCACTCACCATTTTTGCTGCTTCACACTGTCTCTGCAATAACAAAACTAAACAAATGGCAAAAGGGGGGAGAGTGGGGTTTACTGTTTACATATGTTTATATTGGATTTATATAGGGAAAAAGGAGAAAACAATTATAGAAAAAATAGAAAATAATCAGAAAAAGGTAGATCTCTTCTTTTTAGAAAAAATAGTGAGATTTTTCTTTCAAAATTTTGTGGCCAATTTTGTGTATTTGGTATCTGAGTTAATGTGTACTATAACAAAAGGCTAATTTTGCTAAAAATGTATGTTTTAATTAAATACACATTTTTTCATATATTCCAAAAAGATTTGTTTTTAATTTTAATAGGAATTCATATCCCCATTTCGGCATCAAAAATGATTTATTGGAAAATAAACAAAAAAATTTGATATTTATTTTTCTAAAATCTCAAATTTTTAGGGATAATATTTTACTCCTAAAATTTGTACAACATTTCGGTTTGGATAGGTAAATTACATCGAATCGAGTTTATCGGTCCAAGATTCGGACCGAATAGTGTATAATCAGTTCGATCCCCGGTCCTTAAAATCAATAAAATTCCGATCTTCGGTCCAACTCTTGAAAAAAATTCCAGTTCAGATCGAATTTTATTTATATAGTTATTTTTATACTAATTTATTTATTAAATTATTTAATATAAAGATTAAATATACATCATAATTTGACAATTTAAATTAGTAGATGACAAATTATTGAAATAGTAGAGATAAATATTACAATCTAAATAATTAAATGTCATAATTCATATGATAAATAATTGATACTCACGTGCTTAGAAATTACGAAAAAAAATAAGATATGGACTTCATTATCAAACTTATTTTAATAGATAACAAATTATTGAAATAGTAGAGATAAATATTACAATTTAAATAATTAAATGTCATAATTCATATGATAAATAATTGATACTCACATGCTTAGAAATTAAGAAAAAAATAAGATATGGACTTCATTATCAAACTTATTTTAACTTGCAAAATAATTAAATTATTTTTTGTATTTAAACTTTTACAAAAACAAATATTAAATTATAAAAATTAAAATTTTTAAAATCAACTAATCATTCCATATCGGTTCGTTCCGGTCCGGGTTTTTTCGATCCAATACGATTCCAAAACCGAATATAATAGGTCTGGTCCTCAGTCCAAAAAATCGGAAAAATTCGTTTTTCGATCTGGTCTGAGTTAGTTCGGTCCGGCTTATTCCGGTCTGGTCCCATTTTGGACATTTATGCCGCCCTAATCATAATGAATTGTTAATACTTCCTAGGTAAAAATGACAAATTAATCTGATCTAATGGATACTCAATTTGAAATTAGAAATTTTGGATCAATCAAATTTAAAATTTTGAATTTTGATTTAAAATTTTCAAAATTCGTAATATGATTCCAGCCCGATTTTAACCCGAAATTCGATAAAAATCCTAAACATAAATAAAATAGAATTATAATTTGAAACTAATATATATATATATATATATATATATATAAGACATATACTTTATTAATTTTCATTTATTATTTCATTAGAATAAATCCTAATTTAGTGATTCGAATTTCTTTTTCTCAATCAAAAATTTTATCGATATATTTAAGATGTAATTTTTTTTTACTTTACATATTTTCCATTTGTGTTGGTATATAAAAAGAAAAGTTATTAACATATTTTAGATTTTATTTACTATTTCAATCCATGTTAGATTTGATTACTTACTTAATTTAATTTTTTTAGTTTTAGTTATTATATAAATATAAATAATGTTCTTTGCGTGTAGCCGTAATTTAAAATTTGATTACATTATTTTTAATTTTGGATAACCAAAAAAACCCAATTTGATCCGAAATTCGACGAACTTTGATTTGGATATTGAATGTTGTATTTGAATTTAGATTTGAATTTGAATTTACTTTTAAAATCCAAGATTGGTAAGTATATCTGAGAGATCATTCTACATCACAAAGAATCAAAGATCTAAGAAATTTTCAGTGAAGAAGATAAAAACAAGAATTCCAAAAAAAAATTATTAACGAATTTCTTATTTTATATCTCCTGAAAAGTTTTGAACAAAATCTTAAAATATCAATTTTCAGTAAATGTAATCCTAAGTATCAATTAAATATTCCATTACACGTCATTTTAGGGATGTATCCACTACTAGTGGAGTAATAGGTGTAGGGATGTATAGTCGATAGACTCGCACAATTCAATAGATTGAGCACCAGTTCAAATAAAAAAATATGTTCGATAAGTAAATTAAGTCGATTCGAGTTTTATGAGTATTCGATTTGAACTCAACTCAAAATTGACTTGTACTTAAATCGATTCGTTTAACTAATTCGTTATACTGTTTATATTAATCAAATTTATCTTATTTACAAAAATAACATATTACAATATATGAATATCATCTGTAAGTCGTAGATCAACTACTAATTATCTGCTTTCCTATTATCCGTAAAATTAAACATGACAATGCATCATTACATAATGAAAAAAACAAGTCCAAAGTGAAAAAAATAAATAAATTGATAACTCGAACTCGAGTCGAGTTCGAATCGAAATATTTGTGCACAACTCAAACTTAACACGTTTTTAACAAATTTGAATTTGAACAACATAAATTAATCGATAATCGAATTTGACTCGACTTATTAAGAAAAAAATTGAATTTAATAAAAAAAAACTTGACTCAATTTGTTTGTAATCCTAAATGTGAAACTTCTCCATCAACAATAAAGTAACAATTTTTATACACCGTTTGTGATGGAGTATTTAAACATCCAATACTCAAGTGGCGGATCAGAGTGAATACACCATTGCTAGCAGGGGCAGACCCAATGTAAGATCATGGGTGGTCTTGGTCCCTCCCATTCTGAAAAATTGCCAAAATTTACCATGTAATTTTTTTTAAAAAAAAAGAAAGAAAATTCATCATGTATTTTTTTTTTTTTTTAAGATTTGGCCCCTCCCAGCTTTTTTGGCCCCGGCAGCCTACGTTCGCCCCGATTGCTAGTGGCACGTCACCAATAACATTACTGGATGAGAAGTATCATCTATAATAGTGAACATTTGTCTAGCTCGAACTGAACGCGATGTAATCAAACTTATGGATTAAGACCAGTTTCCAAGGAAGAGGGAGGCTATAAATTTCATTAAGTCAAGTGTTATTTTTAGCCCAAATACAAAGGAAATGACCGAAATGCAGTATGTCAAACACTTCAAGTGAATGAAGTCCACGAACCTGGAAAATATCTCGGTATGCCAATGAATGTGGGGAGAAAGAAGGTTTCTGTGTTTCAGTTTTTAACGGATAAAGTTAAGAAAAGGCTGCAGAACTGGGGTAATAAGACTATCTCGAAAGCTGGCAAATGTATTTTACTAAAAACAGCAACACAGTGTGTGACATCCCATAATTCGGGGTACAGATTTGGGACCAATAACCACAAATCAACATAATATATACCTGGATATAAGCCAACTATAATAATAAAATACCCCTGATCCAAGACCGCTTACAGGTTATGGTATGAAACAAATCATCAAATTTAATTATTACAATCTAGTCTCAGAATAACATTGTTATACAAATTGATAACCAATTAAGTCCATCGTTGAACTAATAAACCAACCTATGACAAGCTCAAATCACTACCCGACGGGACCAACACTCGAACGTCACCTCTCGCTGCTAGATCAGGAAAACTCACTGGCCACAAGGTCCACTAATCTTCTCTATTAACTGAAAAAAACAACAAGCAAGAGTGAGCCAACAATGCTCAGCAAGTGTAAATAGTGATAGCAATATCAAGAACAGTATAGGTTCTGATCATCAAGAATAATCATCATATGCTACGAAAGAAAGCAACAGAAGAAATTAAATATCGTAACACGAAGACGAGCCAACCATGCTCCGCTAGAATAAATTATATCCACAACGGGAACTGATAAAAGTTCCGATAACCAAAGATAATCATCACAGGATTCAAAGGGATCAGGCTTAAAAGCAACTCAACCTCAATGTATAGATTAGAATTGGATTTTTGTATATTTTAAAAACAACAAGGTTAGGCTGCTGATCAGTCACGCACTAACCCCGGACAAACGCACACAGCAATGTCCTTTAATGGATCCACGGCACATATTGGCCTTAACTTCTGACCATTAAACTGGTCTCCCCGAAGGGACATCTGTTGACCATTAAACCGGTCTCCCCGAAGGGACATCTGAAAAATATTCCAATTCTAAATCCAACGAACTAGGTGTCGGAACAATCGACAACCTCTGTCAAACAAACAATCTGGAAAACTCACGTTCCAGAAAAACAACTCAACTGGTAAAATAAAAGGAATCAATAATTCTATCCTCAATATCGACAAGTTCGATATAATAAATGGGGTGATAATCGAATAACAACAATAGCAATAAATGTCGACGAGATCGACAATAATTGGGGTACCAATTGAATGAACAACAATAAATATCAACGAGATCGACAATAAATGGGGTGACATCATAATCAGAATAATTAAAAGTAAATTTCACTAGAACAAGAAGTAAAGGGAAAAACACTTGCAATATGATTAACAACTGAGACTATAAGATAAAGCAAGGATATAATCAAGTGATAAACATTAAATAGGCTTTAGAAACATTTTTAGAACACCACTCAACCCTTGGTTAAAAATAAAACTGGACTTGAAATATTTTAAAATATTTTTGAATCATTTTTCTAAATCAATTGAGCCACAAATATATTTTTAAAACAACACACGGACTCTGTCTCCAAACACAACTTGGCTCCAAATATTTCGAATACTTGCAAATCATTTTCTAGATTTTTAGAAGTTTTTCTACTATTTTTAAATCAATTTCTGCATTTTTAAACAATTTTCCACTATTTTAAAATCATTTTAAATCCTTAATTGGATTACTAAGAATTAAATAACCTTAATTAAATTAATTAAATCGACTAATAACCAATCAGTAAAATTATTCGACAAATGTTTACATTTGCCGAATAATTAAATTAATTAAATTATTATTCAAATTTAATTAAATTAATTAAAGTAATTAGCTCTTAATCATTTGGAATTAAAACAATTGAGTAAATGATTTTCAAAAGTAAATAATTCAGAAATAATTCTGAATTTCCAAAAATATCATTGAAGAAAGGTACTCGTGGGATCATTTAAAATTCACATTTGAACGATAGACGAGGAAATAAATGTTTGCATACTGTTTGAAGGGGAACATCATTTTGTAAACATCATCTTACCGACACAATCTATATATAACAAGAACAGACTTGCATCACTTGAACAATAAGTGAAAAGCAATAACACTTGCCTCAATACACGAAGTTCCACTTTCACATCTCGATCTGTCACTCACTTTACACAGCTCCTACTTCTTTACACGTTGGCCTCAATTCGATCATACATCCGTCTTTCCTTAAGACTCGTCAATCTCTCGTTGAGTATGCCCGTCAACTCCGATAATCATTTCCTACTCGAATTTCCATCTACGCGTGCACTGCTCCTGGCCGCCAAACCTCCTATTCATACATATATAAAGGTAAAATATTACTTTAGTACACTGACAATCTTAACCGTCTAACCCTGTTCTACCCAAACGCGTCCTACAACGCTTTATAACTTAACACACCTAGCACATAGCATGTATGATCACATAAGCATTTAACATGTATATCATACCAACTTACAAATAATTATTATCAAATTAATATGAGAATTACGAAATAATTTTACCAAAAATCGGATAACACCTTGTTAGGTCCGGAATAACGTAGAAGGGGGGTTGAATACGTCATTTAAAAATATTTCGATTTTTGATGTGGATATGAAATCAAAAATACTAAATCGAAATAACACAACTGTGTGGGAAATATCTTTAAATAGATAAAACCCGGAGGTTTGTTACACAATCTAATCCTATGGATCAGCTACAAAATCAAACACTCCTAGGATAGTTTAGGCACGAGGACCTTCTACCCGACACTTCCTGAAAGCGGGCTAAGCCGGCTTTCCTACTAGATGGACTGTCTAGCAGCTTAAACAGAGATGATATAAGAGAGAGAAGAGAGAGTTGTGTTTTGAGGTGTGTTTTGAAATGAAATACAACAGGCCTATTTATAGATTTTAGAAAGTCACTATGCTGCACTATTCACGTGGGCCCCATCTGCATAGTAACCACTATTCCACCAACCAAAACGCGTCTGTTGAAAATTTTCATTTCATGTGGGCCCCACCAGCCACTATTTGAACAATACTATTCACGTGGGCCCCGGATGAATAGTAATTTTCGTTACTATTCATGAATAGTAATTTCGGTTACTATTCATATGAATAGTGATTTCGGTTACTATTCACATGAATAGTGATTTTGAATACTATTCATTTTCCTCTTAATTTGACATCCTTAAATATGCAGCTTCCAAATTGGAGGATATCAATACTGCTCTAAACTCAATCATACCTCTTAACAGTTTTTCTGAGTTAGATACTTCGATTCCTTTGTGAAGTGTTGACGCCTAGTGCAACTGGTCTGGTTCACAGACGACTAACATTCACTCATGGTCTTTGTATCATGTCTTTAAGACCACTGTAATCTTTTGGCCCTTCAACTGAATCATCTGTACATCTTATTCTGTCACTGAGGCTTGATCATGTTAATGAACTTCTTTCAGCGACTTGATCCTTGTTGATGTCTGTTCTTCAACTTTCACGATCCCTGTATAGAGTTAATATTATTTATCTTTTATCCTAGTTGAGTTATATATGTCCTCTATTACATATTACATTACATTATGCTTTACACACCTCCTTTAAAATATCGTCTTAACCTATCGGAACACAATCAACCCAAAAGCACTTGAGCGATCATTCGCATCAACATCTTTTCTCTTGTACATATACTCGACTATAACCTTAACAGTTAACTTAATAACCAGATAACAATTTTCAGATCACAATATTCAGATCACAATATTGAACACGTAACAAATTCACGAGTTACAATTTTGTCAATTAAGGACTTAATAATTTTAAGTACTAACTCCCTCCTTTATGTACCATAATTTCACATACATATATAGAGTCCCACTCTAGGGAGAACCATCTTACGTGGAGAACCGTGGAGAATCACTTAAAATGCATTAAAATAGTCCTTTATATAAGGCCCCTGGCGGGGCCCCTTCACATAAAAGTCTTATAATTCTACCCTCTATCCATTCATCAAAAAAAAAAATTAAAAAAAAAACTTTAAAAAAATTTTAAAAAAATGGTGCCACGTCATCATTTTTTGAAAAATTTTTTAAAATGTTTTTTTTTGTAATTTTTTTTTATAAATAGATAGAGTATAGAATTATAAGATTTTTTTGTGAAGATGCCCCTGCGGGGCCCTTATATATAAAGCAATTATAATGTATTTTAAGTGGTTCTCCACGGTTCTCCACGTAAGATGGTTCTCCATGGAACAATGGCCTACATATATATATGAGAAAACTGCACTTCGTGTACCTGTAGTTTGACCCTTCCTGCACTTGCAATATTGTATTTCCAAAACTAGCACATGTAGTACTGCACTTCTAAAATTTTGATTTTATGTGTACTTCCGTCAACTCCGTCTAACGGAGTTAGCAATTCGAATTCTAGGGTTCTTGAATAAAATTGGGGGTTTTCAAATCCGTGTTAGTCCAGTCCTTTTGATTGTTTTAAAGGCTCCATATGATTGTATATGATCAAATTACGTGGTTAATTGAAGTGATTTTGTGCATTTATGGTGAAAACGAGTTAAAGGTTTTTCTTGGTTTTAAAATTTAGTCGTTCATGCATATAAGTGATTGTCCATGTAATTGGTGTTAGGGGAAAGTTTTGTGAGGCTCTAAGCTTCATTTTGATACCTAGAATGTTGGATTTGGTTGAGTTTTTGGCAAAAATGCAGTTCATCGGACATGGTAGTAGTGTTCGCCGGAAATCAATCGATTTTGGTCTTTTTGATCATTTTTGGGGTTGTTTATTGCATGTTGTAGTTTAGTTATGAGTTGAGAAACATTTCCTTGGTGATTTGCTACTTAACTGAAGCTCCCCGGGACGTTTTGGGCTTCGCCGGAAACTGCAAAAGTCAGACAGAGATGAAATTAGGGTTATTCACTAACTCCGTTAGACGGAGTTGACTGGAGTACACATAAAATAAAATTTTTTGAAGTGTAGTACTACATGTGCTAGTTTTAGAAATGTAATATTGCAAGTGCAGGAAGGGCCAAACTACAGGTACACGAAGTGCAGTTTTCTCTATATATATTCACTTTACAACTTATTGTTAACAACTAAGACCCAAATACATCAACCCCAATCAAGTACAATACTCACGACAATTTAATTTACAACTAACAAATTAAAATTTACCACATCCGTCATATAATTCAAATAAAATCAAATATTCAACTAACAATAAAATTCCATACACAATCAATTTATCGAACTAAATTAATCAGTAAATCATCATAATCGACTCATTCGAAATCGAATATTACAGAATCCAAAAGCCCCCTTTTTGGCTTCAAAGAACACTCGGCCAAATCGTCAATACAGTACATACGCATCACAACATCAATACTATTCTGAGATCAAAGTTACCAGGAAATGGTTCATATAGTTTTCTCTCGACCCAAGTAACAAGGACATACACAAACGCATTACTTACTCGCACATACAGTCCCAGACATATAACCAGTACATATCCATAGCTACACACGACATCAAAGTATACACACGAAGGCCACACCCAGTTCGCATCACGCACACAGTTCACCACGCACCCGACGAATTGCTCACAACACACATCTGTTTAGACCCACACGCAGCAACCCACACCAGCCAATCGCCAAACCCGACAAAGACTCATGCATCAAGGTATAACAGCACCGACAACCTGAATTCATGGACACCATAGCGATTTGCTTACATAATCGCGCGCTTAAACGCGCCCAGGACACATAGATACATACACAGCAACGCGAGCAGCAAGGGGAGAGTACATGGGAGAGGGAGGCTTTAATTAGCAGCCATGGCCACCGAAATCACTACCTCAATACTCGGCTTTCACCGACAAAACGAGAGAGAGAGAGAGATTTCGTAGGGAGAGATGAGAGAGACTTGAGAGGGAGAGAGATAAGAGTGATTGATAAAAACTCAGACGCCCCTGCCAATTAGGGATTTGGACTACATATTTGGGGAAATAATATTGGGGCAATTCGGTAATTACACACTTGCTGAAAACAAACATATATAAATCTGATTATTAAATTCTAATCATTCGAATTTTTGTAGAAAAATTGAAAAAATTTAGATTTTACACTTTTAAAAATAAAGAGTATAAAATTACGGATACACACATATTTTTAAAATAATATTAGGAACAATAACGAATTAAATATGAATTTTTCAAGTTTTGATCCTTTAAATACAACATTACTCTTAAAATTCATTATAAAATGCTTAAACACCCAAAATAATTCTCCCAATAATTTTAAAAACTAACAAATATCATAGAGATGATAACATAACAGACTTCATGATTTTTTATAACTCCGATGATTTTATAAAAATATCAGAAGATCAATAATGCTTGATTTAAATACATTTAAATCCTCAAAAATATAAATAAAAATATGCAGACTTACACTGCACGCACAAATCATCATATACACGCATGAACACAATATCAGATATATTGACCTTCTCACAAATAATCACATCATATAATCCACACTTAATATTAAATAATAAATTTTAAATACGCGATTTTTTTCTAGGTCGTTATACAGTGTGTCCCAAATTTCTGGATGAATTTGTTTCTAATTCCAAACGAAGTGTGTGAAGGCATTGAGGTTCTAATGAATGGCTTTTGGTGGGGGCATGGGCAGGAGAATAAAGGAATCAGGTGGAAGGCTTGGGACAAATTATGTGTAAGGAAAGAAGCTGATGGTTTGGGGTTCAGGGAGTTTAGGAAATTTAATATATCCATGCTTGCTAAACAAGGGTGGCCCCTTATGAATAATGATAACCCTTTAGTCACTATGTGTATGAAGGCGAAGTATTTTCCTAAAGGTAATTTCTTAACAGCTGAATTGGGATCGAATCCTAGTTACATGTGGCGGAGCATTTTAGCTGCACAGGAGGTATTAAGGAAGGGTTGTAGAAAGCGTATTGGGGATGGTCAACAAACGGAAGTGTGGAAAGTTCCATGGCTTCCATGTGAAACAAATGGTTTCTTGACTACCGAGATGCCTACCCAACTGTTGAGTATTGAATACAGTAAAAGAATATAGAGGGGGGTGAATGGATTCTTGAACTTTATGTGTGCAAATGTGTAGGTGCGGATAAAGAATAAAACAAGACACAATATCACTTTAATCTAATATATTATTAGATAAAGGTTGCTACAATCTGTGAATACAAATGGTAGTATTCTCAGCTTCATTTTTCTCAGAGAGATATATCTTACAGTGTGTATGAAAAACTTAATCAACTAAAGAAGTGAGATTGTATTCTTATAGAACATGAATACAACTCAGTTACTACAAATAAGGTTACAGGATAAATTACTTTCTTGTATGTCTATCATTTTTGAGTAAGCATCCAAACGGCTACAAATTTGACTTTGCAAAGTTCTGTTCAGATCCACTTCTTTAGCTCTTTGTCTTTTCTATATCTCTCCAAGCTTCCTTGTAGGCTTTCCAGAGTACGTTACAGATTGTGATCCATAAAGTGCATTGGCTTGTTGCAAGTTTCAGACTTGGACAATTTCTTCAGTATTTTGTCTCCAAGAATGTATTCGAGAAGTGGCTAAGTGATTGATTCGAGAACTAGGATTAGATAACTCTGAGTTCTCGAATACTGTATGATTGACATATCGAATCACTTCTCGAATAATACTTTTCTCCAAGATTCCTTGAGTTGTCGAATAGAACACTTGACTTGTCGAATCCTTGAGATATCGAATAGCTTTCTGAGTCCTTGAGATATCGAATGGAACTTTGACTTGTTGACTCTTTGAGAACTCGAATACCACTTTGACTTGTTGACTTTTTGAGTTCTCGAATAGGGTATTTAGACATGTCGAAACTCTGAGATATCGAATGATATATCGAACAGTTCATTCAGAGATATCGAACAGTGTCTTCTCAGATATCGAATCTCTGACTTCTCGAATGCTAGACTTCTCGAATAGACAAATGTACTTCTCGAATTGGTACTTAGGCAAATTCTTCATTTCTTCAAATCCCAACTGTGATTATTTGACAGTCTTTATCTTCTTGCTTGAGGCATGAACCTTGGAACTTCTTTCAAGCATTATTCTTGACTATATAACTACAGTTACACAACGAGGATTTGATGCCTATTACAAGTACAAAAAAAATAGAAACTCTACAACTAGAGGTTCCCTCAGTTAAGAGGTCATGTAAGTAATGCAAAGCATTACAAACAATTAGGCTTGTTATTAGATGTATACAGGCATGCCTCTGTGACTAACACCAACTGGAGGGGATTAGAGTTTGTAACTTTATGCAGATGGACCAGATTAAATGGGATGATGAAGTACTGCTGGATATATGTAATGAGAGGGATCGAAGGCTTATTAAAAAAATCCCTATATCAGAACGAGGACATATGGACACTTGGTATTGGTTGCCAGATGAAAAGGGATGTTTCACAGTGAAAAGTTGCTATATATAGACTGTTACAAGGCAAAGTAGAGGCTCCACATGCTGAATTTTGGAAAAAACTTTTGCATTTAAAACTTCCTAGAAAGGTTATTCATTTTATTTAAAACTTCCTAGAAAGGTTATTCATTTTATTTGGTGCCCAATACCGCGCTGAGAGCGCCCGGACATCCTGAAAATTCTGATTTTCTATTCTATTTCGAATTTAATTGTATTTTTAGGCTTTTTCTTGTTGGACAAGACTTCTAGGGCCTATATAAACACATCCTACCCATGTAATTCAGGGAATCACTTAGAAAACCTCAGAGAAACAAGGGAGACGAGAGAGACTTGGAGAAGGATTCCCAACGCTCGTGACAAGCAACGGAGATCTAGATATACTTCATCTTTTCTATTCTTTTATGCTCGTTTTGGATTTGTTTTTCTTAACTCTATTACTCTAGCATAATTATTATTCATACTTTGTTTATTATCATGGTTTCATCAGATCCCATGATGACGAGCAGTTCAATTATGAACTAATCGTTGTCATGAGATTCTAACGGATTTATCTATGTAGTTTAGTAGTCTGTTTGCTTTAAAGATTTGTGTGTGGTGAATTCTTGATATCCTCGTATGGTTATGCTTCATGTGTTAGATGCGTAGCTAACATCTAATTTGTTAATCTCTTGTGAAACGAGAGTGGATCTTGAGATTTAGAACTTGTCATGCTAGCATAGGATTATGTATGTTTTTGACATCATAATTTGTAGTGTAAGATGAGAATACTTATATCGCCCTATGTGATCAATATGGACGACTTGTGCTTCAACCGTTATGTTTTCAAATCTTATAGAGATATAGGGTCTAAACATAATTGATGTCTACCCATCTTCTATCTCTTTTGTGGATGTATGAGTAGTTTGGTATTCGTATACTGAGAGGTAACCTATACTTATTTCGTGTTGTCTGGTCAGATATCAAAACCATCACATGCATTGATTAAAGGCATCAACTCTAAGCGAAGTATTTAATGAAGTTAGGATCCAATGTTTTATCTTGCATAAGTAATTCGATTCCAATTATCATTAGTTAATTAATTCTTAGTTTGTTAATTTACTTCCCTAGTTAATTTTAGTTAATCTAAAACCCAATTTGTTAATTGTCTTAGCAGTGAATAAAAACCATACATTGTTGCATAGGTGCATTAACTGAATTGAAACCTAAACCAGATCTCTGTGGGAACGAACTCAACTTAATTCTATATTACTTGTGACCACGTACGCTTGCGTGATTTTGTGTTAACAAGCATGGAGGGAATTTGGCTTACAAGGTAGTATAAGTGTATCACCGGGGGGAGTGTTTTTGATGCCTTTTGCAGGGGTTTTGAGAGGAGGAGAAACAGAGAAGAGTGTGCGTTACTAGCATTAGTGTGCTGGAGCATCTGGAATAGAAGGAACAAGTGGATATGGGAGAAAGTTAATATGTCTGCATTTGGTATTAAAGCAGCTGCAATGAATTTGCTTGCAGAGTGGAAGAAGGCGCAGGAACAGCAGGAAAAATCTGGTACCAATGTATAGGCATCTATTGCAGTAAGAACATGGGAGAAACCTCAGAATCCTTAGGTTAAAGTCAATATCGATGCGGCGCTGTTTGAAGATATACAATGTATTGGCTTAGGCGGCGTTGTTCGAGGGGTTGAGGGGAACTTTCTTATGGCTATGCATAGAAGGCATAATGTTTTACTACCGCCAAGAGAGGCTAAAGCTTTGTGCTTGAAAGAAGTTTTGTCGTGGATTAAAGGCAAAGGTTTTCGAAAGTGTATTTTTGAGACGGACTCACAAGTTCTTGCCAGAGCTTGTAAAGGAGTGGATGGGAGATCTTTTTTTCATATAATTGTTAGGGATTGTATCGACTTGTTTCAACACTTTGATGAAGTGTTAGTGTGTTTTACACATAGGTCTGCGAATGGAGTTGCTCACGTATTAGCAAGAGCGGCATCTTCTGTGTCAGACGTTAGAGAGTGGCATGTTAATGCTCCCGATTTTATTCATCATGTAATTTGTTCTGAAGCTTTATAAGAAATGCAAGTACGGCTTTCGTAAAAAAAAAGTGAAGCGTCTAAGTATTTTGATTAATATTTCTGAAAATTAATGTTTTAGGTAAATTAAACATTCAAACTAATATATTTTGATTATTTTTTCCTAACAATTGATGAAGTGTTAGTGTGTTTTACACATAGGTCTGCGAATGGAGTTGCTCACGCATTAGCAAGAGCGGCATCTTCTGTGTCAGACTTTAGAGAGTGGCATGTTAATGCTCCCGATTTTATTCATCATGTAATTTGTTCTGAAGCTTTATAAGAAATGCAAGTACGGCTTTCGTCAAAAAAAAAAAAGTGAAGTGTCTAAGTATTTTGATTAAGGGTTTGATGTTCCTGAGGTAACCTCAGGAAAATTACCTGAGATAACATAGATTTCCCATATTAATGCACGAGGGTATAATTGTAATTACAGGATTTTTTTAAAAAAAATTCAATATTTACAAAAATGCCACAAATATTTACACTGTTGCCTCAGGTAACTCTCCTGAGGTAACCTCAGGGCCCTTTTTCTCTTTGATTAATATTTCTGAAAATTAATGTTTTAGGTAAATTAAACATTCAAACTAATGTATTTTGATCATTTTTTCCTAACAATTATCGATTATTTAATTTTCATTTGCGTATATTTTTATTAATTATTTAATATTGTAGATAAAATGATAAATTACATTCATTAACTTATTAAAGAATAAAGATTACTCAAACAATAATTAACTGCTTTATAATAAATACTATTAATGACAATACCTCTCTCTCATCTATTATCTATTATCTATTATCTATTATATATCTAATACACCAACAGGGGGTTTCCCTGAGCAAATTAATTCCTAGGCTCGGTTCCTCCGAACCTAATTCCAATTATTTGTAAAAAACTAATGTATTTTGATCATTTTTTCCTAACAATTATCGATTATTTAATTTTCATTTGCGTATATTTTTATTAATTATTTAATATTGTAGATAAAATGATAAATTACATTCATTAACTTATTAAAGAATAAAGATTACTCAAACAATAATTAACTGCTTTATAATAAATACTATTAATGACAATACCTCTCTCTCATCTATTATCTATTATCTATTATCTATTATATATCTAATACACCAACAGGGGGTTTCCCTGAGCAAATTAATTCCTAGGCTCGGTTCCTCCGAACCTAATTCCAATTATTTGTAAAAATATTGTTATATAGAGGATTCGAACCCATGACCTTGGGAACTAATTTCACTACCATAACCAATTGATCTATCTTAACATTTGAGTCTATATTAAAAATCATTAGCTACATACATAAATATTTGTATAATGTATAATCCCAATAATTATACATATATAAACACATACTTACATACATAATTATTAATTATACATATAGATACATAAATAATTATACATGCATACACACATACACACATACATACATACATACATACATACATACATACATACATACATACACACACATACACATACATAAATAATTATACATGCATATATACATACACACATACATACATGCATACATACATACATACATACATACATACATAATTATTAATTATACGTGCATACGTACTACATACATACATACATACATTTATGTTGTACAATCTATTAATATTTCATTATTTGTAATATATTAATTGTTGTATAATTAATATGCATATTTATATATACATATACATGTACAAACATAAATACATACATATTTAAATTTATGTGGATACATAATAATATACTATAATATTATATACATATATACATACATACATACATACATACATACTATATAACATACATACATGCATGCATACATGCATACATACATACATACATACATACAAACATGCATACATATATACATATATACATATATACATACAACATAACTATTAATTATACATGCATACGTACATACATACATACATGCATGCATGCATACATACATACATACATATAATATATACATACATTTATGTTGTATAATCTATTAATATTTCATTATTTGTAATCTATTAATTATTGTATAATTAATATGCATATTTAAACATACATACATACATACATATACTATAATATTATATACATATATATATATATACATACTATATAGCATACATATATACATACATACATACATTTTTGTTGTATAATCTATTAATATTTCATTATATGTAATATATTAATTACTGTATAATTAATATTCATACTTATACATACATACACTTGTACAAACATAAATACATATATAAATTTATGTGGATATGTTATAATTACTATAATATTCACTAATCACTAACATATACCATATCTTATTAATCATTTTAGATCTATTGTAATTATTTACGAATTAAATATTATAAAAAATATCCCAATACAAAAAAGAACCTTCATCCGTATATAAGTATAATAGAAACTTGTATTAACATTAACTATCATAAAACTCTTCAATCACATATTTAATACGTAAACGCACAAAACAATATAACACACACACACACACATATAAATGGGTGGTTCCATGAGCAAATTTATTCATATAAAAAGTCATATTTACCCCCTACTAATTATATCTATGTTATATTTCCGGGGGTATTGCAACACCAACATATTTATTACATAATAATAACTGATATGGACTAATATGTATTTATTATTATGTAATTAATATTTGTATGTATCTCTGTATCCATCCATGTTAACTCTATATATTTATATTTCGAAGTACGGTTTTGATTTTATCATTGACCAATTTATTACATATCATTCAAGTTTTTTTGAACAAAACAAAACATAGCGTAAAATATAAAATAGATTTAATTTAACCAGAATTATAATTTGCATGTCACGATCGGGTATTGCATAAATTCTATTTACTCATAACAATTGTTGCGAAGATATGAACAATCGAAGATATCAACAATTCAATCCTACATGATTACGCATAATACATAAATATTTGTAATCTAGAGCATGCCCGTGCCTTGCACGGGCTACGAAGCTAGTTCATAGAGTAAAGTAGAAAAATTATTTTTTAATATAAGTAATATTTCATTTATTATTTATCTTTTCTTCTTTTATTAATGTTTGCTTATATATTTTAAAAGAATTTGAAAAAAAAACATAAAATCGAATCGGGTTCGAATATGCGATTTTCTAAAAAGTTGTGTTTCAGATTCAAAATCGTATTTAGTATTCATAATAATAATAAATTGGTTTTTCTAGTGTGTGCCCAAAAGCACATTCTAATAACTAATATTTAATGAATTGGCTAATTTTAATTGATTAAAATTTTTATGCATGCAATCAAAAAATGCCGCTCGTATTATGTGACCAAAGACCACGTTAGAAAAACCAATAATAAAATCAGGATGGTAAATCTGGTCCGGAAATTAGAATATCTTTTATTAAAATTATAATATAAGATCCTGAAAAGTGCCTCCCTCTAACACATTAAGATTTTAGATGAGTTGGTTACTTAACATGGTATCAGAGTTCAGGCACGCAGAGGTCACGGGTTCGACTCTCTGCGATCCCCAATATTCTCACAATTTATTATGGACACGAAAGGCAAATTATGCTCCAATGATGAGCGCCCGTGATCCACTCTTCGACCCAAAAATGGGCTTTCGAGTGAGGGGGAGTATTAAAATTATAATATAAAAATGGACTTTCGAGTGAGGGGGAGTATTAAAATTATAGGGAAAATAAATTATTTCATCCTTCAACTTTATGCTGTTTTTGGTTTAGGTCCCTGAACTATGAAAAATAATATACGGATACCTAAACTTTTAAAATTTCCGATTGACATCCTTCCTTTCGCGGAATGAAGTGAAAATTTAACATGTTAATCTTCGAGTGATTATAAGAACATGGGTGGTGAAAATTTTCGATTTCGAATTCACTAACATATAGAAATCTAAGATCTTGAAAAGTGCCTCCCTCTAACACCTTAAGGTTTTAGATGAGTTGGCACATCTTTATTCTCGGAAATTTATGTTGACACAACTGTTAATGTTGTTGCCGATTCTTCTACTTGACCCACATAGTCACATGAATTGTTCTATGAAGTTGTTTTAACATGTCCACGGGTATGCACTGAATATCTATCGTTGTACAAGAATAGCTCGGACAACCTAAAATCTTATAACCACTATTTTATTTGTGCTTGATAGATGTATGCTTTAGTTTAGTTGAAGCAGCTTCGCAGCCACCCTGCCAAATTACTGTTTAACACATGGATGAGAACTTAATAGATACCACCAGTTGACAAAATCTTAATTATGTTCCTAAATTGTTCACTATAGGATGGTTTGCCTTGTCCGGATGAGTTGCATTCCCAGCATTGCTGATATGCTGTTTCCATTATGAAAATGAAATTGGCTCTGGCCTATAATGGGATAAACTAGTTACCGAACAAATTTTTTTATATGGAGTTGGAATTTTACGATCATAGATACCTAAAAAGGCTGCTTCAATATTTACTTAGTGGGTTGTTAAAGCGTGTCATATCTGATATATCACCATGATGATCACCCCTGCCCTCTGATAGCCCTGAAACTGAGCGTCTGAATTTGTGTTTTTATACAATGATCGAGCTTTTGATATGGATCCTCATGGATGGCTTCATACCGATAAGCCATGTCCTAGAAATAACTGACATATTTTTAAATTCCACTCTTCTGCAGCAGAACTCAAGGTCAAGAATGAAACAAGATTATAAAAGCGCGTGTGTGCTTGTGAGCGTAATTTTTTGGTGTTCAGGGATTCGCATTAGAGAAATCATATACCTTATGCAATTAACAGTTCAGGGAGAAAAATCTGTTTTTGATTTTGATCCATTTCATGCCCATGCTTCTTTTTCTCATTCTATATATAGCTATACAGATATGTCATATGTGTGTACAGCTACATTTCTGTATATGAAGGTAAGAGTCATGTTCTGCCAAGAAACAAGGTGGAGTAGTATGGTTGCATGTCACTTTTCTATTTCTCCATTTGCTTAGTTCACAGTTTCCCACTTGTATCCTTTAATTTTACATTTTTATCTCCTATTGGTAAATTGTCTCCAAATGAAATAATCAACAAGTAATTTATAGTAGAAATTTAGAAAATGTTGACAGAATTGTACAAGCTTAAAATTCAAGCTTAGAATATGCAGTCCCAGAAATGGTATAATCCAACTCACATCTGATAACAAAAGTAACATCTTTTGTATTCTTATTTTATGCACACACACATATTTCATTTGATCCACACATATAATTCAGAGCACATACAGTTAGATACTTCAAGAATTGGGCTGAATTCAACTGGAAGATTAAGCAAGGTGTCAACTTTTGTCATTCTTTTACTCTGTCTGTGTTTAATTGTTCTTATATTAATTTACTTTTGTTTCTGTTCGGTTATAATTTACTTCCTGTTCCTTCTTCCACGATATAGTAGCAGTTGAAGGAATTTGTAGCTAGAAAAGAAACTTGTCCATGAGATTTTAATTACATTCTAGTTGTCAAGATTCGTACCATATTGTTGTAGCTTCCGTTCTCTCCAGATAGAGAAAGTGTTTGGTGAGTGACTTGTTCTTGAACTTCTTCATTATCTTGTATACTTAGACTTGAATTTCACCTTCCAGTCCTTTTTTTGCTTGTCCATATGATTAATATATAAGTTTGATAATTGCTATGACACCCCTCCTGCCTGCTGCACAATTGTGATGTTGAATTTTGCAGTAACACTGTGGCTGTGTAGGTTATTTTTTGAAATACATGTGGGCTTATTAGATTGTTCATCAAGTCTTTTGTTTACAAGTAAACAGTTATATAGTTAAATGTTTCACATATAATATGGATCCCATAATTTAGATTATTCAACCAAACTGAAATATTCTACATACATGATGAGAAGGATATAACAGTGAAATTTCTGAAAGCACAATGGTGAATTGGTTGAATGCATTTGTGTATAGATAAACCAGGGGTAGACCAACTTCTTCGGTTTGTTGCCCTGTGGTTTTCGGTTTGTTGCCCTGTGCTTTTCATGGCACTCCACCTGAACCACTAAGATGTTAAATATATAATGTGAGATAGTGAAATTAAAGAGATAAAAATTATAATTAACATACTGTAGATTCTTCTCTGTAGAAATTCTCTTACTAGTATTTTTTTAATCTAGTGGGTACAAGGATTTAAAGAGGGAACAAAAATGGAATCAAGCAAATCGAAGAAAATTCCAGCATTTTTCAAGCCTTTTGTTGCGGACGATAGGGAACAACGATTGGTAAGTTCTTTGCTAACAATGGCATTTTTCCAGTGAAGATCTAGTAAAAAGATTTTTTTTTATAGAAAATTTTATTAACCAAAAATGATAATAAGATCACCATCCTGAATCTTCAATCTTACAAAAAATTACAACCTCAACCAAACCTCAAAATTAATCTAAAATGCAAGCTAGTTGCTTCACTCTCATGCATCGACTATATACTATAGTAAGGATACTCCTCACTATCTCTCCCTCTTGCCTCATAGTCTTTGTAAATTTTCTAGCATTTCGTTCCATCCACACCATATAAACAGTAACTGTGGCTACCATTCTGTACAACAGATGTTTCTTTCTGTTTGTGTTAGCTTGACATAAAAACTTAAACTCAGTAGTCCACCCTTCTATAGATCTCTTAATGCCCATCCATTCCAGAACTTTCCTCCATATATCCCCAGCAAAACTACATTCAAAAAACAGGTGCTCAATCGACTCATCCTTCTTTAAAAGATTGTTATTTTTATGTCTTTAAGCTCAAAAAAAAATTATGTCAAGCACACTCATTGAAGTATGACTTATTTAATATTGTATGGTGGGTTTGTTCTAGTAATAATAGAAAGTAAACTATGCTTAAAGAGCTAAAATTTGTGTAGGCTTGTTGATCAATAAATATATATTTTTGTGCTCATCTTGCAGCTGATCCCACGGCTTTTTTCTAAGTTCATGAAAGATAGAATGCCATATATTGCATTCATTAGGGACCGTGAAGAAAAAATTTGGAATGTGGAGGTATCACAAAGAGAAAATAAATACTTTTTTGAAGCTGGTTGGTCAAAGTTTGTGGAAGATAAAAATGTCCAACAGGGAGACTGTTTGGTTTTTGAGTATGATGGGGAATCTGTTTTTGATGTTAAGATCTTTGGAGGCACAGCATGTGAGAAGGAATTTAGTGATGAGGTTTTTGAGGCCCAAGTAAAGGAAGAAGATATGGAAGAGGAAGAAGATGAAGACAGTGAGAATCATGAAGTTGAAGATGGCGAGGACGAAGACATGGAAGAAGAAGATGATGAAAATTACAGAGTGGAGATAGATGAGGATGGTCACAGTGATGATGATCAAGATGAAGTTGTGGAGGTGAGGAATGCAAATGTAAGAAAGCGAAGTAACAAAAAAGATAAAAGTTGTAGTGGAGGGAGGGCGAACAATGTGAGGAGTACTAACGATCTAGATGATGAAATAATCTTTGATCTGGGAATTGTAGATCGACCTAAGAATCCTTACTTTGTGGGAAAACTAGATCCCAAAAGAAAGAGTGACTTGGTAAGCATCATATCCATGCTTAATTTACATTGGAAATCAATATTTTCAACTTAGTTTTAGTTTATTTTTTGAATACAATCTCAAGGTATGTTCAGATTACTTTTTAATATTTGTAATCAGAAGTTGCTTGCAAAATACTAATCGACAATATTGCAGCGTATCCCGACAGATGTGATCCGGGACTTTGACCTAAAGCTTCCAGAACGTATGGGTATTTGTGACGAAGAAGGGAGGACATGGCCTGTAGTTGTAACGAAATGGAACGATGGTCGAACCAGTCTTGCCAAAGGGTGGAGAGCTTTCTGCAAGTGGAATGGAGTCAAGCCAAATGACAAATGCCTTTGCGAATTCATTCCAGGAAATTATGGAAGTAAAATTCAACTAAATATTCGCATTTTCCGAGCAGCATCATTGTTGCCGTAATGTAGTTCAATTTATGCTGCTTCTTTAATATTTCTAGAAAAATCTTGATGATTTGAGCTTAGTGCATTGGTGAGTAGAAGTTTGGTGTTGTTTCTTGAACGCTATTGTTTTTATAAAGATTTTGTCATTTTTATTGCTATTATTGGAGTTGTTTCAATTTTATAATTTGTTTAGTGGTCAATAATTTTATAATTTGATTTTAATTTATCTGGTTTTTTCTATTGACTGGGTTCTAGTTAACCTGTGTTGTTATCTTGCTGATAATTCTTTGTGCTTGTTTGGTGTTTTAGGATGATAAGTTGCTGTGTAATTAACAGAGTGATCTACAGATCTAATTTATATATCATATGTGTTAAAAAAAATAAAATAATTACTTAATAGATGGTAATTCCTTGCTTTGTTCAGCTTTCCAGTTTCCTCTATGTATAGAGCTACACTGCATGATAAGCTATTCTTTTTCCAGTCGGCAATTTCAAAGATTATAGAAGTACATTTGTATGTGCATATATGCGTAAATGATCAGTGAAGGATAGGTCATAGGAAGTTATAACTTTATATGTTCTATGATCATGTTATCAGAACTTGTGTTTACTAAACGTTGACAAGTAATTTAACATTTTTCTTTTCCTTTTTCTTTTCTCTTACAAGTTCATACTGTTTTGGACTTTTGGTTTTTGTTCTACAGATAACCATATGCAGCTATGGCATGTTTGGTAACTTTACCTGGTTGTTCTTCTTGATTATCTATATCAGCTATGGTGCTCAGAGTGATGTTACCTGCTTAAAATCTATAAAATTGATGCAAGATCCTCCTTATAACTTGTATGATTGGAATTGTAAAGGCTTTATCTGTAAACTTAATGGGATGGGGTGTTGGATTGAAAATGAGAACATCGTTTTATGTATAAGGCTTTTTTAAAAATGGGGCTCAATTTCAAAGGTGAGTTTCCCCGTGGTAGACAGGTGGCTGCTTTGACAACAGGCCCTGCTCGCCTATATCGAGGGGCTGAATCAGTACTTGAAGCAACATGGAGGCCAACTTTGGTTCAGACCTAGAATAACTCTGGACCTTTGCTCAACCCTGCAGTGAAAGACTTGACCATGAACAGCCAAGGGCCTGCCGTAAATATCATTTCACTGAATAACTTTTTGATGTAGCAAACTTACTTAAAAAAGGGCAGCATCCATGACGAATGAGATACAAAATTTGATGAAGTGCTTGGTAAGTTTTTGCTGCCTTTTCTGCAAAGGTTCGAGCACCCAGACTAAAACTTCCCGCTGTTGTTTAACCTAGCACCGCAAGCATTCAACTGAATCAAAATAGCAGAAAAGATAAACACTTGTATGTTAGTAGTTACCTAGAAGCAGAAGCAATAACAAAAAATGCTTAGTATTCTAGAAAATTATGCTCCCACAAAGCAGGCCACTTTGTTTTTGTAAGTAAGACATTCCGTCAGAAATGATGTAGTGACAATGTGACATGTCTGCAATGTCGCATGCTGAGCCTGTACTTATTGAAAGATCTAGCAGAATTCGTAATGTTTATATGCAAAGCCAAGCAAGTTTACTGTGAAACTATCTAATGCATGGAGACCTGTTATGTAAGTTTCAGAACAAACTTTTACAACAAAAGCAAGTTCAGGACCTTGACAGCATCTGTATGGTACTTCAGGATAGGTGCCCCAATGCATCTAAATAATGCCCAAATAGTTTACAGACATTGACTCAGTCATTCAAAAAGAAATAAGTTTTTCATTTTATGCTGATACTACTGACAATTTAAAACTAACTTACCAAATAATTTGTGCTTTTCATTTTATGCTGATACTACTGATAACTTTAAAGTACCAGGTCTACTTCAGCAACAAAGTACACACATGAGCGTAGATATTTATTAAGTTTGTATACTTCAGCAAGAAAGTATACACATGAGCCTAGAATTGAATAAACTAAAGTTGCCAAGTAACATTAACATCCCATTAAACTGTAATATATGAAAAAGGTGGGGAAACCAGAGACGAGGATCCGTTGATACTACTGGCATGGCTCATAGCCTCATACCCCTCTGCATGGCCAAAGCTCATGGGTTGAAATTCTCAATGACCCAGTCACCCTACTCGTTCACTTCATTATTTGATGCATTAAAAAAAGCCAGATACCCAAAATAGAGGGGCAGATTATCCAATAGAATAAACATTCAAAGATACTGCAAGAATATATCTTTAACCTTCTTATAGATGGAAGCAGTAGATTCCAATCCTCTGCTTAGTCGGCAGTGACTGTAGTTGCATATTCCTCGACAAACAAGGAAATGCAGCTTGGATTCTTATTCAACACTGTAGTATTTCCACTGTATCTGCAAAAAATAAACACTGATTTCTAAACTGACACATGACAAAATTGACAATTCTTTCCCAACGAAAAATGACTCGTTCTTTCTTAAGTCAATTTCGTTCATTTTTCAAGGACAAACTTACAGTTGTTTTTATCCATACAATCACAAACTACATAAATGAATGTGATGGACTTCCTAAGTCTAAATAGAACATCTTCTGCCCTGTGGAGGGGGTACTTATGAGGAAATTTCAATCAGTACATACTGCACTCCAAAATTGTTTAGAAAAACTACAATTGTACTTTGGGAATAAACAGTCTCCACATGCTGTAGTCCTGTCTTGCAAGAGCTGCACTCAGTATTTCGTCCATGAGTTTTCTGCCTAAAAGAGATTGTTACAAATTACGAGTGAATATTGATGAGTTGGTTACTTAACAAATATCAATGTGAACACTTCAGAATCTATAAAGCAATGAGGCCATATACATGTATATGTTATAGTTATCTTAAAGTAACAAGATTCATGAAAATGAGTCTGCTTTATATAATGAAGTAAGCCTATTATTTTACGCGCTCAAAATCCTTTATTCCTTATCAGATGCATATATATCAGGGGGCCACCAGAAATTTACTGCATTCGGGCCATTGTTGATATATGTAAATAAAGAGGGAACTACATAACCGTGCATAACCAGACATGGAGCCTCCTGTAAACGTATAATCATGGACCTACATAACCGTGCACAAGTGTTGTTCACATACACAGAAATTGTCATGTGCTATATTTTTTACGTTAATACCCTGTACTTTAATCACAGTGATCCACAGTGATTATTATTTGATTTTTGTTTATCCACAGTGATTTATGACATATATGCAAGAAAAATGTTAAAATGAGTTTTCTAATATAGGAGCAATGTACGATTCTACTCGAAGCTTCCGAAAATAGATATTTGCGATTAAGATGGGAGGACATGGGGAGTAGTTGTAAAGGAATGGAACTATGCTCGGACCCGTCTACTTGAAGGGTGGGGAGCTTTCTCAAAGTGAAATGGAGTTAAGCCAAACAATAAGTGTGTTCGCAAATTCGTTCCAGGAAATGATGGAAGAAAATTCGATCAAGAATTCAAATTTTTCGAGCAACATCATTGTTCAGTTCCATTACAGTTGGCATAGTCATGGAAGACATACCAGCCCTGAATTATATGGATTGACATCTCCTTTTTCCTCCAAACTATAAATCCACAATTCCAGTGCTTTGATAGAATGTGTTTTTCTGGAGTCTGCACCGGAAAAGGATTTCCATCATAGAGGTAAAAAAAATTCACTGAGAGAAGTTAAAATATTAATTTTTCCATCATCAGCTTGTGCAGAAGCAGAGGTCATATTGTAGCTGAACTGTCCACAACTGCATGATTGAAAACTTTTGGTTTGGAAAGTATATCTCACAACAATGCCAACCATATCAAGCAAATAAAGGAAACATTTTAAATACACACCAATAGTTGCATTGAACTTCAGAGATCTTCATAGAGAAGAAGAGAAGAGAAAACTATGCCATCCAAATTAGTGACTGATTGTAAAGTGATTGCCTAAAATGCTGATAATATCTCAGCATTTGGAGAAGAAAAAGAATGATTATCTATGGAGTTACATTAAAACAACGCATGCTCACTTATTTAAGAAAGAAAAAGAAATGGATATTCAAAGTAGAACTATACAAAACCACAATTATTTGAAAATTATGAACACTGACATATGTTCTCAAAAGAGGAGCATCATGCTAAAAACATGGATTTAGGTTTAAATTTCCGAGAGACGGTATACTCTCGTTTACAGATTATGCATGCACAAGTTTGCGTTGGTCAATATAAGCACCAGCAGATCCAGTTGTGTTCAAGAATTCTCTTGACACATTCACTGACACCTGAAAGATATTACTCATTGCAAAGTCAAACTCAGAGTCTGCAGCAATAGGTCTCTTCCCACAAACCACAAATACACAATCCAGGCATCTTCAGCTGGGATCCAAGAATCCGCATAAAATTCTAGTTTTCCACATACAAAAGTAGAATCAGTAAATAAATATTGTGGATTGTCGATGCGTGTCAAGATACCATGATAAATAGTGCTCTACCTCTGATATGTTCCTGGGAATTGAGCTTCTAGTTCTATATATGTAATTCGATACTATGAGCTTTTTTAAGGATCCTCATGGATAGTGTTAGCTGTATATAAGATCAACTGTATGTAAGATCAACTAAGCTGGCAATTAGATCAATTATCTAACAACCTATTAGTTATTATGAGAATAATGCCCCTGAGATAACCTCAGGGACTTTTCCTGAGGCAATTAAATAACACGGCACCGTTTTACTCTTTTTTTTTTATGTTTTTAAACACGTTTCACTCTTTTTTAACTTCCTCTTGTGCAAATTGCAATGTTTAGCTAGGGGACTAGAGGGACAGCTTTCTGCTCCCCTTGATTCAAATCCTCTTCTTCAGCTCACAAATATGCTTCTGCACTAAATTAGGCCAGTTCTTGTCAAGCATCATATATGCCATATTCACCATGTGGTGGTCATTGGCCTTGAGTGGTGGAGGTTAAGTATCAACAATCTCACCAACACCGATGTTATCATCCACTTCTGCTAGGTCAAGGTCATTGCTATTGTCAACATTCAAGGTTGCCAAGATTCCGACATATGGAAATTGCATAAATAATCAACAAAATTAATGTAAAAAGTACAAAAAGATATGAACTTAGACCTCACGACAATGCATGCTTGTATAGTTGTATGTTGTTAAAACCGTAGCTGTTCCAGAAAAGTAAATAAGTATCTCTATTTTTTAATATATAAAATAGCATAAAAAGAGTGAAACGGTGCCGTGTTATTTAATTGCCTCAGGAAAAGTCCCCTGAGGTTATCTCAGGGGCATTATTCTCTAGTTATTATTTATACTTATGGTCACGTTCGATTTCTGCCGGGGGTCAAAAACCAGAAACAATCTCCCTACCTTTGTGTAGGGGCATGATTGCGTACATCCTACCCCTCAGACCCCGCTCATGCGGGATATACTGAGTACGTTGTGTTGTTGTGTTTTATACATTTTAGATAATTTTATTCCCATATTTAATTGCATTTTGCATTGATTTGGATATTTATTTAATAAATCTTAATGTTTTGTTGTAGAAGACAAGAATTGCCGAATTTGGAATTAAAGAGCAACTCTATTTTGGAGCTAAAAATGGAAGAAATTCGGATTTATTGAGCTACATCCACTTCCTACGGTATTTAATTCATATCCAGAGTTGTAGGAGTCGGATTTGGACGATTTTACAGTGCACGCGAAGCTTAGGAAATTGTCTTCAATTTGGAGGGATTAAATAATCAAAAATCCGATTGGAGCAGCTCGAAATCTGAGGAATAAATGAAATTTCGAATTTTAGATAAAGGGAAAAAGTAAAAAAGCAAAGAGTATTATTAAAGAAAGAAAGCATGGAAGAAAAAAAGAAATGCATGCAGGAGGAAAGCACGCCAGAAAATAAGGACCAGCGGAAAAGGAGCAGACAGGCAGCAAATTAACTTGAATCACGGAGCAGGCATCTTTGAAAAACAGTGCAGCAGCCTTGAAAAAAATACAGCATGAAAAGAAAAAAATGCAGCATGAAATTTTGAGACTATGACTTTCAGTTTGCTTTCATATGTAAACACTATCCTATAAAAAGACACTGCATTTGGAGAAGAAGGGGGGAGAGAAAAAAAAACTGACAGAAAGCAAAAGACATAGAAAAGCACTTTACATCTTTTCCATTTTTATATGTTTTCATTCGGCCAGGTGCAAGTTTTGGGTTTAGGGGCTTGATTTTCTTTCCTCTCTTTTGTGTACAATTTGGCTTAATTCTCCGTTCTATTGTAAATTTGAGGTACTCCTAAATTTTATCTTGTCTATTAATATATGTTTTATATATCTTGTTTAAATATTTTTGTCGTTTCTATTAATAGCATGTGTGAGTAGTTTATTTCTAGGGTATAAGGGGAAGCCATGTTTACACCATGATAATGCTTTAATTTTATTAGTTGTTTAACTGATATAAAATAATTCTAATCGATATGTTATAAATTTAATTTGTGTTATCGGCCGGTATCATTAATTAATTATTTGCAAATAGAAGTAATAGATCGAGAGATTTTACCCACTAGAGGCATACATACGATTAGCGGAATTAAATTTTAGTGCGAGAGCATAATTGGATTTCCGAGAGCGTTAATGCTTGAGAGAGATTAACACCTGCTCTAATTATCTAAAATCCGTTAAATTACTATATCCGTATAATTTGTTTCGGTGTAAACATGGTGAACCCGGTCGCCCTAGACTTTTAGTTAATCGACTTTAAAACACATTTATTTGCATTATTTAGTTATATAAAAATTCTCAATAATTGTTTTTAATATAAAATTTGTGACAATTAAATTAAAATTGATAAAACCTGTCTCCCTGTGAACGAACACAAAAATATACCGCATCAAATTCACAACATGATAAGGGGAATTACAATCCTTTTCTCTACAATTAACATGGTATCAGAGCCATAAATATTTTTTTTCCTAGAAATTCGAAATCCTTTCTCTAATCAATCCTTTCTTTGTCGGGGTTTAATCTCCATTTTTTTTAAGTGTTTGTTGTCTTTCACCTACTTGTTATGGCTGAGAAAAAATCTACCGTTGTTACGGATGTGGTGCCTATGATGTCTAAAATCACAGACCATAAGCTAAATGGTTCAAATTACCAAGATTGGAGCAAGACAGTTCGCCTTTATCTACGTAGTATTGATAAAGATGCTCATTTAACTGATGATCCTCCTGAAATCGGTCCAAAACAGAAAGATGGCACTTGGACTCCGCAGCAAAAAGAGGACTTGACATGGCTTAGAGAAGATGCTCGACTGTTCCTTCAGATTCGCAATTCTATTGATAATGAGGTAATTGGTTTGATCAACCATTGTGAATATGTAAAGGAACTTATAGATTATTTGGAATTTTTGTATTCTGGAAAAGGAAATTTATCTCGGATGTATGAGGTCTACAAGTCTTTCTACTGTGTGGAGAAACAAGATGAATCTCTTATAAACTACTTCATGGCATTTAAAAAGACGTACGAAGAGCTTAATATGTTGCTGCCCTTTAGCCCTGATGTTAAGGTTCAACAAAGTCAACGGGAGAAAATGGCCATTATGAGTTTTCTGGCTGGCCTCCCTTCTGAGTTTGAGTCTGCCAAATCATAAATTCTTTCTGGTTCAGAAATCTCCACTTTGCAAGATGTCTTTAGTCGAGTTCTTCGCACAGAAAGTCCTTCCCCACCTGTTCTTCTGCTTAGTGGTGCTTTGGTTAGTCGAAATAATAATTATTCTTCTGTGAGATCCATTAATCTGAATAGAAACAAAGGTACTGGCTCACAAAATTTTGAACCTCGAACATCAAATTCTGGTGGAATTGTATGCAACTATTGTCGTAAACCTGGTCATACAAAGCTAGAGTGTAGAAAACTACAGTATAAGAATCAACAACACTCGGCCAATGTTACTTCAACTAATAATGCTTGCGATAAATCAGTTCTTATCTGCCGATGATTTTGCTAAGTTCTCACAGTATCAAGAATTGTTGAAGTCTTCTTCATCATCTGTCAGTGCTATTACTGATTCAGGTAAATCCAATGCATGTCTTATTTCTTCATCCTCCAAATGAGTCATTGATTCTGGTGCCACGGACCATATGACAGGTAACTCACATCTCTTTTCCACTTTTCAATCTCATTCATCCACTCCAACCGTTACTTTAGCTGATGGGTCACTATCTTGCGTCCGTGGGTCTGGCACTATCAATCCCACCCCTTCACTTCCTTTGTCATCTGTACTACATTTACCTAATTTGTCGTTTAATTTGGTCTCAGTTAGTCAACTAACTCAAAATCTCAATTGTTCTGTATCATTTTTCCCTGATCATTGTTTATTTCAGGATCTTACGACGAAGAAGATTATTGGTAAAGGACATGAGTCTGGAGGTCTGTACATTCTTGACACATCATTTTCAACCTCCATTGCTTGTTCAAGTGTGAGTTCAGCTTTTATGGATCATTGCCGATTGGGACATCCATCTCTCCCTTCGTTTAAATAAATCTGTCCAGAATATTGTAACGAGTTTTCAATAAATTGTGAGTCATGTCAGTTTGCAAAACATTGTCGTATTAGTTTAAGTCCTCGAGTCAATAAACGAGCTATTGCTCCCTTTGAACTAGTCCATTCTGATTTTGGGGGCCCTGTCCTGTTCTGTCCAAACCTGGATTTCGGTATTTTGTTACCTTCGTGGATGACTATTCTCGTGTAACATGGTTATATCTAATGAAAAATCGTTCAGAGTTGTTTTCTATATTTTGTGAATTTTGCTCCGAGATTAAAAATCAGTTCAATGTTTCAATTCGTACATTGTGAAGTGATAATGCCAAAGAATATACCTCTACTATGTTTCAATCTTACATGATTCAAAATGGCATACTTCATGAAACATCTTGTGTAGATAATCCATCCCAAAATGGTGTTGCAGAACGTAAAAACAGACATCTTCTAGAAACTGCAAGGGCCCTTTTATTTCAAATGAACGTCCCTAAACTATATTGGGCTGATGCTGTTTCTACAGCCTGTTTTTTGATTAATTGCATGCCATCATCTGTTCTTAATGGTGAAATCCCTTACAAAATTCTTTTTCCAAATAAGCCATTGTATCCTGTAGAGCCTAAAATATTTGGCAGTACTTGTTTTGTCCGTGATGTTCGTAAACATCTGAGCAAATTAGATCCTAAGTCAGTAAAGTGTGTCTTTCTTGGTTATCCTCGTCTCCAAAAAGGTTATAGATATTATTGTCCGAGTCTAAACAAGTACCTGGTCTTAATTGATGTTACCTTTATGGAAGATACTTCTTATTTTTTTTCATCACCTCGTGCTAATTTTGAGGGGGATGATGATAATTTGTTGGTCTACTCTATCACATCCTCTGAACATATCTCAAAACCAGCTCTTGGTCCTACTGTTAGGAATAATTCATAAGTTGTGATGTTAAGAATAGAATTTACGCATTATACTTCTTGTAATCCTGATCTTATAAAGGATTTAGCACTGTATATAGGATTTATGTGTAAGACAGTTATCTGTATAGTTTAGTCAGGAATGAACAGTGTATCGGAGACTACATGTCAGGAGTAAAGAGCAAATCCTGATGACGGTCTAATACTGATGATGATCAGATACTGATGCAAGATGCAATCCTGATATCAGTCTTGTTACTGATGATGTCATTATGGATGCTACAGAAACTGGCAAGTGCTATAAAACAGGATCGTTGTTTGAAGAACAAGCAAGAAGATATTATGAAGGAAAGAGTTTTCTATTGATGGAAACTATCGACTAGAAGGCAGAACATTGTCATGTATAGATTATATCTTTCTGTTATTAGTTGATAGGTAGCATTATAAATACTCTCTCAATATCATTGTAAAAAGAGTCGAACAAGCGTGTGTTGTGAGTTCGTGTGCGTAGCTCTGTATAAGGTTTGTATTCGAGAGTTCGAAACAAACAGAGAGAGATTTGTATTGTCAGCAGCTGCTAAAGGTATTGTACACCTTTGGTAGAGTTTGTATTTGATCTTATTAATACAAACAGAGTTTGATTCATTCGTTTATTCTTGTTCAAATAATCAAGCAAAAATCAGACACGATTATATAACTTGTATTCAACCCCCCCTTCTACAAGTTATTCGAGTTAACAATTGGTATCAGAGCGGGTTGATTTCGAATAATCATAAAGATCTGCAATCATGTCTGGTTACAAGGATGGGAATACTAAGATTCCTATGCTCAAGAGAAACGAATATACTCTATGGGAAGTAAAGATGTTGCATCATCTGGAAGCAACAGATCCTGATTATCTTGACAGAATCAGAGATGAACCTTTTGTTCCAACAAAAGTCGTTGGACAAGCAACTGTTGATGGTGTGGTTGTTCCAGAACATACAGCAGAGAAGCCAAAATCTGAATGGTCAGATAAGGACAAGGAGAATGTTCTTAAAGATGCTAAAGTGAGAAACATATTATTCAACAGTCTTGATTCTATTCTCACTAACTATGTTCTCTCTTGTAAAACTGCTAAGGATATATGGGACAATCTTAAGGTTCACTGTGAAGGAACTAAGCCTGTCAGGAAGAATATGAGGACATTACTTATACAACAGTATGAGTACTTTGAATCCAAGTCTGGTGAGTCACTTACTGATACCTTTGATAGGTTTACAAAACTCATCAATGAGATGGCCATGCATGGTAAATATTATGACTTGGAGGATATGAATACAAAGTTCATGAAAGCTTTGCCTGATTTCTACAATGAGAAGATATCTGCGATTGAGGAAGCTAATGATCTGGATGAGATTTCATTAGAGGCAGTATATGGAAAATTGAGAGCTTATGAACTTGACAAGCAGCAGAAGAAGAGCAGGAGTGAAGGAAAGATGAAGACTGTTGCACTTACTGCTCAATCTGAAGTAAAGAAGCTTCCTGAAGAACAGCATGAAGAGATTGCTGTAAAGAATTCAAGGAAGAAGAAAAGCAAAGAAAGTTCTGAGTCAGAGACTACTGATATGGACTCTAACAACAATGATTCTGAATCTGAGATGCAGGAACTCTTTGCTATGTTTGCTAAAGCTTTCAAGAAAGGCAGATTTAACAGGAGAAGATTTAGCAAAGGACCTTTTCAAAAGAAGGAGGAGAAGAAGAGTGACAAAGGCAAAAGTACAATTGTCAAGCTTGATAAGGCCAAGATCAAGTGCTTTAACTGCAGCGAGCTTGGACACTTTGCTAGTAAGTGTAAGAAGCCTAGGAATTCAGGAAAGGGTAATGCACTTATGGTCACACAGAAGGATTGGGCTGATTCCAGTGATTCTGAAGATGAATTGGATTATGACAACATTGCATTGATGGCAAATAGTTCAGACAAACCTGGATCTCCAAAGAAAACTTCTCCATCCTCTGTTAAGGTATCACTTCACTCTCTTGATTCATTTGATAGCTTAAATTTTGATGAAATTAGATCTATCCATGCTGAGTTTAAGAATCTTATGACTAATTTTAGAATTCTTACTTGTGAAAGAGATGAACTTAAGGTTAAGAATGATAAATTAGTTGATAGAAATAATTTTCTTGAATCTGAATTAATTCAAATGGAAGAATACAAGTTAAGTTCTGATAAAGCTAAGCATGATTATAGTGTTATTCTTGAGGCTTATGACTATGTCAGAAAAGAACTAGAAGAAGAGAGAGATGTGATTAAGACCATTAACAATTCCAGTAAAAAGAATATAGAAATCTTTAAAAGTGGAATTCGTGGTAAGGTTAATGGTTTAGGTTTTGATAAGGCTAGACAAGAAGAAAAAGTAGCTATTGTCAATGATGATAGTAAAATAGAAGCTAACACATCTAAATCTGAAGGTAAGAAAATTGTTTCTGAACCTCATCATGTTAAATTTGTTGATTCAAAAGGTACCCCTGTTGTACACAAAAGGATTAACAATAGTATTTCAGATGAGAAAGTGTTAGAGAAACCTAAGAATGTAAACATAGGGTTTCTGTCTAAGTCTCAGTTGAAACAGAGATTAGATAGTCTTTCAGAGTCTAGCAAGATCAAAAGAAATAGGAATGGAAAAGAAGGTATTAACAAAGAGAATAATTACAAGAATGTACCTGATGCACCTAGGAAGAAATGCTATAAGTGTGGAAATCATAATCATTTGGTCCTAGACTGTAATCAAAAACCTTCTTGGAAAACTGAGTCCAGATTCCCCAAGACTCAGACAATTCAATACCAACCACAAAAAGCTTGTTATCATTGTGGTAGTTTACTTCATTCCATTTACATGTGTAGAGAATATCATGAACTGTATTATGACTATTATTCCTTGAAATCTGAAACTCCTAGTCACAAACAGTTTGTGAAATTAGAGTCTAAAGTTGACTCTACAACAGGTAAAGTAAAAGCAAAATCTTCAAAGCCTGTCATTTCTAAATCTAGTAAGAAAGGATCCAATCAAAGTTGGGTCCTAAAAAATTCTAACTAGTTACTTTTTGTTTGCAGGGCACAGGAAAGAAGCATTCAATTATCTTGGACAGTGGATGCTCTGGACATATGACTGGAAAGAAGTCCCTGCTTACAAAGTTTGAGAGGAAAGCTGGCCCAGTAATATCTTTTGGAGATGGCAACAAAGGAGAAACTCTGGGATATGGCTCAATTGTTTTGGGGAATGTCATCATAGAAAATGTAGCACTGGTTGAAGGCTTGAAACATACTCTTTTAAGCATAAGTCAACTGGGTGATAAAGGTTACAAATCAATCTTTGACAGAGAAGGATGCAAAATCTTGAATATGCAGAATGGAGACATTGTTCTAACTGGTCAAAGACATGGTAACATATATGAAGCCAGCTTAAGTGATACATCTAAAGGAATTGTTAGATGTCTCTACAGCAAAGCAACAAGTGATGAAAGCTGGAATTGGCACAAGAAGCTCTCACATCTTAATTTCAAGAAGCTTAATCAACTTCTTAAGCACAATTTGGTGAGAGGCCTACCTCAGGCAAATTTTGTGCAAGATGGACTTTGTGATGCATGTCAGCTTGGAAAGCAAAGAAGAACCACTTTCAAGAGCAAAACTGAAAATTCAATTACTGAACCATTTCACATGCTACATCTTGATCTGTTTGGTCCAGTAAACATTATGTCTATCAGCAAGAAAAGATATGCTCTAGTAATAGTGGATGATTTCACAAGGTTCACATGGGTGTTCTTTCTACACAAGAAGGATGAAGCTCCTCAGCAAATCATTGAACTTATCAAGAATATTCATAATAACTCTGAGTACAAAGTCAAAGTACTTAGAAGTGACAATGGTACAGAATTCAAGAATTCTACGATGGAGGGGTTTTGTGCAGACAATGGAATCACTCAACAGTTTTCTGCACCTGGTACACCTCAACAGAATGGTGTAGTGGAAAGAAAGAACAGGACTCTCATAGAGGCAGCAAGAACCATGCTTGCAGATGCAAAGCTTCCAACCTATTTTTGGGCAGAGGCCATTAACACTGCATGTTTCACTCAAAATTGTACCTTGGTAAATAGTCATGGAAAAACTCCCTATGAGATGATCAAAGGAAAGAAACCAAGTGTGAAATACTTTCACATCTTTGGATGCAAATGCTATGTCCTAAAAGTTCATCCAGAACAACTTGGAAAATTTGAAGCCAAATCAGATGAAGCAATTTTTCTAGGATATTCAGCATCTAAGGCCTTCAAAGTTTATAATCTCAGAACTCACATTGTTATGGAATCAATTCATGTTGCATTTGATGATAAGAAATTTGGAATTCTGCAAACTGATGAAAGCCATGACAAATTGGAATTTGAAAATCTGAAGAATTCTGAGATACTCTCCAGTGATGATGAAGGTTCTCAAGAAGGAATTTCTATTGCTTCTCAAAGGAATGCTACTATTGAGGGGGAGCAAATAAATCAAAGAGAACACAGAGATCATCAGGAGCAGACTAGCCTTTCAGAGTCTATTCCATCAGGAATTGACGTTTCAGAGTCTACTCCATCAGGAACTGATCTTTCAGAGTCTACTGAGGAAATATCAGTAACTAGCAGCAATATGGAATCTAATGATTCTATTGATCAAAGGAGAGTTTTTGAAGGTAGAGAGAATTCTTCTACAAGAGATACCACTAACTTAGGGGGAGAGACTAGTAAAGTTAATCTACCACCTGTTAGAAAATGGACAAAGGATCATACTGAAGATTTGATTATTGGTGATCCTAACAGTGGTGTTCGAACTAGAAGATCAATTCAAAATGAATGCTTGTATAGTTGCTTTCTCTCAAAAAATGAACCTAAGAAGGTTGAAGAAGCCTTACAGGATCC
This sequence comes from Kitagawia praeruptora, assembly GCA_037693485.1. Lineage (NCBI taxonomy): Eukaryota > Viridiplantae > Streptophyta > Magnoliopsida > Apiales > Apiaceae > Kitagawia > Kitagawia praeruptora. The sequence goes on along the minus strand of CM075351.1, from coordinate 86,986,545 downwards.
TGATTGGGTAATTGCAATGCAGGAGGAATTAAATGAGTTTGAGAGAAACAAAGTCTGGAAACTGGTACCAAGACCTAAAGATAGATCTATTGTTGGTGCAAGATGGGTTTTCAGAAACAAGCTAGATGAATCTGGTATGATTGTAAGAAACAAGGCTAGACTGGTGGCCAAGGGTTATTCTCAGGAAGAAGGCATTGATTATGATGAGACCTTTGCACCTGTAGCAAGATTGGAAGCAATCAGAATGTTTCTTGCATTTGCAGCTCATTCAAAATTCAAGGTATACCAGATGGATGTAAAGAGTGCTTTTCTAAATGGCAAACTTGATGAGGAAGTGTATGTGGAACAGCCACCTGGATTTGTTGATCCAAAGTTTCCAAATCATGTCTACAAACTTGACAAGGCACTCTATGGACTAAAGCAAGCACCAAGAGCATGGTATGAGACTTTGTCTAAATTTCTTCTTGAAAATGGCTTCACAAGAGGTACAATTGACAAAACTCTATTCTTTAGAAAGATAAAAGGTGAATTGCTTTTAGTTCAAGTTTATGTTGATGATATTATTTTTGGTTCTACTAATGAAAAGTTGTGTGCTAAGTTTAGCAAACTTATGCAGTCTAAGTATCAGATGAGCATGATGGGTGAATTAAATTATTTCTTAGGCTTGCAGGTCAAACAGACTGAGACTGGTATTTTCATTAATCAGTCAAAGTATATCAAAGATCTTTTAAGAAGGTTTGACTTTCAAGACTGTGTAGTTGCAAAAACACCCATGGCAACAGCCACTAAACTAGACTCTGATCCTAAGGGGAAGAGTGTGGATAATACTAGTTATAGAGGCATGATAGGCTCATTGTTATATCTAACTGCAAGTAGGCCAGATATAATGTTTTCTACCTGTTTATGTGCTAGATTCCAAAGTGATCCTAAGGAATCTCATTTAATTGCTGTAAAGAGAATTTTTAGATATCTCAAAGGAACTCCAAATCTTGGTTTGTGGTATCCTAGAGAATCTGATTTCTTTCTAATTGGCTATTCAGACTCTGATTATGCAGGGTGTAAAATAGACAGGAAAAGCACTACAGGTACATGTCAATTTTTGGGAAACAGATTGATTTCTTGGGCAAGCAAGAAGCAACAATCTGTCTCAACCTCAACTGCAGAAGCTGAGTACATAGCAGCAGGCAGTTGTTGTGCACAGCTCCTTTGGATAAGAAATCAGTTGATGGATTATGGTATGACACTTAGTAATATTCCTATGTTTTGTGATAATACTAGTGCTATTAAAATTGCAGAAAATCAAGTTCAACATTCAAGGACTAAGCACATTGATGTCAGGTATCATTTTATTAGAGAATGTGATAGCCCCAAATCCGGGGTCATAAATCTGGGCCATCACGGACCAATTTCCATTCAATATCAATATCCCTTGGGACTTTTTTTTTTAATGATTAAACAGTTGACCCCACACTAATACACACTCACACCAGTCATATGCTCAGAGAACAACATTTACCATAACAAAAGTTTAGAGTTGAAAGTTAAAAGAGTTATTACAAGCCAGGATCATACTTAAGTACATTGTTGAATAACACTTCGACATGAAGTGTTTCAACAACCAAAAGTTTATTACATGCCTTCATACTTAATTATACATAAGCCCTTGGAACCCATCCGCCTCATCACTACCTCCGGAATCGATGCTAACGAGCTCTCAGAAGGTCGCCTTCCCCCTACCCTCTTGCGGGGCGTTCTGCGCAGTATCGGCATACCTAGCTGTATATAGATAAGTAGCAAGAGTGAGCTATAATAGCTCAGCAAGATAATATTGTAAACTAGAATTTAAAATATAACCAAGTATACATATATTTACATATGTAAGTGGTAACCAATTATGAACTTTAGGGGAGAATAAAACTCTTATTTAATAATACATCATCCACTTAATATTATAAGAAAGAAATCTAGGATAATACAGTATCAGTTTCTCTTCTTAATAATATACAATCAATATGACCTTTCCATGTAATATTCCAAGGTAATATGAATACTTGAATAAATCTCTCACTATCACCTTATCATTTCCTTCTTATGCAACAATTTATAAATTAATATAAAATCAGTTTCTCTTCATCTATAATAACAATTCTATCTTTCATATCATTTTCTCTTTTCAGTATACCAATCTGACTTTATCATTGATTCTTTATTCAAATATTTTGGGGGTTTTCACTGTTGCCGAATACGTGAGGCACGATGATCAGTCGCCCTCCGTATCCGTCCCTTTTTACTACCGGTAGAAGGAGGAAGGTACACCACTACATCCCCCTGGAGGAAGGTACACCACTACATCCTCCATCGGCAACTCTTGGGCTGAATTAAAATATTGATTGCTGGACTGTGCAGCACACAGCCTCTTACGCTTTTTGGTTGCTATCCCCCTTTTTGTCAAATCGTTATTCCATTCACAAAATATCATTCCACATTTCCATTTTCTCGCTTTCATTTCCATATGTCATTCACTCATCTCATTTCCATTCTCGCACATTACTTCTATAAAATATATATATAACATAATACTTTGATTATGATTCAGACATCTCTTTTATATTCAAGAATTCAAATATGCTTTTATATTCATAAAACCTTTCCGTCTATTTTAAGAGTAGTAAATAATAATCAAATAATATTTATTCAACCACTAACACTAAAAAGAATATTTATAATATAGCATCATAAACCATATAACCCTAGATAACAACTGATACCATTCTCTTTCATATCTCTTTCTCTCTAGAGCATATTCGCTCCATTCGTAATCATCTCTATGTTCATATTTCAGAAAACATATCCATCTCTCTTTAACTTTCCACAATCAAGATAATATATTCTTTGCAATATAGCAACAAAAGCATCACATATACATAAATATTCCATGATATCATTATTATTCCGAAGATAAATAATTTTTAAAGTAGGGATAGAAGGATCTTGCCTCGGTTCCTGTATCCTGATAGTAAGGCTGGTCCCTCTTCCGGAGTTTCTATAAACACAAAAGGACCGTCATTAGAATATCACATCTCTTACTCACTACACTCTTGTATAACATTAATCTTGATACTTTAATATATGCCTAACGTATCACTATTACCCCAAAGGTTCAAGAACTTAACCATTTATAAACTACATCGAAGTTTCAGGGGTTTTCACCATTTTCCCTAACGACCACACTTAACTGTAAAAATCCCCATAAATTATAGATTTCGACTTTTACTACAAGGTCAACTGGTAATGTCTCTTTGACTACCCTACCATATTATCCCAAAGTTTCATAATTTTTAAAAATGTCTAAGTAGGTTGATCATAGCCTCAAAGTTGATACAATTACGGTTTCTCGGTTTTCGAACACCTTTCACTAAAACTGACTTTTCTCCTAAACCGTTCATCAGATTTTAACGCACCTTATATCGAAACGATCTATGAACCAAGCTCTATCATTTCATGGTCAATTGGTAACCTAGGCAGTGAGGTACCGTACGAATGCAGGGATCACAAAACAGGGCAGATTTCGTTCTAACGAAAATCGGACATTATAACGGCTATATTTTCATACTTTCCAAAAATCCAACCCTTCCAAATCAATCACCAAACACAATAATCATCACCTACACCATGTGGTCTTCATTACCAGCCATGGTTACAATCCCAAACACTTCCATATTTAACTCAAACCACTTACAAACACATATAACATCATAATCTTAATCTTTATACCACTTAATCACTAAACCAAACAATATCCATCATAAATATAAAAAGGGCAAGCATATTTATACCTTCTTGAAGCTTTAACAACACTTAATAATCCTTAGCTAGCCCTTAAACAACCTTACAATAGCTTGTATAGTCTAAAGAAATCATAAAACACAAGTTAGTTCTTGAAATCTACTATTCATCACTATTCATCATCAACTTCCATGATTTTATTACCTTATCAAATGATGTTGGTTGGCCTTGAAACTTTGTGGATGTCTTAATCTATCTTCCAAGAACCACCATGAATTATCTCTTGATTTGTTATGGGATAGAACTTGGGTTTTGGATTTTATTTTCTCCTTTTTCTTGGAAATAGCCGAATGGTGTAATGAGGGAGAAAGGAAGAGATTTTTGTGTTTTGTTTGATCTTATCTTGGCTAATTACTTGTTAACTTAGAGTCTTGTAGAAGCTTGCAAGATATTTGTGGTTAAAACCATGCTAAATTACTAATTTACCCCTTAAAACAAGTTAGTGGCATGTGACATCACCCTAATGACCTCATAATCTCTTTTCTTGTTTTTCTAAATATTATACTAATAATCTTGGATAATATAATGTGATATGTGTCCTTGTTATATTACTAATCTTGGTTTTTTGGTTTCCATACTCGTCTAATTGTGATTCGTTTCGAGTAAACCTCATTATCTCAGTGGTTTTGAAACCATTTACGAATCCAATTTCCCTTGGCATTCTCTTAACTTAATAATCCTTTGGTTTAACCTAAATTCACTAATTCCTCAATATATAATTCTTATAATGTTTCCATGCTCCTTAACATCTAATAGAAGCTTATTCGAAATCAAAATCCTCAAAATCCATGTTCAGGAATTTCTGGAATCTATCGTCATTTCGAGTCACTTATTTTCAATGTACAACACTGATATGGTTTCTGTTTACTCATTTTCCGTTTCCATTATGGAGTACTTTTATACCATTTCACTAAATCCTCGAAATTTACTATTCATGTGACCACTGTAGCATTACTGAAGTTAGGGTTATTACAGAGAACATATTGACAATGGTACTGTGGAACTTCATTTTGTTCCTACTGACAAACAGCTTGCAGATATTCTAACTAAACCACTTGATGAGACTACATTCAGTAGATTAGTAAGTGAGTTAGGAATGTTAAATTTTTAAATCTTTAACATCTGCAAATGTAGCAAGGTATGTTGTTTTTAGCTTATAGACTTGATATTCTTGTCAGGATCTATATTTGATTGTTAAATGCTTTAGCTATAACACTTTGCCTTGATAAATTTCAGTATGATAGACTTGTTAATAATCATCAGGATTAGATTTGTTATCAGGATGCTGACGTCATCAGTATTGTGTCAGTATCAGGATTATGAAATTTTTTTCAGATCCTGACGTTTACTATGTGTAGTAATCTAATTCTGTGATGTGTTAAGTCTATATCAGCAAGTCTTAATATTTGCATACTGATAATTTGTACATCATTCAATAATCAAAAGACAAGTAGATAACAAGAAATTGTATTTTCATTAATTGAAATCATTACATATATGGAAATGAAATACAACATCTTTTTGTCTAATTTCTACTGATAAGTCTATACTTGTCTATTGATATGAATTCTGAGGTACAGGACAAGGAGCATCTCAAGAAATCCATCAGGGGATTTGAACAGCTTCGTCTGCTCTTGGATTCCTTGTCTGGGCGACTTGAATGAGAGTAGTTAACTTAAATGAATAGCATCTCCATCAAGATCAACCTCATACTCTCGGCCAAATTCTTCATCCTCAAGTTTTGAGGAGGTTAGGGGAAGATTGTATCCAACAGATGGATGTTCTAGGAGAAACCTTTGGATATTATCGAAAACCAATCCATCCATGATTAGTTCAATGAGAAGAGTTGTCTTTTTAAAGAGATGATCAAGAACAGGATGTTCATCGATCAAGAGAGATCTAAAGAATGGATTTGAAGGAAATTTTGGTTTGAGAAGCATTGTTGAGAGGAAAAGAAATTGAAAGGTTTATGGAGAATGGCATAAGGCGTCTGTTTCTTTTAAAGAAAGACGTGAGAAGCTGAACAGTCACTTGGAAGTTTAATGAAGTCAGATGCTAATTATTGCGTGTGACTGTATTTCTTGTTTTCAAGGAATATTGAATATATCTAACCAATTGATTTTTGTTCAGATTAATTGTTTATTTCTTTTTCAGATAAAAGAAAAATGCCACGTGGAAACTCCATATTAAGTCTCTGGAACCAGGATGATATTGATCAGGATTTCATGTGTAACCATCAGGATTTGAAAATTATATTTTTAAATCACATTGCATTTTGTGACTATTTTGATGGGAAGTCAACAGGAAAAAGAAGCTGATCAGTATTGATGTTTATCTTGATAATACCCTGGTTTATTTCATGAAAATCAATTTTGGATTTTATTTTCCAAAAATCGTGGGTAACTGCACTTTTCAGGGACTGACACCTGTCAATCTATGTGTCAACGTGGGATAGTGGTCTGAAAGATTTGTGAAATATATTTGTTTTGACACTCTAATCGTGTAATTGCTTTCTCTAATTTTACATTCTCTAAAGCAAAAACACTCTTGAGTTTTCAAAATCACTAATCAATTTCAAGAATTTTTCAAGTTCTTTTCAGATCAAAAATGACAGCTCAAAGAAGATTACCTAAATCAGTAGCCTTCAAGTTTGGTGACTTCGATTTTATGACAAACAATCATGTAGCAGCTATCACCAACAAGGAAGGAGTGTCATCTGATTTTCATCCAATCATGGACTTTCTGGCAAATGGACCATTAAGTTATGCATTGACAGCATCTCCACAAATTAATCAAGCAGCTGTTTCACAAGCTTGGGAGAATGCTGAGGTAATTGATTCTACTCAGAGTCAATCAGGTAAGATTGTTCTACATTTAGGACAAGACTCATTTGATATTACTGAATCTGTTGTTAATTCAGTACTTCACTTACCTGTTAGTTTGATTTATGAGAATGTACCATCTGATGATAATGTAAGAACTATGTTGTCTGAATTAGGTTATAGTGGACCTCTAGACAACATGAGCCAGTTGAATAGGTCTTTTCTTAGAAAGGAATGGTCTTTTTACTTTGATCAAATTGCTAAATGTTTTACTGGTAAATGTAGTTCTTTTCAGCAAATTACTTCTGTTACATCACATATTGCTTATAGTTTGCTTTATGACAGAGTAATTAACATTGGTCACATTATCTTAAGTCAGATGAGTATTAAACTTGGGTCAAGAGATCAAAACAGGAAAATGGTTTATTATCATAGATTTATGCAAGTGTTTATTAACCATTTTATTCCTGATGTTGAAGCTAGATTTGGTAGAGAACATTGTGTTTCTTCTTATGAACAGCAAAAGAGAATTTTCTCTAACATTACAAAGAAGGACAATGAAAAGAATCTAGATGAAATACCTGCAATTCATTATCCACATCATTTTCAGGTAATTCTTAAAACTCATCTTCCTACTCTCTACAATTCTTCTTTCTTTTGTGGTGAAATGGCTCAGGAGTCTCAATTGGAGGAGAACCCACCTTTGTCTACCCAAGTAGCCCAAAACATCATAGTCTCTGAAACAATTCAAGAACCAAATTTTGATCCACAGCCAATTGTTTCAAAGAAACCAACCTCTGGTGTTTCTCAAAAGACATCAGTTGTAAGGAAGAGAAGATTTGTTGTGTCAAGTAGTAGTAATTCTAGTAAAGATGATGATGATTTAACTCTTGCTGAGAGAGCAGAATTGAAGGCTGCAATTCAACTTTCTTTGTTAGCACATAGAGATGAAAAACCTAGTCACAGCCAGGCTGTAGTCTCTCAAAAGGCTGTAGTTCTTAAAAAGGGAAAACAGTTACTGGATACTGTCTCTCAAAAGACTGTGTCTATTGAACAAAGATCTCATCCCAAGATCAATTCTGTGTCTACACCTCTTGAGTCTTCTCAGGATAAATCTTTTGCTCACTATACCAGGAGAACAAGGAGAAAGATTCAATTGTCACCTACACACACAGAGTCTAGTCCAACTAACATTATGCAGATTTCTACACATCAAGCTACATCTATGTCAGTATTTGACAAGAGAAATCTGGATATTGATTCTTCATGGGAAACTACATTATCATACAGACTGGCTATGAGACTAATTTCTCTCAAAGTGAAGTTGTCAAGGCCTGTTCTAGTTTTTTTGGTTGAAAGAGTACCAAAACTTTTATTTCCAGATGAATATGGACTTCTACATCAAAGACTTGACTTAATGAAGATGTATTTCTATGTATCTGTCAGAAGACAATTAGTCAAGAAATTTGGACTCTCGAAGCATGTTGCACTTCAATCACTTCATGCATATTTATTGGACAAGGATGTCATTATTGCAGATGCTTCAGCTCAAGGTGAACAACTGGAGGAAGTAGATAGAGAGAAGCAGTCAACAGAAGATGCTATTGCACCAGTGGTGAATAGTAGGAAAGATCAGATCACAGTCACTGTAACACAAGAACCATCTAGTCAGAGGTTGGATGACTCAGGAGCTGTGATAGCTGATGTTGAAAGGTCTTCTGTGATGACTGAGAATGCAAGTGAGATACCCTATGATATGGGAGGAATGACTTTGGTTGATTTTTCTGAAGATCAAACAAATTTTGTTCGGTCAGAGTCTATCCACCTTGAGGGTGTGTCTCAGCAAACAACACTTAAAGACGGTGATGTACTAACTATGGTGTCTAATGAAGTATTACTGAAGACATCAGAGTCTAGTAAAGAACCTGAAAGTGGTATACTGGAGCCTGTAGTCTCTGGAAGGAAAGAAGATGATTGTAAGGATTCAGAGACTATAGCAGCTCACTCCTTGGAGAAAACCTCAAGCCACATGCCAAATGAGGAACCCTCTCTCCATGTGAGTTCAGGTATAAAAACTCCTTCTAGCCCCTATTTTTCTGTAGGTCATGAGAGCACTTATCCAAATTTGAGTGATACACTTGAAAAGATGGACTTAGATCCACAAACAGAGAGGCTGGCTCCTGACCAGGCAAAAGGTGAGGTAGAAAGAGTGTTGACTTTAGTAAGTCAAAGTGAGAATGAGGGTATGGATGATCAACTCCATAGTGAGGGAGAGAAAATTAGGAAACCATCATTTGATTTCCGGGATCAGGTTTTTCCTGAATCTTGGTCTGAAAATTTAGGTATGGATGCTGGTACTTATTCATTCATCAAAATGTATCAGAAGAATGACCTAGCACATCATAATGCAAAGCCAGAAGTTAAAGCTCAGAAGCAAAAGGAGAGGCTTGCAGGAATAATTAACAGAAGAGGTGCAAGGATAAAGCAATCTCTTGATACATATGTACCAGATGAAGTTCCTAATGATCCTAGTGTTCCTTTGTATGTACTTCCAATATCAGCTAGAATTGAGACATCTACAGTCTCTGATCACTCTAAGGAGGAGTCAGGATTTGAAGATGTTAGTACACAGAATACTGGTGAAGGAGATGATGATCATGTTTCAGTTCCAGATCAGAAAGGTGAAGATGTTGATACTTCTAATCATGTTTTATTACTTGAATATCATACAACTCAAGCAACTTCTTCTACAAGACTTGAAGATACAGTTCTTTCTGATTCTGATTCTGAAGTTACTACAAGCACTTCCAACATTGAAGTTCATTCTGATGTTTTGAAAGATATTCAGAATTCTCAAATTGCTATGCAAACAAGACTTCAATCACTTGAAGATAACCAAGTCACAATTATGGAAAATCAAGCAGTTCTGATGAATATCATTTGTTCTGTTTCTGAGTCTCTTGGAATTAATGTTGCTGATGTCAAAAAGGGGGAGATAAAGATAAGACAACAACAACAACACTACCAGACTGGGGGAGATAAAGCTGGGGGAGATAAAGAGCAGACAAAGGGAAGTAAAAAGAAGAACTAGGAGTGACAGTGGTGAATCTCAGCTAGGAAGTGGTAAAGGAAGAGCAGCATTAATAGTTAAAATTCTTTCTTCTAAGTACTAGATAAACGTCTACATCTGGGAAGGAGGTACTTAACTTCATAATTCTACATTCATAAATTCTATTCTGGTTGTATTGTTATATGTTTTGACATCCACAACTTAGATTTATGCTTCAGATTTTAAAGCATAAATAGGGGGAGATTGTTAGGAATAATTCATAAGTTGTGATGTTAAGAATAGAATTTACGCATTATACTTCTTGTAATCCTGATCTTATAAAGGATTTAGCACTGTATATAGGATTTATGTGTAAGACAGTTATCTGTATAGTTTAGTCAGGAATGAACAGTGTGTCGGAGACTACATGTCAGGAGCAAAGAGCAAATCCTGATGACGGTCTAATACTGATGATGATCAGATACTGATGCAAGATGCAATCCTGATATCAGTCTTGTTACTGATGATGTCATTATGGATGCTACAGAAACTGGCAAGTGCTATAAAACAGGATCGTTGTTTGAAGAACAAGCAAGAAGATATTATGAAGGAAAGAGTTTTCTATTGATGGAAACTATCGACTAGAAGGCAGAACATTGTCATGTATAGATTATATCTTTCTGTTATTAGTTGATAGGTAGCATTATAAATACTCTCTCAATATCATTGTAAAAAGAGTCGAACAAGCGTGTGTTGTGAGTTCGTGTGCGTAGCTCTGTATAAGGTTTGTATTCGAGAGTTCGAAACAAACAGAGAGAGATTTGTATTGTCAGCAGCTGCTAAAGGTATTGTACACCTTTGGTAGAGTTTATATTTGATCTTATTAATACAAACAGAGTTTGATTCATTCGTTTATTCTTGTTCAAATAATCAAGCAAAAATCAGACACGATTATATAACTTGTATTCAACCCCCCCTTCTACAAGTTATTCGAGTTAACACCTACTAAGCCTCCCATTATTCATGTTTACTCCCGACGTCCACCTCCAGGTTCATGTTCTCCACCTGTTCCTTCGTCAACAGATCCAGTCTTGAACGATGATCTTCCAATTGCATTGCGCAAAGGTAAACGTCAGTGTACTTATCCTATTTCTTCATTTGTTTCATATAATCGGTTGTCATCTTCTTCTTGTTCTTTTGTTGCTTCCCTTGATTCTATTTCGATTCCTAGAACTGTGCGTGAAGCTATATCACACCCTGGTTGGCATAATGCAATGATGGAGGAAATGAATGCTTTAGATGAAAATGGTACGTGGGACTTGGTAGACTTGCCTGCAGGTAAACAAGCTATAGGATGCAAATGGGTGTTCTCGGTTAAAGTCAATCCAGATGGATCAGTTTCTCGGCTAAAAGTGGTATTGTATATGCCAGTCATGGACATTCTCGTGTTGAATGTTTTACAGATGCAGATTGGGCAGGCTCCAAAATAGATAGACGGTCAACATCGGGCAACTGTGTATTTGTGGGAGGTAACATGGTTTCATGGAAGAGTAAGAAGCAAAATGTGGTCTCACGATCCAGCGCAGAATCAGAATACAGGGCAATGGCACAGGCAGTGTGTGAGGCAATGTGGATACATCAATTACTAATGGAAGTAGGAATTAAGACTTCAGTGCCAGCAACATTATGGTACAACAATCAAGTTGCTCTTCACATTGCATCAAATCCAGTGTTTCATGAGCGAACCAAACACATCGAAATTGATTGTCATTTTGTTCGTGAGAAAATTCAGCAAGGTCTGATTTCTACAGGATATGTGAAGACTGGAGAACAATTAGGAGACATCTTCACGAAAGCGTTAAATGGAACTCGGATCAATTATATTTGTGACAAGTTGGGCATGATTAATATCTATGCTCCACTTGAGGGGGAGTGTTAGCTATATATAAGATCAACTAAGCTGGCAATTAGATCAATTATCTAACAACCTATTAGTTATTAGTTATCCTTAATTGTAGGTTTTTTTTTGTCAGAAATAACTTACTCGTTCATAAATTGTATCGAAATACAATAAAACGTACATAAGGGATTTTTTCATTCAAGAAAGTTCACCATCTAACCCAAAAGGCACGCATGTTGCCTCCGGACGCTTAGATAATAAAACTTTCAAGTCTGAAAGGAAGAACCCCACAGAAGCAAGGCCTCGTTAAAACCCTCCAAGAGCAAAACACTGTGGTAAAAAAGCTCAAGGGGGAAAAAGAGTACCCTCCAAAAAATAGAAAATACATCATTTTACAACTTGCTTCTACACACAGAACTACTTGTTGCTTATGAGAGTCTCCACTGCCATCAGTTATCCCCACATACTAGCTTTACTAGTTTTCTTTTTTCCTGTCTCTTGGCTGCTCCATAATCGCTTAGACAATAAAGTTTTAAATAATGAGCAGGAAGACCTTATACTTCACACCTGAAAATGACATAACAGATTAAAACTGAAACACATTAGTAATAATAATAATAATAATAATAATAATAATAATAATAATAATAATAAATATCTAATCAAAGGGGACCCCTTTGATTAGATACAAATTTAAATAATCCACAATAAATCAAATAAAATATTATATTATATTTAATTTTCATAAAATTTACATTTAAAACTTAAAATACAAATAATTTGTAAATATGAATACTAGAATCCTTCCCCTCAAACATAATATATGTTGTGGAATAAAAACTAGGTTATGAATATTGCGGCTAGGGTTTAAGTATATTCAATGCAAAGGGTGGTTGAGCTTCGAGCTTTAATGGCTGCTTCTGCGTTCGAGACTTAATCGGTCCTCACAGAATGCCTACGTATCTATGTATTAAGAGAATCAAGCCAATAAAACGTAGTTCTGAGATGAGGGGTCTGACCCTTTATATAGGCTGAGAAGCCTTAGAATTGTATTAGGGTTAGGTGACTTGGTGGGTAAGTCAGCCTAGAGGAAAGTTCTAGACTCCTACCTTGTAGGAGTCTATTTCCTTGTATGAGTATGCGCCTCGGAGGCTACTCCTTGTAGAGATAATGTCCCTATCTGACACTTATTGCTGAGCTGTTTATTATCCCTAATATTAATTACGAAATTAATATTGTAAATAGGATTTGGGCCCATCTGGTGGGCCCCACGTTTGGACCATTCTAGGTCTAATTAATGCCACATTAAATGTGTCTTTAGGGCTTACTTCCAGCCCACATCATTTGCCCCCCAACTTCTAGGAAAACTGATCAGGTTTTCCTTGAAGTTATAAAGGCCTTAATTGAGACTTGGGTCAGGGTTCATTGCTCGTACGCGAGTATTTTCAACAATATCATCTTGGTGTAAAGCGTGGAGCGACCGACGCAATTTACGACGATGTTGAACGACACTAAGCGGTGTTAAATGGCACTAGACAGCGCTAATCAGCCTTAAACAATGTTTAAACAGCGTTAAACAATGTCGAATGGCATAAAACGGCACTAACGGCACTAATCGGCGCTAAACGGTGCTATACCGGCACTAAACGGTGCTAATCGGCACTAATCGGCACTAATCGGTGCTAACAGGCACTAAACGGTGCTAATCGGCACTAATCTGTGCTAATCGGCATTAAACGGTGCTAGCGGGGGTCCGGGGGCGGCAGCCCCCGTGCGGGGTCCAAGGGGCGGCAGCCCCTGGCGGGGTCCAAGGGGCAGAGCCCCTGGCTGGGGTCAATTTTTATTTCTGAAGACTAGTACTATTCATAAATTATCGTTTCGGCTCGAAATTTTGCAAACCCGAGCTGAAATTCGAGCTCAAACTGCCTCAAGGTCGCAACCATTTTTCTTACTTTCTAAGTCATTTTCGACCTGGAAATTTCGAGCAGAAATTAGTTCATTTTCGAGCTCAAAAACGAACTCAAACGGAGGCCAAGTCGTGGCTTCTTTTCAGGATTTTCAGTGTTTTTTCGACCTCGAATGGACGAGCTCAGATGGTGTTGAAACGACCTCAAATTGGGAGTGAGGTCGCGAGAAATTTCTATTCTCTCTAGTTCATTTTCGAGCTCAGGTTCGCGATCTCAATTATAGGAGATACCGACCTCAAATTGGCTTCAAGTCGCATGACTTTTTCACGAGTTTCCGCTCTTTTTCGATCTCAAATTTACAATCTAGCCGTAGTATATTTTCGACCTCAACCCATCCTAATTAAGAACTCAAATAAGGTTCAAGTCGTTAGGGTTTTTATTGTTTTCCAGTTCATTTACGACCTGGGCTTTGCGACCTCGAGTCACGCCTTGGCGACTTCAGATGGGGATCCAAGGTCGTCCCATACGAGCTCATCATAATGTATTTTCGACTTCAAAAATCACCGACCTCGAGCATAATTTTTGTTTGCCATTGGCTTCTTGGGCCTTCTACGGGCTTTTAATGGTGGACCTTGTTTGGGTTTCCTTCTTTTGGGCCTAGGTCACAATGGGCCTTTACTTCCTAGATTTTCATGCTTAACAGACCTAGTATCCAACTGAAAGTTTATTGGGCCTCAAATCAAATTTGGGTCAATTCAGACCTTGGGTTTATAGTTGTCTCGGATGGATTTGAGATTAATGACGACCTCCTCAAGTTTGCCCTTCATAGCTAATCTTGGCCTTCATGGCTAATCTTGGCCTTCATGGCTAACTTGGCCTTCCACGTCGATGTTCTGGATCAGAGACTCGGGATCCCAAGTACATTTTTCAATTTCCAAATTGAGGTATTAACCTTTCTTGTTAGCTTTTCTGATAAGCGTTCTTAATCAACTACCAAAACATTTATCAAGTTGGGGGTGTTCTGGACCACCAATCACGTGGTTTCAGGTCAATAGGAGGTGTTTGCCATGCCTTGAAAGGTTTCGTGAACCTTGAATTCAAATTACTTGTTTCTTAGTTCTTGCCCCCCTTGCTTCATATGGTGGAGGTCTTGCTTCTCGGTTGATCATTCAAGAAGTTCCTTTGCCACTCAGCACTTGACTTCAAGCCTGGTGTGCCTTGGCTAGTTGTCACTACTCTATCTTGACTCTAGGTTTCAACTTGACTAACGACTCTTGATTCGAGCCATTAAACTCAGACGACAAGCTCGATTGGAGGCAGACAGCATTGTTGGCCATCAAGGCATTATCAAGGAGCCAACCAGCCTCAAGATGAGCTTTGATGGGGGTCTGTCTAGCAACTTCCAACGTCGATGGGCGCCAACAATTTGCGCTCTATAGTGGGGTCTCCAAGACCTGATAGTAAACACTTCTAGTGTAATTCTCGATTTCAGACGAGGCGAATTTGGACAAGGCATCGGCCGTTATACAAGTTGGTATTCCTCGAATCATACCATACCAACTGTGATTTTACAATTTTCAGATATTTCAACATCGTTTCATCTTTGGCTTTTAGAGCTCTACTCACTTGGGCTATCACCAGCCTTGAGTCTCCATAGACTTTAAGATTTTTGGCCCTCATGGCTAAAGACGAGCCTAGTCCGGCTTTCAAGGCTTTATACTCTGCCTCGTTATTGGTTGTCGAAAAATATTCAACTTCAAGGAACATTCAATCGCGAAGCCATCAGGGCTCTGTAGGACTATACAAGCACCACTTGATTTTGTTTTTGATGCCCTATCAAAATAGAGCACCCAATGTTTCTTCTAAACTTTATAAGTTCTCTCCCTCTTGGGGTGTCTCATCTTGCCCTTACTGGGGTGTTGTGCCTTCCTGCCCCCCGACTTCTTGGTTGTCAATGGTATATTCAACTAAGAAGTCAACGAGTACCTGTGCTTTAATTGCAATTCGAGGATTGTACGCGATATCAAAGTATCTGAGTTTTATCGCCCACTTAACTAGCCTTCGGGTTATGCAATATGTTTCTCAGTTGCTGGTCCGTCAGGATTTCAATCTTATGTGCCTGGAAGTACGATCGTAGCTTCCTCGAGGCTGTTACCAATGCCAAAGCACACTTCTTAATGGGAGAATAATTTAACTCAGCTGCATGCAACATCTTGCTCACATAGTAGATAGGCTTCTGAACCTTGTTATCCTTTCGAATGAGGATGACACTCAATGCTTGTTCAGATATTTCAATGTTGGCATTCTGGATTGAGGGTCCAAAATTTCAGATTGGTTTTCAAGCTTTGACTTGAAGTTTCAACCATTGGATCTTATCTGTAGGTTCATGACCCCTTCAAGTTTGGCCTTCATAGCTATCTCATGGCCTTCATGGCTAATAACTCGTGTTCCTCATCCTAGGATTCGAGGTTAACGTTTACATGTTCATCGTTAGTGTTCATATGTCGACTACCAAGTATTCACGACCTTTCTTTTGGATTGATGTCAAACTAAAGGTCTTTAGGATCCCTTACTTGACTTCATGTCTTTCACGGCTTGTCTCGAATCTTAGTTCTGATTTCAGGGTTTTCAAACCTATCTTTGCTTCTTGTTTTTTATCCGGGGTCCTTCAAGGACTTAAACTCTTAGTAACTCTCGACCCTTCAGGGTTTTTATTTATGCGTTTGTTTGTTTCCATTCGTGTATTTTTTTATTTTCGGTACTTGGTCATCTTTGACTTACACACATCAGCATCAGGTGTTAGGTACATAAATAAAATCACATAATCAATGAATGGAAAACAAACTTGCATTAATAACTTGAGATGGGTTCAACCCTTACATAGAATACTACTGTCCTACTCGGAGCAACATGCACTGCGATGGTTTCATCGAACCTTATTTCTACTTCTACTAGATAAAATATGAAGCTAAAAACTACTAGGATAATTTGAACCCATCGGGGCTTTGTAAGACTAGGCTTGCACCACTTGATTTTACTTTTGATGCTCCAATAAAATAGAGCACTCACTACTCCTTCTGGTCACCTCATTCTTATTCTGAAGTTCACTTACAGCTTGGGGTACAATCTCCTGCCCCTCGATTTCTTGATGTTCCTTATCACTACAAACGTCCATGTCTTCAATCGGAAGGACCTGCCCCCCGACTCCATCAGGCCTTAACGCGGCTACATAACAGCTCCTAGCCATTTTCTGGTCACCTTTTTGTTCTCCTACACCATTCCTGGTTGGAAACTTGATCTTCATGTGATAGGTTGAGGCCACAGCCTTAAAAGCATGGAGTCCAGTCCTCCCGAGGATGGCATTGTAGGTGGAAGACGCTTTGATAACCAAAAAGTTCAGCATCTGAGTGGCCTCTGTTGGCTTCTATCCGATGGTGACGGGCAACAAAATAGTTCCCTCAACTTTAGTCTCTACTCCGCTGAATCCATATATAGGCATGTTAGATAGGGTCAACTGAGAGTCGTTGTATCCCATTTTCACGAATGCATCATAGAACAAAATGTCCACTGAAGCTCCATTGTCTATCAAGACTCACTTCACCTCTGAATTCCCAATCATGGGTGTTATGACCAGCGGGTCATCATGGGGGAACTTCACCCCTTCAAGGTCTGAATCATCAAATTCGATTGTTATTTCGGTTTTTGCACGCTTTGGTGTCTCTCCGACAATATGCATCACTTCTCGGGCATAAGCCTTCCGAGAGTTCCTAGTCGTCCCGGCCGCAGTCGGGCCTCCTGAGATCATGTTGATCACTGGCCCTAGGGGCTGTGGGGTGCGATCCCGATCGTCGTCGTTCCTATCATACTCTCTTCTCTGATTACCACGATCTTCACCCTTAGTGAAGTGGCCCAACTTCCCTTTACGGATCAAGAACTCGATCTCATCTTTGAGTTGCTTACAATCATCAGTGTCATGCCCTACATCCTTGTGGAATCTGCAATACTGATTTTTGTTCCTCTTTGTGGGATCACCCCTGAGTGGCTTCGGCCATCGGAAATCCTTATCCTTCTCAATGTCCAATAGGATTCAACTCCTGGGAGTGTTCAACCTTGCATACTCAGTGAACCTTGGTCCTTGGCTCTTCTTAGGGGCAGAGTCGGAGTCCTCACTAGTTCGGGGATACTTGTCCCTAGCATCATATTCCTGGTCATCATACTCCTGGTCTTGCCTTCGCTTCTTGGAGTTCCCGTTGCCTCCATTGCCCAACGTGGCTTCCTTCTTCATGCTATCCTCAGCCTTAATGTACTTATCAGCCCTTCATTGGAGCTCATCCATGTTCTCAGGGGGATGTTTTGCCAGTGACCTCTTAAAAAAGAGATCCGTGGTTCCATGCTGCAGGGCTACCATAGCCACCTTATTTTCCAAATCAGTGATGTTTAGGGTCTCCTTAGTGAATCGCTTGAGATAATCTCTCAGGTTCTCGTTCTTCCCCTGTACTACATACATAAGGGATGCAGAGCTTTTCTCATGAATTCTTCCGCTAATGAATTGACTGACAAAAGCGGTACTCAATTCCTTAAAAGAGCTAATTGAATTTGGAGGTAGACGGCTAAACCAACGTTGCGCCATGCCTGACAGGGTTTGGGGGAACGCCCTACACTTAAGGGCATCGTTAGCGGGCTGCAATAACAATGCGCTCGTAAACGTTCTCACATGAGTTGCGGGATCCCCCGTTCCATCATAAGCTTTTATTGTGGGCATCTTAAACTTTTGGGAGATATGCGCGTTCATCACCTCCTCAGTGAACGGAGGGGTCGGATCATCGAGATCTCCTTGTGGCATCAAGTCTTTGGGGTTACTCTTGGGGAGTTCCACCCTTGTAGTCCCTCTGGTTGGGGCTTCAGCCCTTCGACGTCTCCTTGAAGACCTCTCCAAATCTATGAAGGGAATCCCTCCTGAAGTCGGAGGAGGTCGAGTCTGATTAGGGTTCTGTCTTTCTTGCTCCCTTGCTTGGTCGTCCTTCAGCTTCTGAATCTCAGCTTCTGAATCTCAGCTTCATAAGCCTTAATTCTTTCTGCGATTGTTAAAGGACCATCACGGTTTGCTGGATTCCTCCTCATAGGTTCCTTACTAGCGCGTCGCCTCCTTGGGGCTTCGTCTCGATCATCGTCTTCAGATGACGAATCGTCAGTATAGGGGCCAGAGTAGTCAAGATACTCTCGATCTTGGATCTGCAAGGCATGACCACTGGGTCCAGGAAGGTAGTTAGGCAGGCCATACATCGGGTTAGTACTCACGGGGAGATCCGTAGTATGGATCTGTACCCCTGGTGGTGGGCGACTGGGATCAACTAGAGGAGAAACCAGCGTCTGGAGGGCGCTGGTTCCTTGACCAGGATGGATGACCAAAGGCAACGTCCCCTCAGCATGGGAATTCGTCCCTAGAGGTTGAGAAACCTGAGTTTGAGTAATCACCCCTGTGGCTGGGGGTATTTGTTCAGTAACAGGCGGAGCAGAGCTTAGAGGTAGAGCCTCGGTAACGATCGGCTCGGTAGTGCTTGGTGCTGTTCTTCGTGTTTGAACCATGGTTGATGTCTTTTTCCCACAGACGGCGCCAAATGTTGTGGAATAAAAACTAGGTTATGAATATTGCGGCTAGGGTTTAAGTATATTCAATGCAAAGGGTGGTTGAGCTTCGAGCTTTAATGGCTGCTTCTGCGTTCGAGACTTAATCGGTCCTCACAGAATGCCTACGTATCTCTGTATTAAGAGAATCAAGCCAATAAAACGTAGTTCTGAGATGAGGGGTCTGACCCTTTATATAGGCTGAGAAGCCTTAGAATTGTATTAGGGTTAGGTGACTTGGTGGGTAAGTCAGCCTAGAGGAAAGTTCTAGACTCCTACCTTGTAGGAGTCTATTTCCTTGTATGAGTATGCGCCTCGGAGGCTACTCCTTGTAGAGATAATGTCCCTATCTGACACTTATTGCTGAGCTGTTTATTATCCCTAATATTAATTACGAAATTAATATTGTAAATAGGATTTGGGCCCATCTGGTGGGCCCCACGTTTGGACCATTCTAGGTCTAATTAATGCCACATTAAATGTGTCTTTAGGGCTTACTTCCAGCCCACATCAATATACATTAGATAAAATAAATATAAGTCAGAAGTAAAAAATATTGAAAGCCAATAATTTTCAATTTAAACTATTTAATTAAATAAATAATAAATATGCGCCTATATAACTTATGCTCAATAAAATTCCTAACACAAGAAAGTATTATTACATAATTTAAAAATAACCAAAACTTAGTTAAATATGCCAACTCTAAAAATACCAATAATAGCACATCTTAAATATTAATATCATAACTGAAAAAATAAATTTTAAAATAAATTGTGGAATAAACAAGCCATCAAAATGGCACATCATTACCTCTTAAAGGTCCAAAATCTACGCCATCAATCATGGCCACCCATAAATGGTACAAAAACTTAAAATACTTTTAAAAATTAAAAGTCATCGATAACTAACCATAACACCTTCTCTAATTAAATGATTCACTAATTTGATTATCAATAAAAATAGAGAATTTGTATAATATGTCCCAAATTAATAGATCACTTTACCAATATGTCCCATCATATTGATTTATTAATTATATATCCCATTATCAGTTTTTAAGTTTTATAGTGACCAATATACCCTTTTTTATTAATTAATTACTATTAGTATACTACAATTTTTAAATTTTAATAAGTAAAAAAAAATATTTTTTATATTTTTTAGTACAGGACCCGCCAGGATCGCTTTTGTTAATTTAACCATAAAATAAATATTTTTATTGTTTTTTTACTTACACAGGCCCCGCCAGGGGCACCCTAGCTTAACCAAATAAAATATTAAAATTATTATTTAAATTAATCAAATCATGTATTTATGAGACATTATATTTTAAAATGAATTTAATTAAAAAGGATATAATGGTCCTTTTCTATTAAAATTTGAATGAAAAACTAATTTTAGGATAGAATTGAAATTTCAAATATATATAGGACATATTTACAAATCATGTTTTAAAATGGGACATATTATTAAAAAACCCATAAAAATATAGAAAATGATAATAATTCTCTGATTAGTCAAACACTATTTATGGATAATACAAATCACATTTATTACAATCAAACTAATTAAAGAAAATTAAAACTAATCATTTAAAAGAAACCGAAGAAAAAAATACATTCCAATTTTACAAAATTAAAACTTAAATCATGCCTAAAATTAGTTCACAACCTTAAATTAATAGCCAAGAAAAGAAACTAATTAAATCAGGCACCGCCACCACCACCGCCACACCGTCACCGCCACACCGTTGCCACAAATCTTAAAACTAACATCTAAAACGAATTAACCTAGAAACCCCATTCAAGAAAAAACCCAAAAATAGAAAAACATACCAAAAAGCAATGTAATTAAAGAATACTTTGGCAGAAACCATGATTACAATGGAGGCAGCAACACACAAAACTAACCAATCCTCAACAACAATCCACTCACCATTCCAGGAACTTTTAATTGTAAAAAGGCTCAATGATAGAAATCAACATTCACAAGTATTAATAAATCATTTAAATTGGGATCCACACAACAAGAACCAATAAAAGAAAAAACCATTACTAAAAATATTGTTTGCAGCATACCCTTATCATATAACATCACAAAGAGTAGATATGAACATGAAAAATTCATTCTTGTGTGAGAGAACTGCATTAGTCCTTTAAGTATGTGTAGCTCACAAATTCTATCTATCTTATTTCCCACTCAACAAAATAAACATAAACAATCACATAGCAACGAAAACATACAAAACCGAAAAGTGAAGAGATGAAAGCTTTATACCAGAAGATCGATGAAAATTAGATCTTTATGATTTTTGCGATCGATCGATCGGCGATTTTAGTCTCTCAACGCTATATCTTCTCTATCGTCGATTTCCGATCCTCCTTATAGTTAGCGGGAGATAATAATCGGAGAATAGAGATCGGAGCGGTTACACAGCTGGAATGATATCTTGATCAGGCAATATCAATCAAATTACATCAAACCCCGTGTCGGGAACAATCTTTGAGTTAATATATAAATCAAACGAACAATTTTTGGGCGTGAGTGTGAAGTTATTTTCTAATTATATCCTTAATTGTAGGTTAATATATTGTATAGTTCCTGATTATGTAGTTTCCTAAGATAGACCTTTAGGTCTGTATATATACTTGTGTATCACTTCACAATATGATAAGGGGAATTACAATCCTTTTCTCTACAATTAACAGATAGCTTCATACATATGGGCTATGTTCCTTCATACATAAAGACTTGTCATTCTCCCTTTGCAAGTGGAATTAACATGCAGAGGGATGACTCAACACGTTTTTTAACGAGTTCGAGTTCGAACAACATAAATTGATCGATAAGATAATCAAGTTTGACCTAATTCGTTAAGAATTTTTTTTTGAACTTGATAAAAATAAAAACTCCACTCGATTTGTTTGTAATCCTAGCTAGGGCTGTCAAACGGATATTTCGGATACGGATCTGCTAATATCCGAATCCGAAATTCGAAATCACTATCCGAATCCGACGGATATTAAAAAATTATATTCGAATTCGAATCCGACGGATATTATCCGGATACGGATAATATCCGAATCCGAATATCCGAATTTTGAATTTTTTTAAAAAAATTAAAATATCCGAAAATCTGAATATCCGAATATCCGAATCATTTAAAAAATTAAAAAATAACAATTTTTTTCACATTCAAACATAGTGAAATAGAATAAATAATATATTATATTATAAATATTAAATTATTAATTATAAATTATATATTCTAAAATATATATATATATATATATATATATATATATATATATATATATATATATATATATATATATATATATATATATATATTTTCGGATATCGGATATTTCGAATACGGATGTGCCTATATCCGTATCCGCTATTTTCGGATAAGAATTCGGATACGAATAATATCCGTTTTCTTTCGAATACGGATATTATCCATTTTTTCGAATTCGGCATCGAATTTTTCGGTCGAATATCAAATTTTTCGAATTTTTTTGACGGCCCTAATCCTAGCTAGGTGTTAAACTCCTCCATCAATAGAGTAACAGTTTGTATATTCCGTTTGTTTGGGAATATCTAAACGTTCGATACTTAAGTGGTGGATCAGAGAATACACCACCGTTAGTGGCACATCACCCGTAACTTTACTAGATGAGAAGTAGAGAAAAGGTCATTTTAATCACAATTTAAAGTAAAAATGTCCAAAATATGACTGTTAGAAAAATTGGTCTTACTATCACACTGTATGGCTCTTTTATGTCACGGTTAAAATTTTGATAACCAGTATTTTTCTTGTTGGGCCACCAACAATTAGGCCTGGGTTGATTTCCATGTTCAATTTTTCTGGAAATGCAATTGTATCATGCGTTTGTTTTTAATATTTAAAATTGTATCTGGGGATGGGAGGGACGCATGGGGTTTTGTAATTTTTTTTTTAATTATTACTTCTTCTTTTTTAAAATATTTTAAATAGTTTACATTTAGAGTTTAACAAGTTTCAATTGAGCCTTAGAAATATTCAATTTTTACTTAAAATTTTACATTTTAAAAATACAATTTTAATTAAATTTATGGTTTCAATAATTAACTTTTGGGTTTCAATGTTTCCATTTTGGGTTTTAGAAATATTCAGAACGACGATTAAACCGTATACGAACTTAGGGTTTAGGTTGTTTACAACCCTAAACCCTAACTTATCCTGATTTTTAAACGCGTTAGCGTTTAAAACGCGTTTAAAAATCAGGCCGCCAGATTCATTTTTTTAACTAAATTTTTGCATTTAAAAAATACCATTTAAATTAAATTTAGGGGTTCAATAATTAACTTTTAGGGTTCAACGTTTCCATTTTGGGTTTTAGAAATATTTAGAACGATGAATAAACAATATACGAACTTAAAATATTTAAAATTTTAACTAAAAACTTTAAATTTATTTGTATTATCTTAGGAGTTCAACAGTTAATTTTTGGATGTAACTTTTTCATTTTAAATTTTAAAAATATTCAAAATAACGAATAAATCGTATACAAATTTAGGATTATAAGTCCCCAATTTATCAAAAACAAAATTTAATCCAACATAAAAGGCACTGTGTGCAGGAGTGAGCCGGTGAGGCACCGATGCACGTGGTCAACCCCACTTGCTGTATTAAAACTGGTGTTGTGCTTATTAAAATAATTAATATGCACATATATGATATATTTACTAAAACGAAAGTTAAAAGAGCTTTTTTTATGTAAAGTAAACGGAATACGATGTTGCGTT
This sequence comes from Kitagawia praeruptora, assembly GCA_037693485.1. NCBI lineage: Eukaryota > Viridiplantae > Streptophyta > Magnoliopsida > Apiales > Apiaceae > Kitagawia > Kitagawia praeruptora. Next base: position 86,962,602 of record CM075351.1, on the reverse strand, counting down.
TCCACACAAATGCTACTTTAATATACGTTTGCACTTTGCAACATTTTTAAAAGTTTTTGAAGAGAGAAACGATACACGACTTTGCGTTTCTTAAACACACCCCTTTATGTTGCGTTTCATAGTGATATTAAAAATCATAATTTCAATTTGTGATATTTGGGATCATATTTTTTAAAATTGTGACACAAAAGACCAACACCCTAAGAAGTATCATCTATAGTAACGAAGTGTCTAAGTATTTTGATTACTATTTCTAAAAATTTATAATCTAGATATATTAAACATTCAGAATGATTATTGATGCATTTTCTTCTAACAATTATTGATTAGTTAATTTTCCTGTGCTTAAATTTTTATTAATTATTTAATTTATAGATAAAATGATAAATTACATTCATTAACTTATTGAAGTATAAAATTGCTTAAACAATAATTATTTGCTTCTCTCTCTCATTCATAGAGTCAAGTAGAAAAATAATCTTTAATAAAAATGCTATTTCATTTATTATATATCTCTACTTCTTTTATTAGTGTTTGCTCATATATTCTAAAGGAATTTGAAAAGAAAGCATAAAATCGAACCGGATTTGGATGTGCGATTTTTAAATAAGTTATGATTCGGATCCAAAATCGTATTCGGTATTCGTAATACTCCGTAATAAATGGGTCTTTCTAATATATGCACATTATAACAACCAATTTTAATGAGTTTACTAATTTTAATTGGTTAACATTTTTATGCATGTAGGAGGGCCATCTATATCTATATCTATATATATTATAATGCCTGGAGATCGAAAATGCATCAGAACAGTTTAAGGTATTTTTCTTGAATTTTTGTTTTTTTGGTTTTTTTTATTAAAATTTATTTTTGCATTAAATATCTATTGATGACAATTTTAATTAGTCATTAATTACACCTATTAAACACCTATTAAATTTACTCTATTTAATTTGTTAAAAAATTAGCAAACTTTATTTGAACATTACAGTTATTGTAATTTCAATGTTAAATATTAATTATATATAGTTAAGTTTATTTTTAGGTAAAATGATGACTAACAATTGTTATATTGCGTTATTTTTTATTCCCTATTCAAGATCACTATAATTTCTTTTCGGATGATTATAGGTAGATAGCCTTAACTTTTCAATCAATTTTTATTATCAATTATTGTGAAAATCGTAATAAATTATGGAAGTACAAGATATTTACTTAATATCTGGAATTGTATACAAACAATACAGACAAATTTTTAATTTTGCACATGAATAAATTATACATGAGTTATGATCAAATTGATTAAATTTAACAAACCTTGCCATTTATCGGAAGATAAAATCGATAAAAAAGCCATACACCCATTGCTTCATTAAATTGTGTTGAAATAAATTTTTATCCTAATTAAAAAAATTCTTACACTATTATTGAATATGTATATTTTGAGAGGGGTGTCGGCTTTAAGAAACGTTATTAACCTGAACTTTTCAAGCAATATTTATTATCAATGATTGTGGAGTCATAATAAAATATGAAGTACACTGATCTTTACTTAATATATGAAATTTGTAAAAAAATAATATAAACAGATTTTTACTTTTGCACAAGAATAAATTACACATGAGTTATGACCAAACTAATTAAATTGAATAAACCCAACCACTTTATCGGAAGATTGAATTGATAAAAAAATTCTACACCCGTTATTTCATTATATTTTATCAAAATAAATTAATATCAAATTAAATAAATTCTTACACAATTATTGAACATAACATATGTATATTATGACAGAGGTGTCGGCTTTAAAAAACGTTATTAAGTTATATTCAATATTTGTAACTTTTGATCGTAAATATTACGTTCATGTTGTAATTTTATTTTTATATGTTTGTGATATTTTTACGATTATCAAAATTTTAGATATGTAATGAAAGTATTTTTCCAACTAATAATTCATGTAAATCTATATATATACTAATAGCAGGAGATCAGAAAGTTTCCAGGTTTCTTTAAAATAGTTTTCTTGCAATCTTAAAAATAGTTATTTTTTAATTTTAATAATTTTTTATTTGATTTTACCTTAATTTATTAAATGATTTATTAAATGAAGGTAAATGGCATTAAAGTATGGTAAATGCCATTAAAGTATTTTTCAGTTATTCTTCTTGGACATGGGACTTGCATTTTGGCATTGATATTTTCCTAATTTATCTCTCTCTTTTATTTTCTTTTGCATATTATGATAACATTAATCTCTTTTGTCAAGCTCGAAACAACATTAATTGAAACACTCCTAAATAAATTATATGCTTATTATATATGGGAAAAGTAAAATTTGGTAACGAGTCAACTCACAACATTATAACCCAAACTCCCCCATCTCACATTCCCAATCCAACAAACCAAATAAAATCTATATCTATGTATATATTATATGGAAAATGCTAGAGTTTCCAAACTGGATCCCAAATATTTTCCCAAATGCCACATGTCATTTTCTGATTGGTCATATTATAATTAAATAAGATGGACCCTCCTGGATTCACATTAATCAAACCAATTAAAATAGTCAATTTTGCTAAATCATCGATGCCACGTCATTTGGGAACTCTTTTTGGGATCCAGTTTGGAATCCCTAACACTACTCATATTATAATACCAAGCGTTAAGATAGTTTTCTTAAGTTTTCCTTTTTTTGTTTTTTTTATTAAAAATTATTTCTTACATTAAATAGAAACTAGCATTAAAACCCGTGCAAGGCACGGGCCGCTAGCTTAAATTATATTTTTTTAATTAAACTATTCATGATCAATATCGTTTGAAATATGTAATTGATTTTCATAGAGTTTTTCTTGTTGGTTATTGTATACTTACTTAATATGTTCAAGTTTGTACTTTGGAAACTAATAAGAGTAGTATTGATAGCAATCATGTAAGTTTTTAATTTTGTTGTGGTTCGTAGATTATAATTTGAGTGTTCTATGGGTGTTGTCTAATTAAGACTATTTTTCAGAGCACCTACAATCCCAAACTTTCTTAAAAAATGATGCATTCATTTAGCTAGATCTCCAATAGTATTCAAGGTAGAAACTTAATACTCTTCAAGATGGTATTCTGAGAGTGTAGGTTTCAGTCTTAATTCTAATCTAAAACTTCGTAAATCTTCTAAAATGTTTCTCAGGTCTTGCGTTTTTTCTTCTTAAAACTGCATTTCTAGCTCTTTTATATGTTTTATTCTAATTTCTTCATTTTAAGCATTCTTTGCCTTTATCTCTCTTCCGGTGTCCGTCTGACTTTCATTGAGTTACTTCCATAAATAATATATAATATATGATCCTTTTTTTCTAGAAAATGTCATATTTTAAATTGAACATTGGTTAATTTGTATGTAAAAGGTAATGTGTTATTTGTAGGATTCATATATTTAAAGCCAAATATTTTACGATCCGAATAGTTTCACTACTAATTAATGCATCTTGTTTAGTAATATACAAATTTCATTTTACGTTAACACCTCAATTTTTTTTACTCCAATATATTGTTAGATAATATCCATCATATTAATTATAATATCATTTTATAACCCAATTGTGTATTTTTTGTAATTCTTTAATTGATAAATGATAACCATTAAAGAGTCCATAGCTCATTTAAAATCCAGTAATATTTAATTAATAGTATTTCATCAATATCACACACATACATATTGTGTGTATGATTTAAAATACATGTGAATGCGTGGTCTAATGATATGAAGATGCACCATTTAACTCGGTGATCGAAGTTCGATTACCATTGAAAATAATACTTTCTATATATAGATAAGAACTTAGGGGTAAATTGGTGCTTTCAAATCAGTAATAAAGTACTTTAATTATTGACTTGATCTTATATTTAATATATATTTTTCAAAAAAAATACATTATGCATTTCATATTTTTTCTTTATATTAAGTTAAATATTGTCCCGCTTAAGCGGTACACACAAAGATATCATGTGTATTATTGAAAACACGTATAGATGAGTGCTTAGGTTGTTTAAGGGAATAATAGTTATATAGTAATTTTTTTTTATTATTATGTTGATTATTATTGTTATTACAATTTTATAATATAACCAAACCATATATTATGTATCAATAATTGATATTTTGATATAATGTATTATAGTTCAAATCAATAAATGTAAAAGTAAAATCATGACAAAAAATTGTTAATGTGTCGCAATAATTAAAATAAAAGTAGATATTTATTTCACTCAAACAACACACACACCCATCTATAATGTTTATGATTTTAAACATATGTGATTGAGTGGTGTAATGGTAGAGAGATTTGTGAATTAACATGGAGACCCAAGATCAATTCCCACTAACCACAATTTTTTCAAAAAATTGAGAATAGAGGGATAAATTAGTAATTTCAAGAGATACTCAAACAACAAACACATCCATCTATAATGTTTATGATTTTGAACATATGTGATTGAGTGGTGTAGTGGTAGATAGATTTGTGAATTAACTTGGAGACCCAAGATCAATTCCCACTAACCACAATTTTAATTTTTTCAAAAAATTGAGAATAGATGGATACATTATTAATTTCAAGAGATGAGGGGTAAATTGGACATTTCAAGTGCATTAAAAATTCTCACAATTTTATCTTGTGTTGCTGTATTATATATATAATAGATTAGTCATTAATTACACGTATTAAATATAAATTAAATTTACTTTATTTTATTTTATTTATACAAAACTTAAGCAATCTTTATTTTAGCAATATAATAAAATTTTCGATTTACATCTTTAGTTTTGCATATGAATAAATTACACAAGAGAAGTGACCAACTCTATTAAATTAAATCAACCTGATCCTTTTCTCGACCGATTAAATCGATAAAAAAATTGTACATCTGTTGTTCTAATAAATTGTGACAGATTAAATTAATATTTTAATTAAGTAAATCAGTTATCATGGAAATCGTGTAAATCATAATAAGTTATGGAAGTAAAAAAACTTTTTCGGTTAACATCTAAAATTGATACCCAAGAAACATCTAGATTTTTTTAGTTTTGCACATGAATAAATTACACATGAGATGTGACCAACTCTATTAAATTAAATCAACCTGATTCTTTTCTTGATCGATTAAATTGATAAAAAAAATATTCAAATTTTTTTTTGTTCCAATAAATTGTGACGAATTAAATTAATATTCTAATTAAGTAAATGAGTTTCATGAAAATCGTGTATCATGATAAGTTATGGAAGTAAATAAAAAATTTTCACGGACATCTAAAGATTTTTAGTTTTGCACATGAATAATTTACACAAGAGATGTGATTAGTTAGATTAATTTAAATCAACATGTTCTTTTTCTTGACCGATTAAATCGATAAAAAAATTGTACATCTGTTGTTCCAATAAATTATGACGGATTAAATTAATATTCTAATTAAATAAATTATTACACTATTTCTGAGCATGTATGTTGTGAGAGGGTTGTCGGCTTTTAAAAAGGTTATTTAGTTATATTTAATATCTATAATTTTTTATCATAAAAATAATGATCATATTATAATCGCTAATTTTTATATTTATGATATTTTTTCAAAATTGTTAAAATCTTAGATATATTACAAGAGTATTCTTCCAATTAATAATTCAAGTAAAATATTTGAATCAATTTTTAAAAGAAAATTTTAAAAATAACTATAAATATTTTCTTTAAAATAATAATTTGTGTCTTGAATTTTTTTTAGATATTTGTTTAATTTCAAAATTTAATTTAAAATTTGTTTTAATACCACAAAAATTTTATTTTTATACATTTGAACATTTTATGACTAAGATCATGCATAAATTATATGTACGATTCCACGGTTATCTACTAATGTTTATGAACTATTAAAGATAATTTTCTAAAGCCGCGTGATAGTTCAATTAACAAAATTTAATAAATAATAATGTTACGTGTACAATTTTAAAATATGTTTCCATGCCGCGCGTAGCGCGGCTTTGAGATCAGAAATGCACCAGAAACGTTTTAAATATTTTTCTTGAATTTTCAATTTTTCAATTTTTTATTAAAAATATGTTCTTGCATTAAATAACTCTTAATGACCTTTTAATTAGTCATTAATTACACCTATTAAATCTATATAAAATTAACTTTATTTCACATTTTTTAAAATTTAGAAAACTTTGTTTGAGCATATAACTATTATTTCAACATTATATATATATATATATATAATTATAATTAAGTGTATTTTTAGGTAAAATAATGACCGAAAATTGTTTATATCGCATTCTTTTTCATTCCCTATAAGACTACATTAATTTCTTTTCGAACGATCGTAAGTAGTAAATATGATCTTAACTTCTCAAACAATTTTGATTATAACTCATTTAGAAATCGTAATAAATTATGAAAATATATAGATCTTCGCTTAACATTTGAAATTTGTATAAAAAAAATACAAACTATTATTATTTTTGCACATTAATAAATTATACATGGAGTATGACCAAACCGATTAAATTAAACCAACCAAACTATTTTTTCAACGGATTAATGGATAAAAAAGTTACTCCTGTTGTTCATTATATTGTGTCGAAATAAATTAATATTCTAATTAAATAAATTCTTACTCTAATATTGAACATTTTTGTGATGGGAGGGGTGTCGGCTTTAAAAAATGTTATTCTATTTAATATTTATAATTTTAATCGGAAAGATTACGTTCGTATTGTCATTGCTAATTTTTATGCTTATTCTATTTTTAAGATTATCAAAATTTTATTTATACGATGAGAGTAGTTTTCTAATTAATAATTTATATAAATTGTTTTAAATCAATTTTTTAGGAAATTCTTAAGAGATCAAATAAATTTTTTAAAATAATAAAAATTATTTTATCTAACTTCAATATTTCAAATATAAGTTTATAAACTGCGCGAAGCGCGGATTACAATGCCTGGAGATCGGAAAGTTAATAGAAGCGTTCAAAATGGCTTTCTTGAATTTTGGTTTTTTTAATTTTTTTATTAAAATTATTTTCCTACATTAAACAGCTCTTAATGACATATTAATTAGTAATTAATTATACCTAATAAATATATAATTATTTTATTTAATTAAATTTCATTAAACAATTATAAAACTTTATTTGAGCATTATATTTATTATTTTAATAGTAAAAGTAATTTCATTTATAATTAAGTTTATTTTTAGGTAAAATGACGACTGAAAATTATTTACATTGCGTCTTTTTTATTTTCTATCGAATAACACTCCAATTTTTTTCCGAATAATTGTAATACAGACGACCCTTAACTTCTCAAGCAATCTTTAATATTAGTAATTATGATCATATTAAATTATAGAAGTATATAAATTTTCGCTTAACACCTATAATAAAAATAATACAAAGAGTTTTTATTTTTACACATGAATAAATTACACATGGGTTATGAGCAAAGCAATTTAATTGAAAAAACCCAACTTTATTGATAGATTAAATATTTAAAAAAGTTATATACCCGTTGTTCATTATGTTGTGTTGAAATAAATTAACATTCTATTTAAATAAATTCTTACACTACTATTGAGTATGTATGTTATGAGAGAGGCGTCGGCTTTAAAAACTATTATTATATATAATATTTTTAACTTTTGGTTACGTTTGTATTATAATTGTTACTTTTTATGTTTATGATATTTTTGAAATTATGAAAATTTTAGATATATAAAGAGAGTATTTTCAAACTTATAATTCAAGTAAATTGTTTTGATTCAATTTTTTGTAAAAAAATTTAATAGACCAATAAATTTTTAAATATAATTCATATATTTTCAATATTTTAAAATAAAATTTATGAACCGCGCGAAGCGCGGATAAGTTTCCTAGTCTATTATAATGCCTGGAGATCGGAAAGTTATCGGAAACGTTTAAGGTATTTTTCTTGAATTTTCTGTTTTTTGATTTTTTTTATTAATTTTTTTTCTTGCATTAAAAAGCTCTCAATGGCATATTAATTAGTCATTAAATATACCTAATAAATATGTATGAAATTTATTTTATTTATTTAAGAAATTCTAAAACATTATTTTGAGCATTATAATTATTATTTCAGTATTAAATATTAATTACATATATAATTAAGTTTATTTTTAGGTAAAATGATGACTAAAAATTGTTTACATTGCGTAATTTTTTATTCCCTATCGAATACTACTCCAATTTCTATTCGGACAATTATAGTACAGACGAACCTTAATTTTTCAAGCAATCTTTATCATTAGTGATTATGGAAATCGTAATAAATTATAAAATTACGTAAATGTTCGCTTAATACATGTAATAAAAATAACATTTTTATGACCAAACTGATTAAATTGAAAAAGTACATTTTTATCGGTAGACTAAATCGATAAAAAAGTTACATACCCGTTGTTCATTATATTATGTCGAAATAAATTAATATTCTAATTAAATAAATTCTACATTATAATTGAACATGTAGGAGAGTGGCGTCGGCTTTAAAAAGTGTTATTATATATAATATTTATAACTTTTGATCGTAAAGATTACGTTTGTATTATAATTACTACTTTTTATGTTTACGATATTTTTGAGATTATTAAATTTTTAGATATATAAAGAGAATATCTTCAAACTTATAATTTATGTAAATTATTTTGAATCATTTTGTTTAAAAAAATTCTTATGAGACCAATCAATTTTTAAAAATAATAAAAATTAATTCATTGGTTTTTAATATTTTGAAATAAAAAATTTGTGAACCGCGCGAAGCGCGGATAAGTTGACTAGTCTGGAGATCGAAAATGCACCTGAACAGTTCAAGGTATTTTTCTTAAATTTTCGTTTTTTGATTTTTTTTTATTAAAATTCTTTTTTTGCATTAAATAGCTATTAATGACATTTTAATTAGTCATTAATTACACCTATTAAACATATATTAAATTTACTCTATTTAATTTGTTTAAAAATTAGCAAACTTTAGTTGAACAATATAGTTATTTTTTCAATATTAAATATTAATTATATATAGTTATGTTTATTTTTAGTTAAAATGACGAATAACAATTGTTTATATTGCGTTATTTTTTATTCCCTATTCAAGATCACTACAATTTCTTTTCGGATGATTATAGGGTACACGACCTTAACTCCTCAAGCAATTTTTATTATCAATAATTATGAAAATCGTAATAAATTATGGAAGTACAAGATATTTATTTAATATCTGGAATTGTATACAAACAGTACAGATAGATTTTCAATTTTGCACATGAATAATAATACATGACACACATGAGTTATTACCAAACTAATTAAATTGAACAAATTTAATCATTTTATCGGAAGATTAAATTGATAAAAAAAATTATATGCCCATTGTTTCATTATATTGTGTCAAAATAAATTAAAATTAAATAAATTCTTAAACTATTATTGAACATGTATATTATGAGAGGGGTGTCGGTTTTAAAAAACGTTATTAAGTTTTATTTAATATTTGTAACTTTTGATTGTAAATATTACGTTCATATTATAATTTTTATTTTTATATGTTTGTGATGTTTTTAAGATTATCAAAATTTTAGATATATTAATGAAAATATTTTTCCAATTAATAATTCATGTAAATTATTTTTAATATAAAATTCATAAGAGACCAATCAATTTTTAAGAATAATAGAAATTAATTTATCTATTGCAGTACTTTTATATAAAAATTTATTATAATAGCAGGAAACTGGAGAGACTTGCACTCAGAAGCTTCAAAATATTTTTCTTGAATTTTCACATTTTTATTTTTTATTAAAATAATTTTCTTGCATTTAATTAATAATTAATTATACCTATTAAATATATATTAAATACACTTTATTTCATATTTAATATAAAAGGTTAACAATTTTATTAGAACATTATTATTATTATTATTACTTTGTTATAAAATATTATTGATTTATATAAAAATACCATTATTTTAAGGTAAAACAATAAAATAAAATAATTTTTATCGTCATTTCTAATCCTTATTCAAAATCATTGCAAATATTTTGGCAATAATTAATAGACGATTTAACTTTTCGATAAATTTGTAATCAATGATCGTGAGAATCATGATAAGATACATAAGTATATATATTTTTCAATTAACATCCATAATTTAAATAAAAGTAATGTCGTAGAATTTACATTTATACCTGAACAAATTATACACGGGGTGTGACCAACTCAATTAAATTGAATCAAGTGGACCCTTTTTTCGTCAATTAAATCAATAAAAAAATTACCCATTTGTTGTTTGATTATTTTGTGTTGGAAAAATTCAATTTCTAATTAAACACATTCTTATTGTTGAGTATTGAACACAGAGAAAGAATACAGAGGGGGGGTGAATGGATTCTTGAACCTTTCTTGCCTTGAGTCTGTGTAGCAAACAAGTGTTGTGTGTGCAGAGATGTAGGTGCGGATAAAGAACAACACAAAACACAATATCACTTTAATCTAATGTATTATTAGATAAAGGTTGCTACAATCTGTGAATACAAATGATAGTATTCTCAGCTTCGTTTTTCTCAGAGAGATATAGCTTACAGTGTATGAAAAACTCGACTCACTTCTATATTCTTGACTAAGGAAGTGAGGCTGTATCCTTATAGTACATGGATACAATCTACTTACTACAAATAAGGTAGCTAAACAAATTACTTTCTAGTCTGTCTATCCTTTTTGAGTAAGTGTCCAAACGGTTACAGATTTGACTTTGCAAAGCCTGTTCAGATCCACTTCTTTAGCTCCTTGTCTCTTCTATATCTCTCCAAGCTTCCTTGCAGGCTTTCCAGAGCACGTTACAAATTGTGGTCTATAAAGTGCATTGGCTTGTTGCAGGTTTCTGACTTGTACAATTTCTTCAGTATTTTGTCTCCAAGAATGTATTCGAGAAGTGACTAAGTAAGTGATTCGAGAACTAGAATTGACTTGATCGATAACTCTGAGTTCTCGACCACTGTTATATTGACATATCGAACCACTTCTCGAATAGCTCTTTTCCATCAGGATTCCTTGAGTTGTCGAATAGAACATTTGACTTATCGAATCCTCGAGATATCATAACTTTCTGAGTCCTTGAGATATCGAATGGAACTTTGACTTTTTGACTCCTTGAGAACTCGAATACCACTTTGGCTTGTTGACTTCCTGAGTTCTCGAATAGAGTACATAGACATATCGAATCTCTGAGATATCGAATGAGATATCGAACAGTGTATTCAGAGATATCGAATAGTGTCTTGAGATATCGAATCCCTGACTTCTCGAATGCTGGACTTCTCGAATAGACAAATATACTTCTCGAATTGGTACTTAGGCAAATTCTTCATTTCTTCAAATCCCAATTGTGATTATTTGACAGTCTTTAACTCCTTGCTTGAGGCATGAACCTTGGAACTTCTTTCAAGCATTATTCTAGACTCTATAAGTACAGTTACACAACTAGGATTTGATGCCTACTACAAGTACAATACAAACAAAAACTCTACAACTAGAGGTTCCCTCAGTTAAGAGGTCATGTAAGTAATGCAAAGCATTACAAACAATTAGGCTTGTTATTAGATGTATACAGGCATGCCTCTGTAACTAACAATCTCCCCCAAATTGTGAGTGAGACCCTTAGTCACAATTTCATGTCTGATAACAAGCCTAACATACATAAAGATAAAACTTTAAAAGTACAGGTATGTAGATTGATTAAAGAAGGTTCACAGAAGTGTTCTTACAAGTTATTAGAAACTACTAGCCGTATCCTTTTGGATTCATCTCTTGAGCTTTGGCTTGCAGATTCTCATTTTTCATTTTCTCCTCAGCTTCTTTGGCTTTCTTCTTTGCATTTTCCTCCATGGCAAGAATAATGTCTTCCATTGCAGTGAGTTCTTCAATTAGAGGGGAGCCTGATAAATCCTTAAGTACTTCATTCAGCTGTTTCTCAGAATAGGAACTGATGTAGTCCATTCTAATCTTTACATTTCTACCATATTTCTTGTACTCAATGATGTAAGGATTAGACTTGACTCTACACAGACCCATAGCTCTCAATTCATTAGCCTTCGTTTCTATTGCAGCAAACTCCTCCTCCCTTTTCTTTAGTAGCTCCTCACTGTTCTTTCTCATTTCTGCCTGGTGATCTCTCTTCATTTTGACGAAGTCAATTAACTCCAGCTTCCATACCCTTTCCACTCTGTCTTCAGAATCCAACATTGCAATTATTCTTTCTATGTCATATAGCTTGCCCCAGTGCTGACATGTTCCTTGTCTGAATTTCTTCTGTCTTCCATCAGTATATTTTATTTCAAGAAAGTCATCAACAATGGCAACATGATAGATTCTTTGAGCCCATATGAACTGCAGTTGGTCTTCATCATAGATTTCATCCAGAGGTGGTAGGTTCAATCCTGGAATTATTGTCAGTGCCTTTGACTTCGATATCTTCACCCTTCTTGTAGCATGCTTAAATTTACTCCTCCTTGAATGATTGCTAGGCAGAAACTTATTACCCTTGTTGGTAGACCATAGTAGTGTTCCATTAGCAGTTTGTTTTTTGAAACATACACTTGGTTTCTTGATTTGAATTTCTTTTACTTCTTGAGGTGCCAAAACAGTTGCATGTGCCAGAGATGTAGATTTTGTTGAATCATTACTAGTGACATCCACCCTAGACATTGAGCCTTGTGTTGTGGTGGAGATGTCAGTAATAACGTTCATGGCTTGCTGTTTTCCACTCTTCTTCTCATACTCTTTTCCATGGTCATCACCATCTTTCTTATTCTTGACATCCTTCTTCTTCTTCTTCTTCTTCTTCTCATCTTCATCACCCTTATCACTCCTGTGATGTCTTCTCCTTCCATCACTCTTGTCATCATCTTTATCTTCATCCTTATTTCTCCTGGGCTTGGCCAATTCTGGAATTGAACCAGTTGAAATGAATTCTCTAAGGATGTGTAATATCTCAATCTCCTCAGCTGACCTTATCCCCTTCTTCTTTTGCACTTGATCAACTATGGCAATGATCAGTCTGTGGTTCTTAGAGGTGAGATCATTGGGAATAACCAATTGATTCACATCTTGAATTTTGGTACCAGACTGGTAGAGGATGGTTCTTGGTTTGGTGCACACTTCAGGAAGTCTGGCTTGTTGACCATTTCTTAGTTCAGTATACAGACTCTGATTATTCTCCCCTTTCTGCTCAATTATTTCCAAGATGGCATCAATCTCAGTGAATTTTAGTGCTATCAAGGTATCAATAGATATGTGCCATATCTTGCCTTTTGTCACCATCATGATTTCCTTGAGGTAGATCTGACTGAGATTTCTTGGAATAACTGTTAGATAATGGATTTGATCTTTCAGGCTCCTTCTGTATAGCAGGGTATCTCCTCTAACCTTTGCTTTAGAGGCTTGCAGAAACTTCAAAAATGCAGCATCATGATAAACTTCTGAGTTTGCTACTTCTATCAGCTTGGCCTCTGTAACCACATCCACTTCCACTGGATCAGCTTCATGTCTAGAAGGTTGGACTGGAACACTTGGCATGGATCCTGCCACCACTGTAGTGGTGACAGTTTGCTTTTGGCCACTTGGAGTAGTGATGTGCACAGGTGGTAAAATGACCACTGGCAGAGAAGATGGAGGCTCATCAACCTTTGACTTGCCTTTGCCTGGCACATGAGTTAGAGATTTAGTGGCCCTTTGGTAACTACCCTCACTTATCTTTATCCCTTTTTCTTTAGGTTTGTCCCCCTTTGTATTTTAATTCCTTGATCTTTTCTCCCCCTTAGGCTTGTTGTCAGGCACAGAGGCTGTAGAAATCACCTTTGGGTTTGAAGATTCATCAGGTAGAGGGAGACCCATATGCTTCATCATAGCAGCCAGCATCTGCTGTTGAGTGAGAAGAACATCAGCATGAGCAGTTGCTTGAGTGTTCAACTTTTCATTCAGCAGATTGACAGATTCTTTTAGCTCAACATTGAATGCTTTTTGGTCTAACACTTTCTTTTCCAATTTCTCCATTGAGTGTTTGAGATGTTCAGCTCTGAAAGAGGAGAGTGATTGTTTCTGGAGCCTTTCCACTTCATGCTTGCTCATGTTGTGCACAGGTACCTCAGAAATGACCTTATCTCCATATTGATTCTGCCACATAACCTTGATAAGGGCATTGGCATCCTGAGTTTGAGAGGAGAGAGTGGCCATTTCACTTGTGAGCTTTGAGACATTGTCTATCAGGGAGGGTAGCTCAAGATCCACAGAGGTGCAAGTCTTTTTGCATTCCCTAATCTCTCTGAGTGTGGATGTGAGAGGAGGGAATTCAGAGATGAATTTACTTCTGAGCTCACTCACTTCTTTGGATGCATCTCTGCAGATATTGGCTAGTTCAGTTTTCATCCCTTTCCCAAGATAGTGAATGGCCTTTAGACTTCCATTGTAGGACTCATTTATGGCTTCATAGACTTCAGTAGGTGAGAGAGTTTTAGCATTTGAGCCAAGAGCAGTCACATATTCTTCTCTCAAGTATTGTAGAGCCTCAGCCAGGGTGCAATCCTTTGTAGTGCTCATCCATGCATCTACATTCCCATCTCTCTCAACCTCATCTACTATCTTTTCTTGTTGTCTTTCAACATCTTCTTTGTGACAGAGCAAGATGGCTTCATAGTCAGCATTTGGTAGATTGGCTGTGAGGAGATGTTGAGCTATTTTAGAGATCTCATCAAGCTGTTCCACATTTAAGCAGTGAAGTGCTTCATCCATCAATAGTGGTGGAACAGTTGATGATCCCAAGACACTGTCATGTTGCACAGGTCTCAGCCATTCTAACAGGGTGGCCTGAGCCAAGTTAGAGCTAGAGCTAGGCAAGCTAGACTCCTCAGTTACAGATGCAACTTCTGCAACCGGATGGATTGACACTACTACTGGTGTCTCCACAGAAGTGGGATGAGTTACACCAGTAGTTGACACAGGCACAAAGTCTCTAGTTACAACTAGTGGAACCTCTGTGTTTGTGATGGTGTCATCAGGAGATGCCCCAGCATGCATTCCCTCACCATCTAAATGTGGGTCCTGGGTGGTGAGCAAAGTGTCATGCACTAAGTCACTTGAGTCCATTGGCTCACCAAGAGAAAAGGATTCTTGGTGATCAATGCCTTGCTCTTCAATTTCTTGAATTACAGGCTCCAAAGAAATTTGAGATGAAGATTCTGGAAGAGAAGTGTGGTGTAGAGTAGATTTTGGCAACTCCCCCTGAGAAATAGAGGGAGTTTCAAGTGTGATGTGCTCTCCACTCAGTGTTGTGCCAGCCTTATCACTCCCATGTGTTGACTCTGTACAAGAAGGTGCATTGGGGAGGATGCTTGATTCTATAGGTGCACCCTGTTGAGAGGATACACCTAGTGAGCTGTGTGCCCCTGATTTTACAACTTCAGCCATTTGTGTGACTGAAGAGGTGGTCTTAGATTTTTTCTTCTTTGGCCTTAGTAAGGGTGACTCAGGTTCCTCACTTTCTAGCCCTAGTTCAATAGCTAATGCTGCTTCAGATAAGATAGTTAATGGTGCAGACATTACTTCCTTTCTCTTCTTTTTACTGACATCACCCTTTTGAGAGGATGATGTAGTTGGCTCAGTGTGTGGTAAAGTGTTTGGATGAGAGGGTTGGTTAGCAAGCCCTGGGTTAGCATTTTGTTCTACTTGCTTGAGCTGTGCTAACTGGGATTTTGCATCAAATGTTGGCATGTTGTGGGGATAAGTTCTAAACAAACTCTCCATATGGGGAGTTATGTTAAGTCTTACATCCACATCATTCCTAGTCTCCAAATTACCAAAAATGAGTTTGGTCATGGATCTAGGATAGCCTATTCTATTTTTATCTATCCCAGGCAATTCAATCAATTGAGCATTTTTATAATTAAGTACAGATTGAATAAAGCGAGGGAAGAAAATATCAGTACCTCTCTTGGTTGTGTTCTTACCAAGTCTCCCATATAGTTCCTGTAGGATGATTTGGCCAACATCAATCTTCTTTCCATAGGCCAGTGCATAACCAATTTGCTGCACAGGTGCACTAATTTGATCAAAGCTTGATTTCCTGGCAGTGAAGACTTGAAGAAGAGTTGCAAACAAATAGCTCTACTCCTTCCTCAGATTCTTTCTATTTAGCTTTCCAAGATTGATCCCATCTGAGTAGTTGATGAACTCAAAGAATTCCTCTAACTCTGCATTCGTGGCCAGTCTGTCAAATAACTCTTGTTGTAGGCCCAGTGCTTGATTCATGTCTGCAGTAGTGATAGTGATTTCCTGATCTTGAATCTTGCAGTAGATGATATATGAAGTGATTGCGTTTTCTAGGGCTACAACCTCCACAGTAACAGAGCTCCAAAACTGTTCCAGGATATCTAGATATAGGGTTGGGTTGGCAGAGAGTGCATCCTTGATGTATGATTCAGCCATCCATTTGACAAAGCATTTAAAATTGGCGTTGGGTGCTTCCACATCACTAGTTAGAGCACTGAAATTGGTGTTGAACTTTACTGTTGCCATTTGTATGGAAGAGAAGAAAGAAATTGAAGGTTGAAGAAGAAATTTGGCTTTTTGTAGTTAGGGTTCTTCAGAGGTTTTGAGGGTTTATACGCTTGAGTAATCGAATGAAATGAATCGAATAGCTGTGGAGTTGTATGAGTATGAAGTACTTGAATTGTCGATTAGATGTATGTTTTGTATCGACAAGTCAGGCATTCGAGAAGTAGAAAACAACTATTCGAGAAGTCAAGAAAGGCTTAATCGATAACTCAAGCAGATAGTAACTCACAGCTGGCAGTTATCTAACTTAGAAATAGATCTTAATTAGGTAAAACATGTTTTTATGAGTAATTCTGAATTTCGAATAAAAATCCAAAATCGGTTAAAATTCAGCGAGAAATCAGCCTTTTCAAATGATTCGAGAACTCAAATATAGTATTCGAGAACTCAGACAATCGAGAACTAAAACACTATATTCGAGAAGTCAAGGAAACCTCAATTCGAGAACTCTAAAAGACTCTATTCGAGAACTCAAGAGTGCTCTAATGAGAGTTATTAGAGATGTCGAATAGTGAATCACTTGGAAAGTCTGACTTGTCGAATTATACTCATAGAAACTCAATTTTCACTATCTTTTAAAATTTACCAGCCATATTCATTCATGAATATTCTAGCAAATTAAACAGTGATTTTCTCAAAATTTCATAGAAATTTCAAGTTAATAAAAATATGATTTTCAACATATGCAACAGATTTGAAATATTTATAAATCATATTTCAGCCAACACTTACTCCAAAAATATTGAGAATTTAGATAAAGTAAGTGTTTACTGCTGCAACAATCTAGATGCTGTATTCACTTAGCCAGAATCTGAAGAATTCAGCATTCCAATCTCACTTACCAACCTTGTGAAGGTGGCTTCATCTAATGGCTTAGTGAATATATCAGCTAGTTGTTTATCTGTAGAGACATAATGCAACTCAATGGTTCCATTAGTTGCATGTTCTCTAATGAAATGATATCTGATGTCAATGTGCTTTGTTCTAGAATGATTGACAGGATTGGCAACTATAGAGATTGCACTTGTGTTGTCACACATGATTGGAATTCTTTCCAATACAAGTCCATAATCTCTAAGTTGATTTCTAATCCAAAGCACTTGAGCACAGCAACTTCCAGCAGCTATGTATTCAGCCTCAGCTGTAGAAGTTGACACAGATTGTTGCTTCTTGCTATACCAAGAAACTAACCTTTGTCCAAGAAACTGGCAGCTTCCTGAGGTGCTTTTCCTATCCACTCTGCATCCAGCATAATCAGCATCAGAATAACCAACAAGATTGAACCTTGTGTCCTTAGGATACCATAAACCCAAGTTTGGAGTGCTCTTCAGATATCTAAAGATCCTTTTTATTGCAATCAAATGTGATTCCTTTGGATTTGATTGAAATCTAGCACATAAACATGTAGCAAACATGATGTCTGGCCTACTTGCATTGAGGTAGAGTAGAGAACCAACCATGTCTCTGTAGACTGAGATATCTACTTTCTTGCCTTTAGCATCTTCATCCAACTTAGTTGCAGTGGCCATGGGTGTCTTTGCAGGTGAGCAGTCTTCCAAGTCAAACTTCTTCAATAGATCCTTGATGTATTTGGTCTGACTGATAAAGATACCATCCTTTCTCTGACTGACTTGCAACCCAAGAAAGAATGTCAACTCTCCCATCATACTCATCTCATATCTGCTCTGCATGAGTTTGGAGAATTTCTCACACAGCTTCTCATTTGTAGAGCCAAAAATGATATCATCCACATAAATTTGAACTAGGATAATGTCATCACCATGCTTCTTGTAAAACAGTGTCTTGTCCAATGTCCCTCTAGTGAATTGATTTTCAAGAAGAAATTGTGATAAGGTATCATACCATGCTCTTGGAGCCTGCTTAAGTCCATACAATGCCTTAAGCAATCTGTAGACAAATTCTGGGAAATGTGGATCCTCAAAGCCAGGTGGTTGTTGCACATAAACCTCTTCTTCCAACTCTCCATTTAGAAATGCACTCTTGACATCCATTTGATAAACTTTAAAGTTTGAATGAGCAGCAAATGCCAAGAATATTCTGATGGCTTCCAATCTAGCAACAGGGGCAAATGTCTCATCATAATCAATGCCTTCCTGTTGAGAGTACCCTTTTGCAACCAGCCTTGCTTTGTTTCTTATTATTACACCATCTTCATCCATCTTATTCTTCAGAACCCATTTTGTTCCAACAATGGTTCTATTCTTTGGTGCAGGCACAAGTTCCCATACTTTGTTCCTTTCAAATTGATTCAGCTCCTCTTGCATAGCAATAATCCAATCTGGATCCAACAGTGCATCATCAAGTTTCTTAGGCTCAACTTGTGATAAAAAACATCCATAGAGGCACTCATTTTGAGTTGCTCTCCTAGTCCTTACTCCTGCATTAGGATCTCCAATGATTTGCTCTGCAGTGTGTGATCTATCCCATTTCCTTGAGTGTTCAGCCTGACTTCTCATTCTTGATGTTGCTTCATCATCCACATCATGGTCATTCTCATTTCCTCCCCCTGTGAAGTTGCCATTACTCACAGGTGTGTCTTGGATGCTTGTTTCCCCACTACCGATTGGCACAAATTCTTCTCTTGTATCATCATTCACTTGAGTTTGTTGAACTTGAGTTTCAACTCCAGTTTTAATCTCTTCATCAGAATCATCTAGATTATCAAACCTTAATGGATCTTTGTCTTCATCATTGGCTTCTTCTAGTCCAGGTAGTTTGCTGTCATCAAATGTTACATCTGTGCTTTCCATAACTTTCTTTTGACTGATGACATAAACCTTGTATGCAATTCTTTCCATAGAGTAGCCAAGAAAAATTCCTTCAAATGCTTTTGCATCAAATTTTCTAACATATTCAGAATTATCCTTCAGTACAAAGCATTTGCTTCCAAAAGTATGAACATACTTTAGAGTAGGCTTCTTTCCAGTCATCAAGTTGTAAGGTGTCTTTCCAGTGTTTTTGTTGATGAGGGTTCTATTTTGGATATAGCATGCAGTGCTCACAGCCTCAGCCTAAAAACATGTAGGCATTTTTGCATCAAGTAACATTGTTCTAGCAGCCTCAATTAGAGTTCTATTCTTCCTCTCAACAACTCCATTTTGTTGTGGAGTCCTTGGAGCTGAGAATTGCTGAGAAATACCATTCTCTTTACAGAATGCTTCAAGTATGGCATTTCTGAACTCTGTTCCATTATCACTTCTCAGTGCAATCACACTTGCATTGTTTGCCTTTGCTTCCTTGTCAACTTTCTTTATATGCTCAATAATTACTTATGGAGCCTCATCTTTTGATGCCAGAAATTCCACCCATGTATACCTTGAAAAATTATCAACCATTACCAGGACATACTTCTTTCTTCCAAGTGACATAATGTTGACAGGCCCAAACAAATCCATATGAATGAGTTGTAGGGGCTTGGTTATTGATGTCAATGTCTTTGACTTGTGGCTTGATCTTTTCATCTTTCCTTTTTGACAAGCCTCACACACTCCTTCTTGGCAGAATTCAAGTGTGGGCATGCCTCTCACTAACTCTCTTTTGACTAGAGAATTAATGGCCTTGAAGTTCAGGTGTGATAGTTTCTTGTGCCACAACCAACAATCTTCATTTGATGCTTTTGAGTAAAAGCAACAAATTTTGTCCTTGTTTGCAGAATCCATATTGGCTACAAACAGGCTTCCCTTCCTTACTCCAGATAGAGCAAAATCACCAGTCTTCTTGTGGGTGATCAAACATTCATCTTTGTCAAAATTCACTTTGAATCCTCTATCAGTAAACTGACCAACACTTAGCAGATGATGCTTGAGCCCCTTGACTAGTGCTACATCTTCAATGATGACATTACCAACTTTCAACTTGCCATATCCCAATGTGTTACCCATGTTGTCATCTCCAAAAGCAACCATTGGGCCAGCCTTTTCCTCATACTGTGATAGCAGGGCCATATCACCAGTCATATGATTTGAGCATCCACTGTCCAAAATCCACATGACCTTCTTTTCACTTTCTTTGCCCTGCAAACACAAAGGTATTACTTCTCCTTTGGTACCCAAACAAGTTTGGGTCCATGTGACTTAGAAACAGTTTTATCATAAACAGCATGCTTATCAATTTTCTTGGCATTAGTCTTCTTGTCACTGTTAGAAGTCTTAGAACCTGAGGTTTCAGACTTAGGTGACAGAGGTACCTTCCTAGCTTTAGGAGGACTTAAAGACTTTGCCCTGGTGTAGTGTGTGTGAGAATTGTGACTGATACAACCATCAATGAATTGTCTTCTCAGATTGAAACAGCTAGTCATAACATTCATATTGCATGGCATACAGTCAAATTTATCACAAAAAGGTGCATCTCTATGTCTTAGAGGCACAGAAGAATCATAGAAAGGTTTAGATACACTACCAGCAGGTTTCTTGCATGTATGAGTTAAGTGATTGGTACTGAAACAGTTCTGACAAGTTTTCCTAGGGGCATTAGGCATATAAGCATAATTGTTATCCTTGTTAATCCCTAACTTGCCATTTCTGTTCTGTTTCTTCTTAGTCAATTTCTTTTCTGATTCATTCATTCCAGCTGAAACGAACTTAACAAACTTCTTAGGTCTTGGCCTAACAACTACTGGTTCCTTGGTCTTTGACTTGACACTATCACTCTTGGAGGATGCTTGTTGTTTACTAGATTGTGCCTCATCCTCATCATTCAACATTTGTTTGATGAGTAAGGCATCCTCATCAATTTCAAATGTTGATTCCTTAAAAATTGGATTTTCAGTCTTTTTCAAAATATGAGGCACTTTCTCATGAACAGTTGTGTCCTCTTCAATGACAGCATAGCCTTTCCTCTGTTTGAGAGAGTCATAGTCAAGTCCAATAGCTGCTTTGAGTTTAGCTTCAATTTTCTCACAGTAGGATTGCACTAGACCAGATGATTTCTTGAAAGTTTTCAGTTTGAATTCATTTTCAGCTAATTCATCCCTAAGAGCCTTCTCTACTTGACTAGCACATAAAACCTTGTTCTGCAAATATTCAACTTCTTTCTTAATGTTTTCTACTTGCATAGCAGTTAGCTCAAGTTCCTCATTCTTTTGGTTAATATTTCATTTCTAGTAGACAGTATAGCAATCTCCTCATTAGCAGCAGTCATACTAGTATGAATATTAAACATCTCAACAGATAGTTGTTCAATCATGCATTTATACTCAGAAACAGACATGTCTATAGTAGTGAGATATGGTACCTGAGAATCAGATGGAGATGGGTCATCCTTGGAGTTGGCCATCAAGGCATAATTGCAGAATTCTTGTTCCTCTCCATCACTCTCAGAATCATCCCAACACTTCCCTTCAGCTATGTAGGCCTTACCTTGTGTTTGCTTTTTCAGAAGGGCCTCATACTTAGCTTCGAGCTCAAGATAATCAATATCCTTCTTTTTAGGCTTCTTGCATTCACTGGCAAAATGCCCTAGGTCATTGCATCTATAGCACCTTACAGATGACCTATCCACATAACTGGTTTTGAATTTATTTCTGTTTGATTTCACAGGTGCCTTGTTCTTGTTGACTGAATGGTTTTGAGTTTTGGGTTTGAAGGATTGATTTCTTTTAAATCTGATGTTTGGAAATTTCCTGGCCATGAAAGCATATGAAGTATTTTCCATCCCATCAAGTTCTTCAAGAGTGTAAAACTCTTCCTCTTCCTCCTTTTCCTCAACAGGTTCACATACCTCAGCTTCAGTTTCTTCATCATCTGCTACCTCCTTTATCCTTAGCTGACTTGTAGATGCTTCTAGGTCTTGAATAGATTTGTTGACAATCAAAGCACATGATGTGTTTATCATTCTACCTTGGTTGGCTTGGATAGCCCTTTTCTGAAGCAACTCAAGTTCATGAGTCTTTAGGACTCCATAGAGCACATCATAGGTGACTTTGTTCAAATCTCTCTCCCTTAGAGAAATGACTCTTTGCTCTAGATGGTTTGGTGAAGATAACAAAAATTTCATATTTAACTCCTTGGTGCTGTAAACCTTGCCATTCATTTGCAACTCAGTAACTAGCTTGTGAAACCTTTCAAACATTTCAGTAATGCTTTCCTTGGGTTGTGCCATGAAAGCTTCATACTGTGTGACCAATATCTGTTTCTTGTTTTCCTTAACCTCATCAGTTCCTTCACACAACACCTCAATGTGATCCCACATTTCTTTGGCAGACGTACATGATGCAATGTTTGCAAACATTGACATGTCCATGGAATCAATGATAAGCAGCATGAGGTGGCTGTCAAGAGCTACATTCTCCCTTTCTAATTCTGTCCATTTTGATGGATCCTTGGCCTCATAAGATCTTGGAATAGTTGTGGTTCCAACAGTCTTCTCTGGTATCTCTTGTTGTGGAACAAAAGGACCATTCTTGAGAATCTCAGGATACAAGGGATGAGAGGCTTTGATGAACAACATCATCTTTATCTTCTAGAGGTTGAAGTTTTCTTTGTCAAACTTAGGGACCTTCACTGTTCCTGTAGTCTTTGGTGTATTCGAACTCATGATCGTTTTTCTGTTTTTGAATAAACAGCCCTCTCTGATACCACTTGTTGAGTATTGAACACAGAGAAAGAATACAGAGGGGGGGGTGAATGGATACTTGAACCTTTCTTGCCTTGAGTCTGTGTAGCAAACAAGCGTTGTGTGTGCAGAGATGTAGGTGCGGATAAAGAACAACACAAAACACAATATCACTTTAATCTAATGTATTATTAGATAAAGGTTGCTACAATCTGTGAATACAAATGATAGTATTCTCAGCTTCATTTTTCTCAGAGAGATATAGCTTACAGTGTATGAAAAACTTGACTCACTTCTATATTCTTGACTAAGGAAGTGAGGCTGTATCCTTATAGTACATGGATACAACCTACTTACTACAAATAAGGTAGCTAAATAAATTACTTTCTAGTCTGTCTATCCTTTTTGGGTAAGTGTCCAAACGGTTACAAATTTGACTTTGCAAAACCTGTTCAGATCCACTTCTTTAGCTCCTTGTCTCTTCTATATCTCTCCAAGCTTCCTTGTAGGCTTTCCAGAGCACGTTACAGATTGTGGTCCATAAAGTGCATTGGCTTGTTGCAGGTTTCTGACTTGTACAATTTCTTCAGTATTTTGTCTCCAAGAATGTATTCGAGAAGTGACTAAGTAAGTGATTCGAGAACTAGAATTGACTTGATCGATAACTCTGAGTTCTCGAACACTGTTATATTGACATATCGAACCACTTCTCGAATAACTCTTTTCCATCAGGATTCCTTGAGTTGTCGAATAGAACATTTGATTTATCGAATCCTTGAGATATCGAATGGAACTTTGACTTGTTGACTCCTTGAGAACTCGAATACTACTTTGGCTTGTTGACTTCCTAAGTTCTCGAATAGAGTACATAGACATATCGAATCTCTGAGATATCGAATAAGATATCGAACAGTGTATTCAGAGATATCGAATAGTGTCTTGAGATATCGAATCCCTGACTTCTCGAATGCTGGACTTCTCGAATAGACAAATATACTTCTCGAATTGGTACTTAGGCAAATTCTTCATTTCTTCAAATCCCAATTGTGATTATTTGACAGTCTTTAACTCCTTGCTTGAGGCATGAACCTTGGAACTTCTTTCAAGCATTATTCTAGACTCTATAAGTACAGTTACACAACTAGGATTTGATGCCTACTACAAGTACAATACAAACAGAAACTCTACAACTAGAGGTTCCCTCAGTTAAGAGGTCATGTAAGTAATGCAAAGCATTACAAACAATTAGGCTTGTTATTAGATGTATACAGGCATGCCTCTGTAACTAACACTTATACTATTACTAATCAATTAATCATGCATGTATGTTATGAGATGGGAGACGGTGTTTAAAATCGTTAATTAGTTATATTTAATATTTACAAATTTTTGTTATAGGAATTATGTTGACATTGTAGTTTGGTATGGAAAAAAGTAAAAGGTGTTTAAGGAGTTGATTTTTGCTATTTTAAACAAATTATCACTTTTTGAGCATTAAGTAGAGATAATGACCAAAATGCCGCATTTTGGTGGTCAACTGCCCAAAATAACCGTTTTCAAAGTCGTGGCCCTCAGTACCCACGGGACACGCCACTGGCAACGGCGTCTCCCAAGCTCAGTTTTTTCAGAATTTTTACTAAGGCCCGAGCTGCTCTCCCCCGACTCTCCCTACCGGATATCGCCTCCCCCGCCCTCTAGCTTCTCCGGTCACATTCCGTCCCTCTCCGAGCCATATGACCACATCAATTTGATGGTCACACTTTGCTCTTCCATATTAATCTATCGTTTTGTTGAAAATCTGGCCGTAGGGGCGTGTTTGAACAAGATCGGAAATCGAAGTCGGAAAAACGTGCGATTTGGGCGTTTAAATTACAGGAATAGAATCGATAAATTAATGGTATAGGGTTGTAGAGGATCCTGAGGCGATTCGTTTCGTATATAGAACTCAGTCGGAAAGTGACTGAGGTGGGAGAGCGAAGGAGATGAAAAAAATGGAAAATATCGCCCGGCGAGTCGCCCGACGAGGCTGTGGAGAAGACGATGACGACCTCAGATGCGTTAGTGGGAAATGCGTATCCGTCGCTACAGTATCTGCTAATACTCCTCTGCCAGTGGCGTGAAATGGGACACTACTCTCCCAGTGGCGTATCTAAAGACACTCATCTGTCAGTAACGTATCCCGTGGGTATTTAGGGCTGCATTTTTGGATCTGGGTATTTTGGTAATGCTCACCCCACTTTTGGGGTAGATAAAGCCATCACCCCATTAAGTAAGGGTGTTATAAAACGAGCATCGGCTTTAAAAATAATTATATGTACAAATTTATTATAAAATTTAATAAAAGAATATTATAATATGTGAGTATCACTTTGATGTGTCCATGAATTAAATTTTAATGTTACAAACAAAACAGTTCTTATAAAATGCTCTGAAAAATTAATTAAATGTAGAGATACGGGTGTCGGATTACTCCAAAAAAACATGAAGCATGACTTACAATATGCATTTGAATTCTGCTTTTTTCGTCATAAAACCAAATATATCGACAAGTGAAATCAATCACACCTCTCATCACATTTACATTCTAATTCTTTTCATCGTACAATCAATTTTACTAACAAATAATTTAATAACAAATTAAGCAATCACGTCTTTTATGATATCATCGACAATAGAAAAGATTCACAAATGTTATTCTTACTTATTCAATGTCAAACTTTGCAAATGTTTGTCAATATTGGATTTCAAAAGCATTTTTTATGCGACAAAATAGGTTCGTCAATATCTTCAAAATTATTATTATTATTAATATTCAAGAATTTAACTGAAACATGTTTTTTTTTCACCTAATTCTTTTCTCTTTAATTTTTAAACATTCAAATTTAATTACATTTCACATAATTTTTAATTTATCATATTAACTTTCAAATAATAAAATTTAACAAACAATAATGTTATGTGTATAATTTTTAAAAATATTTTCGTGTCGCGCGTAGCGCGGCTTTGTTACCTAGTTATTATTAATGATGAGAGCATCTACAATGGAAGAGTCCTCTTAGCTAAATTTCAAATTACGTACCATAAACAATCTATAACATTTTTTAATAAGCGAAAGCCTTTTTTAATGGTACATAAAATTTGTTCGCACTATATTTTGGTTTCACCCCTAACAGTACCTAAAATTTGGTTCGTACTATATTTTGGTTTCATCCCCAGAATTCTATTTTCCTTAAAATTCTATGTTGTTTTTCTAAAAAATAGAATAAAAATAGAAATCCTATTATAATTATAATTCTTTTATTTGTAATTTTTTTAATAGAATCATATTTTCCCTAATATACTATGCTCCTTTAAAAAGAATTAAAAATAGAATTTTATGATAATTATAATTCTTTTGTTTATAATTTTTTTTCCTAGAAAAAATCAACGATAAAAAACCACCAACAAATAGAGGGTAAAACATCAACGAATACAATATACAATATAGGGTTACTTGATATAATTTTTTGTAAAACACCAATGAATACGTAGCCTTATCGTATAACATTTTACAAAACACTAACGAATCTATAAACTTTATTAATAAATCCCTATTTAATGGTACTTTCGTAATAAATTTGGTTTCACTCTTATTTTGGTTTCATCATATATTCTCACTCCCCTAAAATTCTTATTATTTTCTAAAAAAAATGTTTGAAATTTTGTTATAATTATAATTCTTTTAATGTAATCTTCCTGAATTGTATAAATAACTTATTTATTAGAACCGGGACCATGTATGTTATGTTTTCTTGATTGTTTAAAATATAATCTTAAATGAATAAAAATCAAATCTATCTATAACCTTTTTTAATAAGCAAAATCCCTTTTTAATGTACTACTTTTTACCAAATTTGGTTCACACAATATTTTGGTTTCACACCAAGACTCCTATTTCCCCTAGAATTCAATGTTATTTTATAAAATAAACAAATAAATCCTATTACAATTATAATTCTTCTATTACAATTTAATTAGAAAAAAGACTACGAATACATATGTTGATATACGGTGACATGCTTATCTATAACAAACGAAATACATTTTGTATGGTACTTCGGTACCAAAATTTGGTTCCACCCCTAAGGTTCCTACTTCTCCGAGGATTCTATATTAATTTTTAATAAAATAATATAATTGTTAATATTATTATAATTGTAATTTTTTATTATAACTTTAATCATTTCACAAATAACATATTTATCAAAATCATGTACATTTTAAATTATATATCGGAATCATTTAGTTTTTTTCTCGATTTTCTTAAATAAACTTAAATTAATAATATATAAAATGATCTTTATTAATAAGCAAATTCTTTGTAAATATCGTAATTTTTTATAATAAATTAGTGATCAATTTAATTAAATTTTCTCGGACCCTTATCATCTAATATCTTATTAGTAAGTGAAATCCCGTTTTAATGTTACTTTCTTCTAGATTCGTGTCTTCTAGAATTATTGGAATTCTGATGTAATTACAATTATTTTATTATAAACTACTGAGTTGCATAAATATCGCAGTTTTATTTTGTACTTTTATCACTTTTTAAATTATTTTTTAGTGATAAATAAAATAATTCTTATAAAAATTTAATTAAAAAATGATCAATTTTAATAAATTATCTCAATCCGTACTTCGCACGGGTTATCATCTAGTAATTATAAAGAATGCTTAAATTTTTTTGCACTCCAACGCTACATTATCCTTAGTAAAAATTTTAACCAAGCTCTTTATATTGGTTATATTTGTCAAACTTTTAGGAAAGTGTAACGAAACTCCACATCATCTGTTGCCCATAATAATAACATACTGTTTAAAATATAGCCAACAGTTATTGTAAACTACATTGGAGCACAATACCTACAAGTTCAACAAATTATACATAATTATTATTTTATATCATTTAACCAACCATTTTAATCAATATCATTGAAGATGCTCTAACAATCAAATTATAATTAATGATAACAAATCAATCAAAAAAAGTCAACTAAATTGTTATTGTGTGCCGTTAGAAACACCGATAAAAAAAAATTAGAATATCTTTATGGGTTAAATATCAAATTGACCACCGAATAACATGACATATCTCAAATACACCACTGATAAATTCGGGATCCCATTTAAAACATTTTTAAAGACATAAACGAGATCTCATTTAAAACACTTTTAAATACATAAGTATCAAACGTATACCTTTAAAATGTACTCGGGAGGTAAAAGTAATTTTTCATTGAGTTCTACACACTTTACTTGAATGCTATCATAACCAAACGAAAGGTTAATAATTCTAGTATTTCTTAATATATTTAGATTTTAAGAAATTTTAATTTTTAATTTTATATTTATTTTCTTTGATTTAATTAAAATTAAATAGTAAATAAATTTCTTAAAATCTAAATATATTATAAAAAATACTATAATTCATAATCTTTCATTTGTGTTTGATTAAGTATCATTTAAGAAAAATATGTAGAACACGATAAAAAATTACTTTTACTTCCAAAGTACATATATAGAGGTATTTGTTTGATATTTATGTCTTTAAAAATGTTTTAAATGAGACCCCAAATTTATCAGTGATGTATTTAAGATATGTCAATTAATTTAATGGCAAATTTGATATTTAACCCATATCTTTATTTAATGTTGTTGCCGATTCTTTTACTTGACCCACATAGTCACATGAATTGTTCTATGAAGTTGTTTTAACATGTCCACGGGTATGCACTGAATATCTATCGTTGTACAAGAATAGCTCGGACAACCTAAAATCTTATAACCACTATTTTATTTGTGCTTGATAGATGTATGCTTTAGTTTAGTTGAAGCAGCTTCGCAGCCACCCTGCCAAATTACTGTTTAACACATGGATGAGAAGACTATCCATTGAGTTGCATAAGTACATAGGTCCGGGAGCCTGAACTTAATAGATACCACCAGTTGACAAAATCTTAATTATGTTCCTAAATTGTTCACTATAGGATGGTTTGCCTTGTCCGGATGAGTTGCATTCCCAGCATTGCTGATGTGCTGGTTCCATTATGAAAATGAAATTGGCTCTGGCCTATAATGGGATAAACTAGTTGCCGAACAAATTTTTTTATATGGAGTTGGAATTTTACGATCATAGATTCCTAAAAAGGCTGCTTCATTTACTTTAGTGGGTTGTTAATTAAAGCGTGTCATATCTGATAATCACCATGATGATCACCCCTGCCCTCTGATAGCCCTGAAACTGATCTTCTGAATTTGTGTTTTTATACAATGAGCTTTTGATATGGATCCTCATGGATGGCTTCATACCGATAAGCCATGTCCTAGAAATAACTGACATATTTTTAAATCCACTCCTCTGCGGCAGAACTCAAGGTCAAGAATGAAACAAGATTATAAAAGCGTGTGTGTGCTTGTGAGCGTAATTTTTTCGTGTTCAGGGACTCGCATTAGAGAAATCATATACCTTATGCAATTAACAGTTCTTGGAGAAAAATCTGTTTTTGATTTTTTTTTTATTTTGATCCATTTCATGCCCATGCTTCTTTTTCTCTTTCTATATATAGCTATACAGATGTCATATGTGTGTACAGCTACATTTCTGTATATGAAGGTATGAGTCATGTTCTGCTAAGAAACAAGGTGGAGTAGTATGGTTGCATGTCACTTTTCTATTTCTCCATTTGCTTAGTTCACAGTTTCCCACTTGTATCCTTTAATTATACATTTTTATCTCCTATTGGTAAATTGTCTCCAAATGAAATAATCAACAAGTAATTTATAGTAGAAATTTAGAAAATGTTGACAGAATTGTACAAGCTTAAAATTCAAGCTTAGAATATGCAGTCCCAGAAATGGTATAATCCAACTCACATCTGATAACAAAAGTAACATCTTTTGTATTCTTATTTTATGCACACACACATATTTCATTTGATCCACACATATAATTCAGAGCACATACTTCAAGAATTGGGCTGAATTCAACTGGAAGATTAAGCAAGGTGTCAACTTTTGTCATTCTTTTACTCTCTCTGTGTTTAATTTCTTGATGTGCACTCTGATGGGAAATTTTTTATAATAATTAACTTTTGCTTCTGTTCGGTTATAATTTACTTCATGTTCCTTCTTCCACGATATAGTAGCACTTGAAGGAATTTGTAACTAGAAACGAAACTGGTCCATGAGATTTTAATTACATTCTAATTGTCAAGATTCGTACCATATTGTTGTAGCTTCCGTTCTCTCCAGATAGAGAAAGTGCTTGGTGAGTGACTTGTTCTTGAACTTCTTCATTATCTTGTATGATAATAGGTATAGTCAGACTTGAATTTCACCTTCAGTTCTTTTTTTGCTTGTCCATGTGATTAATATATAAGTTTGATAATTGCTATGACACCCCTCCTGCCTGCTGCACAGTTGTGATGTTGAATTGCAGTAACACTGTGGCTGTGTAGGTTTATTTTTTGAAATACATGTGGGCTTATTAGATTGTTCATCAAGTCTTTTGTGTACAAGTAAACAGTTATATAGTTAAATGTTTCACATATAATAAGAATCCCATAATTTATATTATTCAACCAAACTGAAATATTCTACATACATGAAGAGAAAGATATAACAATGAAATTTCTGTAAGCACAATGGTGAATTGGTTGAATGCATTTGTGTATAGTTAAACCTGCAGGGGTAGACCAACTTCTTCGGTTTGTTGCCCTGTGCTTTTCATAGCACTCCACCTGAACCACTGAGATGTTAAATATATAATCTGAGATAGTGAAATTCAAGAGATAAAAATTATAATTAACATACTAGTATTTTTTAATCTAGTGGTGGAGGATTTAAAGAGGGAACAAAATGGAATCAAGCAAATCGAAGAAAATTCCAGCATTTTTCAAGCCTTTTGTTGCGGACGATAGGGAACAACGATTGGTAAGTTCTTTGCTAACAATGGCATTTTTCCAGTGAAGTTCTAGTAGAAAGATTCTTTGAAAGATTTTTATTCTTATGTCTCTAAGCTCAAAAAAATTTATGTCAAGCACAGTCATTGAAGTATGAGTAAACTACGCTTCAAAGAGCTTAATTTGTGTAGGCTTTTTAATCAATATATTTTTCTTATGTACTCATCTTGCAGCTGATCCCACAGCTTTTCTCTAAGTTCATGAAAGATAGAATGCCATATATTGCATTCATTAGGGACCGTGAAGAAAAAATTTGGAATGTGGAGGTATCACAAAGAGAAAATAAATACTTTTTTGAAGTTGGTTGGTCAAAGTTTGTGCAAGAAAAAAGTGTCCAACAGGGAGACTGTTTGGTTTTTGAGTATAATGGGGAATCCATTTTTGATGTTAAGATCTTTGGAGGCACAGCATGTGAGAAGAAATTTAGTCTTGAGGTTTTTGAGGCCCAAGTAAAGGAAGAGGAAGAAGATGAAGACAGGGAGAATCATGAAGTTGAAAATGGCGAGGATTTGAGCTTAGTGCGTTGGTGAGTAGAAGTTTGGTGTTGTTTCTAAAAAAATCTTGATGATTTGAGCTTAGTGCGTTGGTGAGTAGAAGTTTGGTGTTGTTTCTTGAACGCTAATGTTTTTATAAAGATTCTGTCATTCTTATTGCTATTATTGGAGTTGTTTCAGTTTTATAATTTGTTTAGTGGTCAATAATTTTATTAATTTGTTACGCTATTTTTACTTTCGAATTGTTGATTTTTCCACGGAATGACTTCTCTTTCTTTTATTTTTAAGTCTTTTGTTGGTTTCTACTTTGTTACAATCATAAATCTCTGTGCTACCTCACTGGTCCTTGGTTTTTAGTTTATATGAAAAAAACTTGGAATTACTCCTGCATTAGGTTTGTGAATTTTCGTTAGTGAGATCAAGGTCCAGTGATTGTATTGGAGGTTGTTTATCTGGTTTTTTTCTATTGACTGGGTTCTAGTTAACCTGTGTTGTTATCTTGCTGATAATTCTTCGTGCTTGTTTGGTGTTTTAGGATGATAAGTTGCTGTGTAATTAACAGAGTGATCTACAGATCTAATTTATACAGTATATCATATGTGTTAAAAAATAAAATAATTACTTAATAGATGGTAATTCCTTGCTTTGTTCAGCTTTCCAGTTTCCTCTATGTATAGAGCTACACTGCATGATAAGCTATTCTTTTTCCAGTCGGCAATTTCAAAGATTATAGAAGTACATTTGTATGTGCATAAATGCGTAAATGATCAGTGAAGGATAGGTCATAGGAAGTTATAACTTTATATGTTCTATGATCATGTTATCAGAACTTGTGTTTACTAAACGTTGACAAGTAATTTAACAGTTTTCTTTTCCTTTTTCTTTTCTCTCTTACAAGTTCATACTGTTTTGGACTTTTGGTTTTTGTTCTACAGATAACCATATGCAGCTATGGCATGTTTGGTAACTTTACCTGGTGGTTCTTCTTGATTATCAATATCAGCTATGGTGCTCAGAGTGATGTTACCTGCTTAAAATCTATAAAAGACTTGATGCAAGATCCTCCTTATAACTTGTATGATTGGAATTGTAAAGGCTTTATCTGTAAACTTAATGGGATGGGGTGTTGGATTGAAAATGAGAACATCGTTTTATGTATAAGGCTTTTTTTCTTTTTTTTTTATGATTAAAGTTCTTTAATCATTTTATCAGAACTTGTGTTTACTAAACAAGTAATTTAACAGTTTTATTTTCCTTTTTCTTTTCTCTCTACAAGTTCATACTGTTTTGGTTCTTGTTCTACAGATAACCATATGCAGCTATGGCATGTTTGGTAACTTTACCTGGTTGTTCTTGATTATCAATATCAGCTATGTTGCTCAGAATGATGTTACCTGCTTAAAATCTATAAAAGACTTGATGGAAGATCCTCCTTATAACTTGTATGATTGGAATTGTAAAGGCTTTATCTGTAAACTTAATGGGATTGGGTGTTGGATTGAAAATGAGAACATCGTTTTATATATAAGGCTTTTTTAAAAACGGGGCACAATTTCAAAGGTGAGTTTCCCCGTGGTAGACAGGTGGCTGCTTTGACAACAGGCCCTGCTCGTCTATATCGAGGGGCTGAATCTGTACTTGAAGCAACATGGAGGCCAACTTTGGTTCAGACCTAGAATAACTCTGGACCTTTGCTCAACCCTGCAGTGAAAGACTTGACCATGAACAGCCAAGGGCCTGCCGTAAATATCATTTCACTGAATAACTTTTTGATGTAGCAAACTTACTTAAAAAAGGGCAGCATCCATGACGAATGAGATACAAAATTTGATGAAGTGTTTGGTAAGTTTTTGCTGCCCTTTCTGCAAAGGTTCAAGCACGCAGACTAAAACTTCCCGCTGTTCTTTAACCTAGCACCGCAAGCATTCAACTGAATCCAAATAGCAGAAAAGATGAACACTTGTATATAAGTAGTTACCTAGAAGCAGAAACAATAACAAAAAATGCTTAGTATTTTAGAAAATTATGCTCCCACAAAGCAGGCCACTTTGTTTTTGTAAGTAAGACATTCCGTCAGAAATGATGTAGTGACAATGTGACATGTGTGCAATGTCGCATGCTGAGCCTGTACTTATTGAAAGATCTAGCAGAATTCGTAATGTTTATATGCAAAGCCAAGCAAGTTTACTGTGAAACTATCTAATGCATGGAGACCTGTTATGTAAGTTTCAGAACAAACTTTTACAACAAAAGCAAATTCAGGACCTTGACAGCATCTGTATTGTACTTCAGGATAGGTGCCTCAATGCATCTAAATAATGCCCAAATAGTTCACAGACGTTGACTCAGTCATTCAGCAACTTCAGCAACAAAGTACACACATGATACTACTGATAACTTTAAAGTACCAGGTCTACTTCAGCAACAAAGTACACACATGAGCGTAGATATTTATTAAGTTTGTTGGAAGCTAGTTAGGTACCACTGGAAGCGGTATGTTATAAATATGCTGGTTTGAAGAGTCAGTTTCTGTTTCAGAAGTTCTATAATATTCTTACCATCGTACTCCTCTTCACTTCTTTAATTTCATCATTGTCAAAGGTAGGTGTACTATAATCTTCAATGTTTACATCTTGGTTGTATGTAACACCGTTGATGCTACCAAGAACATTGTCTTCTATCTCTTCGATTCTGGTGTAGTTTGATTGTGGGTTTAAAATTTCATGAGTTGGATCAGATTCTCGAATTGCAGTAGGCAACAACCCTTTCTGAGGATGTGAATTTTTCTTTAGTGTGCCCTTTGAGATAATGTGCCACAGATTTGAATCTAACATGTTTTATTTAAAATGAACATAAAATTGAGTTGTTCACGAGTGAATATTCATGAGTTGGTTACTTAACAAATATCAATGTGAACACTTCAGAATCTATAAAGCAATGAGGCCATATACATGTATATGTTATAGTTATCTTAAAGTAACAAGATTCATGAAAATGAGTCTGCTTTATATAATGAAGTAAGCTCTATTATTTTACGCGCTCAAAATCCTTTAGTCTTTATCAGATGCATATATATCAGGGGGCCACCAGAAATTTACTGCATTCGGGCCATTGTCGATATATGTAAATAAAGAGGGAACTACATAACCGTGCATAACCAGACATGGAGCCTCCTGTAAACGTATAATCATGGACCTACATAACCGTGCACAAGTGTTGTTCACATACACAGAAATTGTCATGTGCTATATTTTTTACGTTAATACCCTGTACTTTGATCACAGTGATTATTATTTGATTTTTGTTTATCCACAGTGATTTATGACATATATGCAAGAAATATGTTAAAATGAGGTTCTAACATAGGAGCAATGTACGATTCTACTCGAAGCTTCCGAAAATAGATATTTGCGATTAAGATGGGAGTACATGGGGAGTAGTTGTAAAGGAATGGAACTATGCTCGGACCTGTCTACTTGAAGGGTGGGGAGCTTTCTCAAAGTGAAATGGAGTTAAGCCAAACAGTAAGTGTGTTCACAAATTCGTTCCAGGAAATGATGGAAAAAATTCGATCAAGAATTCAAATTTTTCGAGCAACATCATTGTTCAGTTGCATTACAGTTGGCATAGTCATGGAAGACATACCAGCCCTGAATTATATGGATTGACATCTCCTTTTTCCTCCAAACTATAAATCCACAATTCCAGTGCTTTGATAGAATGTGTTTTTCTGGAGTCTGCACCGGAAAAGGATTTCCATCATAGAGGTAAAAAAAATTCACTGAGAGAAGTTAAAATATTAATTTTTCCATCATCAGCTTGTGCAGAAGCAGAGGTCATATTGTAGCTGAACTGTCCACAACTGCATGATTGAAAACTTTTGGTTTGGAAAGTATATCTCACAACAATGCCAACCATATCAAGCAAATAAAGGAAACATTTTAAATACACACCAATAGTTGCATTGAACTTCAGAGATCTTCATAGAGAAGAAGAGAAGAGAAAACTATGCCATCCAAATTAGTGACTGATTGTAAAGTGATTGCCTAAAATGCTGATAATATCTCAGCATTTGGAGAAGAAAAAGAATGATTATCTATGGAGTTACATTAAAACAACGCATGCTCACTTATTTAAGAAAGAAAAAGAAATGGATATTCAAAGTAGAACTATACAAAACCACAATTATTTGAAAATTATGAACACTGACATATGTTCTCAAAAGAGGAGCATCATGCTAAAAACATGGATTTAGGTTTAAATTTCCGAGAGACGGTATACTCTCGTTTACAGATTATGCATGCACAAGTTTGCGTTGGTCAATATAAGCACCAGCAGATCCAGTTGTGTTCAAGAATTCTCTTGACACATTCACTGACACCTGAAAGATATTACTCATTGCAAAGTCAAACTCAGAGTCTGCAGCAATAGGTCTCTTCCCACAAACCACAAATACACAATCCAGGCATCTTCAGCTGGGATCCAAGAATCCGCATAAAATTCTAGTTTTCCACATACAAAAGTAGAATCAGTAAATAAATATTGTGGATTGTCGATGCGTGTCAAGATACCATGATAAATAGTGCTCTACCTCTGATATGTTCCTGGGAATTGAGCTTCTAGTTCTATATATGTAATTCGATACTATGAGCTTTTTTAAGGATCCTCATGGATAGTGTTAGCTGTATATAAGATCAACTGTATGTAAGATCAACTAAGCTGGCAATTAGATCAATTATCTAACAACCTATTAGTTATTATGAGAATAATGCCCCTGAGATAACCTCAGGGACTTTTCCTGAGGCAATTAAATAACACGGCACCGTTTTACTCTTTTTTTTTTATGTTTTTAAACACGTTTCACTCTTTTTTAACTTCCTCTTGTGCAAATTGCAATGTTTAGCTAGGGGACTAGAGGGACAGCTTTCTGCTCCCCTTGATTCAAATCCTCTTCTTCAGCTCACAAATATGCTTCTGCACTAAATTAGGCCAGTTCTTGTCAAGCATCATATATGCCATATTCACCATGTGGTGGTCATTGGCCTTGAGTGGTGGAGGTTAAGTATCAACAATCTCACCAACACCGATGTTATCATCCACTTCTGCTAGGTCAAGGTCATTGCTATTGTCAACATTCAAGGTTGCCAAGATTCCGACATATGGAAATTGCATAAATAATCAACAAAATTAATGTAAAAAGTACAAAAAGATATGAACTTAGACCTCACGACAATGCATGCTTGTATAGTTGTATGTTGTTAAAACCGTAGCTGTTCCAGAAAAGTAAATAAGTATCTCTATTTTTTAATATATAAAATAGCATAAAAAGAGTGAAACGGTGCCGTGTTATTTAATTGCCTCAGGAAAAGTCCCCTGAGGTTATCTCAGGGGCATTATTCTCTAGTTATTATTTATACTTATGGTCACGTTCGATTTCTGTCGGGGGTCAAAAACCAGAAACAATCTCCCTACCTTTGTGTAGGGGCATGATTGCGTACATCCTACCCCTCAGACCCCGCTCATGCGGGATATACTGAGTACGTTGTGTTGTTGTGTTTTATACATTTTAGATAATTTTATTCCCATATTTAATTGCATTTTGCATTGATTTGGATATTTATTTAATAAATCTTAATGTTTTGTTGTAGAAGACAAGAATTGCCGAATTTGGAATTAAAGAGCAACTCTATTTTGGAGCTAAAAATGGAAGAAATTCGGATTTATTGAGCTACATCCACTTCCTACGGTATTTAATTCATATCCAGAGTTGTAGGAGTCGGATTTGGACGATTTTACAGTGCACGCGAAGCTTAGGAAATTGTCTTCAATTTGGAGGGATTAAATAATCAAAAATCCGATTGGAGCAGCTCGAAATCTGAGGAATAAATGAAATTTCGAATTTTAGATAAAGGGAAAAAGTAAAAAAGCAAAGAGTATTATTAAAGAAAGAAAGCATGGAAGAAAAAAAGAAATGCATGCAGGAGGAAAGCACGCCAGAAAATAAGGACCAGCGGAAAAGGAGCAGACAGGCAGCAAATTAACTTGAATCACGGAGCAGGCATCTTTGAAAAACAGTGCAGCAGCCTTGAAAAAAATACAGCATGAAAAGAAAAAAATGCAGCATGAAATTTTGAGACTATGACTTTCAGTTTGCTTTCATATGTAAACACTATCCTATAAAAAGACACTGCATTTGGAGAAGAAGGGGGGAGAGAAAAAAAACTGACAGAAAGCAAAAGACATAGAAAAGCACTTTACATCTTTTCCATTTTTATATGTTTTCATTCGGCCAGGTGCAAGTTTTGGGTTTAGGGGCTTGATTTTCTTTCCTCTCTTTTGTGTACAATTTGGCTTAATTCTCCGTTCTATTGTAAATTTGAGGTACTCCTAAATTTTATCTTGTCTATTAATATATGTTTTATATATCTTGTTTAAATATTTTTGTCGTTTCTATTAATAGCATGTGTGAGTAGTTTATTTCTAGGGTATAAGGGGAAGCCATGTTTACACCATGATAATGCTTTAATTTTATTAGTTGTTTAACTGATATAAAATAATTCTAATCGATATGTTATAAATTTAATTTGTGTTATCGGCCGGTATCATTAATTAATTATTTGCAAATAGAAGTAATAGATCGAGAGATTTTACCCACTAGAGGCATACATACGATTAGCGGAATTAAATTTTAGTGCGAGAGCATAATTGGATTTCCGAGAGCGTTAATGCTTGAGAGAGATTAACACCTGCTCTAATTATCTAAAATCCGTTAAATTACTATATCCGTATAATTTGTTTCGGTGTAAACATGGTGAACCCGGTCGCCCTAGACTTTTAGTTAATCGACTTTAAAACACATTTATTTGCATTATTTAGTTATATAAAAATTCTCAATAATTGTTTTTAATATAAAATTTGTGACAATTAAATTAAAATTGATAAAACCTGTCTCCCTGTGAACGAACACAAAAATATACCGCATCAAATTCACAACATGATAAGGGGAATTACAATCCTTTTCTCTACAATTAACATGGTATCAGAGCCATAAATATTTTTTTTCCTAGAAATTCGAAATCCTTTCTCTAATCAATCCTTTCTTTGTCGGGGTTTAATCTCCATTTTTTTTAAGTGTTTGTTGTCTTTCACCTACTTGTTATGGCTGAGAAAAAATCTACCGTTGTTACGGATGTGGTGCCTATGATGTCTAAAATCACAGACCATAAGCTAAATGGTTCAAATTACCAAGATTGGAGCAAGACAGTTCGCCTTTATCTACGTAGTATTGATAAAGATGCTCATTTAACTGATGATCCTCCTGAAATCGGTCCAAAACAGAAAGATGGCACTTGGACTCCGCAGCAAAAAGAGGACTTGACATGGCTTAGAGAAGATGCTCGACTGTTCCTTCAGATTCGCAATTCTATTGATAATGAGGTAATTGGTTTGATCAACCATTGTGAATATGTAAAGGAACTTATAGATTATTTGGAATTTTTGTATTCTGGAAAAGGAAATTTATCTCGGATGTATGAGGTCTACAAGTCTTTCTACTGTGTGGAGAAACAAGATGAATCTCTTATAAACTACTTCATGGCATTTAAAAAGACGTACGAAGAGCTTAATATGTTGCTGCCCTTTAGCCCTGATGTTAAGGTTCAACAAAGTCAACGGGAGAAAATGGCCATTATGAGTTTTCTGGCTGGCCTCCCTTCTGAGTTTGAGTCTGCCAAATCACAAATTCTTTCTGGTTCAGAAATCTCCACTTTGCAAGATGTCTTTAGTCGAGTTCTTCGCACAGAAAGTCCTTCCCCACCTGTTCTTCTGCTTAGTGGTGCTTTGGTTAGTCGAAATAATAATTATTCTTCTGTGAGATCCATTAATCTGAATAGAAACAAAGGTACTGGCTCACAAAATTTTGAACCTCGAACATCAAATTCTGGTGGAATTGTATGCAACTATTGTCGTAAACCTGGTCATACAAAGCTAGAGTGTAGAAAACTACAGTATAAGAATCAACAACACTCGGCCAATGTTACTTCAACTAATAATGCTTGCGATAAATCAGTTCTTATCTGCCGATGATTTTGCTAAGTTCTCACAGTATCAAGAATTGTTGAAGTCTTCTTCATCATCTGTCAGTGCTATTACTGATTCAGGTAAATCCAATGCATGTCTTATTTCTTCATCCTCCAAATGAGTCATTGATTCTGGTGCCACGGACCATATGACAGGTAACTCACATCTCTTTTCCACTTTTCAATCTCATTCATCCACTCCAACCGTTACTTTAGCTGATGGGTCACTATCTTGCGTCCGTGGGTCTGGCACTATCAATCCCACCCCTTCACTTCCTTTGTCATCTGTACTACATTTACCTAATTTGTCGTTTAATTTGGTCTCAGTTAGTCAACTAACTCAAAATCTCAATTGTTCTGTATCATTTTTCCCTGATCATTGTTTATTTCAGGATCTTACGACGAAGAAGATTATTGGTAAAGGACATGAGTCTGGAGGTCTGTACATTCTTGACACATCATTTTCAACCTCCATTGCTTGTTCAAGTGTGAGTTCAGCTTTTATGGATCATTGCCGATTGGGACATCCATCTCTCCCTTCGTTTAAATAAATCTGTCCAGAATATTGTAACGAGTTTTCAATAAATTGTGAGTCATGTCAGTTTGCAAAACATTGTCGTATTAGTTTAAGTCCTCGAGTCAATAAACGAGCTATTGCTCCCTTTGAACTAGTCCATTCTGATTTTGGGGGCCCTGTCCTGTTCTGTCCAAACCTGGATTTCGGTATTTTGTTACCTTCGTGGATGACTATTCTCGTGTAACATGGTTATATCTAATGAAAAATCGTTCAGAGTTGTTTTCTATATTTTGTGAATTTTGCTCCGAGATTAAAAATCAGTTCAATGTTTCAATTCGTACATTGTGAAGTGATAATGCCAAAGAATATACCTCTACTATGTTTCAATCTTACATGATTCAAAATGGCATACTTCATGAAACATCTTGTGTAGATAATCCATCCCAAAATGGTGTTGCAGAACGTAAAAACAGACATCTTCTAGAAACTGCAAGGGCCCTTTTATTTCAAATGAACGTCCCTAAACTATATTGGGCTGATGCTGTTTCTACAGCCTGTTTTTTGATTAATTGCATGCCATCATCTGTTCTTAATGGTGAAATCCCTTACAAAATTCTTTTTCCAAATAAGCCATTGTATCCTGTAGAGCCTAAAATATTTGGCAGTACTTGTTTTGTCCGTGATGTTCGTAAACATCTGAGCAAATTAGATCCTAAGTCAGTAAAGTGTGTCTTTCTTGGTTATCCTCGTCTCCAAAAAGGTTATAGATATTATTGTCCGAGTCTAAACAAGTACCTGGTCTTAATTGATGTTACCTTTATGGAAGATACTTCTTATTTTTTTTCATCACCTCGTGCTAATTTTGAGGGGGATGATGATAATTTGTT
Organism: Kitagawia praeruptora; assembly: GCA_037693485.1. Classification (NCBI taxonomy): domain Eukaryota; kingdom Viridiplantae; phylum Streptophyta; class Magnoliopsida; order Apiales; family Apiaceae; genus Kitagawia; species Kitagawia praeruptora. Next base: position 86,921,386 of record CM075351.1, on the reverse strand, counting down.
GGTCTACTCTATCACATCCTCTGAACATATCTCAAAACCAGCTCTTGGTCCTACTGTTAGGAATAATTCATAAGTTGTGATGTTAAGAATAGAATTTACGCATTATACTTCTTGTAATCCTGATCTTATAAAGGATTTAGCACTGTATATAGGATTTATGTGTAAGACAGTTATCTGTATAGTTTAGTCAGGAATGAACAGTGTATCGGAGACTACATGTCAGGAGTAAAGAGCAAATCCTGATGACGGTCTAATACTGATGATGATCAGATACTGATGCAAGATGCAATCCTGATATCAGTCTTGTTACTGATGATGTCATTATGGATGCTACAGAAACTGGCAAGTGCTATAAAACAGGATCGTTGTTTGAAGAACAAGCAAGAAGATATTATGAAGGAAAGAGTTTTCTATTGATGGAAACTATCGACTAGAAGGCAGAACATTGTCATGTATAGATTATATCTTTCTGTTATTAGTTGATAGGTAGCATTATAAATACTCTCTCAATATCATTGTAAAAAGAGTCGAACAAGCGTGTGTTGTGAGTTCGTGTGCGTAGCTCTGTATAAGGTTTGTATTCGAGAGTTCGAAACAAACAGAGAGAGATTTGTATTGTCAGCAGCTGCTAAAGGTATTGTACACCTTTGGTAGAGTTTGTATTTGATCTTATTAATACAAACAGAGTTTGATTCATTCGTTTATTCTTGTTCAAATAATCAAGCAAAAATCAGACACGATTATATAACTTGTATTCAACCCCCCCTTCTACAAGTTATTCGAGTTAACAATTGGTATCAGAGCGGGTTGATTTCGAATAATCATAAAGATCTGCAATCATGTCTGGTTACAAGGATGGGAATACTAAGATTCCTATGCTCAAGAGAAACGAATATACTCTATGGGAAGTAAAGATGTTGCATCATCTGGAAGCAACAGATCCTGATTATCTTGACAGAATCAGAGATGAACCTTTTGTTCCAACAAAAGTCGTTGGACAAGCAACTGTTGATGGTGTGGTTGTTCCAGAACATACAGCAGAGAAGCCAAAATCTGAATGGTCAGATAAGGACAAGGAGAATGTTCTTAAAGATGCTAAAGTGAGAAACATATTATTCAACAGTCTTGATTCTATTCTCACTAACTATGTTCTCTCTTGTAAAACTGCTAAGGATATATGGGACAATCTTAAGGTTCACTGTGAAGGAACTAAGCCTGTCAGGAAGAATATGAGGACATTACTTATACAACAGTATGAGTACTTTGAATCCAAGTCTGGTGAGTCACTTACTGATACCTTTGATAGGTTTACAAAACTCATCAATGAGATGGCCATGCATGGTAAATATTATGACTTGGAGGATATGAATACAAAGTTCATGAAAGCTTTGCCTGATTTCTACAATGAGAAGATATCTGCGATTGAGGAAGCTAATGATCTGGATGAGATTTCATTAGAGGCAGTATATGGAAAATTGAGAGCTTATGAACTTGACAAGCAGCAGAAGAAGAGCAGGAGTGAAGGAAAGATGAAGACTGTTGCACTTACTGCTCAATCTGAAGTAAAGAAGCTTCCTGAAGAACAGCATGAAGAGATTGCTGTAAAGAATTCAAGGAAGAAGAAAAGCAAAGAAAGTTCTGAGTCAGAGACTACTGATATGGACTCTAACAACAATGATTCTGAATCTGAGATGCAGGAACTCTTTGCTATGTTTGCTAAAGCTTTCAAGAAAGGCAGATTTAACAGGAGAAGATTTAGCAAAGGACCTTTTCAAAAGAAGGAGGAGAAGAAGAGTGACAAAGGCAAAAGTACAATTGTCAAGCTTGATAAGGCCAAGATCAAGTGCTTTAACTGCAGCGAGCTTGGACACTTTGCTAGTAAGTGTAAGAAGCCTAGGAATTCAGGAAAGGGTAATGCACTTATGGTCACACAGAAGGATTGGGCTGATTCCAGTGATTCTGAAGATGAATTGGATTATGACAACATTGCATTGATGGCAAATAGTTCAGACAAACCTGGATCTCCAAAGAAAACTTCTCCATCCTCTGTTAAGGTATCACTTCACTCTCTTGATTCATTTGATAGCTTAAATTTTGATGAAATTAGATCTATCCATGCTGAGTTTAAGAATCTTATGACTAATTTTAGAATTCTTACTTGTGAAAGAGATGAACTTAAGGTTAAGAATGATAAATTAGTTGATAGAAATAATTTTCTTGAATCTGAATTAATTCAAATGGAAGAATACAAGTTAAGTTCTGATAAAGCTAAGCATGATTATAGTGTTATTCTTGAGGCTTATGACTATGTCAGAAAAGAACTAGAAGAAGAGAGAGATGTGATTAAGACCATTAACAATTCCAGTAAAAAGAATATAGAAATCTTTAAAAGTGGAATTCGTGGTAAGGTTAATGGTTTAGGTTTTGATAAGGCTAGACAAGAAGAAAAAGTAGCTATTGTCAATGATGATAGTAAAATAGAAGCTAACACATCTAAATCTGAAGGTAAGAAAATTGTTTCTGAACCTAATCATGTTAAATTTGTTGATTCAAAAGGTACCCCTGTTGTACACAAAAGGATTAACAATAGTATTTCAGATGAGAAAGTGTTAGAGAAACCTAAGAATGTAAACATAGGGTTTCTGTCTAAGTCTCAGTTGAAACAGAGATTAGATAGTCTTTCAGAGTCTAGCAAGATCAAAAGAAATAGGAATGGAAAAGAAGGTATTAACAAAGAGAATAATTACAAGAATGTACCTGATGCACCTAGGAAGAAATGCTATAAGTGTGGAAATCATAATCATTTGGTCCTAGACTGTAATCAAAAACCTTCTTGGAAAACTGAGTCCAGATTCCCCAAGACTCAGACAATTCAATACCAACCACAAAAAGCTTGTTATCATTGTGGTAGTTTACTTCATTCCATTTACATGTGTAGAGAATATCATGAACTGTATTATGACTATTATTCCTTGAAATCTGAAACTCCTAGTCACAAACAGTTTGTGAAATTAGAGTCTAAAGTTGACTCTACAACAGGTAAAGTAAAAGCAAAATCTTCAAAGCCTGTCATTTCTAAATCTAGTAAGAAAGGATCCAATCAAAGTTGGGTCCTAAAAAATTCTAACTAGTTACTTTTTGTTTGCAGGGCACAGGAAAGAAGCATTCAATTATCTTGGACAGTGGATGCTCTGGACATATGACTGGAAAGAAGTCCCTGCTTACAAAGTTTGAGAGGAAAGCTGGCCCAGTAATATCTTTTGGAGATGGCAACAAAGGAGAAACTCTGGGATATGGCTCAATTGTTTTGGGGAATGTCATCATAGAAAATGTAGCACTGGTTGAAGGCTTGAAACATACTCTTTTAAGCATAAGTCAACTGGGTGATAAAGGTTACAAATCAATCTTTGACAGAGAAGGATGCAAAATCTTGAATATGCAGAATGGAGACATTGTTCTAACTGGTCAAAGACATGGTAACATATATGAAGCCAGCTTAAGTGATACATCTAAAGGAATTGTTAGATGTCTCTACAGCAAAGCAACAAGTGATGAAAGCTGGAATTGGCACAAGAAGCTCTCACATCTTAATTTCAAGAAGCTTAATCAACTTCTTAAGCACAATTTGGTGAGAGGCCTACCTCAGGCAAATTTTGTGCAAGATGGACTTTGTGATGCATGTCAGCTTGGAAAGCAAAGAAGAACCACTTTCAAGAGCAAAACTGAAAATTCAATTACTGAACCATTTCACATGCTACATCTTGATCTGTTTGGTCCAGTAAACATTATGTCTATCAGCAAGAAAAGATATGCTCTAGTAATAGTGGATGATTTCACAAGGTTCACATGGGTGTTCTTTCTACACAAGAAGGATGAAGCTCCTCAGCAAATCATTGAACTTATCAAGAATATTCATAATAACTCTGAGTACAAAGTCAAAGTACTTAGAAGTGACAATGGTACAGAATTCAAGAATTCTACGATGGAGGGGTTTTGTGCAGACAATGGAATCACTCAACAGTTTTCTGCACCTGGTACACCTCAACAGAATGGTGTAGTGGAAAGAAAGAACAGGACTCTCATAGAGGCAGCAAGAACCATGCTTGCAGATGCAAAGCTTCCAACCTATTTTTGGGCAGAGGCCATTAACACTGCATGTTTCACTCAAAATTGTACCTTGGTAAATAGTCATGGAAAAACTCCCTATGAGATGATCAAAGGAAAGAAACCAAGTGTGAAATACTTTCACATCTTTGGATGCAAATGCTATGTCCTAAAAGTTCATCCAGAACAACTTGGAAAATTTGAAGCCAAATCAGATGAAGCAATTTTTCTAGGATATTCAGCATCTAAGGCCTTCAAAGTTTATAATCTCAGAACTCACATTGTTATGGAATCAATTCATGTTGCATTTGATGATAAGAAATTTGGAATTCTGCAAACTGATGAAAGCCATGACAAATTGGAATTTGAAAATCTGAAGAATTCTGAGATACTCTCCAGTGATGATGAAGGTTCTCAAGAAGGAATTTCTATTGCTTCTCAAAGGAATGCTACTATTGAGGGGGAGCAAATAAATCAAAGAGAACACAGAGATCATCAGGAGCAGACTAGCCTTTCAGAGTCTATTCCATCAGGAATTGACGTTTCAGAGTCTACTCCATCAGGAACTGATCTTTCAGAGTCTACTGAGGAAATATCAGTAACTAGCAGCAATATGGAATCTAATGATTCTATTGATCAAAGGAGAGTTTTTGAAGGTAGAGAGAATTCTTCTACAAGAGATACCACTAACTTAGGGGGAGAGACTAGTAAAGTTAATCTACCACCTGTTAGAAAATGGACAAAGGATCATACTGAAGATTTGATTATTGGTGATCCTAACAGTGGTGTTCGAACTAGAAGATCAATTCAAAATGAATGCTTGTATAGTTGCTTTCTCTCAAAAAATGAACCTAAGAAGGTTGAAGAAGCCTTACAGGATCCTGATTGGGTAATTGCAATGCAGGAGGAATTAAATGAGTTTGAGAGAAACAAAGTCTGGAAACTGGTACCAAGACCTAAAGATAGATCTATTGTTGGTGCAAGATGGGTTTTCAGAAACAAGCTAGATGAATCTGGTATGATTGTAAGAAACAAGGCTAGACTGGTGGCCAAGGGTTATTCTCAGGAAGAAGGCATTGATTATGATGAGACCTTTGCACCTGTAGCAAGATTGGAAGCAATCAGAATGTTTCTTGCATTTGCAGCTCATTCAAAATTCAAGGTATACCAGATGGATGTAAAGAGTGCTTTTCTAAATGGCAAACTTGATGAGGAAGTGTATGTGGAACAGCCACCTGGATTTGTTGATCCAAAGTTTCCAAATCATGTCTACAAACTTGACAAGGCACTCTATGGACTAAAGCAAGCACCAAGAGCATGGTATGAGACTTTGTCTAAATTTCTTCTTGAAAATGGCTTCACAAGAGGTACAATTGACAAAACTCTATTCTTTAGAAAGATAAAAGGTGAATTGCTTTTAGTTCAAGTTTATGTTGATGATATTATTTTTGGTTCTACTAATGAAAAGTTGTGTGCTAAGTTTAGCAAACTTATGCAGTCTAAGTATCAGATGAGCATGATGGGTGAATTAAATTATTTCTTAGGCTTGCAGGTCAAACAGACTGAGACTGGTATTTTCATTAATCAGTCAAAGTATATCAAAGATCTTTTAAGAAGGTTTGACTTTCAAGACTGTGTAGTTGCAAAAACACCCATGGCAACAGCCACTAAACTAGACTCTGATCCTAAGGGGAAGAGTGTGGATAATACTAGTTATAGAGGCATGATAGGCTCATTGTTATATCTAACTGCAAGTAGGCCAGATATAATGTTTTCTACCTGTTTATGTGCTAGATTCCAAAGTGATCCTAAGGAATCTCATTTAATTGCTGTAAAGAGAATTTTTAGATATCTCAAAGGAACTCCAAATCTTGGTTTGTGGTATCCTAGAGAATCTGATTTCTTTCTAATTGGCTATTCAGACTCTGATTATGCAGGGTGTAAAATAGACAGGAAAAGCACTACAGGTACATGTCAATTTTTGGGAAACAGATTGATTTCTTGGGCAAGCAAGAAGCAACAATCTGTCTCAACCTCAACTGCAGAAGCTGAGTACATAGCAGCAGGCAGTTGTTGTGCACAGCTCCTTTGGATAAGAAATCAGTTGATGGATTATGGTATGACACTTAGTAATATTCCTATGTTTTGTGATAATACTAGTGCTATTAAAATTGCAGAAAATCAAGTTCAACATTCAAGGACTAAGCACATTGATGTCAGGTATCATTTTATTAGAGAATGTGACAGCCCCAAATCCGGGGTCATAAATCTGGGCCATCACGGACCAATTTCCATTCAATATCAATATCCCTTGGGACTTTTTTTTTTTAATGATTAAACAGTTGACCCCACACTAATACACACTCACACCAGTCATATGCTCAGAGAACAACATTTACCATAACAAAAGTTTAGAGTTGAAAGTTAAAAGAGTTATTACAAGCCAGGATCATACTTAAGTACATTGTTGAATAACACTTCGACATGAAGTGTTTCAACAACCAAAAGTTTATTACATGCCTTCATACTTAATTATACATAAGCCCTTGGAACCCATCCGCCTCATCACTACCTCCGGAATCGATGCTAACGAGCTCTCAGAAGGTCGCCTTCCCCCTACCCTCTTGCGGGGCGTTCTGCGCAGTATCGGCATACCTAGCTGTATATAGATAAGTAGCAAGAGTGAGCTATAATAGCTCAGCAAGATAATATTGTAAACTAGAATTTAAAATATAACCAAGTATACATATATTTACATATGTAAGTGGTAACCAATTATGAACTTTAGGGGAGAATAAAACTCTTATTTAATAATACATCATCCACTTAATATTATAAGAAAGAAATCTAGGATAATACAGTATCAGTTTCTCTTCTTAATAATATACAATCAATATGACCTTTCCATGTAATATTCCAAGGTAATATGAATACTTGAATAAATCTCTCACTATCACCTTATCATTTCCTTCTTATGCAACAATTTATAAATTAATATAAAATCAGTTTCTCTTCATCTATAATAACAATTCTATCTTTCATATCATTTTCTCTTTTCAGTATACCAATCTGACTTTATCATTGATTCTTTATTCAAATATTTTGGGGGTTTTCACTGTTGCCGAATACGTGAGGCACGATGATCAGTCGCCCTCCGTATCCGTCCCTTTTTACTACCGGTAGAAGGAGGAAGGTACACCACTACATCCCCCTGGAGGAAGGTACACCACTACATCCTCCATCGGCAACTCTTGGGCTGAATTAAAATATTGATTGCTGGACTGTGCAGCACACAGCCTCTTACGCTTTTTGGTTGCTATCCCCCTTTTTGTCAAATCGTTATTCCATTCACAAAATATCATTCCACATTTCCATTTTCTCGCTTTCATTTCCATATGTCATTCACTCATCTCATTTCCATTCTCGCACATTACTTCTATAAAATATATATATAACATAATACTTTGATTATGATTCAGACATCTCTTTTATATTCAAGAATTCAAATATGCTTTTATATTCATAAAACCTTTCCGTCTATTTTAAGAGTAGTAAATAATAATCAAATAATATTTATTCAACCACTAACACTAAAAAGAATATTTATAATATAGCATCATAAACCATATAACCCTAGATAACAACTGATACCATTCTCTTTCATATCTCTTTCTCTCTAGAGCATATTCGCTCCATTCGTAATCATCTCTATGTTCATATTTCAGAAAACATATCCATCTCTCTTTAACTTTCCACAATCAAGATAATATATTCTTTGCAATATAGCAACAAAAGCATCACATATACATAAATATTCCATGATATCATTATTATTCCGAAGATAAATAATTTTTAAAGTAGGGATAGAAGGATCTTGCCTCGGTTCCTGTATCCTGATAGTAAGGCTGGTCCCTCTTCCGGAGTTTCTATAAACACAAAAGGACCGTCATTAGAATATCACATCTCTTACTCACTACACTCTTGTATAACATTAATCTTGATACTTTAATATATGCCTAACGTATCACTATTACCCCAAAGGTTCAAGAACTTAACCATTTATAAACTACATCGAAGTTTCAGGGGTTTTCACCATTTTCCCTAACGACCACACTTAACTGTAAAAATCCCCATAAATTATAGATTTCGACTTTTACTACAAGGTCAACTGGTAATGTCTCTTTGACTACCCTACCATATTATCCCAAAGTTTCATAATTTTTAAAAATGTCTAAGTAGGTTGATCATAGCCTCAAAGTTGATACAATTACGGTTTCTCGGTTTTCGAACACCTTTCACTAAAACTGACTTTTCTCCTAAACCGTTCATCAGATTTTAACGCACCTTATATCGAAACGATCTATGAACCAAGCTCTATCATTTCATGGTCAATTGGTAACCTAGGCAGTGAGGTACCGTACGAATGCAGGGATCACAAAACAGGGCAGATTTCGTTCTAACGAAAATCGGACATTATAACGGCTATATTTTCATACTTTCCAAAAATCCAACCCTTCCAAATCAATCACCAAACACAATAATCATCACCTACACCATGTGGTCTTCATTACCAGCCATGGTTACAATCCCAAACACTTCCATATTTAACTCAAACCACTTACAAACACATATAACATCATAATCTTAATCTTTATACCACTTAATCACTAAACCAAACAATATCCATCATAAATATAAAAAGGGCAAGCATATTTATACCTTCTTGAAGCTTTAACAACACTTAATAATCCTTAGCTAGCCCTTAAACAACCTTACAATAGCTTGTATAGTCTAAAGAAATCATAAAACACAAGTTAGTTCTTGAAATCTACTATTCATCACTATTCATCATCAACTTCCATGATTTTATTACCTTATCAAATGATGTTGGTTGGCCTTGAAACTTTGTGGATGTCTTAATCTATCTTCCAAGAACCACCATGAATTATCTCTTGATTTGTTATGGGATAGAACTTGGGTTTTGGATTTTATTTTCTCCTTTTTCTTGGAAATAGCCGAATGGTGTAATGAGGGAGAAAGGAAGAGATTTTTGTGTTTTGTTTGATCTTATCTTGGCTAATTACTTGTTAACTTAGAGTCTTGTAGAAGCTTGCAAGATATTTGTGGTTAAAACCATGCTAAATTACTAATTTACCCCTTAAAACAAGTTAGTGGCATGTGACATCACCCTAATGACCTCATAATCTCTTTTCTTGTTTTTCTAAATATTATACTAATAATCTTGGATAATATAATGTGATATGTGTCCTTGTTATATTACTAATCTTGGTTGTTTGGTTTCCATACTCGTCTAATTGTGATTCGTTTCGAGTAAACCTCATTATCTCAGTGGTTTTGAAACCATTTACGAATCCAATTTCCCTTGGCATTCTCTTAACTTAATAATCCTTTGGTTTAACCTAAATTCACTAATTCCTCAATATATAATTCTTATAATGTTTCCATGCTCCTTAACATCTAATAGAAGCTTATTCGAAATCAAAATCCTCAAAATCCATGTTCAGGAATTTCTGGAATCTATCGTCATTTCGAGTCACTTATTTTCAATGTACAACACTGATATGGTTTCTGTTTACTCATTTTCCGTTTCCATTATGGAGTACTTTTATACCATTTCACTAAATCCTCGAAATTTACTATTCATGTGACCACTGTAGCATTACTGAAGTTAGGGTTATTACAGAGAACATATTGACAATGGTACTGTGGAACTTCATTTTGTTCCTACTGACAAACAGCTTGCAGATATTCTAACTAAACCACTTGATGAGACTACATTCAGTAGATTAGTAAGTGAGTTAGGAATGTTAAATTTTTAAATCTTTAACATCTGCAAATGTAGCAAGGTATGTTGTTTTTAGCTTATAGACTTGATATTCTTGTCAGGATCTATATTTGATTGTTAAATGCTTTAGCTATAACACTTTGCCTTGATAAATTTCAGTATGATAGACTTGTTAATAATCATCAGGATTAGATTTGTTATCAGGATGCTGACGTCATCAGTATTGTGTCAGTATCAGGATTATGAAATTTTTTTCAGATCCTGACGTTTACTATGTGTAGTAATCTAATTCTGTGATGTGTTAAGTCTATATCAGCAAGTCTTAATATTTGCATACTGATAATTTGTACATCATTCAATAATCAAAAGACAAGTAGATAACAAGAAATTGTATTTTCATTAATTGAAATCATTACATATATGGAAATGAAATACAACATCTTTTTGTCTAATTTCTACTGATAAGTCTATACTTGTCTATTGATATGAATTCTGAGGTACAGGACAAGGAGCATCTCAAGAAATCCATCAGGGGATTTGAACAGCTTCGTCTGCTCTTGGATTCCTTGTCTGGGCGACTTGAATGAGAGTAGTTAACTTAAATGAATAGCATCTCCATCAAGATCAACCTCATACTCTCGGCCAAATTCTTCATCCTCAAGTTTTGAGGAGGTTAGGGGAAGATTGTATCCAACAGATGGATGTTCTAGGAGAAACCTTTGGATATTATCGAAAACCAATCCATCCATGATTAGTTCAATGAGAAGAGTTGTCTTTTTAAAGAGATGATCAAGAACAGGATGTTCATCGATCAAGAGAGATCTAAAGAATGGATTTGAAGGAAATTTTGGTTTGAGAAGCATTGTTGAGAGGAAAAGAAATTGAAAGGTTTATGGAGAATGGCATAAGGCGTCTGTTTCTTTTAAAGAAAGACGTGAGAAGCTGAACAGTCACTTGGAAGTTTAATGAAGTCAGATGCTAATTATTGCGTGTGACTGTATTTCTTGTTTTCAAGGAATATTGAATATATCTAACCAATTGATTTTTGTTCAGATTAATTGTTTATTTCTTTTTCAGATAAAAGAAAAATGCCACGTGGAAACTCCATATTAAGTCTCTGGAACCAGGATGATATTGATCAGGATTTCATGTGTAACCATCAGGATTTGAAAATTATATTTTTAAATCACATTGCATTTTGTGACTATTTTGATGGGAAGTCAACAGGAAAAAGAAGCTGATCAGTATTGATGTTTATCTTGATAATACCCTGGTTTATTTCATGAAAATCAATTTTGGATTTTATTTTCCAAAAATCGTGGGTAACTGCACTTTTCAGGGACTGACACCTGTCAATCTATGTGTCAACGTGGGATAGTGGTCTGAAAGATTTGTGAAATATATTTGTTTTGACACTCTAATCGTGTAATTGCTTTCTCTAATTTTACATTCTCTAAAGCAAAAACACTCTTGAGTTTTCAAAATCACTAATCAATTTCAAGAATTTTTCAAGTTCTTTTCAGATCAAAAATGACAGCTCAAAGAAGATTACCTAAATCAGTAGCCTTCAAGTTTGGTGACTTCGATTTTATGACAAACAATCATGTAGCAGCTATCACCAACAAGGAAGGAGTGTCATCTGATTTTCATCCAATCATGGACTTTCTGGCAAATGGACCATTAAGTTATGCATTGACAGCATCTCCACAAATTAATCAAGCAGCTGTTTCACAAGCTTGGGAGAATGCTGAGGTAATTGATTCTACTCAGAGTCAATCAGGTAAGATTGTTCTACATTTAGGACAAGACTCATTTGATATTACTGAATCTGTTGTTAATTCAGTACTTCACTTACCTGTTAGTTTGATTTATGAGAATGTACCATCTGATGATAATGTAAGAACTATGTTGTCTGAATTAGGTTATAGTGGACCTCTAGACAACATGAGCCAGTTGAATAGGTCTTTTCTTAGAAAGGAATGGTCTTTTTACTTTGATCAAATTGCTAAATGTTTTACTGGTAAATGTAGTTCTTTTCAGCAAATTACTTCTGTTACATCACATATTGCTTATAGTTTGCTTTATGACAGAGTAATTAACATTGGTCACATTATCTTAAGTCAGATGAGTATTAAACTTGGGTCAAGAGATCAAAACAGGAAAATGGTTTATTATCATAGATTTATGCAAGTGTTTATTAACCATTTTATTCCTGATGTTGAAGCTAGATTTGGTAGAGAACATTGTGTTTCTTCTTATGAACAGCAAAAGAGAATTTTCTCTAACATTACAAAGAAGGACAATGAAAAGAATCTAGATGAAATACCTGCAATTCATTATCCACATCATTTTCAGGTAATTCTTAAAACTCATCTTCCTACTCTCTACAATTCTTCTTTCTTTTGTGGTGAAATGGCTCAGGAGTCTCAATTGGAGGAGAACCCACCTTTGTCTACCCAAGTAGCCCAAAACATCATAGTCTCTGAAACAATTCAAGAACCAAATTTTGATCCACAGCCAATTGTTTCAAAGAAACCAACCTCTGGTGTTTCTCAAAAGACATCAGTTGTAAGGAAGAGAAGATTTGTTGTGTCAAGTAGTAGTAATTCTAGTAAAGATGATGATGATTTAACTCTTGCTGAGAGAGCAGAATTGAAGGCTGCAATTCAACTTTCTTTGTTAGCACATAGAGATGAAAAACCTAGTCACAGCCAGGCTGTAGTCTCTCAAAAGGCTGTAGTTCTTAAAAAGGGAAAACAGTTACTGGATACTGTCTCTCAAAAGACTGTGTCTATTGAACAAAGATCTCATCCCAAGATCAATTCTGTGTCTACACCTCTTGAGTCTTCTCAGGATAAATCTTTTGCTCACTATACCAGGAGAACAAGGAGAAAGATTCAATTGTCACCTACACACACAGAGTCTAGTCCAACTAACATTATGCAGATTTCTACACATCAAGCTACATCTATGTCAGTATTTGACAAGAGAAATCTGGATATTGATTCTTCATGGGAAACTACATTATCATACAGACTGGCTATGAGACTAATTTCTCTCAAAGTGAAGTTGTCAAGGCCTGTTCTAGTTTTTTTGGTTGAAAGAGTACCAAAACTTTTATTTCCAGATGAATATGGACTTCTACATCAAAGACTTGACTTAATGAAGATGTATTTCTATGTATCTGTCAGAAGACAATTAGTCAAGAAATTTGGACTCTCGAAGCATGTTGCACTTCAATCACTTCATGCATATTTATTGGACAAGGATGTCATTATTGCAGATGCTTCAGCTCAAGGTGAACAACTGGAGGAAGTAGATAGAGAGAAGCAGTCAACAGAAGATGCTATTGCACCAGTGGTGAATAGTAGGAAAGATCAGATCACAGTCACTGTAACACAAGAACCATCTAGTCAGAGGTTGGATGACTCAGGAGCTGTGATAGCTGATGTTGAAAGGTCTTCTGTGATGACTGAGAATGCAAGTGAGATACCCTATGATATGGGAGGAATGACTTTGGTTGATTTTTCTGAAGATCAAACAAATTTTGTTCGGTCAGAGTCTATCCACCTTGAGGGTGTGTCTCAGCAAACAACACTTAAAGACGGTGATGTACTAACTATGGTGTCTAATGAAGTATTACTGAAGACATCAGAGTCTAGTAAAGAACCTGAAAGTGGTATACTGGAGCCTGTAGTCTCTGGAAGGAAAGAAGATGATTGTAAGGATTCAGAGACTATAGCAGCTCACTCCTTGGAGAAAACCTCAAGCCACATGCCAAATGAGGAACCCTCTCTCCATGTGAGTTCAGGTATAAAAACTCCTTCTAGCCCCTATTTTTCTGTAGGTCATGAGAGCACTTATCCAAATTTGAGTGATACACTTGAAAAGATGGACTTAGATCCACAAACAGAGAGGCTGGCTCCTGACCAGGCAAAAGGTGAGGTAGAAAGAGTGTTGACTTTAGTAAGTCAAAGTGAGAATGAGGGTATGGATGATCAACTCCATAGTGAGGGAGAGAAAATTAGGAAACCATCATTTGATTTCTGGGATCAGGTTTTTCCTGAATCTTGGTCTGAAAATTTAGGTATGGATGCTGGTACTTATTCATTCATCAAAATGTATCAGAAGAATGACCTAGCACATCATAATGCAAAGCCAGAAGTTAAAGCTCAGAAGCAAAAGGAGAGGCTTGCAGGAATAATTAACAGAAGAGGTGCAAGGATAAAGCAATCTCTTGATACATATGTACCAGATGAAGTTCCTAATGATCCTAGTGTTCCTTTGTATGTACTTCCAATATCAGCTAGAATTGAGACATCTACAGTCTCTGATCACTCTAAGGAGGAGTCAGGATTTGAAGATGTTAGTACACAGAATACTGGTGAAGGAGATGATGATCATGTTTCAGTTCCAGATCAGAAAGGTGAAGATGTTGATACTTCTAATCATGTTTTATTACTTGAATATCATACAACTCAAGCAACTTCTTCTACAAGACTTGAAGATACAGTTCTTTCTGATTCTGATTCTGAAGTTACTACAAGCACTTCCAACATTGAAGTTCATTCTGATGTTTTGAAAGATATTCAGAATTCTCAAATTGCTATGCAAACAAGACTTCAATCACTTGAAGATAACCAAGTCACAATTATGGAAAATCAAGCAGTTCTGATGAATATCATTTGTTCTGTTTCTGAGTCTCTTGGAATTAATGTTGCTGATGTCAAAAAGGGGGAGATAAAGATAAGACAACAACAACAACACTACCAGACTGGGGGAGATAAAGCTGGGGGAGATAAAGAGCAGACAAAGGGAAGTAAAAAGAAGAACTAGGAGTGACAGTGGTGAATCTCAGCTAGGAAGTGGTAAAGGAAGAGCAGCATTAATAGTTAAAATTCTTTCTTCTAAGTACTAGATAAACGTCTACATCTGGGAAGGAGGTACTTAACTTCATAATTCTACATTCATAAATTCTATTCTGGTTGTATTGTTATATGTTTTGACATCCACAACTTAGATTTATGCTTCAGATTTTAAAGCATAAATAGGGGGAGATTGTTAGGAATAATTCATAAGTTGTGATGTTAAGAATAGAATTTACGCATTATACTTCTTGTAATCCTGATCTTATAAAGGATTTAGCACTGTATATAGGATTTATGTGTAAGACAGTTATCTGTATAGTTTAGTCAGGAATGAACAGTGTATCGGAGACTACATGTCAGGAGCAAAGAGCAAATCCTGATGACGGTCTAATACTGATGATGATCAGATACTGATGCAAGATGCAATCCTGATATCAGTCTTGTTACTGATGATGTCATTATGGATGCTACAGAAACTGGCAAGTGCTATAAAACAGGATCGTTGTTTGAAGAACAAGCAAGAAGATATTATGAAGGAAAGAGTTTTCTATTGATGGAAACTATCGACTAGAAGGCAGAACATTGTCATGTATAGATTATATCTTTCTGTTATTAGTTGATAGGTAGCATTATAAATACTCTCTCAATATCATTGTAAAAAGAGTCGAACAAGCGTGTGTTGTGAGTTCGTGTGCGTAGCTCTGTATAAGGTTTGTATTCGAGAGTTCGAAACAAACAGAGAGAGATTTGTATTGTCAGCAGCTGCTAAAGGTATTGTACACCTTTGGTAGAGTTTATATTTGATCTTATTAATACAAACAGAGTTTGATTCATTCGTTTATTCTTGTTCAAATAATCAAGCAAAAATCAGACACGATTATATAACTTGTATTCAACCCCCCCTTCTACAAGTTATTCGAGTTAACACCTACTAAGCCTCCCATTATTCATGTTTACTCCCGACGTCCACCTCCAGGTTCATGTTCTCCACCTGTTCCTTCGTCAACAGATCCAGTCTTGAACGATGATCTTCCAATTGCATTGCGCAAAGGTAAACGTCAGTGTACTTATCCTATTTCTTCATTTGTTTCATATAATCGGTTGTCATCTTCTTCTTGTTCTTTTGTTGCTTCCCTTGATTCTATTTCGATTCCTAGAACTGTGCGTGAAGCTATATCACACCCTGGTTGGCATAATGCAATGATGGAGGAAATGAATGCTTTAGATGAAAATGGTACGTGGGACTTGGTAGACTTGCCTGCAGGTAAACAAGCTATAGGATGCAAATGGGTGTTCTCGGTTAAAGTCAATCCAGATGGATCAGTTTCTCGGCTAAAAGTGGTATTGTATATGCCAGTCATGGACATTCTCGTGTTGAATGTTTTACAGATGCAGATTGGGCAGGCTCCAAAATAGATAGACGGTCAACATCGGGCAACTGTGTATTTGTGGGAGGTAACATGGTTTCATGGAAGAGTAAGAAGCAAAATGTGGTCTCACGATCCAGCGCAGAATCAGAATACAGGGCAATGGCACAGGCAGTGTGTGAGGCAATGTGGATACATCAATTACTAATGGAAGTAGGAATTAAGACTTCAGTGCCAGCAACATTATGGTACAACAATCAAGTTGCTCTTCACATTGCATCAAATCCAGTGTTTCATGAGCGAACCAAACACATCGAAATTGATTGTCATTTTGTTCGTGAGAAAATTCAGCAAGGTCTGATTTCTACAGGATATGTGAAGACTGGAGAACAATTAGGAGACATCTTCACGAAAGCGTTAAATGGAACTCGGATCAATTATATTTGTGACAAGTTGGGCATGATTAATATCTATGCTCCACTTGAGGGGGAGTGTTAGCTATATATAAGATCAACTAAGCTGGCAATTAGATCAATTATCTAACAACCTATTAGTTATTAGTTATCCTTAATTGTAGGTTTTTTTTTGTCAGAAATAACTTACTCGTTCATAAATTGTATCGAAATACAATAAAACGTACATAAGGGATTTTTTCATTCAAGAAAGTTCACCATCTAACCCAAAAGGCACGCATGTTGCCTCCGGACGCTTAGATAATAAAACTTTCAAGTCTGAAAGGAAGAACCCCACAGAAGCAAGGCCTCGTTAAAACCCTCCAAGAGCAAAACACTGTGGTAAAAAAGCTCAAGGGGGAAAAAGAGTACCCTCCAAAAAATAGAAAATACATCATTTTACAACTTGCTTCTACACACAGAACTACTTGTTGCTTATGAGAGTCTCCACTGCCATCAGTTATCCCCACATACTAGCTTTACTAGTTTTCTTTTTTCCTGTCTCTTGGCTGCTCCATAATCGCTTAGACAATAAAGTTTTAAATAATGAGCAGGAAGACCTTATACTTCACACCTGAAAATGACATAACAGATTAAAACTGAAACACATTAGTAATAATAATAATAATAATAATAATAATAATAATAATAATAATAATAATAATAATAAATATCTAATCAAAGGGGACCCCTTTGATTAGATACAAATTTAAATAATCCACAATAAATCAAATAAAATATTATATTATATTTAATTTTCATAAAATTTACATTTAAAACTTAAAATACAAATAATTTGTAAATATGAATACTAGAATCCTTCCCCTCCAACATAATATATGTTGTGGAATAAAAACTAGGTTATGAATATTGCGGCTAGGGTTTAAGTATATTCAATGCAAAGGGTGGTTGAGCTTCGAGCTTTAATGGCTGCTTCTGCGTTCGAGACTTAATCGGTCCTCACAGAATGCCTACGTATCTATGTATTAAGAGAATCAAGCCAATAAAACGTAGTTCTGAGATGAGGGGTCTGACCCTTTATATAGGCTGAGAAGCCTTAGAATTGTATTAGGGTTAGGTGACTTGGTGGGTAAGTCAGCCTAGAGGAAAGTTCTAGACTCCTACCTTGTAGGAGTCTATTTCCTTGTATGAGTATGCGCCTCGGAGGCTACTCCTTGTAGAGATAATGTCCCTATCTGACACTTATTGCTGAGCTGTTTATTATCCCTAATATTAATTACGAAATTAATATTGTAAATAGGATTTGGGCCCATCTGGTGGGCCCCACGTTTGGACCATTCTAGGTCTAATTAATGCCACATTAAATGTGTCTTTAGGGCTTACTTCCAGCCCACATCATTTGCCCCCCAACTTCTAGGAAAACTGATCAGGTTTTCCTTGAAGTTATAAAGGCCTTAATTGAGACTTGGGTCAGGGTTCATTGCTCGTACGCGAGTATTTTCAACAATATCATCTTGGTGTAAAGCGTGGAGCGACCGACGCAATTTACGACGATGTTGAACGACACTAAGCGGTGTTAAATGGCACTAGACAGCGCTAATCAGCCTTAAACAATGTTTAAACAGCGTTAAACAATGTCGAATGGCATAAAACGGCACTAACGGCACTAATCGGCGCTAAACGGTGCTATACCGGCACTAAACGGTGCTAATCGGCACTAATCGGCACTAATCGGTGCTAACAGGCACTAAACGGTGCTAATCGGCACTAATCTGTGCTAATCGGCATTAAACGGTGCTAGCGGGGG
The DNA here is from genome assembly GCA_037693485.1 of Kitagawia praeruptora. Taxonomy (NCBI): domain Eukaryota; kingdom Viridiplantae; phylum Streptophyta; class Magnoliopsida; order Apiales; family Apiaceae; genus Kitagawia; species Kitagawia praeruptora. The sequence goes on along the minus strand of CM075351.1, from coordinate 86,903,021 downwards.
TCCGGGGGCGGCAGCCCCCGTGCGGGGTCCAAGGGGCGGCAGCCCCTGGCGGGGTCCAAGGGGCAGAGCCCCTGGCTGGGGTCAATTTTTATTTCTGAAGACTAGTACTATTCATAAATTATCGTTTCGGCTCGAAATTTTGCAAACCCGAGCTCAAATGGTGTTTTTCAGTGTTTTTTCGACCTCGAATGGACGAGCTCAGATGGTGTTGAAACGACCTCAAATTGGGAGTGAGGTCGCGAGAAATTTCTATTCTCTCTAGTTCATTTTCGAGCTCAGGTTCGCGATCTCAATTATAGGAGATACCGACCTCAAATTGGCTTCAAGTCGCATGACTTTTTCACGAGTTTCCGCTCTTTTTCGATCTCAAATTTACAATCTAGCCGTAGTATATTTTCGACCTCAACCCATCCTAATTAAGAACTCAAATAAGGTTCAAGTCGTTAGGGTTTTTATTGTTTTCCAGTTCATTTACGACCTGGGCTTTGCGACCTCGAGTCACGCCTTGGCGACTTCAGATGGGGATCCAAGGTCGTCCCATACGAGCTCATCATAATGTATTTTCGACTTCAAAAATCACCGACCTCGAGCATAATTTTTGTTTGCCATTGGCTTCTTGGGCCTTCTACGGGCTTTTAATGGTGGACCTTGTTTGGGTTTCCTTCTTTTGGGCCTAGGTCACAATGGGCCTTTACTTCCTAGATTTTCATGCTTAACAGACCTAGTATCCAACTGAAAGTTTATTGGGCCTCAAATCAAATTTGGGTCAATTCAGACCTTGGGTTTATAGTTGTCTCGGATGGATTTGAGATTAATGACGACCTCCTCAAGTTTGCCCTTCATAGCTAATCTTGGCCTTCATGGCTAATCTTGGCCTTCATGGCTAACTTGGCCTTCCACGTCGATGTTCTGGATCAGAGACTCGGGATCCCAAGTACATTTTTCAATTTCCAAATTGAGGTATTAACCTTTCTTGTTAGCTTTTCTGATAAGCGTTCTTAATCAACTACCAAAACATTTATCAAGTTGGGGGTGTTCTGGACCACCAATCACGTGGTTTCAGGTCAATAGGAGGTGTTTGCCATGCCTTGAAAGGTTTCGTGAACCTTGAATTCAAATTACTTGTTTCTTAGTTCTTGCCCCCCTTGCTTCATATGGTGGAGGTCTTGCTTCTCGGTTGATCATTCAAGAAGTTCCTTTGCCACTCAGCACTTGACTTCAAGCCTGGTGTGCCTTGGCTAGTTGTCACTACTCTATCTTGACTCTAGGTTTCAACTTGACTAACGACTCTTGATTCGAGCCATTAAACTCAGACGACAAGCTCGATTGGAGGCAGACAGCATTGTTGGCCATCAAGGCATTATCAAGGAGCCAACCAGCCTCAAGATGAGCTTTGATGGGGGTCTGTCTAGCAACTTCCAACGTCGATGGGCGCCAACAATTTGCGCTCTATAGTGGGGTCTCCAAGACCTGATAGTAAACACTTCTAGTGTAATTCTCGATTTCAGACGAGGCGAATTTGGACAAGGCATCGGCCGTTATACAAGTTGGTATTCCTCGAATCATACCATACCAACTGTGATTTTACAATTTTCAGATATTTCAACATCGTTTCATCTTTGGCTTTTAGAGCTCTACTCACTTGGGCTATCACCAGCCTTGAGTCTCCATAGACTTTAAGATTTTTGGCCCTCATGGCTAAAGACGAGCCTAGTCCGGCTTTCAAGGCTTTATACTCTGCCTCGTTATTGGTTGTCGAAAAATATTCAACTTCAAGGAACATTCAATCGCGAAGCCATCAGGGCTCTGTAGGACTATACAAGCACCACTTGATTTTGTTTTTGATGCCCTATCAAAATAGAGCACCCAATGTTTCTTCTAAACTTTATAAGTTCTCTCCCTCTTGGGGTGTCTCATCTTGCCCTTACTGGGGTGTTGTGCCTTCCTGCCCCCCGACTTCTTGGTTGTCAATGGTATATTCAACTAAGAAGTCAACGAGTACCTGTGCTTTAATTGCAATTCGAGGATTGTACGCGATATCAAAGTATCTGAGTTTTATCGCCCACTTAACTAGCCTTCGGGTTATGCAATATGTTTCTCAGTTGCTGGTCCGTCAGGATTTCAATCTTATGTGCCTGGAAGTACGATCGTAGCTTCCTCGAGGCTGTTACCAATGCCAAAGCACACTTCTTAATGGGAGAATAATTTAACTCAGCTGCATGCAACATCTTGCTCACATAGTAGATAGGCTTCTGAACCTTGTTATCCTTTCGAATGAGGATGGCACTCAATGCTTGTTCAGATATTTCAATGTTGGCATTCTGGATTGAGGGTCCAAAATTTCAGATTGGTTTTCAAGCTTTGACTTGAAGTTTCAACCATTGGATCTTATCTGTAGGTTCATGACCCCTTCAAGTTTGGCCTTCATAGCTATCTCATGGCCTTCATGGCTAATAACTCGTGTTCCTCATCCTAGGATTCGAGGTTAACGTTTACATGTTCATCGTTAGTGTTCATATGTCGACTACCAAGTATTCACGACCTTTCTTTTGGATTGATGTCAAACTAAAGGTCTTTAGGATCCCTTACTTGACTTCATGTCTTTCACGGCTTGTCTCGAATCTTAGTTCTGATTTCAGGGTTTTCAAACCTATCTTTGCTTCTTGTTTTTTATCCGGGGTCCTTCAAGGACTTAAACTCTTAGTAACTCTCGACCCTTCAGGGTTTTTATTTATGCGTTTGTTTGTTTCCATTCGTGTATTTTTTTATTTTCGGTACTTGGTCATCTTTGACTTACACACATCAGGTGTTAGGTACATAAATAAAATCACATAATCAATGAATGGAAAACAAACTTGCATTAATAACTTGAGATGGGTTCAACCCTTACATAGAATACTACTGTCCTACTCGGAGCAACATGCACTGCGATGGTTTCATCGAACCTTATTTCTACTTCTACTAGATAAAATATGAAGCTAAAAACTACTAGGATAATTTGAACCCATCGGGGCTTTGTAAGACTAGGCTTGCACCACTTGATTTTACTTTTGATGCTCCAATAAAATAGAGCACTCACTACTCCTTCTGGTCACCTCATTCTTATTCTGAAGTTCACTTACAGCTTGGGGTACAATCTCCTGCCCCTCGATTTCTTGATGTTCCTTATCACTACAAACGTCCATGTCTTCAATCGGAAGGACCTGCCCCCCGACTCCATCAGGCCTTAACGCGGCTACATAACAGCTCCTAGCCATTTTCTGGTCACCTTTTTGTTCTCCTACACCATTCCTGTTTGGAAACTTGATCTTCATGTGATAGGTTGAGGCCACAGCCTTAAAAGCATGGAGTCCAGTCCTCCCGAGGATGGCATTGTAGGTGGAAGACGCTTTGATAACCAAAAAGTTCAGCATCTGAGTGGCCTCTGTTGGCTTCTATCCGATGGTGACGGGCAACAAAATAGTTCCCTCAACTTTAGTCTCTACTCCGCTGAATCCATATATAGGCATGTTAGATAGGGTCAACTGAGAGTCGTTGTATCCCATTTTCACGAATGCATCATAGAACAAAATGTCCACTGAAGCTCCATTGTCTATCAAGACTCACTTCACCTCTGAATTCCCAATCATGGGTGTTATGACCAGCGGGTCATCATGGGGGAACTTCACCCCTTCAAGGTCTGAATCATCAAATTCGATTGTTATTTCGGTTTTTGCACGCTTTGGTGTCTCTCCGACAATATGCATCACTTCTCGGGCATAAGCCTTCCGAGAGTTCCTAGTCGTCCCGGCCGCAGTCGGGCCTCCTGAGATCATGTTGATCACTGGCCCTAGGGGCTGTGGGGTGCGATCCCGATCGTCGTCGTTCCTATCATACTCTCTTCTCTGATTACCACGATCTTCACCCTTAGTGAAGTGGCCCAACTTCCCTTTACGGATCAAGAACTCGATCTCATCTTTGAGTTGCTTACAATCATCAGTGTCATGCCCTACATCCTTGTGGAATCTGCAATACTGATTTTTGTTCCTCTTTGTGGGATCACCCCTGAGTGGCTTCGGCCATCGGAAATCCTTATCCTTCTCAATGTCCAATAGGATTCAACTCCTGGGAGTGTTCAACCTTGCATACTCAGTGAACCTTGGTCCTTGGCTCTTCTTAGGGGCAGAGTCGGAGTCCTCACTAGTTCGGGGATACTTGTCCCTAGCATCATATTCCTGGTCATCATACTCCTGGTCTTGCCTTCGCTTCTTGGAGTTCCCGTTGCCTCCATTGCCCAACGTGGCTTCCTTCTTCATGCTATCCTCAGCCTTAATGTACTTATCAGCCCTTCATTGGAGCTCATCCATGTTCTCAGGGGGATGTTTTGCCAGTGACCTCTTAAAAAAGAGATCCGTGGTTCCATGCTGCAGGGCTACCATAGCCACCTTATTTTCCAAATCAGTGATGTTTAGGGTCTCCTTAGTGAATCGCTTGAGATAATCTCTCAGGTTCTCGTTCTTCCCCTGTACTACATACATAAGGGATGCAGAGCTTTTCTCATGAATTCTTCCGCTAATGAATTGACTGACAAAAGCGGTACTCAATTCCTTAAAAGAGCTAATTGAATTTGGAGGTAGACGGCTAAACCAACGTTGCGCCATGCCTGACAGGGTTTGGGGGAACGCCCTACACTTAAGGGCATCGTTAGCGGGCTGCAATAACAATGCGCTCGTAAACGTTCTCACATGAGTTGCGGGATCCCCCGTTCCATCATAAGCTTTTATTGTGGGCATCTTAAACTTTTGGGAGATATGCGCGTTCATCACCTCCTCAGTGAACGGAGGGGTCGGATCATCGAGATCTCCTTGTGGCATCAAGTCTTTGGGGTTACTCTTGGGGAGTTCCACCCTTGTAGTCCCTCTGGTTGGGGCTTCAGCCCTTCGACGTCTCCTTGAAGACCTCTCCAAATCTATGAAGGGAATCCCTCCTGAAGTCGGAGGAGGTCGAGTCTGATTAGGGTTCTGTCTTTCTTGCTCCCTTGCTTGGTCGTCCTTCAGCTTCTGAATCTCAGCTTCTGAATCTCAGCTTCATAAGCCTTAATTCTTTCTGCGATTGTTAAAGGACCATCACGGTTTGCTGGATTCCTCCTCATAGGTTCCTTACTAGCGCGTCGCCTCCTTGGGGCTTCGTCTCGATCATCGTCTTCAGACGACGAATCGTCAGTATAGGGGCCAGAGTAGTCAAGATACTCTCGATCTTGGATCTGCAAGGCATGACCACTGGGTCCAGGAAGGTAGTTAGGCAGGCCATACATCGGGTTAGTACTCACGGGGAGATCCGTAGTATGGATCTGTACCCCTGGTGGTGGGCGACTGGGATCAACTAGAGGAGAAACCAGCGTCTGGAGGGCGCTGGTTCCTTGACCAGGATGGATGACCAAAGGCAACGTCCCCTCAGCATGGGAATTCGTCCCTAGAGGTTGAGAAACCTGAGTTTGAGTAATCACCCCTGTGGCTGGGGGTATTTGTTCAGTAACAGGCGGAGCAGAGCTTAGAGGTAGAGCCTCGGTAACGATCGGCTCGGTAGTGCTTGGTGCTGTTCTTCGTGTTTGAACCATGGTTGATGTCTTTTTCCCACAGACGGCGCCAAATGTTGTGGAATAAAAACTAGGTTATGAATATTGCGGCTAGGGTTTAAGTATATTCAATGCAAAGGGTGGTTGAGCTTCGAGCTTTAATGGCTGCTTCTGCGTTCGAGACTTAATCGGTCCTCACAGAATGCCTACGTATCTCTGTATTAAGAGAATCAAGCCAATAAAACGTAGTTCTGAGATGAGGGGTCTGACCCTTTATATAGGCTGAGAAGCCTTAGAATTGTATTAGGGTTAGGTGACTTGGTGGGTAAGTCAGCCTAGAGGAAAGTTCTAGACTCCTACCTTGTAGGAGTCTATTTCCTTGTATGAGTATGCGCCTCGGAGGCTACTCCTTGTAGAGATAATGTCCCTATCTGACACTTATTGCTGAGCTGTTTATTATCCCTAATATTAATTACGAAATTAATATTGTAAATAGGATTTGGGCCCATCTGGTGGGCCCCACGTTTGGACCATTCTAGGTCTAATTAATGCCACATTAAATGTGTCTTTAGGGCTTACTTCCAGCCCACATCAATATACATTAGATAAAATAAATATAAGTCAGAAGTAAAAAATATTGAAAGCCAATAATTTTCAATTTAAACTATTTAATTAAATAAATAATAAATATGCGCCTATATAACTTATGCTCAATAAAATTCCTAACACAAGAAAGTATTATTACATAATTTAAAAATAACCAAAACTTAGTTAAATATGCCAACTCTAAAAATACCAATAATAGCACATCTTAAATATTAATATCATAACTGAAAAAATAAATTTTAAAATAAATTGTGGAATAAACAAGCCATCAAAATGGCACATCATTACCTCTTAAAGGTCCAAAATCTACGCCATCAATCATGGCCACCCATAAATGGTACAAAAACTTAAAATACTTTTAAAAATTAAAAGTCATCGATAACTAACCATAACACCTTCTCTAATTAAATGATTCACTAATTTGATTATCAATAAAAATAGAGAATTTGTATAATATGTCCCAAATTAATAGATCACTTTACCAATATGTCCCATCATATTGATTTATTAATTATATATCCCATTATCAGTTTTTAAGTTTTATAGTGACCAATATACCCTTTTTTATTAATTAATTACTATTAGTATACTACAATTTTTAAATTTTAATAAGTAAAAAAAAATATTTTTTATATTTTTTAGTACAGGACCCGCCAGGATCGCTTTTGTTAATTTAACCATAAAATAAATATTTTTATTGTTTTTTTACTTACACAGGCCCCGCCAGGGGCACCCTAGCTTAACCAAATAAAATATTAAAATTATTATTTAAATTAATCAAATCATGTATTTATGAGACATTATATTTTAAAATGAATTTAATTAAAAAGGATATAATGGTCCTTTTCTATTAAAATTTGAATGAAAAACTAATTTTAGGATAGAATTGAAATTTCAAATATATATAGGACATATTTACAAATCATGTTTTAAAATGGGACATATTATTAAAAAACCCATAAAAATATAGAAAATGATAATAATTCTCTGATTAGTCAAACACTATTTATGGATAATACAAATCACATTTATTACAATCAAACTAATTAAAGAAAATTAAAACTAATCATTTAAAAGAAACCGAAGAAAAAAATACATTCCAATTTTACAAAATTAAAACTTAAATCATGCCTAAAATTAGTTCACAACCTTAAATTAATAGCCAAGAAAAGAAACTAATTAAATCAGGCACCGCCACCACCACCGCCACACCGTCACCGCCACACCGTTGCCACAAATCTTAAAACTAACATCTAAAACGAATTAACCTAGAAACCCCATTCAAGAAAAAACCCAAAAATAGAAAAACATACCAAAAAGCAATGTAATTAAAGAATACTTTGGCAGAAACCATGATTACAATGGAGGCAGCAACACACAAAACTAACCAATCCTCAACAACAATCCACTCACCATTCCAGGAACTTTTAATTGTAAAAAGGCTCAATGATAGAAATCAACATTCACAAGTATTAATAAATCATTTAAATTGGGATCCACACAACAAGAACCAATAAAAGAAAAAACCATTACTAAAAATATTGTTTGCAGCATACCCTTATCATATAACATCACAAAGAGTAGATATGAACATGAAAAATTCATTCTTGTGTGAGAGAACTGCATTAGTCCTTTAAGTATGTGTAGCTCACAAATTCTATCTATCTTATTTCCCACTCAACAAAATAAACATAAACAATCACATAGCAACGAAAACATACAAAACCGAAAAGTGAAGAGATGAAAGCTTTATACCAGAAGATCGATGAAAATTAGATCTTTATGATTTTTGCGATCGATCGATCGGCGATTTTAGTCTCTCAACGCTATATCTTCTCTATCGTCGATTTCCGATCCTCCTTATAGTTAGCGGGAGATAATAATCGGAGAATAGAGATCGGAGCGGTTACACAGCTGGAATGATATCTTGATCAGGCAATATCAATCAAATTACATCAAACCCCGTGTCGGGAACAATCTTTGAGTTAATATATAAATCAAACGAACAGTTTTTGGGCGTGAGTGTGAAGTTATTTTCTAATTATATCCTTAATTGTAGGTTAATATATTGTATAGTTCCTGATTATGTAGTTTCCTAAGATAGACCTTTAGGTCTGTATATATACTTGTGTATCACTTCACAATATGATAAGGGGAATTACAATCCTTTTCTCTACAATTAACAGATAGCTTCATACATATGGGCTATGTCCTACTTTTTCCCTGCATATCGTTCCTCCAAACTTCTTTGATCAAGATACACTACTATAAAGACTTGTCATTCTCCCTTTGCAAGTGGAATTAACATGCAGAGGGATGACTCAACACGTTTTTTAACGAGTTCGAGTTCGAACAACATAAATTGATCGATAAGATAATCAAGTTTGACCTAATTCGTTAAGAATTTTTTTTTGAACTTGATAAAAATAAAAACTCCACTCGATTTGTTTGTAATCCTAGCTAGGGCTGTCAAACGGATATTTCGGATACGGATCTGCTAATATCCGAATCCGAAATTCGAAATCACTATCCGAATCCGACGGATATTAAAAAATTATATTCGAATTCGAATCCGACGGATATTATCCGGATACGGATAATATCCGAATCCGAATATCCGAATTTTGAATTTTTTTAAAAAAATTAAAATATCCGAAAATCTGAATATCCGAATATCCGAATCATTTAAAAAATTAAAAAATAACAATTTTTTTCACATTCAAACATAGTGAAATAGAATAAATAATATATTATATTATAAATATTAAATTATTAATTATAAATTATATATTCTAAAATATATATATATATATATATATATATATATATATATATTTTCGGATATCGGATATTTCGAATACGGATGTGCCTATATCCGTATCCGCTATTTTCGGATAAGAATTCGGATACGAATAATATCCGTTTTCTTTCGAATACGGATATTATCCATTTTTTCGAATTCGGCATCGAATTTTTCGGTCGAATATCAAATTTTTCGAATTTTTTTGACGGCCCTAATCCTAGCTAGGTGTTAAACTCCTCCATCAATAGAGTAACAGTTTGTATATTCCGTTTGTTTGGGAATATCTAAACGTTCGATACTTAAGTGGTGGATCAGAGAATACACCACCGTTAGTGGCACATCACCCGTAACTTTACTAGATGAGAAGTAGAGAAAAGGTCATTTTAATCACAATTTAAAGTAAAAATGTCCAAAATATGACTGTTAGAAAAATTGGTCTTACTATCACACTGTATGGCTCTTTTATGTCACGGTTAAAATTTTGATAACCAGTATTTTTCTTGTTGGGCCACCAACAATTAGGCCTGGGTTGATTTCCATGTTCAATTTTTCTGGAAATGCAATTGTATCATGCGTTTGTTTTTAATATTTAAAATTGTATCTGGGGATGGGAGGGACGCATGGGGTTTTGTATTTTTTTTTTTAATTATTACTTCTTCTTTTTTAAAATATTTTAAATAGTTTACATTTAGAGTTTAACAAGTTTCAATTGAGCCTTAGAAATATTCAATTTTTACTTAAAATTTTACATTTTAAAAATACAATTTTAATTAAATTTATGGTTTCAATAATTAACTTTTGGGTTTCAATGTTTCCATTTTGGGTTTTAGAAATATTCAGAACGACGATTAAACCGTATACGAACTTAGGGTTTAGGTTGTTTACAACCCTAAACCCTAACTTATCCTGATTTTTAAACGCGTTAGCGTTTAAAACGCGTTTAAAAATCAGGCCGCCAGATTCATTTTTTTAACTAAATTTTTGCATTTAAAAAATACCATTTAAATTAAATTTAGGGGTTCAATAATTAACTTTTAGGGTTCAACGTTTCCATTTTGGGTTTTAGAAATATTTAGAACGATGAATAAACAATATACGAACTTAAAATATTTAAAATTTTAACTAAAAACTTTAAATTTATTTGTATTATCTTAGGAGTTCAACAGTTAATTTTTGGATGTAACTTTTTCATTTTAAATTTTAAAAATATTCAAAATAACGAATAAATCGTATACAAATTTAGGATTATAAGTCCCCAATTTATCAAAAACAAAATTTAATCCAACATAAAAGGCACTGTGTGCAGGAGTGAGCCGGTGAGGCACCGATGCACGTGGTCAACCCCACTTGCTGTATTAAAACTGGTGTTGTGCTTATTAAAATAATTAATATGCACATATATGATATATTTACTAAAACGAAAGTTAAAAGAGCTTTTTTTATGTAAAGTAAACGGAATACGATGTTGCGTTTCCACACAAATGCTACTTTAATATACGTTTGCACTTTGCAACATTTTTAAAAGTTTTTGAAGAGAGAAACGATACACGACTTTGCGTTTCTTAAACACACCCCTTTATGTTGCGTTTCATAGTGATATTAAAAATCATAATTTCAATTTGTGATATTTGGGATCATATTTTTTAAAATTGTGACACAAAAGACCAACACCCTAAGAAGTATCATCTATAGTAACGAAGTGTCTAAGTATTTTGATTACTATTTCTAAAAATTTATAATCTAGATATATTAAACATTCAGAATGATTATTGATGCATTTTCTTCTAACAATTATTGATTAGTTAATTTTCCTGTGCTTAAATTTTTATTAATTATTTAATTTATAGATAAAATGATAAATTACATTCATTAACTTATTGAAGTATAAAATTGCTTAAACAATAATTATTTGCTTCTCTCTCTCATTCATAGAGTCAAGTAGAAAAATAATCTTTAATAAAAATGCTATTTCATTTATTATATATCTCTACTTCTTTTATTAGTGTTTGCTCATATATTCTAAAGGAATTTGAAAAGAAAGCATAAAATCGAACCGGATTTGGATGTGCGATTTTTAAATAAGTTATGATTCGGATCCAAAATCGTATTCGGTATTCGTAATACTCCGTAATAAATGGGTCTTTCTAATATATGCACATTATAACAACCAATTTTAATGAGTTTACTAATTTTAATTGGTTAACATTTTTATGCATGTAGGAGGGCCATCTATATCTATATCTATATATATTATAATGCCTGGAGATCGAAAATGCATCAGAACAGTTTAAGGTATTTTTCTTGAATTTTTGTTTTTTTGGTTTTTTTTATTAAAATTTATTTTTGCATTAAATATCTATTGATGACAATTTTAATTAGTCATTAATTACACCTATTAAACACCTATTAAATTTACTCTATTTAATTTGTTTAAAAATTAGCAAACTTTATTTGAACATTACAGTTATTGTAATTTCAATGTTAAATATTAATTATATATAGTTAAGTTTATTTTTAGGTAAAATGATGACTAACAATTGTTATATTGCGTTATTTTTTATTCCCTATTCAAGATCACTATAATTTCTTTTCGGATGATTATAGGTAGATAGCCTTAACTTTTCAATCAATTTTTATTATCAATTATTGTGAAAATCGTAATAAATTATGGAAGTACAAGATATTTACTTAATATCTGGAATTGTATACAAACAATACAGACAAATTTTTAATTTTGCACATGAATAAATTATACATGAGTTATGATCAAATTGATTAAATTTAACAAACCTTGCCATTTATCGGAAGATAAAATCGATAAAAAAGCCATACACCCATTGCTTCATTAAATTGTGTTGAAATAAATTTTTATCCTAATTAAAAAAATTCTTACACTATTATTGAATATGTATATTTTGAGAGGGGTGTCGGCTTTAAGAAACGTTATTAACCTGAACTTTTCAAGCAATATTTATTATCAATGATTGTGGAGTCATAATAAAATATGAAGTACACTGATCTTTACTTAATATATGAAATTTGTAAAAAAATAATATAAACAGATTTTTACTTTTGCACAAGAATAAATTACACATGAGTTATGACCAAACTAATTAAATTGAATAAACCCAACCACTTTATCGGAAGATTGAATTGATAAAAAAATTCTACACCCGTTATTTCATTATATTTTATCAAAATAAATTAATATCAAATTAAATAAATTCTTACACAATTATTGAACATAACATATGTATATTATGACAGAGGTGTCGGCTTTAAAAAACGTTATTAAGTTATATTCAATATTTGTAACTTTTGATCGTAAATATTACGTTCATGTTGTAATTTTATTTTTATATGTTTGTGATATTTTTACGATTATCAAAATTTTAGATATGTAATGAAAGTATTTTTCCAACTAATAATTCATGTAAATCTATATATATACTAATAGCAGGAGATCAGAAAGTTTCCAGGTTTCTTTAAAATAGTTTTCTTGCAATCTTAAAAATAGTTATTTTTTAATTTTAATAATTTTTTATTTGATTTTACCTTAATTTATTAAATGATTTATTAAATGAAGGTAAATGGCATTAAAGTATGGTAAATGCCATTAAAGTATTTTTCAGTTATTCTTCTTGGACATGGGACTTGCATTTTGGCATTGATATTTTCCTAATTTATCTCTCTCTTTTATTTTCTTTTGCATATTATGATAACATTAATCTCTTTTGTCAAGCTCGAAACAACATTAATTGAAACACTCCTAAATAAATTATATGCTTATTATATATGGGAAAAGTAAAATTTGGTAACGAGTCAACTCACAACATTATAACCCAAACTCCCCCATCTCACATTCCCAATCCAACAAACCAAATAAAATCTATATCTATGTATATATTATATGGAAAATGCTAGAGTTTCCAAACTGGATCCCAAATATTTTCCCAAATGCCACATGTCATTTTCTGATTGGTCATATTATAATTAAATAAGATGGACCCTCCTGGATTCACATTAATCAAACCAATTAAAATAGTCAATTTTGCTAAATCATCGATGCCACGTCATTTGGGAACTCTTTTTGGGATCCAGTTTGGAATCCCTAACACTACTCATATTATAATACCAAGCGTTAAGATAGTTTTCTTAAGTTTTCCTTTTTTTGTTTTTTTTATTAAAAATTATTTCTTACATTAAATAGAAACTAGCATTAAAACCCGTGCAAGGCACGGGCCGCTAGCTTAAATTATATTTTTTTAATTAAACTATTCATGATCAATATCGTTTGAAATATGTAATTGATTTTCATAGAGTTTTTCTTGTTGGTTATTGTATACTTACTTAATATGTTCAAGTTTGTACTTTGGAAACTAATAAGAGTAGTATTGATAGCAATCATGTAAGTTTTTAATTTTGTTGTGGTTCGTAGATTATAATTTGAGTGTTCTATGGGTGTTGTCTAATTAAGACTATTTTTCAGAGCACCTACAATCCCAAACTTTCTTAAAAAATGATGCATTCATTTAGCTAGATCTCCAATAGTATTCAAGGTAGAAACTTAATACTCTTCAAGATGGTATTCTGAGAGTGTAGGTTTCAGTCTTAATTCTAATCTAAAACTTCGTAAATCTTCTAAAATGTTTCTCAGGTCTTGCGTTTTTTCTTCTTAAAACTGCATTTCTAGCTCTTTTATATGTTTTATTCTAATTTCTTCATTTTAAGCATTCTTTGCCTTTATCTCTCTTCCGGTGTCCGTCTGACTTTCATTGAGTTACTTCCATAAATAATATATAATATATGATCCTTTTTTTCTAGAAAATGTCATATTTTAAATTGAACATTGGTTAATTTGTATGTAAAAGGTAATGTGTTATTTGTAGGATTCATATATTTAAAGCCAAATATTTTACGATCCGAATAGTTTCACTACTAATTAATGCATCTTGTTTAGTAATATACAAATTTCATTTTACGTTAACACCTCAATTTTTTTTACTCCAATATATTGTTAGATAATATCCATCATATTAATTATAATATCATTTTATAACCCAATTGTGTATTTTTTGTAATTCTTTAATTGATAAATGATAACCATTAAAGAGTCCATAGCTCATTTAAAATCCAGTAATATTTAATTAATAGTATTTCATCAATATCACACACATACATATTGTGTGTATGATTTAAAATACATGTGAATGCGTGGTCTAATGATATGAAGATGCACCATTTAACTCGGTGATCGAAGTTCGATTACCATTGAAAATAATACTTTCTATATATAGATAAGAACTTAGGGGTAAATTGGTGCTTTCAAATCAGTAATAAAGTACTTTAATTATTGACTTGATCTTATATTTAATATATATTTTTCAAAAAAAATACATTATGCATTTCATATTTTTTCTTTATATTAAGTTAAATATTGTCCCGCTTAAGCGGTACACACAAAGATATCATGTGTATTATTGAAAACACGTATAGATGAGTGCTTAGGTTGTTTAAGGGAATAATAGTTATATAGTAATTTTTTTTTATTATTATGTTGATTATTATTGTTATTACAATTTTATAATATAACCAAACCATATATTATGTATCAATAATTGATATTTTGATATAATGTATTATAGTTCAAATCAATAAATGTAAAAGTAAAATCATGACAAAAAATTGTTAATGTGTCGCAATAATTAAAATAAAAGTAGATATTTATTTCACTCAAACAACACACACACCCATCTATAATGTTTATGATTTTAAACATATGTGATTGAGTGGTGTAGTGGTAGAGAGATTTGTGAATTAACATGGAGACCCAAGATCAATTCCCACTAACCACAATTTTTTCAAAAAATTGAGAATAGAGGGATAAATTAGTAATTTCAAGAGATACTCAAACAACAAACACATCCATCTATAATGTTTATGATTTTGAACATATGTGATTGAGTGGTGTAGTGGTAGATAGATTTGTGAATTAACTTAGAGACCCAAGATCAATTCCCACTAACCACAATTTTAATTTTTTCAAAAAATTGAGAATAGATGGATACATTATTAATTTCAAGAGATGAGGGGTAAATTGGACATTTCAAGTGCATTAAAAATTCTCACAATTTTATCTTGTGTTGCTGTATTATATATATAATAGATTAGTCATTAATTACACGTATTAAATATAAATTATATTTTCTTTATTTTATTTTATTTATACAAAACTTAAGCAATCTTTATTTTAGCAATATAATAAAATTTTCGATTTACATCTTTAGTTTTGCATATGAATAAATTACACAAGAGAAGTGACCAACTCTATTAAATTAAATCAACCTGATCCTTTTCTCGACCGATTAAATCGATAAAAAAATTGTACATCCGTTGTTCTAATAAATTGTGACAGATTAAATTAATATTTTAATTAAGTAAATCAGTTATCATGGAAATCGTGTAAATCATAATAAGTTATGGAAGTAAAAAAACTTTTTCGGTTAACATCTAAAATTGATACCCAAGAAACATCTAGATTTTTTTAGTTTTGCACATGAATAAATTACACATGAGATGTGACCAACTCTATTAAATTAAATCAACCTGATTCTTTTCTTGATCGATTAAATTGATAAAAAAAATATTCAAAATTTTTTTTGTTCCAATAAATTGTGACGAATTAAATTAATATTCTAATTAAGTAAATGAGTTTCATGAAAATCGTGTATCATGATAAGTTATGGAAGTAAATAAAAAATTTTCACGGACATCTAAAGATTTTTAGTTTTGCACATGAATAATTTACACAAGAGATGTGATTAGTTAGATTAATTTAAATCAACATGTTCTTTTTCTTGACCGATTAAATCGATAAAAAAATTGTACATCTGTTGTTCCAATAAATTATGACGGATTAAATTAATATTCTAATTAAATAAATTATTACACTATTTCTGAGCATGTATGTTGTGAGAGGGTTGTCGGCTTTTAAAAAGGTTATTTAGTTATATTTAATATCTATAATTTTTTATCATAAAAATAATGATCATATTATAATCGCTAATTTTTATATTTATGATATTTTTTCAAAATTGTTAAAATCTTAGATATATTACAAGAGTATTCTTCCAATTAATAATTCAAGTAAAATATTTGAATCAATTTTTAAAAGAAAATTTTAAAAATAACTATAAATATTTTCTTTAAAATAATAATTTGTGTCTTGAATTTTTTTTAGATATTTGTTTAATTTCAAAATTTAATTTAAAATTTGTTTTAATACCACAAAAATTTTATTTTTATACATTTGAACATTTTATGACTAAGATCATGCATAAATTATATGTACGATTCCACGGTTATCTACTAATGTTTATGAACTATTAAAGATAATTTTCTAAAGCCGCGTGATAGTTCAATTAACAAAATTTAATAAATAATAATGTTACGTGTACAATTTTAAAATATGTTTCCATGCCGCGCGTAGCGCGGCTTTGAGATCAGAAATGCACCAGAAACGTTTTAAATATTTTTCTTGAATTTTCAATTTTTCAATTTTTTATTAAAAATATGTTCTTGCATTAAATAACTCTTAATGACCTTTTAATTAGTCAGTAATTACACCTATTAAATCTATATAAAATTAACTTTATTTCACATTTTTTAAAATTTAGAAAACTTTGTTTGAGCATATAACTATTATTTCAACATTATATATATATATATATATAATTATAATTAAGTGTATTTTTAGGTAAAATAATGACCGAAAATTGTTTATATCGCATTCTTTTTCATTCCCTATAAGACTACATTAATTTCTTTTCGAACGATCGTAAGTAGTAAATATGATCTTAACTTCTCAAACAATTTTGATTATAACTCATTTAGAAATCGTAATAAATTATGAAAATATATAGATCTTCGCTTAACATTTGAAATTTGTATAAAAAAAATACAAACTATTATTATTTTTGCACATTAATAAATTATACATGGAGTATGACCAAACCGATTAAATTAAACCAACCAAACTATTTTTTCAACGGATTAATGGATAAAAAAGTTACTCCTGTTGTTCATTATATTGTGTCGAAATAAATTAATATTCTAATTAAATAAATTCTTACTCTAATATTGAACATTTTTGTGATGGGAGGGGTGTCGGCTTTAAAAAATGTTATTCTATTTAATATTTATAATTTTAATCGGAAAGATTACGTTCGTATTGTCATTGCTAATTTTTATGCTTATTCTATTTTTAAGATTATCAAAATTTTATTTATACGATGAGAGTAGTTTTCTAATTAATAATTTATATAAATTGTTTTAAATCAATTTTTTAGGAAATTCTTAAGAGATCAAATAAATTTTTTAAAATAATAAAAATTATTTTATCTAACTTCAATATTTCAAATATAAGTTTATAAACTGCGCGAAGCGCGGATTACAATGCCTGGAGATCGGAAAGTTAATAGAAGCGTTCAAAATGGCTTTCTTGAATTTTGGTTTTTTTAATTTTTTTATTAAAATTATTTTCCTACATTAAACAGCTCTTAATGACATATTAATTAGTAATTAATTATACCTAATAAATATATAATTATTTTATTTAATTAAATTTCATTAAACAATTATAAAACTTTATTTGAGCATTATATTTATTATTTTAATAGTAAAAGTAATTTCATTTATAATTAAGTTTATTTTTAGGTAAAATGACGACTGAAAATTATTTACATTGCGTCTTTTTTATTTTCTATCGAATAACACTCCAATTTTTTTCCGAATAATTGTAATACAGACGACCCTTAACTTCTCAAGCAATCTTTAATATTAGTAATTATGATCATATTAAATTATAGAAGTATATAAATTTTCGCTTAACACCTATAATAAAAATAATACAAAGAGTTTTTATTTTTACACATGAATAAATTACACATGGGTTATGAGCAAAGCAATTTAATTGAAAAAACCCAACTTTATTGATAGATTAAATATTTAAAAAAGTTATATACCCGTTGTTCATTATGTTGTGTTGAAATAAATTAACATTCTATTTAAATAAATTCTTACACTACTATTGAGTATGTATGTTATGAGAGAGGCGTCGGCTTTAAAAACTATTATTATATATAATATTTTTAACTTTTGGTTACGTTTGTATTATAATTGTTACTTTTTATGTTTATGATATTTTTGAAATTATGAAAATTTTAGATATATAAAGAGAGTATTTTCAAACTTATAATTCAAGTAAATTGTTTTGATTCAATTTTTTGTAAAAAAATTTAATAGACCAATAAATTTTTAAATATAATTCATATATTTTCAATATTTTAAAATAAAATTTATGAACCGCGCGAAGCGCGGATAAGTTTCCTAGTCTATTATAATGCCTGGAGATCGGAAAGGTATCGGAAACGTTTAAGGTATTTTTCTTGAATTTTCTGTTTTTTGATTTTTTTTATTAATTTTTTTTCTTGCATTAAAAAGCTCTCAATGGCATATTAATTAGTCATTAAATATACCTAATAAATATGTATGAAATTTATTTTATTTATTTAAGAAATTCTAAAACATTATTTTGAGCATTATAATTATTATTTCAGTATTAAATATTAATTACATATATAATTAAGTTTATTTTTAGGTAAAATGATGACTAAAAATTGTTTACATTGCGTAATTTTTTATTCCCTATCGAATACTACTCCAATTTCTATTCGGACAATTATAGTACAGACGAACCTTAATTTTTCAAGCAATCTTTATCATTAGTGATTATGGAAATCGTAATAAATTATAAAATTACGTAAATGTTCGCTTAATACATGTAATAAAAATAACATTTTTATGACCAAACTGATTAAATTGAAAAAGTACATTTTTATCGGTAGACTAAATCGATAAAAAAGTTACATACCCGTTGTTCATTATATTATGTCGAAATAAATTAATATTCTAATTAAATAAATTCTACATTATAATTGAACATGTAGGAGAGTGGCGTCGGCTTTAAAAAGTGTTATTATATATAATATTTATAACTTTTGATCGTAAAGATTACGTTTGTATTATAATTACTACTTTTTATGTTTACGATATTTTTGAGATTATTAAATTTTTAGATATATAAAGAGAATATCTTCAAACTTATAATTTATGTAAATTATTTTGAATCATTTTGTTTAAAAAAATTCTTATGAGACCAATCAATTTTTAAAAATAATAAAAATTAATTCATTGGTTTTTAATATTTTGAAATAAAAAATTTGTGAACCGCGCGAAGCGCGGATAAGTTGACTAGTCTGGAGATCGAAAATGCACCTGAACAGTTCAAGGTATTTTTCTTAAATTTTCGTTTTTTGATTTTTTTTTATTAAAATTCTTTTTTTGCATTAAATAGCTATTAATGACATTTTAATTAGTCATTAATTACACCTATTAAACATATATTAAATTTACTCTATTTAATTTGTTTAAAAATTAGCAAACTTTAGTTGAACAATATAGTTATTTTTTCAATATTAAATATTAATTATATATAGTTATGTTTATTTTTAGTTAAAATGACGAATAACAATTGTTTATATTGCGTTATTTTTTATTCCCTATTCAAGATCACTACAATTTCTTTTCGGATGATTATAGGGTACACGACCTTAACTCCTCAAGCAATTTTTATTATCAATAATTATGAAAATCGTAATAAATTATGGAAGTACAAGATATTTATTTAATATCTGGAATTGTATACAAACAGTACAGATAGATTTTCAATTTTGCACATGAATAATAATACATGACACACATGAGTTATTACCAAACTAATTAAATTGAACAAATTTAATCATTTTATCGGAAGATTAAATTGATAAAAAAAATTATATGCCCATTGTTTCATTATATTGTGTCAAAATAAATTAAAATTAAATAAATTCTTAAACTATTATTGAACATGTATATTATGAGAGGGGTGTCGGTTTTAAAAAACGTTATTAAGTTTTATTTAATATTTGTAACTTTTGATTGTAAATATTACGTTCATATTATAATTTTTATTTTTATATGTTTGTGATGTTTTTAAGATTATCAAAATTTTAGATATATTAATGAAAATATTTTTCCAATTAATAATTCATGTAAATTATTTTTAATATAAAATTCATAAGAGACCAATCAATTTTTAAGAATAATAGAAATTAATTTATCTATTGCAGTACTTTTATATAAAAATTTATTATAATAGCAGGAAACTGGAGAGACTTGCACTCAGAAGCTTCAAAATATTTTTCTTGAATTTTCACATTTTTATTTTTTATTAAAATAATTTTCTTGCATTTAATTAATAATTAATTATACCTATTAAATATATATTAAATACACTTTATTTCATATTTAATATAAAAGGTTAACAATTTTATTAGAACATTATTATTATTATTATTACTTTGTTATAAAATATTATTGATTTATATAAAAATACCATTATTTTAAGGTAAAACAATAAAATAAAATAATTTTTATCGTCATTTCTAATCCTTATTCAAAATCATTGCAAATATTTTGGCAATAATTAATAGACGATTTAACTTTTCGATAAATTTGTAATCAATGATCGTGAGAATCATGATAAGATACATAAGTATATATATTTTTCAATTAACATCCATAATTTAAATAAAAGTAATGTCGTAGAATTTACATTTATACCTGAACAAATTATACACGGGGTGTGACCAACTCAATTAAATTGAATCAAGTGGACCCTTTTTTCGTCAATTAAATCAATAAAAAAATTACCCATTTGTTGTTTGATTATTTTGTGTTGGAAAAATTCAATTTCTAATTAAACACATTCTTATTGTTGAGTATTGAACACAGAGAAAGAATACAGAGGGGGGGTGAATGGATTCTTGAACCTTTCTTGCCTTGAGTCTGTGTAGCAAACAAGTGTTGTGTGTGCAGAGATGTAGGTGCGGATAAAGAACAACACAAAACACAATATCACTTTAATCTAATGTATTATTAGATAAAGGTTGCTACAATCTGTGAATACAAATGATAGTATTCTCAGCTTCGTTTTTCTCAGAGAGATATAGCTTACAGTGTATGAAAAACTTGACTCACTTCTATATTCTTGACTAAGGAAGTGAGGCTGTATCCTTATAGTACATGGATACAATCTACTTACTACAAATAAGGTAGCTAAACAAATTACTTTCTAGTCTGTCTATCCTTTTTGAGTAAGTGTCCAAACGGTTACAGATTTGACTTTGCAAAGCCTGTTCAGATCCACTTCTTTAGCTCCTTGTCTCTTCTATATCTCTCCAAGCTTCCTTGCAGGCTTTCCAGAGCACGTTACAAATTGTGGTCTATAAAGTGCATTGGCTTGTTGCAGGTTTCTGACTTGTACAATTTCTTCAGTATTTTGTCTCCAAGAATGTATTCGAGAAGTGACTAAGTAAGTGATTCGAGAACTAGAATTGACTTGATCGATAACTCTGAGTTCTCGACCACTGTTATATTGACATATCGAACCACTTCTCGAATAGCTCTTTTCCATCAGGATTCCTTGAGTTGTCGAATAGAACATTTGACTTATCGAATCCTCGAGATATCATAACTTTCTGAGTCCTTGAGATATCGAATGGAACTTTGACTTTTTGACTCCTTGAGAACTCGAATACCACTTTGGCTTGTTGACTTCCTGAGTTCTCGAATAGAGTACATAGACATATCGAATCTCTGAGATATCGAATGAGATATCGAACAGTGTATTCAGAGATATCGAATAGTGTCTTGAGATATCGAATCCCTGACTTCTCGAATGCTGGACTTCTCGAATAGACAAATATACTTCTCGAATTGGTACTTAGGCAAATTCTTCATTTCTTCAAATCCCAATTGTGATTATTTGACAGTCTTTAACTCCTTGCTTGAGGCATGAACCTTGGAACTTCTTTCAAGCATTATTCTAGACTCTATAAGTACAGTTACACAACTAGGATTTGATGCCTACTACAAGTACAATACAAACAAAAACTCTACAACTAGAGGTTCCCTCAGTTAAGAGGTCATGTAAGTAATGCAAAGCATTACAAACAATTAGGCTTGTTATTAGATGTATACAGGCATGCCTCTGTAACTAACAATCTCCCCCAAATTGTGAGTGAGACCCTTAGTCACAATTTCATGTCTGATAACAAGCCTAACATACATAAAGATAAAACTTTAAAAGTACAGGTATGTAGATTGATTAAAGAAGGTTCACAGAAGTGTTCTTACAAGTTATTAGAAACTACTAGCCGTATCCTTTTGGATTCATCTCTTGAGCTTTGGCTTGCAGATTCTCATTTTTCATTTTCTCCTCAGCTTCTTTGGCTTTCTTCTTTGCATTTTCCTCCATGGCAAGAATAATGTCTTCCATTGCAGTGAGTTCTTCAATTAGAGGGGAGCCTGATAAATCCTTAAGTACTTCATTCAGCTGTTTCTCAGAATAGGAACTGATGTAGTCCATTCTAATCTTTACATTTCTACCATATTTCTTGTACTCAATGATGTAAGGATTAGACTTGACTCTACACAGACCCATAGCTCTCAATTCATTAGCCTTCGTTTCTATTGCAGCAAACTCCTCCTCCCTTTTCTTTAGTAGCTCCTCACTGTTCTTTCTCATTTCTGCCTGGTGATCTCTCTTCATTTTGACGAAGTCAATTAACTCCAGCTTCCATACCCTTTCCACTCTGTCTTCAGAATCCAACATTGCAATTATTCTTTCTATGTCATATAGCTTGCCCCAGTGCTGACATGTTCCTTGTCTGAATTTCTTCTGTCTTCCATCAGTATATTTTATTTCAAGAAAGTCATCAACAATGGCAACATGATAGATTCTTTGAGCCCATATGAACTGCAGTTGGTCTTCATCATAGATTTCATCCAGAGGTGGTAGGTTCAATCCTGGAATTATTGTCAGTGCCTTTGACTTCGATATCTTCACCCTTCTTGTAGCATGCTTAAATTTACTCCTCCTTGAATGATTGCTAGGCAGAAACTTATTACCCTTGTTGGTAGACCATAGTAGTGTTCCATTAGCAGTTTGTTTTTTGAAACATACACTTGGTTTCTTGATTTGAATTTCTTTTACTTCTTGAGGTGCCAAAACAGTTGCATGTGCCAGAGATGTAGATTTTGTTGAATCATTACTAGTGACATCCACCCTAGACATTGAGCCTTGTGTTGTGGTGGAGATGTCAGTAATAACGTTCATGGCTTGCTGTTTTCCACTCTTCTTCTCATACTCTTTTCCATGGTCATCACCATCTTTCTTATTCTTGACATCCTTCTTCTTCTTCTTCTTCTTCTTCTTCTCATCTTCATCACCCTTATCACTCCTGTGATGTCTTCTCCTTCCATCACTCTTGTCATCATCTTTATCTTCATCCTTATTTCTCCTGGGCTTGGCCAATTCTGGAATTGAACCAGTTGAAATGAATTCTCTAAGGATGTGTAATATCTCAATCTCCTCAGCTGACCTTATCCCCTTCTTCTTTTGCACTTGATCAACTATGGCAATGATCAGTCTGTGGTTCTTAGAGGTGAGATCATTGGGAATAACCAATTGATTCACATCTTGAATTTTGGTACCAGACTGGTAGAGGATGGTTCTTGGTTTGGTGCACACTTCAGGAAGTCTGGCTTGTTGACCATTTCTTAGTTCAGTATACAGACTCTGATTATTCTCCCCTTTCTGCTCAATTATTTCCAAGATGGCATCAATCTCAGTGAATTTTAGTGCTATCAAGGTATCAATAGATATGTGCCATATCTTGCCTTTTGTCACCATCATGATTTCCTTGAGGTAGATCTGACTGAGATTTCTTGGAATAACTGTTAGATAATGGATTTGATCTTTCAGGCTCCTTCTGTATAGCAGGGTATCTCCTCTAACCTTTGCTTTAGAGGCTTGCAGAAACTTCAAGAATGCAGCATCATGATAAACTTCTGAGTTTGCTACTTCTATCAGCTTGACCTCTGTAACCACATCCACTTCCACTGGATCAGCTTCATGTCTAGAAGGTTGGACTGGAACACTTGGCATGGATCCTGCCACCACTGTAGTGGTGACAGTTTGCTTTTGGCCACTTGGAGTAGTGATGTGCACAGGTGGTAAAATGACCACTGGCAGAGAAGATGGAGGCTCATCAACCTTTGACTTGCCTTTGCCTGGCACATGAGTTAGAGATTTAGTGGCCCTTTGGTAACTACCCTCACTTATCTTTATCCCTTTTTCTTTAGGTTTGTCCCCCTTTGTATTTTAATTCCTTGATCTTTTCTCCCCCTTAGGCTTGTTGTCAGGCACAGAGGCTGTAGAAATCACCTTTGGGTTTGAAGATTCATCAGGTAGAGGGAGACCCATATGCTTCATCATAGCAGCCAGCATCTGCTGTTGAGTGAGAAGAACATCAGCATGAGCAGTTGCTTGAGTGTTCAACTTTTCATTCAGCAGATTGACAGATTCTTTTAGCTCAACATTGAATGCTTTTTGGTCTAACACTTTCTTTTCCAATTTCTCCATTGAGTGTTTGAGATGTTCAGCTCTGAAAGAGGAGAGTGATTGTTTCTGGAGCCTTTCCACTTCATGCTTGCTCATGTTGTGCACAGGTACCTCAGAAATGACCTTATCTCCATATTGATTCTGCCACATAACCTTGATAAGGGCATTGGCATCCTGAGTTTGAGAGGAGAGAGTGGCCATTTCACTTGTGAGCTTTGAGACATTGTCTATCAGGGAGGGTAGCTCAAGATCCACAGAGGTGCAAGTCTTTTTGCATTCCCTAATCTCTCTGAGTGTGGATGTGAGAGGAGGGAATTCAGAGATGAATTTACTTCTGAGCTCACTCACTTCTTTGGATGCATCTCTGCAGATATTGGCTAGTTCAGTTTTCATCCCTTTCCCAAGATAGTGAATGGCCTTTAGACTTCCATTGTAGGACTCATTTATGGCTTCATAGACTTCAGTAGGTGAGAGAGTTTTAGCATTTGAGCCAAGAGCAGTCACATATTCTTCTCTCAAGTATTGTAGAGCCTCAGCCAGGGTGCAATCCTTTGTAGTGCTCATCCATGCATCTACATTCCCATCTCTCTCAACCTCATCTACTATCTTTTCTTGTTGTCTTTCAACATCTTCTTTGTGACAGAGCAAGATGGCTTCATAGTCAGCATTTGGTAGATTGGCTGTGAGGAGATGTTGAGCTATTTTAGAGATCTCATCAAGCTGTTCCACATTTAAGCAGTGAAGTGCTTCATCCATCAATAGTGGTGGAACAGTTGATGATCCCAAGACACTGTCATGTTGCACAGGTCTCAGCCATTCTAACAGGGTGGCCTGAGCCAAGTTAGAGCTAGAGCTAGGCAAGCTAGACTCCTCAGTTACAGATGCAACTTCTGCAACCGGATGGATTGACACTACTACTGGTGTCTCCACAGAAGTGGGATGAGTTACACCAGTAGTTGACACAGGCACAAAGTCTCTAGTTACAACTAGTGGAACCTCTGTGTTTGTGATGGTGTCATCAGGAGATGCCCCAGCATGCATTCCCTCACCATCTAAATGTGGGTCCTGGGTGGTGAGCAAAGTGTCATGCACTAAGTCACTTGAGTCCATTGGCTCACCAAGAGAAAAGGATTCTTGGTGATCAATGCCTTGCTCTTCAATTTCTTGAATTACAGGCTCCAAAGAAATTTGAGATGAAGATTCTGGAAGAGAAGTGTGGTGTAGAGTAGATTTTGGCAACTCCCCCTGAGAAATAGAGGGAGTTTCAAGTGTGATGTGCTCTCCACTCAGTGTTGTGCCAGCCTTATCACTCCCATGTGTTGACTCTGTACAAGAAGGTGCATTGGGGAGGATGCTTGATTCTATAGGTGCACCCTGTTGAGAGGATACACCTAGTGAGCTGTGTGCCCCTGATTTTACAACTTCAGCCATTTGTGTGACTGAAGAGGTGGTCTTAGATTTTTTCTTCTTTGGCCTTAGTAAGGGTGACTCAGGTTCCTCACTTTCTAGCCCTAGTTCAATAGCTAATGCTGCTTCAGATAAGATAGTTAATGGTGCAGACATTACTTCCTTTCTCTTCTTTTTACTGACATCACCCTTTTGAGAGGATGATGTAGTTGGCTCAGTGTGTGGTAAAGTGTTTGGATGAGAGGGTTGGTTAGCAAGCCCTGGGTTAGCATTTTGTTCTACTTGCTTGAGCTGTGCTAACTGGGATTTTGCATCAAATGTTGGCATGTTGTGGGGATAAGTTCTAAACAAACTCTCCATATGGGGAGTTATGTTAAGTCTTACATCCACATCATTCCTAGTCTCCAAATTACCAAAAATGAGTTTGGTCATGGATCTAGGATAGCCTATTCTATTTTTATCTATCCCAGACAATTCAATCAATTGAGCATTTTTATAATTAAGTACAGATTGAATAAAGCGAGGGAAGAAAATATCAGTACCTCTCTTGGTTGTGTTCTTACCAAGTCTCCCATATAGTTCCTGTAGGATGATTTGGCCAACATCAATCTTCTTTCCATAGGCCAGTGCATAACCAATTTGCTGCACAGGTGCACTAATTTGATCAAAGCTTGATTTCCTGGCAGTGAAGACTTGAAGAAGAGTTGCAAACAAATAGCTCTACTCCTTCCTCAGATTCTTTCTATTTAGCTTTCCAAGATTGATCCCATCTGAGTAGTTGATGAACTCAAAGAATTCCTCTAACTCTGCATTCGTGGCCAGTCTGTCAAATAACTCTTGTTGTAGGCCCAGTGCTTGATTCATGTCTGCAGTAGTGATAGTGATTTCCTGATCTTGAATCTTGCAGTAGATGATATATGAAGTGATTGCGTTTTCTAGGGCTACAACCTCCACAGTAACAGAGCTCCAAAACTGTTCCAGGATATCTAGATATAGGGTTGGGTTGGCAGAGAGTGCATCCTTGATGTATGATTCAGCCATCCATTTGACAAAGCATTTAAAATTGGCGTTGGGTGCTTCCACATCACTAGTTAGAGCACTGAAATTGGTGTTGAACTTTACTGTTGCCATTTGTATGGAAGAGAAGAAAGAAATTGAAGGTTGAAGAAGAAATTTGGCTTTTTGTAGTTAGGGTTCTTCAGAGGTTTTGAGGGTTTATACGCTTGAGTAATCGAATGAAATGAATCGAATAGCTGTGGAGTTGTATGAGTATGAAGTACTTGAATTGTCGATTAGATGTATGTTTTGTATCGACAAGTCAGGCATTCGAGAAGTAGAAAACAACTATTCGAGAAGTCAAGAAAGGCTTAATCGATAACTCAAGCAGATAGTAACTCACAGCTGGCAGTTATCTAACTTAGAAATAGATCTTAATTAGGTAAAACATGTTTTTATGAGTAATTCTGAATTTCGAATAAAAATCCAAAATCGGTTAAAATTCAGCGAGAAATCAGCCTTTTCAAATGATTCGAGAACTCAAATATAGTATTCGAGAACTCAGACAATCGAGAACTAAAACACTATATTCGAGAAGTCAAGGAAACCTCAATTCGAGAACTCTAAAAGACTCTATTCGAGAACTCAAGAGTGCTCTAATGAGAGTTATTAGAGATGTCGAATAGTGAATCACTTGGAAAGTCTGACTTGTCGAATTATACTCATAGAAACTCAATTTTCACTATCTTTTAAAATTTACCAGCCATATTCATTCATGAATATTCTAGCAAATTAAACAGTGATTTTCTCAAAATTTCATAGAAATTTCAAGTTAATAAAAATATGATTTTCAACATATGCAACAGATTTGAAATATTTATAAATCATATTTCAGCCAACACTTACTCCAAAAATATTGAGAATTTAGATAAAGTAAGTGTTTACTGCTGCAACAATCTAGATGCTGTATTCACTTAGCAAGAATCTGAAGAATTCAGCATTCCAATCTCACTTACCAACCTTGTGAAGGTGGCTTCATCTAATGGCTTAGTGAATATATCAGCTAGTTGTTTATCTGTAGAGACATAATGCAACTCAATGGTTCCATTAGTTGCATGTTCTCTAATGAAATGATATCTGATGTCAATGTGCTTTGTTCTAGAATGATTGACAGGATTGGCAACTATAGAGATTGCACTTGTGTTGTCACACATGATTGGAATTCTTTCCAATACAAGTCCATAATCTCTAAGTTGATTTCTAATCCAAAGCACTTGAGCACAGCAACTTCCAGCAGCTATGTATTCAGCCTCAGCTGTAGAAGTTGACACAGATTGTTGCTTCTTGCTATACCAAGAAACTAACCTTTGTCCAAGAAACTGGCAGCTTCCTGAGGTGCTTTTCCTATCCACTCTGCATCCAGCATAATCAGCATCAGAATAACCAACAAGATTGAACCTTGTGTCCTTAGGATACCATAAACCCAAGTTTGGAGTGCTCTTCAGATATCTAAAGATCCTTTTTATTGCAATCAAATGTGATTCCTTTGGATTTGATTGAAATCTAGCACATAAACATGTAGCAAACATGATGTCTGGCCTACTTGCATTGAGGTAGAGTAGAGAACCAACCATGTCTCTGTAGACTGAGATATCTACTTTCTTGCCTTTAGCATCTTCATCCAACTTAGTTGCAGTGGCCATGGGTGTCTTTGCAGGTGAGCAGTCTTCCAAGTCAAACTTCTTCAATAGATCCTTGATGTATTTGGTCTGACTGATAAAGAAACCATCCTTTCTCTGACTGACTTGCAACCCAAGAAAGAATGTCAACTCTCCCATCATACTCATCTCATATCTGCTCTGCATGAGTTTGGAGAATTTCTCACACAGCTTCTCATTTGTAGAGCCAAAAATGATATCATCCACATAAATTTGAACTAGGATAATGTCATCACCATGCTTCTTGTAAAACAGTGTCTTGTCCAATGTCCCTCTAGTGAATTGATTTTCAAGAAGAAATTGTGATAAGGTATCATACCATGCTCTTGGAGCCTGCTTAAGTCCATACAATGCCTTAAGCAATCTGTAGACAAATTCTGGGAAATGTGGATCCTCAAAGCCAGGTGGTTGTTGCACATAAACCTCTTCTTCCAACTCTCCATTTAGAAATGCACTCTTGACATCCATTTGATAAACTTTAAAGTTTGAATGAGCAGCAAATGCCAAGAATATTCTGATGGCTTCCAATCTAGCAACAGGGGCAAATGTCTCATCATAATCAATGCCTTCCTGTTGAGAGTACCCTTTTGCAACCAGCCTTGCTTTGTTTCTTATTATTACACCATCTTCATCCATCTTATTCTTCAGAACCCATTTTGTTCCAACAATGGTTCTATTCTTTGGTGCAGGCACAAGTTCCCATACTTTGTTCCTTTCAAATTGATTCAGCTCCTCTTGCATAGCAATAATCCAATCTGGATCCAACAGTGCATCATCAAGTTTCTTAGGCTCAACTTGTGATAAAAAACATCCATAGAGGCACTCATTTTGAGTTGCTCTCCTAGTCCTTACTCCTGCATTAGGATCTCCAATGATTTGCTCTGCAGTGTGTGATCTATCCCATTTCCTTGAGTGTTCAGCCTGACTTCTCATTCTTGATGTTGCTTCATCATCCACATCATGGTCATTCTCATTTCCTCCCCCTGTGAAGTTGCCATTACTCACAGGTGTGTCTTGGATGCTTGTTTCCCCACTACCGATTGGCACAAATTCTTCTCTTGTATCATCATTCACTTGAGTTTGTTGAACTTGAGTTTCAACTCTAGTTTTAATCTCTTCATCAGAATCATCTAGATTATCAAACCTTAATGGATCTTTGTCTTCATCATTGGCTTCTTCTAGTCCAGGTAGTTTGCTGTCATCAAATGTTACATCTGTGCTTTCCATAACTTTCTTTTGACTGATGACATAAACCTTGTATGCAATTCTTTCCATAGAGTAGCCAAGAAAAATTCCTTCAAATGCTTTTGCATCAAATTTTCTAACATATTCAGAATTATCCTTCAGTACAAAGCATTTGCTTCCAAAAGTATGAACATACTTTAGAGTAGGCTTCTTTCCAGTCATCAAGTTGTAAGGTGTCTTTCCAGTGTTTTTGTTGATGAGGGTTCTATTCTGGATATAGCATGCAGTGCTCACAGCCTCAGCCTAAAAACATGTAGGCATTTTTGCATCAAGTAACATTGTTCTAGCAGCCTCAATTAGAGTTCTATTCTTCCTCTCAACAACTCCATTTTGTTGTGGAGTCCTTGGAGCTGAGAATTGCTGAGAAATACCATTCTCTTTACAGAATGCTTCAAGTATGGCATTTCTGAACTCTGTTCCATTATCACTTCTCAGTGCAATCACACTTGCATTGTTTGCCTTTGCTTCCTTGTCAACTTTCTTTATATGCTCAATAATTACTTATGGAGCCTCATCTTTTGATGCCAGAAATTCCACCCATGTATACCTTGAAAAATTATCAACCATTACCAGGACATACTTCTTTCTTCCAAGTGACATAATGTTGACAGGCCCAAACAAATCCATATGAATGAGTTGTAGGGGCTTGGTTATTGATGTCAATGTCTTTGACTTGTGGCTTGATCTTTTCATCTTTCCTTTTTGACAAGCCTCACACACTCCTTCTTGGCAGAATTCAAGTGTGGGCATGCCTCTCACTAACTCTCTTTTGACTAGAGAATTAATGGCCTTGAAGTTCAGGTGTGATAGTTTCTTGTGCCACAACCAACAATCTTCATTTGATGCTTTTGAGTAAAAGCAACAAATTTTGTCCTTGTTTGCAGAATCCATATTGGCTACAAACAGGCTTCCCTTCCTTACTCCAGATAGAGCAAAATCACCAGTCTTCTTGTGGGTGATCAAACATTCATCTTTGTCAAAATTCACTTTGAATCCTCTATCAGTAAACTGACCAACACTTAGCAGATGATGCTTGAGCCCCTTGACTAGTGCTACATCTTCAATGATGACATTACCAACTTTCAACTTGCCATATCCCAATGTGTTACCCATGTTGTCATCTCCAAAAGCAACCATTGGGCCAGCCTTTTCCTCATACTGTGATAGCAGGGCCATATCACCAGTCATATGATTTGAGCATCCACTGTCCAAAATCCACATGACCTTCTTTTCACTTTCTTTGCCCTGCAAACACAAAGGTATTACTTCTCCTTTGGTACCCAAACAAGTTTGGGTCCATGTGACTTAGAAACAGTTTTATCATAAACAGCATGCTTATCAATTTTCTTGGCATTAGTCTTCTTGTCACTGTTAGAAGTCTTAGAACCTGAGGTTTCAGACTTAGGTGACAGAGGTACCTTCCTAGCTTTAGGAGGACTTAAAGACTTTGCCCTGGTGTAGTGTGTGTGAGAATTGTGACTGATACAACCATCAATGAATTGTCTTCTCAGATTGAAACAGCTAGTCATAACATTCATATTGCATGGCATACAGTCAAATTTATCACAAAAAGGTGCATCTCTATGTCTTAGAGGCACAGAAGAATCATAGAAAGGTTTAGATACACTACCAGCAGGTTTCTTGCATGTATGAGTTAAGTGATTGGTACTGAAACAGTTCTGACAAGTTTTCCTAGGGGCATTAGGCATATAAGCATAATTGTTATCCTTGTTAATCCCTAACTTGCCATTTCTGTTCTGTTTCTTCTTAGTCAATTTCTTTTCTGATTCATTCATTCCAGCTGAAACGAACTTAACAAACTTCTTAGGTCTTGGCCTAACAACTACTGGTTCCTTGGTCTTTGACTTGACACTATCACTCTTGGAGGATGCTTGTTGTTTACTAGATTGTGCCTCATCCTCATCATTCAACATTTGTTTGATGAGTAAGGCATCCTCATCAATTTCAAATGTTGATTCCTTAAAAATTGGATTTTCAGTCTTTTTCAAAATATGAGGCACTTTCTCATGAACAGTTGTGTCCTCTTCAATGACAGCATAGCCTTTCCTCTGTTTGAGAGAGTCATAGTCAAGTCCAATAGCTGCTTTGAGTTTAGCTTCAATTTTCTCACAGTAGGATTGCACTAGACCAGATGATTTCTTGAAAGTTTTCAGTTTGAATTCATTTTCAGCTAATTCATCCCTAAGAGCCTTCTCTACTTGACTAGCACATAAAACCTTGTTCTGCAAATATTCAACTTCTTTCTTAATGTTTTCTACTTGCATAGCAGTTAGCTCAAGTTCCTCATTCTTTTGGTTAATATTTCATTTCTAGTAGACAGTATAGCAATCTCCTCATTAGCAGCAGTCATACTAGTATGAATATTAAACATCTCAACAGATAGTTGTTCAATCATGCATTTATACTCAGAAACAGACATGTCTATAGTAGTGAGATATGGTACCTGAGAATCAGATGGAGATGGGTCATCCTTGGAGTTGGCCATCAAGGCATAATTGCAGAATTCTTGTTCCTCTCCATCACTCTCAGAATCATCCCAACACTTCCCTTCAGCTATGTAGGCCTTACCTTGTGTTTGCTTTTTCAGAAGGGCCTCATACTTAGCTTCGAGCTCAAGATAATCAATATCCTTCTTTTTAGGCTTCTTGCATTCACTGGCAAAATGCCCTAGGTCATTGCATCTATAGCACCTTACAGATGACCTATCCACATAACTGGTTTTGAATTTATTTCTGTTTGATTTCACAGGTGCCTTGTTCTTGTTGACTGAATGGTTTTGAGTTTTGGGTTTGAAGGATTGATTTCTTTTAAATCTGATGTTTGGAAATTTCCTGGCCATGAAAGCATATGAAGTATTTTCCATCCCATCAAGTTCTTCAAGAGTGTAAAACTCTTCCTCTTCCTCCTTTTCCTCAACAGGTTCACATACCTCAGCTTCAGTTTCTTCATCATCTGCTAC
Organism: Kitagawia praeruptora; assembly: GCA_037693485.1. Lineage (NCBI taxonomy): Eukaryota > Viridiplantae > Streptophyta > Magnoliopsida > Apiales > Apiaceae > Kitagawia > Kitagawia praeruptora. The sequence goes on along the minus strand of CM075351.1, from coordinate 86,870,147 downwards.
CTCCTTTATCCTTAGCTGACTTGTAGATGCTTCTAGGTCTTGAATAGATTTGTTGACAATCAAAGCACATGATGTGTTTATCATTCTACCTTGGTTGGCTTGGATAGCCCTTTTCTGAAGCAACTCAAGTTCATGAGTCTTTAGGACTCCATAGAGCACATCATAGGTGACTTTGTTCAAATCTCTCTCCCTTAGAGAAATGACTCTTTGCTCTAGATAGTTTGGTGAAGATAACAAAAATTTCATATTTAACTCCTTGGTGCTGTAAACCTTGCCATTCATTTGCAACTCAGTAACTAGCTTGTGAAACCTTTCAAACATTTCAGTAATGCTTTCCTTGGGTTGTGCCATGAAAGCTTCATACTGTGTGACCAATATCTGTTTCTTGTTTTCCTTAACCTCATCAGTTCCTTCACACAACACCTCAATGTGATCCCACATTTCTTTGGCAGACGTACATGATGCAATGTTTGCAAACATTGACATGTCCATGGAATCAATGATAAGCAGCATGAGGTGGCTGTCAAGAGCTACATTCTCCCTTTCTAATTCTGTCCATTTTGATGGATCCTTGGCCTCATAAGATCTTGGAATAGTTGTGGTTCCAACAGTCTTCTCTGGTATCTCTTGTTGTGGAACAAAAGGACCATTCTTGAGAATCTCAGGATACAAGGGATGAGAGGCTTTGATGAACAACATCATCTTTATCTTCTAGAGGTTGAAGTTTTCTTTGTCAAACTTAGGGACCTTCACTGTTCCTGTAGTCTTTGGTGTATTCGAACTCATGATCGTTTTTCTGTTTTTGAATAAACAGCCCTCTCTGATACCACTTGTTGAGTATTGAACACAGAGAAAGAATACAGAGGGGGGGGTGAATGGATACTTGAACCTTTCTTGCCTTGAGTCTGTGTAGCAAACAAGCGTTGTGTGTGCAGAGATGTAGGTGCGGATAAAGAACAACACAAAACACAATATCACTTTAATCTAATGTATTATTAGATAAAGGTTGCTACAATCTGTGAATACAAATGATAGTATTCTCAGCTTCATTTTTCTCAGAGAGATATAGCTTACAGTGTATGAAAAACTTGACTCACTTCTATATTCTTGACTAAGGAAGTGAGGCTGTATCCTTATAGTACATGGATACAACCTACTTACTACAAATAAGGTAGCTAAATAAATTACTTTCTAGTCTGTCTATCCTTTTTGGGTAAGTGTCCAAACGGTTACAAATTTGACTTTGCAAAACCTGTTCAGATCCACTTCTTTAGCTCCTTGTCTCTTCTATATCTCTCCAAGCTTCCTTGTAGGCTTTCCAGAGCACGTTACAGATTGTGGTCCATAAAGTGCATTGGCTTGTTGCAGGTTTCTGACTTGTACAATTTCTTCAGTATTTTGTCTCCAAGAATGTATTCGAGAAGTGACTAAGTAAGTGATTCGAGAACTAGAATTGACTTGATCGATAACTCTGAGTTCTCGAACACTGTTATATTGACATATCGAACCACTTCTCGAATAACTCTTTTCCATCAGGATTCCTTGAGTTGTCGAATAGAACATTTGATTTATCGAATCCTTGAGATATCGAATGGAACTTTGACTTGTTGACTCCTTGAGAACTCGAATACTACTTTGGCTTGTTGACTTCCTAAGTTCTCGAATAGAGTACATAGACATATCGAATCTCTGAGATATCGAATAAGATATCGAACAGTGTATTCAGAGATATCGAATAGTGTCTTGAGATATCGAATCCCTGACTTCTCGAATGCTGGACTTCTCGAATAGACAAATATACTTCTCGAATTGGTACTTAGGCAAATTCTTCATTTCTTCAAATCCCAATTGTGATTATTTGACAGTCTTTAACTCCTTGCTTGAGGCATGAACCTTGGAACTTCTTTCAAGCATTATTCTAGACTCTATAAGTACAGTTACACAACTAGGATTTGATGCCTACTACAAGTACAATACAAACAGAAACTCTACAACTAGAGGTTCCCTCAGTTAAGAGGTCATGTAAGTAATGCAAAGCATTACAAACAATTAGGCTTGTTATTAGATGTATACAGGCATGCCTCTGTAACTAACACTTATACTATTACTAATCAATTAATCATGCATGTATGTTATGAGATGGGAGACGGTGTTTAAAATCGTTAATTAGTTATATTTAATATTTACAAATTTTTGTTATAGGAATTATGTTGACATTGTAGTTTGGTATGGAAAAAAGTAAAAGGTGTTTAAGGAGTTGATTTTTGCTATTTTAAACAAATTATCACTTTTTGAGCATTAAGTAGAGATAATGACCAAAATGCCGCATTTTGGTGGTCAACTGCCCAAAATAACCGTTTTCAAAGTCGTGGCCCTCAGTACCCACGGGACACGCCACTGGCAACGGCGTCTCCCAAGCTCAGTTTTTTCAGAATTTTTACTAAGGCCCGAGCTGCTCTCCCCCGACTCTCCCTACCGGATATCGCCTCCCCCGCCCTCTAGCTTCTCCGGTCACATTCCGTCCCTCTCCGAGCCATATGACCACATCAATTTGATGGTCACACTTTGCTCTTCCATATTAATCTATCGTTTTGTTGAAAATCTGGCCGTAGGGGCGTGTTTGAACAAGATCGGAAATCGAAGTCGGAAAAACGTGCGATTTGGGCGTTTAAATTACAGGAATAGAATCGATAAATTAATGGTATAGGGTTGTAGAGGATCCTGAGGCGATTCGTTTCGTATATAGAACTCAGTCGGAAAGTGACTGAGGTGGGAGAGCGAAGGAGATGAAAAAAATGGAAAATATCGCCCGGCGAGTCGCCCGACGAGGCTGTGGAGAAGACGATGACGACCTCAGATGCGTTAGTGGGAAATGCGTATCCGTCGCTACAGTATCTGCTAATACTCCTCTGCCAGTGGCGTGAAATGGGACACTACTCTCCCAGTGGCGTATCTAAAGACACTCATCTGTCAGTAACGTATCCCGTGGGTATTTAGGGCCGCATTTTTGGATCTGGGTATTTTGGTAATGCTCACCCCACTTTTGGGGTAGATAAAGCCATCACCCCATTAAGTAAGGGTGTTATAAAACGAGCATCGGCTTTAAAAATAATTATATGTACAAATTTATTATAAAATTTAATAAAAGAATATTATAATATGTGAGTATCACTTTGATGTGTCCATGAATTAAATTTTAATGTTACAAACAAAACAGTTCTTATAAAATGCTCTGAAAAATTAATTAAATGTAGAGATACGGGTGTCGGATTACTCCAAAAAAACATGAAGCATGACTTACAATATGCATTTGAATTCTGCTTTTTTCGTCATAAAACCAAATATATCGACAAGTGAAATCAATCACACCTCTCATCACATTTACATTCTAATTCTTTTCATCGTACAATCAATTTTACTAACAAATAATTTAATAACAAATTAAGCAATCACGTCTTTTATGATATCATCGACAATAGAAAAGATTCACAAATGTTATTCTTACTTATTCAATGTCAAACTTTGCAAATGTTTGTCAATATTGGATTTCAAAAGCATTTTTTATGCGACAAAATAGGTTCGTCAATATCTTCAAAATTATTATTATTATTAATATTCAAGAATTTAACTGAAACATGTTTTTTTTTCACCTAATTCTTTTCTCTTTAATTTTTAAACATTCAAATTTAATTACATTTCACATAATTTTTAATTTATCATATTAACTTTCAAATAATAAAATTTAACAAACAATAATGTTATGTGTATAATTTTTAAAAATATTTTCGTGTCGCGCGTAGCGCGGCTTTGTTACCTAGTTATTATTAATGATGAGAGCATCTACAATGGAAGAGTCCTCTTAGCTAAATTTCAAATTACGTACCATAAACAATCTATAACATTTTTTAATAAGCGAAAGCCTTTTTTAATGGTACATAAAATTTGTTCGCACTATATTTTGGTTTCACCCCTAACAGTACCTAAAATTTGGTTCGTACTATATTTTGGTTTCATCCCCAGAATTCTATTTTCCTTAAAATTCTATGTTGTTTTTCTAAAAAATAGAATAAAAATAGAAATCCTATTATAATTATAATTCTTTTATTTGTAATTTTTTTAATAGAATCATATTTTCCCTAGTATACTATGCTCCTTTAAAAAGAATTAAAAATAGAATTTTATGATAATTATAATTCTTTTGTTTATAATTTTTTTTCCTAGAAAAAATCAACGATAAAAAACCACCAACAAATAGAGGGTAAAACATCAACGAATACAATATACAATATAGGGTTACTTGATATAATTTTTTGTAAAACACCAATGAATACGTAGCCTTATCGTATAACATTTTACAAAACACTAACGAATCTATAAACTTTATTAATAAATCCCTATTTAATGGTACTTTCGTAATAAATTTGGTTTCACTCTTATTTTGGTTTCATCATATATTCTCACTCCCCTAAAATTCTTATTATTTTCTAAAAAAAATGTTTGAAATTTTGTTATAATTATAATTCTTTTAATGTAATCTTCCTGAATTGTATAAATAACTTATTTATTAGAACCGGGACCATGTATGTTATGTTTTCTTGATTGTTTAAAATATAATCTTAAATGAATAAAAATCAAATCTATCTATAACCTTTTTTAATAAGCAAAATCCCTTTTTAATGTACTACTTTTTACCAAATTTGGTTCACACAATATTTTGGTTTCACACCAAGACTCCTATTTCCCCTAGAATTCAATGTTATTTTATAAAATAAACAAATAAATCCTATTACAATTATAATTCTTCTATTACAATTTAATTAGAAAAAAGACTACGAATACATATGTTGATATACGGTGACATGCTTATCTATAACAAACGAAATACATTTTGTATGGTACTTCGGTACCAAAATTTGGTTCCACCCCTAAGGTTCCTACTTCTCCGAGGATTCTATATTAATTTTTAATAAAATAATATAATTGTTAATATTATTATAATTGTAATTTTTTATTATAACTTTAATCATTTCACAAATAACATATTTATCAAAATCATGTACATTTTAAATTATATATCGGAATCATTTAGTTTTTTTCTCGATTTTCTTAAATAAACTTAAATTAATAATATATAAAATGATCTTTATTAATAAGCAAATTCTTTGTAAATATCGTAATTTTTTATAATAAATTAGTGATCAATTTAATTAAATTTTCTCGGACCCTTATCATCTAATATCTTATTAGTAAGTGAAATCCCGTTTTAATGTTACTTTCTTCTAGATTCGTGTCTTCTAGAATTATTGGAATTCTGATGTAATTACAATTATTTTATTATAAACTACTGAGTTGCATAAATATCGCAGTTTTATTTTGTACTTTTATCACTTTTTAAATTATTTTTTAGTGATAAATAAAATAATTCTTATAAAAATTTAATTAAAAAATGATCAATTTTAATAAATTATCTCAATCCGTACTTCGCACGGGTTATCATCTAGTAATTATAAAGAATGCTTAAATTTTTTTGCACTCCAACGCTACATTATCCTTAGTAAAAATTTTAACCAAGCTCTTTATATTGGTTATATTTGTCAAACTTTTAGGAAAGTGTAACGAAACTCCACATCATCTGTTGCCCATAATAATAACATACTGTTTAAAATATAGCCAACAGTTATTGTAAACTACATTGGAGCACAATACCTACAAGTTCAACAAATTATACATAATTATTATTTTATATCATTTAACCAACCATTTTAATCAATATCATTGAAGATGCTCTAACAATCAAATTATAATTAATGATAACAAATCAATCAAAAAAATTCAACTAAATTGTTATTGTGTGCCGTTAGAAACACCGATAAAAAAAAATTAGAATATCTTTATGGGTTAAATATCAAATTGACCACCGAATAACATGACATATCTCAAATACACCACTGATAAATTCGGGATCCCATTTAAAACATTTTTAAAGACATAAACGAGATCTCATTTAAAACACTTTTAAATACATAAGTATCAAACGTATACCTTTAAAATGTACTCGGGAGGTAAAAGTAATTTTTCATTGAGTTCTACACACTTTACTTGAATGCTATCATAACCAAACGAAAGGTTAATAATTCTAGTATTTCTTAATATATTTAGATTTTAAGAAATTTTAATTTTTAATTTTATATTTATTTTCTTTGATTTAATTAAAATTAAATAGTAAATAAATTTCTTAAAATCTAAATATATTATAAAAAATACTATAATTCATAATCTTTCATTTGTGTTTGATTAAGTATCATTTAAGAAAAATATGTAGAACACGATAAAAAATTACTTTTACTTCCAAAGTACATATATAGAGGTATTTGTTTGATATTTATGTCTTTAAAAATGTTTTAAATGAGACCCCAAATTTATCAGTGATGTATTTAAGATATGTCAATTAATTTAATGGCAAATTTGATATTTAACCCATATCTTTATTTAATGTTGTTGCCGATTCTTTTACTTGACCCACATAGTCACATGAATTGTTCTATGAAGTTGTTTTAACATGTCCACGGGTATGCACTGAATATCTATCGTTGTACAAGAATAGCTCGGACAACCTAAAATCTTATAACCACTATTTTATTTGTGCTTGATAGATGTATGCTTTAGTTTAGTTGAAGCAGCTTCGCAGCCACCCTGCCAAATTACTGTTTAACACATGGATGAGAAGACTATCCATTGAGTTGCATAAGTACATAGGTCCGGGAGCCTGAACTTAATAGATACCACCAGTTGACAAAATCTTAATTATGTTCCTAAATTGTTCACTATAGGATGGTTTGCCTTGTCCGGATGAGTTGCATTCCCAGCATTGCTGATGTGCTGGTTCCATTATGAAAATGAAATTGGCTCTGGCCTATAATGGGATAAACTAGTTGCCGAACAAATTTTTTTATATGGAGTTGGAATTTTACGATCATAGATTCCTAAAAAGGCTGCTTCATTTACTTTAGTGGGTTGTTAATTAAAGCGTGTCATATCTGATAATCACCATGATGATCACCCCTGCCCTCTGATAGCCCTGAAACTGATCTTCTGAATTTGTGTTTTTATACAATGAGCTTTTGATATGGATCCTCATGGATGGCTTCATACCGATAAGCCATGTCCTAGAAATAACTGACATATTTTTAAATCCACTCCTCTGCGGCAGAACTCAAGGTCAAGAATGAAACAAGATTATAAAAGCGTGTGTGTGCTTGTGAGCGTAATTTTTTCGTGTTCAGGGACTCGCATTAGAGAAATCATATACCTTATGCAATTAACAGTTCTTGGAGAAAAATCTGTTTTTGATTTTTTTTTTATTTTGATCCATTTCATGCCCATGCTTCTTTTTCTCTTTCTATATATAGCTATACAGATGTCATATGTGTGTACAGCTACATTTCTGTATATGAAGGTATGAGTCATGTTCTGCTAAGAAACAAGGTGGAGTAGTATGGTTGCATGTCACTTTTCTATTTCTCCATTTGCTTAGTTCACAGTTTCCCACTTGTATCCTTTAATTATACATTTTTATCTCCTATTGGTAAATTGTCTCCAAATGAAATAATCAACAAGTAATTTATAGTAGAAATTTAGAAAATGTTGACAGAATTGTACAAGCTTAAAATTCAAGCTTAGAATATGCAGTCCCAGAAATGGTATAATCCAACTCACATCTGATAACAAAAGTAACATCTTTTGTATTCTTATTTTATGCACACACACATATTTCATTTGATCCACACATATAATTCAGAGCACATACTTCAAGAATTGGGCTGAATTCAACTGGAAGATTAAGCAAGGTGTCAACTTTTGTCATTCTTTTACTCTCTCTGTGTTTAATTTCTTGATGTGCACTCTGATGGGAAATTTTTTATAATAATTAACTTTTGCTTCTGTTCGGTTATAATTTACTTCATGTTCCTTCTTCCACGATATAGTAGCACTTGAAGGAATTTGTAACTAGAAACGAAACTGGTCCATGAGATTTTAATTACATTCTAATTGTCAAGATTCGTACCATATTGTTGTAGCTTCCGTTCTCTCCAGATAGAGAAAGTGCTTGGTGAGTGACTTGTTCTTGAACTTCTTCATTATCTTGTATGATAATAGGTATAGTCAGACTTGAATTTCACCTTCAGTTCTTTTTTTGCTTGTCCATGTGATTAATATATAAGTTTGATAATTGCTATGACACCCCTCCTGCCTGCTGCACAGTTGTGATGTTGAATTGCAGTAACACTGTGGCTGTGTAGGTTTATTTTTTGAAATACATGTGGGCTTATTAGATTGTTCATCAAGTCTTTTGTGTACAAGTAAACAGTTATATAGTTAAATGTTTCACATATAATAAGAATCCCATAATTTATATTATTCAACCAAACTGAAATATTCTACATACATGAAGAGAAAGATATAACAATGAAATTTCTGTAAGCACAATGGTGAATTGGTTGAATGCATTTGTGTATAGTTAAACCTGCAGGGGTAGACCAACTTCTTCGGTTTGTTGCCCTGTGCTTTTCATAGCACTCCACCTGAACCACTGAGATGTTAAATATATAATCTGAGATAGTGAAATTCAAGAGATAAAAATTATAATTAACATACTAGTATTTTTTAATCTAGTGGTGGAGGATTTAAAGAGGGAACAAAATGGAATCAAGCAAATCGAAGAAAATTCCAGCATTTTTCAAGCCTTTTGTTGCGGACGATAGGGAACAACGATTGGTAAGTTCTTTGCTAACAATGGCATTTTTCCAGTGAAGTTCTAGTAGAAAGATTCTTTGAAAGATTTTTATTCTTATGTCTCTAAGCTCAAAAAAATTTATGTCAAGCACAGTCATTGAAGTATGAGTAAACTACGCTTCAAAGAGCTTAATTTGTGTAGGCTTTTTAATCAATATATTTTTCTTATGTACTCATCTTGCAGCTGATCCCACAGCTTTTCTCTAAGTTCATGAAAGATAGAATGCCATATATTGCATTCATTAGGGACCGTGAAGAAAAAATTTGGAATGTGGAGGTATCACAAAGAGAAAATAAATACTTTTTTGAAGTTGGTTGGTCAAAGTTTGTGCAAGAAAAAAGTGTCCAACAGGGAGACTGTTTGGTTTTTGAGTATAATGGGGAATCCATTTTTGATGTTAAGATCTTTGGAGGCACAGCATGTGAGAAGAAATTTAGTCTTGAGGTTTTTGAGGCCCAAGTAAAGGAAGAGGAAGAAGATGAAGACAGGGAGAATCATGAAGTTGAAAATGGCGAGGATTTGAGCTTAGTGCGTTGGTGAGTAGAAGTTTGGTGTTGTTTCTAAAAAAATCTTGATGATTTGAGCTTAGTGCGTTGGTGAGTAGAAGTTTGGTGTTGTTTCTTGAACGCTAATGTTTTTATAAAGATTCTGTCATTCTTATTGCTATTATTGGAGTTGTTTCAGTTTTATAATTTGTTTAGTGGTCAATAATTTTATTAATTTGTTACGCTATTTTTACTTTCGAATTGTTGATTTTTCCACGGAATGACTTCTCTTTCTTTTATTTTTAAGTCTTTTGTTGGTTTCTACTTTGTTACAATCATAAATCTCTGTGCTACCTCACTGGTCCTTGGTTTTTAGTTTATATGAAAAAAACTTGGAATTACTCCTGCATTAGGTTTGTGAATTTTCGTTAGTGAGATCAAGGTCCAGTGATTGTATTGGAGGTTGTTTATCTGGTTTTTTTCTATTGACTGGGTTCTAGTTAACCTGTGTTGTTATCTTGCTGATAATTCTTCGTGCTTGTTTGGTGTTTTAGGATGATAAGTTGCTGTGTAATTAACAGAGTGATCTACAGATCTAATTTATACAGTATATCATATGTGTTAAAAAATAAAATAATTACTTAATAGATGGTAATTCCTTGCTTTGTTCAGCTTTCCAGTTTCCTCTATGTATAGAGCTACACTGCATGATAAGCTATTCTTTTTCCAGTCGGCAATTTCAAAGATTATAGAAGTACATTTGTATGTGCATAAATGCGTAAATGATCAGTGAAGGATAGGTCATAGGAAGTTATAACTTTATATGTTCTATGATCATGTTATCAGAACTTGTGTTTACTAAACGTTGACAAGTAATTTAACAGTTTTCTTTTCCTTTTTCTTTTCTCTCTTACAAGTTCATACTGTTTTGGACTTTTGGTTTTTGTTCTACAGATAACCATATGCAGCTATGGCATGTTTGGTAACTTTACCTGGTGGTTCTTCTTGATTATCAATATCAGCTATGGTGCTCAGAGTGATGTTACCTGCTTAAAATCTATAAAAGACTTGATGCAAGATCCTCCTTATAACTTGTATGATTGGAATTGTAAAGGCTTTATCTGTAAACTTAATGGGATGGGGTGTTGGATTGAAAATGAGAACATCGTTTTATGTATAAGGCTTTTTTTCTTTTTTTTTTATGATTAAAGTTCTTTAATCATTTTATCAGAACTTGTGTTTACTAAACAAGTAATTTAACAGTTTTATTTTCCTTTTTCTTTTCTCTCTACAAGTTCATACTGTTTTGGTTCTTGTTCTACAGATAACCATATGCAGCTATGGCATGTTTGGTAACTTTACCTGGTTGTTCTTGATTATCAATATCAGCTATGTTGCTCAGAATGATGTTACCTGCTTAAAATCTATAAAAGACTTGATGGAAGATCCTCCTTATAACTTGTATGATTGGAATTGTAAAGGCTTTATCTGTAAACTTAATGGGATTGGGTGTTGGATTGAAAATGAGAACATCGTTTTATATATAAGGCTTTTTTAAAAACGGGGCACAATTTCAAAGGTGAGTTTCCCCGTGGTAGACAGGTGGCTGCTTTGACAACAGGCCCTGCTCGTCTATATCGAGGGGCTGAATCTGTACTTGAAGCAACATGGAGGCCAACTTTGGTTCAGACCTAGAATAACTCTGGACCTTTGCTCAACCCTGCAGAATATCATTTCACTGAATAACTTTTTGATGTAGCAAACTTACTTAAAAAAGGGCAGCATCCATGACGAATGAGATACAAAATTTGATGAAGTGCTTGGTAAGTTTTTGCTGCCTTGTTTAGCAAAAAAAAAAAAAAAAGGTTTTTGCTGCCTTTTCTGCAAAGGTTCGAGCACCCAGACTAAAACTTCCCGCTGTTGTTTAACCTAGCACCGCAAGCATTCAACTGAATCAAAATAGCAGAAAAGATAAACACTTGTATGTGTTGGAATTCGGGCATAATAACGCAACGGAAATGATGTAAATAACAATTAAAAACGAATTCCAAAGCCCGGATCCATGTATAAAATGATGATCATGGTATAAAAAATTCTCAAGAACAAGATTGTACCTTGTTAAAACTTTCCAATGGATGACAAATGGAGGTCCAAGCTTGTTGATCTTGAGAGCTAAAGTGTTGATCTTGAGAGCTAAACTTGCAACTCCTCTACCGGTATCCACACTTGAATGCTTGCTTGATTCGTCGAACGATTTCGCCACGGAATTTGGTACTAGCCAAAATAAATAAAACCGGATGTGTTCTTGACTTGATCTTGATTTCTCCTCGTGTTTCTCCAACTGAGATTTCAGTTTCTAGTGTCTCAAATGGTTTGCCAACTCTTGGCTTATAAAGAGAAATAAAGTAAAATGGAGCCTTAAACAATTAGGCCATTTTTTTATTTAAACAAATCTTATTTATTTAAATAAATTAATTAAGTCATACTTAATTAATCAAATAAGTCAAGAAAATACATCTTCAAATTTTATCTTTAACTAATTAAGTCTCACTTAATTAATTTCATAAAATTCGAATTATTATTTATTATTAATTTAAAATCATAATTTAAATTATTATTAATTTAAATTCATGAAATAAATTAATATCCCTTTTAAACATTCTTTGTGTGTGACCCTGTAGGTTATTATTTCATTGGCAATAATTTTATTCTCTAATAAAATTATAAACAATAAGCGGCGTCTAGTAACACATTATTGCTACCCAATAAAATAATAATTAAATCAACGATTCAATCAACCTTTTATGACTAATGTTCCATGTAATATAATCCCTTTAAATCATGATATTATAGATTAAACTCGAGGCATGTAATGTGTCATCCTCTTCATAATTTAATCTTCATTTTCTTGATCGATGAGTAGACTATTTAATCAAATCAACATTTGAGCATGGCCATGCATTTCATAGTCTGACTCAAACAAGAGGCCTATAATATCACTCCTTTATCAGGAGATTTAAATCCCATCTAGATCGTTCATATTTCTCACATGATTCATAATATATCCGATATTCACCTTTATCATTATCCGGCTAAAGATAACTTTTGACGAATTCAAAATATATTAATTTTCATGTAAAATTATAACGACTTCAGGTCTAAGGATCATTACACCATTATCACTGTGAGATTACATATGACACATTTATTATTTACCATGATGTATCTCACGGTGGGTCTGTCCAGTACCCTGTACTCGTACAGTTACCTATGCATTGCTTTTAGTATCTTCATACTTATGACCAATGAGATGTGGTCATCAGTCAATTATCATACTAGCCTCAGTGTATTACTATTAACCTAATTAATAATAATACTCGGCTAGGGACATTTAAGAATATGATACAATCATTATATAATCTCATGTTCAAGTCACATACTTGCAACTATACAATTTGTATCAAGATTCTAAGGACATTTATTATACTTTATTTATTTCGGAGTAAATAAAGCCAATAATAAACTTATATATCAAATATATAAAATCACTCAAACATAAATATAATGTATACATTGCCTCTAGGGCACCAATACTAACAGTATGTTAGTAGTTACCTAGAAGCAGAAGCAATAACAAAAAGTGCTTAGTATTCTAGAAAATTATGCTCCCACAAAGCAGGCCACTTTGTTTTTGTAAGTAAGACATTCCGTCAGAAATGATGTAGTGACAATGTGACATGTCTGCAATGTCGCATGCTGAGCCTGTACTTATTGAAAGATCTAGCAGAATTCGTAATGTTTATATGCAAAGCCAAGCAAGTTTACTGTGAAACTATCGAATGCATGAAGACCTGTTATGTAAGTTTGAGAACAAACTTTTACAGCAAAAGCAAGTTCAGGACCTTGACAGCATCTGTATGGTACTTCAGGATAGGTGCCCCAATGCATCTAAATAATGCCCAAATAGTTTACAGACGTTGACTCAGTCATTCATAAAGAAATAAGTTTTTCATTTTTATTTTGAGAAAGACTACTATCATATCATGGACCTGCCTACACCATAGTCTAGCCTTAATAAATATCTAATGATTAGGCTCCTCGTATGTTGAGGTGGCACTAGTCTGTTATTTCCTATTTTGTCTGCTTATGTACTCTACATATAGACTTTGTTTTTATGAGAATGTCAGACTGGTATTTTCTTGTTTTTATCACAGTGTGCTCTCTTAAGCTCTTTAGCAATGGTCATTCTTTTATGAGTGTTCATTTACTCTTTATGGTTGTAAGATTGTGTCAAGAGAGTTAGTATTATTACCAGATCTCTGTTAAAAATCCAGTCTTTGTCTTGTTTTTTCTCAGATCTGTTCTTGTTCTTGTGATCTATTTTTTGTGTCGAAATGGCTAGTAGTCATATTGCACTTCAGGATTTAGTTAATCCATTGTACTTACACCCTTCTGATGGAGCTACGTCTGTTCAAGTTGAAAAGCTTCAAGGCTCATCTGATTATAGATCTTGGAAAAGAGCAATGGAGATAAACCTTGCTTCCAAGCGTAAACTCGGATTTGTGACTGGCGAAGTGACAATGCCAACGACAGATGTTGTACAAGGAGAGCTGTGGGATTCTTGTAACAACATGGTAATTGCTTGGCTTACTCATAATGTCTCTCCTTCTATCATGAAATCTATAATGTTTATGACTTCATCTGCTGCTATATGGTCAAATCTTGAAACTCGTTTTCAGCTTACAAGTGGTTCTTGTAAGTATAAGATAGATAGGGACATTTATGAGTTGAGACAAACCAATATGTCTGTTAATGATTATTATACTGCTATGCGTACACTGTGGGAGGAGTTAGAAACTTTAAATGTCTTGCCTGTAGTCACAAATCCTAGTGAAGAGGTTGTAACACTGTTAACAACAATTGCCTCTCAGAAAGAAGAGAGTAAACTGTTTCAGTTTCTAAATGGTCTCGATGAGTCTTATGCTACTCAACGTAGTCATTTCTTGCTCATGTCACCCTTGCCATCTGTAGAAACTGCATCTGCTGCTTTGCAGCAGGAAGAAGTTCAAAGAGAGCTACTTCGTATTAACAAATTAGATAGTGAATTTGTTGCCTTGTTCTCAAAACCAAACTTTGTTAAACCTTCATCTGTGATTGTATGCACTGTGTGGTGGAAATGGTCATAAGAAAGATAGATGTTGGAACATGATTGGATATCCTAGGTGGCATTATAAGTATGGACAGAGCATTTCGTCTCCTGGTTCTCGAGGCCAAGCCCAAAATAATGCTAATACCAGATGGGGTACTGGACCTAAACAAGGGAGTCCTAAGATGGCTGCAGCTGCTCAGATTACACATTGCTTCCTTTCTACTCTTACCCAAAATAGTGACCCTGTATATTTTAAAGATGCAGTCAAAAGTGACCATTGGGTAAAAGCTATGAATACAGAACTTGAAGCATTGGAGCAAAATGAAACTTGGTCGATAACTCCTCTGCCTCCTGGTCAACACGTTATAGGCTCAAAATGGGTCTATAAAACGAAGTACAATCCTGATGGTTCCATCCTAAAGTACAAGGCACGACTAGTCATTCTTGGATGTAAACAGCAATATGGGTTGGACTATCATGAAACTTTTGCTCCAGTGGCCAAGATGACCACTGTACGCACACTATTAGCTGTTGCAGCTGTCCAAGATTGGCACACCATCCAAATGGATGTGACCAACGCCTTTCTTCATGGTGAACTGTTGGAAACTGTCTATATGTCACTGCCTTAAGGGTACACACACATGGGTTCCAGAATTCGTCTTGATCAAGCTATAGTCTCAACAACTAAGTCCCAACCATGGTTGGTATGTAAACTGCAAAAATCTCTGTACGGTCTACGTCAATCTCCCAGACTTTGGTTCTCAAAATTCTCCTCCACCATTCAGACTTTGGGCTTCATTCAATCCAAAGCGGATTACAGTCTCTTTATGCTTCATTCACTCTCTACTATTACTCTTATTCTGGTATATGTAGAGGGCATTCTGATCTGTGGTAACTGTTTATCCACTATTAATGACATTAAGTTGATGATGTCTAAGTCTTTTAACATGAAGGATCTTGGCCCTGTACACTACTTAATTTGACATTAAGCGGATTCTTTCTCTCTCAACAGAAGTACACTACAGATATTCTGTCTGAATTTGGAATGCTACATGCTAAGCCACTGCATTTGCCAATGGATATCAAGCTAAAGCTGACTGCTGAGATGGGAGATCCCCTTCCTGATCTGTCTACATTTCAAAGGTTGGTAGGTAAACTCATTTACCTCACTATAATTCGTCCAGATATCTCTTTCTCTGTGCATATTTTGACTCAGTATATGCAACATCCTACCACGGTTCATATGCAAAATGCTAAACGCTTGCTCAGATATCTATCTGGTACTGTATCTCAAGGAATTCTCTTAGCTACTACTTCAGCTGCCCAGTTAACAGCCTACTGCGATAGTGACTGGGCTGGTTGCATTTCTACCAGAAAATCGACATCTGGATATTGTATCTTTCTGGGCAGTTCACCTATCTCATAGAAAACGAAGAAACAAACAGTAGTGGCTCGCTCATCTGCTGAGGCTGAGTACCATGCAATGGCTTTCACAGCTTGCGAAGTAACCTGGTTAACCACTCTACTCAAAGATTTGGGACTGCAGAATTTACCACCAGCTATTCTCAATTGCGACAATCAAGCTGCTCTGTCTATCGCAGCTAATCCAGTGATGCACGAACGTACCAAACATATTGACATAGATTGTCATTATGTCCGTGATCAATTGAAGGAAGGAAGTATGGTCACTCAACATGTATCCTCTGCAGACCAAGTGGCTGATATCATGACTAAAGTTCTACCTGTCAAGCTCCATGAATCTCATGTCAACAAGCTGGGAGCTTCACCCTCTTCTCACTCACCAGCTTGAGGGGGTGTATTGTGAGAAAGACTACTGTCATATCATGGACCTGCCTGCACCATAGTCTAACCTTAATAAATATCTAATGATTAGGCTCCTCGTATGTTGAGGTGGCACTAGTATGTTATTTCCTATTTTGTCTGCTTATGTACTCTACATGTAGACGTCATTTTTATGAGAATGTCAGACTGGTATTTTCTTGTTTTTATCACAGTGTGCTCTCTTAAGCTCTTTAGCAATGGTCATTCTTTTATGAGTGTTCATTTACACTTTAATTTTATGCTGATACTACTGACAATTTAAAACTAACTTACCAAATAATTTGTGTTTTTCATTTTATGCTGATACTACTGATAACTTTAAAGTACCAGGTCTACTTCAGCAACACAACAAAGTACACACATGAGCGTAGATATTTATTAAGTTTGTTGGAAGCTAGTTAGGTACCACTGGAAGCGGTATGTTATAAATATGTTGGTTTGAAGAGTCAGTTTCTGTTTCAGAAGTTCTATAATATTCTTACCATCGTACTCCTCTTCACTTCTTTTCATCATTGTCAAAGGTAGGTACTATAATCTTCAATGTTTACATCTTGGTTGTATGTAACACCGTTGATGCTACCAAGAACATTGTCTTCTATCTCTTCGATTCTGGTGTAGTTTGATTGTGGGTTTAAAATTGTTGGACCATTGACTATTTTTGAATAAAAATTTAGTGCATTTTATTTTTGGTTTTGTAACTCCTATACTAATGATATTGTAACTCCTATTTTAATGAAATAATAGTGATAAATTCATTATTGTGGTGGAGGTTACAAAATTGATTAGTTTGGTAAGTTACATATTTTTCACTCCTATATAAGGAGTCCTTGGCATATGTTTTAGATACACAAAAATATACAAACTCTCCTTGGTTTTCTTGCATTCTTCTTAGAGTTCTAGGATCAATTTCTGTGAGATAGCAGCGATGTTTGTTTGGTTCGTAGGAGGTGGATCTCTAGTGCTTAAGATCACCTCGTTTCATTGTATCCTGGGAGACGGAAGCCACAACAACCTTCAAGCACCACACGGAAGGGGCTTATCTGTTTTAAGGATAGCGTGGTTTTCACGTGCCTCGAAACATCCTTTTGGTATTTTATTATGGTTGTTTTGATTTCAGGTATATCTCTAAACTATACTTCTTACAAGCTTAAAACAGATAATCTTATGGATTAGTTTCATCTAAAAACTAATTTATTTAAATAGTTTCATGGGAGTATAGTGATTTTTAATTTGCAACTGCTTAATATTGTGTTAAGTTGGATGTGATTTGTGGCAAGTTTATTGGTTCAATTGTATATTCATGTAGGGGTTGTTTTTATAAAAGTTTTATATTAAAATCATGATCTCACTATTTGATATGATTGGTTAATTTTAATTTCGGCCATGTTTTAGTGGATTACTTGTTGTGACATGTGTCATACATCCTGTGGGAAAAAAAATGTCTCTGTGTTGATACATATAGTGCCACTGATTTGGTCATTTTGCATGCAGTATATTTTTATATGTTTTATTTTGGTTAGAATGGTTACTGGACCTGATATGTTTCCCTCTTGCATGTGCTTGTGTGTGTACTCCATGGTATGAATTTGGTTTTATCGAAAAAGAGGAGTTTTGATTAATGGGTTAATTAAGTATTAATCCAGTGCATTTTTTTCCCCGGTTTATTAGGCTCCTGTAACTTATGTAGATTTTGCATGCCTGATCGGGAAAAAAAATTGAGTTCTTGTTTAAGACTTTATGCTTATCCCAGTTTCAAAAAAAAAAAAATGTCCTCTGTAATTGAGGTATGTTTACAAATTTGAAACTCCATGATTTGGAAATATTTTATTAAAAATTATTTATAACTGATCATTTATGAGTCTTAAGTTGTGACCGGTTTCCATTTGTTTGGACTTATGGGCTGCTAAATGTTTTATGTGGAGCTTCTTAAAAATTTTGGGGTCAAGCATGTTAAGAATCTTTAGAAAATAGTATCGTATTGCATGATACTGAACCGACTCTTTCAAAATGATTTTTGCGGTCCATTAATGGAGTTCAAGATCTTGTTTTGTTGACCATTATTAGTTGTTTTTTTTTTATAAAAAAAAAACGCATGTCATGTCATAATTGCATGATTGTAATAAGAGCTATTAAATGTGATTTGATTCACTTATATGGATTTATGTGACTATTTTTTTTTATGGACTTGCAACATATATGAATGAATATGTTGGTTATTATTTTTTCCCCTCTTGGTGGTGTTAAGATTTTAATATGCTAATTGGGTTGTCTGAATGCATGCATTTCTTGTCTAATTTGGCATGAATTCTTATAATTTTCAAGCCACTATTAAAATAATATTGATATGACTTGAGTAAAGTCATTTGCATGTCTCTGGTCTTATTTTGGAAGTTTAAAATATGACCGATTTGGTTTGGACACTTATGCATTAATTTGCTAGCTTATTTGAGTGATATTATGATCGTCAATGTGCTAGAAAACTTCATGGCTCGATCCATGTGCTTAAAAAGATTTTTATTAAGATTTTATTATTTAAATCATCGTGACGTTTGTGAAAAATTAAGTAATAATTTTTAATTGCAAAAAATTATTAGCTTAATTATATTTTGCGACGATAGATCAATCTTGGTTGAATGGTTCGAGACGTTAAAAACCTAACGAATTTTGTACTTATAGAGTACGGGTTGTGGGTCGGCATGAAATTTATAATTTTCCAAATTAGATCTGGAAAAATTATTATATCTCATGTTGGTGTCGGTCTGTTGAGACAGTGACACACGAGCCTACTATGGTGATCCATGTGATACCTAATACGGCATTGCGGTCAGATCTGTATGCTGAAATTTGGAGAAATCCATAAAATTGTTAACCCTAACGCATCAGTTGATCAAGGATCACTGAATGGGGGTTTATCGGAAGTTTATGTTCTTCCTCGGGCCTCTTCTGGTTGTACCAGTGATGAGCCAGAAAATTAGGTTCTCTTGTGAACCAAATTGAAATTTGAGAAAACTTCAATAGTTGAATTTTTCAGTGACAAGAACAAGAAAGTTCTTTGAGCATGATATTGAAACCTGAGAGGTTTTAAAGAACGACGTGAATCCTGCTCTAGTGAGAGGTGGTAATAAGATGTGTGATTACTTTATAGTAATACATTGATTACGTGTACCCATTAAAGAGTAAAAATGAAGCTTTATTGAGAAGAATATACTCTATAAGCTCGAGGTTGAAAACCAACTTAATACAGAAAATTAAGATGGTAAAGAATGACTTTGGTGGTAAATACACTGAGTGATGTGCCACTATACCTAACTCACATTAGATGAATGGAGTAGTCTTTCTTATAAAAGAAAATAACTGGTTCCTATTAGTTTTGGAATGCATTTTGAATTTCTTAGAAATATTCGAAATGTGGGGGTATCTTGAAGATGTCTTGATACCGATACCTATTAAGTTAAAAAGAGATCCAAAACCAATTGCGGTATATGGGATGTATATATAGACAACTATTAAGTTAAAAAGAGATCCAAAACCAATTGCGGTATTTGGGATGGATATATAGACAACGTTTGAGTCTAATGATATCTTGTAGTATGCAGATGAATCTAATTTGTGAGATCATTAAATGCAATTACGGCATCTAGGAATGCTTCTATGATGAGCTAGTAGTTCCTTGTAAATTTGTAATTAAAATTTATCCGAATAAACTTATGAGTTATTGGATGAATATGAGGTTAAACCTGGAAAGAGCAAAAGACTTAGAAAAATCTCTAAGTCCAAAATTGTCTAAAAGTTCGATTAAAGGTAGAACCCAAAGTTTGGGAGAAGCTATGAAAATTCTCTGATGATCTAACTAGAAAAAGGATGTTAAGAAATATGAGATAAGTGATTCAATGTGACAGAATCGTGTTTAATAAATATGGATGGATCTTCTTGCGAGATAGATGCCATTTGGGCCCAAACGAATTTTCAAATTAGAAAATAAATATTTGGGTCAAAGAAAAGTAAAAGGTCAGATTGATAATTAAAAGATTACAGTCAAAAGTGAAGACCTAAATTACTTTATAATATATTCTTGAGTTTTAAGAATATGGTTCATCAAGATGATACTTAAATTGTCGGCATTGTGAAATTTAGAAGTACATCAATGAACTTTGGAACAGTCTTTCTTGGTTTCTCTGGCTAAGGCAAGAGTAGAAAGTCTGTATTTTGGTGATTATGTTGATTGGAACAACATAGATACGAAAAATTGCATATGAAATCATGATATTGTTGTGAAATACAATGGCTTCATAATAAATAATAGCTGCCATTTTGAGGACGCTCGAATTTGGTGGTTAGGTGAATGAGTATTGTCAATTTAGGGACGCTTAATCTTGACAATATGATAAATTGAAGTTACTAATTTTTGGGACGCTAAAAATTGGTAATGTCAATAACGAATTGAAGCCTTGGTTGATGACTGGTAAAGTGATTACCAAAATATGATATATGCCAAAGTGAAGATGCACGAGTATAGTGAAAATGATTGTTATAGAATGTCGAAACATCTTTGTCGTCGACACAATTCCGTTAGACAACTACTCTCAACTGGAGTTATCACTGTTGATCATATTAGGTCACAGATAACACTGCGGATCCGCTAACCAAAGGGTTAACAAGAGAGTGGGACTAAAGCCCATAATAAAAGTCGATACAAAGGAAACCCAACCTTGTTGACTGGAGATCCCAAGATCTTGGTTCAATGGGACAACCTGACTGTAAAGACTTAGTGAGATCACTGTGGGGGTTTTACTCCCGAGTCCATTCCTATGATGAAAAACAGTGATAAAATTAGGATAAGGCTAAGTAATGCTTTTAATGATCCTTATGTGTCGATATGTCGAACAAATAATACTTTTGTATTGTTTCAAGAGATCACCTATGTGAGTGAAGTGGGGTCGCTTCAAGAAGGAATCGTGGGGCCAATTCTGGGAAAAACTCACAGAACCAGGCTAAAGCTCAGGACCAAAATGGGCTTAACAGTGAGAACTGAACAAATATAGGGAAAGACGCCAGTGGGGGATGTATCATCATTTCACAAAAAAGAATGGCAGTTCAAGGTCAACGCGACTACTGAAATTCTAGAAATGTAAATATGTTCTTACAAGGGAAGGTTCAAGGGTGTACGCCTACCTATCCTATGCTGGTTTCTACCATGCGCTCTATCTCCGTGTCAAAGAGTCGTTTTGAAATGTCAATTTTTATTCATGTGGGGGATTGTTGGACCATTGACTATTTTTGAATAAAAATTTAGTGCATTTTATTTTTGGTTTTGTAACTCCTATACTAATGATATTGTAACTCCTATTTTAATGAAATAATATTGATAAATTCATTATTGTGGTGGAGGTTACAAAATTGATTAGTTTGGTAAGTTACATATTTTTCACTCCTATATAAGGAGTCCTTGGCATATGTTTTAGATACACAAAAATATACAAACTCTCCTTGGTTTTCTTGCATTCTTCTTAGAGTTCTAGGATCAATTTCTGTGAGATAGCAGCGATGTTTGTTTGGTTCGTAGGAGGTGGATCTCTAGTGCTTAAGATCACCTCGTTTCGTTGTATCCTGGGAGACGGAAGCCACAACAACCTTCAAGCACCACACGGAAGGGGCTTATCTATTTTAAGGATAGCGTGGTTTTCACGTGCCTCGAAACATCCTTTTGGTATTTTATTATGGTTGTTTTGATTTCAGGTATATCTCTAAACTATACTTCTTACAAAAATTTCATGAGTTGGATCAGATTCTCGAATTGCAGTAGGCAACAACCCTTTCTGAGAATGTGAATTTTTCTTTAGTGTGCCCTTTGAGATAATGTGCCACAGATTTGTATCTAACATGTTTTATTTAAAATGAACATAAAATTGAGTTGTTCCTCCTACAACAAATTTTGGCTTGCTATTATCAACATCCCACGTGAACGCTGTATTAAGTCTAAGTAACCAGATGAAAGTAAAACTCAATGGAAAACAAATAAAACAGAATTGAATAAACTAAAGTTGTCAAGTAACATTAACATCCCATTAAACTGTAATATATGAAAAAGGGGGGAAAACCAGAGACGAGGATCCGTTGATACTACTGGCATAGTGCATGGCTCATACCCCATGCCCAAAGCTCATGGGTTGAAATTCTCACTGACCCAGTCACCCTACTCGTTCACTTCATTATTTGATGCATTAAAAATTCAGATACCCAAAATAGAGGGGCAGATTATCCAGTTGAATAAACATTCAAAGATACTGAAATAAGATATGTTTAACTTTCTTATAGATGGAAGCAGTAGGTTCCCATCCTCTGCTTAGTCGGCAGTGACTGTAGTTGCATATTCCTCGACAAACAAGGAAATGCAGCTTGGATTCTTATTCAACACTGTAACATTTCCACTGTATCTGCAAAAAATAAACACCGATTCCTAAACTGACACATGACAAAGTTGACAATCCTTTCCCAATGAAAAAATGACTAGTTCTTTCTTAAGTCAATTTCGTTCATTTTTCAAGGACAAACTTACAGTTGTTTTTATCCATACAATCACAAACTACATAAATGAATGTGATGGACTTCCTAAGTCTAAATAGAACATCTTCTGCCCTGTGGAGGGGGTACTTATGAGGAAATTTCAATCAGGACATACTGCACTCCAAAATTTTTAAGAAA
Source organism: Kitagawia praeruptora (assembly GCA_037693485.1). Lineage (NCBI taxonomy): Eukaryota > Viridiplantae > Streptophyta > Magnoliopsida > Apiales > Apiaceae > Kitagawia > Kitagawia praeruptora. The sequence continues at coordinate 86,847,175 of CM075351.1, read as the reverse complement.
AATTATAATTGTACTTTTGGAATAAACAGTCTCCACATGCCGTAGTCCTGTCTTGCAAGAGCTGCACTCAGTATTTCGTCCATGAGTTTTCTGCCTAAAAGAGATTGTTACAAATTACGAGTGAATATTCATGAGTTGGTTACTTAACAAATATCAATGTGAACACTTCAGAATCTATAAAGCAATGAGGCCATATACATGTATATGTTATAGTTATCTTATGTTAGAAATGATTGATGAGAACAGTGTTTGGAAGCTATAGTGACAAAACAGAGTTTAGCTGGAAGCAGTCAGAGTTTAGTTAAACACTGACTGGAAGCGCAACAGAGGTTGTTAAACTCTGTAGCGATATTGTCTGAAGAGTCAACAGTGTTTAAAGGTTGATGCAAGATAAGTATGGAAGCAATATCTTTGAAGATTGGAAAGCTGTCAAAGAGATTGAGTTGACTTGGAAGACTGGAGCAATCGTGATTGATATCAATTGTATAGCTTGATTATAGGAGAATCAGTTACTGATTGTACGAAGCTGTATGTTCTATAAATACAGTTAGGTTAACCCTAGAAGGGTAGTCGAACATTGAGAAATTCATTGATTGTAACCTAAGCAGCTCTCTGTGATATTTACATCACTGAGAGAGGAATTGTTAATTCCAAATAGTTTTTAATTGTTAAACAGTGTGTTCTTGTTAAGTTACTCATACAGTATTTGATTGCTTATTGTGTATTCGACCTAACAAGTGGTATCAGAGCCTAATCTGTTACTTTATTACAGTTAAAGATCCAAACACAATAGTAATCAATGGCAGAGATACCTCCACCAACTGAGAAAACCCCTACTACTATTAGTAGGTATGAAACAATAAGGGTTCCAATACTTAGGCCATCAGAGTATGCAATCTGGAAGGTAAAAATGACCATGTTTCTGGAAGCCACAGATCCAGAATATCTTGATAGAATTTATGAAGGTCCTCACAAACCTACAAAATTATCTGCTGCTGCTGCTGGTGAGGAATCAAAGGTCATTCCAAAGGAAAAGAAAGATCTAACTGCTGAGGATCTTTCATCTATTGCAAAGGATGCAAAAGTAAGACATTTACTTCACAGTGCATTAGACAATGTTATGTCTAATAAAGTGATTAACTGCACAACTGCAAAGGAAATATGGGATGCACTTGAGGTTAGGTGTCAAGGAACTCCTGCAATCAAGAAAAACAGAAGAAACATACTCACTCAGGAGTATGAGCACTTTGAGGCAAAGTCTGATGAAACCATGACAGAAACATTTGACAGATTCTGTAAACTGCTCAATGATTTGTCATTGGTTAACAAAGAGTATGATTTAGAAGACTCAAATCTCAAGTTTCTTCTTTCTCTACCTGAAAAGTGGGATGTGAAAACAACCACTATAAGAGATAATTATGAACTTGGTGAAACAGAGATTGATGAAATTTATGGGCTGCTCAAAACCCATGAATTGGAATTGGAGCAGAGAAACAAAAGATCTAGTAGAAAGTCAAAGTCTGTTGCTCTTAAGGTTGAGGAGAAACCATCAAAGAAAGAGGCATCAAGGAGAAAGGCAAAAGGGAAAGCCTTAGTCATACATTCAGAGAATGAGTCATTAAACACTGATGTTGACTCAAATACAGATGAATCATCTGATTCTGAAGATGATGAGGAGATGATGCAAATGGCTGCATTGATGGTAAAGACCTTCAAGAAGATGGGATACAAGAACTTCAAGAAGGGAAAGAGATTCTCCAAGGACTACTCTAAGTCTGACAAGAAGAATTTCAAGAAATCTGAGGGAAAGGACTTCAAATCTGGTAAGAAAGATAAGTCTGAGATTCAATGCTACAAGTGTAAGGAGATGGGTCACTATGCTCCTGAGTGCAAGAAGGGTAAAACTGAAAAGGCACTCTACACCAAAGGCAGAGATTGGGCAGACACTTCAGATTCAGATGAGGAAGTCAACTATGCTCTCATGGGTACTACTCAGACTGAAAATGATGATCTCAAGGTACCCCCAACTACCTATGCTTATAACACTGATAATATAACTGAACTGAGAATTTATCTTAAAGCATTGCATATCAGTTATAGGGATCAGACTTTAGAAAATGAGAGGATAAAGTCTGAGTGTTCTCAACTTAAAGAGAGAAATAAACTTGTTGAGGAACAGCTAGAGAACATGAATAAGATTCAGAAAGAAAGAGATGATGCAGTGTTTATTGAACAGGAGTTGCTAGGTAAGTATAAGCAACTAGAATCAGAATTGGAGGATACTAAACACATCATTAAAACTTGGACACACTCTGGTAAAGACACTCAAGAAGTGTTTCAGTCAGATACAGTAGGTCTAGGTTACTCTGAGGGAGATGAACTTAGATTTGAAAATCAGGTAAAAGTTAGACCACATCGTTCATCTGAAGGTAATGTCATGGGAACAGGTGGACCTAAGACTAAAGCACAGAAAAAGGCTGTTAAAGAGTCATATGCTAAAACTTTTGTTAAAGAGGCTAACATTGGTTTAATGACAGATAAACAACTCAAGCATAAGCTTAAGGAAATAAAGTCTGTCAAGAAACAGAGAATGCCTAAGAAAAACAGAAATGGAAAGGTAGGCATAACCTCAGGAATTAAGCCAATGCTTGCTTCATTAGCTCCTAGAAAAACATGCTTTAATTGTGGTAGCTCTAATCATCTTGCTAGTTTCTGCAGTAAGAATAAGAACATTAATTCTTTACCCTCTAAAACTGCAGTAAAGAGTGATTATGTGAGAACAAGACCACAGACTTTATGCAAACACTGTGGAAGTACTTGGCATTCTATTTACACTTGCAGAGATTATCATGCTATTTACTATAATTACTATGAACCCAAGCCAAATTTGAAATGGGTTAAAGTAATCTCTGCAAATGTAAACTCTGAAAAAGTTAGCTTAAACTCTGTTAATGTAAATTCCGCTGCAAAAGCTAACAGAATCAAGAAAGCCAAAGGATCCAAGCAAGTCTGGATCCTTAAAACTAACAATCAGTGATTGTTTGTGATTGCAGGGCACCAGGGTGAGTACCCTAGTCGTGGACAGTGGATGTTCAGGACACATGACAGGAAATAAAGCCCTGCTATCAGAGTTTGAGGAGAAAGCTGGCCCAGAAGTTTCCTATGGAGATGGCAACATAGGACATACACTGGGATATGGCAATATTAATCTTGGAAATGTCATCATCACAAATGTAGCTCTGGTTCCAGGACTCAAGCATGATCTGCTATCTGTGAGTCAAATCTGTGACAGAGGATATCATGTAGATTTTCAGCCTGAATATTGTCAAGTGATCAGCAAATCTACAGGGAAAGTTGCTCTAGTTGGAAACAGACACAATAACATATATGAAATTAAATTGTCAACAAACACTGATGGCAAAGCAGTGTGTCTGTCAACAAGAATGTCCAGTGAGGAGAGTTGGAAGTGGCACAAGAAACTCTCTCATTTGAATCTGAACAACATCAATGAGCTAATCAAGAATGATCTTGTAAGAGGTCTACCAAAATCCTTGTTGAATGTAGAAGGACTGTGTGATTCTTGTCAAAAGGCTAAACAGAGAAAAGTCTCCTTCAAAAGCAAATCTGAGTCTTCAATTGTTGATCCTTATCATCTACTACATGTTGATCTTTTTGGTCCAGTGAATGTGATGTCTCTTGGAAAGAAGAAATATGCTCTAGTCATTGTTGATGAATATACCAGGTACACATGGGTATATTTTCTTGCAAAGAAGGATGAAACTGCATTAACACTGACAGAACATATATTACAACTGGAAAAAGGGTCAGAAAATCAAGTGAAGATAATCAGAAGTGACAATGGAACTGAGTTCAGGAATTCATCAATGGAAGAATTTTGCAAGAGTAAAGGGATAAAACAAGAGTTTTCTGCACCTAGCACTCCACAACAAAATGGTGTAGTGGAGAGGAAGAACATAACCTTGATAGAAGCTGCCAGAACCATGCTAGATGAAGCAAAATTGCCAACATACTTCTGGGCAGAAGTAGTTCAAACTGCTTGTTTTACTCAAAATGCAACACTGATCAACAAGCATGGTAAAACACCATATGAAATGGTGAAGAAGAAGAAGCCAAATCTAAAATATTTTCATATTTTTGGATGCAAATGCTTTGTGTTGAAGACTCATCCTGAACAGTTGACCAAATTTGACCTAAAGGCAGATGAAGGAATTTTTGTTGGCTATCCACTGTCAACAAAGGCATTCAGAGTTTATAATCTGAGAACTAGAGTGATCATGGAATCAATTCATGTGTCATTTGATGACAAGAAAATAACTGGACTTGAAGATGTAAATGAACATGATCAACTGCACTTTGAAAATGAAGATTTATTCTCTGAAAAAGTTAACTCTGATCAGACTGATTTGACAAACTCTGTTCATCTAAACTCTGAACCTCTACTGGTAAATACTGAAGAAACTCTTCAATCAGAAACAAGGGAAGAACCAGTTGAGGGGGAGCATGAAGAATCACATCAAAGTGATGATTCAAACACTGATAGTGACTCAGTTGATAATTCTGAATCAAACTCTGTTGATTCAAACTCTGTTGATAATTCTGAGAAGTCACATTCAGGGGGAGCATCTGAAAATGAAGAAAGACACCAAGAAAATCAGGAGAGCATGGATCAAGGGGGAGGATCACATGATGACAGAAGCAATCTGCCTTCTGCAAGAAAATGGACTAAATCACACACACCTGATTTGATTATTGGTGATCCAGATGCAAAAGTAAGGACAAGAAGTGCAACAACAAATGAATGTCTGTTTCATGCATTCTTGTCACAATCTGAGCCAAAGAAAGTGGAAGAAGCTCTTAAAGATGCTGACTGGATAACAGCAATGCAAGAAGAGCTAAATGAATTTGAAAGAAATGAAGTGTGGACACTTGTACCAAGGCCCAAGAACAGATCCATTGTTGGTACTAAATGGGTTTTCAGGAATAAAACTGACAGTGAGGGTGTTATCACAAGGAACAAGGCAAGACTGGTTGCAAAAGGCTATTCACAACAGGAAGGAATAGACTATGATGAAACATTTGCTCCAGTGGCTAGATTGGAGGCAATCAGAATTTTTCTAGCATATGCCTCTCACATGAAATTCAAAGTGTTTCAGATGGATGTAAAAAGTGCATTTTTGAATGGAAAACTTGAAGAAGAAGTGTTTGTGGAACAACCACCAGGGTTTGTAGATCCAAAATATCCAGACTATGTCTACAGGTTAGACAAAGCACTCTATGGACTTAAGCAGGCACCAAGGGCATGGTATGAAACCCTTGCCAAATTTCTACTAGAAAGTGGATTTCACAGAGGTACTATTGACAAAACTCTGTTTTACTTCCAAACTGGTAGTGACTTGCTTTTAGTTCAGATATATGTAGATGATATCATTTTTGGATCTACTAATGATAAACTCTGTAAGAAGTTTGCCAAACTCATGCAGTCAAGATATCAAATGAGTATGATGGGAGAGCTTAGCTATTTTCTAGGCATACAGGTGAAGCAAACAGATGATGGAATTTTTATAAATCAAGCAAAATATACCAGAAACCTTCTCAAGAAATTTGGTATGCTTGATTGTTCATCTGCAACAACTCCCATGGCAACTGCAACAAAATTGGACAAAGATGCAGGGTCATCAGTAGATATGACAAGTTACAGAGGAATGATTGGTTCTTTACTCTATTTGACAGCTAGCAGACCTGATATCATGTATGCAACTTGTTTGTGTGCAAGATTCCAGGCAGATCCAAGAGAACCACATTTAACAGCAGTAAAGAGGATATTTAAGTACCTCAAGGGCACTATGACTTTGGGGCTGTGGTATCCAAGAAAATCAGAGTTTAAACTTCTTGGCTACTCTGATGCAGACTTTGCTGGATGTAAGATAGACAGAAAAAGCACCAGTGGAAGTTGTCAATTTCTGGGTGACAGACTTGTTTCCTGGTACAGCAAGAAACAGAAGTCAATATCTACATCTACAGCTGAAGCAGAGTATATTGCTGCTGGTAGCTGCTGTGCACAGATTTTATGGATGAAGAATCAACTGCTGGATTATGGATTAAGGTATACCAAGATACCTATTTACTGTGATAATCAAAGTGCTATTGCAATGACAGGTAATCCAGTACAACATTCAATGACAAAGCACATCAGCATAAGGTATCACTTCATCAGAGAGCATGTAGAGGAAGGCAACATTGAGCTTCACTTTGTGTCTACAGAACAACAACTTGCAGATATCTTCACCAAGCCATTGAGTGAAGCTACATTTACAAGACTGGTCAATGAACTAGGAATGGTCTCTAGTTTTGACTAGAGATGTTGGTTAGACTCAAAAACTTATTGCTCATGTTTTCTGTAAATTGTTAAGTGCTATGTGAACCTTAGTATTAAACTCTGTTATGCCTGCTTATGTTTAAAACTTGTTAAACTCTGTCAGCATGTCTGTCTGTTAAACACTGTTAACATGTTAGATACACTCAGTGAATTCAGAATTGATTATTGTCTGAATGAAAACACCAATGAAGAAAAATGTATGAAGCATGATTCTCAGTAAATAAATCATGATTCTTTCTGAGTCACTGTAATCTAATCAGACTTTGTGCAGTAAATCAACACAGCATGATACTGTTTCATATTTATAGCATCTCTTAGTTTATTCAGTCCTAAACTCCCAGTCTATGAATATTGTGTGCATTGCCTCTCATAAATAATTTTGGTTATTGATGAACTCTAAACTCTGATTAGTGACATTCTGTTTCCAAAGGTATGGTTCATGATGATTCCTTGTTTGTACTTGTGAAAACCATAAAACTTGAGATGTGTCATTGATTAGTTTGGTGAGTTCAGATTCATGTATACACCCTGTGAGAGGTTGAGCCAAATCAGTGATTGATACATTTTCTATCAATCAGTATTTATTGTTGTGTGATATTCATTAGGTAGTATGTTTCTCTAGAACTTGTATTAAACCATTTTGAGACTACATGATATGTGTGTGCATGAAAATGATAAAGGCAATAGGATTTACCATTTTTCTTTAAACACTGTTCAAAATTTCTTTTGAACTCTCTTCAAACACTGTATAAACACTGTTCATAATTTCCATCCTTAGTAAACCTCTTTAAGCCTTATTAACTGCTCATTTACTTATACTCTGAAGTGTAAAGAGCAGTTATATTTTTTTTCTCAAGCAGATGAGTGTCTCTCAAAGAAAAGAAAAGTTTACTCAGTATATATGCTAAATAAATAAAAAAAAAAAAAAGAAAAAAAAGAAAAAAAAAAGGCATATATACTGATCTTGTACAAATATGTACTAACAGTGTGACTGAACACTTTGGTCTATTGAAATGTTCAGCTTGATATTCACTTATGAATAAAACATCTTTTTCATCTGTTTGATCTTATCTCATTCCAACCCTGAATAAAGTCCTTTTGATTTGTGCATACATGTATACAAAGTAGTGTAGAATTGGTGGACATTCAAGCATATGGTAGATTCTGCTATTTCTGATTGAATGTGAGTGTAAACACTTCACCTAAACACTTGTGTGCTTTGAGAGTTTGTGAGGTTATCAAATTCATGACTGTTATTCACTGAATGATGCTCTGATTTCTATCTCTTGATATTTTTGTCTTTAAAGACTGTGTGCTTACTTGGATAATCATGGACATCAAAGGGAATAGAAGTTTTCAGATTTCTGTATTACAGTAACTACAGAGTTTAGCATTCATCAAACAATCAGTGTTTACTATGAGAGTTTGTGCATTCAGTGTTTATTGATTTTTGTTATGGATGTTATGAAATACTAGATGCTCTAAAAATTGATTTCAGTAAACTCTGCTTCACACACACTGATATTCACAACTGTGCAATTTTTGAAAGGGTTGTTAGTGATAAAATTGGAAAAGTGATAAACACTGTTGAGTTGTGTTAAGTACTCTAAGGTACAGTTTCATTTAGATGATTTGATTATTTTGAAGTAATTGAGGTAGTTAACAACTGTTAATTAGTGTAAGTGTCGTGATTATAGGAATGACAGCGATAATTATTAAGTGCTCCATTGGTTGTTTGACACGTGTCCCATGATAGTGTCCCACTCACACATTACTCTACAACAGTTGCGCGCTTTTACTAAATAAACGATTGAGTTTTAATTTTACTCTAATCGTCTTTAGTCTCTCACTCCATATCGATTCACATTCACCCACTCACAGTTACTTGCATAATCATTCACTTTCAAAATTCTCATATACTCTCATTCACCTTTTGATAAACACTTACAGTGCATACACATCTTTTCTCTAAATCTCTTCGTATCATATCTTACTAATGGCAACTAAAGCGTTTGATGCAGCAGGGTTAGTTTTTCTTCCTAGCAACTATGCAGCACCACTGGAGAATGCAAATGCTCCAGAGGCGTTTCATTTGTTCCAAAATTTCTTGAAAGATTCTGAAATAGGGAAGGCTTTAACTGCACCACCAACATTATCTGCTTCACAAATTGCTGCCTTCTGGACAAACTCTGTATATGATGATGGAGAAGAGTCTGGCACTCCCACAATCACTTTCACTCATGATGAATCAGAGTATATTATTACTCCAACTACTGTTAGGGATGCTCTAGATTTTGAGACACACACTTCTTACAGTGTTGTTGGTCATGATCGTTTAAGGACAATGTTGGATGTGCAGGAAACTTGAATAAGATAGGGTCTTTGAGACGGCCAAGTTTGAGAAAGGAATGGAGTTTCTTTTTCGATTGCATCACAAGGGCTTTTGGAAAGAAGACAACAAACTGGGATGCACTTCCTCTGGATACTCTCCAAATTGGTCATGCTCTACTCTATGGAGGTAACTTCAATTTTGGTAGACTAGTACTAATGAACATGGGAGAACGTTTGTCTGAGACTACTACTGTCTATTTTGCTCGTTTTTGTCAATTGCTATTTACTGCCTGTGTGCCTAACATTCCAATTGATGAAGCTGATGTTATTCAGCCTTTTCAAGTTGCTAAGAGAATGTTTTCTGATTTGACAAACAAAGATGTCACTAAACAGCAAATACCTGAGATGTTTATGCCTTTAGCCTTACAGAACTATGTAAACCAACCACAAGATCCTCAATCACCACAACAAATGTCTGAACCAATAGACACCATAAACTCTGAACCAACACCCACAACCACAGTACCTACTACATCTCATCAACCACAACCAGAAACCTTAAACTCTTCATCAATAAAACCACAACCAGAAACCTTAAACTCTTCATCAATAAACTCTCCAACAATAAACTCTCCACCATTAAACACTGAAACATTAAACACTGAAACCTTAAACACTGAAACCTTAAACTCTGAGCCAGCACCTACTGAACAACCCAAAACCAAGCCAAAAAGAAAGAAACACACTGCCCAAAACACTAAACACTCAAAGGCTAAACAAACAATACCTGGAGCTGTTTATACAAGAAGGAAGAAACAGAAAGCAAACAGACCTTCACTTTCACCACCAAGAGAGAGCTCAAGTGAAGATGAAGAGGAGAATGTGGTGCCTCAAATCAAAAAGAGGAGATTAATTCTTTCTGATTCAGATGAAGAGAATGTTGTTGAAGCTCCAGAGGTGGTTTCTCAGCAAACACCTACTGTTGAGGATGAAGAAAATGTTTCTATACCTGCAGAGGTTGAAATGCCTGCAGAGGATATTGTAGCTGACAAAGTTGAAATGCCTGCAGAGGTTGAAATGCCTACAGAGGATACTGTTAATGATGAAATACCTACAGAGGATAAAATGCCTGTAGAAGAGGATAACAGAGATGGTTTTTCACCAATGGATAATATTTTTGACACATTTGAACCATTCTCTGATCCTATCTCACCTATTGTTCATACTGAAGCTCCTGGTGTAGCTGATGAGCTTGCAGTAAAAGTTCCTGAAGCTGAAGCATCACACACAGAGCTGGTATCTTCTCCAATTCAAGACAAAGGTGATGAAGTTGATCAGGCAACTAAGGAGAATTCTGAATCTATGCCTGTTGAAGCTACAAAGGCAAACTCTGTTGCAGAGCCTGTGCAAAATGAAGAGACTATTGAAAAGGTTGCAGAAGTTGTTACAGAAACTGTGGCTGACACTGCTCAGCACATTGGTTCTTTAAAAGATGCTCATGCTAAAGATGCAAGTGCTGAAGATGAATTTGACAGCAGTGCAAACTCTGATTCATTTGTGAGTGCACCTGCACAGACTGATAATAAGCATAAATCTTTTGATCAGCCTTGTCCATCTCATGCAATTGAAGAAGAGTATCTTCCTAAATCTGCTGCCAATTGGTATAAACAAGACTGTATTTTTCCAAAAGGGAGAGCAGCTGATTTTGTTAAGCAGACTGCTAGTCAAATTTCAAATCCAGAGATTTTATCATGCTTAAAAGCAACAGTGGTACAAGTTAAAACTCTGGAGGGAAATTTTTCTGATACAAAACAAGAAATTGCTTCCTTGAAGACTGAGATTCAGTCAAGAGAAATGAAGATGGAAAGAGAGTCCAAAATAAAAGCTGCACAGCTATCCAAAGTTCAAGAGGATGATGCTGGAGATGGAGGGGCAAGTGATAAGAGTAAGGTGTTAAACTCTGAAAAGCAAACTCTGAGATCTGGCAAATCTCTTAAGTCACAGTCTGTTGGAATAAACACTGAAACTCAAGGTACTTCAAAGACCAAGAGTTTGGAATTAAAATCAAATCCAAAGACTGATGAGGAGTTAGCTGTTAAGATTTTTATGGAAGAAAATGCAACAGGAGTTACTTTAGAAGATGCTAAAGCTGAAGAGAAAAGTCTACAAGAAAAGCATTTGAAGGCTTTAAAGTCTGTTAAGTTGAAGAAGAGAGAGAAAGTGGTTAAAACTGCAAAGCCTGTTGTTAAAGGCATTGAAATCAAAGAGAGGTTAACTGGCATTCAAGAAGAAGAAGAAGAAGATAAAGAAAAGTTGATCAGAAAGTCTTCTCTTGATGCTAAATTGAAGTTAAAAGGGGTAATGAATGAAGAGAGCAAGGGCAAAATGATAGTTACAACCTCTGTTGCTACACAAGTTGTACAGACTCAAAGTAAACCCTTACCTGGTTTTTCAAGGCCAAAGATTCCAGTGCAAGAAGAAGCAGGAGTGACTGGTGATTATCAACATAATGTTGCATGTTCAGGAAAGCCACCAGGGAGAAATACTTCTGGATTAGGTTCAACAAGAGATTTGAGATTTAGTAACAGTCCAAGAGATCCCTCTGCACTTGTATCTCTTGGTTCTGGTATTACTCAAGAAAATCTAGACAAGCTGGAGTCAGTTCAGGTAGTTCGTCAAAGAAGCTTAGACATTCACTTTCTGTTATACTTTATGGCAGATGGGTCAGTGTATAGAGTGAATGAAGAAGCAATCAAGCTAAAATTATTTGAGGAACTTCAGTATGTCCTGCATATCTTCAGAGTTAGAAATCGTCGAACATAGCTTATTGCTAATTCTATAAAGGAATATATGAAGAAAGCTAAAGTGGTTACAGGAACAAAGTCTGCTGAAAAGTATGTTCCTAAATACAGAGATTGGAATGGCAATCTGATTGAAATGGAGAAGGGAACTACAAAGCTGAAAACAGATCTTGGAATTACAGTTCTGGATTTCAATGTAAAGTCTGAAGAAGTGAAGTACATCAGGTTGGGAAATGAGATGAGAAGAAACAAGATCTATGATCTTAGAGCTGCTATTTTTCAAACTGATGAGAATGATCCAGATTTGAAAGAGATCAAGGAAGCTATGGAAATTGAACTTGAAAATGCTGAGAGAAGGTTGTTGATTGATTATCTCAGAACAGCTCCTGATCTTGAGGAAGTTAGGTAGACAAAAGTTGTAAGTTTGTTAAGTAAAAGTTTAAACTCTGTTTGTATGTTAAACACTGTAAAACTTTGTATTTGTTTTGACATCATCATTTACTGTAAACTTGTACATTCTTGTTAATGGACAAGTTGGGGGAGATTGTTAGAAATGATTGATGAGAACAGTGTTTGGAAGCTATAGTGACAAAACAGAGTTTAGCTGGAAGCAGTCAGAGTTTAGTTAAACACTGACTGGAAGCGCAACAGAGGTTGTTAAACTCTGTAGCGATATTGTCTGAAGAGTCAACAGTGTTTAAAGGTTGATACAAGATAAGTATGGAAGCAATATCTTTGAAGATTGGAAAGCTGTCAAAGAGATTGAGTTGACTTGGAAGACTGGAGCAATCGTGATTGATATCAATTGTATAGCTTGATTATAGGAGAATCAGTTACTGATTGTACGAAGCTGTATGTTCTATAAATACAGTTAGGTTAACCCTAGAAGGGTAGTCGAACATTGAGAAATTCATTGATTGTAACCTAAGCAGCTCTCTGTGATATTTACATCACTGAGAGAGGAATTGTTAATTCCAAACAGTTTTTAATTGTTAAACAGTGTGTTCTTGTTAAGTTACTCATACAGTATTTGATTGCTTATTGTGTATTCGACCTAACATCTTAAAGTAACAAGATTCATGAAAATGAGTCTGTTTTATATAATGAAGTAAGCTCTATTATTTTACTCGCTCAAAATCCTTTAGTCTTTATCAGATGCATATATATCAGGGGGCCACCAGAAATTTACTGCATTCGGGCCATTGTTGATATATGTAAATAAAGAGGGAACTACATAATCGTGCATAACCAGACATGGAGCCTCCTATAAACGTATAATCATGGACCTACATAACCGTGCACAAGTGTTGTTCACATACACAGAAATTGTCATGTGCTATATTTTTTACGTTAATACCCTGTACTTTGATCACAGTGATCATTATTTGATTTTTGTTTATCCACAGTGATTTATGACATATATGCAAGAAATATGTTAAAATGAGGTTCTAACATATGAGCAATGTACGATTCTACTCGAAGCTTCCGAAAATAGATATTTGCGATTAAGATGGGAGTACATGGGGAGTAGTTGTAAAGGAATGGAACTATGCTCGGACCTGTCTACTTGAAGGGTGGGGAGCTTTCTCAAAGTGAAATGGAGTTAAGCCAAACAATAAGTGTGTTCACAAATTCGTTCCAGGAAATGATGGAAGAAAATTCGATTAAAAATTCAAATTTTTCGAGCAACATCTTTGTTCAGTTCCATTACAGTTGGCATAGTCATGGAAGACATACCAGCCCTGAATTATATGGATTGACATCACCTTTTTCCTCCAAACTATAAATCCACAATTCCAGTGCTTTGATAAAATGTGTTTTTCTGGAGTCTGCACCGGAAAAGGATTTCCATCATAGAGGTAAAAACAATTCACTGAGAGAAGTTAAAATATTAATTTTTCCATCATCAGCTTGTGCAGAAGCAGAGGTCATATTGTGTTGGATATTTTAGTGTAATTGGATTGACTAGTTGATCAATGTAATCGTAATGTTACATCGAACAAGTCGGGAGAGTGCGGAGTGCATTCTCTGTTTGAGTTCGTTATGATTACAGTATTATTGCTTATGAGACATGTCTATTGACATCAAACACATCTGTTAGAATGAGATGTGTCTATTGGCAAAAGACACATCTTGAGATGTGTCTGTTGGTATTAGACATGACTGTTGGAAGAGATGTGTTTGTTGGCAAAAGACACATCTTGAGATGTGTCTATTGGCAAAAGACACACCTGTTGACATCTATAAATAGGTGTTGCATTGATCATTTTCATATAGTTGGTTCATTTTGAAATTCACAACAAAACACATTCTCTTTTCTTGCAAAATTTCTGACTTTATCCGATTGAATTATTTGGGTGAACCACAAATAACTTCAATCTGAAAGTGTTCACACGACTTCAGAAAAATCCAAGTAATCACTCTATTCCCCAACAAAGATTGAAGTTATCTATTTTCTGAAGATGGCGAACGCAGAATCTGCAAAAGATATGACAAGCAAGTTTGCAAAATTGGACAAGTTTGAGGGTCAGGATTTTAGAAGATGGCAGAAGAAGATGCATTTTCTATTGACGACGCTAAAGGTTGTATATGTTTTGAGTACCCCCATTTCAGAAGTGATTGAAAATGAAACCGCTAACAAACAAGGAAGCGTTGCAAATGGGAAAACGATGACTACATCTGCCGCGGTCACATCTTAAACGGTATGTCTGATTCCCTTTTTGATATATACCAAAATGTTGAGTCAGCGAAAGAATTGTGAGATTCTCTTGAATCCAAGTACATGGTAGAAGATGCTTCTAGCAAGAAGTTTCTTGTCAATAATTTTATGAATTATAAAATGGTCGATTCTAGACCGGTGATGGAACAATACAATGAATTTTTAAGGATTCTGGGACAGTTTGCCCAACACAATCTGAAGATGGATGAATCTATCTCAGTTTTTGGTGTTATAGACAAACTACCACCATCATGGAAGGATTTTAAAAACTCCTTGAAACATAATAAAGATGATATGACTTTGGTTCAACTTGGAAGTCACTTCAGAATTGAAGAGGCTTTGAGGACTCAAGAAATTGAGAATAATCCTAAGGGAAAGAACCAAGTTGGTAACTCTTTTGTGAATATGGTTGAAGATGGTGGATCTTCCAAGAATTCTAAGAATGGCAAGGGTGATAAACGAAAGTTTAAAGGAAACAACAACAATTCTTCCAATAAAAGGCCTAAGATGGCATGTTGGAAGCGTGGCAAACCTGGACATTTCAAGAAGGATTGTCGGGTTGGTAAAGGCAAGCAAGAAAAGCAAAATGCTGGTCCAAGTGGATCCAAGGATCCAGAAAAGCAACAAGGTCAGATTTTAATACAAAATTATAATTCTGGTCAGAATTATGTATCACTAATATCTTAGGCATTTTATGTGCAGGATGACAATGTTGCTTGGTGGATTGATTCAGGAGCAACGAGTCATGATGCAAAGATCTTCGTTGGTTCATAGACTTTCAACCAATCGAAGATGGTTCTATCTTAAAGATTGGAAATGTTGCAACTGAACCGATCAAAGGACTAGGAAATGTCAAGATAGTTTTTACTTCTTGCAAATGTATATTGTTAAATAAAGTGTTGTATGTTCCTGGGATTCGGAAGAATCTTTTGTCTGGTGTTGTATTGAACAATTGTGGATATAAACAAGTTTATGAAAGTGACAAATATATATTGTCAAAACATGGCTCTTTTGTTGGCTTTGGCTATTTGTGTAATGGTATGTTTATGTTGAATGTAAATACTCCATTTATTGATGAATCTGCTTGCATGGCTTCTACTAGTACTAGCAATAATTTGAATAAACCAGAATTATGGCATGCTAGACTAGGACATGTACATTACAAAAGAATAAAGGATATGTCAAAAATGAGTCTCATACTTGCTATTGATTTAGACAATGAAAAATGCAAAACATGCATGTTAACAAAGATAACTAGAATGCCCTTTAAAGAGGTTAATAGGGTGGCTGATGTTTTAGAACTAATACATAGTGATTTGTGTGATTTCCATTCTACACCATCATTAGGAAATAAAAAGTATGTAGTTACTTTTATTGATGATGCTACTAGATATTGCTATGTATATTTATTGCATGCTAAGGATGAAGCTCTTGACTTCTTTAAAATTTATAAAGATGAAGTAGAGCTACATCAGAGTACCATGATTAAAAATCTACGTATTGATAGAGGAGGTGAGTATTATGATCCGATTTATTTTCAATCTACTGGTATAATACATCAAACCACGGCTCCTTATACACCACAACAAAATTTTGTGGCAGAGAGAAAGAATAGGACTTTGAAAGAAATGGTTAATTCCTTGTTATCCTACTCGGGTTTGAGTGAGGGATTTTGGGGTGAGGCTATGTTTACAGCCTGTCATTTATTGAATCGAATTCCGAGTAAGAGGAATAAGATTACCCCTTATGAACTTTGGTATAAAGAGTCACCAAAATTGAGTTTTCTGAGAGTTTGGGGATGTAGAGCAGTTGTAAGACTCACTGAACCCAAAAGAAGAAACTTGGGTGAACGAGGTATAGATTGCATATTTGTTGGTTATGCTGAGCATTCCATAGCATATAGATTCTATGTGTTAGAATCTAATGACTATGTATCTGTGAACTCGATTATCGAGTCAAGAGATGCTATATTTGATGAAAACAGATTTACATCTATACCTAGACCAAGGGACATGCTTCAGAATTCTTTTAGTAGGAACTCAGTTTCTACTGAAGATGTGAATGGATCGTCTGAACCAAGGAGAAGCATTAGAGCTAGAAAAGCAAAGTCTTTTGGAGATGACTTTCATCTTTATCTAGTAGAAGGCTCTAGAGATGAAATTGAATATCAATACCAATATTGTTTTGTTATTGAGGAGGATCCAAATACTTTTAGCGAAGCTATGAAATCTAGGGATGTTGCATTCTGGAAAGAAGCTATCCAAGATGAAATGGATTCTATCATGAATAATAATACTTGAGAATTGAGTGATCTGCCACCTGGCTGTAAAGCATTGGAAAACAGATGGATCTTCAAAAGGAAAATGAAGGTGGACGGTACCATAGATAAGTTTAAAGCCAGATTGGTAATCCAAGGTTTTAAACAAAAAGAAGGGATTGATTATTTTGATACTTATGCTCCTGTTGCTAGAACCTCCACTATTAGGTTGTTAATAGCACTTGCTGCTATACACAACCTTGTCATTCACCAAATAGATGTGAAAATAGCATTCTTGAATGGTGAATTAGATGAAGAGATTTATATGAAACAACCCGAAGGGTTTGTTATGCCTGGTTGTGAGAACAAGGTGTGTAAATTGAAGAAATCAATTTATGGTCTGAAACAAGCACCGAAGGATTGGCATGATAAATTTGATACTGTGGTCTTGTCTAACGGTTATTTTCTCAACCAAGCAGACAAGTGTGTATATAGCAAATTTGATGCTTCTGGTAAAGGAGTTATAATTTGTTTATATGTGGATGACATGCTGATTTTTGGTAATGACTAAAATCAAGTGGATAAAACCAAGAAGTTCTTGTCATCTAATTTTGATATGAAAGACATGGGGGAGGCTGAGGTGATTCTTGGTATAAGGATCAAGCGTGAGAACAATGGTATTTCAATTTCTCAATCTCATTATATTGAGAAGATTCTGAAAAGATTTAACTTTAAGGATTGTTCTCCTGTTAGCACTCCTCTTGATCCTAGTATTAAACTCCTACCTAATACAGGTATTGCAGTATCTCAACTTGAATACTCAAGGGCTATTGGTAGTCTTATGTATGCCATGATAAGAACTAGGCCAGATATTGCCTATGCTGTTGGAAAGCTTAGTAGGTACACTAGCAAACCAAGTTCACATCATTGGCAAGCCTTAAGCCGAGTGTTCAAGTACTTGAAAGGAACCATGGATTATGGTTTGACATATACTGGATTTCCTTCGGTTATTGAAGGTCATTCGGATGCAAGTTGGATTTCCAATAAGGAAGATCATTCTTCTACAAGTGGATGGGTATTCCTTCTTGGGGGAGGTGCTATCTCTTGGGCATCGAAGAAACAGAGTTGCATTACTGATTCAACGATGGAATCTGAATTTGTGGCATTATCAGCGGCTGGTAAAGAAGTTGAATGGCTAAGAAATCTGATTTATGAGATTCCATTGTGGCCTAAACCGATATCACCCATATCTATCAGATGTGATAGTGAGTCTGCCTTGGCTAATGCTTATAGACAAGTGTTCAAAGGCAAGTCTAGACACTTAGGTGTTAGACACAGCATGATTCGTGAGCTTATCATGCATGGTGTTATATCAGTGGAGTTTATAAGAACTCAACATAATTTAGACGATCATCTAACCAAAGGGTTGAGTAGAGATCTTGTGCACAAGTCGGCTGTAGGGATGGGATTAAAGTCCATCAAAAACCTCTCATGTTGAGATACCCAATTCCCATCTAATATGACATTAGGTGCTGAATTCAATGTGGAAAGCTTAACATTTAGAGATTGGAACACATTAAAGTATCATCCCAAGGTATGTGTTCAGACCTGCAAGTTAAGGAGGTTGAAGTTTATCTTCTTAATAGTTCTTTTGAAAAATTGCATATGCAGGTGCGAGAATAAAAGAACTACCTATTTGAGCATGAAGTTTAGCCGCTTCAAGAAGCTTGGACTTGGCTTTGATATGTTTAAGAAGGATTAGGACACTAGGCTAGTAAAATATGGTGTCAAGTAAGAACATTTGAGAATGTAAATTTATGTGTGTATTATCTTCATGTATTCACTATGAATAACGAAGGTTCAATCCATAGTGACACCTTGGTATTCGAATATTTGGAATGTGTAATATACTAATGTGAAATTCAATCGTCACGATATTTCATTTATGCATAAGTTTGTTGTTTGTTGTGATTTTGTTTAGTTAATCATGGATTACGCTAAAATGGGGGAGGATTGTTGGATATTTTAGTGTAATTGGATTGACTAGTTGATCAATGTAATCGTAATGTTACATCGAACAAGTCGGGAGAGTGCTGAGTGCATGCTCTGTTCGAGTTCGTTATGATTTCAGTATTATTGCTTATGAGACATGTCTATTGACATCAAACACATCTGTTAGAATGAGATGTGTCTATTGGCAAAAGTCACATCTTGAGATGTGTCTGTTGGTATTAGACATGACTGTTGGAAGAGATGTGTCTGTTGGCAAAAGACACATCTTGAGATGTGTCTATTGGCAAAAGACACACATGTTGACATGTTAGGAATAATTCATAAGTTGTGATGTTAAGAATAGAATTTACGCATTATACTTCTTGTAATCCTGATCTTATAAAGGATTTAGCACTGTATATAGGATTTATGTGTAAGACAGTTATCTGTATAGTTTAGTCAGGAATGAACAGTGTATCGGAGACTACATGTCAGGAGCAAAGAGCAAATCCTGATGACGGTCTAATACTGATGATGATCAGATACTGATGCAAGATGAAATCCTGATATCAGTCGTGTTACTGATGATGTCATTATGGATGCTACAGAAACTGGCAAGTGCTATAAAACAGGATCGTTGTTTGAAGAACAAGCAAGAAGATATTATGAAGGAAAGAGTTTTCTATTGATGGAAACTATCGACTAGAAGGCAGAACATTGTCATGTATAGATTATATCTTTCTGTTATTAGTTGATAGGTAGCATTATAAATACTCTCTCAATATCATTGTAAAAAGAGTCGAACAAGCGTGTGTTGTGAGTTCGTGTGCGTAGCTCTGTATAAGGTTTGTATTCGAGAGTTCGAAACAAACAGAGAGAGATTTGTATTGTCAGCAGCTGCTAAAGGTATTGTACACCTTTGGTAGAGTTTGTATTTGATCTTATTAATACAAACAGAGTTTGATTCATTCGTTTATTCTTGTTCATATAATCAAGCAAAAATCAGACACGATTATATAACTTGGATTCAACCCCCCCTTCTACAATTTATTCGAGTTAACAATTGGTATCAGAGTAGGTTGATTTCGAATAATCATAAAGATCTGCAATCATGTCTGGTTACAAGGATGGGAATACTAAGATTCCTATGCTCAAGAGAAACGAATATACTCTATGGGAAGTAAAGATGTTGCATCATCTGGAAGCAACAGATCCTGATTATCTTGACAGAATCAGAGATGGACCTTTTATCCCAACGAAGGTTGTTGGACAAGCAACTGTTGATGGTGTGGTTGTTCCAGAACATACAGCAGAGAAGCCAAAATCTGAATGGTCAGATAAGGACAAGGAGAATGTTCTTAAAGATGCTAAAGTGAGAAACATATTATTCAACAGTCTTGATTCTGTTCTCACTAACTATTTTCTCTCTTGTAAAACTGCAAGGGATATATGGGACAATCTTAAGGTTCACTGTGAAGGAACTAAGCCTGTCAGGAAGAATATGAGGACATTACTTATACAACAGTATGAGTACTTTGAATCCAAGTCTGGTGAGTCACTTACTGATACCTTTGATAGGTTTACAAAACTCATCAATGAGAAGATATCTGCGATTGAGGAAGCTAATGATCTGGATGAGATTTCATTAGAGGCAGTATATGGAAAATTGAGAGCTTATGAACTTGACAAGCAGCAGAAAAAGAGCAGGAGTGAAGGAAAGATGAAGACTGTTGCACTTACTGCTCAATCTGAAGTAAAGAAGCTTCCTGAAGAACAGTATGAAGAGATTGCTGTAAAGAATTCAAGGAAGAAGAAAAGCAAAGAAAGTTCTGAGTCAGAGACTACTGATATGGACTCTGACAACAATGATTCTGAATCTGAGATGCAGGAACTCTTTGCTATGTTTGCTAAAGCTTTCAAGAAATGCAGATTTAACAGGAGAAGATTTAGCAAAGGACCTTTTCAAAAGAAGGAGGAGAAGAAGAGTGACAAAGGCAAAAGTACAATTGTCAAGCTTGATAAGGCCAAGATCAAGTGCTTTAACTGCAGCGAGCTTGGACACTTTGCTAGTGAGTGTAAGAAGCCTAGGAATTCAGGAAAGGGTAATGCACTTATGGTCACACAGAAGGATTGGGCTGATTCCAGTGATTCTGAAGATGAATTGGATTATGACAACATTGCATTGATGGCAAATAGTTCAGACAAACCTGGATCTCCAAAGAAAACTTCTCCATCCTCTGTTAAGGTATCACTTCACTCTCTTGATTCATTTGATAGCTTAAATTCTGATGAAATTAGATCTATCTATGCTGAGTTTAAGAATCTTATGACTAATTTTAGAATTCTTACTTGTGAAAGAGATGAACTTAAGGTTAAGAATGATAAATTAGTTGATAGAAATAATTTTCTTGAATCTGAATTAATTCAAATGGAAGAATACAAGTTAAGTTCTGATAAAGCTAAGCATGATTATAGTGTTATTCTTGAGGCTTATGACTATGTCAGAAAAGAAAAAGTAGCTATTGTCAATGATGATAGTAAAATAGAAGCTAACACATCTAAATCTGAAGGTAAGAAAATTGTTTCTGAACCTAATCATGTTAAATTTGTTGATTCAAAAGGTACCCCTGTTGTACACAAAAGGATTAACAATAGTAATTCAGATGAGAAAGTGTGAGAGAAACCTAAGAATGTAAACATAGGGTTTCTGTCTAAGTCTCAGTTGAAACAGAGATTAGATGGTCTTTCAGAGTCTAGCAAGATCAAAAGAAATAGGAATGGAAAAGAAGGTATTAACAAAGAGAATAATTACAAGAATGTACCTGATGCACCTAGGAAGAAATGCTATAAGTGTGGAAATCATAATCATTTGGCCCTAGACTGTAATCAAAAACCTTCTTGGAAAACTGAGTCAAGATTCCCCAAGACTCAGACAATTCAATACCAACCACAAAAAGCTTGTTATCATTGTGGTAGTTTACTTCATTCCATTTACATGTGTAGAGAATATCATGAACTGTATTATGACTATTATTCCTTGAAATCTGAAACTCCTAGTCACAAACAATTTATGAAATCAGAGTCTAAGGTTGACTCTGCAACAGGTAAAATAAAAGCAAAATCTTCAAAGCCTGTCATTTCTAAATCTAGTAAGAAAGGATCCAATCAAAGTTGGGTCCTAAAAAATTCTAACTAGTTACTTTTTGTTTGCAGGGCACAGGAAAGAAGCATTCAATTATCTTGGACAGTGGATGCTCTGGACATATGACTGGAAAGAAGTCCCTGCTTACAAAGTTTGAGAGGAAAGCTGGCCCAGTAATATCTTTTGGAGATGGCAACAAAGGAGAAACTCTGGGATATGGCTCAATTGTTTTGGGGAATGTCATCATAGAAAATGTAGCACTGGTTGAAGGCTTGAAACATACTCTTTTAAGCATAAGTCAACTGGGTGATAAAGGTTACAAATCAATCTTTGACAGAGAAGGATGCAAAATCTTGAATATGCAGAATGGAGACATTGTTCTAACTGGTCAAAGACATGGTAACATATATGAAGCCAGCTTAAGTGATACATCTAAAGGAATTGTTAGATGTCTCTACAGCAAAGCAACAAGTGATGAAAGCTGGAATTGGCACAAGAAGCTCTCACATCTTAATTTCAAGAAGCTTAATCAACTTGTTAAGCACAATTTGGTGAGAGGCCTACCTCAGGCAAATTTTGTGCAAGATGGACTTTGTGATGCATGTCAGCTTGGAAAGCAAAGAAGAACCACTTTCAAGAGCAAAACTGAAAATTCAATTACTGAACCATTTCATATGCTACATCTTGATCTGTTTGGTCCAGTAAACATTATGTCTATCGGCAAGAAAAGATATGCTCTAGTAATAGTGGATGATTTCACAAGGTTCACATGGGTGTTCTTTCTACACAAGAAGGATGAAGCTCCTCAGCAAATCATTGAACTTATCAAGAATATTCATAATAACTCTGAGTACAAAGTCAAAGTACTTAGAAGTGACAATGGTACAGAATTCAAGAATTCTACGATGGAGGGGTTTTGTGCAGACAATGGAATCACTCAACAGTTTTCTGCACCTGGTACACCTCAACAGAATGGTGTAGTGGAAAGAAAAAATAGGACTCTCATAGAGGCAGCAAGAACCATGCTTGCAGATGCAAAGCTTCCAACCTATTTTTGGGCAGAGGCCATTAACACTGCATGTTTCACTCAAAATTGTACCTTGGTAAATAGTCATGGAAAAACTCCCTATGAGATGATCAAAGGAAAGAAACCAAGTGTGAAATACTTTCACATCTTTGGATGCAAATGCTATGTCCTAAAAGTTCATCCAGAACAACTTGGAAAATTTGAAGCCAAATCAGATGAAGCAATTTTTCTAGGATATTCAGCATCTAAGGCCTTCAAAGTTTATAATCTCAGAACTCACATTGTTATGGAATCAATTCATGTTGCATTTGATGATAAGAAATTTGGAATTCTGCAAACTGATGAAAGCCATGACAAATTGGAATTTGAAAATCTGAAGAATTCTGAGATACTCTCCAGTGATGATGAAGGTTCTCAAGAAGGAATTTCTATTGCTTCTCAAAGGAATGCTACTGTTGAGGGGGAGCAAATAAATCAAAGAGAACACAGAGATCATCAGGAGCAGACTAGCCTTTCAGAGTCTATTCCATCAGGAATTGACGTTTCAGAGTCTACTCCATCAGGAACTGATCTTTCAGAGTCTACTGAGGAAATATCAGTAACTAGCAACAATATAGAATCTAATGATTCTATTGATCAAAGGAGAGTTTTTGAAGGTAGAGAGAATTCTTCTACAAGAGATACCACTAACTTAGGGGGAGAGACTAGTAAAGTTAATCTAGCACCTGTTAGAAAATGGACAAAGGATCATACTGAAGATTTGATTATTGGTGATCCTAACAGTGGTGTTCGAACTAGAAGATCAATTCAAAATGAATGCTTGTATAGTTGCTTTCTCTCAAAAAATGAACCTAAGAAGGTTGAAGAAGCCTTATAGGATCCTGATTGGGTAATTGCAATGCAGGAGGAATTAAATGAGTTTGAGAGAAACAAAGTCTGGAAACTGGTACCAAGACCTAAAGATAGATCTATTGTTGGTGCAAGATGGGTTTTCAGAAACAAGCTAGATGAATCTGGTATGATTGTAAGAAACAAGGCTAGACTGGTGGCCAAGGGTTATTCTCAGGAAGAAGGCATTGATTATGATGAGACCTTTGCACCTGTAGCAAGATTGGAAGCAATCAGAATGTTTCTTGCATTTGCAGCTCATTCAAAATTCAAGGTATACCAGATGGATGTAAAGAGTGCTTTTCTAAATGGCAAACTTGATGAGGAAGTGTATGTGGAACAGGCGCCTGGATTTGTTGATCCAAAGTTTCCAAATCATGTCTACAAACTTGACAAGGCACTCTATGGACTAAAGCAAGCACCAAGAGCATGGTATGAGACTTTGTCTAAATTTCTTCTTGAAAATGGCTTCACAAGAGGTACAATTGACAAAACTCTATTCTTTAGAAAGATAAAAGGTGAATTGCTTTTAGTTCAAGTTTATGTTGATGATATTATTTTTGGTTCTACTAATGAAAAGTTGTGTGCTAAGTTTAGCAAGCTTATGCAGTCTAAGTATCAGATGAGCATGATGGGTGAATTAAATTATTTCTTAGGCTTGCAGGTCAAACAGACTGAGACTGGTATTTTCATTAATCAGTCAAAGTATATAAAAGATCTTTTAAGAAGGTTTGACTTTCAAGACTGTGCAGTTGCAAAAACACCCATGGCAACAGCCACTAAACTAGACTCTGATCCTAAGGGAAAGAGTATGGATAATACTAGTTATAGAGGCATGATAGGCTCATTGTTGTATCTAACTGCAAGTAGGCCGGATATAATGTTTTCTACCTGTTTATTTGCTAGATTCCAAAGTGATCATAAGGAATCTCATTTAATTGTTGTAAAGAGAATTTTTAGATATCTCAAAGGAACTCCAAATCTTGGTTTGTGGCTGATTTCTTTCTAATTGGCTATTCAGACTCTGATTATGCAGGGTGTAAGATAGACAGGAAAAGCACTACAGGTACATGTCAATTTTTGGGAAAAAGATTGATTTCTTGGGCAAGCAAGAAGCAACAATCTGTCTCAACCTCAACTGCAGAAGCTGAGTACATAGCAGCAGGCAGTTGTTGTGCACAGCTCCTTTGGATAAGAAATCAGTTGATGGATTATGGTATGACACTTAGTAATATTCATATGTTTTGTGATAATACTAGTGCTATTAAAATTGCAGAAAATCTAGTTCAACATTCAAGGACTAAGCACATTGATGTCAGGTATCATTTTATTAGAGAACATATTGAGAATGGTACTGTAGAACTTCATTTTGTTCCTACTGACAAACAGCTTGCAGATATTCTAACTAAACCACTTGATGAGACTACATTCAGTAGATTAGTAAGTGAGTTAGGAATGTTAAATTTTTAAATCTTTAACATCTGCAAATGTAGCAAGGTATGTTGTTTTTAGCTTATAGACTTGATATTCTTGTCAGGATTTATATTTGATTGTTAAATGCTTCAGCTATAACACTTTGCCTTGATAAATTTCAGTATGATAGACTTGTTAATAATCATCAGGATTAGATTTGTTATCAGGATGCTGACGTCATCAGTATTGTGTCAGTATCAGGATTATGAAAATTTTTTCAGATCCTGACGTTTACTTTGTGTAGTAATCCTATATTAGCATGTTTTGATATTTGCATACTGATAATTTGTACATCATTCAATAATCAAAAGACAAGTAGATAACAAGAAATTGTATTTTCATTAATTGAAATCATTACATATATGGAAATGAAATACAACATCTTTTTGTCTAATTTCTACTGATAAGTCTATATTTGTCTATTGATATGAATTCTGAGGTACAGGACAAGGAGCATCTCAAGAAATCCATCAGGGGACTTGAACAGCTTCGTCTGCTCTTGGATTCCTTGTCTGGGCGACTTGAATGAGAGTAGCTAACTTAAATGAATAACATCTCCATCAAGATCAACCTCATACTCTCGGCCAAATTCTTCATCCTCAAGTTTTGAGGAGGTTAGGGGAAGATTGTATCCAACAGATGGATGTTCTAGGAGAAACCTTTGGATATTATCGAAAACCAATCCATCCATGATTAGTTCGATGAGAAGAGTTGTCTTTTCAAAGAGATGATCAAGAACAGGATGTTCATCGATCAAGAGAGATCTAAAGAATGGATTTGAAGGAAATTTTGGTTTGAGAAGCATTGTTGAGAGGAAAAGAAATTGAAAGGTTTATGGAGAATGGCATAAGGCGTCTGTTTCTTTTAAAGAAAGACGTGAGAAGCTGAACAGTCACTTGGAAGTTTAATGAAGTCAGATGCTAATTATTGCGTGTGACTGTATTTCTTGTTTTCAAGGAATATTGAATATATCTAACCAATTGATTTTTGTTCAGATTAATTGTTTATTTCTTTTTCAGATAAAAGAAAAATGCCACGTGGAAAATCCATATTAAGTCTCTGGAATCAGGATGATATTGATCAGGATTTCATGTGTAACCATCAGGATTTGAAAATTATATTTTTAAATCACATTGCATTTTGTGACTATTTTGATGGGAAGTCAACAGGAAAAAGAAGCTGATCAGTATTGATGTTTATCTTGATAATACCCTGGTTTATTTCATGAAAATCAATTTTGGATTTTATTTTCCAAAAATCGTGGGTAACTGCACTTTTCAGGGACTGACACCTGTCAATCTATGTGTCAACGTGGGATAGTGGTCTGAAAGATTTGTGAAATATATTTGTTTTGACACTCTAATCGTGTAATTGCTTTCTCTAATTTTACATTCTCTAAAGCAAAAACACTCTTGAGTTTTCAAAATCACTAATCAATTTCAAGAATTTTTCAAGTTCTTTTCAGATCAAAAATGACAGCTCAAAGAAGATTACCTAAATCAATAGCCTTCAAGTTTGGTGACTTCGATTTTATGACAAACAATCATGTAGCAGCTATCACCAACAAGGAAGGAGTGTCATCTGATTTTCATCCAATCATGGACTTTCTGGCAAATGGACCATTAAGTTATGCATTGACAGCATCTCCACAAATTAATCAAGCAGCTGTTTCACAAGCTTGGGAGAATGCTGAGGTAATTGATTCTACTCAGAGTCAATCAGGTAAGATTGTTCTACATTTAGGACAAGACTCATTTGATATTACTGAATTTGTTGTTAATTCAGTACTTCACTTACCTGTTAGTTTGATTTATGAGAATGTACCATCTGATGATAATGTAAGAACTATGTTGTCTGAATTAGGTTATAGTGGACCTCTAGACAACATGAGCCAGTTGAATAGGTCTTTTCTTAGAAAGGAATGGTCTTTTTACTTTGATCAAATTGCTAAATGTTTTACTGGTAAATGTAGTTCTTTTCAGCAAATTACTTCTGTTACATCACATATTGCTTATAGTTTGCTTTATGACAGAGTAATTAACATTGGTCACATTATCTTAAGTCAGATGAGTATTAAACTTGGGTCAAGAGATCAAAACAGGAAAATGGTTTATTATCATAGATTTATGCAATTGTTTATTAACCATTTTATTCCTGATGTTGAAGCTAGATTTGGTCGGGAACATTGTGTTTCTTCTTATGAACAGCAAAAGAGAATTTTCTCTGACATTACAAAGAAGGACAATGAAAAGAATCTAGATGAAATACCTGCAATTCATTATCCACATCATTTTCAGGTAATTCTTAAAACTCATCTTCCTACTCTCTACAATTCTTCTTTCTTTTGTGGTGAAATGGCTCAGGAGTCTCAATTGGAGGAGAACCCACCTGTGTCTACCCAAGTAGCCCAAAACATCATAGTCTCTGAAACAATTCAAGAACCAAATTTTGATCAACAGTCTATTGTTTCAAAGAAACCAACCTCTGGTGTTTCTCAAAAGACATCAGTTGTAAGGAAGAGAAGATTTGTTGTGTCAAGTAGTAGTAATTCTAGTGAAGATGATGATGATTTAACTCTTGCTGAGAGAGTAGAATTGAAGGATGCAATTCAACTTTCTTTGTTAGCACATAGAGATGAAAAACCTAGTCACAGCCAGGCTGCAGTCTCTCAAAAGGCTGTAGTTCTTAAAAAGGGAAAACAGTTACTGGATACTATCTCTCAAAAGACTGTGTCTATTGAACAAAGATCTCATCCCAAGATCAATTCTGTGTCTACACCTCTTGAGTCTTCTCAGGATAAATCTTTTGCTCACTATACCAGGAGAACAAGGAGAAAGATTCAATTGTCATCTACACACACAGAGTCTAGTCCAACTAATATCATGCAGGTCTCTACAAATGAAGCCACAATCAAGTTAGTAAATGACCATAGAGATCTGGATATTGATTCTTCATGGGAAACTACATTATCTTATAGACTGGCTATGGGACTAATTTCTCTCAAAGTGAAGTTGTCAAGGCCTGTTCTAGATTTTTTGGTTGAAAGAGTACCAAAACTTTTATTTCCAGATGAATATGGACTTCTACATCAAAGACTTGACTTAATGAAGACGTATTTCTATGTATCTGTCAGAAGACAATTAGTCAAGAAATTTGGACTCTCGAAGCATGTTGCACTTCAATCACTTCATGCATATTTATTTGACAAGGATGTCATTATTGAAGATGCTTCAGCTCAAGGTGAACAACTGGAGGAAGTAGATAGAGAGAAGCAGTCAACAGAAGATGTTATTGCACCAGTGGTGAATAGTAGGAAAGATCAGATCACAGTCACTGTAACACAAGAACCATCTAGTTAGAGGTTGGATGACTCAGGAGCTGTGATAGCTGATGTTGAAAGGTCTTGTGTGATGACTGAGAATGCAAGTGAGAGACCCTATGATATGGGAGGAATGACTTTGGTTGATTTTTCTGAAGATCAAACAAATTTTGTTCGGTCAGAGTCTATCCACCTTGAGGGTGTGTCTCAGCAAACAACACTTAAAGACGGTGATGTACTAACTATGGTGTCTAATGAAGTATTACTGAAGACATCAGAGTCTAGTAAAGAACCTGAAAGTGGTATACTGGAGCTTGTAGTCTCTGGAAGGAAAGAAGATGATTGTAAGGATTCAGAGACTATAGCAGCTCACTCCTTGGAGAAAACCTCAAGCCACATGCCAAATGAGGAACCCTCTCTCCATGTGAGTTCAGGTATAAAAACTCCTTCTAGCCCCTATTTTTCTGTAGGTCATGAGAGCACTTATCCAAATTTGAGTGATACACTTGAAAAGATGTACTTAGATCCACAAACAGAGAGGCTGGCTCCTGATCAGGCAAAAGGTGAGGTAGAAAGAGTGTTGACTTTAGTAAGTCAAAGTGAGAATGAGGGTATGGATGATCAACTCCATAGTGAGGGAGAGAAAATTAGGAAACCATCATTTGATTTCTGGGATCAGGTTTTTCCTGAATCTTGGTCTGAAAATTTAGGTATGGATGCTGGTACTTATTCATTCATCAAAATGTATCAGAAGAATGACTTAGCACATCATAATGCAAAGCCAGAAGTTAAAGCTCAGAAGCAAAAGGAGAGGCTTGCAGGAATAATTAACAGAAGAGGTGCAAGGATAAAGCAATCTCTTGATACATATGTACCAGATGAAGTTCCTAATGATCCTAGTGTTCCTTTGTATGTACTTCCAATATCAGCTAGAATTGAGACATCTACAGTCTCTGATCACTCTAAGGAGGAGTCAGGATTTGAAGATGTTAGTACACAGAATACTGGTGAAGGAGATGATGATCATGTTTCAGTTCCAGATCAGAAAGGTGAAGATGTTGATACTTCTAATCATGTTTTATTACTTGAATATCATACAACTCAAGCAACTTCTTCTACAAGACTTGAAGATACAGTTCTTTCTGATTCTGATTCTGAAGATACTAGAAGTACTTCCAACATTGAAGTTCATTCTGATGTTTTGAAAGATATTCAGAATTCTCAAATTGCTATGCAAACAAGACTTCAATCACTTGAAGATAACCAAGTCACAATTATGGAAAATCAAGCAGTTCTGATGAATATCATTTGTTCTGTTTCTGAGTCTCTTGGAATTAATGTTGCTGATGTCAAAAAGGGGGCGATAAAGATAAGACAACAACAACAACACTACCAGACTGGGGGAGATAAAGCCGGGGGAGATAAAGAGCAGACAAAGGGAAATAAAAAGAAGAACTAGGAGTGACAGTGGTGAATCTCAGCTAGGAAGTGGTAAAGGAAGAGCAGCATTAATAGTTAAAATTCTTTCTTCTAAGTACTAGATAAACGTCTACATCTGGGAAGGAGGTACTTAACTTCATAATTCTACATTCATAAATTCTATTCTGGTTGTATTGTTATATGTTTTGACATCCACAACTTAGATTTATGCTTCAGATTTTAAAGCATAAATAGGGGGAGATTGTTAGGAATAATTCATAAGTTGTGATGTTAAGAATAGAATTTACGCATTATACTTCTTGTAATCCTGATCTTATAAAGGATTTAGCACTGTATATAGGATTTATGTGTAAGACAGTTATCTGTATAGTTTAGTCAGGAATGAACAGTGTATCGGAGACTACATGTCAGGAGCAAAGAGCAAATCCTGATGACGGTCTAATACTGATGATGATCAGATACTGATGCAAGATGAAATCCTGATATCAGTCGTGTTACTGATGATGTCATTATGGATGCTACAGAAACTGGCAAGTGCTATAAAACAGGATCGTTGTTTGAAGAACAAGCAAGAAGATATTATGAAGGAAAGAGTTTTCTATTGATGGAAACTATCGACTAGAAGGCAGAACATTGTCATGTATAGATTATATCTTTTTGTTATTAGTTGATAGGTAGCATTATAAATACTCTCTCAATATCATTGTAAAAAGAGTCGAACAAGCGTGTGTTGTGAGTTCGTGTGCGTAGCTCTGTATAAGGTTTGTATTCGAGAGTTCGAAACAAACAGAGAGAGATTTGTATTGTCAGCAGCTGCTAAAGGTATTGTACACCTTTGGTAGAGTTTGTATTTGATCTTATTAATACAAACAGAGTTTGATTCATTCGTTTATTCTTGTTCATATAATCAAGCAAAAATCAGACACGATTATATAACTTGTATTCAACCCCCCCCCTCTACAAGTTATTCGAGTTAACATGACATCTATAAATAGGTGTTGCATTGATCATTTTCATATAGTTGGTTCATTTTGAAATTCATAACAAAACACATTCTCTCTTCTTGCAGAATTTCTGACTTTATCCGACTGAATTATTTGGGTGAACCACAAATAACTTCAATCTGAAAGTGTTCACACGACTTCAGAAAAATCCAAGTAATCACTCTATTCCCCAACATATTGTAGCTGAACTATCCACAACTGCATGTTTGAAAATTTTTGGTTTGGAAAGTATATCTCACAACAATGCCAACCATATCAACCAAATAAAGGAAACATTTTAAATACACACCAATAGTTGCATTGAACTTCAGAGATCTTCATAGAGAAGAAGAGAAGAGAAAACTATGCCATCCAAATTAGTGACTGATTGTAAAGTGATTGCCTAAAATGCTGATAATATCTCAGCATTTGGAGAAGAAAAAGAATGATTATCTATGGAGTTACATTAAAACAACGCATGCTCACTTATTTAAGAAAGAAAAAGAAATGGATATTCAATACAAAACCACAATTATTTGAAAATTATGAACACTGACATATGTTCTCAAAAGAGGAGCATCATGCTAAAAACATGGATTTAGGTTTAAATTTCCGAGAGACGGTATACTCTCGTTTACAGATTATGCATGCACAAGTTTGCGTTGGTCAATATAAGCACCAGCAGATCCAGTTGTGTTTAAGAATTCTCTTGACACATTCACTGACACCTAAAAGATATTACTCATTGCAAAGTCAAACTCAGAGTCTGCAGCAATAGGTATCTTCCCACAAACCACAAATACACAATCCAGGCATCTTCAGCTGGGATCCAAGAATCCGCACAAAATTCCATTTTTCCACATACAAAAGTAGAATCAGTAAATAAATATTGTGGATTGTCGATGCGTGTCAGGATACCATGATAAATAGTGCTCTACCTCTGATATATTCCTGGGAATTGAGCTTCTAGTTCTATATATGTACTTCGATACTATGAGCTTTTTTAAGGATCCTCATGGATTGCTTCATACATATGGGCTATGTCCTACTTTTTCCCTGCATATCGTTCCTCCAAACTGCTTTGATCAAGATACACTACTATAAAGACTTGTCATTCTCCCTTTGCAAGTGGAATTAACATGCAGAGGGATGACTCAACACGTTTTTTAACGAGTTCGAGTTCGAACAACATAAATTGATCGATAAGATAATCAAGTTTGACCTAATTCGTTAAGAATTTTTTTTTGAACTTGATAAAAAAAAACTCGACTCGATTTGTTTGTAATCCTAGCTAGGTGTGAAACTCCTCCCTCAATAAAGTAACAGTTTGTATATTCCGTTTGTGAGGGAATATCTAAACGTTCGATACTCAAGTGGTGGATCAGAGAATACACCACCGTTAGTGGCACATCACCCGTAATTTTACTAGATGAGAAGTATCATCTATAGTAACGAAGTGTCTAAGTATTTTGATTACTATTTCTAAAAATTAATAATCTAGATATATTAAACATTCAGAATGATTATTGATGCATTTTGGTCATTTTCTTCTAACAATTATTGATTATTTAATTTTCATGTGCTTAAATTTTTATTAATTATTTAATTTATAGATAAAATGATAAAGTACATTCATTAACTTATTGAAGTATAAAATTGCTTAAACAATAATTATTTGCTTCTCTCTCTCATTCATAGAGTCAAGTAGAAAAATAATCTTTAATAAAAATGCTATTTCATTTATTATATATCTCTACTTCTTTTATTAGTGTTTGCTTATATATTCTAAAGGAATATGAAAAGAAAGCATAAAATCGAACCGGATTTGGATATGCGATTTTTAAATAAGTTGTGATTCGGATCCAAAACCGTATTTGGTATTCGTAATACTCCGTAATAAATGGGTCTTTCTAATGTATGCACATTATAACAACTAATTTTAATGAGTTTACTAATTTTAATTGGTTAACATTTTTATGCATGTAGGAGGACCATTATTATTAATGATACGAGCATCTCCAATGGAAGAGTCCTCTTAGCAAAATTTCAAATTACGTACCATAAATAATCTATAACATTTTTTAATAAGCGAAAGGCTCTTTTAATGGTACCTAAAATTTGTTCGCACTATATTTTGGTTTCACCCTTAACAGTACCTAAAATTTGGTTCGTACTATATTTTGGTTTCACCCCCAGAATTCTATTTTCCCTAAAATTCTATGTTGTTTTTCTAAAAAATAGAATAAAAATAGAAATCCTATTATAATTATAATTCTTTTATTTGTAATTTTTTTAATAGAATCATATTTTCCCTAGTATACTATGTTCCTTTAAAAAGAATTAAAAATAGAATTTTATGATAATTATAATTCTTTTGTTTATAATTTTTTTTCCTAAAAAAGCCAACGATCAAAAACCACTAACAAATAGAGGGTAAAACACCAACGAATACAATATACATTATAGGGTTACTTGATATAATTTTTTGTAAAACACCAATGAATACGTAGCCTTATCGTATAACATTTTACAAAACACTAACGAATCTATAAACTTTATTAATAAATCCCTATTTAATGGTACTTTCGTAATAAATTTGGTTTCACTCTTATTTTGGTTTCATCATATATTCCCACTCCCCTAAAATTCTTATTATTTTCTAAAATAATTGTTTGAAATTTTGTTATAATTATAATTCTTTTACTATAATCTTCCTGAATTGTATAAATAACCTATTTATTAGAACCAGAACCATGTATGTTATGTTTTATTGATTGTTTAAAATATAATCTTAAATGAATAAAAAATCAAATCTATCTATAACCTTTTTTACTAAGCAAAACCCCTTTTTAATGTACTACTTTATACCAAATTTGGTTCACACAATATTTTGGTTTCACCCCAAGACTCCTATTTCCCCTAGAATTCTATGTAATTTTATAAAATAAATAAATAAATCCTATTACAATTATAATTCTTTTATTACAATTTAATTAGAAGAAAGACTGCGAATACATATGTTGATATACGGTGACATACTTATCTATAACAAACGAAATACATTTTTTATGGTACTTCGGTACCAAAATTTGGTTCCACCCCTAAGATTCCTACTTCTCCGAGGATTCTATATTAATTTTTAATAAAATAATTAAATTGTTAATACTATTATAATTGTAATTTTTAATTATAACTTTATTCATTTCACAAATAACGTATTTAACAAAATCCCTGTAGATTTTCAATGACGAGGAAGACCCTGTAGATTTTGGTCCACCATTCGTTGCTCCAGAAGGAATATCACACAATGGTTATGCTTTCCATGAGGATTTTTTCTTTGTTGAAACCCCAGATGACCCCTTGGTCTCACCGGCTTATGAGGTAGTTGCAGAAGATTGTAACGGATCGGCTTGTACATGGGCTGTTATTTTTATTACAGTTGGGCCACTAACCAGTCTCAAGCCCATTACTAGCCTACAAGTACTGATCCTGTGCTCACAGCTGAAACTACTGAAGAGAATGAACATTTAGATTTGTATTGTTTTTCAATTGTGCTTTACACTTCTATCTTCTCTTTCATCATTTTAATTCTTGTCTTTCAATACTTGTAATTCCTTTCAATACTTGTTCTGTATTTTCAGTATCAACTCCAATTATTATCAGTATTAGTCATTTTCGACATGGCTTATCCATTTTATAATTCTGTTGTCCCGAGTTTATACGTTGATCGTCCTGTTTTGAGCGATGATAACCAAGCCATTGGTTACAAATGGTATCAGAGCTGTCCTTCCTCGGATGTGATAGCTGCTTCTCCGTGCTCCTACGGTTGTCAATCGCTGATTCCTCAATCTCAGGTTGGTACCCCTAATCCGTATTATACACAGGAGTATGAACCACCTCTGGTGCCACTATCATATACCTACACTAGTGAGGTTTATCGCTCTCCTGCATCACCAACATCTTATATATACACTACTCCATTCACTCTACCTTGTCACACCACCATTTCTACTGGCCTACCTTATTACACCCTTGAGTCACCCGGCCCTATAACAGCCCCAAGTGCTACTAGTATTAAGGGGAACCAATGGGAAGAAACACTTACGAAAATAGTTGCATTAATTGATAAGATACATGATGATTTGGCAGTTTGGTCGACTATCGATGACAAGACAATACAAGATGAGGTGGTTATTGGTGATGGAAGTCGATTGGGGGAGACGATTGTTGAGGACGAAGATAACTTGCAGGTGGATGCGTTAAAATATGGGAGGGCTGTTGTTGGTACAATGGGAGGAAGTGGTCACGCTGATGACAATAAATTGGTGAAGAAGACTGCTAAAGTACAGGGGAAATTGATTGTTGATGCAGTAGAAATTGAGCCTCACATGTTTGATAAAAGTGCTGAGAGAAAAATCACCTATGTTGATAATATAGTGAATGTAGGTGGATTCAATAATCCTGTTTGTAAGAACCCAGATTTTGGGCAGAATTAAAACTTTTTATTATGTATTGATGTAAGAGTGAACAGTGGTTACAACTACAATGTAGTACTGGTTTTAAGGAATGAATAATGAAAGGATATAGATTCCAAGATTGTATGTCCTGAAGGATGCTATTGGGCGATAGCTTAGATTAGAATAATCTATCTCCTAGAAAGTTAAGATAAGAATCCCTAGAGAGAAATAGATACCCTCATGTCATCCAGATCGATATCGGTTACAAGTACGGCGGTTCCGTAAAAAGGTTAAGGAACACCCGAGAGTAAACCAGGTTCATTTTCCTAATTATAGGAATTAAGTAGAAAATGAGTTATGAATAGTGTTTTGGTGGAAATTGGAATATTATTAGACGACGCTATATAGAAGCAGTCTGAATGGATTTCCGAGTTCGTATTAATAATCAGTGGATGAAATAAGTGTATGTAAATGATATCGGAATCAGAAAAATAGCACTTTTATTTTCTCTGAGATTTCCCGAGACCTTAAAGGATTTAAGAATTTACTATTGAGATTTAAGGGATTTAAATACAAAGGTTACAAATGAGTATTGAGAATATTAGTAAAGTTATCAAGAAAGTTTCCAGTAAATCCCTAACTAGAAATCCTTGAGATATTCCTCCGAATGAACAAGGAAATTGAGTAATACCCGGACAAAGGAACGAATAAATAACCAAGAGACAAACAAGTGCAATTGGTGGAAAAAGGAGAAACCAAAGTAACATCCTTATAAGTCAACTACAAGATGAGTGGTGTAATTGCATTTTTGCAAAAATGGAGTTGTTTGTTGTGGTGCCAACACTTGGCCCAATGAGGAAGCAACAAGTGGCACCATTGGATTGCCAACAACACATTAAAAGAGATGCATCCATTATATATGCAAGGGTTATACATGTATTAGCCATAAATCACCAAAACAAAACAAACCACCACCACCATTTCTCTCCATTCTTGCTCTCGGCCAAGAAGAAAGAAAAGGGGGGGGGGGGAGCTTGCCACCATCCATTCACTTCAACCTATAGCTTAAAATCAAGCTTGAGACTAGTAGAAGGTAAACCCAAAACCTTAGCATCATCCTTTGAGTTTTTCATTTTCAAAAGAATTATGAAAGTGATGATGAATAGTAACTAACATTCTTGTTTTGATTTTGATCTTTAGTTTATGGCTTCCAAAGGATAGATTAAGCAAGGTTTAGGAGTTGTAAGAGTATATTAGCACTATCAAGCTTCAAACAAAGGTATAACACTTGAAACCCTTGGATGAAACATGAGTTTTCATGGAGTTTTATAGTTATATGCATGTTTAAGACATTAAGTTTATGTTTGGGCTTTGATAATTGTTAAATTAGTTTAGATGAACGGAAAGATATTGCTTGGTCTTAGTTCATGGTTGAATAACATGTATATGTTGTTTGGAGTGGAAATTATGATTATTGGATGGTTTGAAATTTGGAAATCATGTAAACATAGCCGTCGTAATGCCCGATTGTCGTTAATCTTAAGAAACCGTGAATAGCAGTAGCATTACCTTACTGTCCAGTCCCGGATTTTGCTATGTTTAGTTAGTTCATGTTACGAGCTTCGTTTTGATATAAAGATCGAGTGAAATTGATATACGGTTTAGGAGTTATGGTCGAAGTAAGATAAGTGGTTCGTAAACGAGAGCACCAGTTCGTAATCGGAATTGAATCTGTATAAATTCGGTAATGCAGTAGCGAACCATCGTAATTAAATACTAGAGATGATAAGGAAGGAATGAGAGAAAATCTTGCGTTAAAAGGATCGTTTTACGATTTTATAAAAATGTTCGAATCAAGGTTAAACGCGACGAACCCCTAGAAGCATGCTTGATTATGACTTTGGTTAATAACTTAGAAAACGGACGATAAAACTCGTAGTACAATCTTGATTCGTAAATGATCGATATTAAAACTTACATGGCTTAAGTACGTATTAAGTGTGGGTACAATGACGGGTCATAATAGCGAACGTATGTCGAACCGCATCGGTGATAAAAAGAGTTACACTAAGAGGTGTATAACGAGATAATTCGAAAACGTGTTTCGACTTAAGTGAAGTCTATATTTAATCTTGTAAAGTATTAAGTGATTAATCCCGAATGCCTTGGCTATTTATAGATCGTCAGGCTGACCCGGGACACGCTATCACCACCCTTACCCGCACTCGCTTTCCAGGCAAGTTTCAAATCCTTCTAATAGGCTGTTGTTGTGAATACATATATATGCTTTCTGTTATACATATGCCATAGCATGCATGCCTACTTTCAAAGTCATATTGATATACTTGTTCCCTGAATTATTGTTGGCTTATGAGCTAGATAGTTATTATATCAGTTATAAGCCGGAAATTTCTAAAACCCTTAAACGAATGGTAGTTGAATCTCATTCTCTGATTATAGACCGGGAGTCGTTATTTCTTGATATATCGATATTATTTTCAGAGGAAAATATTTAAGTAAATATTTTTCCATGTATTATCTGGCGAATATTATTGCGATATTCCTTTGAGATATTTGATTAATATTATTCGGGTTATTCATCAGATAGTTATTTTATTCGATGAACATTATCTGTAATATTCATCTAAAGTCGATTTAATATTCGAATATTATTTCGAACTCTCAGCTAAGTTATTTACTTAGAGAATATTCATATTTCTTCGATAAATATTATTTTGAATATTCATTCGAGTTTATTTATTTAATGAATATTATTTTGAATATTCATTCGAGTTTATTTATTTCATGAATATTATTTTGAATATTCATTCGAGCCTTATTTATTTAAATGAATATTATTTCGAATATTCATTAAATCTCCATTTATTTTATAAATATTAGTTGAGCATTTATTCGAACTCCAGTTATTCGATAAATATTATCTTCGACGTTCATTCAAAGTCAATTCTATTATTGAACATAATTTCAAATATTCCTTCGATAATCATTTCTTCGATAAATATTATTAAGTTGAATATTCATTATTTATTCAATGAATATTGTCCCAAATATTAAGTCGATAATTATTCCATCAATATGTATCCTTCTTGAGTTGAATATTCACTATTGATTCAATAAATATTATCTCAAATATCCATTTGATGATTACTCCATCAATAAACATTGTTATTGATTTGAATATTCATAATTTGTTCAATGAATATTATTCTGAATATTTATTCAAAGATTATTCCATCAATAAACATTGTTATTAATTTGAATATTCATAATTTGTTCAATGAATATTATTCTGAATATTTATTCAAAGATTACTCCGAGTAACACTTTTCCAATATCTATGACTCAATAAATATTCTTGGAATATTTATTTAATTCTTCTAACTCGTTTCAAAGATAATTTACTTCATTCGCATAGTATCATCGATCTTCGAATATTATATAAATTATTTCAGAGTCTTATTATTATTATAATATTATCAAGGAAGGTTCTCAGTAATTCCATTCTTCATTCGATTCGAATATAAGGGAACCTGACTTGAAGAATGTTATTTATCTTGTGACTGCCCGGTCATAAATTATTCGTTTCACTCGCAACTTGGTTGCTATTATTCATGGTATTGTGTGTACCCACTCATTATTCGAGGGGTAAGAATGTTGGAATAAGTCAGTATCCATTAACAAGCAGTAGCTTGGGAAATATTGGTAAATTTTCCTTTCCATTTAGATATGACTACCTTGTGGAGTCTTATCAACAAGTATTATACTTGGGGAAAGGGGGACGAACTTTACGTTTCAAAGTTATGGATGTGGAATGAACTAGGAGATGCGTAAGTGACCCAGTGGCGCCGGTCCAGCAAATGGCCCAATCGTTGGCCGAGGGGGTTCCAGAGGGCGGTAGACAAGTAAATCCGTCGGTGCTTCCTTCTACATGTAGTAAACAAGAGGTGGGGAGCATAACATGCGACTGATCATCGTGTATATGCTATGTCTCCTGGCGCGTCAAACTCCAGTATTAGTTCATCACTCAATGTTGGAAATTTTCTGCAACATCATCATAGTTGGCAGAGTTGAAAAGTATTTCAAACTGGAATTGCAATATCTTTCTTGCAAGTTCCTATTTTATGAAAATGATGTTATCTTGCTTATTTTGGCATAGCATATGCTTCCACGAAATATATGCCTGTTGAGTTCCCTGTAACTTCATCCTTTATATTGATTTGGCACCATTTTCGTTTATGCATGGCATATGGTTTCAAAATATATCTTTGAACTGTCATATATATTACTGTTCAGTTATATTTTTTTGGTGGGCTATTGCTCACCCTTGCTTTATTATTTATATCACAACAACAGTTAGATCAGATGGCCGCACAAGGTGCACTTGGTGCGAGCAGGTGTCAGCCATTAGAGGATTAACCGCTGAGATCGTAGCTACCATTGCTGAAGAGTAAGCTATTGGAAGGCTAGTTGTTAGCATTTGAATATCAAATGTATTTATTATATGACATATACAAATGGATGGCAAAGAGTAAGTAATGTATATATTGTAATCCTTTGGGTTGTAAGAACTCAACTGTGTGATTAATAAAATTTGGTTACTCTGATTACATCTCTGGGACTATAACGTGTGTGTTCTATATTGTTGTTTGGGTCACAAGGTTATTATTCAGTTTATATTGATTTTATGGATGGAAATTGAGACCGTAACGACCAGATCCCGGACCCCGGATCTGGGGGTGTTACAGAAATGGTATCAGAGAGAGCGTTATAAATCCTAGAGATGATGTGACGTTAAAACAATAAATTCATTAAGATAATAAGAACTCTTGCCAAGTTCATATTCAGACTACATAATGTAGTATTGACATATAAAACCCTTATGGGAACCCTAAAGTATCATGATAGTAACTTAGCTCGTTCTTGTATCGACTAGTAAGGCGACAGACCTTGGGGATTACGAGCAGTAACATAATGATGCTTGTTTTGATGTTGAAGATCGGATGGTGGATTCGATAGAGCACCCTACTGAGGACCCGGTTGAGGTCCCAGCAGAGGAAGGGAATATTGATAAGTATAAGGAGTTTACACTTAAGGAAATGAGGGCTACAGCCAGAGAGACTTTAAGAGTTAAGGTATAGTGCTCATAAAAGTGAGCATAAAGAACTGAAATATTATTAAGAGAACTAAAGATGCGTATTGGATTCGTAGCTGGACTGCTAGATGAAGTACCAGCAGGCAGGATGGATTTGAGGAATTACTTGAGATCCTATATGGGGATAGATTAAAATCCTTTAGAGACCTTTAGATTAATGAGGAAAGAGATAGAGTGGTACATGATTATCAAAGTCAACAACAGAGGACAAGGAGCAGAGTCTCCAGGAGCAGTTAAGATAGAGGCAGCAAGTGCCATATCAGATGATAAATGAATTAGTGTGAATATTGTAATGATAATTCGCCATGAGAAGGCAGATTTCATAAGTGATAATTTGTAAAGTCAAACTTAGATTGATAAGGTGGTTGGGTTCAAGGAAATGTCCATTTTATGAATGGATCAACTTAGAAAATAAAGACATTGAAAGGTGATGGCATGATTGAATAAAGTATATAAGGAAGTAGTAAGCGAGACAAGGATCTCAGAACCTACAAGAGGAGAAGACCAATGAGTCTGTGATAAACTAGTAATAAGGCTATCGTCAGGAACCAAGTAAAGTCTAGTTCAATTCAGTGGAATGATGAACCAGAAACATTAGATGCATGTGATTTAAAGGAATAGTAAATTCCTTCTTTTCCTTGAATGGATTATGGTAGTTACCTTAAGTTTATTTTGACACTGAATCATAAATGGATTGAGTAAGGCAAGCAGTGGTTGAGATGAAATTGAGAATGCTTTTAGATGAAACCTGAATGAACAGATGTAGTCCATGGTCTCGAAGTGAGAGTTTTGGCAAAATAAAGTCCAGACAGTAGGACATATGATCAATAGGAAGTAGTGATTGATTGACCCCACCAAATTAAAGACAGTTTCAAATGGAGATTGGCCAACCACACCGACAAAGGTGATAAATTTCATAAGATTTACAAGGTATTACCAAAGATTTGCTCAGGACTATACCAAGAGTGCAGTCCCGTAACCCGACTTATTGGTAAGACTAAAAGTTTGAATGGACAAGATAAATGGGGGAAAATCTCCCTGGAGTTAAAGATAAAAACTGATGACGACCCAGCATTGGAGTTACCTAATGGAAGAAGGAAAATTTTGGAATATATTAGGATGCACCTCGTACAGGTTTAGGTGTTGTGCTTGTGCAACATGACAACATAATTTTCGAACACAATTGGACAACACGGTTCACCATATTCGGATGACCTTGGTAGTGCAAATTCTGGGAAGCGACTGACCCCGATGGTAGTGTTCCTTCCGAGACTAGTTGTTAAGTAGACTGGTATTCGGTAGTATCGACTATTAGGACAAACATGTATCGGGGAGGTATGGCATGTTTAGTTTGAAACTTTTGATTCCCCTTCTAGGGAAGATGTATACTTGGTTTCCTTCTAATGGTTAAACTCTCAGCTTTATGTCAATCATTTCGCTACTGTAACTGTTTATGGTTTGACCAGCTCGGATGTTCATAGAAATATTCTTTGGGTATCGACATGGATTTTCTTAATGTAACCAGTGGGTGGATAGATTGACTGAAATTTCCCTAATCCTGGAAAGGAATTGGACAAAATTTGGCAAACCTTGTCTTTCGGATTATCTGAATACATCACTGAGGAGAGTGGAAACTGAAGCAAACCCTATGAATTGGGTAAGGTAGCCGCTATACGGATTGGTAGATAGATCCCGAGTATTACGATTGATTCTAGAAATAAACTAATGAAGATAAGATTGGATGGTAAAAAAGGGAAATGTAATTAAGAAACAAGCCGGACTAAGAAAGTTCGGGATGGACTTAAATGAAAAGGTTGTCATGCCAGAAATGTTAAGCTTTTGTGGCACATGAAATTGATAAGAGTAACTAGAAGAATAAAAGAAAAGGAAAGGTGACCGGAGATGGCACCGAGAAGTCGATTGAGACTTATATGGAGTGAAGTTTTGAAAAGATCAAAAGGTATCAAAGTAGAAGGCACTATGCCAGCAATTGCTAGAAAAGTAATGCTATTAGTCGACCCCTAAACTCACATATTTTAGGATGGCCAGTTGAGGCCAGGTCACAAGGGATTATCAAGTGACTAGACCAGCAATGAAAGGACAAAGCAGGGCTGCTTCTAACCAAGCGCCAACTGCAAGAACTTTTGATGTAAAATGAATTGAAATGCAGGATGATGGATTTTATATATACCATGGGCGTATTAGGATTGAGGATAGTGACTAATGAAGAGTTTCAAAGATTGTCAAAGATGGTGCAGCATGATGCATGAATGTTATCTGAAACTTAGTGTCCTCAAAAGGAGCATTAGGCACTAAGAGATTCACGTTGAACACGACCAATATCTTCCAGAACATCCTTGCTACCATTACCAAGTCCTGTAAGAAAGGGCAGATAGACATATTTTGTCTTTTGGAAGGTCATGTAGACTGACATTCGTAAGAAGAGGTTAGCATTAAGCTACCTATAGATGATTAAGATGAGAGTGATTGAAAAGAGACCTTTATTAAGGATATATGAGTGAATTTCCAAGAACATGATGTATGTATTCCTTGAAGATAGAATTGAGGATAGAATGTCCATATATTAAGACGAACACTAGGGGATGCACAAGGGATAACATCACCCCTAATAAAGACATTGTGAAATCAGACGATATAAGTTGAATTGACCAAAGCATCAATAACCTATAAAGATTTGTGGAAAGGAGTCTCGAAAAGTATATAGACAGAATTGTTATAGAATTGATTGATGATGTTTGATATACCCTGTACCCAGAAGATACAGAAGGAATGATGAGGATGACCTAAGAAACCTTATAAGGGAAGAAGTAATATTCTGAACTTC
Source organism: Kitagawia praeruptora (assembly GCA_037693485.1). Classification (NCBI taxonomy): domain Eukaryota; kingdom Viridiplantae; phylum Streptophyta; class Magnoliopsida; order Apiales; family Apiaceae; genus Kitagawia; species Kitagawia praeruptora. The sequence goes on along the minus strand of CM075351.1, from coordinate 86,803,931 downwards.
AAAAGGGAAGTTTGGTAAGGAATGTATGACATAGTAACAATAAGGCCAGAGGAAGCATGTGTGAAACCATGAGAAAGTATGGATTGAACCAATAAGGTTGAGATTATCCTAAAACAAGAAGGGATTTAAGTAAGGAAATATCCTAGGTATGATTGGGAGTACCTGTAGTAATGTTCACACCAGAAAGGTGGAAGCAATGACTTTCGGAAAAGACTGGAATACGTTTACTCTCATTTAGTAGAGTTCAAGGGAGGATGCTTCCATCCTAAGTTGGAATGAATCCGGAAATCATTGATCTCAAGAAATTATTGTTTTCAGGAAAGGCCAATGAGGTGGCCGACACTTTCAGTACAAGAGAGTAAGGATACATGCTCATACTAAAGAAATAGAATGATAAAGTAAGGACCTTGATGGTCATAATGTGGTAGAGGAAGTTGCATTCCGTCTAATGATTGTGCCAGGATCAACTATAAGAATAGTTTAAGTAAAGATTCGATTCCGGATGTTGCCGGTAGCACATTACCGACATTATGAGGCTCTACGACAGGCCAGACCAAATTCCCCAAGGAACTCGCCTTTCCTTTGGAAAGAGTGGGGGGAAGTTAAGTAACAAGGAATTGGTAGTAGATGACCAGAAACAGAGATGGTACAAATACTGATAAGCTAAATGGCATGATGATGAATGACAAGCAAGTTTATGTTGGTGTATTTCTGCGCAACCAAGATAGAGTACATGAGGTTAAAGATTCGTGATGCTGAAAGGTATCCCTGTATTAAGGATTAACAAGATTTGGAAAGTGATTAAGTAAGACGCTGAGCTTCCAGTCTTCAATTAGAGATGTACGATTAAAAATCTCCTCAACCTATTATAGCTACGATGCTTGAAGCCTCTCTGCAATTTTATCTGCTTCATGTAATATCTACATCAAGTTTAGGAAGCGTTCCTTATGGATAGGGAATAGTGATTATTTTGCTTTCCTAGAGGATCTTGGAATGACAATTATGAAACATGTATGTTTAGCTATTAAAAACATTGCGTAAACGATAAACGATGGTGATCCTTTTGAGAAATTAGGTGATAAAGATTGTGGAAATGTCGAATTGAATCAAAGTTAGAGAAATCATCCAGGTTTATTTCGGATGGTTTAATTTTGGTAACGACGGGATATTTGAAATAAATGATTAGGCTATGATAGTTCATAGAGTGATTATAGTATAAATAGAAACCAAGTGACTGGTAGAAATGAATATAGAATTGAGAATCAATAAGGGAATCAGATAGGCGGACTCATGGAAAGCCCCAATAATGAAGCGAGAAAAGTATGGAATTGGCAGGGCAAGAGAATTGGCTGAAACAGAAAGTTGGAATTAGGAGCATAAATGACATACAAATTGACTCCTTTTAAGTTTGAAAAATTCGAGGAAATATGGAATAGATTGATTGAGTAATAAAGAAACTCATGGAATGAAAAAGTGAAATCTAGATGGTTGAACAAGGAAAATTTGACCCCAAACGTGTAACACGTATTGAATAAAGGTGACGAGTGCCTCAACCCTGAGATGAAGGTGGAGATAAACAACAAAAGTAAATAAGAGTTAGATAATACGAAGGATGTGATTGATAAAGAAAAGATTGGGAAATAATTATGGAAGTGAAGCAAGGAATGTTATGAATGGATTGATGAATGGGTTTTCCTAATGAGCTATCGGAATGACAACCTGATGGTGTTAGAATTATGAATATGGAATGGCCAGTGTCGTGGCGTGAAATGCCAGTAATAATAATGTCAAGCGAGAAATCCATGATTTTAACCTGAGAGGTTGAAGGATTTTCCAAAAGTAGGTGATACTAATATCGAATAAGAATATAGGTCAACAGAATGATGGACAGAGTGGCAAGGACTTGTGAGATGTGAGATTATGAAAAAGTAGTATTTTATACGAATACGATTATTTTTCTTCTCTAATAAACCTCTATAGTTCAGAGGTAAATTCTAAGTATGATATTTTTGACAATCATGAAAATTTTCTTATATAGTTCTTTGAAATTCTTTCCTTTTCTTCTCCCTTACTTATCTTCTTCTAAATTGAGAAGAACAACCCTTTAAGGAGGGGAGGTAATACTACGTGACTCTCTGTCTGTGTGATAAGAGTCTAAGTGGAATGCCATTAATTGTTTAATTGATTGTCAAGTACTAAAGGCTGGCCCCCTTCTGTACTAGCTATGCAATATAACAAATGTTCATTGATCATAGTGATCTCTCAATAAATTCTTCTAATTCTATATATTGAGCGAGATTGCGAAGATTAAAGCGGTCAGGAATTGCAAAATTACGAGTGAGGTTATCTCCGAAATTCGTAGCGCGTTAGTGATACCGAAGTCACTGCACGTACCAATAAGGTTAATAGTATAAGACCGGACAAGAGCATATACCGGATAATGTGTTGTGCGAAAGTACCAAAGAATTGGTAGAACGTATAAAGGGTGTATTTTAACACCAGTACGATGTGCTTTAGAGAGATTGGAATGTGTAAGGATCGACCAGAGAATTGGAAAATGAAATAACCAATAAGTACCCAATTGTCTTCTACCTGATTCCGGGACAGAATCCTTTTAAGGAGGGGAGACTGTAAGAACCCAGATTTTGGGCAGAATTAAAACTTTTTATTATGTATTGATGTAAGAGTGAACAGTGGTTACAACTACAATGTAGTACTGGTTTTAAGGAATGAATAATGAAAGGATATAGATTCCAAGGTTGTATGTCGTGAAGGATGCTATTGGGTGATAGCTTAGATTAGAATAATCTATCTCCTAGAAAGTTAAGATAAGAATCCCTAGAGAGAAATAGATACCCTCATGTCATCCAGATCGATATCGGTTACAAGTACGGCGGTTCCGTAAAAAGGTTAAGGAACACCCGAGAGTAAACCAGGTTCATTTTCCTAATTATAGGAATTAAGTAGAAAATGAGTTATGAATAGTGTTTTGGTGGAAATTGGAATATTATTAGACGACGCTATATAGAAGCAGTCTGAATGGATTTCCGAGTTCGTATTAATAATCAGTGGATGAAATAAGTGTATGTAAATGATATCGGAATCAGAAAAATAGCACTTTTATTTTCTCTGAGATTTCCCGAGACCTTAAAGGATTTAAGAATTTACTATTGAGATTTAAGGGATTTAAATACAAAGGTTACAAATGAGTATTGAGAATATTAGTAAAGTTATCAAGAAAGTTTCCAGTAAATCCCTAACTAGAAATCCTTGAGATATTCCTCCGAATGAACAAGGAAATTGAGTAATACCCGGACAAAGGAACGAATAAATAACCAAGAGACAAACAAGTGCAATTGGTGGGAAAAGGAGAAACCAAAGTAACATCCTTATAAGTCAACTACAAGATGAGTGGTGTAATTGCATTCTTGCAAAAATGGAGTTGTTTGTTGTAGGGCCAACACTTGGCCCAATGAGGAAGCAACAAGTGGCACCATTGGATTGCCAACAACACATTAAAAGAGATGCATCCATTATATATGCAAGGGTTATACATGTATTAGCCATAAATCACCAAAACAAAACAAACCACCACCACCATTTCTCTCCATTCTTGCTCTCGGCCAAGAAGAAAAAAAAATGGGGGGAGAGCTTGCCACCATCCATTCACTTCAACCTATAGCTTAAAATCAAGCTTGAGACTAGTAGAAGGTAAACCCAAAACCTTAGCATCATCCTTTGAGTTTTTCATTTTCAAAAGAATTATGAAAGTGATGATGAATAGTAACTAACATTCTTGTTTTGATTTTGATCTTTAGTTTATGGCTTCCAAAGGATAGTTTAAGCAAGGTTTAGGAGTTGTAAGAGTATATTAGCACTATCAAGCTTCAAACAAAGGTATAACACTTGAAACCCTTGGATGAAACATGAGTTTTCATGGAGTTTTATAGTTATATGCATGTTTAAGACATTAAGTTTATGTTTGGGCTTTGATAATTGTTAAATTAGTTTAGATGAACCGAAAGACATTGCTTAGTCTTAGTTCATGGTTGAATAACATGTATATGTTGTTTGGAGTGGAAACTATGATTATTGGATGGTTTGAAATTTGGAAATCATGTAAACATAGCCGTCGTAATGCCCGATTGTCGTTAATCTTAAGAAACCGTGAATAGCAGTAGCATTAAGTTACTGTCCAGTCCCGGATTTTGCTATGTTTAGTTAGTTCATGTTACGAGCTTCGTTTTGATATAAAGATCGAGTGAAATGGATATACGGTTTAGGAGTTATGGTCGAAGTAAGATAAGTGGTTCGTAAACGAGAGCACCAGTTCGTAATCGGAATTGAATCTGTATAAATTCGGTAATGCAGTAGCGAACCATCGTAATTAAATACTAGAGATGATAAGGAAGGTATGAGAGAAAACCTTGCGTTAAAAGGATCGTTTTACGATTTTATAAAAATGTTCGAATCAAGGTTAAACGCGACGAACCCCTAGAAGCATGCTTGATTATGACTTTGGTTAATAACTTAGAAAACGGACGATAAAACTCGTAGTACAATCTTGATTCGTAAATGATCGATATTAAAACTTACATGGCTTAAGTACGTATTAAGTGTGGGTACAATGACGGGTCATAATAGCGAACGTATGTCGAACCGCATCGGTGATAAAAAGAGTTACACTAAGAGGTGTATAACGAGATAATTCGAAAACGTGTTTCAACTTAAGTGAAGTCTATATTTAATCTTGTAAAGTATTAAGTGATTAATCCCGAATGCCTTGGCTATTTATAGATCGTCAGGCTGACCCGGGACACGCTACCACCACCCTTACCCGCACTCGCTTTCCAGGCAAGTTTCAAATCCTTCTAATAGGCTGTTGTTGTGAATACATATATATGCTTTCTGTTATACATATGCCATAGCATGCATGCCTACTTTCAAAGTCATATTGATATACTTGTTCCCTGAATTATTGTTGGCTTATGAGCTAGATAGTTATTATATCAGTTATAAGCCGGAAATTTCTAAAACCCTTAAACGAAGGGTAGTTGAATCTCATTCTCTGATTATAGACCGGGAGTCGTTATTTCTTGATATATCGATATTATTTTCAGAGGAAAATATTTAAGTAAATATTTTTCCATGTATTATCTGGCGAATATTATTGCGATATTCCTTTGAGATATTTGATTAATATTATTCGGGTTATTCATCAGATAGTTATTTTATTCGATGAACATTATCTGTAATATTCATCTAAAGTCGATTTAATATTCGAATATTATTTCAAACTCTCAGCTAAGTTATTTACTTAGAGAATATTCATATTTCTTCGATAAATATTATTTTGAATATTCATTCGAGTTTATTTATTTAATGAATATTATTTTGAATATTCATTCGAGTTTATTTATTTCATGAATATTATTTTGAATATTCATTCGAGCCTTATTTATTTAAATGAATATTATTTCGAATATTCATTAAATCTCCATTTATTTTATAAATATTAGTTGAGCATTTATTCGAACTCCAGTTATTCGATAAATATTATCTTCGACGTTCATTCAAAGTCAATTATATTATTGAACATAATTTCAAATATTCCTTCGATAATCATTTCTTCGATAAATATTATTAAGTTGAATATTCATTATTTATTCAATGAATATTGTCCCAAATATTAAGTCGATAATTATTCCATCAATATGTATCCTTCTTGAGTTGAATATTCACTATTGATTCAATAAATATTATCTCAAATATCCATTTGATGATTACTCCATCAATAAACATTGTTATTGATTTGAATATTCATAATTTGTTCAATGAATATTATTCTGAATATTTATTCAAAGATTATTCCATCAATAAACATTGTTATTAATTTGAATATTCATAATTTGTTCAATGAATATTATTCTGAATATTTATTCAAAGATTACTCCGAGTAACACTTTTCCAATATCTATGACTCAATAAATATTCTTGGAATATTTATTTAATTCTTCTAACTCGTTTCAAAGATAATTTACTTCATTCGCATAGTATCATCGATCTTCGAATATTATATAAATTATTTCAGAGTCTTATTATTATTATAATATTATCAAGGAAGGTTCTCAGTAATTCCATTCTTCATTCGATTCGAATATAAGGGAACCTGACTTGAAGAATGTTATTTATCTTGTGACTGCCCGGTCATAAATTATTCATTTCACTCGCAACTTGGTTGCTATTATTCATGGTATTGTGTGTACCCACTCATTATTCGAGGGGTAAGAATGTTGGAACAAGTCAGTATCCATTAACAAGCAGTAGCTTGGGAAATATTTGTAAATTTTCCTTTTCATTTAGATATGACTACCTTGTGGAGTCTTATCAACAAGTATTATACTTGGGGAAAGGGGGACGAACTTTACGTTTCAAAGTTATGGATGTGGAATGAACTAGGAGATGCGTAAGTGACCCAGTGGCGCCGGTCCAGCAAATGGCCCAACCGTTGGCCGAGGGGGTTCCAGAGGGCGGTAGACAAGTAAATCCATCGGTGCTTCCTTCTACATGTAGTAAACAAGAGGTGGGGAGCATAACATGCGACTGATCATCGTGTATATGCTATGCCTCCTGGCGCGTCAAACTCCAGTATTAGTTCATCACTCAATGTTGGAAATTTTCTGCAACATCATCATAGTTGGCAGAGTTGAAAAGTATTTCAAACTGGAATTGCAATATCTTTCTTGCAAGTTCCTATTTTGTGAAAATGATGCTATCTTGCTTATTTTGGCATAGCATATGCTTCCACGAAATATATACCTGTTGAGTTCCCTGTAACTTCATCCTTTATATTGATTTGGCACCATTTTCGTTTATGCATGGCATATGGTTTCAAAATATATCTTTGAACTGTCATATATATTACTGTTCAGTTATATTCTTTTTGGTGGGCTATTGCTCACCCTTGCTTTATTATTTATATCACAACAACAGTTAGATCAGATGGCCGCACAAGGTGCACTTGGTGCGAGCAGGTGTCAGCCGTTAGAGGATTAACCGCTGAGATCGTAGCTACCATTGCTGAAGAGTAAGCTATTGGAAGGCTAGTTGTTAGCATTTGAATATCAAATGTATTTATTATATGACATATACAAATGGATGGCAAAGAGTAAGTAATGTATATATTGTAATCCTTTGGGTTGTAAGAACTCAACTGTGTGATTAATAAAATTTGGTTACTCTGATTACATCTCTGGGACTATAACGTGTGTGTTCTATATTGTTGTTTGGGTCACAAGGTTATTATTCAGTTTATATTGATTTTATGGATGGAAATTGAGACCGTAACGACCAGATCCCGGACCCCGGATCTGGGGGTGTTACACTGTTGATGATTCACTAGTGCTGAAAATCTTTGGAAAATCCCAAAATTCTAGTTCTATTGTGGAGTACGTAGAGGTGTTTATGGACAACATATCCAAGGTTGAGATTGCTTTTGGGAGGAAATTTAAGGATGATCTTCTATGTTATCACTTTGTTATGGGGTTGAAGGAAGAAATTCAGGAGGCTTTGGATATGTGGTCGCCTAAAACTCTTCAGGAGGCAATAAACTTGGCAAAATTTCAGGAATCTTTGCTTAGGGAGAAATTGATTGTTAAAGCTGTGAAGAAGGATTATAAGGTACCAAATGAAATGAGTGTTGAGGAACTGTCCGAGATGAATATTGTGATTGATAATGCAAAGATGACTATCTCAAGTAAGCTTTTATGTGTTAAAGATTTTGCTGTTGAAGATGAGGTTGATATGTACACTGCTTCTGTTCCTCTTGAAATTGTGGGTTGTAATGCAAGTAAAGGCTTACAAGGAAAGGTTTCAGAAGTTGGTAGCTCTTTAAAAGAGGTGACAGAATATGGCGATATTAAAAATGAAAAGGGAAATAGTGTTGAAGTTGTTAATACTGAAGATAAATGTGACTTACAACTTGTTGTTAAGGTATTTGATTTTAATGGAATAATTGGTTATAAGGAAGGTGGAAAGGAGAGTGACCTGAAGATATGGCCCTTAATTAGTGTATGTGAACCTGGTGAAATGCTAATGGTTGGTTTAAGTTCTATGGGTGAAGAGAAAGAAATTGTTGCTGAAAAAATACCTTCAACGTTTTCACCAAAATTTAGAGAGATGGTCAAAGCTTTTCCTAACAATGTTAGTTAAAGGAATGTGCTTATCTATGACCCTGGTAGGGGCACATCTGGTACGTATTCTCATAATGATAAAGAGATATTATTTAATGTTAAGATCATGGCTAGAGATACTCATTTTGGAGGTAAAGACATTGATAATAGGAAGTTTTTTGTTAAGGAGTTTGAAAGAGATAATAAACAGGATAATGGTTATCATGATGTAATACTGATGACGATATTGAGGACTACCTCTGGCAAGGCATACAAAACTCCTTCTTTATTTCCTAAAACTATTGAGATTGACTTTGTTCTTAAGGGTTTCGAAACAATTTTGTGTTCACCTTTGATCCGGGTGGTGGTGTGCATAGCAGACATACAATATGCCTTATTAGTGTAATCATAAAAGTGATTGGGAATAAGAATGTTAGTTTAGAAGGAGTTGTTATATTGGGTGTAGTACTAGATTGCAGTCATGTCAAGGAATCAAAGGACACCAATTATGACAGGGGTTTTCATGACCAATTATGTGCGAAGGTAGTTGAAATGTGTTTGGCTGTATCCAGGACTTACTTTAAAGATTATTCTGAATTTGTCATCCGAAAGGATTCTTGGATTGAAGCTGAGTTTGTAGCATGGAAATTTCCAAATAAAGAAATCGAGTACAACAAGAATTTAGGAAGCAGGCTAGGTGAGGGACCAGGTTCAGGCTGTTATGCAATTAGTGAAAAGAAGCTTAAGAATTTTCACCACATGGATCAAGTTGATAAGCTGTTTATTCGAAAACATATCAAGATCAAGTTTCGGGAGAGTGAAATAGGTGGAATGCTAGCTGTGACAATCAAGGAACTGAAGTTTAGTTATGGTGATCAAGTTCTCATTCTGAATGCAAGTTTAGCAATTAGCAAGAGGGATAAATCTGTTATTGTAATCCTCTGTGGGTGTGGTAAAGCTGAAGCCCTCGACCTTGATGAATTAGTTTTGGATAAGGTAGCAGTAGTTGAGGAATGGACACTACATGTTGATGTAAAAGGGTTTACTGGACTAAAAGCAGCCTGTCTGGGTGATGAGCATCTTCGGGGCTGCAATCTTAGTAATGGGACTGACGTAAAGCTTAGAGTGCAGTATGATCTTTCAGAAACAACCACTGTTGGTGATCTTCAACCTCAGTTTTACATGATAAGCTTGAATGTGTCAGTTTTGTCAGCTGCTCATAAGGGTCTGTGTTATCCGTCAATCAACATACCTTTCGTTAAGAACTTGGCCCTTTCTTGGTATCGGTTGTTTGTTATGTTGGTATTTGATCCAGGTGGAGACTGCAGTTGTTACCGAGTCTTGTTCAATGTGCAATTCTTGAGGACAAGAATTCTTTTAAGGGGAATGGATTGTAACAGACCGGCTTGTACATGGGCTGTTATTATTATTACAGTTGGGCCACTAACCAGTCTCAAGCCCATTACTAGCCTACAAGTACTCATCCTGTGCTCACAGCTAAAACTACTGAAGAGAATGAACATTTAGATTTGTATTGTTTTTCAATTGTGCTTTACACTTCTATCTTCTCTTTCGTCATTTTAATTCTTGTCTTTCAATACTTGTAATTCCTTTCAATACTTGTTCTGTATTTTCAGTATCAACTCCAATTATTATCAGTATTAGTCATTTTCGACATGGCTTATCCATTTTATAATTCTGTTGTCCCGAGTTTATACGTTGATCGTCCTATTTTGAGCGTTGATAACCAAGCCATTGGTTACAAAGATGTCATCCTGGGCAAACGTTTCGCTCCAGCATCACCCCCATAGGGGATTATCATGTAGTTAGGTCATAGCTTAGTCCTTGTTCAGGTTCAGATAGGGCAGTTTTCTAGTTATCCCTTTCGTTTAAAGGCCCTGATTAGTAGTAGTCCCGGTAGCTCTCTTTTGTCCTAACCATATGTGGTTAAGGTTTTCAGCTGTATCTTTCTTATTTTAATGACTTTCAAAAAAAAAAAAAAAGTAAGTAAATTATGGAATTTATTAATATTTAAATAATAAATAAATAAATGAAGAGAGTTAGTGGAAAGTGGATACATTTGAATCTTTAAATTAATAAAATTTTATTACTTAAACAAAATTTAAATAGTAAAAAATTGAATAGGTCGCAAAACCTACAGGGTCTTCCTCGCCATTGAATGGTGGACCCTTATCATCTAATATCTTATTAGTAAGTAAAATCCCGTTTTAATGTTACTTTCTTCTAGATTCGTGTCTTCTAGAATTATTGGAATTCTGATATAATTACAATTATTTTATTATAAACTACTGAGTTGCATAAATATCGTAGTTTTCTTTTGTATTTTTATCACTTTTTAAATTATTTTTTAGTGATAAATAAAATAATTCTTATGAAAATTTAATTAAAAAATGATAAATTTTAATAAATTATCTCAATCTGTGCTTCGCACGGGTTATTATCTAGTAATTATAAAGAATGCTTAAATTTTTTTGCACTCCAATGCTACACTATCCTTAGTAAAAATTTTAACCAAGCTCTTTATATTGGTTATATTTGTCAAACTTTTAGGGAAGTGTAACGAACTCCACATCATCTGTTGCCTATAATAATAACATACTGTTTAAAATATAGCCAACAGTTATTGTAAACTACATTGGAGCACAATATAATTATTATTTTATACTCCCTCCGTCCCAATGGGATGTTAACGTTTGCTTTTTGCACGGAAACCAAGATAGTGGATGTAATATTGTTAAAATAAATGAAGTAGTGGGTGTAATAGTGATTTTATAGTTAAAATAAGTTAAGTAGTGGATGTAATAGTGTAAAGTATTGTTAAAATAAGTGAAGTAGTGAGTGTAATAGTGTTAAAACTTACTATTTTAGGAAATGTTAACAATCTATTGGGACATCCCAAAATAGAAAGTGTTAAGAATCAAAAGGGACGGAGGGAGTATCATTTAACCAACCATTTTAGTCAATATCATTGAAGATGCTCTAACAAATCAAATTATAATTAATGATAACAAATCAATCAAAAAAAGTCAACTAAATTGTTATTGTGTGCCGTTAGAAAAACCGATAAAAAAATTAGAATATCTTTATGGGTTAAATATCAAATTGGCCACTGAATAACATGGTATATCTCAAATACACCACTGATAAATTCGGGATCTCATTTAAAACACTTTTAAAGACATAAACGGGATCTCATTTAAAACACTTTTAAAGACATAAATATCAAACGGATACCTTTAAAATGTACTCGGGAAGTAAAAATAATTTTTCATTGAGTTCTACACACTTTACTTGAATGCTATCATAACCAAACGAAAAGTTAATAATTCTAGTATTTCTTAATGTATTTAGATTTTAAGAAATTTTTTTACTATTTATTTTTAATTTTATAGTTATTTTCTTTGATTTAATTAAAATTAAATAGTAAATAAATTTCTTAAAATCTAAATATATTATCAAAAATACTAGAATTCATAACCTTTCATTTGTATTTGGTTAAGTATCATTTAAGAAAAATATGTAGAACTCGATAAAAAATTACTTTTACTTCCAAAGTACATATATAGAGGTATTTGTTTGATATTTATATCTTTAAAAATGTTTTAAATGAGACCCCGAATTTATCAATGGTGTATTTAAGATATGTCAATTTATTCATTGGCAAATTTGATATTTAACCCATATCTTTATTTAATGTTGTTGTCGATTCTTTTACTTGACCCACATAGTCACATGAATTGTTCTATGAAGTTGGTCACTGAAGTGGTGACCATATATCATTTTACTCACTGATTTTAACGGGGTCTCATTTGAATCACTTAAGTCAGAATAAATATCAAACAGATACTTATAAATATGTGATTGAGAATTAAAATAATTTTTTGTTAAGTTCTATACATTTTTCTTCAATGCCACCATAACCAAATGAAAAGTCATGGGTTCTAATATTTTAGATAAGGGTCAAGTTCTATGGAGTACAGTTTAATTGGAGTACGTTGGAGTACATATACGTTCTGCACTCAAAATATTTTAAAATTTATTGTTTTGCAAACCTTGTTATATGAATATCATAATTTCATTGATAATTTTGAAAATCATATATATTTTGCAATATGTTCATCTTGAAAATCCTTTATGTTTTGCAATCGGAACATATATGTTTTGCAACCCAAATGTGTTTTGCAGAACAATTCATTTTGCAATATTTTGTTAGCAAAACATACAAAATTTTCATGATTCTCGATGAAAGAATGATGTTCATGTAATAAGATTTGCAAAATAATAAATTTTAAAATATTTTGAGTGCAGAACGTATGTGTACTCCAACGTACTCCAATTAAACTGTACTCCATAGAACTTTTCTCAAATATTTAAAAATTTTAAAATCTATTTACTATTTATTTTTAATTAAATCAAAGAAAATAACTAGAAAATCAAATATAAATAGTAAATAAATTTTAAAAATTTTGAGTATATTATCTAAAATATTAGAATCTATGACTTTTCATTTGGTTATGGTAGCATTGAAGAAAAATGTATAAAACTTAACAAAAAATTATTTTAATTCTCGATCACATATTTGTAGGTATTTGTTTGATATTTATTCTGACTTTAAGTGATTCAAGATTCAAATGAGACCCCGTTGAAATCAGTGAGTAAAGTGATATATGGCCATCACTTCAGTGACCAATTTGATATTTAACCCTTCTAACATGTCCACGGGTATGCACTAATGTGTACAAGAATAGCTCGGACAACCTAAATGCTTATAATTAACCACTCTTTTATTTGTACTTGATAGATGTATGTTTTAGTTTAGTTGAAGCAGCTATGCAGCCACCCTGCCAAATTACTGTTTAACACATGGATGAGAAGACTATCCATTGAGTTGCATAAGTACTTAGGTCCGGGAGCCTGAACTTAATAGATACCACCAGTTGACAAAATCTTAATTATGTTCCTAAATTGTTCACTATAGGATGGTTTGCCTTGTCCGGATGAGTTGCATTCCCAGCATTGCTGATGTGCTGGTTCCATTATGAATATGAAATTGGCTCTGGCCTATAATGGGATAAACTAGTAACCGAACAAATTTTTTTACATGGAATTGGAATTTTACGATCATAGATACCTAAAAAGGCTGCTTCATTTACTTATTTAGTGGGTTGTTAAAGCATGTCATATCTGATATATCACCATGATGATCACCCCTGCCCTCTGATAGCCCTGAAACTGAGCTTCTGAATTTGTGTTTTTATACAATGAGCTTTTGATATGGATCCTCATGGATGGCTTTATACCGATAAGCCATGTCCTAGAAATAACTGACATATTTTTAAATTCCACTCTTCTGCAGCAGAACTCAAGGTCAAGAAAGTGTTTGGTGAGTGACTTGTTCTTGAACTTCTTCATTATCTTGTATGATAATAGGTATACTTAGACTTGAATTTCACGTTCCAGTCCTTTTTTTGCTCGTCCATATGATTAAGTTTGATAATTGCTATGACACCCCTCCTGCCTGCTGCACAATTGTGATGTTGAATTTTGCATTAACACTGTGGCTGTGTAGGTTCTTTTTTGAAATAATGTGGGCTTATTAGATTGTTCACAAACAATTTTGGAGTAGGTATATATTATGGTAAATATTTCTGCAATAATTTTAGATATTCACTAGGATTACCAATCCTTAGTTTTTGGTTCTCTTCAATTTAAATTTCCTCTGTGTTTGTGTTCAATGATATAGTAGAACTTAAAGAAACTTGTAACTGGTGAAAAACTTGTCTATCAGATTTATTAAATCTGATAAGCCATGTCCTAGAAGTAACTGACATATTTTTAAATTCCACTCTTCTGCAGCACAACTCAAGGTCAAGAATGAAACAAGATTATAAAAGCGCGTGTGTGCTTGTGAGCGTAATTTTTTCCTGTTCAGGGACTCGCATTAGAGAAATCATATACCTTAATTAACAGTTCAGGGAGAAAAATCTGTTTTGATTTTTTTTTTTTTTATTTTGATCCATTTCATGCCCATGCTTCTTTTTCTCTTTCTATATATAGCTATACAGATATGTCATATGTGTGTACAGCTACATTTCTGTATATGAAGGTATGAGTCATGTTCTGCTAAGAAACAAGGTGTAGTGGTATGGTTGCATGTCACTTTTCTATTTCTCCATTTGCTTAGTTCACAGTTTCCCACTTGTATCCTTTAATTTTACACTTTTATCTCCTATTGGTAAATTGTCTCCAAATGAAATAATCAACAAGTAATTTATAGTAGAAATTTAGAAAATGTTGACAGAATTGTACAAGCTTAAATTCAAGCTTAGAATATGCAGTCCCAGAAATGGTATAATCCAACTCACATCTGTGATAACAAAAGTAACATATTTTGTGTTCTTATTTTATGCACACACACATATTTCATTTGATCCACACACATAATTCAGAGCACATACAGCTAGATACTTCAAGAATTGGGTTGAATTGAACTGGAAGATTAAGCAAGGTGTCAACTTTTGTCATTCTTTTACTCTGTCTGTGTTTAATTGTTCTTATATTAATTTACTTTTGTTTCTGTTCGGTTATAATTTACTTCCTGTTCTTTCATCCGCGATATAGTAGCACTTAAAGGAATTTGTAGCTAGAAAAGAAACTTGCCCATGAGATTTTAATTACATTCTAGTTGTCAAGATTCGTACCATGTTGTTGTAGCTTCCGTCACTACGCCATAGATGGCTTTCTACAACACTTAAGGGGGGTGTTACCTTCTTGGGTGTTACCATAGCTATGGAATTTTGGACCTACCACAACATTCTAGTTTTGGTGTTACCATATCCTTAAAGGTATGTTACCATAGCTGTGTAAGGTGTTAAACTTAGTTAGTTTTGGTGTTACCATATCCTTAAAGTATGTTACCATAGCTGTGTAAGGTGTTAAACTTAGTAACACCATGGACTGTGTTACCTTAGAGTATAATTAATATATTTTTGAAATTTATTTATAATCAACGATTTAATAATTATTAAATTTTGAATATCAATAATTTTAATCAAGTCACTGAATTTATTATTATAAAATAATATTCTATCAAATAATTGAATTATTTATATTTTTTAATAATTTATTCAAAATATCTTAAAATAAAGTAATATTCAAAAAATTTTAAAATTTGATTAATTCATTAATAAAATTATTGAAAAAATAACATGGTATAATAGATTTAAATTATTATTAAATAATTAAAATAAAAATTCTATTCTCATACATTTTTTATAAGAAAATTAATAAATTTTGTAATATTAAAAAATGGAAAAAAGAAAGTAACAAATGAAAGATTGAAAAGAAAATGGGGGATTGGCTGGCGGCAAACAAAAATGAAAGCGGGCAAATTAAAATCAGTTCAAAATTGGTTAAGTCCGGAAAAAGCGGGCAAATCAAAATTTGGGAAAAATAATTAGGTCACTTACTCTCTCTCACCTCACTCACTCACCTCTCTCTCAAACCCCATTCACCTCTCTGTCTCTCTCTCTCTCTCTCGCTCAATTGGGGAAAAGCTTCGCTCGCACTCAGTCACATGGTTCGGGAAACACACTTTGTCAACAAACACACACGCACACACTCTATCTCTCTCTCTCTCTCTCTCTGGGGTTCAACAGAATTAGGGTTCAATTTGGCTTCGATTTGGAATTCCTTGTACAAATTGAGTGTTTGTCTCTCTCTCTACGTTCTTCGATTTGTACGTTCTTCGATTTGTACTTATATTTGTATGTCTCTCTCTATGTTTTCAATTTGTAATTGTATTTATATATTTCCCTCTTTCTGTCTCTCGATTTGTAATTGTTTCAGCTTTCACGGTACGTAGACTTGCCGGACTCTACTTCTGGTGTCTTCATCGAAGGTGAGAAAGTTCTAGCTTATCACGGCCCTCGCATCTACGAAGCCAAAGTAATCTCTCTCTCTCTCTCACTCTTTTTCTCTCTCTCTCTCTCTCCCCTGTCTCTCTCTCACTCTCTTAGTTTTCTATGATCTATACGTATATGATTTTGTATACATATGTTGCTTTTGAATTATTTGTGCTCTTTAATTGGCTTGATTGGATTGACGTAATTACAACACAATTGATGCTGTCTTATTAGATTTTACTCGTTTCAATTTGCCATGTTGGTGTTTTATGTGTAGTGCATAGTTCTATTTACATAAATCTGTTAATAATTGTGAATTTCCTTGAATTTCCATAAGTGCACATAAGGCGAAGCAGAAGGCAGTATGATGCATATATTAAACACATTTTTACATTTACACCTCTTTCTTTAGGATTTTTGATTATAAATAGCCGGGGTCTTTATGCTGTCTGCGGATATCTTAGCTATCTAAACCCTATTTCTGAGTGGGATATCTATGGTAATTTTGGTTTGGTTTGCTTAATTGAAATGGCAATTTTGAATTAATTTTCCAGTTTCTACATTCTCACAATTCATTCATATCCAGAAATTTATAAGAAATAATATAGTTTAATCTATACTCCATTAGAATCAACGCTGCCCTTAAATTTTGTACAGAAATATTTATCACTATGCCTTTCACTATTTTCATGGTTTTTTGCATGTTTTGCAGTCATGCCATTCTAGTGTATCTTGCTTGTACATTTCCCGGAGTCGCGGAACACTGGTGAGAGTTGAACTTTATTTTACTTCAAGTTTAATATAGATTGTGTAACTTCTATTATTGTGTAAATTTCCAACATGTGAGCATATATGTTGCCTACACAGTATATATCTATCTTACTGCAATTTTTAGGAGCTTGCTACCATTAATCACCATATTCAACTAATGATTGGGTACTACTGAACCTATTCCATGTTTGTCTTGTTGTCTTCTGTTAATCACTTGTCAATTAGGAGAATGGCACATAGAATCCGCGCGATTTGGGTAGAAGTTGAGTGTGCACCACAAATTATGTTCCCAAAATAAGACTTTTCCCAGTTCTTTTGTATGTCTGTTTAGTTTCTTTCTTAAAGTTGCACCTAAAAAGGAGTTGCATCTGAATTGTCCAACTTTGGCATTCTGGAGTAAGTTATATTTTATATGTTTCTGACATTGTGGTGTCCTTAAGTTAATTATATGCATCATACTGCATATAATTTTTTTAATTTTTAATATATGCATCATATTGCCTTCTGCTTGGCCTTATATATCCTTGAATTTCCATAAGTTGACTTGTAATTTTTTTGGGGGTTCCTTGGCCTTCTGCTTGCCTTTACAATTTACTTCAATGCCTTGTAGTTGTTTGTACTTTCTCTTAAAATATGGAGACATGGAGTAATTCATGTATAAAATCTAATAACATTAGCTTTACTTGAGCTTTAATCTGACAGTGTCATGTGTGAACAGGTGGATGGCACATACACACATAATATTGAGAATTTTATACCCAAAGTATGTTTACTAGGTCATCAGACTAGTGAAGAACATCAAAGCTGCTGTTTGCAGGCATCAAGCTTGCAGTGCATTTCATCAATGGTACCTATAAGTTAAAAAGATTTCATGGTTCACTGGTAATACCTATAAGTATAATATGAATTTGGCCATGAAATAATCATCACGCTTTAGAATGTTAAGCTAAGCATTCAACAACTTCCATTACCTTTTATGGAAGGGCACCTTAATGTGAAACTAAATATGTAGCAATACAATTACTGCCAAGCTCTTGCTTTTGGTGCATTCTGGCATTTTTAATTTGTAAAAAGGTTCAAATGTTTCTTAATAATATGAATTCGAACTTTTGTGCTATGATCCCAGTCCAGTTTATATAATTTATGCTTTTACCCAAATTGCTTAAGGTATGATGCTAAAATTAGAATATTCAAACTTATCTAATCTTGTGGTTGTTTTTCATATTACCAGGAATACATGTGGGGTTGAAATGTTGCACCTTTGGTCTAATCTTTCCATTTTTTTGATTATATTTTAAAAAACAATAGAAAAGCATTTGGGCCATTCGGCTATTGACAATATAGAGCTTGGGCATACATTGATTTTTCATGTAGTTCAATAGTTTTCTTCTGTTCTGGGAAAGATATTGCCAGCTCATCTTGCAATTACTGATGATTCTTATTATGTAGTCCGTAGATGACGAAAGTGAGGGTGGGTTCTTAAAACTGAAAAGAACCAGCGAGTGGCTTCTTGGTGAAAACACTGCACCAGTCAATAAGAAAGTAATGTATGAGGTTAGTTTTTTCTTATTTTTTTCAATCTTCGTGTTTTTGTGTTCTGTTAATGGTAATTATGATTTCATTACTGAAGCGATACTATTTATTTGCTTTCTTAGAAAGTGATATCACTATTAGCTTTTAGCCTGCTAAACCACTTATCACAGTTCAGAACTGGTACAAATCAATGACCTTTGGTTATACTCAACTTACTTTTCCACATTTATTGTATCCAAGTTGTATTATGGTTTAATTTTGTAGATGCAAGTTAATATCAACACATTTTGGATACAGTTTGGTATTTGTGATTGCAGATTTTGCCACTGCCATGCTTATTCGTGCGATTGGCTACGACGTGCAAAATTGGTTGTGCTTCCCTTACAGATATATCTGCTAAGCTTCCACTTAATGCTCTTATATGAAAGAGTGCTGCAATTGGCCATCATTGTTATACACCAAAATTAGTCTTTACCTTATAATTAGTCTTTACCTTATCTGGTGGAATATTCTCCTCGTCTTTTTAAATTCGATTTAGATAGTATTTAGTAATATATCTTATCTTCCAATTTAATGGTTTTAAATGCATGCTCGTCCTGGTCTCTTGTTTGATTGATCTCTATTTTGATTTCAAGTTACTTTAGGCGGATGTTAAGCCAACAGTCCTGATTGGAACATCAGGACAGGGGAAGACATTCACTAAAGAAGTCATAATTGCCATTTGCTTATTGCAAACATTGTTCTGTTGTTAGTCAAAAGAAGTAGAATTGCAGAACTAATTTAACAGTTATTCTGGAGCAGAGCTTACGAGTAATGATCTTAAATTCTAAACAGGAATATGTTGTGGTTGGTCATCATTAGGGTAGCAGGGATTTGATCATGCACTCTGTTTAATCTTGTAAACTCCACTAATTGTTTGCATTTTAATACAGGTGCAGGATAATCGGAGCCCACGGCTGCAAAGGATTCTGGAAGACACAAAGGAAGCAGATGGAGAGGCTGAAATACGAGAAATGATGCAAATGTTGATTTCTCAAGTCATTGACTCCATTTCTAACTTGCACGAGGTCTTTACCAGTCCAATTTTCATTGTAACCTGTTGTGGATTTTGGGACAGGATGGGACAGGTACGCGGTACATATAATTTGTTAGCACTTACATCCTGTCAAATGTATGTTTATACAAAGTTCTGATGCTATTTTATTGCCACTGGAATAGATTGTACGCGGTCTGGAAAGCTATGCAGATATTGCCAGGTATGGAAAGCTATGCAGATATTTCCTCTTCTATTTTCTTTTAATCTGCAATAGGTTTTCTGGATAGGAATTATGTCTCTGTAGTATTTCAACAGGTTTTGCAGTCAGGAGTTGGCCAAGGCTAGGAGAATGGGAATTTTAGAGCAATCACCTGCAGATGAAGAAGAAGGGGGACTTATCTTTTTCCAGCAGTAGCTACTTCACAATGTAGTTGCAAGAAAGCGGTTTAGTGGTCTCTCTTGTGACACTGTTCTGGTCATTCATATTTATTATGAATTGTTATGCTGCAACTTATCTAGTCAAGTTTTGATGTTAGTCCCTTATGTGGGGATAGATTAGTTTTTGTTGGAATGTTTAAGTAAATGTAATCGGTTGTATGATTTGTAAATTTTTCTTTAAATTAATGATATTTACAGTTTGGAGTTTTATTTTAAATTAATGCATTTTTTATGAATATTAGAGGAAAGAAATGGTAGAAAAATAATTAAATTTGAATTATTAATTTTAAAATAGACAATGTCTGTGGGGCCCACATGTGGGATCCACATAATTATTTAATAATTTTGCAAAATTATAACATCTGAGGTAACATAGATTTGGTGGTGTTATAGAATTGCTTAGTGTGTTACCTTATAGGTCTATGGTAACGAATTTGCCTATGTTAGCTTATGTGTGTCGAGGTGTTACCTTAGACCCCAAAGGTTACATAGAACAAAACTATCCCAGCTAAGGTGTTACCTTAGCCTTTTTTTGGCCTTTGGTAACGTTTTTTATGGTCTAAGGTAACACAGTCGTGGTGTTACCGTAGGCTGTTTATGGCCTAGTGCGTTCTCTCCAGATAGAGAAAGTGTTTGGTGAGTGACTTGTTCTTGAACTTCTTCATTATCTTGTATGATACTCCCTCCGTCCCATTGAATAGTTTACGTTTGCGGACCAATTTCTGACACGGATTTTAAGGTGCATTTTAAGGATAGTTCTATAACTTATTTTTTATATTTTCTTTTTTTGTATAAAAATAGAACAATCCTATTTTTATACAAAAAAAAAAAGAAAATATCAAAAATAAGTTATAAAACTATCCTTAAAATGCACCTTAAAATGCGTGTCAACTACTTATGTAAAGAAATGGATGGGACAGAGGGAGTAATAGGTATACTTAGACCTGAATTTCACCTTCCAGTCCTTTTTTTGCTTGTCCATATGATTAATATATAAGTTTGATAATTGCTATGACACCCCACGTGCAGTAACACTGTGGCTGTGTAGGTTATTTTTTGAAATAATGTGGGCTTATTAGATTGTTCACAAACAATTTTGGAGTAGGTATAATGGTAAATATTTCTGCAATAATTTTAGATATTCACTAAGATTACCAATCCTTAGTTTTTGGTTCTCTTCAATTTAAATTTCCTCTGTGTTTGTGTTCGATGATATAGTAGAACTTAAAGAAATTTGTAACTGGTGAAAAACTTGTCTATCAGATTTATTAACACTGTAGTTGTTAAGATTCACACCATTTTGTTACAGCTTCAATTCTCTTCTGCATAGAGGGAGCGTTTGATAAGTGAATAGTTACGCGACTTCATTATCTTCTTTGATAATAGTTATGCTTAGACTTTAGCTCACTTTTCAGTTCTTTACACAAATATTAAAAAATATCATTGATTAATATACTTAAACTGGAACTAAGTTATTCACTGTAGAAATTCTCTTACTAGTTTCTTAAATCTAGTGGTAGGAGGATTTGAAGAGGCAAGCTTTCAAGATCCAAAATTGAATCAATGAAATCGAAGACAATTCCAGCTTTTTTCAAGCCTTTTGTTGCTGAAGATAGGGAACAACGATTGGTAAGTTTTTCAATCAACAATGGTGGTTTTGTTTAGTTGAGTTCTGGTGAAAAATTTGTAAATGATTGTTATGCTTATGTCTCTAAGCTCAAATGTCATTTCTTTTAAGCACAGTGATTTAAGTATGACTGCTTTAATATCATATGAGGGGTTCGTTCCAATAATAATAGAAGTACATTATGCTAACTTTACCTTAATTTTTGTAAGTTTGTTCATCGATGTATAAATTTTTCCGTACTCATCTTGCAGCTGATCCCACCTTTTTTCGCTAAATTCCTGAAAGACAGAATGCCGCGTAGTGCATTTATTAGGGACCGTAAGGATCATCTATGGCATGTGGAGGTATCACAAAGAGGAAATAAAAAAAAATTTGAAGCTGGTTGGCCAAAGTTTGTGCAAGAAAAAAATGTCCAATTCGGAGACTGTATGGTTTTTGAGTATGATGGTGAATCTTTTTTTGATGTTAAGATTTTTGGAGACACGGCATGTCAGAAGGAATTTAGTGTTGAGGTTATTGAGGCCCAAGTAAAGGAAGAATATATGGATGAGGAAGACGATGAAGACAGTGAGAGTCATGAAGATAAAAATGTGTTATCACTAAGGAATGCATATCTTTCATTCAACCTGTCTTGTCGAAGTTATTATCAGTAATTCCATAACTGTCAACATAGTTCAGGACATTCCAAGTTGAAATATTTATTTTTGTTTTCTCTTCCCCACCCAAGATTTTCATGCTATGCTGTATTTATCTCAGGTTCTGAATGTTGTTTGATATTAATCTCAGTATTTATTGCAACTCCTTTCTTTAGAGAGTGTGCCTTCCTCAAGGCTAGTGTAGAAGAATTGTAGAAGTGATCAAATTGTAGAAGAATTTCACTCTGTATCTTGGCATCCGAACATGGGAACAGATGATATACTAGTTACTTGAAAGTGCCATTATAACATAAATACCAAATGGGAAAATAAATTGATACGTCACTAAACTTTTCCGGTTATATTGTTCAGGCTCCTAAACAAAAGATTCCGCAGTACGGGTAATTAAACTTTTGATTTTTTCCCGATTAAGTCATTCCGTTAGTTAGATTCTAACGGACGTTAGAATCTAGCTGATGTAGCAACCTTTTTTACATGTCATGCATTACTTGGACGAATTGAAAAAAAGAACACCCCGCCCAGACATACATACTCACCCTCACCTCACTTTCATCATCATGTACGTCTCTTGTTTGTGTTTCATAGATAAAAGGTTTTCCGGCGAGCTTGGGCTCTAACTCCGGCCAAAACTCGTTTTCTTTCAATTCTAAACTAAATCGCGCGTTTGGGGTCTCAAAACAAATCTTGACAAACATATAATCGACCCACGGCAACCATTTGTACCATTTGTATGAACAATCAACAACCAATTCGAAAAATCGATTTGAAAGTTCGGTAAAACTTAAAACTCGAACCTTAGTAAATCGGAACCAAACAATGCAACTAATCACATAAAACGACTCCAAACAATCATATGAAGCAATAGAAACCATCCAAACAAGTGCACAAAGTCACAATCAAAAATCCCCAAATTATGATGAAGAACCCTAAATTCTGCAGAAAATAAAATAAAATCATATAAATTCAAAATTTTACCCGAATTAAAAAATGATGCCAGAATATTGAAGAGGATGTTGAAAGCTTCGATTCGACTGCTCGAACACCAAAATCGGATATCGACAACGCCTTTAACTTGCGGTTTGATCTTCAAGAACAAAAAAATTAATAATTTTTTATAATTAAAATTGATTTTTGAATTGTTTTCTTTTGTTTTAATTGATAATTAAAAAGGAGTCCACGTCAGCAAGATTTTGATGGCCGTTAGAATCTAACTAACGGAAGGACTTAATCGGGAAAAATTCAAAAGTTCAATTACCCGTACTGCGGAATCTTTTATTTAGGGACCTGAACAATAAAACCGGAAAACTTTAGTGACGTATCAATTTATTTTCCCATTTAGTATTTATGTTATAATGGCACTTTCAATTAACTAGTATATCATCTGTTCCCATGTTCGGATGCCAAGATACAGAGTGAAATTCTTCTACAATTTGATCACTTCAAATGTTTTTGTATCCTGCTTGCATTGCCCGTGCATCCTAGGACTAATTGCTAGTACCCTGCTGATTGGTCCTGATCCCAATTCATTAAGACCAGCTGGAGTCCCAAAGATTCTTGTGGGTCTTGGCATAAATATTGCAGTTGTATTTGAATTTGCTTGCATTTCTATATTCTAGGATTAGAGCGGAAACCTTTCAAATCTCAAGCAGGTAGCTGAGAATTAGTATATTTGTATGCTCCTTGCTTTCGGCTTTAGGTCATACTACTGACATAGCTTTTGACAATCAAGGTCACAGCCAGTGGCGGATACAGACTTTGAGACATGGTAGGTCACCGCGCGGAGCGCGGGAAATATTTTCACTGTTCAAGAACAATATCAAAATCGCGTGAAGGAGGTATAACGATCGAGGGAGACTTGAGATATATTTATCCACAAATCAAAGTATAATCAATAAAAATTCAGTGTGACATTTCCACAAACACCTTGCAACCTCTGTTTTTGCTTTCTCAAATTGCAACTTTTGAGAATTGAGATATCTAATAAACAACCAATAATGATTATAAACAACTTGGAGGATGAATTCATGTTTGTAACTTAATATAAGTATTAAACACGCGCGTTGCTAATTTGTAAATAATTTTTTTTTTTTTTTTACTTTCAAAAAAAAAAAAAAAAATTTTAAAATATTGGTAGGTCCTGTGACCTAGGGTGAACAATGTTACATCCGCCACTGGTCACAGCTCTTTTAGAGTTATTAATTGTACACGGGAAAAAAATAGATCTGCAACAGGGTATTGCACACATACACCTCCCTACTTTTTTTTTTTTTTTTTATAATACTTCACTACTATGATACTATCACAAAAATATGGCAACTATTGAAATGGAATAATTTAGTTTAAGATCATGTCAAATTCTCTTGATCCCCCTTTGATGCTTTTTGTTAGTTTTAGAAATTATACTCATAGCCATATCATATTCCGGTCCTGCCTCAATAGGGATCAGAGCTAGAGGAATCTCTTTCCATATTGTCATATCAAGATGATCACTAAAACGACAAAAGTATAAACAAAATAATTTAGTAGTTGCCACTTAGCTTTGAACAAGAGTACCACAAAATTCGGTCTAGTATCAAGAAAATGATACAACCGAAAGTCTGAAACGGACCTTAATTTTACTCCATATACTATTTTTTTTTTGGGTAAATCGGAGTGCATTCAACTTCAACCAGGAATATTTCAAATAGCAGACAAAGACCAGCAGGAAGCTAGCAAGCAACCATTTCCAAAATAACACAGACTTTGAACCCATTCACTATTACTGAATAAATTATTTATAAAAAAAATTAGGTCTTTATTTTCGTGGCAAAGTTCTTTGTTGTGGAATAAAAACTAGGTTACGAATTTGTAATTAATGCTAGGGTTTGAGAACTTCGTGCTTTAATGGCTGTTTCCGTGTTCAGGACTAATCGGTCCTCACAGAGTGCCTACGTATCTCGTTATTGAGAATCAAGCCAAGACTTAGTTCTGAGAATGAGGGGTCAGACCCTTTATATAGGCTGAGAAGCCTTAGAATCGTAGTAGGGTTAGGTGACTTGGTGGGCAAGTCACCGCCTAGAAGAAGGTTCCAGATCCTAGTATGTAGGAACCAGTTTCCATGTTGAGATATGTATCTTGGAGGCTAAGTCAGGCAAGAGTTATATCCTTGTTTGACTCTTATTTGCTGAGCTGTTTATTACCCATAATATTAATTACGAAATTAATATTGTAAATAGGGTTTGGGCCCATCTGGTGGGCCCCACGTTTGGACCATTCCGGGTCTCATTAATGCCACATTAAATGTGTCTTTAGGGCTTACTTTTAGCCCATATCATTTGCCCCCCAACTTCTAGGAAAACTGATCAGGTTTTCTTTGAAGTTATAACGGTCTTACTCGAGACTTGGGTCAGGGTTTATTGTTCTTACGTGAGTATTCTTAACAACATCATCTTAATGTAAAGCGTGGAGCGACCGACGCATTTACGACAATGTTGAACGACACTAAGCGGTGTTAAATGGCACTAGACAGCGCTATTCAGCCTTAAACAATGTTTAAACAGCGTTAAACAATGTTAAATGGCATAAAAACGACACTAACGGCACTAATCGACACTAAACAGCGCTTAAACGGCACTAATCTGTGCTAATCAGCACTAATCTGTGCTAATCGGCACTAATCTGTGCTAATCGGCACTAATCGGTGCTAACAGGCACTAAACAGTGCTTAAACGGCACTAATCTGTGCTAATCGGCACTACTCGGTGCTAATCGGCACTAAACAGTACTTAAACGGCACTAATCTGTGCTAATCGGCACTAATCTGTGCTAATCGGCACTACTCGGTGCTAATCGGCACTAATCTATGCTAATCGGCACTACTCGGTGCTAATCGGCACTAAACAGTACTTAAACGGCTCTAATCTGTGCTAATCGGCACTAGTTTGTGCTAATCGGCACTACTCGGTGCTAATCAGCACTAATCTGTGTTATTTGGCACTAATCAGTGCTAATCTCGACCTCTTTATAGCATTGACAATCATCCAAGATTCGCTGAAAAAGTCGAGATCTAGGTCTGAAAACTACCCAAAGTTCACTGAAAAAGTCGGGATCCAGGACCACGAACTAACCCTAGATCGGCCGGATCCAGGGCTAGCACCTGGTCGGCTGGACCCCCTCCATCGGAGCTGGTCGGCCGGGACCTGGTCGGCTGGTCCTCCTCTTCCGGAGCTGGTCGGCCGGGACCTGGTCGGCTGGACCCCCTCCTCCGGAGCTGGTCGGCCGGGACCTGGTCGGCTGGGAGGTGGTCGGCTGCGGCCCCTCGTTCGCCGTGGTCGATTGCCTCTCGGCTAGCTAGGCGACCCGGACGTGAAAACCATTCGTGATCTTGAGGATCGAGAACCTTGATCTTGATCTCTAGTCACTATTTTGGTCATTCATGACTTTGTTGTCTCAAGGATCAAGAACCTTGATCTTGATCTTTAGTCGTCAGTTTGGTCATTCGTGACTTCCGATCGACATTATTCTTCAACGTACGATTAGCACTGCTAATTCTCGGGTTTAAGGCTAAACTTGTTGCTTAACTTCTTAAGCATACCCATCTATGTAGCTAGTATTTCCGCTATTTCTTTTCTGGCATATATGAGTTATAACCATTATTTCTGTGAAACGCGGATACTTTCCGTCCTTTTTTCGTCTTTAAACGATAGATGACCTGTAAACGCGAGCCAAGCTGAGATTCAACCTGTTGTAACAGGTCAAGCATTTTCTATAAGATAGGAGAAGTAGCCTTCATTCCGATTCACTTCTTCACTTCTGAGTTTTCAAATTCTTAAGTTCTCTAGCTTTCAAGTTGCAAGATCAAGTTCAAGCTTCAAGACCAAGTTTCAGCTTCAAGATCAAGATGTCGGAAGGTAATCGCCCAATGGCTCCCCCTGTGTCCATGATGGAAGCTATGTCGAAGAGGAGTAAGATGAGGACTGCTAAAGGTAAAGAAGAAATTCAACCTCCTTCATATGTTGAACATATATTTGAATCCTTGCTAGATCTTCTAAACATCATGAGGGACACCTTCCCAAACTGTGCTAGCTTAGATTCTTTTAACAGTCCCAGTAAGTTGAATGAAAGAGATGTCCAGGAAATAAGGGACACATATCATTTTCCAAGTGCTGTTAAAGTTCGTCTTCCAAAACCATCAGACAGGACCTGCAACTGGCATCCTGAGAGGATTTGTGTTTACTGGGGTGCCCTTGATGTTGGGTTCAGATTCCCGGTTGATAATTTTATCATTAGATTGCTGGCGGAGTATCAGGTTCATCATTGTCAGTTGTATCCCAATGCTTGGAGACACATCTCTATTTTCTTAATAAGATGTCGTCAATTGGGGATCCTACCGACTACTACAATGTTTCGAAGTATCTTTGTGGCTAGTAACTCTTCTGATCACAAGAAAGGATGGGTTAGCCTCAAGCACCGGGCCAAAATTCCACACATGGTGAATCCCTACTCCTTACCAGATTCCCAACATTTCTGGGAAAGGGAGTTTGTAGTTCTTGAATGGAAAGGCGGTGACTGGGGTAACTTCTTTGTAAAGAGATTCGGAATTGTAGAAGATAGCAGACACTTTGTTTGTGACCTTGATGATTCAGAGTAACAGGATCGAGATTGGCTTCTTGCCGATGATGGCCGTACCCACTATAAAATTTTTCTGAATGAAAAGAACCTTATTGAGGCTGGCCTTAGCTTTCTTTCCATTGAGGGTAATTTTCTTACTTGAGCTTTTTATGAACTCTGTTTGTTCTTATACCGATATTTTCTCTTTGTATTTCAGCTGCGGAGGAGATTGACAGCCGTCCTCAGAATCAACCGAATGTGACTAAAAGAATGAAGAAAAAGGCTGAGGAGCTACTGAATCCCGCTAAGCCTCGTATCCCCAACTTCTTGGAAGGCTGCTCCCAAGGCGGGAAGAGATCCCGTAATGCTAATGGAAGTATTAGGACCCCCTTCATGCCATCATGGGGTATATGTGAACAAGACTCGGTTTGTGACCTAGCCCTAGACTGGTCCAAGCTTTCAATCACTCCTCCCGATAGATTGACTTTACATGCTGGGGACAAAATGAATGAAAATCAGCTTCTGGGTGCTCAAGCCTTGTATCAGGTAAGACACTTTTCCTACTGATTCTGGTATGACATAGCCTTTATAAATTCCTTATGCTTTGTCAACTTTGATTGCAGGCTAATGCCTACTTCCAGGTTGTTTCTTCCCAAGGCCTGGCTTTCAGGGATCAGAATATATCCTTGAAGACTGATTCAGCAAGGTTCAAAGAGGATATTGATGATCTACATTCTCAAGTCACCCGTGCTGAAGCGAATGCTCTATCCTCCCGAAAGTAACTTGTTTCCCTCGCCCGAAAGAGAATGGATGATGCTAACAAGGTGATTAAGGCTTATCATAAGTCTGACGAATTTCTGAAATTCATAGATGCGCATGATGATGAGGTGCGGCCCTACAACATGTCCGTTGGTTGGGAGAAGGAAATCAATACCGTGAGCAACAAACATCCCTTAGTTGTCATGCCATCTGACTTTCCTTGCCCTTTCTGGACTTCGGACGGTGAGAACCGTGCAAACCTTGCTTCTAGATCGGGGACAAAAATTGTTCCTCAAGCCTCAGGTTCTGGTTCGAGAGGTAGCCATAGATCTTTGGGATCCAAAAGACATACCCAGCTGCTAGTCAAGATTCAAGTTCTTCGGGATCTCGTGGAAAAAATCCACTGCCTGCCAGAAGAGTTGGAGTAGTTCGACAACCGATCCCAGGCAAAAGGACGATCCGAAATGAGGGCAGTTCGAGCTCATCTTCCGGAGAGGAAGAAACCGAAACTGGGAAATCTACCACGCAGCCGATGGTGGTTGTTAATCAAGGCGGTAATGAGGAAGAAACTTCAGATGAAGAGGAGGAGGAATCAGATGAGGAGGAGTCGGGCGAGGAGAGCAGCGAGGAAGAATCCCCGGCTAAGTAGGTTGGGTACATCCCATGGCCTTGTATGGCCTTGTTTAGCCGCTTGTGGCTTAAATAGCTTTCAATCAATGTCCTTCGGGACTTAACTTTTATTCATGTGTTGTAACTTAACTCGAACCATGGCCCTTCGGCGCTTTATTTATGCATCCGTTTCCTTTATTCATATGCTTATTTACTTTCAGTACTTGATCTTTCCAGACTTGCACTCAATAGGTGCTTGGTACATAAACAAAACATAGAATCATAGAATGGAAAATAGATTTGCATTGATAACTTGAAAGAGGGTTCAACCCTTACATAGATACTATGGTCCTACTCGGGGTACTAGACCCTGAAATGGTTTCATTGAACCTTATTTCTACCTTTACTAATAAATAGATAAAAGCCAAGTCCTTACTAGGAAGGCTTACACATAATAAATCTTCAGGTTCTGAGCATGCCAAGTTCGGGGCACTTCATTCCCATCTAATGTCTCCAACTTATATGATCCTCGTCCCAACGTCTTCCTGACTCGATACGGCCCTTCCCAGTTAGGGGCTAGTTTTCCCTTCTGGCCAACTCCAGAAGCCTCGATCTTCCTCAGAACTAAGTCACCTTGCTGAAAGAACCTTTCCTTAACCCTGTGGTTGTAATAAAAGGATGCTCTCTTTTGATGCTCCGCATTTCTGGCGTTTGCCTCGTCCCTGACTTCATCAATCAGATCTAGGGCGAGCCTCATGCCTTCTTCATTAGTCTCAGGTTCAAATGCCTCAACTCGAGGTGATGTTTGCATGATCTCCAGGGGCACAACTTCCTCGGCTCCATAAGCCAGCAGGAACAGGGTTGCTCCGGTGGTTACCTTACAAGTAGTGCGATAAGCCCAGAGTATAGGCAACAACTTATCCACCCAGGTATTCCTTGAGCGTTCGACCCTTTTCTTTAGTCCATCAAGGATGATTCGATTGGCTACCTCGACTTGTCCATTAGCTTGCGGGTGTGCTACTGAAGTAAATCGAAGCTCAATAGCGTTTTCCTCACAGTACTTTTTGAACTCCTCATTGTTGAACTGCGTCCCATTATCCGTTACAAGGATTCGCGGGATGCCATATCTACAAATTATGTTCTCCCAAAAGAACTGGGCAACTTGCTTGGTGGTTATCTTGGCTAGAGGTTTAGCCTCAATCCACTTGGTGAAGTAGTCAATGGCGACTATCAGAAACTTCCTCTGTGCCGAAGCCATAGGGAAAGGACCTAGTATGTCCATCCCCCACATTGCAAACGGAATGGGAGAATTGACTAATGTTAACATCTCAGGCGGCTGCCTTACAATCGGAGCGTGCTTTTGGCACCTATCACACCTCTTGACATAATTCTGTGCATCGGCCAGCATCTCAGGCCAATAGAATCCCAGAGGGGTTATTTTGTGAGCCAGGGCCCTGCCCCCCAAGTGCTGCCCACATATCCCTTCATGAACTTCTTCCAATACTTCTCTTGCCTCTTGGGGCCTCAAACACTTTAAGTATGGGATAACAAACGATCTCTTGTACAGGAGGCCTTCGATCAAGGCGTATCTAGTTGCTCTTACTGACAGCTTTCGTGCCTCCAGGGCATTGTCAGGGAGCCATCCAGTTTCGAAGTGAGCTTTGATAGGATCAATTCAGCAACTTCCTACATCAATAGGTGCCACCAACTTAGAGTTGACGGTCGGGGCCTTCAAGACCTGGAAGTAAACACTCCCTGCATAGTTCTCAATTCAGAAGAAGCAAATTTAGACAAGGCATCGGCCTTAACGTTCTCTTCTCTCGGAACGTGTTCAACATATCATTCCTCAAATTGAGTCATAACAGCTTTTACTACTCTCAAGTATTTTGCCATAGTCTCATCCTTGGCTTCAAACTCGCCATTCACTTGCGAGACTACCAGTCTTGAATCTCCACACACTTTGAGATTCTTGACCCTCATGACTCTAGCTAAGCCCAATCCGGCTATCAATGCTTCATACTCAGCCTCATTGTTGGTAGTAGGAAAATCCAACTTCAAAGCATACTCAACTGTGAACCCATCGGGGCTTTGCAAAACCAAACCTGCACCACTAGATTTTGTTTTTGATGCTCCATCAAAATAGAGCACCCAATATTCCTTCTGATCAGTTACAAGTTCTTCATCTTTATCTTCACTCCCAGGGGTGGTTATTATCTCCTGCCCCCCGACTTCTTGGTTGCCAATGGTGCATTCAACCACGAAGTCAGCCAATGCCTGAGCCTTGATGGCTGTCTGAGGCTTATACTTGATATCAAATTCTCCAAGCTCTACAGCCCATTTGATTAGCCGTCCACTGGCCTTTGGGCTATGCAATATGTTCCTTAACTGTTGGACCGTCAGGACTTTAATTTTGTGCGACTGGAAGTATGGCCGTAGCTTCCTCGAGGCTGTTAATAATGCCAATGCAAACTTCTCTATAGTCGAATAATTCAACTCAGCCCCATGCAAAACCTTGCTCACATAATAGATAGGTTTTTGAACCTTTTTCTCTTCTCGAACAAGGACATCACTCAATGCTTGTTCAGATACCGCCAGGTATAGGTAGAGAGTCTCCCCGGGACTTGGTTTGGCCAACAACGGGGCTTCAGCCATGTACTTCTTCAGCTGCTCAAAGGCCTCTTGGCTTTCTGTAGTCCACTCAAAATTTTTCACTTTTTTCAGGGCCTGAAAGAAAGGCAAGCACTTATCACCAGACTTGGAGATGAATCTTCCTAGGGTCGCAACTCGACCAGTTAGCTTCTGTACATCTCGTATAGAGCGGGGTGGTTCCATGTCCAAGATTGCTTTGATCTTATCAGGATTGGCCTCTATGCCTCTTTTCGAAACCATTAATCCCAAAAACTTTCCTGATCCAACACCAGAAGCACACTTGGCTGGATTCAACATCATCTTGTGGTGCCTCAACACTTCGAATGCCTCTCTGAGGTGCTTAATGTGATCTGCCTGGCAAAGGCTCTTGACTAACATGTCATCAACATAGACCTCCATGGTTTTTCCAATAAGATGGGCAAATATCTTATTCACTAGTCGTTGGTAAGTAGCGTCTGCATTTTTTAGACCAAAAGCCATAACAAGATAGCAGAAAACACCAAAGTCAGTTATGAAAGATACCTTTGGGATGTCATCCTTGTGCATCTTAATCTGATTGTAGCCACTGAACCCGTCCATGAAGCTCAACATCTCATGTCCAGCAGTGGCATCTATCAACATGTCTATCCTTGGGAGGGGAAAACAATCCTTTGGACATGCATCATTCAAATCGGTGAAATCTATACACATCCTTCACTTTTCATTCGCCTTCTTGACCATCACGGGTTAGCTAACCATTCTGGGAACTGAATCTCTTCAATGAACCCAGCCTCTAAAAGCTTATCAACTTCTTGCTTAATGGCCTCTTGCCTTTCAGGAGCAAAATTCCTCTTCTTCTGCTGTATCTTCTTCCGTTCAGGATCGACATTCAACCTATGAGTTATAAGTTGGGGGTCAATCCCTGGCATGTCCGCTGCCGTCCAAGCGAACACATCGCTATTCTCTTGCAAGAACGTTGTCAACTCGCCCTTCAGGGGTTCCTTCAGAGATGCTCCTATATATGTAACCTTCTCAGGGTCGCCTAGCTCTAAAGGGATGGGGATTAAATTCTCTGCTGGCTTCCATCACGGACATCCATGTCTTCAATTGGGAGTACTTGCCCCCCGACTCCATCAGCTCTTAGAGCAGATATATAACAACTTCTTGCCATCTTCTGGTCGCCTTTTTGTTCTCCGACCCCATTCCGGGTTGGAAACTTAATTTTCATGTAATATGTTGAGGCAACAGCCTTGAACGCATGAAGCCCAGTCCTTCCCAGGATTGCATTATAAGTTGAGGCTACCTTAATTACCAGAAAATTCAACATCTGTGTAGCTTCTTTAGGTTCTTGCCCGATAGTCATGGGCAACTGAATAGTCCCTTCAATCTTGGACTCAACTCCATTAAATCCGTAGATCGGCATGTTGGTAGGGGTCAACTGAGAATCAGTGTATCCCATTTTTACAAACGCATCATGGAATAAAATATCAACTAAAGCTCCATTGTCTATCAAGACTCTCTTTACTTCTGAATTCCCAATCACAGGGGTTATGACCAACGGGTCGTCATGGGGGAACTTCACTTCTTCAAGGTCAGAATCATCAAAGCCAATCGCAATTTCGGTTCTAGCACGTTTCGGGGCTTCTCCCACGATGTGCATCACCTCTCTGGCATACGCCTTTCGAGAGTTTCGAGTTATACCAGCCGCTGTCGGGCCTCCCCAGATCATGTTGATAACTGGCCCTCCGGGCCGTGTGTTACGATCACGATCATTATCCCTTCTATCATTGTCTCTCCTGTTGTAATCCCCTCTTTGGGTTCCACGATCTCCACTCTTTGTGAAATTATTCAGTTTTCCTTTTCGGATCAAGAATTCAATCTCGTCCTTCAACTGTCTGCAATCATCTGTGTCATGTCCCACGTCTCGGTGGAACCTACAGTATTGATCCTTGTTTTTCTTTGCGGGATCACCCTTGAGTGGCTTCGGCCATCGGAAGTCCTTATCCTTCTCAATCTCTAACAAGATTTGACTCCTAGGAGCATTTAACCTTGCATAGTCAGAAAATCTTGGTCCCATACTCTTCTTCGATGTTGACTCAGAGTCTTTGTTAGTACGGGGATACTTGTCCCTAGCATCATACTCTTGGTCTTGCTTTCGTTTCTTGGAGTCGCTGTTACCCTTGCCATTACCTCTTGCAGCTTCTTTCTTCATGCTATCTTCAGCCTTGATATACTTGTCAGCCCTTCGCTGGAGCTCAGCCATGTTTTCAGGAGGATGCTTTGCCAACGACCTCTTAAAGAACTCGTCAGTGGTTCCGTGTTCCAGGGCTACCATGGCCACCTTATTCTCCAGATCAGTGATGTTCAATGTCTCCTTGGTGAACCTCTTAAGACAGTCTCTCAGATTTTCGTTCTTCCCCTGTACCACTGATAATGTGTATTTTATACACATTTTGTCATTTATTCTCTTGCATTTTTGTTAAGTTTTGAATGTTGTTTTATTGATATTAATTATGTTTTTCATCTTTCAGTGCCTCATGCTTAATTATTGAAAAGATGGATTATTTTGGGCTTGAAAGCAACAATTATTCAAGAGGGAATTTAGAAGATGCAAGCTAGTGTTGCGGGAGATTTTTATTGTATAATCTTGAAGATGTTGTCTCGCACGACCGTTTGTAAGGCCGTTCAATGAGTTTGGAAGGAGCAGTCAACTGTACGGGCTGCTGTACGGCCGTTCAACAAGCTGTGCAAGGTGTTCCAAGTAGTGCAGAATGAGCAGAATTTTGTACGGGTTACTGCACGGCCGTGCAACAGGCCGTGCAAAAATCTGCTGTGCATAAAAGTAGTCAAACCCTTCATTTATATCTCATCTCTCATCTTCATAACATATCATATCTTCTAACCTAACCTTCATCTTCATCTTAGCTCTAGAGAAACATCAATTACTCATAATCTAGCATTGATTATGAGTAACTAACTCTATATATTTGGTTCAAGGAGGATCTCTTGTATCAAAACCCATTCAATTGAAGTAAGATTTATTTAACTCTATCTTGAATACTTGTGATGTATTGTTTATGATTTTGCTTGGAGATTTGTAAGTTGCTTCATCTTGCTCTTCTTGTAATTTCAATTGCTAATTGTTTGTGCTAATCCGTAATTGTTAGTACATTCATTGTAGTAGCACAAGGTTTGGCGTGCCTAAACTTCAAGATTCAAGTACAAATACCTAGGTTGAGCTTCTCATCCTTGGGTTTGTCCTAGCCTCTCTTTGATTGATTCCTTGATTTGGTTATACTAGTAGTGCTTCATTATTGGTAGCTATTTTCAAGAGAGCTAATTTATGTGCTTCACTAAATTAGTGTTTTTAGAAGAGAAATAAGTGATTGTGTGCTTCACCAATTATCTTGGTTAGGTAGAGATGGATATATTTTGCTTGTTAGGTTGAAGTGCTTGAGTTTCCATAATCCTTGGGTCAAATATCGTTTATCTTGCTAATTTACTCATTGTGTTGTTGTATTTGTAAAATTGGATGATTGCCATTAATTTAGTTGTATATCTCTAGCAATTTATTTCTTGTAGCCAAGGTGTTTGATAGAACACCTCAACCAAACTCAAACCCCCCCCTTTGTCCACACTTCTAGATTATAAGAGATAATCAACTCGAAATCAATATTGATAGTCCTTCCCTGTGAACGAACTACGAAAAACACTACCATCAAATTGGCGCCGCTGCCGGGGAAGGCAACAATATTAATTTTGAGTTAATTGTTTCTTATATTTTAGATTTTATCTTTGTATATAGTTTTTTTTTTCTTTGTTTTTTTTGTGTCTTAATGTTTATTGGATATAGACATGAACTAACTATTTCAGGAGACGATGGATAATTATTGTGGTTGGAATAACGCTCAAGATTTCACCTACGATCAAGAACGATATCAAGATTTTAATTCTTTTCAGAATTTAAATGCGTATCAGGTGAATTCTTTATATTCTACAAACTCATCCTATGCTCCTTACCCTCCTAGCATTGAATATTCATATGCTTTTGAAAATCAATGTTATGATCCGCAATATAATTCCCAAGACCATCAAGGGTCTTCTTCATCTTCCTTATCATCAATAGAGGAGACGATTAAACAAATGGCGGAAAACAACCTCCAATTCCAAAACACCATTTCTCAAAGCATATCTAACTTGGAAAAGAGCACTTCTCAATTCATATCCAACTTGGAAAAGCAAATGAGTCAACTAGCGGAAACCGTGAGTCGATTAGAGGAGGTCAATTCTCCTACTAATCATGATTCTTGTTTTGTTATTGATGAAAATGTTGTGCATGATGAATTTGCTTGTTTAGTTGACGATTGCCCTAAGCTTGATAATGATAAATTGGATGTAGTTGAGGATCTACCAAATTTAGAAAATACTTTTGTGCTTAATGAGTTGGTAGATGAGATAAAAATTGATGAATGTCCAATTGAAATTGAGAAGGAATTTGAGCTTAAGATTGATGAGGTTGAAATGTTTGCTTGGGTATATAAGGATCCAATTTGGGAAGAGTTTTTGAGTCGTGCTTATAATGATTATTCTGACGATTTCTCTAGCTACTTTGATTTTTCAGAGTCTCTTGAAGATGTGAAGATCATAAAAATATTTTTATATTTTTATGGATCAAAGGTATATTTGCACACCTTGTTCTTATTATTGATTCGTAGGTATGTGCATTTATTTGCTTTTTCACCTCATTAGTTAGAATAATTATATAAATAAGTCGAGCCAACGACAATAAACAAAGCGCTTTTTGGGAGGCAACCCAAGGTACGTATGTATTTATATATTTTGTGTGTGTGTGTTAGATTTTGGTCCTCACTTGCATTTATGTAGGGTGTTATGCATATTGTGGGTTTGAGGATTGATCTAAATATTTGTGAGTGGAGGTTTCTTTTACATCTATTTTGCTCAAAAAAAAAAAAAAAAAAATTTGCAATAATAATACCCCGCTCAATAATATTTAGTATCGTTAATTATAATTTTCTATATTTATTCCACACTTGCCTTGATGTGTTTGTTCATATTTTCAGGATTTAATATTTTATTCAAGCATTCAAGGATTTATGTGAGTGTTATTAAAAAAAAAAAAGAGTGTGTATAATTCTTTGTTGCAATGTTGGAATTGTACGGGCGTTCAGTGGATTGTGCAGCAGACCGTGAGTTTTTACAACCATTCTGCAGTAAACATTCAAAACCAGCTAGAAATGCACGGGCGTGCACTAGCCTGTTGAACAGGCCGTGAGATTTTAGTGTCATTCTGCACAAAACTTTTCTCTCCCATTTTCCTTGCACACCCTGTTGCACGGCTGTGCAATAGCAAAGCAGAGCAATCCTCCCTTTTCACTCCTCTGCTGCCCTCTCCTCTCCACCTTCATCCGCCATCCCACCTCCCTCAAATCTTTCCGCTGTTCACCTCACCACCGTCCACTTTTCCCTCCGCTGTTAGCCTGTTACCCTGCATCCATTCCTTCGCCCATTTCCTTCATCTCCCATTCCCTACAACAACAATTTACCAGGCCACAACACCATTCCATCGCAGCCAGGCAGTGCATCGCTCGACTACAAGCATAAACAATCCTTGTTTTCACTTCACCATTCTCTCGATCCACTGCAATCAACGACCCACACCATCACTACGCTCCATCGCCAGCATCACTGCTCCGCCAATCACTCCACTACTGCTCCGCCCATTCTTTCGCCTCCACCCACCAGTCCCTCTCCCCTCTATTCAATTCTGACTTACTTTCCTTCAATTCTGCGCAGCAACCATCCCATCTCCCATTATCTCCACTGCTTCCTCCGTTTCTCCCTACAACCACCAACATCCTCTGTCACCTCTGCTCTCACCAATCCCTATCTCCCCCATTACCTCCTTCATTCAACCCGCACCATTCCCTTCCGCTGTAATTCCCAGCCTTCCATCGCCCATTTCTCCGTTCAACACAGCCGCAGCCACCACTTCCGTTCTCCTCCCCACTCCGTTAAATCACTCTCCTCTCCCCTGCTACTACTAACAAACCCCTCCCCTGTTTTGTTTTTGTTTTTTGTTTTTATGTTTAGTTTTTTTTTTGTTTAGTTTGTTTAGTTTTATTTTCATTCACTTCTTTAAACTTGATTTTTAATTTAAAATTTGATTTTTAATTTTATTATTATTTTAGTTTTAAAATTTGATTTTTGATTTATTATTAATTGGTTAGTTTATTATTATTATTATTATTATTTATTTTCTATTTTATTTTATTTGTATTTTGTTTTAAAAAAAAATCAAAAACCAAAATTTAATTTTTTTAGTTTGGTTTTAGCTTTTAATTTTCTAAAAGTAAGTAATTATTTTATTTTATTTTAGTTTTAGTTTTAAATTTGATTTTTGCTTTTATTATTATTTCATTTTTAAATTTGATTTGATTTTGATTTGATTTTTTTTATTATTTTATTAATTAGCTAGTTATTTTATTTTATTTTATTTTATTTAAAAAAAAAACAAAAACAAAAATTTTTATTATTTATATATCCTTAATTAGTGTTGAAGTGGCTTTGTAGGGTGTGGATTTGGCTTGTTGGTTATTTTCGTTGGGATGCTTGTGGTTTGTGGCATTGGTTCAATTCGTGGCTTACAATTTTTTGGAGATGAATTTTGACAAATATGAGTGGTGCTCCCGGTCCTTGATATTTATTTTCAGGGGAGTTCTCTTTCACTCATATCTCTACTTCGTTTTTATTGTCATGCATGAGGACATGCCATGTTTTAAGTGGGGGAAGGATTGTTAATAATTATGTCCGTCTCGTTTGCATTTAGAAGCAAGGTTAGTCATAAAATTTAAGACATTGTGAGCTTGTAGCATTTAGAAGCAAGGTTAGTCATAAAATTTAAGACATTGTGAGCTTGTAGCATTGTTTTCTCCTATTTCGTGTCTAGCATTACCAATTTGATGTGAATCTATAAGTTTGATGCACCTTATTGCCATGCACACACACACACTTTAAATGGCATGAAAAGTCTAGATTGTTGTAATTAAATTGTGAATATAACGATTATCTCTTAGAATGCATGGAATCAAGTCGAGAAGATGTTATTAAAACGTAAACCTTGTGAGGCCTTGAACGATGAATTCTTTTGCTTGTGTGTCTCCGTCTTTATGTATGTTTGTTGCTCTAGGGCTTGCATTAAACCTTCATTTATGGATGCACTATAATAAGGAAATTCTTTTTAGGATAACCTTTTTGGCCTTTCTAG
The DNA here is from genome assembly GCA_037693485.1 of Kitagawia praeruptora. NCBI lineage: Eukaryota > Viridiplantae > Streptophyta > Magnoliopsida > Apiales > Apiaceae > Kitagawia > Kitagawia praeruptora. Next base: position 86,764,904 of record CM075351.1, on the reverse strand, counting down.
CTTGTGAACCATGAAAGTAATCCCTAGTTACCCCTTTTGAAGATTATATCCATATTTTTCTTCGTCACTCTCCCCTTTTATACATGAGTCATAGCCAAATACTTCACTCTCGACCTAGTTGAGCTAGTTGAGTCTTGGAAAGAATTGATTGATGAGCATGAGAATTTGGGGATGTTGTGAAGAAGAATAATGTTATTTATTGTAAGTGGGAACTAGTTTGTGTATGTCTAGATGTGGTTCAAAGTTCTTTGTAGTATTTATTTATGTTATGCATCCCCTTTGCTAAAAAAAAAAAAGAAAAAAAAAAAAGAAAGCAATAAGTAAAGGGGTATGAAAAAAAAAATGAAAAAAAAAGAAAAAAAAAAAAGAAAAAGAAAACAATAAATCTTTGTACTTTATTTTGTTACAATTTTCTTGGTAATTGTGGTTGTGTTTTGTAATTGTAAATGAGTGGAGATATGCTTTAGTTTGAGAATTTGGTGCATGAAGAGAGCAAGTGTCATTTTGACTCAACTAGCGAGACTTTTACACCTTCCTTGAACTTAAATTTTCTTACCTTCACCCAAGCCTCGTTACAACCCATTTTATGAATTCCTTGTTTTTGGTGCAATCCGAAATTTAGGTGGACATGCAAGGTCAAGTAGAGCGCATGCATTTAGACTTCGAGTTGAGTGAAATCTCTAGCCCATACTTGTGTGATCCATAATTGAGAGATGTGAGATTTTTCACCGTACAATTTCATCTTCTTAATGCGAAGCCATGTATGCTTTGTGATAATCTTGTCTAGTGTTCACGATTGAAGTGCATTCATTCTAGCTTTAATGTCATGGTTACATTTTGCACAAGGTGTGTTATCTTGATTCTTAAATTGGTTGTTAGCTCGTTAGAGTGGATGACAAGGTGAATAGCTCTATATGTTTGATTTAAGTTACAAGTAGACACCATGATTGGCTTGTTTCCTATTTGTATGACGATTCGGACTTGTGAGTGTAGTAGTTAGTTTAATTAGTAGGTATTGTTAGTTTCTTGTTTATTAGTGATTTTTGTGATTTTGTGGGTACATCATCTATAAACCCTCACGAGACCTCACTCGTCCACTAGGGCTACCTAGGGGTTCCAAGGGCTTGTTGCATATGCCAAATGCAACCGTGATCACCTACGGAAGTGGTACTAGTTAGTAGCATATGTTATGTTATATTCAGTTTGCTCGGGACTAGCAAAGTTCAAGTGGGGGAAGATTTGATAATGTGTATTTTATACACATTTTGTCATTTATTCTCTTGCATTTTTGTTAAGTTTTGAATGTTGTTTTATTGATATTAATTATGTTTTTCATCTTTCAGTGCCTCATGCTTAATTATTGAAAAGATGGATTATTTTGGGCTTGAAAGCAACAATTATTCAAGAGGGAATTTAGAAGATGCAAGCTAGTGTTGCGGGAGATTTTTATTGTATAATCTTGAAGATGTTGTCTCGCACGACCGTTTGTAAGGCCGTTCAATGAGTTTGGAAGGAGCAGTCAACTGTACGGGCTGCTGTACGGCCGTTCAACAAGCTGTGCAAGGTGTTCCAAGTAGTGCAGAATGAGCAGAATTTTGTACGGGTTACTGCACGGCCGTGCAACAGGCCGTGCAAAAATCTGCTGTGCATAAAAGTAGTCAAACCCTTCATTTATATCTCATCTCTCATCTTCATAACATATCATATCTTCTAACCTAACCTTCATCTTCATCTTAGCTCTAGAGAAACATCAATTACTCATAATCTAGCATTGATTATGAGTAACTAACTCTATATATTTGGTTCAAGGAGGATCTCTTGTATCAAAACCCATTCAATTGAAGTAAGATTTATTTAACTCTATCTTGAATACTTGTGATGTATTGTTTATGATTTTGCTTGGAGATTTGTAAGTTGCTTCATCTTGCTCTTCTTGTAATTTCAATTGCTAATTGTTTGTGCTAATCCGTAATTGTTAGTACATTCATTGTAGTAGCACAAGGTTTGGCGTGCCTAAACTTCAAGATTCAAGTACAAATACCTAGGTTGAGCTTCTCATCCTTGGGTTTGTCCTAGCCTCTCTTTGATTGATTCCTTGATTTGGTTATACTAGTAGTGCTTCATTATTGGTAGCTATTTTCAAGAGAGCTAATTTATGTGCTTCACTAAATTAGTGTTTTTAGAAGAGAAATAAGTGATTGTGTGCTTCACCAATTATCTTGGTTAGGTAGAGATGGATATATTTTGCTTGTTGGGTTGAAGTGCTTGAGTTTCCATAATCCTTGGGTCAAATATCGTTTATCTTGCTAATTTACTCATTGTGTTGTTGTATTTGTAAAATTGGATGATTGCCATTAATTTAGTTGTATATCTCTAGCAATTTATTTCTTGTAGCCAAGGTGTTTGATAGAACACCTCAACCAAACTCAAACCCCCCCTTTGTCCACACTTCTAGATTATAAGAGATAATCTACTCGAAATCAATATTGATAGTCCTTCCCTGTGAACGAACTACGAAAAACACTACCATCAACCACATACATAAGGGACGCAGAACTTTTCTCATGAACTCTTTCGCTAATAAACTGACTAATGAAAGCAGCACTTAACTCCTTAAAGGAGACAATTGAATTCGCAGGCAGCCGGCTATACCATCTTTGAGCCATGCCCGACAAGGTTTGAGGGAACGCCCTACACTTCAAGGCGTCACTTGCAGGCTGCAACAGCAGTGCGTTTGAGAATGTCCTAACGTGATTTGAGGGATCGCCCGTTCCGTCATAAGCCTTGATCATCGGCATCTTGAACTTCTTTGAGATACGAGCATTCATCACCTCCTCAATAAACGGGGGTGTGGGATCATCAGGATCCCAAAGTGGCATCAGATCCTTGGGGTTACTCTTGGGGGTTTCAACCCTTGCTGTTCTATCAGTTGAGGCATCAGCCCTTCTCTGCCTCCTCGAAGGCCTCTCTAAATCAATAAAAGGAATCCCTCCTAAGTTTGGAGATGGTCAATTATGATGCAACCTCGCTTGCTCCCTTGCTATATCTTCCTTTAATCTTAAGATCTCTGCTTCATGAGCCTTGATCCTTTCTGCAGTTGTTGATGGGGGTCCATCATGGATAGTTTGACGCCTACTCAGAGGTTCTCTACTAACACGTCGCCTTCTCGGGGCTTCATCACGATCTTCATCATCAGAAGACGATTCATCGGTATAGGGACCAGAGTAGACAAGATACTCTCGATCTCGGATCTGCAAGGCATGGCCACTTGATCCAGCTCCTTGAGTAGGAGGGTAGTTAGGCAGCCCATACATCGGGTTGGTGTTCACGGGGAGATCCGTAGTGTGGATCTGGACCCCTTGTGGAGGGTTGTTGGGATCTACAATCAAGGGAGAGACCACCATCTGAAGGGGATTAGTCCCTGGATTTGTGTGGATGATCGGAGGTAACGTACTCTCAACATGGGAAGTCGTCCCTTGGGGTTGAGAAACTTGATGTTGAACGATCGTCCCGATTGTTGGGGGTACCTGTTCAGTGACAGGCGGAGCAGAGCTAAGAGGTAGAGCCTCGGTTGTGATTGGCTCTGTAGTGATTGGTGTTGTTCTTCGTGTTTGAACCATGGTTGATGTCTTCTTCCCACAGACGGCGCCAAATGTTGTGGAATAAAAACTAGGTTACGAATTTGTAATTAATGCTAGGGTTTGGGAGCTTCGTGCTTTAATGGCTGTTTCCGTGTTCGGGACTAATCGGTCCTCACAGAGTGCCTACGTATCTCGTTATTGAGAATCAAGCCAAGACGTAGTTCTGAGAATGAGGGGTCAGACCCTTTATATAGGCTGAGAAGCCTTAGAATCGTAGTAGGGTTAGGTGACTTAGTGGGCAAGTCACCGCCTAGAAGAAGGTTCCAGATCCTAGTATGTAGGAACCAGTTTCCATGTTGAGATATGTATCTTGAAGGCTAAGTCAGGCAAGAGTTATATCCTTGTTTGACTCTTATTTGCTGAGCTGTTTATTACCCATAATATTAATTACGAAATTAATATTGTAAATAGGTTTTGGGCCCATCTGGTGGGCCTCACGTTTGGACCATTCCGGGTCTAATTAATGCCACATTAAATGTGTCTTTAGGGCTTACTTTTAGCCCATATCATTCTTCTTCAATTTATTTTAATTCATAATTAGCGAAAAAATTATTATTTAATATAAATAATACTTTGTTGAAATAGCAAAAGTATGTATCTATATATGATTTTATTCTCATATTAATTATATTTTGTGTTAAATTTGATTTTAATAAATAATTTTTAATATTTTGTTGGAGGAAATACAAAATTCCTAAACTGAAAAAGATTGAAAAAAATAATATCAATTGTAATTAAAAAATTGAGATTTTTTAGATTGTAGACGCTCAAATTACTATTTGTGCTTGAGTTTTAAAAATCAAATTTGGACGATTTATACAAAATAATCCATAATTTAATGTTGATTTAACAACTCTTATCCAATTTAAATTACCCCAAAATTGAATGGCGAAGAAAGTGACGAATTTTAATATTGAGAATTGTATTCAATTTATGAAATCTACTTATACTTTGTTTGCTTTGTTTAAAGGGTGAGATACCAAACTACCCACATTTCTTGCCCGAAATACCTATTTTCAGAACCGTCCGCCCTTTTTACCCACGGGCCATGCGCATTATACAAATGTGTACAGGGAATACGCATTTTGAAATTACGTAGAGCTTGACCACGCATTTTGAAATTGCGTGGTCTTTGTAATATTGAATTGGTGTGATGTTTGAACAGTAGTGGAATACGCATGTTCAACATGCGTGGTACAGGATACGCATGTTGAACATGCGTATGCTCTTCAGTTCATCGTCTACACAGACGGGAGAAATCTGAGCGATTTTGAGGCGAAAAGTTGAATTCCGGCCACCCTTCGTTCACAACCATAGAGTCATCTTCCGATAACACACCATACACCAATCGACTCGTAATGAAGTCCTCTACAATCCTATGCAAATGACTTTTAAGTTTTTTTGCCGGATTTTGAAAGCCCCAAACCAAACCTAAAATCGATTTTCATGTCCGATCTAGTTTTTCAATTGATTTTACACGCCCCTACGGGGCCAGATCGAGACAATGAAATTAGGGGAAATGGAGAGGAGGATGTGACGATCATTTTGATATACTCATGGAGGGTGGTCGATGAAAAACAAGAGAGAGACGAGAGAGACGACGAATCGCCGGCCAAGAGCTCCGAGAACGAGAGAGAAGAGAAAGGCTGAGAATGACGTCAGATGATGTCAATACGCATCAGTTGAATGCATAACCCGTAATACGCATAATGAAAATGCGTATCCCTGACTACGTAGCTGACAGATGCGTACTCCGTGGATAAAAAAGGCGTCTTCTTCCGGAAATGGGTATTTCGGGCAGCTTCTTAAGAAAAATGATGTAGTTTGGTCATTTTCTCTTGTTTTAAATCATTAAAATATCCTTTTTAGCATTTGAACATAGTTCCATGCCATCCAAAAAATAGTGATTGATTGTAAAGTTTTTTCATTTAGGGGAATTTTTTTTATATAAATAGAGAGACAATTTGTCCATAAGTATAAGAGAAGAAATTTCTCTGGGACAATGGTTTTTCCATACTTGTTCATTACCAAAAGAAAAAAGTCTAGCTATAGCATGCACAACATCATTACCAATTCTTCTGACGCATCCACGGGATAAAATCAAGATTAGAGCTTACTTGCAGTAACATCATTACCAAGTTAGTGAAGTAAAATGAGTTTTTGGTAAACCGATTAATCAAAACTTGGCAATCCGTTTCCAAAATAATTTTTGTTGAGCCATATCTACGAGCTAGTTGCATACCAAATAAAAGAGCTTTACACTCTGCAATCACGGGAAGCCAGCGTCCTCTAATCCTTCTTGTACCAGAAAATAATACATCTCCTATAGTGTTCCTCGCGACAACACCAAGACCTATCCAACCCCCTGTGTCTAAAGAAGCATCACAATTGATCTTGATGAGGTCTGAAGGTGGTGCTTTCCAAATGCTAGAGCTTTGGTGAGATTCTGCTAGTACGCCCATAAATCTTATGTATAGTGTATTTATATGTATGACTGGGTCATCTAAAATAAATGTTTCTGGACTGTTCTTTGTCCAGATTCATTTTTTAGATAAGGCAGTCAAAACACAGCTGTCTTCCAGCACATGGTTTAAAAGTATAATGTTATTAATATAATTAAAAATCAGTTTAAACCAAACCAAACCAAATTTTTGAAAATATCGAATCCGACACTCGGATATGTGTCATATCCGACACTCCGTACCCGAGTCTGAGTAACATAGACAACACCATTACCAACTCTTCTGACGCATCCATGAGATACAATCAAGATTAGAACTTACTTGTAGCACATCTTCCAGCAAGGAGTCCAAGTCAGTGAAGTAAATTGAGTTTTTGGTAAACCAATTAATCAAAACTTGGCAATCCGTTTCCAAAATAATTTTTGTTGAGCCATATCTACGGGCTAGTTGCATACCAATTAAATGAGTTTTACACTCTGCAATCACGGGAAGCCAGCGTCCTCTAATCCTTCTTGTACCAACAAATAATACATCTCCTGTAGCGTTCCTCGCGACAATACCCAGGCCTATCCAACCCCATGTGTCTAAAGAAGCATCACAATTGATCTTGATGAGGTCTGAAGGAGGTGCTTTCCAAATGCTGGAGCTTTGGGTGAGATTCTGCTAGTATGCCCATAAATCTTGAGGTTATATTTGTTATAATCTTCAACGAGGCGCTTAACCCGTTCAACAAGGATCCGATATGTAGCTTCCTTATTATTGAAGATCATATCATTTCCACTGTTCTAAATAGCCCACATTAGCACTGCACACATTTGTTGTTTTTCTCAGATTTTTGACTCCAGGATTCAAAGAGTGATTTGAAGTCTACCTCTTCTTCATTGCTGAGAAGATCCTCGCAATCACATTCTTTCCACAAAGCACTAATAGAACGACATTTAAAAAGAGCATGACTTTTCGTTTCTGATTTACCAGAACACCAAGCACAATCATCAAGGGCTCTTACTGGAAGGGAGCCTGTGCAAGTTCTCCAAAGAAAATGACGGACTTTCGGGGTTGTCTTCAAGTGCCATATATCCATCCAAACACGATGAGCATTGTCAAAGTTGAATGACTTACCAAGCATATGGCTGTTTTAACTGTATAATTTTCGTCATCTGATAGAGTCCACTTCAAGCAATCTCTTGGAAATCGTATACTCATGGGAATGGCCATAATATAGTTAACATCTCTCTCGTTAAAAGTCTCAAGGAGCAGCTCGTATTTCCATTCAACTTTGTCGAAATCAATGAGATCACGAACTAAATTGACAGTATTACTTTTTGGAGTCGATATGAAGTTTCCCTGCTTGTCTGCAACCCATGGATCATCCCAAATATTGATATTGCATCCATTACCTACCCTCCAGCATGTTCCTTCTTTAACCAGGGATTTGGCTCCCAAAATGCTCCTCCACGCATAGCTACCAGCCAAACCCAAATAGGAATTCATAAAATTGTTGTTGGGGTAGTACTTACTTCGAAAGACTTGTCCAAAGAGAGACTCAGGTTGCGTAATTAATCTCCAGTCTTGCCTTCCCAATAGTGCCATATGGAACACACTCAAATCTCGAAAACCAAGCCTTCCGAGACACTTCGGATTGCACAATGAATCCCAGCTTTGCCAGTAAATTTTGTGCTTTGAATGAGATTGGCCCCACCAAAATTTTCTCATCATGCTTTTGATTTCTTCAATCACACCAGTAGGAATTTTGTAGATGCCCATTAAATAAGTTGGTATTGTTTGAATCACTGATTTGATCATAATTTCTTTTCCTGCACGAGAGAGGAGTTTTTCCTTCCACCCTTCTAATTTCTTCCAAATTCTATCCTTCAAAGCCATAAAAATTGCCTTCTTTGATCTTCGGAACACCCAAGTATTTTTGTGCTCGTCAACCAACTTCTCAATCAAATCTTCCTTGATAGATTCTGCCACTCCTTTGCTAAAAGACACATCCGATTTATCATAATTAATTTTTTGTCCGAAAGCCGCTTCATAATTGTTCAGAATATATATCAACTATCTTTGAGCATTCCAATCGGTTGGCTCTAGCAAATAGTAAGCTATCGTTTGCAAACAACATGTGAAATTATTAGACCATTTCTGCTCGCACGGGCTCCATGAATTTTTCCTTCATCTTTTGCTTTGTTTAGAAGAACTGAGAAGGCATCAGCAATCATGATAAATAGATATGGTGAGAGTGGGTCTCCTTGACGGAGACCTCGAGACGGATTTACCTTACCACAAACATCACCATTTATGATGAAAGAATGTGATACTGATGACACACAGCTCATTATCACCTTGATCCAATTTTCTGCAAAACCCATCTTTTTTAACAATTTTTCCAGGAAGGTCCATTATACTCTACCGTAGGCTTTGCTCATGTCTAGTTTTAGAGCAATTGTCCCTTTACGGCTTCTGCTTCTTTTCTTTATCGAGTTGAATAGCTCAAGTGCAATGAGAGCATTATCTGTAACCAGCCTACCCGGTATGAATGCGCTTTGGTGTTCAGATATTACTCTATGCATGATTAATCTCAGTTTTCTTGCAATGGCTTTAATGGCTATTTTAAGCAAAACATTGCATAAAGCAATGGGCCGAAATTCTGACATCTGCTTAGGAGACTTAACCTTTGGTATCAGCACAATATTCATCTTGTTCACAGATTCAGGAGAGTGAAGGCCATAGAGAATTTTGCAGACGTGATTGGTTACTTCATCACCAATGATATGCCTGAATTTCTAATAGAAAACGGCATGCACCCCATCTGGCCCCGGGGCTTTGCATGGATATGCATCTCAGAAATTGTTTCAAACACCTCATCTTTAGAGAATGGCCTAAGAAGGTAGTCATTATCCTCCTGAGTGATCACCGTTTGCATAGCCTCAAGCACCTTGTTGCAATCTGCATCTACGGGTCCTGAGGACGTGAACATATTCTCATCCTGAACGATAGCCTCCAGATCCTCATCTTCAGTGCACCATTTTTCATTTTGTCAAAAAGTCCTTTTATCTCATTTCGTTTCCTTATTTGTGAGGCTTTGTGATGAAAGTATTTTGTATTTTTGTCCCCATCCTTCATTTCAGCTGATTTAGACCTGATATACCAATATGCTTCTTGTTTCTCATATAAATCATCTAGCTTCTTTTCAGTCTCAACCATTTTGCAATGTTCTCCTCCGTGATTTCTGATTTTTGAGCTTCCTTAAGCTCTTTCTCTGTCTCCTCAATTTGTTTGCTGAAATTAGAAAATTGTTCTCCACTCCAGCATTTTAGAGATTTTAACATCATGTCCAATCTTTCAACAATATGCCATCCCTCAGAATTTGTTCATGTTTGTTTCACCACATTAAGGCAAGCCTCATCAAGAAGCCAAGTTGTTCCAAATTTGAAGAATTTTTTATCTCGTTTTTGTTTTCTCTTTGGTCTCTTTCGTCGCAACAAAATTGGTGTATATATGGTCAGATTTGAACCGAACCAAGTGTTCCACCATTGCTTCCGAGAACAAACTTGACCATTCAGCATTACCACAATACCTGTCAAGTCTTTCCCGGACCATTGTTGTACTTGTTCGACCTAGTTCCCAAGTGTACCAAAAAAATGTGGAACCAAATTTGGTACTGTAATACAATTTAAAAGATGATTTCGCTTATTAATATCAGAAAAAGCTAATATGATAAAGTCTTTGAATTATTTTATAATGTTGAGTTAATTTAATGAAGTGCACTTGTAAATTTATTGTGTGCGGTACCTCGTACTAATTAAAATAATTACGAAAAGAGAATTATAGTTATAATAGGTTTTTTATTTTTTAATTAAAAAAACAACATAAAATCCTAGTAGAAATAGGAGTTTAGGGGTGAAACCAAAATATGGTGCGAACCAATAATTGCAAAAATAGAATTATAGTTATAATATATTTTTTTAACATTAATTAAAAAACAATATAGAATTCTAGTAGGAAAGAGAATAATTGCAAAAAGAGAATTATAGTTGTAATATATTTTTTTAACTTTAATTAAAAGACAATATAGAATTCTAAGTAGAAAAAAGAGTTTAGGGGTGAAACCAAAATATGTTGCGAACAAATAATTGCAAAAAGAGAATTATAGAGTTATAATAAGTTTTATAATTTTTAATTAAAAGAATAATATAGCATTTTAGTAGAAATAGGAGTTTAAGGATAAAATCAAAAATGGGTGAAACCAAAATATGGTGGAACCAAAACAGTGATACCATTAAAAAGGGGTTTCGCTTAATAAAATGTTATACTCCCTATGGTCCATTATATAAAAGACAATTTGACTTTTATGCACGTAATTTTAAGTGTTTTGACCACATGGTAAATATTATTATTTTTAAAATTTTCTTTTTTTGAATAAAAATATTAATACTCTATTTTTATTTGGAAAAAGAAAATTTAAAAAATCATAATTTTTAATATGTGGTCAAAACATTTAAAAATTACATGTAAAAAAGTAAAATACCTTATATAATAGACCGAAGGAAAAAGATTTTAACAATAAAATCACTATTACACTCACTACTACGGAGTACATTATTACACTCACTGTTTAAATGACTCAACCGTCTGCAAAGAATAGGCTGGAACCAGGGTTCTAAAAATCGCCGAGTCAGCCGAGTACTCATTCCGAGTACTCGTTTTTAACCCCTCGTCCGATCCGAGTTCCGAGTTCCGAGTTTCGGAGTCAAATCGAATTACAATTACTCGTATTTTTAATGTTTATCTATTGATTTTAATATTATTAAATAATTATTATTAGTATATATATATAATATATATATTATCGTTAAATTCTAAATTTTAACACATGTACATTAAAATATGAATGAATAAATTTAATATATGAGAAAAAAAATAAAAAAAAAATCCGATTTGTTCTCCGAGTACTCATTCCGAGTACTCTCCGAGTTTCCGAGTACTCGTTTTTCCGGAACAAAACCGAGTCGGACCGAGTTCCGATTTTTACAACCTTGGCTGGAACAGATTCAACTTCAAAATTGTTTATTTCAAAAAAAAAAAAACTTCAAAATTGTTGATTTTTCCACGGGTTGACTTCTCTTTATTTTATCTACAAGTCTTTGGCTGGTTTCTACTTAGAAGGTTTATAATCAGAATTACGATACAGATCTCGGTGCTTCATCATTGCTTCCTTTGGGTCAGATTGTACTGAGCTAGACATATGATTTCTGAGGTGGGTATCTTTAATTTCGTAAGAAAAAGGCTTCTTAATTTCAAAATATATTGTTTGTGAATTTTTGTTATTGACATGAAGGTCCTGTGATTCTGTTGGAGGTTGTCTATCGAGGGCTTATTTTTTTTGAATGAGTTCTAGTGTGTTGCTATTTTGCTGATAATTTCTTGTGCTTGTTTGTTGTTTCAAGATGATAAGTTGCTTTGTAATATATCCCATGTGAAAAAGAGAATATTACTTTATAGATTGTTGCTTTATTCATCTTTCCAGTTTCCGATATGTGCATGATAAGCTTTTTTTGTCAGTAGGCAATTCTGAAGATTATAGAAGTATAATTATATGTGCATATATGCGAAAACGATAAGTGAATGTCTTTGATAGAATAGGAAGTTTGAACTTTATGCGTTCTGTAGTTGTGTTTTCAAAATTTCTGTTCTCTAAACGTCATACAAGTAATGGAACAGTTCAAATTGGTTTTTGCTGTACAGATTACCATATGCAGCTATGGCATGTTTGGTATCTTTACCTGGCTGTTCTTTATTATCAGTAGCAGCTACGGTGCTCAGAGTGACGTTACCTGCTTAAAATCTATAAAAGACTCGATGGAAGATCCTTTAAATAGCCTACATAGTTGGAATTTCAATAATAACACTAATGGATTTATCTGTAGATTTATTGGGATTGAGTGTTGGCATGAAAATGAGAACAGGGTTTTAAATTTAAGGCTTTCAGAACTGGGGCTCAAAGGTGAGTTTCCACGTGGTGTCGTAAATTGTACATCGGTGACTGGAGTAGATCTTTCAGGTAATGAGCTCAATTGAATTATTCCATCAGATATCTCTATACTCCTCCCGTTTTTGACTGCTCTTGATCTCTCCTCCAACAATTTATCTGGAACAATCCCAGCAAACCTTGGTAATTGTTCTTATCTGAATGTGCTTAAGCTGGACAACAACCAACTGTCAGGTCAAATTCCTCCAGAAATTGCTCTGCTTGGTCGAATTAAGACGTTTACTGTCACAAACAATCACTTGCGTGGGCCAGTTCCGCAGTTTAAGGCTGACATCCCAGCTGATAGTTATTCAGGTAATCCAGGACTTTGTGGGAAGCCTTTGCCTGATTGTAAAGGCTCTCCAACGAAAAATAATGCTGAAGTTCATTAGTGCATGTCTCACTAAAGATTAAGAGCTTTCTGGAAATGGAATGGAGTTTAGACAAACTATACATGCCTTTATAAATTTGTTCGAGCAACATTATTGTTGCAACAATGTATTCTGATGTAATATTTCTGGACAGACTTTGATCAGTTTAACGTAATGCTCTAGTGATTTGAGAAGCACTTTTTTTTTTGGAAATCAAAGATCTTCATTTCCTTTAAATCAAATCAGATAATAAAACATCAGACAGTTCAGATGGGGCATTCCCCTTGCAATCACCCGAAAATTTTTATGCTCTGCTGCATAAATATCAGGTTTTGAACCTTGTTTGATATTAATCTAAGTACTCCTTGCAGCTCTCCCCCCTTTCTTAGGAGAGTGTGCCTTTTCGGCATATCTATCATATTGAACTTAAGGAACCACACAACAAGAAAAGGCCAGAAGTCAGAACACAATAACCTCAATTACTTTTTCTGAAGAAGAACCTAAAAATAAAACTTAACTGGATTATAACTATAAAAAGTACCTAGTGGAGCTTTGTTCTTATCTATATAATCAACATAGCAACCAACATAATTACACATAGGCGCATGGCTCGACTTTATTTTGTCATCCCTTGGAATATACAGATTAGAACCTCTGTTCTAAAAATCCCCGATTCAGCCGATTAATCCCCGATTAATCTTCTGGAAGGTAACCAACCGATTCGATTTTTGAAATCCAATTAATCCTTTTAATTTATTTAAAATGATATGTTTAATTGTAAATTAGACTAATATATTAAATATTATTATAATATCCGATTAATGTTCCGATTAATCCGTCCGATTAATCCCCGCCTACCCGATTAGGCGCTAGGCGGTACCCCGACCGCCCTGGGCCGCCTAGCGATTTCTGGAACACTGATTAGAACTGTAGTTTTAAAACAAAATAAAAGATAACAGTAAGAAGGGCTAGTCTTATTTCACGTACTAAAGAGACTAACAAACCAAGTTCTCTACACATAAAAACTCGTAATCATTTTTTTTTCAAAACTTTCGATTTTCTGATATATGAGCTTATCAAGACAAAAGCTCTATTCTTTTCCACACACAAGACACATAAAGCTGAGCCATTCATACAGGTGCAGATCATCAACTGCTCAACTACTAAAAAGAACACTCAAAACCCATAAAGCTAATTCATTCATGCAAGTTTAAATCATCAAAAATTGCAATAACAAAAAAGATTGCACAAAAAAACTACAGAAGAGCAATTAATTAAAAGGGTGTAAAATCAAAATTGAAAACTTTGGGCGGGAAGAAAAAAGATACCTAGAAGAGCGTTTGCCGTTTGGTCGAATCAGGTAAATTTTGGTTCTTTCAAAGGAGGGGATATATGTCTCAGAGCTGAGACTCTTAGAGAGTTCGGATGACCCATCTGCTCCATTCTTTGTACATTCTCTTTGATTCTTTGTTGTCTCATATTCTCATACTCTGTTAATTAATTTTTTTGATAATCTCAGTTTGTGATTCTTGTTATTTTTTGGGTTTTTGCTTGCTGGTTCGCTCTCTTTTTTTCCCCACTCAGCATTGCTGCTAACAAGTAAAGAAATGGGATTATCTACTATATAAATCTTGCAGACAGCAGTTGAGTTTCCCAATGAGCAACTCCTTTTCGGACAAGCTCTTTTTCATCTTTGCAAATTTGTTCCGAAATTAAATTTCTTGTCTTAAGAAATGAACTAGAGATGGCATCAAAATGATCCGAGGAAGCTTTAAGCACCTCATTCCCACCATCATGGGTAGCTCCATCTCACTAGTGACTGTTTAGTGTTTCCCGGTTCCCACTCATGAGATGATTTTTTAGCTGTTTATCTTTGTCTGCGAGCTTTCTACATGTACATTTGTAGTCTTGGACTAATGCTTCATTGTCTTCCTGTAGTAATTTTGGCTCAGCATGCAGAAGCGAGAAGCATGCGGATGCAAGATCACTTTGGTGGCACAAATTCGATATCTTAACTTTATCAAAAGAATCATACATTTTTATTTTCAAAATGCAATTGCAACAGAAAATCTTTATTTTTTGTAAATTTAGAAGATGCCTGACCTTTTAACTCCTTAAATTCTGAGGAAGAAATCACAAGTACAAAATTGCATACCAGGAGAGACTTGTTAACAATCAATTCGAAGTTCACGGAGGGTCTTATAATTAACATAAGGAAAAATAGATTTTTTTTTTGTCACTAAACTATTGATTATTTTAGAAATTTAACACCAAACAATTTATATCCAATATATAATAAGCATAATATGGATATTTGGTTGGCTATACTACCGCGAAAAGAATAATCACCATTGTAGGGATATGATATTAAATTAAATCAACGATCAAGATTATATTAAAATTATATTATTATATTATAAAAGATTATATTATATTATTTGGTAGGTTATACTTATACTACCGCGAAAAGGATAACCACCATTGGATCGATATGATATTAAATTAAATTAACTGTCAAGATTATATTATTATTATATTATAAAAGATTATATTATATTATTTGGTTGGCTATATACAATCGCGAAAAAAAATAACCACCATTGATGAATATGATATTAAATTAAATCAACGGTCAAGATTATATTAAGATTATATTATAATTAACATCTAATGCAAAGGTAGTAACAAGAAAGGAGACAACTATTTCGTATGTAAAAGAATTCAACTCGAAAGCCAAAGCGAGACAATTAGTGCCAATCAAATAGTTAAAATAATTAAATAATTTGCAAAGTTCTGTTTTTTTACAAAAAATTATAAGAATAAAATTTTATTAAAAACATAAAATTAATTTATACAGAACCTGATATTTTCCATGTTATTTAATCAAGATTATATTAAAATTATATTATTATATTATAAAAGATTATATTATATTATTTAGTAGGCTATACGCATACTACCACGAAAAGAATAACCACCATTGGAGATATGATATTAAATTAAATCAACTGTCAAGATTATATTAAGATTATATTATTATTATATTATAAAATATTATATTATATTATTTGGTTGCCTATATACTACCGCGAAAATAATAACCACCATTGGATGAATATGATATTAAATTAAATCAACGGTCAAGATTATATTAAAATTATATTATATTATACTCCCTCTGTCCCTTTTTAGTTGGCACATTTGCAAAAAAAAATTGTCTCTAAATAGTTGTCACATTCCTTGTTTCAATACATATTTTAACCAATTTTTCCATATATACCCCTTTGTTTGTAATACCAAAGTTTGACTTTATATTTAATATACGCACTCATAAGTCATAACTCATCATTTAATGTTAAGATTAAGGGCAAACATGGAAACAAATTAAATAATTAATTCTTTCTCAATATGTGTGTTTTTTGCAAATGTACCAACTAAAAAGGGACGGAGAGAGTAATTAACATCTAATGTAAAGTAGTAACAAGAAAGGAGACAATTTGC
Organism: Kitagawia praeruptora; assembly: GCA_037693485.1. Lineage (NCBI taxonomy): Eukaryota > Viridiplantae > Streptophyta > Magnoliopsida > Apiales > Apiaceae > Kitagawia > Kitagawia praeruptora. The sequence continues at coordinate 86,748,901 of CM075351.1, read as the reverse complement.
AAAGTTCTGTTTTTTTACAAAAAATTATAAGAATAAAACTTTATTAAAAACATAAAATAATTTATAAACAAACTGGTATTTTCCATGTTGTTTAAAAACATGTTAAATAATGTATTTGCACAATTAATTTTTTTTTAAAAAAAAAATCATAACTCAACTTTTTTTTAAAAGAAGAAATGAACGAATATTTTCTTAAATATAAATCTTATTATTAACTTTTTCTAATAAGACATCCAAAAGGAATATTTAATGCAAAATAGAAAAAGATATATAAATCGTAATGTACAACAACATTACAATATTTGTAACAACAGAAACTACACATCAACAATAGCAACAGCAACGGGATTCCAGCAGAAGAACTTGCACAGGAGAATCAACAACTTGAACTAAACATTTAAGAAATATTAAAATATTAAAGAAGACATTAAACATTTTAAAAAAAGCATTAAAGTATAATAAAAATATTTAAGAAACTAAACATTAAAGTATAACAGCTTTAATCTCTACAGAAAACATTAAAGTATAATAAAGAGAAACTAAACATGGAGAAAAAAGGAAGATGATAATTGATTTTGAGAAATATATAACCTTTAATTGTGCCCATAAAAAACCAATCAATTTTACATTTGTGCAATCATATATGATTGAGAATATGCACAATTTATATAAAAAAAATAGAATTCCAAATAAATTGCACATTATTTATCATTGAGATTCATGATAAAATTCGTAAAAAAGAAAATGAAAAAAGCTAAAATTAATGATCCGCATAACGCTTTTCAGTAACAAACTAAGATAATTTTTTAAAATTTAGAGAAAATCTTGGACAAAGTTCTTAACAAAAAAGTTTTTAATCAAATTACAAAAGTTCATTTATAATACCATTACAAATAAATAAAAAAATAACAACTTAAGACAAATGAAGCATTTAGCAAACTAGATTATAGCTCGTGCTACGCACACGGTATTTTAAAAAATTACTTTAGAAAAATATAATAATAATAATAATGGTAATGGTAAATTAAATAATTCATATACTTATAATCAAACAATACAATTGTGAAAGAAATAATATAAATTAAATAAAGTATTACTTTTATATGTTATAAAAAATGCATTTAACGAATTATTGCAATTAGAGATGTGATAATTTGCATTAATGAAGTTACCAAAATTAAAAGATTAATTCAATTTTCTATTAGAAGCTTACCATAAATATTATAAATGACATTTATGATATTTAAATTTACATATTGACTTTTTGTATTTAAAAGCGGGTCAAATATGTAGATGGATCTTATACAAACCAAACAATGGATACTAAACCTAAAGTGGATAGTCCATGGATCAAAATAAAACTAAAAATATTGACCAAACCAAAATATGGATACCAAACCTGAGGTATGTGTTATACAACAATTTATAATACTAGGCACTAGCTAATCAATTTCCTTTTTCAAGTTAAACATATTATCTATTCTATTTTACTATAACTAAATAATTTCCTTTTTCAGGGATAATAAAATATCTTTTATATTTTGTATTTTCTCTAACTAAAATCTCTCTTTTTCCAATTACATGACAGATAATTTATTTAATAAAATAAAATAATTATAATACTAACAATTACTCGATTACCTTTTTCAGCTAAAACATAAATTTTTTTCTATTATTTCAAACTAAAATCCCTCTTTTTCTAAAAATATCACGGGCAACATTGATTATTACGAGAAATTTATTTATTATAATAACATAACTAAATTCTAATTACTATAAACTAATCAATTACCCTTTTCACATGTTAACTTTTTAATTTTCTCTTAACTAAGATCTCTCTTTTTCCAATTATATCACGGGCATTCTACTTAATAAAGTAAAATGATAATTTTATAATTACTAATGACTAATAATTAACCGATTATCTTTTTCAACTAAAATCTATCATTTTTTTCTATATTTATAACTAAAATCCCTCCTTTTTCCAGAAATATCACGGATGACATTTATATAATTACTATCAAATCATCTCATTTAATAATTTAAGCCTCCAAAATTAATGTTTTTAAAAAATTAATTTAAATTAATGAAAATGTTCATATAATATTAAAAAATCTGTGCATCGCACGGGTTTTAAGCTAGTTATCATTAATTATATTATGTTATTATTTATTTTAGGTGTTATGTTTTTCTTAAAAATTATGGTGTTATATTTTTGGGTATATATTAATGATTGTAAGATTTGTTTTAAATTAAAAAGGTAACGTGTTTTAGTTAGAAAGAAAATATTAATGATGGAAAGATATGATACGATTGATATGTTTAGGTGTTTATAAAAGTTAATATCTTGACTAATTACCATTAATTATATTATGTCATTACTTATTTAGCTGTATTTATTTTTCTTTATAATGAATGGTAAATAAGTAAATTCACGAAATACCAAAAAAATAGGTACCAAAAAAACAGGTACCATGCAAAGCACGGGTTACTTTTAAATACTTTTAAAATTATGTGATTAAATAAAATAGAGTATAATATTTTATTATGGAATTTAACTTTGTAATATTAATTAATAAAATTAATAATAATAATAATAGTTATTTAATAAATGATATGTATTGATTAGAACTAATAATATAAAATCTTAATGTAAATTTGTTGTTAACGGGTAATGGTGTAAATATAAAATACTACTCTGTATTTAGGATTAAAGACAATAACGGAATTTTTTTGATTTGTTTTATATTATAAATAATTTAAAATTAAATAATTAGAGTGAAAACCAAAACTTAAGAGAAAACCAAAACTTTCAATGTTTCGGTTTTAATATAATAGTATAGATAGATATAGATAGATTTTAGTAGAGAGGAAACGCTTTAACAACATTACCAAATAAAAATTTATTAAAAAAAAATAATTTTGGCAAATTTAGATGATAAAAAACACATTCTGAAAATTTAAAATAATACAAAAGAATTGTTAGTGAGAAAAAATGAATAATTATATATGTAGAAACATTAAATGTAAATTGCAATCACTTTGGTAAAACAATTATTCTATCATAAGATAATGTGATTTTTTTAATAAAAAAGTATGATAATCCTAAAAGAGGACAAATTTAGTAAATATATTCTACAAAAAACTAACATTTTAATAAAATAATTTATAAGCTAAATAATGAATTCCGTGCATCGTAAGATAATGTGATTTTTTTTAATAAAAAAAGTATGATAATCATAAAACAGAACAAATTTAGTAAATACATTCTACAAAAAACTAACATTTTAATAAAATAATTTATTACCTAAATAATTAATTCCGTGCATCGCACGGGTCATAGGCTAGTAAGTTTAATTATTATAATCACACTAAAATTATGTACATTTCTTATTTTAGACATTCCGTTAAGTTTAATAATTAGCCATAAAAAAAATCACCAAAATGGATTATTAAATGTGGACTATTTTGCTGATATGTACTAATGATAGAGCATATATATACCCTGATTATATATATATATATACATATATATATATGAATTATTTTGATCGAGAGAATAAAATAAATAAGGATTCCGAATATGAAATATCTTTGACATAATCACCGGTATAATATTTTACAAAGAAAGGGAGAAGCATTGCGATTTTTTTTACGTGATTCAAAATATTCATATAGAAAAACTAATATGATTGATTGAGAAAGCTAAACTAATCAAGGTGTTCAAATATTGAAAGTACTTTCCCGAAATCAATGTTGACATACAAGCATGAAGTCATAGTTTTGAACCGTAAAATTTCAAACCTCTTATTTAGATTTTGAAAATGTTCAAATTGGTGCTTGAACTTCACAAAAACAACAAATAACTTCAATGTATTTAGCATCAAAATCGATCGACGGTGTATGAAATGCTATAATCCATTGATTGGAAGAAATACTAATAATCCTAATTTTTATTTGGGAAATTCTCGTTGGTACCCTTCTGGAATTGGCTTTTCAGATGATGCCATTTCGTGTTTTGGACTTACGACTGGCACTCCTAAAGTAACTGATTACCCTAATTATGTCATTCTGTTAATCAAAACTTTAAGAAACGTTAAAAAAACTATAAAAATAAATGATGATCTATAAGTTTTTAATGTATTACTAGTTAAAAAAATTAAATACTAATTTATAATTATTAATGTACCACAAATTGAAAAATATTAAACATTAATATGTTTCTTAACGTTTCGATTAACATAAGGGCATAATTAGGGTAATCAGTTACTTTAAGGATGCCAGTCGTAAGTCCAAAACATGAAATGGCACCATCTAGAAAAGCCAATTTCAGAAGGGCACCAACGAGAATTTCCCTTTTTATTTTCCCCATTTAACCAATAAAGTCATCAATATTATTTAATAATTATTATATATATAGAGATATATAGATACAACAAGACACGTCATTTTAGTAAGCCATGTTGATGACTCACTATAATGGCATTAACAAAAACTTAACGGCATAATATTTGTCTACCTATTCTAAGTAATTTTTCGTTTCATGTAGATTCATTATTTTTGCTCAGAAGGCTGCCATAGTATCTGCAGTCTACCAATTTTCTTCAAAATATGTTCTTTTGTTAATTATGTTACATGTCGATTCTTTCTTTTATTTATGTTTTTTAGATATTTCGTCGAGTTAATTTTTTATTGCTATTTTTTAGGTATTTTGTGGAGCTGGTGTTTCATTATGGCAGGAGTTTCTTCCAGCGTTAATAGATGTATCTGGCAAATGCACGTTGGAAGTAAAGACAATTTTCAGTAGAATTGTATTTTTCTCGTGTCAAAGATTTATAAGTAATATCTAATATGTTCCACTTATATGTATAAATTATTTGTTCAATCATGCAATGGATTTCTGAGAGGCATAGAAGAACTGCTTTCAATCCCGGGAAGCTTTGATGAGCCATAACATTTTACAGGGGTAAATATCATAATTATAGTTTTCTTTTTGTCTACTTTTAGTCTAAGTTGACTGTTAATATAGACTTTTTTTTCTCTTCAGTTTCGCATTTCTGATTTCTTCCCCAAAATATAAAAAGTAATCTTTTGAGTTTTTCCAAGTACTATCAGCTAGGTGCGATGATGATATTTTGAAATTTAAGTCTTCAAACATCCTATAAGATTAAGTATTTGAAATAGTTGGCTTATTGTTTAATTTGTGGTTTTGCAGGATTCGTCCAGTGAGTCCCTCCATCCCATTTATTTAATTCATTATTTGATATCTTCATTATCTGCAATTTACCGTTGCGTCTGCCGTATGTCTGATCAATCGTTGAAATAATATATATTTGGTTAAGGTTTCAAACCCACACCTCAGCAGGTGTTATAGGTCTTGTTTATATAGTAAAATGTACAACAGAATATGATGTTACAGATAAGTTACAAGTTACAGATAAACACTAAATACATATAGTTATTGACTAAGGTTTGAGCTCAGCCGTTCCTGGATAAGAGGAGCTATTTGTTGGTGCAGTAGACGTGAGACTCCTGGACTGTCTAACACCCCCCTGCAAGCTCATGGGGTGAACACGCAACATTAGCTTGTGTGACAACTCTTTGAAGCGTGACGATGATAAGCCTTTTGTAAAGATATCAGCCACTTGATCTTTGGTATTTATATAGCAGACTTGGAGCTCCTTGCGAATCACCTTCTCTCTAACATAATGATAATCAACTTCTAAATGTTTCAATCTGGAATGAAAAACTGGATTTGAAGCTAGAGATATCGAGCTTATATTGTCACACCAAATAAGTGGTGTGGACATCTGAACACCCAATTCTTGGAATAAAGAACGCAACCAAGAAAGTTCTGCTGCAGTATAAGCAAGTTGTCGATATTCAGCTTCTGTGTTTGATCGCGAAATGGTACGGTGCTTCTTAGCACTCCAAGATATCAGATTATATCCCAGATAGATAATTGTTGGTGCAGTAGACGTGAGACTCCTGGACTGTCTAACAATCGTAACAAAAAGATATAATGTTAGTGATTTACTAAGATGAGTGACAAAAGTGTTCATTTTCATTATAGTTGAGTGATAAGTTAGTAAAGTATAGATAGTTGAGTGACAAAAATATTCATTTTCCCTTCACATAATTATACATCACTTACATAATAATAGGGAAAATGGATTTTTTTTGTCACTAAACTATTGACCATTTTAGAAAATTACCACCCAACTAAAATATTTTTCAGAAATAGGTGTCAACTAATTATATGTTTAGAAACTAGTTGTGCCGTTAAAAATACTTAATGGGTGTTAAGTACTCCCTCCGTCCCTTTTGATTCTTAACATTTCACTTTTTCAAAACTTTTTGGCACGCATTTTAAGGTGCATTTTAAGGATAGTTAAATAACTTTTTTTTAAAATTTTCTTTTTCTGTATAAAAATTTAAACATTAAAGTGAAATGTTAAGAATCAAAAGGGACGGAGGGAGTATCTAGTTTTATTTTTTTTTAAATAATTTTTTTTGTGAATTTTTATAACTAGTGAAAAAGACGAAAAAAGAGGGATACGAATTATCGAAGCACGCTTCCAAAAATTCCTTTTAATCAAACATTTTTCGGCATCTTGTCCAAGTTTTCCCGATTCTTAATTTTCTCATTTTTTTATAATTAACCGAACATGTATATATTCATTAAAATCCTATTCTTACACTAATCTATATTATTTGTTCATAAGAAATCTTCTTGCACTCAGACAAATATTTGATTTTAAATAATCTGTATGTATTAGATTATTAAAATCCTTATAGTACTATATATCATAATATTTTATTTGTTTAACTCATCTAAATTTATATTTTATTATTTTGGTTTACTCTTTATTAAAAATCGAAACCCACCTTTAGTAGAGTGGATCGTTAATTGATTAAAATACATCTCTAAACAACACATACAAATCAGCCTTGGTTAGTCCATACTTGGGCCTTGGTTAGTGGATCGTTAATTGAGCCTAATTTGTAGATATTAGTTAACAAAACTTATATTCTTCAAAGACAAACACAAATAATATAAATAAAAAATTATATAAAAATATTATACACATAATATTAAATAAAATTATACTCCGTTATTATTGAAAAAATAAAAAAACAAATATAAATCATACAAATATTAAAAAAAACCATTTTTCCAAAAGAATAAACATGTCATTTTTTTTTTATTTATATAATTAGTTCGGTGGTAATTTTCTAAAAAGATAAATAGTTTAGTGACAAAAAAATAATCGTTGGTAACGTTGGTAACCAAAATAATTAACGTTGGTAACGTTAGTGATAATATGTAAAAATATTTTAGTTCGATAACAATTTTCTAAAATGATCAATAGTTTAGTGATAAAAAAATCCATTTTCCCATAATAATATGAAGTTAACAGCATTGATGGCCAAATGAAAAGAGTTTAAAGGGATTTATTGATATGGAAAATGAATTTTTTTATCATTAAACTTTCTATACTTTTAGAAACTAGTCACTGAACTATTTTCTTTTTTCTTCTCATCACTAACGTTACCCTGTCATCTTATCATTGCCATTCTGTTAACTGATTGGCCAGCGTGTACTGTTTTGATGATGTGGCTTAATGACGTGGCGTATCTAGGGGCGGACCCAGTACTAAGGGAGTGGGTTCCTAGGACCCCACTGGAATTTCCATATATACTATACATGTATACATATTTCAAGCTAAATTGTCTTAGATCAGTGGAAGGAACACACTTGAACTTCGTGGAACACCCGAGTTCGATCCTGAATGACTACATTTTGGCCATCTAATTTTTTTACATGCTCTTCAGGAACCCACTCAACATCTTTTCTAGGTTCGCCACTAGGCGTATCTCTACATCTCTATATATAACCCCATTTTAACATAAAAATAACGGATATATTGTTGAGATTGGGGCACCATTCTTTGTTTGCTAACAATGATGCAGTTGTGATCTTTTTTGTAGGTTCTGATTTGAAATGCTTGATCATTCTACATTTTACTTGCCCAGAGTTCCCAATGACATCCATCTCTGCATTTTGCTTGCATCCTCTTAAAGTCGGATCTTGTCATGAACACCCTTCTTTGTTTAGCCACACCATAATTTCTGATAGCATCTCTCAACTACTCTCTTGAAGTGAAGATCATTCCAGGTTCAAATTCAATAAGCTCCATAGGTGTCTTTGGATTGAAAACAGGATAATGGGGCACCTGTTTCTTTTTCTTTTTCTTCTTGTTTTTTCTTTTTATAATCTCCAAGGTCTCACCTATTTCATTGTCACTTGAATCAATCACTATCATGGTTCTCTTCTTCTACTGGCACATCTACCCTATCACACCCAAACTCTTGATTATCAACTTACTGAGGAAACAAATTCCCAAGCTGCTCTCTTTCATATTCGAAAAAATCATCCCACTGGGGTTTTTCACCCATTATGGAGAATCAACAATATGCAAAACAAATCCTTCCTTCAAGAAGACTTATCAAGTGTAGAGTATGTGGTTCTCGAAATGGTCATATACGAGGAGATTTATATGATGTGCTTCTTATGTATTCTGGATTCTAAAAATTCAGGGTGTAACTCTTTAGAGATTTTTTTTTGTAAAGATTTTATTTTATTGTATATTAATATATTAGCTTTGCAAAAAAAGATAAAAATTACGTATATATAAACGAAAAAAAACACCGATAAAAACCCGGTCCGAGGGTCTAAAATGGGCCTCATATTTTAGAGAAAGCCCGGTATGACATGGCTCGATTTTTGAAAAAGCCCAACCCGACCCTATTCTTAAAAAACCCGAGTTTTTTAAAATCCAAATAAATCCGGGTCGAAGGACTTTTTGTGCATCTCTAAATGTATGCATCTCTAAATGTATGCATCATAACCCAAATATTTAGCTACAGATAAGAAAAAGTTCGCAAACTAAAGAAGCCTAGTGGCTTGTGTACAAACTCAACCTCTCAACCATGCTCCTCTTCAACCAACCATTACCCAACCATCTTATCCTTTCTTGATTTCTTTCCATCTCTTCCAATACAAAGTTCTAAAAATTCCCTCATCATTTTGTACTCCAAGCACTTAACATAAACTCCATTACAATAAATACAAGTAAATTTATTATCTATGCATTTAATCCCTCTATTTCTACCAGCCTAATATTCAAGAATACTAATAAAGTTTGTGTCTTTCTCTTCAGGTGGTGAGTTAAAGAATCAATGGCAGCTACACTTTGTCCAGCAAAATTTACCACCATTGCCGCGGCGATCACGAGCCCGACAAGGGTATCCCAGAAGAGGCCTAATGTGAACTACATTTGTGGGTTGAACTCTTTTGGTGGACTTAAAGCTCAAAACAATGTTGTGACATTAGGCCTTCCAGTTTGCACTGAACAATCTTTTGCAAACTTTGCTTACTCATTAAAGTTTTCCAACCAAAAAAATGGAGGTGGAGGTGCACTTACTTCAACCTGCAATGCAGTGGCTGAGATTTTCAGGATTGCTGCTATTATAAATGGCCTAACTCTTGTTGGGGTTGCAGTTGGATTTGTTCTTCTAAGAATTGAAGCAGCTGTGGAGGAAGCTGATGAGTGAACAAACATTCGAGAAAATTTCTATTATTTTCTACAAACTGTATGTTTTGTTTATTTGATGTAGAGTTCAATTTGGAATTTATATAAACATCTAATATATTGGTTTCTATTTGGAGACTGCACTTTATACAAATCTAATATCTTTATATTATCTTGTCATATTCTTATATCTATATGAATTAACTTTATATTTTCATGAGCTGCTTAATTCAATATTTAGTGCTTTAGTTGAAAATAAGGCAAACTTATTAATTACTGTATGCATGCATAGTCGTATCAGAATTTAGAATGACTAGCTTGAATTCTACCATATTGTTTGTTTTACTCTGCACTGGGATCAATATAGACACTCTGAGCACCTAGTTTCGGCAAGATATGACTTCTAGGCTTTACGGTACTTAAATTTTTCTTAAAGCCTTTTTTTTTTGCAAGGGTCAATCACGAAAAATCTAATACTGCATACTAATGCTTCCATAGGAGTTGAACCCTCAAACCTCTTTTTATCAAGGAAATTATCAAGAACAGAAAAGCAGTAACTGGTAGCCTCAGATGGAACCTGGAGAAACCAAGCCAGTTCATAAAATGTCCTACAAGTAGATGCCTGTGGCTTGATCCTATTGGAGGACACTTAAATTTTGAACCTTTAGCATTGGGATTAGGAAGGAGGTCATTTATTGGAATAACATTTGCAATCCAGGTCCTGCAATTAACAAATGCTCAGTTGCTTCAGGGATTTGAGTTAGGAACAGTGTTAAACTTACCTGACAAAATAACTGAAACTACAGGAACTAATTTATATTTGCTAAGGTTTTTAAAAAATTCTTAAAGATCAATTCACCAGTGTGTGATTTTTACACAACTTTTGAAACCATGCTTGATGTGTCTAATTCAGTTACTTTGGTCATGTTTAATGTCAAAAACAACACTGCACAGAGAGTTTAATTTCTTAGGTGGCTATGACACAATGATGGTCACACTTAACAACCGCCGCGTGCTAAGAAAAGTTCAAGATGAATTGGACAGTCACATAGGAAGAGATCGCCCAATAGATGAGCTAGATGTGAAGAATCTAAGTTACTTGCAAGCGATTGTGAAGCAAGCATTACGACTATACCCTGCTGTACCATGATAACTACCACATGAAGATGGAAGATTGCCCTGTCACAGGCTTCTACGTTTCTGCTGAAACACGTTTATTTTTAAGCCTCTGGAAGTTGCAGGATTACCCTAGCATTTGGTCCAACCCCCTAGACTTCAGCCTGACAAATTCCTTGAGAAACATGTTGACATGGACGTGTGGGGTTTGAACTGATACCATTTGGCTCAGGAAGGGAGGTCATGCCCTGGCATCACATTTTCACTCCAGGTGCTGCACTTGATGCTGGCTTGGTTGCTTCATGGATTTGAGCTAGGTACCGTTTCCAACATTCCTATTACAATATGACTGAAAGTGCAGGCCTTGCTAGTTGCTAGTGTAAAAAACAACCGCTAGGAGTTACCTACAGCTAGCCCTCGACTGCCCCCTTCTCTTTCTGTATAGAAAACAGTATCACCTAAAAGCTCTACATGTTCTCTTCAAGCTACCAAGTACTGTGTCCACGCCAGACGTACAAGCAAATTGGCTATTGTTGCAACTTATATAGCAATATTATTAGTATTCTATTATTGAGATGTAACATATTATTAAGAAAAATATTAAAGCTCTATATCTTTACAATGAACTAGAAATATGTTGAAGTGGCTTTTAAAAATTAATTAGAGACAAGAACTATACAGCAGTTCGACGGGCTTGGCTGCTTCAGAAGTTCAGCAATGAAACATGTCAGATTACCAACAATAGTCATTATTCATAAGTCGTTAACTTCACATTTAACATAAGTCAAAAGCAAAGGCATATACAATCTAAGCAACTCTGAATCGAGTAAATTCAGAATTAGCATTGCCACACACATATATATTGAGTTTGGTACATATCAAAGTTCAAAGACCCCGTCACTGGGCAGACTTGACATACAGCTTTGCGAACGAACTTGCTTGTCAGAATTTATGGCCACGGTAACATCTAGACCTCTACTGTAAAGTTTCTCATATCCAGTTGATTTCCCCCTAAATGGAAATTTCCTTGTAAAAGTCAAGCATAAACATCCAACAAAAATTAATATACCACAAAGTATCCAACTAAATTGCAAATTGGCCAGTGCTCTTGCCCTCATACCAGCATCATGGGTCTCACAGGTGATTGTGCCAAGCATGCTTTCGTTGCTGCTGGCATCACTTAATTTCACAGTGCATCCATGTGCGACGAACTTTGGGACCCATAGCATAAAGCCCATGTTCATCAGCCAACACCCTTGAAATACCACAGAAATGGAAAGAACTAGAGCTGCAGGAAAACTAGAGGGGAAACTGGTAGCAGATAAAGCCGACACAAGAGAGACAATAACTATCAGTTGCAAAAGCCAATGGTAATGACCTTCCAAGCCTACATGATCAGCAGAATGGTAATAGAGTAAGAAAAGCTCTTGACCGAAAACAGAGGCAGCAAGCATCCCGGAGACCCCGGATAAACTCTCAGATGATTGGCTTAACTCAGAAAAAAGGGTAAAGCATGCAAATATGGTTACATGGAGGAACATGCTTGCATGTTCAAAATTGTCAAGTTTGAAAGAAAAGCGCATGAAAGGGAAATCAAGGATCTGCATTAATATGGCAAATACCGAGAATGACAAGAGCAGTATTAGTTCCAAATATTTTAGATTTAAAATAGGACTGTGAAACGGATGCCAGAACCTTGACATGAAACTAGAGCCTTTGAGATGATACCCTCTGATGGTGTTGATAACGTGCCATGCACCAAAAAGCGCAAAGGCAAAGCCCGGAACAATGTGTCCTAAAAATGTGCCCATTACTATGTTTCTGTTTTAGAATCACAGCTCTGCTATGGCTTCTTCCAGAATATGAATGTAATGCTTAAATACCCAAAAGAACTAGTTAACTGAAGTTAAAAACCTACTTGGCTATCCAATCAGTTATTTTGGTGCATGGTGTATGTGTTTCCACAAACTATATATGACAGAAAGGTCACTTTTGTGAACGACACTTCGGGACAATTTCAAGAAAAGGGGAAATTGACAAATTACAGTGCTCCCTCAGTCATGAGAAGGAAAAAGGATAACATAATTTCATTGACCAAAGAAGTTAAATTTTATAATTGAGAACAATGATGAAAGTAGCATATCCATTTTTTTTTTTTTTTGAATAAAGAGATAATTCAATAATAAAAAACCATACGGCATCTACATAAACAGTCGAGTCGAACAAACAAAATACAGAAACAATCACTGATTTCAAGCCATCTGGCATCATGTGATTTGTTGAAAATGGTATTTACACAAATTTCGCCACTTCCACCTCCGCTTCCTTCATAACCAGTTTGAGCTATCGATCGAGAATGCAAACTCCTAAAAACTTTCATTATTAAATCAATCACCTTACTCACACACAATCGGTGAGAAAACAAAACTCACACAAACGGTGAGAAAATCACAAGACTCACACAAACGGTGAGAAATCCAAAAAACCAAACTTACAATTGCAAACTTAAATACTAGCTAAAATCAAGACAATTCTTAGATCTGGGGAACAAAACCGCAAGAACAAGATAACTCGGACCACTTTCGAGAACAAAATCACTGGGAAGAACGAGAAATCCAAAGCTCCGTGAAATTGAGATCTAAGAAATTGAAAACCAAATCGGAAAAGCTTTGAAGCCTTAGATCCGAAGATACAAACTAAAATCGGTACTTCAAAACAAAGTTTATTGAAAGAAGGAAGAAAATACAAAGAAAATGAAAGGTTTTGGGGCTCTCCATCGGTGAAGATCCGGTGGAAGCCCCGACGGCTACTAGCAAGAAAGAGAGGAAGATAAGGGGCGGTAGAGAGAAAAAGAGGGTATCCAAGAGAGTTGGCCTTTTAGGCTAAGCAAACTTTGTTCGGACTCTTCACTTTCGGCCACCATTCCCATGTTGGATATTTGGACAATCGGACAAGACATTCATTCCAATTCAGATTCTTTTACTGAAATTTGAACGTTTTGACCTATTAAAAAACCACATACGAGATGAACTTAGGATACTCCCATAACATCAAAATTTGATGTAAAGACCTCAATATATCTTATCAAAATATACTTGCTTCTTAGAAAATACAGTGAAGCTGAGCAGTGTCTAAATAAGAACGGAGTCCCATATCGCCAAATTTTAAATTTATGGACACTCGGATATGGTGTCTATCCGAGTTCGACACTCCTTAATCGAGTTCAACACATATTAGCATTCTCAAAAATCCAAAAATCAACAAGCACTAAGATACGATGATAACATGATACATGATTGATTGTCCACGAAATTAGAGAAGGTAAGTGCTATAAAAATGTAAGATAAAGTTCTTGCCCCTTCGGAATTGAATTATTTGAATAAGACAACCATAGGAGGCAAGAAAATTGCAGTGGATAATGAATCATCTCCAATATAACTCAATGCAACAAATAAAATGATCCCACTTGTCTAATAAACAGATACCTGCACGGTATTTCATCCATCTATATTACATGTAATCATTTTGTAAGATTCTGGCATATCCCGTGTATGTGCTTCCCGGCCATCTGCAATATGAAACCTCAAAGAAAACATTAAAACTTCAATCGTGAGTAAATATTCACTAATAAAATACCGTAAACCTCGAATATGATATACTATCATGTTAAGTAACAGCTAACTCAATATTTTAGACCATCAATATTTTTTAGCCGACAATTTCGTTCACGACACGACAAGATAAAGTGATACGAAAATAACATGAAAGCTACGGATTTGGGTTAATCTTTGCGATACACGAACAAGAAAGTACACGAATGAATTTATTGTTGGTTTTGGATTTATCCTTGGATACACGAAACAAAAATACATGAAATAAATAAATTTTTAAATAATTTATTAAAATTATATGAATACATATTTTAAAATAATATTATATATATATAATGTTTACATAAGATAAATACAAAATAGTTTCAAATTTTAGTTTCACAAGATTTGAGCACACTTAATTCTTTATGACATATTGACTTAAGACTCGACTAGTAAAAATTTAATATTTAAATATTTTTATTCTTATTTAAAAATTACACGAAATGAAGGTACACGAATGCAAAATGAAACGAATCCTTAATAGGTCTGTTTAAGATTTGACATTATATACACGAAACACGAAAATACACGATACGAACTAATTGCCAGCTCTACAACAAATTCGTGAAAATAATGTGCACACATAAACTAAAGACAAACACGATCACACAAACACGTAAAGGGAACGGAACATTAAAATGTTTTTCTTCAATGATAATACTGCAGATCATTTGAACTGCCACAATCTATTAAAAATCCATCTTGTCACGTGTCACCTGATTCCCAGTTTCTTCAGAACAATGTCTAATAATCATATATCATCAACCTATTGCGGTGGTATGTACTTTAGTAACCTTGTGCGTGCATGAAATGATAAAATTTGAACATTGTAAACAACAAAATAAAATTTTATGCTCAGATCAGTCGAATATTTAGGTAAAATAAATGAAAAAATGAGAAAATGCCCAAAATGCCTAGATTTGGAATCCCTTGGCCCGAAATACTGATATGCGGAGACACTGGCCCATAATACCGACGGGTCACGCATTCTGTGCATGCGTGACCTGAGACACGCAAATCAGTAATGTGTAACAGGCATGATGACGTCAGCACCTCAGAAAACCATTCCCACCTTCGGCGACGAAAAATCGCCCAAATATCGCCTGTGTCCGATCTACTTATTCAGGCCACTTCCAGTCAGTATGAGGACATCAAAATGATGTCCACAGCGTGCTCTTTCATTTCCCCCCATTGATTTGTGCGTTTTGGCCCCGCAGGGGCGTACACGAGCTTCATCGGAAAACTGACCGGATGTTGAGCTCGTTTTTGGTGTGTTTAATCCAGTGAATCAAACACAAATCGAAGGTTAGAGGATTGTAGAGGAAGATGAGACGATTTCTTTTGGTGTATAGTACGTGTGTGTTGGTTGCCTGTGGAGGACGGTGTTAGAGATTGAAAAAAACGACGAATAATCCGACGATGGCGGCTGAGGAAGACGATGAACAGTGACGTGAGTCACGCATGTTCAACATGCGTGTCTCATGTCACGCATGTTCAACAAGCGTGACTCACGTCACTGTTCACAGCTTCAATTTCAGTTTTATGAAAGATACGCATTTCGAAAAGGAGCGTCCGAACACTCCACTCCAAAATGCGTGTCTGGTGGGTATTTAGGGCCGTGTGTTCCGGAAATTGGCATTTTGGACCATTTGTTTTGGGAGGTGGGTATTTAGGGCCATTACCCTGAAAAAATGGGGTGACATCAGACATGCACAAATCTTCTCGGTGCCAAGGAAAATACGTTGAGGAAATCGAATATTTTTTACAGGCTTATGTTTAAGAAAGACCCAAAATTACGAAAGTTCAATTAGAGTGTAGTTAATAGGCCCAAGTTTGCAAGCATTAGGTAAAAGCAGGCCCAAAATGCTAAAAGTAGGAACCATAATTTTCATCATAATATATATCTTTACAGCGGAAAAAAAAAATATCCTGCCACCGGCCGGTCAATCGTCAAAAATTAAAATCTTTCAATTATCAAGTACAAAATTAAACATGCGAGCCAATGCGATTTATTAAAGAAAAATGAAAAATATATTAAGCTTTTGTTAGCAGAAACTTGTGTTTGGTTGGCAGCTTGAGTGTGACTTTTGAAAGATTTTTTTTAAATAGAGGGGTAGGTTTACTTATACCTAGTTTCATACTAATCCTCTTTTGAAACGAGTTTCATACAAATCCTGTTTACATGTTATAGAAAATGGTAATATTACATAAGTGTTGGACAATACGATAAAATCTCTATAAATTAATACTCGATAAATTAATAATCTCGATAAAATTAATAATTTGTACAGTCCCAACTTGGGACCAGTACAAAATTGGACCCCAATCGATAAAATAATAAGATAATAACTTTTTTGAAATCCCAGTATATATATATTGGTCCCAACGAAACTATAAATTAATAATTACTAAAAGATTTCAAATTCTAAGATTGTCTAGTAAAAAAAATGAATATGTAGTCAATTATTTTTTGTTGAACTTCAAATCTATATTGAGTTCATCTTTAAATTTTCTCATTGCACTTAAGAGTTGGGGTTTGCTTCTCGTATTTCAACAAAAAGTTATGAAGAGTTGTTGCCGCTTGCAATGCTTCTTTCCGAGTGACCGGTTCCAAAACTAGTGAATCATCCTCAAATTCAATTAATTTGTGTATGTACAATAATAAAATGTGCCTTGAAACTTGTTTTTGTAATTTATTTTTTATTTTTCATTTCTAACTAATATACATTGTAAATAGTACATTGGACTTGGAAATTTAAAGGTCATACGTAAAACCTCTTTAAATTAATAAATTATTAATTTATCGATATAATAATATCTCGCTAAATTAATAAAATATTCCGGTCCCAACATTATTAATTTATAGAGATTTTCCTGTAATCCTATTTACTGCGGCTGTTTTTGAGCATACAAATTTTAGCTAATTTGTTTGTTTAGCATACTTTGTCACACTTACAAGAACAAGTCCAGCGCTAAAATAAGTAGATTTATTGCTATGTTTAAAATCAAAAAATGCATTTTGATGTTAAAATAAAACTTGTTATAAAAATATAGAAACTAAAATATATATATATATGTAACAATCAGAGAGATAATGAATCAAGTATATTATTGATAGCTAGCTTTCTCTAGTCCTTTCCTTTTGTACATCTTATTACATAGTATAGCTTTGTTTATATAGGCAAATCAACCGCGTACGGGTAGGTGCAAAACGGCTAGTAGGTGCAAGGACGGCTAACCATATTTGACAATCATCATTTTCATATTACATATATAACACTCCCTCTTGATTATCAAATGTGAGTTATTACAAAGATTGACTGTCTCGTTAAAACCTTGCAAGGAAAAACCCAATGGGATAAAAACCTTAACGAAGGAAAAAGAGTACAATCTCCCCCTGAATCAAATGTCTCACAATTTGACATTTTGTTGTAGCAAAGATCTCAATCTTCGCATCCCAATTTTATTTCGCAACTTTTCAAATGTTGATGTAGGTAGTGACTTTGTAAGTAAATCTGTCAGGTTATCACATGACCGAATTTGTTGTACATCAATGTCACCATTCTTTTGTAGTTCATGAGTGTAGAAGAATTTTGGCAAGATATGTTTTGTTCGATCCCCTTTGATATAACCTTCCTTTAATTGTTTAATGCAAGCTGAGTTGTCTTCGAACATAACTGTAGGACTGTCTGAAATACTTGATAAGCCCCCATGATTCTCGAATATGTTGAATGATAGACCGTAACCAAATACATTCTCTGCTTGCTTCATGAATTGCAAGTAACTCTGCGTGATTAGATGAAGTTGCCGCCATAGTCTGTTTTTTTGACTTCCAAGAAATATCAGTGTTTGCACTAAATCACGCAAGCGTACGTGGTCACAAGTAATATATGAATAAGTCAAGTTCGTTCCCACAGATATCTGGTTTTTAATTCAGTTTAGTACCTATGCAACAATGTATGATTATTATTCATTGCTAAGACAAATAACAATTTTGGGTTTAATGAACTAAATTAACTAAGAAGTAAACTAACAAACTAAGAATTAACTAACTAACGAGAGAATTGGAATCGAATTACTTCTGCAAGAGAAAACATGGAATCCTAACTTCATTAACTACTTTGCTTAGATCTGACGTCTTTAATCACTATATGCAATGGTTATGATATCTGATCAGACAACACGAAACAAGTACATGCTACCTCTCAGTATACGTATACCAAACTACCCATACATCCACAAAAGAGATAGAATGTTAGGTCCAAATGTGTTGTAGAGGGGGGGTGAATACAACTTTTCGAATATGAGAAGCAATAAATACGATGCAATAAATGAACACGCAGATTCAAGGAATATATTTCTTATATATAACTTGAAATGGTTGCTACAACATTCATTACAAAGTATAACAGAAGTTCAGAGAGAAGTGAATGATACTAAGCTCTGTGAATGCACTCTCTCTCCTTTTCTTGTGTTTTCTTCAACTATTGCTCTCTCTTAAAACATCACACAAGTACTTCTATTTATACTACATGTAATCTATGTCCTGTAGTCTTCAAAGACTAAGATATACGTGGCCCAATGATGTCCACATAAATCTTGCCTTATCTTGAAAGCTTGGAAATCTGCCAATCAGAAGATGCCATGTGTCATGTTGAAGCTGCACTCTAAGTAGAACTTCTACTTGAGAATTTCTACTTAGCCATCTCGAATTTCTAAGTAGAACTTCTACTTAGAAATATTCTACTTGGTCATCTAGAATATTTAGTACTTAGAAAATATTCTGGTCTTCAACTTGAAACTTCAATGCACATCTTGAACTTGTGATATCTTCATGTCTTCTTTATTCTTCAGCAAGTTCTTGAACATGGATCTTTATTACTGACATAAACTTGCTATCAATGTCCTGACACTTGATGCACTGGTCTGGTTCATAAGTGACTAGTCTTGATAGTGTTTCTGCTTCTTGAATAAATTACCATATTCACTTAGTAACGTGGCTTTCCAAAGTTTGCTTTCCTTCTTGTTCACTTGAAATCAATTGGTCTTGTTGATACTGATAGTTATGATCTTGATTCTCGATTTCTCAAATCACTGAGGCATGAACAACTTTGACTTGAACTTCTCTCAATGATTTCTTCTTGGCTTGATCATAGTTAACATGTTCAATTGTATCAATTACCTTGTCTTCATTTAGTGTTGATTCCTTGTGACTTCTTGTTCTTGATTGTCTTCTGGTTAAGTATTTTTTCCTTTAATTGAGTTACATTAGTTATAGTGTTACAAGTTTACACACTCTGCCTTTCAATCTCCCCCTATTTGATTGTCTAACAATGACATTCAAATTAATGAAGGATAACTCAACTAAACAATGAGACGAGAAAAGATAATTAACATTACATTCTTGAATAATATACAATTGAAAAGTACTTGAAAACAATACAAAGAACTTAAACTAGAATCAGAATTTGAACCTCGAATTAAAGATCATTTGAATGATTCCTATCACCTGGATTATTTCATATCTTTTAGTCAAACTTATATCACCTTATTGGATTCACTCTAAGATGAATTTTCCTCAAGTGAGTTAAAGCAACCGAAAGACATGAAGTTTTTCCAACTTCAAGTTCACACCACTCTGACCTTTAACCCTAATTCCTTTTCCTCTTCCTAGCTTCAGCAGCTTGGTCTTTCTCTTCTTTCTGCCTTCTGCGCTTCTCCTTCTGCTGCTGTTCTTTCTTGTACACTGGATCGTGAAGCTGCTCCCACCTAGCATTCAACAGACTTACAGCTTCCATTTCTAGAGGATTCTTGGGCTCTGGGTGAGGATGTTTGAAAAGCCTTCTGAATTTGTCCACCTCCTGAGTAGTCCTGATCTTTGGAATGTCCTCAAAGTTCTTCATTATAAGCTTAGGTTTCCAATGAGCTTTATCAGCTTTAAACTGATAATAGATCATTTGGGATAGCCCTTGACACGGTTAGTATTGTGGACATTAGCCGCATCTTTCTCCATTCGCTTCTTTTCCACTACTACTTCAGACAGGTAACTCATGAGTCTCTGCTTTTCTTCCACATACTTATCTTCCACTTCGCCCCATTTGAACACATATAATACTCTCTCCAGAAATGCAGCATCTTGAGTCTGCAGCAGCCATTTTCTACTCATATGCAAGAGTGTTTGATTCTGGTCTGCATCTATGAATACTAAAGCATCAGCTGTATCATCAACAAAAGCGTGTATCCAGTATACACTATCTCTTCCTGGAACGCCAACTGTCTCCCTTATCTCTCCTTGTTCCAGTGCTCCAGAAGGAAGAGTCAGAGCTTCATCTACATTCTTCATTGCTTGAAGAATATTCCATTTCTTCTCTATCAGCTCCGGCTCAATCTTCACGTTATCGAGAGGGTTTGGAGCAATGATATCACACTTCCACACCTCATTACTCTTCTTGAATATGACTCTTTCAATGATCTTCACTGATTTTTATTTAAGCTCAGAAGCGAACCCCTTACTCATCATTTGTCTACAGACAGCTTTAAGAGATTCCACTGAAAGTTCCATTAAATCCTTTTCCTCCATGCTAACCCTCTTCATTTTCCTGTCAACTACCATCCGGACAACATTAGGATATGCTGAGAATTCTGGACCCTTGTCCTCTGCTAGCTGCATTAACTGATCCCTATACAGAATGCTTAGCTTCTCAGATTGAGAGTATTGAATTTTTGTTGCTAGCAAGAACAACTCTGACGCAGATCTTCTCGTTATGAATTGGTCATCCACATATAGGAAAGACATTAGGACTCCTTCTACCAAAGACAATATAACCTGCCACTCCTTAAGCGTTGCATTATATCCAACCCTGACTTTGGAAATTAATCTCTTCAATGCACTTATGTAGTCCGCAGCCATTGGATTCTGCAAATTCAGGTTGTAGAACAGATCATCTGCCTCCTTGTTATGAACTCCTTTTGCACAGGGTCCCATAAATATCTTCCTTGCTTCATCCCACTTCTGCCCTATCCTTTTCTTATCCAGATCAACTTGAGGATCAGCTATCCTTGCAAGCTCATGATCGTACTGCTTCCCTTGTAGCTCCACTTTCTTTTCTAGAAACACAGCACGTTCTTGCATCATCTTCATTTTAAGGAACTCAGCTTGTTCCAAGGCTAACTGTTGAGACTTAAGGGTTTCCTCATCAACAGTAACTTCTTCAGGCATTCCGAAAGACATCCCAGCACCTCCACCTTGATCCTTCAAAGATCTCTTTATAGCATGTTCCAAAGGTACGTCTTCCATATCAGAATCTGAGTCAAGTACCTTCTGTACTGTTTCCTGATGACTCAGGTCAACGAATGGCTCATCTTGTTCAACCATTATTGCCTTACCCTTTCTCCTCCTCAGAGCCTCTTCATCAACAGACGGCTCAATTTCTATTTCCTTGACAAGATCAGCATGTTCTTCAATTTCTTCGATATGAACTACCCGTTGTCTCGTCTCCTTTCCACTCTCCCCCTTAGGTGAGTTATCCTGAACTCCACCTTGATCTTCAGATCCACCAGCTGCATAAGAACCTCCAAAACCAGAACCATAGGCTCCCGCTCCACTAGCACCACCTGCACCAGCATCGGGGGGAGGTTGTTGTGGCTCGAAACACTCCGGGGGCACAAAACTTCTGATTGCGAACATCACTCTACTGATCTCCACAGCCATTGTATCCATTGTAGTCTCCATTGCTCCCATCCTCTCATTCAGAGTGTTTCCCAAGACACCACCAGCATGGCCCAAGTCATTAACCTTGTTTGTCAAAACATCAAACGCTGTAGCTTGACTTGCCATTCGTGCTGCGTAGTCATCAAGAGCCCTTTGATTGTTTCCAATGTTAATCCCTAACTGCCCCATCGTCTGCCCGAACTGCTTCATCTGATTTTCCATAGAAGTCATACGTGTATCAAGATTTTCAATGTTAAGGGACGGTGTTTGGTTTAGGTGACCTCACTCTAATACTCGTTCTGTTAGTATTTGGCGCTCGGTTTCGGGCCTTAAAAATGAAGGTCCCTCTCTCCCTAACCTCTCACACACACTCCCTGTCTCACGCTCATGTATGTCTTCAATGATTGATCCAAAGTATGAAGCAGTACCTGCAGAAACTGGATAAGCAATATAATTGGCAGTTATGGGATCAATTTCTGTTGGTTTCTGAGTTGGAATCTCAGGCTGAGAGGCTGCAAAGGGTTCTTGTACAACATCAGAACCGATCCTCTTTGCAGCATCAGTACGTACCGGTGAAGGTACGGTTGAAGCTCTTAAAGCTTCATGTCCTTTTGAAGCAACAGTATCTCCAAAAGGTACATCATCCTCACCAAAATCCCTATGTGTAGATTGTTCAAGGGGAGAACCACTCTCGTGAGGTGGAGTGGTTGCGTGTGACACACTAGGGTTTGACTGAGGTTTAGAAGTAGCAGCATGAGAAAATTTGGCTTTCTTTCGAGTAAGAGGCTGCTCTTCGGGGTCACTCTCCTCATCATATCCTACATTTACATGTGCTGGCATTCTGGATTCCGGTGACAGGGGTGAACGAGAATAAGAATGTATGACAGACTCAGAAATATAGCTCTCACCCTGGGATAGATCCTGCGGGCTAGCAGTCTCTTGGGTTCCGGAATCAGATACATAGGAAGAGGAATGAGTAGTATGCAGAGAGAGATTACCTGATTCATTACCTTGTTCGTCATCGCTTTGCTCATCAGGAATCCCTTCAAATGCCTCAGCATGAGCAGACGGATTCAGAGCATATGATGAAACTTGCGATGATTCCGCCAAAGTGGTAACTCCTTCATCATATGTAAGCCACGTTTGTATGGTATCAGGAATTGACATCGGTTTTCCGTGATGTTTATCCTGATTAGCAATTGTTGAAAGTGACTTAGTGCCCATCCCTAGTGGTGCAGATGTTGGGCTTCTGGCAAATCCCTGTCTAACAGCAAGAGCATCCTTCGGTATTAAATCATTAATCAGCATTTGTAGGAACCGAGGAAACCAGCAGACAACATCTGTTGTGTTGAGGTCTCTGCTTGCAGAAGATCCCATTACAGCCACTATCTCAGAGAGAACTATGCGTCCATAATTTATATCCAGTTCTCTTGCTAGGGCAATTCCAAAGGTTTGCATGGGAATTGGAATTTGATGAAAATCTTTTTCGCGTGCCCGAAAACATTTTGTGATAGCCTCGAAAAAGTAATTCCATTCCACATGAAAGAATTGTTTTTGGATGTTTCCAGTGATCCGGCCATTCGGAGTATAACATCCTATTTCTTCAAAGAATCTGAGGCGTTCTGCAGCTGTAGGTTCTGGATCATAAGCATCTTTTATCGGGAATTCCAGAACCCTGTTGACAATTTCTTCAGTCACCTCATATTCCTGACCCGCTAAGGTAAACCTGAAACCATAGGGGGTTGTTTTGCTCCCAAAAGTAACCGCACTAGTCCATAATTGCTGTAAAGCATCATGTACTAGTGTAGGTTTAGCAGTAAAAGCATGGCTAGCTTTGGAGTACAAATTGAGAAATCGTATCCAAAACTTAAAGCGCGGGAGTTGATCACCAATTTCCGTAGAAATATTATAAAAATTGTTTTTAGCAAGTGAAAAATGGTGAACCATTTTAATTAAAATGTTTTTCCTTAACAAATGTGAAATTTAATTTTAATTTTCGAAAAACAATTAATTAAAGAATTATCAGTTATAGCCCTTTTAATTTAACTAGAAGACCAAAAGTCACTCTTGAGAAATTAAACTACGGGTTATAGACAATAATCACTGAGAGGCGAATAACAATAACCAATTAACAGAATCTGCAATGAAGATGTATATACTTGTGTGTATACCAGTGAAGTCGTGTGAGTATATGTCTGTGAAGTGGTGTGTGTATATACGTGTGTATATATCGAGGAAGATGAACAGATACACAAACATACAAACTCAGATATTATTAATCACTCAGATAATGGCAGTCTAAAATCGGGCATTAATTCGAGATCTGTATGAGTTTAATCACAAAAATCACGAATCAGTTGTTGTAACTTTGAAATCGCCTATTTGTATGTGGAGGCTGCTGTAAAAATGAATTAGGTAAAAGTGAATGGAATCATCGAGTTAGAGATGTATATATAGGCATGAATGTGAAATGACAGAAATGCCCCTGTTAAAAAGAGTGAAAAACATTAAGTACATACAGGGAACACTTAAGTCGAACTCTATCTCGAACTTTTTTAAGTCGAAGTCTATCTCGAAATTTATCAAGTCGAACTTCGAGATGAATTTCGAGATAGGTTAACTCGAACAAACACTTTAACTATTTAAGCAGCAAAACTACCAGGGAAACCTATCTCAAAATTTCAAGCTGAAATTCGAGATAAGTTTCGAGTTAGAAGTTAACTCGAAAAATCCCACCAACTGAGAACTCTATCTCGACATTCGAGTTGAGTTTCGAGATAGAGACTAACTCGAAGTTATTAACTAACTCGAAGTTATTCTCTGACTTGATCCAAAAAAAAAAATATCCCCAGTAAGATTGGAATATTTTGAAGAAAGAAATAGGCACACTGGTAACTCGAATTCGAATCTTAAGTCGAATTTCGAGATGAATTTCGAGATAGAGACTAACTCGAAATTCTTCTCAGACTTAGAATTTTCAAAACTTCACTCTGGAAGCTCAAATAGAAATCCAAGTAGAATTTCGAGATGAGTTTCGAGATAGAGACTAACTCGAAATTTTGAAGATACTTAGAATAATTTGACAATTCTTCTTGAAAAAAAAACTCAACACTTAATATTGCCAAATTAATATAAATATCAATTCAAGGATTTTAATATATGACATAATTAAAACATTCCTTGATAATTCTAAGGCCTCTAATTACATGAAAAACACAGGTAAATTCATCTAAAAATCATGCAAAATTTAGAATATTATGAATTTAACTCCCCCTATGATCATGCAATCTAATAAGCATAAATTCAAAGATTTGTGCTATAAAAGACACTTAAAACACAATGAATTCATGTAAAATGACACTATATGCACCCTATAACAATCATTAATTAGGCATTTTAAAGTCTAAGCACATAATGATTAAGTAGCTTGCATATACAAACATAAACATGGATTTTACAGATAGAAGGCTTTACTAACTTGTGTTAAGCATTCCCAATTCACCAACCAATCTATTGAATGTTACTTCATCAAGAGGTTTGGTGAATATATCTGCAATTTGTTGCATTGTGGGCACGAAATGTAGTTCCACAGTCCCCTCCTCGACATGTTCTCTTATGAAGTGATACCTGATGTCTATGTGCTTGGTTCTTGAGTGATCTACAGGATTGTTGGTTATGGCAATGGCACTTGTGTTGTCACACATAATTGGAATTTTCTTGTGCTCCATGCCATAATCCTTCAATTGGTTCCTCATCCACAGTATTTGAGCTACACAGCTTCCAGCAGCAATGTACTCAGCTTCAGCAGTAGAAGTAGATACTGTATGTTGCTTTTTACTTTGCCAGGACACCAATCTTCTGCCAAGAAATTGACAAGCACCAGATGTGCTTTTCCTATCAATCCTGCAACCTGCATAGTCTGAATCCGTATAGCCAATTAGATTAAAACCTGTATCTCTTGGGTACCAAATCCCTAGATTTGGTGTGCCCTTGAGATACCTAAAAATTCTTTTGACGGCTATGAGATGTGATTCTCTAGGATCCGCTTGGAATCTTGCACATAAACAAGTCGCGAACATTATATCGGGTCTACTTGCAGTTAAATAGAGAAGTGAGCCAATCATACCTCGATAGCTTGTGATGTCAACTGGTTTACCTGATTTGTCTTCATCAAGCTTCGTGGCTGTTGCCATGGGAGTCTTAGCTGCTGATGCATCTTCTAGACTGTACTTCTTGAGTAAATCTCTGACGTACTTGGATTGACAGATAAAGATACCATCTTTTCTCTGACTGATCTATAATCCAAGGAAGAAGGACAGCTCTCCCATCATGCTCATCTCGTATTTCTCTTGCATTAGCTTAGCAAATTTCTCGCATAAGCGCTTATTAGATGACCCGAAGATAATATCGTCCACATAGACTTGAACAAGTATTAAATCATTCTTCACATTTTTATAGAACAATGTTTTGTCAATTACTCCCCTAGTAAAACCACTTTCAATTAAGAATAAGGATAGGGTTTCATACCAACATCTTGGGGATTGCCTGAGGCCATAGACAGATTTGAAGAGAAGATACACAAAATCTACAAGTTCTGGATCAATGAAGCCATGCGGCTGTTCCAGATACACCTCTTCTTCTAACTCTCCGTTCAGGAAGGCATTTTTCACATCCATCTGAAAAACCTTGAAGTTCTTATGTGCTGCAAATGCCAAGAACATCCTGACTGCCTCAAGTCTTGCAACCGGTGCATAGGTCTCATCATAATCAATTCCTTCTCGCTGAGAATAACCTTTTGCAACCAAACGAGCCTTGTTTCGAGTTACAAGTCCGTTTTCATCCATTTTATTTCTGAATACCCACCTAGCTCCAATTACTGATTTGTTCTTTGGTCGGGGTACCAGTTTCCAAACTTTTTGCCTTTCAAACTGATTGAGTTCCTCTTGCATTGCAATCACCCAATCAGCATCACCAAGAGCTTCTTCTATTTCTTTAGGTTCAAGCTTGGATAAGAACCCAGAATATAAGCAAATATTAGCCAGGTCAGCTCTTGCAGTTCTTCTAGTAGACACACCAGCATCTGGATCACCAATAATTAATTCAAACGGATGGTCTCTATTCCATACCCGTTCTCTTGGAAATTGTCTTGATGATTCAGCTTGACTTTCTGAGTTGTGGTGCTGACTACTTTGATTATTTTCACTAACTCCCCCTGAGTTAGTGCCAGCTCCTACAGAACTAGAGTCAACTCGACTCGAGCCTTGAACAGTAGTCCTTGAGCTGCTATTTACTCCCCCTGAGTTGTTGTCGGTTCGTACTGAAGAAGTCTCTCCTGATCTTGTAGAATTAGCTTGTTCACTAGACTCAGGTTCTTCACGTACAGTTGAAACATTTAATGGGACAACCAACTCAGGTTCATCTTCAAGTTCTTCTAATTCCAGATTCTGAAATTTTAGGGACTCAGGTTCACTAGAATCTCTTGAAATTGATGGGAGTTTGGTATCGTCGAATCTGACGTTGTAGCTTTCAGTCACTTTTCGATCATTCACTAAGAACACCCTATAAGCTGCCACCACATCTGTGGAGTAACCAACAAAGATTCCTTCACGAGCTTTTGCTGCAAACTTGCCTAGATTTTCATTATCTATAAGTACATAGCATTTTGCTCCAAAGACATGAAAGTATTTGATTGTTGGTCTTCTGCCGTTCATTAGCTCACATGGTGTCTTTTCTTTATCTTTTATGATCAAGGATCGATTTTGAGTGTAACACACGGTACTCACTGCTTCTGCCCAGAAGTATAGAGGAAGTTTCGAATCATACAACAAAGTTCTTGCTGCTTCAACCAATGTTCTATTCTTCCTTTCAACTACTCCATTTTGCTGTGGAGTTCTCGGGGCTGAATACTGACGACGTATTCCCTTAGATACACAGAAGTCATTCAGCACTGCGTTTTTGAATTCAGTGCCATTATCTGATCTAATCGTCTTCACAGTAAGTGTTGAAACATTCTCAATTTGAGTGATGTGATCAATGATTAGGAAAGGTACTTCGTCTTTCGTCATTGCGAACAATACCCATGTATACTTTGAAAAATCATCCACGATTACCAATGCATATCTTTTCCTAGACAAAGATAGGACATTCACTGGGCCGAACAAATCCATATGAAGAAGTTGCAGAGGCTCAGTAATACTAGAAATTTCTTTGCTTTTATGCGATGCTCGCTTCGACTTTCCCATTTCACAAGCTTCACAGAGTCCTTTCGGAGCGAACTCCATTTGAGGTAGATCTCTCACCAATTCTCGCCTCGCGAGAGCATTCATCGTTTTGAAGTTTAAGTGAGATAACTTTTTGTGCCATAACCAGCTTTCATCATCCGAAGCTTTGCTGTAGAAACAGGTGACTTCATTCTGATTTGCTGAATCCATGTCTGCAACAAAAAGATCTGCCTTTCGAACTCCTCTCAAAGCCAGTGAGCCTTCCTTGATGTGAGTGATTGATACACCTTTCTTGTTGAAGACAATTTCGTAACCTTTGTCACAGAATTGACTGATACTCAACAAACTGTGCTTTAATCCCTCAACATAGGAAATATCTTCAATGATGACATTGCCAGTTTTCAGTTTGCCATATCCCTTTGTCACACCTATGCTGTCATCTCCAAAGGTAACATAAGGGCCAGCTTTCATAACCAACTCTGTAAGCAGGGACTTGTTTCCAGTCATATGCCTCGATGCTCCACTGTCTAGCACCCATATAACTTTATTTCTATTCTGCTTAACGCCCTGCAATGACAGATTGGTTAGACATTCTTCGGAACCCAACTTTGATTGGGCCCGACTTTTCGATAAGATCGATAATCAACATATTTAACAACAGGAGATGCACTTTTCTTAACATTACTAGAGCTTTCGACTTTCTCCTTTCCTTTCTCAGACTTGACATGTTTGTCAGTCCTAGGAGAAGATTTGTCACTCCTAACTTTAGGAGGACTGACAGTCTTGGCTCTCACATGCTTTTTCTTGATGTTTGAACTAGCAGCAGTATTTGAGCATGACTGGCTAGATGCATTCATTAAATTCACAAAAGTTTGCATAATGTTAAAAGTGCATGGCATACAATTAGGTTAACCACACTGTGCATGATTCGGATGCAGATTATTCATTGTATGTGTGGCAGGCATGGCATGTGCAGCAGGAACATTTATGATAGCTTTACATGCATAAGAAAGATGTTCAGTAGATTTGCAGTGATAACATGCTTTCTTTATCCGTTCAGCCTTAACCTCTTTTATGCCTTTCTTCCCTTGTTGTTTAAGGGCCTTAGCTCCTATTCCTGGTCTAGATTCATCTCTAGGGAAATTGATTTTAACTTGTTTGATAGGAGTTATAGGTTGTGCTTTCTGGCGATCTTCCATCTCAATCTCATATCTAGCTATCAATTCAGTCTCTTCTTCTTCTATTCTAGGAACAAGGTGTTTGTAGATGGGTTTGACAGAAGATTTAAAAATGCTAGGAATTTCATTTTTAAGGTCACTGGAACTAGTGTCGATAGGTCTCTTCCCTTCTTTCTTAGAAAGGTTAGAATAGTCAAGTCCTACACCTACTCCAGTTATCTTCTTAAATATGTCATTATCTACATACACTTTACTAGCAGCTAGTTTGTAAGCTTCGCATTTAGTTTCTAACTCAGCTAGTTTATCCCTAAGACATGCTTCTACTTCTTCCTTAAGGACGAGCTTGTGTTCCAAAGATTTAATAAAATCTCTTAGGGAAGTATCTACAGTGCAAGCAGCCTCTAACTCTTCCACTTTTGCCTCAAGCATTCTGCTTTTGGCGACAAGTGTTTTCTGTTCCTTTTGAGAAGTGTCTAGGCTTTTGCACAACATATAGATCTCTTCGCTAAGAGCCCCGTTCTGTTCCTTATAATCATCAATGGACATTTCTACTTTAAGGGTTAGAACTGGTACCTCTGGTTCCTCTGATGTCTCAGCCATGAGGGCAAAGTTTGCTACATGAGTAACATCTTCCTCATCTGAATCATCCCAAACTCTTCCTTCTGTTACTAATAAAGCTCTTTTTCCATGTCTTTCCTTCACCAGCGATTCATACTTGCTTTTGAGGGCTTCATATGTCTCTTTTGGATAAGTCTGTTTAGGCTTTTTGCAGTCCGTAGCAAAGTGTCCAGCTTCTCCACAGTTATAGCATTTGAACTTCATTTTGAAATCCAAAGGAGATTTGTAGCTGGTATTCTTGCCTTTACCTTGGTAGCCTGACGAACTACCACCACCCCTAGCAGCCCGATAGTAAGATGAAGAATTTCTCTGTGGTCGGTTGCTCTTTCTGAATCTCATGTTGCTGAACTTCCTTGCCATGTATGCCACGACACTATCGTCCATGTTATCCAGCTCTTCTTGGGTGAAGTAGTCATCATCACTGTTAGATGTGCACTCATCATCATTATCAACTTGATGTGGTGCAAGTGATGATTTAGGCTTTGCTGCAACCATTGCTTTCTTAGACTCTTCCTCATCAGCAACTAATCCTGATGCAGTTTCTTTTCCTTTTAAATCATTGTCCCATGCTTGATCTTGAAGTGTCTCCAGCTCATAGGTCTTTAGAATTCCATAATATTCTTCCAGAGAAGTTGTATGCAAATCTCTGGTTTCTCTGATTGCATAGACCCTATGTTCAATGTTCTTTTGCTGGTTCCTCAGATATCTCGTATTGGTCTCAACCATGGGGAGAGTAACACCTCTGAGATTCAAATCCAATACCAACTGACTGAATCTTAGATAGACGTCTGTTATGCTTTCTCCTTTTCTTATTCTGAAGGTGTCATACTCCATCTTGAGTATAAGTGTCTTGTTGCTTCTAACCTCTGCAGATCCTTCCATGACAACTTCTATCTTGTCCCAAATCTTCTTTGCTGTAGTCAGACCTTTGACTATGTTGAACATTTCATGATCAAGGGATTCCATCAAGGTTTGTCGTACGAAAGTATCATAAGCTATTTGCTCCTTGTCGGCCTCTGAAAAATCCGCTACCTTTTTAGGCTCGGACCGAGCTGGTATAACCTCGCCTCCTTCTGTACGTGCAGGAATAGCCACCATTGGAACAAATTTACCCTTGTCAAGGACTTCCAGATATTCAGGGTTAACTGTCTCCAAGTAGAGTCTCATTCTGAAAACCCATTCTTCATAGTGATCTCGGTTGAACATTGGGATCTTGAATGTATTTTTAGGAGCCATTTCAATTCTGGTCACTAAAAAGTTTCTAAGTACCCAAGACTAGGCTATGTAGAATATATATGTAGAACTTCTGCCTAAGTCCAAATTTCTCTTAGTAGAAATTTTGCTCAAGTCAAACTTCACCAAGTAGAAATTGTCCAAGTCGAAATTCTATGTAGAAAATCTCAAGTAGAAATTCTATGTAGAACTTTTGTCCTTAGAATAAATTTTCTGCAGATTACTTTAATATTGAATAAACAATATTATCTCTTTAACACCTTTTTGACTTTGATGCTTTACTCACCTAACCCACCTAACCCACGTGCTAGGTACTGAGTATGTCTTGTTACACTTTCGGCCGTGAATAATGCAAATCAAAAGTCCAAAAACACCTTTTTATTCTTTTACTATTTATCTGTTTGAAAAGGAGATCAAAAAGTTGTTGGGTTGTCTTCTTTGATAAGAACAGATGATGAACACTCAAGAACACCAAATATCAATGAACCCAGATTAATTCACAAAAATTAATTAAAATACCCCCAAGCTAAATAATCACACCTGGAGTATTTAAATAATTTTTCGGATGAGTTTTCACTACCAACGAATTAAAGCACACTTTTCGAGAAAATGAAAAGTAGATCTAGAAAATGAAAACTCACGATTCTTCTACCAAACACAAGGATCTATGTTTTGTATGTTAAACATCCGCTCTGATGCCAATTGTTAGGTCCAAATGTGTTGTAGAGGGGGGGTGAATACAACTTTTCGAATATGAGAAGCAATAAATACGATGCAATAAATGAACACGCAGATTCAAGGAATATATTTCTTATATATAACTTGAAATGGTTGCTACAACATTCATTACAAAGTATAACAGAAGTTCAGAGAGAAGTGAATGATACTAAGCTCTGTGAATGCACTCTCTCTCCTTTTCTTGTGTTTTCTTCAACTATTGCTCTCTCTTAAAAAATCACACAAGTACTTCTATTTATACTACATGTAATCTATGTCCTGTAGTCTTCAAAGACTAAGATATACGTGGCCCAATGATGTCCACATAAATCTTGCCTTATCTTGAAAGCTTGGAAATCTGCCAATCAGAAGATGCCATGTGTCATGTTGAAGCTGCACTCTAAGTAGAACTTCTACTTGAGAATTTCTACTTAGCCATCTCGAATTTCTAAGTAGAACTTCTACTTAGAAATATTCTACTTGGTCATCTAGAATATTTAGTACTTAGAAAATATTCTGGTCTTCAACTTGAAACTTCAATGCACATCTTGAACTTGTGATATCTTCATGTCTTCTTTATTCTTCAGCAAGTTCTTGAACATGGATCTTTATTACTGACATAAACTTGCTATCAATGTCCTGACACTTGATGCACTGGTCTGGTTCATAAGTGACTAGTCTTGATAGTGTTTCTGCTTCTTGAATAAATTACCATATTCACTTAGTAATGTGGCTTTCCAAAGTTTGCTTTCCTTCTTGTTCACTTGAAATCAATTGGTCTTGTTGATACTGATAGTTATGATCTTGATTCTCGATTTCTCAAATCACTGAGGCATGAACAACTTTGACTTGAACTTCTCTCAATGATTTCTTCTTGGCTTGATCATAGTTAACATGTTCAATTGTATCAATTACCTTGTCTTCATTTAGTGTTGATTCCTTGTGACTTCTTGTTCTTGATTGTCTTCTGGTTAAGTATCTTTTCCTTTAATTGAGTTACATTAGTTATAGTGTTACAAGTTTACACACTCTGCCTTTCATAGAAGATGAATAGACACCAATTATGCTTAGACCCTATATCTCTATAAGATTTGAAAACATAACGGTTGAAGAACAAGTTATCCATAATGATCACATAGGGCAATATAAGTATTCTCATCCCATACTACGAATCATGTTGATAAACAATCATGAACCTATGCTAGCATGGCAAGTTCTGAATCTCAAGATCCACTTTTACTTCACAAGAGATTAACAAATTAGATGTTAGCTACGCATCTAACAATTAAGCACAACCATACGAGGATATCAGATATACATCACACACAGATATTTAAAGCATCAAGATACTAAAGCTCCATAAATAAATCCGTTAGAATCCCATGACAATGATTAGTTCATAATCGAACCGCTCGTCATCATGGGATCTGATGAAACCATGATAAAAATAAAGAATGAAAAGATACAAATAAACCTAAGTAATTGATATGTAATGGTCATACAAATTACAATGGTAGGATGTGTTTATATAGGCTTTAGAAGTCTTGCCCAGCAAGAAATTCCCCAAAATAGAGTTAAAATAGAATTTCTGCAAAATACATTTCCTAAACTGATTCTGTTTTTAAGGAAAATTCGTAGCTGACTTTTCTTCAGTATTTCTGGCCGTTCCAGTTGTATTTGGACATCTGGACCACTTTAGAATGATAGAGAATCTTGTTAGCTTCGCGTGAACTGTAAGATCGTCCAAAACGGACTTGTAGAACTGAAGATATGGCCAAAATAGTAAAAAACTGTAATTTTTCAGCACCGCGCGCGTGCAACCTGCGCCCATCAGTCTGTTTGTCGCGCTGCCTGCGCCCACCACGCGCAGTCTGCGCGTGGAAGACCTGTCTAAGGTTGTAGAAAATCTCCCAGGCTTCGCGTGGACAGTAAGATCGCTAAAAAAGGACTTCTAGAACTCCAGATATGGCCAAAACAGTGTAGACTGCGCAACCTACCCGGAAATCCGAATTTTCCACAATTTGCTCATTTCTCATCCGTTTTCTCTTCCGATTCTTTTGCCACTTCCCGTTCTTCAATTCTTGAATTATGAATCCTTATGGTAGCCTAGGGAAATACACCATCCTTCATTCCAATGCTCAATTTCAACTCCAAGATCGACGAAAATCAACAACCCTAGCCGACATTTTACTAACCCGCACAACTACACAAAACACATAAAAAACGCAACAAACTTGAGAGCAAGTGAATCAATTTAAGCCGATATGGAATGCTCTAAATGGATATAAAATCCATTTATCACACCCCCAAATTAAACCGATGCTTGTCCTCAAGCATAAACAATTAAAAACTAACTAACTAGTACCACTTCCGTAGGTGATCACAGTTGCATTTGGCATATGCAACAAGCCCTTTAAACCCCTAGGTAGCCCTAGTGGACGAGTAAGGTCTCGTGAGTGCCTATAGCGAATGTACCCACAAAATCCTTCTAACTAAACAATGCAATGCATGAATGCAACTAATATGAAAATGCAAAGATCCCCTTGAACTAACCAAAACCAACAAGCAAGCAAATATCTCAAAAAATGCAACTAAATCCAAATAGAGCTCGACTAAGTCCCCGTATACTAACAATACATGAACAGAAACGTGCATATGTGCGATGCCCATCAGAAATACTCCCAAAACTAGGTCAAAAATCATACATGTCCTTCGCCAAGACAATCACAGGTTTATAAATAGATTGTAGACACTTCATAACCTAGAAACACCTCCATCCTCATTCAAGTTAGCCAGGAATTCATGCTTTATTACTAAACAATACGCCACATAATATACAAGCATGCTTATTTAACCGTGCAATGGATGAGACCCCAAAAGGCTTATACAATAATATCCATGTAGCGAGCGTTGGGTTAGTGGATCCCAGACTATAAAAGCCTTAGGTCACTAGGCACGAAGTCCCCGCGAACTTAATTGCTCGAGTATTAAAGAGCTCACCCTGGTTAATTTTGCATTTAACAAAGTAAACAACTATTTTTTTTTTTTTTTTTTTTTTTCTTTTTATATATGCAATCTGGAATGAGAATTCTCAATTCCAAACCTAGACTACTCATATAAATATGAGCCGGCTACTAGCCATTTGACGCCTAGCCAACAACTAGCATGAATTCCCTGGTTTCCCCCAAACTTAGACTTTAGTGCTTCTACGCCATCAAGGGAATAACGAAAATTCTAAATATAATCAAGTGATTAAATCTCAAAACATCCAAACAAGCATGACCCTAACCTAGCCCAAAAGCACCCAATGAGACTGTGTAAAAGTTTTGTTCCCGTAACATGCAAGTCAATTTCGTAGGAACTATAAATCAACCCTCTACTCATCATTACCACACTCAATTAGACACCTACCTACCAATCAGAATCAGCTCGTCCTAAGGGATCATGAAATATGCATGCCATGAAAATGCAACTAACATGAACTCACATGGTTTATGAAAACAAAATAACAAAATGTCCTATATGAAACAAACATAAATAACATGAACATACATGCATGAATTACTACTAATATGCAAAACACGATATCTATATGAACACAATGACACACAAATAACTACTCATCCACCAAATCACCCCCAAACTTGAAAGATTCAATGTCCGCATTGAATGGAAGTAAATACGAGGGATAGTAGGAAACATACCTAAAAATACTGAAACACGTGGGTTGCCTCCCACGAAGCGCTTTTGTTTAAAGTCTTTAGCTAGACATGGCCACCTTAGCTTAATATGGCCATTTAATTATCTTTTCCGGGGCTACATCCTCGATGACAAGTTTCTGCCTTCTTCGCTCTTCAAAGGTGTCAGCAACAATGTTCTCTTCACTACCTGACAAGTTAGCAATAATAATAATAGGTAAAGTAGATGATTGACCCAAATATACATACCTCAGCTGATCTAGTGGTTTAAACTCGATTCTGGAAGTTTCTTCAATATGATGATTTTCATTATTAACCACCAAAGACTGAGCAAGAGTGGAAATAGACGGATTAGGAACGAAAGTGGGTAGTTCACCAATAGAAGTCTTCACAACAGACTTAGGATCAAAAGAACTCTCCTCAAGTTGAATTTCATGCTCAGAACAAATAGCATTTAATTCATAACATCTTATCAGAAGTAAAATTCCTATACAACTCATGAAGATCTTTATTACCCTCAATCAAAACATCTTCCTCAAGAAAAGACTCAATTGCACTATCCTCAAGATTTGACCATGAAACAACCTCATCAATCAGCACCTTAGAATCCCAGAGATCAGCCAAGCCTAGAGACTCACACTCTTCCTCCTCATCACTATCCACCACAGGTTCTGACAAAACAGAATGTTCTTCTTTTTCGGTAGGGTCTTGATCTTGAATTTCTTCTTCATCCTCAATTGTTGAATTCTGATCGTTCGTGACTTTTCCAGATCTGAGAGTTATGGCATTAACCTGCTCCATGCCATCTTGTTTTCCTGGATTCACCTCTGTGTTACTAGGAAGAACTCCCTGCGGCCTGTTGAGAAAGGCACTTACAATTTGCCCAATCTGATTCTCCAATGTCTTGAGAGATACCGCTTGACTTTTAATCATCAACCTCAATTCATCCAATTCAGATTTTTCATTCGAAAATTGACCATCATCCCCATGAAACTGTTGCTGCTGAAAATCTTGATTGTTGCTCCACCCGAAATCGGGATGATAGGTGGCTGGAGCTGGTTGCGAAGGTTGTTGGAAGTTGCTTACAAACTGTGCCGATTCAGAAGATATGGCACATTGACTCGTCTCATGTGCGCCCTCAAATAGCTCACAAACACTAGTTTTTGCACTAAATCACGCAAGCGTACGTGGTCACAAGTAATACAGATAGAAGTCAAGTTCGTTCCCACAGAGATCTGGTTTAGGTTTCAATTCAGTTAATGCATCTATGCAACAATGTATGGTTTTTATTCACTGCTAAGACAATTAACAAGATTGGGTTTAATAAACTAAATTAACTAAGAAGTAAATTAACAAACTAAGAATTAACTAACTAACAAGAATTGGAATCGAATTGCTTCTGCAAGAGAAAACATGGGATCCTAACTTCATTAAATACTTTGCTTAGATCTATCGCCTTTAATCACTATATGCAATGGTTATGATATCTGATCGGATAACATGAAACAAGTACAAGCTACCTCTCAGTATACATATACCAAACTAAACATTCAACCACAAAAGATATAGAAGATGAATAGACACCAATTATGCTTAGACCCTATATGTCTATAGAATTTGAAAACATAACGGTTGAAGAACAAGTTATCCACATTGATCACATAGGGCAATATAAGTATTCTCATCTCATACTACGAATCATGTTGATAAACAATCATGAACCTATGCTAGCATGGCAAGTTCTAAATCTCAAGATCCACTTTCACTTCACAAGAGATTAACAAATTAGATGTTAGCTACGCATCTAACAATTAAGCATAACCATACGAGGATATCAGATATACATCACACACAGATCTTTAAAGCATCAAGATACTAAACTCCATAAATAAATCCGTTAGAATCCCATGACAACGATTAGTTCATAATAGAACCTCTCGTCATCATGGGATCTGATGAAACCATGATAAAAGCAAAGTATGAAAAGATACAAATAAACCTAAATAAATTGATATGTAATGGTTATCTAAATTACAATGGTAGGATGTGTTTATATGGGCTCTAGATTTCTTGCCCAGCAAGAAATTACCTTCTATTACAATTAGAATTTGATTAAGGTACAAAAAACTGCCCGAAATACAATTAGAACTTAAAAATGGCAAAACAGTAATTTCACTGCTTCCAACATCCTGCTTGTCGTGCTTCCTGCTCTCACCACACGCAGCCTATACGTGCAACACCTATCCCATATTGTAGAAAATCTCCCAAGTTTCGTGTGGGCAGTAAGATGGCTGAAAACGGACTTATAGAACTCCAGATATGGCCAAAACAATGTAAGCTGCGCAACCTTCCCGGAAAATCCGAATTTTAATCAATTAATCCTCTAAAAACGACAGAAGCATCACCTTAATCGACATTCTTGCAAGCCTGCACATCTACATAAAACACATCAAAACTATAACAAACTTGAGTCCAAGACAATCAATTTAAGCCGATATGGAACGCTCCAAGTGGATATAAAATCCACTTATCACACCCCCAAACTTAAACCGATGCTTGTCCTCAAGCATTAACAATTACAACTAACTAATTAGTACCACTTCCGTAGGTGATCACGGTTGCATTTGGCATATGCAACAAGCCCTTTAAACCCCTAGGCAGCCCTAGTGGACGAGTAAGGTCTCGTGAGGGCCTATAGCGAATGTACCCACAATATCTATTTAACTAATACAATGCAATGCTTGAATGCAACTAATATGAAAATGCAAAGATCCCCTTCAAACTCACTAAAACCAACTAACAAGCAAACATCTCAAAGAATGCAAATAAATCCAAGCAGAGCTCGACTAAGTCCCCGTATACTAACAATACATGACAGAAACGTGAGTGTGTGCGATGCTCATCAGAAATACTCCCAACACTAGGTCAAAAATCATACCTATTCTTCGCCAAGACGATCACTGGTTTATAAATAGAATAGACTGTAGACACTTCATAATTTAGAAACACCTCCATCCTCATTCAAGTTAGCCAGGAATTCATGCTTTATTACTACACAACGACACATAATACCATAAACAATACGCATGCTTATTTAACCGTGCAATGAATGAGACCCCAAAAGGCTTATACAATAATACCCATGTAGCGAGCGTTAGGTCAGCAATCCCAAACCACAAGGGCTTTAGGTTACTAGGACTAAGTCCCCTCAGACTTAATTACTCGAGTATTAAAGAGCTCACTCGTGGTTAATTTTGCATTTGACAATTGGACTTTTGACTTTTTTTCTTTTTTTTCTGATTTTTTTTCATGCAATCTGGAATGAGAATTCTCATTTCCAACCCTAGACTACTCATATAAATATGAGCTGGCTACTAGCCAATTGACACCTAGCCCTTATTTAACAAATATTAACAACTAGCATGAAATCCCTGGTTTCCCCCAAACTTAGACTTTAGTGCTCCTACGCCATCAAGGGAATAACACAAATTCTAAATATAATCAAGTGAGATTAAATCTCAAAACATCCAAACAAGCATGACCCTAACCTAGCCCAAAAGCACCCAATGAGACTGTGTAAAAGTTTTGTTCCCGTAACATGCAAGTCAATTCCTAGGAACTATAAATCAGCCCTCTACTCATCATCACCACACTCAATTAAACATCTACCTATCAATCAGAATCAGCTCGTCCTAAGGGATCATGAAATATGCATGCCATGAAAATGCAACTAAATGAACTCACATGGTATACGAAAATAAAACAGAATGTCCTATATGAAACAACGTAGATAACACAAACAAAACAATCATGCATAATTTAATACTACTAATATGCCAAGCATGAAATCCTACATGAACAAATAATACAATAACAACTACTAATCCCTCAAACCTCACCCCCAAACTTAAAATATTCAATGTCCACATTGAATGGAAGTAAATACGAGGGATAGCAGAAACATACCTACAAGGCGCCTTACATATCCTCCCCCATCGCAACTCAACATGCTTGTTCGGCAAAAATCCCCTTTTTGTAGCAATTAGCATCACCTCTCCCAAGCTTAGAAGCCATAAGAATCAATACCCAACTCACAAGAAGCTCCACCAACAATCACTAAGCAATACTACACCAAAAATAGGCAAATACTAAGAATAATACAAAATCCCAATTTTTCAAGAACACAAATTCGTAATAAAAATAAAATTAGAGAAGAAATAAACCCACTACGAATTGGAGAGGTGAACTTGCAATTAATTCCTCTTTAGAATTGAATTTTTAGAGATTTAAATAAATAGAAGAGGAATTGGATTTGTATATATAGGTGGGTATATATATAAGATGATGGATAGGATGAATAAATATTTAAGTGTGTAGGAGAAATTTGGAGATGTTAGGATTTGATGTAGGATAGATATAGGAATTAAGAATTGAAGAAATTTGAGTTTGAATTGAATTTGGGGTTGATTTTGTAGGCAAAAACACAATTTTCGGGGAAAAAAACTGGGCAGAATGGTGTAACAGAGCCTGTGGCTGCGTTTCAGGGGCACCGGGCGCGGCAGATGTAGACATGCAGGAGAAACCTGCGTGTTAGGGGAGCAAACGCAGGAGCAACCTGCGTTACGCAGGCGCAACCTGCGCGGAAAGCAGACACACTGGCGCAGCCTGCGCAAAAAACACTGTTTTCGATTTTATTTTTTTTTCCTAAAACACTCAGAATTTTTTTTTTCACTACACTCATTCTTTTTTTTGTTTTTTTTCCAATACAACACTCATATATTTTTATTTTTTTTTCACAACACTCTTTTTTTTTCTTCCTACACTAATGGCATGGGTTGCCTCCCACGAAGCGCTCCTTTAATGTCAATAGCTTGACGTTACTTCCAAGCCTCCATTAAGGATAATAATAGTTGGCCTGGTCATCTCTTCGCGAGACTTCGTCATCATCACGGCGACACACTTTCTACTCCTTCTCCTCGCTTGGCCTATTAGTATAACAACTTTGTCTTATTCCAATGCCTTCATCTGTTGACCCAAAATTTGTCAATTTGTAGAACAACACACATTCACGGGCTTCGCTTGAATATAATGGAGGAGGGTAAATGTAAGTTGCTGAAGCCTTTGGTTCCTCAAAGAGAACTTCCTCCATTGGCTCTAATGCGCTACCTCCATCTTTATACTCTGAGACAAGTAAAAGACCTGCATCTTTCCCATGTTCTTCAGCTTCTTGGTACGCACATACCAATTTTTGAATTCTGTGCAGCTCATCAGTGTCTGTCCCAAATAGTGCCCTTTCGGAATCATCCACCATACTAACATGATCAAATTCCTCACATGGCTTGTGAACACTCACCTCACCTTGGAATTTGTCTTCCTCAATTATGCATGTAGTACCTTGCTCCAAGTCACCGTTATTTTCTGGAATTGCCTCTAGTATGAATTGCTGTTTCTCTTGTTCCAAGGCACTCACAACTCGAGCAACTAGTGTCTCCAAAAATTTGACAGACTCCTCATTACTCTTTACAAGCATCCTAAGCTCCTCCATAGTTACAACCTCATCTGACTGAAAAGTAGGAGTAGGTTGCTGATGTTGAAACTCTTCACTACCAAAAAAATATGACGTATTTGGAACATCTTGCTGGTACTGTTGAGGATGGTATTGAGAATATGGTTGTTCCTCATAAGTGACATATGGATCAACTCATTCGTAGTAACAATATTGTGAGGGATCATGAACGCCCAAACACTGCTCACATTGCTGAGGCATGGATGTCCTCGAATATGCCCACCACAACTCCTCGCATGCCATCTTCAAACACTCAAGTACCTGAACACACCGAACTAAACAAGATAGGTAAGAAAAAATCTGAGTCAGTGAACTCTAACGACCACTATTGACTAGCACACAAACCAAAAATAAAACACCGATGATCTCCAGCAGCGGCGCCAAAAACTTGTTTGCACTAAATCACGCAAGCGTACGTGGTCACAAGTAATACAGATAGAAGTCAAGTTCGTTCCCACAGAGATCTGGTTTAGGTTTCAATTCAGTTAATGCACCTATGCAACAATGTATGGTTTTTATTCACTGCTAAGACAATTAACAAGATTGGGTTTAATAAACTAAATTAACTAAGAAGTAAATTAACAAACTAAGAATTAACTAACTAACAAGAATTGGAATTAAGCATAACCATACGAGGATATCAGATATACATCACACACAGATCTTTAAAGCATCAAGATACTAAACTCCATAAATAAATCCGTTGGAATCCAATGACAACGATTAGTTCATAATCGAACCTCTCGTCATCATGGGATCTGATGAAACCATGATTAAAACAAAGTATGAAAAGATACAAATAAACCTGAATAAATTGATATGTAATGGTTATCCAAATTACAATGGTAGGATATGTTTATATAGGCTCTAGATTTCTTGCCCAGCAAGAAATTACCTTCTACTACAATTTGAATTTGATTAAGGTACTAAAAACTGCCCGAAATACAATTAGAACTTAAAAATGGCAAAACAGTAATTTCACTGCTTCTAACATCCTGCTTTTCGTGCTTCCTGCTCTCACCACACGCAGCCTATACGTGCAACACCTATCCGATGTTGTAGAAAATCTCCCAAGCTTCGCGTGGGCAGTAAGATCGCTGAAAACGGACTTATAGAACTCCAGATATGGCCAAAACAGTGTAAGCTGCGCAACCTTCCCGGAAAATCCGAATTTTAATCAATTAATCCTCTAAAAACGACAGAAGCATCACCTTAATCGACATTCTTGCAAGCCTGCACATCTACATAAAACACATCAAAACTATAACAAACTTGAGTCCAAGACAATCAATTTAAGCCGATATGGAACACTCCAAGTGGATATAAAATCCACTTATCACACCCCCAAACTTAAACCGATGCTTGTCCTCAAGCATTAACAATTACAACTAACTAATTAGTACCACTTCTGTAGGTGATCACGGTTGCATTTGGCATATGCAACAAGCCCTTTAAACCCCTAGGCAGCCCTAGTGGACGAGTAAGGTCTCGTGAGGGCCTATAGCGAATGTACCCACAATATCTATTTAACTAATACAATGCAATGCTTGAATGCAACTAATATGAAAATGCAAAGATCCCCTTCAAACTCACTAAAACCAACTAACAAGCAAACATCTCAAAGAATGCAAATAAATCCAAGCAGAGCTCGACTAAGTCCCCGTATACTAACAATACATGACAGAAACGTGAGTGCGTGCGATGCTCATCAGAAATACTCCCAACACTAGGTCAAAAATCATACCTATTCTTCGCCAAGACAATCACTGGTTTATAAATAGAATAGACTGTAGACACTTCATAATTTAGAAACACCTCCATCCTCATTCAAGTTAGCCAGGAATTCATGCTTTACTACTACACAACGACACATAATACCATAAACAATACGCATGCTTATTTAACCGTGCAATGAATGAGACCCCAAAAGGCTTATACAATAATACCCATATAGCGAGCGTTAGGTCAGCAATCCCAAACCACAAGGGCTTTAGGTTACTAGGACTAAGTCCCCTCAGACTTAATTACTCGAGTATTAAAGAGCTCACTCGTGGTTAATTTTGCATTTAACAATTGGACTTTTGACTTTTTTTTTCTTTTTTTCCTAATTTTTTTTTCATGCAATGTGGAATGAGAATTCTCATTTCCAACCCTAGACTACTCATATAAATATGAGTTGGCTATTAGCCAATTGACACCTAGCCCTTATTTAACAAATATTAACAACTAGCATGAAATCCCTGGTTTCCCCCAAACTTAGACTTTAGTGCTCCTACGCCATCAAGGGAATAACACAAATTCAAAATATAATCAAGTGAGATTAAATCTCAAAACATCCAAACAAGCATGACCCTAACCTAGCCCAAAAGCACCCAATGAGACTGTGTAAAA
This sequence comes from Kitagawia praeruptora, assembly GCA_037693485.1. Taxonomy (NCBI): domain Eukaryota; kingdom Viridiplantae; phylum Streptophyta; class Magnoliopsida; order Apiales; family Apiaceae; genus Kitagawia; species Kitagawia praeruptora. Next base: position 86,705,203 of record CM075351.1, on the reverse strand, counting down.
GTTTTGTTCCAGTAACATGCAAGTCAATTCCTAGGAACTATAAATCAGCCCTCTACTCATCATCACCACATTCAATTAAACATCTACCTATCAATCAGAATCAGCTCGTCCTAAGGGACCATAAAATATGCATGCCATGAAAATGCAACTAAATGAACTCACATGGTATACGAAAATAAAACAGAATGTCCTATATGAAACAACGTAGATAACACAAACAAAACAATCATGCATAATTTAATACTACTAATATGCCAAGCATGAAATCCTACATGAAGAAATAATACAACAACAACTACTAATCCCTCAAACCTCACCCCCAAACTTAAAATATTCAATGTCCGCATTGAATGGAAGTAAATATAAGGGATAACAGAAACATACCTACAAGGCGCCTTACATATCCTCCCCCATCGCAACTCAACATGCTTGTTCGGCAAAAATCCCCTTTTTGTAGCAATTAGCATCACCTCTCCCAAGCTTAGAAGCCATAAGAATCAATACCCAACTCACAAGAAGCTCCACCAATAATCACCAAGCAATACCACACCAAAAATAGGCAAATACCAAGAATAATACAAAATCCTAATTTTTCAAGAACACAAATTCTTAATAAAAATAAAATTAGAGAAGAAATAAACCCACTACGAATTGGAGAGGTGAACTTGCAATTAATTCCTCTTTAGAATTGAATTTTTAGAGATTTAAATAAATAGAAGAGGAATTGGTTTTGTATATATAGGTGAGTATATATATAAGATGATAGATAGGATGAATAAAGATTTAAGTGTGTAGGAGAGATTTGGAAAGGTTAGGATTTGATGTAGGATAGATATAGGAATTAAGAATTGAAGAAATTTGAGTTAGAATTGAATTTGGGGTTGATTTTGTAGGCAAAAACACAATTTTCGGGGAAAAAAACTGGGCAGAATGGTGTAACGTAGCCTGTGGCTGCGTTTCAGGGGCACCGGGCGCGGCGGATGTAGACACGCAGGAGAAACCTGCGTGTTAGGGGAGCAAACGCAGGAGCAACCTGCGTTACGCAGGCGGAACCTGCGCGGAAAGCAGACACGCAGGCGCAACCTGCGCAAAAAACACTGTTTTCGATTTTTTTTTTCCTAAAACACTCAGAATTTTTTTTCCCACTACGCTCATTCTTTTTTTGTTTTTTTTTTGTTTTTTTTCCCATACAACACTCATATATTTTTATTTTTTTTTCACAACACTTTTTTTTTTCTTCCTACACTAATGGCATGGGTTGCCTCCCACGAAGCGCTTCTTTAATGTCAATAGCTTGACGTTACTTCCAAGCCTCCATTAAGGATAATAATAGTTGGCCTGGTCATCTCTTCGCGAGACTTCATCATCATCACGGCGACACACTTTCTACTCCTTCTCCTCGCTTGGCTTATTCGTATAACAACTTTGTCTTATTCCAATGCCTTCATCTGTTGACCCAAAATCTGTCAATTTGTAGAACAACACACATTCACGGGCTTCGCTTGAATATAATGGAAGAGGGTAAATGTAAGTTGCTGAAGCCTTTGATTCGTCAAAGAGAACTTCCTCCATTGGCTCTAATGCGATACCTCCATCTTTATACTCTAAGACAAGTAAAAGACCTGCATCTTTCCCATGTTCTTCAGCCTCTTGGTACGCACATACCAATTTTTGAATTCTGTGCAGCTCATCAGTGTCTGTCCCAAATAGTGCCCTTTCAGAATCATCCACCATACTAACATGATCAAATTCCTCACATGGCTTGTGAACACTCACCTCACCTTGGAATTTGTCTTCCTCAATTATGCATGTAGTACCTTGCTCCAAGTCACCGTTATTTTTTGGAATTGCCTCTAGTATGAATTGATGTTTCTCTTGTTCCAAGGCACTCACAGCTCGAGCAACTAGTGTCTCCAAAGATTTGATAGACTCCTCATTACTCTTTACAAGCATCCTAAGCTCCTCCATAGTTACAACCTCATCTGACTGAAAAGTAGGAGTAGGTTGCTGATGTTGAAACTCTTCACTACCAAAAAAGTATGACATATTTGGAACATCTTGCTGGTACTGTTGAGGATGGTATTGAGAATATGGTTGTTCCTCATAAGTGACATATGGATCAACTCCTTCGTAGTAACAATATTATGAGGGATCATGAACGCCCAAACACTGCTCACATTGCTGAGGCATGGATGTCCTCGAATATGCCCACCATGGCAACTCCTCGCATGCCATCTTCAAACACTCAAGTACCTGAACAAACCGAACTAAACAAGATAGGTAAGAAAAAATCTGAGTTAGTGAACTCTAACGACCACTATTGACAAGCACATAAACCAAAAATAAAACACCGATGATCCCCGGCAGCGGCGCCAAAAACTTGTTTGCACTAAATCACGCAAGCGTACGTGGTCACAAGTAATACAGATAGAAGTCAAGTTCGTTCCACAGAGATCTGGTTTAGGTTTCAATTCAGTTAATGCACCTATGCAACAATGTATGGTTTTCATTCACTGCTAAGACAATTAACAAGATTGGGTTTAATAAACTAAATTAACTAAGAAGTAAATTAACAAACTAAGAATTAACTAACTAACAAGAATTGGAATCGAATTTCTTCTGCAAGAGAAAACATGGGATCCTAACTTCATTAAATATTTTGCTTAGATCTGACGCCTTTAATCACTATATGCAATGGTTATGATATCTGATTGGATAACACGAAACAAGTACACGCTACCTCTCAGTATATGTATATCAAACTAAACATACATCCACAAAAGAGATAGAATATGAATAGACACCAATTATGCTTAGACCCTATATGTCTATAGAATTTGAAAACATAACGGTTGAAGAACAAGTTATCCACATTGATCACATAGGGCAATATAAGTATTCTCATCTCATACTACGAATCATGTTGATAAACAATCATGAACCTATGCTAGCATGGCAAGTTCTAAATCTCAAGATCCACTTTCACTTCACAAGAGATTAACAAATTAGATGTTAGCTATGCATCTAACAATTAAGCATAACCATACGAGGATATCAGATATACATCACACACAGATCTTTAAAGCATCAAGATACTAAACTCCATATATAAATCCGTTAGAATCCCATGACAACGATTAGTTCATAATCGAACCTCTCGTCATCATGGAATCTGATGAAACCATGATAAAAACAAAGTATGAAAAGATACAAATAAACCTAAATAAATTGATATGTAATGGTTATCCAAATTACAATGGTAGGATGTGTTTATATAGGCTCTAGATTTCTTTCCCAGCAAGAAATTATCTTCTATTACAATTAGAATTTGATTAAGGTACTAAAAACTGCCCGAAATACAATTAGAACTTAAAAAGGGCAAAATAGTAATTTCACTGCTTCCAACAGCCTGCTTGTCGTGCTTCCTGATCTCACCACACGCAGCCTGTACGTACAACACCTATTCCATGTTGTAGAAAATCTCCCAAGCTTCGCGTGGGCAGTAAGATCGCTGAAAACGGACCTATAGAACTCCAGATATGGACAAAACAGTGTAAGCTGCGCAACCTTCCCGGAAAATCCGAATTTTAATCAATTAATCCTCTAAAAACGACAGAAGCATCACCTTAATCGACATTCTTGCAAGCCTGCACATCTACACAAAACACATCAAAACTATAACAAACTTGAGTCCAAGACAATCAATTTAAGCCGATATGGAACGCTCCAAGTGGATATAAAATCCACTTATCAACTAGCAACTTGAGGCACCCCATGCTTTGACATAAAATCCAATTTCTTATTAAGTGCCTCTAGCTGATCTTCTAGAGCTGTGACTGTATTAACTTCCAGAATTCCTGCTATTTTGCCTTGTGATAATCTCTGAGTTGGATTCTGGTATTCATTCGCAGCCATCATCTTAATTAGCTCATAAGCTTCCTCATAGCTCTTAGCCCATAGAGCTCCACCTGATGTTGCATCTAGCATAGGTCTTGACTGGACACCCAAGACATTATAAAAGTAGTTAATCACCATCCAATCAGGCATCCCATGATGTGGACACTTCCTTAGCATCTCCTTATATCGCTCCCAAGCCTCGCACAAAGACTCTCCAGACTGCTGTGAAAACTGAGTTATAGCATTCCTGATTGCTGCGGTCTTTGCCATGGGGAAAAATTTAGTGAGAAATTTCTGAGCAAGATCCTCCCATGTCAAAATAGAACCTGCTGGTAGAGAGTGCAACCAGCCCTTAGCTTTATCCCTCAAAGAGAATGGGAAAAGTCTCAATTTGATAGCATCTTCCGACACCCCGTTGATCTTGAAAGTGTCGCAGATCTCAATGAAATTCTGGATGTGCATGTTAGGATCTTAAGTCGGAGCACCCCCAAACTGAACCGAATTCCGCACCATCTGAATTATGCTAGGCTTGATTTCGAAAGTATTAGCTGCAATAGCTGGCCTGACAATGCTAAATTGGACGTCATTGATCTTTGGTTGAGAATAATACATCAATGCTTTTGCTGTTGCTGCTGGTTCTCCCATTGCTACCTGCAACACAAAAAACTAAACAACTATATAAGAAACAATCCGAGTCAGTGAACTCTAATGACCTCTGATGACAAGCACATAACTAAAAATAAAACACCGATGATCCCCGGCAGTGGCGCCAAAAACTTGTTTGCACTAAATCACGCAAGCGTACGTGGTCACAAGTAATGAATAAGTCAAGTTCGTTCCCACAGAGATCTGGTTTTTAATTCAGTTTAGTACCTATGCAACAATGTATGATTATTATTCACTGCTAAGACAAATAACAATTTTGGGTTTAATAAACTAAATTAACTAAGAAGTAAACTAACAAACTAAGAATTAACTAACTAACGAGAGAATTGGAATCGAATTACTTCTGCAAGAGAAAACATGAAATCCTAACTTCATTAAATACTTTGCTTAGATCTGACGTCTTTAATCACTATATGCAATGGTTATGATATCTGATCAGACAACACGAAACAAGTACACGCTACCTCTCAGTATACGTATACCAAACTACCCATACATCCACAAAAGAGATAGAAGATGAATAAACACCAATTATGCTTAGACCCTATATCTCTATAAGATTTGAAAACATAACGGTTGAAGAATAAGTTATCCATAATGATCACATAGGGCAATATAAGTATTCTCATCTCATACTACGAATCATGTTGATAAATAATCATGAACCTATGCTAGCATGGCAAGTTCTAAATCTCAAGATCCAGTTTCACTTCACAAGAGATTAACAAATTAGATGTTAGCCACGCATCTAACAATTAAGCACAACCATACGAGGATATCAGATATACATCACACACAGATCTTTAAAGCATCAAGATACTAAAGCTCCATAAATAAATCCGTTAGAATCCCATGACAACGATTAGTTCATAATCGAACCGCTCGTCATCATGGGATCTGATGAAACCATGATAAAAACAAAGAATGAAAAGATACAAATAAACCTAAGTAATTGATATGTAATGGTCATACAAATTACAATGGTAGGATGTGTTTATATAGGCTTTAGAAGTCTTTTCCAACAAGAAATTCCCCAAAATAGAGTTAAAATAGAATTTCTGCAAAATACGTTTCCTAAACTGATTCTATTTTTAAGAAAAATTCGTAGCTGACATTTATTCAGTATTTCTGGGATGTTCCAGTTGTATTTGGACATCTGGACCACTTTAGAATGATAGAGAATCTCGTTAGCTTCGCGTGGACTGTAAGATCGTCCAAAACGGACTTGTAGAACTCAAGATATGGCCAAAATAGTAAAAATTGTAATTTTTCAGCACCGCGCGCGTGCAACCTGCGCCCATCAGTCTGTTTGTCGCGCTGCCTGCGCTCACCACGCGCATCCTGCACGTGGAAGACCTGTCCAAGGTTGTAGAAAATCTCCCTGGCTTCGCGTGGACAGTAAGATCGCTAAAAACGGACTTCTAGAACTCCAGATATGGCCAAACCAGTGTAGACTGCGCAACCTACCCGGAAATTCGAATTTTCCACAATTTGCTCATTCCTCATCCGTTTTCTCTTCCGATTCTTTTGCCACTTCCCGTTCTTCAATTCTTGATTTATGAATCCTCATGGTAGCCTAGGGAAATACACCATCCTTCATTCCAATGCTCAATTTCAACTCCAAGATCGATGAAAATCAACAACTGATAAGTGGATTTTATATCTACTTGGAACATTCTAATTCGGCTTGAATTGATTGCTTTGGCCTCAAGTTTGTGGTAGTTTTGATGTGTTTTGTGTAATTGTGCAGGGTTGAAGAAATATCGATTAAAGGTGTAGTTTCCGTCATTTTTGGAGCGTTTTGTGGAGTTGATTGATGATATGGAATGAAGAATGGTGGCTAATATCAACTCCTAAGAAGTATACAAGTCATTAAGGATGAAAGACGGAAGCTCATGCAAAAGGAACGGGAAGAAAAGGCGAAAAAAGCAAAGAAAAATCAGTTTTCGCAGAACGGGAGCAAGCCAGGCGCCCCAGCCTTGTTTCCAGCGCTCCAGCCTTGTTTCCAGCAGATTGGCACGGCGCCTCAGGCGCCCAAACGGCGCTCTTGCGCTGGTGGCGTGCGGGAGAAAAATCAGCCAGAATTTCTGATTTTGTTTTGGCCATATCTTGAGTTCTAGAAGTCCGTTTGAGGCCCGTAAGCAGTCCACGCGAAGATAACGAGATTCTCTATCATTCTAAAGTGGTCAAGAGGCCCAATTACAGCTGGAACGTTCCAGAATTAATGAAGGAAAGACAGCTGCGAATTTCCCTTTAAATCAGAATCAGTTTCGGAAACGTACTTTTATTATAATTCTGATTTGGTATTTTCTTGTTGGGTAAGATGTCTAGAGCCTATATAAACACATCCAACCCTTGTAATTTATCATCATCATTAGGAGTAGAACCATTACATATCAATTACTTAGGTTTATTTGTATATTTTCATACTTTGTTTTTATCATGGTTTCATCAGATCCCATGATGACGAGCGGTTCGATTATGAACTAATCGTTGTCATGGGATTCTAACGGATTTATTTATGGAGTTTAGTATCTTGATGCTTTAAAGATCTGTGTGTGATGTATATCTTGATATCCTCGTATGGTTGTGATTCATGTGTTTAGATGCGTCATGAACATCTAATTTGTTAATCTCTTGCTAAACGAGAGTGGATCTTGAGATTTAAAACTTGCCATGCTAGCATAGGATAGGTTGATGTTTTAACATCATGATTTGTGGCATGATTAGAGATAATATGCTACCTTATGTGATCAATGTGGATAACTTGTTCTTCAACCGTTATGTTTTCAAATTCTATAGAGATATAGGGTCTAAGCATAATTGGTGTCTATTCATCTTCTTTCTCTTTTGTGGATGTATGTTTAGTTTGGTATTCGTATACTGAGAAGTAGCGTTTACTTGTTTCGTGTTGTCCGATCAGATATCATAACCATTGCATATAGTGATTAAAGGCGTCAGATCTAAGCGAAGTATTTAATGAAGTTAGGATTCCATGGTTTTTCTTGCAGAAGTAATTAGATTTCAATTCTTTCTAGTTAGTTAATTTGTAGTTTTGTTAATTTGTTTTTTAGTTAATTTAGATAGTTAAAAACCATATTTGTTATTTGTCTTAGCAGTGCAGAATAACCATACACCGTTGCATAGGTGCGTTTACTGAATTAAAACCATAACCAGATCTCTGTGGGAACGAACTTGACTTATATTTGTATTACTTGTGACCACGCACGCTTGCGTGATTTAGTGCAAACAAGTTTTTGGCGCCGCTGCCGGGGATCATTGGTGTTTTATTTTTGGTTTATGTGCTTGTCAATAGTGGTCGTTAGAGTTCACTGACTCAGATTTTTTTTTCTTGACTATCTTGTTTAGTTCGGTGTGTTTCAGGTACTTGTGTATTTGAAGATGGCATGCGAGGAGTTGCTATGGTGGGCATATTCGAGTACATCCATGCCTTATCAATGTGAGCGGTGTTTGGGCGTTTGTTAGGTCGAATACACAATAAGTAATCAAATACTGTATGAATAACTTAACAAGAACACACTGTTTAACAATTAAAAACTGTTTGGAATTAATAATTCCTCTCTCAGTGATGTAAATATCACAGAGAGCTGCTTAGGTTACAATGGATGAATATCAATGTTCGACAACCCTTCTAGGGTTAACCTAACTGTATTTATAGAACATACAGCTTCGTACAATCAGTAACTGATACTCCTAAAATCAAGCTATACAATTGATATCAATCACGATTGCTTCAGTCTTCCAAGTCAACTCAATCTCTTTGACAGCTTTCCAATCTTAAAAGATATTGCTTCCATATTTATCAATCTTCAAACACTGTTGACTCTTCAGACAATACCGCTACAGAGTTTAACAAACTCTGTTTGCGCTTCCAGTCAGTGTTTAATCAAACTCTGACTACTTCCAGCTAAACTCTGTTTTCTGACTTTAGCTTCCAAACACTGTTTTCATCAATCATTTCTAACAATCTCCCCCAACTTGTCCATTAGCAAGAATGTACAAGTTTTACAATAAATGATGATGTCAAAACAAATACAAAGTTTTACAGTGTTTAACATACAAACAGAGTTTAAGCTTTTACTTAACAAATTCTACAGAAAATAAGAAAATTCTTACAGACTTTAATTTCTAATCTCTTGAAGATCAGGCACTGTTCTGAGATAGTCTATAAGCAACCTTCTTTCAGCATTTTCAAGCTCTATCTGCATAGCTTCTTTGATTTCTCTCAACTGAGGATCATTCTCATCAGTTTGATAGATAGCAGATCTAAGATCGTAGATTTTGTTTCTTCTCATCTCATTTCCCAGCCTGATGTATTTCACCTCTTCAGATTTTACATTGAAATCCAGAACAGTAATTCCAAGATCTGTTTTCAGCTTTGTAGTCCCCTTCTCCATTTCAATCAGATTGCCATTCCAATCTCTGTATTTAGGAACATACTTGCTGTTGAATTTCATTTGCCTTCTTGCAAGGTTTTGAATCATTCTTTGTTGAAGCACATTTGCAACTGACTGTGCTCTTTGATTTCTCACTCTGAAAATATATAGGACATATTCAAGTTCTTCAGCATACTTTAATTCAATATCTTTTTCAGAGACTTTAAATACTGTTCCATCAGCCATGAAATATAATAAGAAATCCTTTTCTAGACTCTTCTGATATACAAGCTGTACTGATTCCAGTTTGTCTAAACTCTCTTGAGTGACACCACCTCCTGGAACAGACAGTGAAGAAGGATCTCTAGGACCAACATATTGTCTTTTATCTCTGTGTGAACCTATCCCTTCTTTGTTGTATCCAACTTTACCAGATAAAGCTCTACCATCAGAAAAGTCCATTGGAATTGTAGCTTCTAGTCTTGGATCATGAGGAGCACCTCTTTTAAATGTTGATTTCAACTGAGAAGACAATAATGGTGTGGTCACAACTTGTGCAGCAACAGAGGTTGTAACTATACTTTTCAGTTTTTGCTTAGCTTCTGCATCTGTTGGTTTTCTGAATACTTGCATTCTTTGATCTGTACCAACAGGTTCTTTGATCTGAATACCTTTAAGAACAGGCTTTGCAGCTTTAGCAACTTTCACTTTCTTCTTTCCTTTTTCAGACTTTAAAGCTTTCAGATGTTTTTCTTGTAAACTCTTCTCTTCAGCTTTAGCATCTTCTATGGTCACTCCTTCTGCATTCTCTTCCATGAAAAGCTTAACAGCTAACTCCTCATCAGTCTTTGGGTTTGATGTTAATTCCAAACTCTTGGTCTTTGAAGTACCTTGAGTTTCAGTGTTTGTTCCAACAGACTGTGATTTAAAAGATTTGCCAGATCTCAGAGTTTGCTGCCTTTCAGAGTTTAAGACCTTGCTTTTATCACTTGCCCCTCCATCTCCAGCATCATCCTTTTGAGTCAGAGTTTGAGAAACTTTGCATTTAGACTTAGTCACTCTCTCCCCCTTTTTGACATCATCAGGAATTAGTATTGATGTAATGAGCTCTAAAGAGTTTGCAATTGAATCCACCTTAGCAGATAAAGCAGTCTGATTTTCTTCAACCTTTCCTAGCCTGGCAAAGAGAGTGTCCTGAACTTTGGACAGCTGAACAGCTTTTATTTTAGACTCTCTTTCCATCTTCAACTCTCTTGACTGAATCTCAGTCTTCAAGGAAGCAATTTCTTGTTTAGTGTCAGCAAAATTTCCTTCCAGAGTCTTGACTTGTACCACAGTTGCCTTTAAACAGGATAAGATTTCTGGATTTGAAATTTGCTTTGCAGTTTGCTTAACAAACTCAGATGCTCTCCCTTTTGGAAAAATGCAATCTTGTTTATACCAATTTTCAGCAGATTTAGCAAGATGCTCTGCTTCAACAGCATGTGATGGACAAGGCTGAGCAAAAGGTGTATGTTTACTATCTGTCTGTGCAGGTGCACTCACAAAAGAGTCAGAGTTTGCATCACTGTCAGATTTATCTTCATCACTTGCACCTTGAGCTTGACCATCTTTGAAAGAACCACTGTGCTGAGCAGTGTCAGTCACAGTTTCTGCAATAACTTCTGCAACCTTTTCAATAATCACCTCATGTTGCACAGGCTCTGCAACAGAGTTTGCCTTAGTAGCTTCATCACCTTTGTCTTGAATTTTAGAAGATACTAGCTCTGTGTGTGATGCCACAGCTTCAGGAACATGTACTGCAGGCTCATCAGCTACACCATGAGCTTCAACATGAACAACAGGTGAGACAGGATCAAGAATTGATTCAGGAACATCATGTACTGGTGACAAACCATCTCTTTGATCCTCTTCTACAGGCATTTTATCCTCTGTAGGTATTTCAATAGTAACATTATCCTCTGCAGGCATTTCAACCTCTGCAGGTATTTGTACTTTGTCATCCACAATATTCTCTGCAGGCATGTCATCTTTTGCAGATACTTCAACATTCACTGTAGCCTCAACAGTAGGTGTTTGCTGTGAAACCACCTCTGGAGCTTCAATAATATTCTCTGCATCTGAATCAGAAAGAATTAATCTCCTTTTCTTGATTGGCACAACAATCTCCTCTTCATCTTCACTTGAGCTTTCTTTTGGTGGTGAAAGTGAAGGTCTGTTTGCATGTTGCTTCATTCTTCTAGTATAAACAGCTCCAGGTAATGTCTGTTTAGCCTTTGAATGTTTAGTGTTTTGGGCAGTGTGTTTCTTTCTCTTTGGCTTGGTTTTGGCTGGTTCAGTAGGTGCTGGCTCAGAGTGTAAGGTATCAGTGTTTAAAGTTTCAGTGTTTAATGGTTCAGTGTTTATTGGTTCAGTGTTTATTGGTTCAGTGTTTATTGGTTCAGTGTTTAAGGGTTGAGAGTTTATTGGTGGAGAGTTTAAGGTTTCTGGTTGTGGTTCTTGAGATGTAGTAGGTACAGTAGTTGTGGGTGTTGGAGGTGTTGGTTCAGAGTTTATGGTTTCTGATGGTTCAGGCATTTGTTGTGGTGATTGAGGGTCTTGTGGTTGGTTCACATAGTTTTGTAAGGCTAAAGGCATAAACAACTCAGGTATTTGCTGTTTAGTGACATCTTTGTTTGTCAAATCAGAAAACATTCTCTTAGCAACTTGAAAAGGCTGAATTACATCAGCTTCATCAATTGGAATGTTAGGCACACATGCAGTAAATAGCAATTGACAAAAACGAGCAAAATAAACAGTAGTAGATTCAGACAATCGCTCTCCCAAGTTCATTAGTACTAGTCTACCAAAATCGAAGTTACCTCCATATAGTAGAGCATGACCAATTTGGAGAGTATCCAGAGGCAGTGCATCCCAGTTTGTTGTCTTCTTTCCAAAAGCCCTTGTTATACAATCGAAAAAGAAACTCCATTCTTTTCTCAAACTTGGCCGTCTCAAAGACCCTATCTTGTTCAAGTTTCCTGCACATCCAATTTGCTCCAACATAGTCCTCAATCTATCATGACCAACAACACTGTAAGAAGTGTGTGTCTCAAAGTCCAAAGCATCCCTGACAGTGGTTGGAGTAATGATATACTCTGATTCTTCATGAGTGAAAATGATTGTTGGAGTGCCAGCCTCTCCTCCATCATCATATTCAGAGTTTGTCCAGAAAGTAGCAATCTGTGAAGCAGATAATGTTGGTGGTGCAGTTAGAGCCGTCCCTATCTCAGAATCGTTCAAGAAGTTTTGGAACAAGTGAAACGCCTGTGGAGCATTTTCATTCTCCAATGGTGCTGCATAGTTACTAGGGAGAAAAACTAACCCTGCTGCATCAAACGCTTTAGTTGCCATTAGTAACAAGATACGAAGATATTCAGAGAAAAGATGTATATGCACTGTAAGTGTTTATCAAAAAGCGAAAGAGAGAATAAGAGAAGTGTGAAAATGAATAAGTATGTAAGTAACTGTGAGTGGGTGAATGTGAATCGATATGGAGTGAGAGACTAAAGACGATTAGAGTAAAATTAAAACTCAATCGTTTATTTAGTAAAAATGCGCAACTGTTGTAGAGTAGTGTGTGAGTGGGACACAATCATGGGACACGTGTCAAACAGCCAATGGATCACTTAATAATTACCGCTGTTATTCCTATAATCACGACACTTAGACACATTAACACTAATTAACAGTTGTCAACTACCCCAATTACTCCAAAATAGTCAAATCATCTCAATAAGACTTTACCTCAGAGTACTTAACACAACTCAACAGTGTTTATCAATTTTCCAACTTTATCACTAAAATCCTTTCAAAAATTGCACAGTTGTGAATATGAGTGTGTTTAAAGCAGAGTTTACTGAAATCAATTTTTAAAGCATCTAATATTTCATAAAATCCATAACAAACAGTTAATAAACACTGAATGCACAAACTCTCATATTAAACACTGATTGTTTGATGAATGCTAAACTCTGTAGTTACTGTAATACAGAAATCTGAAAACTTCTATTCCCTTTGATGTCCATGATTATCCAAGTAAGCACACAGTCTTTAAAGACAAAAATATCAAGAGATAGAAATCAGAGCATCATTCAGTGAATAACAGTCATGAACTGTATAACCTCACAAACTCTCAAAGCACACAAGTGTTTAGGTGATGTGTTTACACTCACATTCAATCAGAAATAGCAGAGTCTACCATATGCTTGAATGTCCACCAATTCTACACTACTTTGAGTACATGTATTCACAAATCAAAAGGACTTTATTCAGGGTTTAAATGGAGTAAGATCAAACAGATGAAAAGAGATGTTTTATTCATGAGTGACTTCAAGTGTTTAGTCACAGTATATATATTTGTATGGGATCAGTATATATGCTTTTTATATTTTTTTTATTTTTTATTTTTTATTTTTTATTTTTTTTTTTATTTAGCATATATACTGAGTAAACTTTTTCTTTTCTTGAGAAACACTCATCTGTTTGAGAAAAAAAATATTTAACTGCTCTTAATACTTCAGAGTATAAGAAAAATGAGCAGTTAATAAGGCTCAAAGGGGTTTACTAAGGATGGAATTTATGAACAGTGTTTATACAGTGTTTGTACAATGTTCAAAAGAATTTCGAACAGTGTTTGAAAGAATGGTAAATCCTATTGCCTTTATCATTTTCATGCACACACATATCCTGTAGTCTCAAAATGGTTTAATACAAGTTCTAGAGAACATACTACCTGATGAATATCACACAACAATAAATACTGATTGATAGAAAGTGTATCAATCACTGATTTGGCTCAAACTCTCACAGGGTGTAAACATGAGTCTGAACTCACCAAACTAATCACTGACACATCTCAAGTTTTATGATTTTCACAAGTACAAACAAGGAATCATCATGAATCATTCCTTTGGAAACATAATGTCACTTATCAGAGTTTAGAGTTCATCAATAACCAAAATTATTTATGAGTGGCTATGCACACAATATTCATAGACTCAGAGTTTAGGATTAAATAAACTAAGAGATTCTATAAATATGAAACAGTATCATGCTGTGTTAATTTTCTGCACAAAGTCTGATTAGATAGCAGTGACTCAGAAAGAATCATGATTTAATTACTGTGAATCATGCTTCATACATATTTCTTCATTGGTATTTTCATTCAGACAATAATCAATTCTGAATTCACTGAGTGTATCTAACATGTTAACAGTATTTAACAGACAGACATGCTGACAGAGTTTAAAAAAGATTTAAACATTAGCATGCAGAACAGAGTTTAATACTAAGGTTCACATAGCACTTAACAATTTGCAGAAACATGAGCAACATATTTTAGAAATAAGTTTTTGAGTCTAACCAACATCTCTAGTCAAAACTAGAGACCATTCCTAGTTCATTGACCAGTCTTGTAAATGTAGCTTCACTCAATGGCTTGGTGAAGATATCTGCAAGTTGTTGTTCTGTAGACACAAAGTGAAGCTCAATGTTGCCTTCCTCTACATGCTCTCTGATGAAGTGATACCTTATGCTGATGTGCTTTGTCATTGAATGTTGCACTGGATTACCTGTCATTGCAATAGCACTTTGATTATCACAGTAAATAGGTATCTTGGAATACCTTAATCCATAATCCAGCAGTTGATTCTTCATCCATAAAATCTGTGCACAACAGCTACCAGCAGCAATATACTCTGCTTCAGCTGTAGATGTAGATATTGACTTCTGTTTCTTGCTGTACCAGGAAACAAGTCTGTCACCCAGAAATTGACAACTTCCACTGGTGCTTTTTCTGTCTATCTTACATCCAGCAAAGTCTGCATCAGAGTAACCAAGAAGTTTAAACTCTGATTCTCTTGGATACCACAGCCCCAAAGTCATAGTGCCCTTGAGGTACTTGAATATCCTCTTTACTGCTGTTAAATGTGGTTCTCTTGGATCTGCCTGGAACCTTGCACACAAGCAAGTTGCATACATGATATCAGGTCTGCTAGCTGTCAAATAGAGCAAAGAACCAATCATTCCTCTGTAACTTGTCATATCTACTGATGACCCTGCATCTCTGTCCAATTTTGTTGCAGTTGCCATGGGAGTTGTTGCAGATGAACAGTCAAGCATACCAAATTTCTTGAGAAGGTTTCTGGTATATTTTGCTTGATTTATAAAAATTCCATCATCTGTTTGCTTCACCTGTAAGCCTAGAAAATAACTAAGCTCTCCCATCATACTCATTTGATATCTTGACTGCATGAGTTTGGCAAACTTCTTACAGAGTTTATCATTAGTAGACCCAAAAATGATGTCATCCACATATATCTGAACTAAAAGCAAGTCACTACCATTTTGGAAATAAAACAGAGTTTTGTCAATAGTACCTCTGTGAAATCCACTTTCTAGTAGAAATTTGGCAAGTGTTTCATACCATGCCCTTGGTGCCTGCTTAAGTCCATAGAGAGCCTTGTCTAACCTGTAGACATAATCTGGATATTTTGGATCTACAAACCCTGGTGGTTGTTCTACAAACACTTCTTCTTCAAGTTTTCCATTCAAGAATGCACTTTTCACATCCATCTGAAACACTTTGAATTTCATGTGGGAGGCATATGCTAGAAAAATTCTGATTGCCTCCAATCTAGCCACTGGTGCAAATGTTTCATCATAGTCAATTCCTTCCTGTTGTGAGTAGCCTTTTGCAACCAGTCTTGCCTTGTTCCTTGTGATAACACCCTCACTGTCAGTTTTATTCCTGAAAACCCATTTAGTACCAACAATGGATCTATTCTTGGGCCTTGGTACAAGTGTCCACACTTCATTTCTTTCAAATTCATTTAGCTCTTCTTGCATTGCTGTTATCCAGTCAGCATCTTTAAGAGCTTCTTCCACTTTCTTTGGCTCAGATTGTGACAAGAATGCATGAAATAAACATTCATTTGTTGTTGCACTTCTTGTCCTTACTTTTGCATCTGGATCACCAATAATCAAATCAGGTGTGTGAGATTTAGTCCATTTTCTTGCAGAAGGCAGATTGCTTCTGTCATCATGTGATCCTCCCCCTTGATCCATGCTCTCCTGATTTTCTTGGTGTCTTTCCTCATTTTCAGATGCTCCCCCTGAATGTGACTGCTCAGAATTTGAATGATCAGAGTTTGAATCAACAGTGTTTGATTCAGAGTTATCATTTGAGTCACTATCAGTGTTTGAATTTTCACTTTGATGTGATTCTTCATGCTCCCCCTCAACTGGTTCTTCCCTTGTTTCTGATTGAAGAGATTCTTCAGTATTTACCAGTAGAGGTTCAGAGTTTAGATCAACAGAGTTTGACACATCAGTCTGATCAGAGTTTACTTTTTCAGAGAATAAATCTTCATTTTCAAAGTGCAATTGATCATGTTCATTGACATCTTCAAGTCCAGTTATTTTCTTGTCATCAAATGACACATGAATTGATTCCATGATCACTTTAGTTCTCAGATTATAAACTCTGAATGCCTTTGTTGACAGTGGATAGCCAACAAAAATACCTTCATCTGCCTTTAGGTCAAACTTGGTCAACTGTTCAGGATGAGTCTTCAACACAAAGCACTTGCATCCAAAAATATGAAAATATTTTAGATTTGGCTTTTTCTTCTTCACCATTTCATATGGTGTTTTACCATGCTTGTTGATCAGAGTTGCATTTTGAGTAAAACAAGCAGTTTGGACTGCTTCTGCCCAGAAATATGTTGGCATCTTTGCTTCATCTAGCATGGTTCTGGCAGCTTCTATCAAGGTTCTGTTCTTTCTCTCCACTACACCATTTTGTTGTGGAGTGCCAGGTGCAGAAAACTCTTGTTTTATCCCTTTACTCTTGCAAAATTCTTCCATTGATGAATTCCTGAACTCAGTTCCATTGTCACTTCTGATTATCTTCACTTGATGCTCTGACCCTTTTTCCAGTTGAATTACATGTTCTGTCAGTGTTAATGCAGTTTCATCCTTCTTTGCAAGAAAATATACCCATGTAAATCTGGTATATTCATCAACAATGACTAATGCATATTTCTTCTTTCCAAGAGACATCACATTCACTGGACCAAAAAGATCAACATGTAGTAGATGATAAGGATCAGCAATTGAAGACTCAGTTTTGCTTTTGAAGGAGACTTTTCTCTGTTTTGCCTTTTGACAAGAATCACACAATCCTTCTACATTCAACAAGGACTTTGGTAGACCTCTTACAAGATCATTCTTGATTAGCTCATTGATGTTGTTCAGATTCAAATGAGAGAGTTTCTTGTGCCATTTCCAACTCTCTTCACTGGACATCCTTGTAGACAGACACACTGCTTTGCCATCAGTGTTTGTTGACAATTTGATTTCATAGATGTTATTGTGTCTGTTTCCAACTAGAGCAACTTTCCCTGTAGATTTACTGATCACTTGACAATATTCAGGCTGAAAATCTACATGATATCCTCTGTCACAGATTTGACTCACAGATAGCAAATCATGCTTGAGTCCTGGAACAAGAGCTACATTTGTGATGATGACATTTCCAAGATTAATATTGCCATATCCCAGTGTATGTCCTATGTTGCCATCTCCATAGGAAACTTCTGGGCCAGCCTTCTCCTCAAACTCTGATAGCAGGGCTTTATTTCCTGTCATGTGTCCTGAACATCCACTGTCCACAACTAGGGTACTAACCCTGGTGCCCTGCAATCACAAACAATCACTGATTATTAGTTTTAAGGATCCAGACTTGCTTGGATCCTTTGGCTTTCTTAAATCTGTTAGCTTTTGCAGCGGAATTTTCATTAACAGAGTTTAAGCTAACTTTTTCAGAGTTTACATTTGCAGAGTTTACTTTAACCCATTTCAAATTTGGCTTGGGTTCATAGTAATTATAGTAAATAGCATGATAATCTCTGCAAGTGTAAATAGAATGCCAAGTACTTCCACAGTGTTTGCATAAAGTATGTGGTCTAGTTCTCACATAATCACTCTTTACTGCAGTTTTAGAGGGCAAAGAATTAATGTTCTTATTCTTATTGCAGAAACTAGCAAGATGATTAGTGCTACCACAATTAAAGCATGTTTTTCTAGGAGCTAATGAAGCAAGCATTGGCTTAATTCCTGAAGTTATGCCTACTTTTCCATTTTTGTTTTTCTTAGGCAATCTCTGTTTGTTGACAGATTTTATCTCCTTAAGCTTATGCTTGAGTTGTTTATCTGTCATTAAACCAATGTTAGCCTCTTTAACAAAAGTTTTAGCATATGACTCCTTAACAGCCTTTTTCTGTGCTTCAGTCTTAGGTCCACCTGTTCCCATGACATTACCCTCAGATGAACAATGTGGTCTAACCTTTACCTGATTTTCAAATCTAAGTTCATCTCCTACAGAGTAACCTAGACCTACTGTATCTGACTGAAACACTTCTTGAGTGTCTTTGCCAGAGTGTGTCCAAGTTTTAATGATGCGTTTACTATCCTCCAATTCAGATTCTAGTTGCTTATACTTACCTAGCAACTCCTGTTCAATAAACACTGCATCATCTCTCTCTTTTTGAATTTTATTCATGTTCTCTAACTGTTCCTCAACAAGTTTATTTCTTTCTTTGAGTTGAGAACACTCAGACTTTATCCTCTCATTTTCTAAGGTCTGATCTCTATAACTGATATGCAATGCTTTAAGATAAATTCTTAATTCAGTTATATTATCAGTGTTATAAGCATAAGTGGTTGGAGGTACCTTGAGATCATCATTTTCAGTCTGAGTAGTAGCCATGAGAGCATAGTTGACTTCCTCATCTGAATCTGAAGTGTCTGCCCAATCTCTGCCTTTGGTGTAGAGTGCCTTTTCAGTTTTACCCTTCTTGCACTCTGGAGCATAGTGTCCCATCTCCTTACACTTGTAGCATTGAATCTCAGACTTATCTTTCTTTCCAGATTTGAAGTCCTTTCCCTCAGCTTTCTTGAAATTCTTCTTGTCAGACTTTGAGTAGTCCCTTGAGAATCTCTTTCCCTTCTTGAAGTTCTTGTAACCCATCTTCTTGAAGGTCTTTACCATCAATGCTGCCATTTGCATCATCTCTTCATCATCTTCAGAATCATATGAACCATCTGTGTTTGAGTCATCATCAGTGTTTGATGACTCATTCTCTGAATGGATGACTAAGGCTTTCCCTTTTGCCTTTCTCCTTGATGCCTCCTTCTTTGATGGTTTCTTCTCAACCTTGAGTGCAACAGATTTTGACTTTTTACTTGTTCTTTTGTTTCTCTGCTCCAATTCCAATTCATGGGTTTTGAGCAGCCCATAAATTTCATCAATCTCTGTTTCACCAAGTTCATAATTATCTCTAATAGTGGTTATTTTCACATCCCACTTTTCAGGTAGAGAAAGAAGAAACTTGAGATTTGAGTCTTCTAAATCATATTCTTTGTTAACCAATGACAAATCATTGAGCAGTTTACAGAATTTGTCAAATGTTTCTGTCATGGTTTCATCAGACTTTGCCTCAAAGTGCTCATACTCCTGAGTGAGTATGTTTCTTCTGTTTTTCTTGATTGCAGGAGTTCCTTGACACCTAACCTCAAGTGCATCCCATATTTCCTTTGCAGTTGTGCAATTAATCACTTTATTAGACATAACATTGTCTAATGCACTGTGAAGTAAATGTCTTACTTTTGCATCCTTTGCAATAGATGAAAGATCCTCAGCAGTTAGATCTTTCTTTTCCTTTGGAATGACCTTTGCCTCCTCACCAGCAGCAGCAGCAGATAATTTTGTTGGTTTGTGAGGACCTTCATATATTCTATCAAGGTATTCTGGATCTGTAGCCTCCAGAAACATGGTCATTTTCACCTTCCAAATTGCATACTCTGATGGCCTAAGTATAGGAACCCTGATTGTCTCATACCTACTAACAGTAGTAGGAGCTTTCTCATTTGGTGGAGGTATCTCTGCCATTGATTACTTTTGTGTTTGGATCTTTAACTGTAATAAAGTAACAGATTAGTCTCTGATACCACTTGTTAGGTCGAATACACAATAAGTAATCAAATACTGTATGAATAACTTAACAAGAACACACTGTTTAACAATTAAAAACTGTTTGGAATTAATAATTCCTCTCTCAGTGATGTAAATATCACAGAGAGCTGCTTAGGTTACAATGGATGAATATCAATGTTCGACAACCCTTCTAGGGTTAACCTAACTGTATTTATAGAACATACAGCTTCGTACAATCAGTAACTGATACTCCTAAAATCAAGCTATACAATTGATATCAATCACGATTGCTTCAGTCTTCCAAGTCAACTCAATCTCTTTGACAGCTTTCCAATCTTAAAAGATATTGCTTCCATATTTATCAATCTTCAAACACTGTTGACTCTTCAGACAATACCGCTACAGAGTTTAACAAACTCTGTTTGCGCTTCCAGTCAGTGTTTAATCAAACTCTGACTACTTCCAGCTAAACTCTGTTTTCTGACTTTAGCTTCCAAACACTGTTTTCATCAATCATTTCTAACAGCGTTCATGATCCATCACAATATTGTTACTAGGAAGGAGTTGATCCATATGTCAGTTATGAGGAACAACCATATTTTTCATACCATCCTCAACAGTACCAGCAAGATGTTCCAGATATGTCATATTTCTATGGTAGTGAAGATTTTCAACATCAGCAACCTACTCCTACTTTTCAGTCAGATGAGGTTCCTACTAGGGAGGAGATTAGGATGCTTGTGAAGAGTAATGAGGAGTCTCTCAAATCTTTGGAGATTCTAGTTGCTCAAGCTGTGAGAGCCTTGGAACAAGAGAATCAGCAATTCATACTAGAGGCAATTCCAGAAAATAACGATGACTTGGAGCAAGGTACTGCATGCATAATTGAGGAAGACAAATTCCAAGAGGAGAGTGTTCACAAGCCATGTGAGGAATTTGATCAAGCTAGTGAGGTGGATGATTTGGAAAGGGCACAATTTGAGACAGACATTGATGAGCTGCACAAATTTCAAGAATTGTTATGTGCGTACCAAGAGGACACTGATGAGCTACGCAAATTTCAAGAATTGGTATGTGCGTACCAAGAGGATGAAGAACATGGGAAAGATGCAGGTCTTCTACTTGTCTCAGACGTGTTTCCAATTTTTCCATACAAGCCATACCCATAAGAAAACGAAAAGTAACTCCATCAATCACAGGAGAGTAAGTTTCCTGGTAATCAAATCCAAGCCTTTGAGAGAATCCCTTGGCTACCAGCCGGGCCTTATATCTCACAATTTCATTTCTCTCATTTCATTTTCGTACAAACACCCATCTATTTCCAATGGGAACCACACTGGGCGGTGTTCGGACTGCAGGTCCAAATACATTTCTCTTGTGCAAGGATTGCAATTCTTCTTGAATTGCAATTTTCCATTTTGGCCAAACATCTCTTTGTCGACATTCTTCCACACTTTGTGGTTCAGGATCGGAGTTCATAATAATATCACATGCCACGAAAAAAGCGTATACATCATCAACCTCACTACTCCCACGATCCAATAATTTTCCGTTATATACATAACTCATCGAGATCTCATAATATTCAGGTACCTTTGTGAAAGGCAGAGTGTGTAAACTTGTAACACTATAACTAATGTAACTCAATTAAAGGAAAAGATACTTAACCAGAAGACAATCAAGAACAAGAAGTCACAAGGAATCAACACTAAATGAAGACAAGGTAATTGATACAATTGAACATGTTAACTATGATCAAGCCAAGAAGAAATCATTGAGAGAAGTTCAAGTCAAAGTTGTTCATGCCTCAGTGATTTGAGAAATCGAGAATCAAGATCATAACTATCAGTATCAATAAGACCAATTGATTTCAAGTGAACAAGAAGGAAAGCGAACATTGGAAAGCCATGTTACTAAGTGAATATGGTAATTTATTCAAGAAGCAGAAACACTATCAAGACTAGTCACTTATGAACCAGACCAGTGCATCAAGTGTCAGGACATTGATAGCAAGTTTATGCTAAAGAATAAAGAAGACATGAAGATATCACAAGCTCAAGATGTGCATTGAAGTTTCAAGTTGAAGATCAGAATATTTTCTAAGTACTAAATATTCTAGATGACCAAGTAGAATATTTCTAAGTAGAAGTTCTACTTAGAAATTCGAGATGGCTAAGTAGAAATTCTCAAGTAGAAGTTCTACTTAGAGTGTAGCTTCAACATGACACATGGCATCTTCTGATTGGCAGATTTCCAAGCTTTCAAGATAAGGCAAGATTTATGTGGACATCATTGGGCCACGTATATCTTAGTCTTTGAAGACTACAGGACATAGATTACATGTAGTATAAATAGAAGTACTTGTGTGATGTTTTATGTTAGAGAGCAATAGTTGAAGAAAACACAAGAAAAGGAGAGAGAGTGCATTCACAGAGCTTAGTATCATTCACTTCTCTCTGAACTTCTGTTATACTTTGTAATGAATGTTGTAGCAACCATTTCAAGTTATATATAAGAAATATATTCCTTGAATCTGCGTGTTCATTTATTGCATCGTATTTATTGCTTCTCATATTCCAAAAGTTGTATTCACCCCCCCTCTACAACACATTTGGACCTAACAATTGGTATCAGAGCGGATGTTTAACATACAAAACATAGATCCTTGTGTTTGGTAGAAGAATCGTGAGTTTTCATTTTCTAGATCTACTTTTCATTTTCTCGAAAAGTGTGCTTTAATTCGTTGGTAGTGAAAACTCATCCGAAAAATTATTTAAATACTCCAGGTGTGATTATTTAGCTTGGGGGTATTTTAATTAATTTTTGTGAATTAATCTGGGTTCATTGATATTTGGTGTTCTTGAGTGTTCATCATCTGTTCTTATCAAAGAAGACAACCTAACAACTTTTTGATCTCCTTTTCAAACAGATAAATAGTAAAAGAATAAAAAGGTGTTTTTGGACTTTTGATTTGCATTATTCACGGCCGAAAGTGTAACAAGACATACTCAGTACCTAGCACGTGGGTTAGGTGGGTTAGGTGAGTAAAGCATCAAAGTCAAAAAGGTGTTAAAGAGATAATATTGTTTATTCAATATTAAAGTAATCTGCAGAAAATTTATTCTAAGGACAAAAGTTCTACATAGAATTTCTACTTGAGATTTTCTACATAGAATTTCGACTTGGACAATTTCTACTTGGTGAAGTTCGACTTGAGTAAAATTTCTACTTAGAGAAATTTGGACTTAGGCAGAAGTTCTACATATATATTCTACATAGCCTAGTCTTGGGTACTTAGAAACTTTTTAGTGACCAGAATTGAAATGGCTCCTAAAAATACATTCAAGATCCCAATGTTCAACCGAGATCACTATGAAGAATGGGTTTTCAGAATGAGACTCTACTTGGAGACAGTTAACCCTGAATATCTGGAAGTCCTTGACAAGGGTAAATTTGTTCCAATGGTGGCTATTCCTGCACGTACAGAAGGAGGCGAGGTTATACCAGCTCGGTCCGAGCCTAAAAAGGCAGCGGATTTTTCAGAGGCCGACAAGGAGCAAATAGCTTATGATACTTCCATACGACAAACCTTGATGGAATCCCTTGATCATGAAATGTTCAACATAGTCAAAGGTCTGACTACAGCAAAGAAGATTTGGGACAAGATAGAAGTTGTCATGGAAGGATCTGCAGAGGTTAGAAGCAACAAGACACTTATACTCAAGATGGAGTATGACACCTTCAGAATAAGAAAAGGAGAAAGCATAACAGACGTCTATCTAAGATTCAGTCAGTTGGTATTGGATTTGAATCTGAGAGGTGTTACTCTCCCCATGGTTGAGACCAATACGAGATATCTGAGGAACCAGCCAAAGAGCATTGAACATAGGGTCTACGCAATCAGAGAAACCAGAGATTTGCATACAACTTCTCTGGAAGAATATTATGGAATTCTAAAGACCTATGAGCTGGAGACACTTCAAGATCAAGCATGGGACAATGATTCAAAAGGAAAAGAAACTGCATCAGGATTAGTTGCTGATGAGGAAGAGTCTAAGAAGGCAATGGTTGTAGCAAAGCCTAAATCATCACTTGCACCACATCAAGTTGATAATGATGACGAGTGCACATCTAACAGTGATGATGACTACTTCACCCAAGAAGAGCTGGACAACATGGACGATAGTGTCGTGGCATACATGGCAAGGAAGTTCAGCAACATGAGATTCAGAAAGAGCAACCGACCACAGAGAAATTCTTCATCTTACTATCGGGCTGCTAGGGGTGGTGGTAGTTCGTCAGGCTACCAAGGTAAAGGCAAGAATACCAGCTACAAATCTCCTTTGGATTTCAAAATGAAGTTCAAATGCTATAACTGTGGAGAAGCTGGACACTTTGCTACGGACTGCAAAAAGCCTAAACAGACTTATCCAAAAGAGACATATGAAGCCCTCAAAAGCAAGTATGAATCGCTGGTGAAGGAAAGACATGGAAAAAGAGCTTTATTAGTAACAGAAGGAAGAGCTTGGGATGATTCAGATGAGGAAGATGTTATTCATGTAGCAAACTTTGCCCTCATGGCTGAGACATCAGAGGAACCAGAGGTACCAGTTCTAACCCTTAAAGTAGAAATGTCCATTGATGATTATAAGGAACAGAACGGGGCTCTTAGCGAAGAGATCTATATGTTGTGAAAAAGCCTAGACACTTCTCAAAAGGAACAGAAAACACTTGTCGCCAAAAGCAGAATGCTTGAGGCAAAAGTGGAAGAGTTAGAGGCTGCTTGCACTGTAGATACTTCCCTAAGAGATTTTATTAAATCTTTGGAACACAAGCTCGTCCTTAAGGAAGAAGTAGAGGCATGTCTTAGGGACAAACTAGCTGAGTTAGAAACTAAATGTGAAGCTTACAAACTAGCTGCTAGTAAAGTGTATGTAGATAATGACATATTTAAGAAGATAACTGGAGTAGGTGTAGGACTTGACTATTCTAACCTTTCTAAGAAAGAAGGGAAGAGACCTATCGACACTAGTTCCAGTGACCTTAAAAATGAAATTCCTAGCATTTTTAAATCTTCTGTCAAACCCATCTACAAACACCTTGTTCCTAGAATAGAAGAAGAAGAGACTGAATTGATAGCTAGATATGAGATTGAGATGGAAGATCGCCAGAAAGCACAACCTATAACTCCTATCAAACAAGTTAAAATCAATTTCCCTAGAGATGAATCTAGACCAGGAATAGGAGCTAAGGCCCTTAAACAACAAGGGAAGAAAGGCATAAAAGAGGTTAAGGCTGAACGGATAAAGAAAGCATGTTATCACTGCAAATCTACTGAACATCTTTCTTATGCATGTAAAGCTATCATAAATGTTCCTGCTGCACATGCCATGCCTGCCACACATACAATGAATAATCTGCATCCGAATCATGCACAGTGTGGTCAACCTAATTGTATGCCATGCACTTTTAACATCATGCAAACTTTTGTGAATTTAATGAATGCATCTAGCCAGTCATGCTCAAATACTGCTGCTAGTTCAAACATCAAGAAAAAGCATGTGAGAGCCAAGACTGTCAGTCCTCCTAAAGTTAGGAGTGACAAACCTGTCATATGCTAGGAATGTCTAACCAATCTGTCATTGCAGGGCGTTAAGCAGAATAGAAATAAAGTTATATGGGTGCTAGACAGTGGAGCATCGAGGCATATGACTGGAAACAAGTCCCTGCTTACAGAGTTGGTTATGAAAGCTGGCCCTTATGTTACCTTTGGAGATGACAGCATAGGTGTGACAAAGGGATATGGCAAACTGAAAACTGGCAATGTCATCATTGAAGATATTTCCTATGTTGAGGGATTAAAGCACAATTTGTTGAGTATCAGTCAATTCTGTGACAAAGGTTACGAAATTGTCTTCAACAAGAAAGGTGTATCAATCACTCACATCAAGGAAGGCTCACTGGCTTTGAGAGGAGTTCGAAAGGCAGATCTTTTTGTTGCAGACATGGATTCAGCAAATCAGAATGAAGTCACCTGTTTCTACAGCAAAGCTTCGGATGATGAAAGCTGGTTATGGCACAAA
This sequence comes from Kitagawia praeruptora, assembly GCA_037693485.1. Taxonomy (NCBI): domain Eukaryota; kingdom Viridiplantae; phylum Streptophyta; class Magnoliopsida; order Apiales; family Apiaceae; genus Kitagawia; species Kitagawia praeruptora. The sequence continues at coordinate 86,679,122 of CM075351.1, read as the reverse complement.
AAGTTATCTCACTTAAACTTCAAAACGATGAATGCTCTCGCGAGGCGAGAATTGGTGAGAGATCTACCTCAAATAGAGTTCGCTCCGAAAGGACTCTATGAAGCTTGTGAAATGGGAAAGTCGAAGCGAGCATCGCATAAAAGCAAAGAAATTTCTAGTATTACTGAGCCTCTGCAACTTCTTCATATGGATTTGTTCGGCCCAGTGAATGTCCTATCTTTGTCTAGGAAAAGATATGCATTGGTAATCGTGGATGATTTTTCAAAGTATACATGGGTATTGTTCGCAATGACGAAAGACGAAGTACCTTTCCTAATCATTGATCACATCACTCAAATTGAGAATGTTTCAACACTTACTGTGAAGACGATTAGATCAGATAATGGCACTGAATTCAAAAACGCAGTGCTGAATGACTTCTGTGTATCTAAGGGAATACGTCGTCAGTATTCAGCCCCGAGAACTCCACAGCAAAATGGAGTAGTTGAAAGGAAGAATAGAACATTGGTTGAAGCAGCAAGAACTTTGTTGTATGATTCGAAACTTCCTCTATACTTCTGGGCAGAAGCAGTGAGTACCGTGTGTTACACTCAAAATCGATCCTTGATCATAAAAGATAAAGAAAAGACACCATGTGAGCTAATGAACGGCAGAAGACCAACAATCAAATACTTTCATGTCTTTGGAGCAAAATGTTATGTACTTATAGATGATGAAAATCTTGGCAAGTTTGCAGCAAAAGCTCGTGAAGGAATCTTTGTTGGTTACTCCACAGATGTGGTGGCAGCTTATAGGGTGTTCTTAGTGAATGATCGAAAAGTGACTGAAAGCTACAACGTCAGATTCGACGATACCAAACTCCCATCAATTTCAAGAGATTCTAGTGAACCTGAGTCCCTAAAATTTCAGAATCTGGACTTAGAAGAACTTGAAGATGAACCTGAGTTGGTTGTCCCATTAAATGTTTCAAGTGTACGTGAAGAACCTGAGTCTAGTGAACAAGCTAATTCTACAAGATCAGGAGAGACTTCTTCAGTACGAACCGACAACAACTCAGGGGGAGTAAATAGCAGCTCAAGGACTACTGTTCAAGGCTCGAGTCGAGTTGACTCTAGTTCTGTAGGAGCTGGCACTAACTCAGGGGGAGTTAGTGAAAATAATCAAAGTAGTCAGCACCACAACTCAGAAAGTCAAGCTGAATCATCAAGACAATTTCCAAGAGAACGGGTATGGAATAGAGACCATCCGTTTGAATTAATTATTGGTGATCCAGATGCTGGTGTGTCTACTAGAAGAACTGCAAGAGCTGACCTGGCTAATATTTGCTTATATTCTGGGTTCTTATCCAAGCTTGAACCTAAAGAAATAGAAGAAGCTCTTGGTGATGCTGATTGGGTGATTGCAATGCAAGAGGAACTCAATCAGTTTGAAAGGCAAAAAGTTTGGAAACTGGTACCCCGACCAAATAACAAATCAGTAATTGGAGCTAGGTGGGTATTCAGAAATAAAATGGATGAAAACGGACTTGTAACTCGAAACAAGGCTCGTTTGGTTGCAAAAGGTTATTCTCAGCGAGAAGGAATTGATTATGATGAGACCTATGCACCGGTTGCAAGACTTGAGGCAGTCAGGATGTTCTTGGCATTTGCAGCACATAAGAACTTCAAGGTTTTTCAGATGGATGTGAAAAGTGCCTTCCTGAACTGAGAGTTAGAAGAAGAGGTGTATCTGGAACAGCCGCCTGGCTTCATTGATCCAGAACTTGTAGATTTTGTGTATCTTCTCTTCAAATCTGTCTATGGCCTCAGGCAATCCCCAAGATGTTGGTATGAAACCCTATCCTTATTCTTAATTGAAAGTGGTTTTACTAGGGGAGTAATTGACAAAACATTGTTCTATAAAAATGTGAAGAATGATTTAATACTTGTTCAAGTCTATGTGGACGATATTATCTTCGGGTCATCTAATGAGCGCTTATGCGAGAAATTTGCTAAGCTAATGCAAGAGAAATACGAGATGAGCATGATGGGAGAGCTGTCCTTCTTCCTTGGATTACAGATCAGTCAGAGAAAAGATGGTATCTTTATCTGTCAATCCAAGTACGTCAGAGATTTACTCAAGAAGTACAGTCTAGAAGATGCATCAGCAGCTAAGACTCCCATGGCAACAGCCACGAAGCTTGATGAAGACAAATCAGGTAAACCAGTTGACATCACAAGCTATCGAGGTATGATTGGCTCACTTCTCTATTTAACTGCAAGTAGACCCGATATAATGTTCGCGACTTGTTTATGTGCAAGATTCCAAGCGGATCCTAGAGAATCACATCTCATAGCCGTCAAAAGAATTTTTAGGTATCTCAAGGGCACACCAAATCTAGGGATTTGGTACCCAAGAGATACAGGTTTTAATCTAATTGGCTATACGGATTCAGACTATGCAGGTTGCAGGATTGATAGGAAAAGCACATCTGGTGCTTGTCAATTTCTTGGCAGAAGATTGGTGTCCTGGCAAAGTAAAAAGAAACATACAGTATCTACTTCTACTGCTGAAGCTGAGTACATTGCTGTTGGAAGCTGTGTAGCTCAAATACTGTGGATGAGGAACCAATTGAAGGATTATGGCATGGAGCACAAGAAAATTCCAATTATGTGTGACAACACAAGTGCCATTGCCATAACCAACAATCCTGTAGATCACTCAAGAACCAAGCACATTGACATCAGGTATCACTTCATAAGAGAACATGTCGAGGAGGGGACTGTGGAACTACATTTCGTGCCCACAATGCAACAAATTGCAGATATATTCACCAAACCTCTTGATGAAGTAACATTCAATAGATTGGTTGGTGAATTGGGAATGCTTAACACAAGTTAGTAAAGCCTTCTATCTGTAAAATCCATGTTTATGTTTGTATATGCAAGCTACTTAATCATTATGTGCTTAGACTTTAAAATGCCTAATTAATGATTGTTATAGGGTGCATATAGTGTCATTTTACATGAATTCATTGTGTTTTAAGTGTCTTTTATAGCACAAATCTTTGAATTTATGCTTATTAGATTGCATGATCATAGGGGGAGTTAAATTCATAATATTCTAAATTTTGCATGATTTTTAGATGAATTTACCTGTGTTTTTCATGTAATTAGAGGCCTTAAAATTATCAAGGAATGTTTTAATTATGTCATATATTAAAATCCTTGAATTGATATTTATATTAATTTGGCAATATTAAGTGTTGAGTTTTTTTCAAGAAGAATTGTCAAATTATTCTAAGTATCTTCAAAATTTCGAGTTAGTCTCTATCTCGAAACTCATCTCGAAATTCTACTTGGATTTCTATTTGAGCTTCCAGAGTGAAGTTTTGAAAATTCTAAGTCTGGGAAGAATTTCGAGTTAGTCTCTATCTCGAAATTCATCTCGAAATTAGACTTAAGATTCGAATTCGAGTTACCAGTGTGCCTATTTCTTTCTTCAAAATATTCCAATCTTACTGGGGATATTTTTTTTTTTTGGATCAAGTCAGAGAATAACTTCGAGTTAGTTAATAACTTCGAGTTAGTCTCTATCTCGAAACTCAACTCGAATGTCGAGATAGAGTTCTCAGTTGGTGGGATTTTTCGAGTTAACTTCTAACTCGAAACTTATCTCGAATTTCAGCTTGAAATTTTGAGATAGGTTTCCCTGGTAGTTTTGCTGCTTAAATAGTTAAAGTGTTTGTTCGAGTTAACCTATCTCGAAATTCATCTCGAAGTTCGACTTGATAAATTTCGAGATAGACTTCGACTTAAAAAAGTTCGAGATAGAGTTCGACTTAAGTGTTCCCTGTATGTACTTAATGTTTTTCACTCTTTTTAACAGGGGCATTTCTGTCATTTCACATTCATGCCTATATATACATCTCTAACTCGATGATTCCATTCACTTTTACCTAATTCATTTTTACAGCAGCCTCCACATACAAATAGGCGATTTCAAAGTTACAACAACTGATTCGTGATTTTTGTGATTAAACTCATACAGATCTCGAATTAATGCCCGATTTTAGACTGCCATTATCTGAGTGATTAATAATATCTGAGTTTGTGTGTTTGTGTATCTGTTCATCTTCCTCGATATATACACACGTATATACACACACCACTTCACAGACATATACTCACACGACTTCACTGGTATACACACAAGTATATACATCTTCATTGCAGATTCTGTTAATTGGTTGTTGTTATTCGCCTCTCAGTGATTATTGTCTATAACCCGTAGTTTAATTTCTCAAGAGTGACTTTTGGTCTTCTAGTTAAATTAAAAGGGCTATAACTGATAATTCTTTAATTAATTGTTTTTCGAAAATTAAAATTAAATTTCACATTTGTTAAGGAAAAACATTTTAATTAAAATGGTTCACCATTTTTCACTTGCTAAAAACAATTGGTGATCAACTCCCGCGCTTTAAGTTTTGGATACGATTTCTCAATTTGTACTCCAAAACTAGCCATGCTTTTACTGCTAAACCTACACTAGTACATGATGCTTTACAGCAATTATGGACTAGTGCGGTTACTTTTGGGAGCAAAACAACCCCCTATGGTTTCAGGTTTACCTTAGCGGGTCAGGAATATGAGGTGACTGAAGAAATTGTCAACATGGTTCTGGAATTCCCGATAAAAGATGATTATGATCCAGAACCTACAGCTGCAGAACGCCTCAGATTCTTTGAAGAAATAGGATGTTATACTCCGAATGGCCGGATCACTGGAAACATCCAAAAACAATTCTTTCATGTGGAATGGAATTACTTTTTCGAGGCTATCACAAAATGTTTTCGGGCACGCGAAAAAGATTTTCATCAAATTCCAATTCCCATGCAAACCTTTGGAATTGCCCTAGCAAGAGAACTGGATATAAATTATGGACACATAGTTCTCTCTGAGATAGTGGCTGTAATGGGATCTTCTGCAAGCAGAGACCTCAACACAACAGATGTTGTCTGCTGGTTTCCTCGGTTCCTACAAATGCTGATTAATGATTTAATACCGAAGGATGCTCTTGCTGTTAGACAGGGATTTGCCAGAAGCCCAACATCTACACCACTAGGGATGGGCACTAAGTCACTTTCAACAATTGCTAATCAGGATAAACATCACGGAAAACCGATGTCAATTCCTGATACCATACAAACGTGGCTTACATATGATGAAGGAGTTACCACTTTGGCGGAATCATCGCAAGTTTCATCATATGCTCAGAATCCGTCTGCTCATGCTGAGGCATTTGAAGGGATTCCTGATGAGCAAAGCGATGACGAATAAGGTAATGAATCAGGTAATCTCTCTCTGCATACTACTCATTCCTCTTCCTATGTATCTGATTCCGGAACCCAAGAGACTGCTAGCCCGCAGGATCTATCCCAGGGTGAGAGCTATATTTCTGAGTCTGTCATACATTCTTATTCTCGTTCACCCCTGTCACCGGAATCCAGAATGCCAGCACATGTAAATGTAGGATATGATGAGGAGAGTGACCCCGAAGAGTAGCCTCTTACTCGAAAGAAAGCCAAATTTTCTCATGCTGCTACTTCTAAACCTCAGTCAAACCCTAGTGTGTCACACGCAACCACTCCACCTCACGAGAGTGGTTCTCCCCTTGAACAATCTGCACATAGGGATTTTGGTGAGGATGATGTACCTTTTGGAGATACTGTTGCTTCAAAAGGACATGAAGCTTTAAGAGCTTCAACCGTACCTTCACCGGTACGTACTGATGCTGCAAAGAGGATCGGTTCTGATGTTGTACAAGAACCCTTTGCAGCCTCTCAGCCTGAGATTCCAACTCAGAAACTAACAGAAATTGATCCCATAACTGCCAATTATATTGCTGTTATGCTAATTTCACGCAAGCGCACGTAGTCACAAGTAATATATGATTAAATCAAGTTCGTTCCCACAGAGATCTAGAATGGTGTTCAATTCAGTAAATATGCCTATGCAACAATGTATGGTTTTAACTCACTGCTAAGAAAAATACAAATTTAAGATTGATTAACTAAATTAAACTAAAGTTCAAATTATAAAACTAAGAATTAAACAATTAACGAGAATTAAAATCGAATTACTAATATGAGAATAAAACATGGAACCCTAGTTTCATCATCTACTTCACTTAGAGCTGCAGCCTTTAATTAAAACATGCGATGGTTTTGATATCTGATCGAATAACACGAAAAGAGTAAAAGTTACCTCTCGGTATACTAGTACCAATCTACACATACATCCACAAAAGAGATAGAAGATGAATAGGCACCTATTATGTTTAGACCCTATATCTCTATAGAATTTGAAAACATAAAGGTTGAAGCACAAGTTATCCACTTAGATCACATAGGGTAGCATAATATCTCTATTCATGCCACAAATCATGATGATTAACATCAACCTATCCTATGCTAGCATGGCAAGTTCTAAATCTCAAGATCCACTCTCGCTTCACAAGAGATTAACAATTCAATTTAGATGTTAGCTACGCATCCAAAAGCATTAAGATTAACCATACGAGGATATCAAGAATTCACCACACATAAATCTTTAAGGCATGCAAACTACTAAGCTACATAGATAAATTCACTAGGGTCCCACGACAACGATTAGCCCATAATTGAACCGTTCATCATTGTGGGATTTGATGAAAACATGATAAATAACAAGATATGAATAAAAGACGTAATTATATTAATATACAAGAGTTGAGAAAACAAATCTAGAACAAAAGATGAAGTAGATCTAGATCCGTTGCTTGTCACGAGCGTTGAATCCTTCTCTCCTTTTCTCCCTTGCAGATCTAAGCTGGTTACAATAATAAAACTATGATAATTTGTATATATCTATTACAATGGTAGGATGTGTTTAAATAGGCTCTAAAAGTCTTGCCCAGCAAGAAAATACCAAAACAGAATTATAATAGAATTTCTGCAAGATGCGTTTCCTAAACTGATTCTGTTTTCTTAAGGAAATTCGTGGCTGACTTGTCTTCTATTTTCCAGAGCCGTTCCAGACGTAATTGGGCCTCTGGACCACCTTAGAATGATAGAGAATCTCGTTATCTTCGCGTGGACTGCTTACGGGCTGAAAACAGACTTATAGAACTCAAGATATGGCCCAAACAGTGTAGACTGCGCAACCCTTCTTAAAAATCCGAATTTTAATCAATTAATTCCCAAAAAATTATAGAAGCATCCACCTTAGTCAACCTTCTTGTAAATCTGCACAACTAAGCAAAACACATCAAAACTACCAGAAACTTGAGTCCAAGACAATCAATTTAAGCCGATTTAGAATGCTCCAAGTGGATATAAAAGCCACTTATCACACCCCCAAACTTAAACCGATGCTTGTCCTCAAGCATAAACAATTACAACTAACTAACTAACTAGTACCACTTCCGTAGGTGATCACGGTTGCATTTGGCATATGCAACAAGCCCTTTAAACCCCTAGGCAGCCCTAGTGGACGAGTAAGGTCTCGTGAGGGCCTATAGCGAATGTACCCACAAAATCCATTTAACCTAATGCAATGCAATGCATGAATGCAACTACTATGAAAATGCAAGATCCCCTTCAAACTCACCAAAACCAACTAATAAGCAAATATCTCAATGAATGTAACAAATCCAAGCAGAGCTCGACTAAATCCCCGTATACTAACAAATACATGAACAGAAACGTGCGTGTGTGCGATGCTCATCAGAAATACTCCCAAAACTAGGTCAAAAATCATACATGCTTTCCGTCAAGACAATCACAGGTTTATAATCAGAATAGACTGTAGACACTCCATAACCTAAGAACACCTCCACCCTTATCCAAGGTAGACAGAAACTCATGCTTTATTACTATGACACATAATAGAATATACAATACGCATGCTTATTTAACCGTGCAATGAATGAGACCCCAAAAGGCTTATACAATAATACCCATGTAGCGAGTGTTAGGTCAGCAATCCCAAACCACAATGGCTTTAGGTTACTAGGACTAAGTCCCCTCAGACTTAATTACTCGAGTATTAAAGAGCTCACTCTGGTTAATTTTGCATATGAACAAATAACTTATTGACTCTTTTTTTTTCTTCTTTTTTTTTTTTCCTTTCTCTCTTTTTTTTTCTTTTTTTTTTCTCTGTAATCTGGAATGAGCCTTTCTCATTTCCAACCCTAGACTACTCATATAAATATGAGCCGCCTACTAGCCATTTGACGCCTAGCCTTTATTAACAATTATGAACAACTAGCATGAAAATTCCTGGTTTCCCCCAAACTTAGACTTTAATGTTCCTACGCTATAAAGGGAATAACGAAAATTCTAAATATAAACAAGTGATTAAATCTCAAAACATCCCACAGGCATGACCTTAACCTAGCCCAAAAGCACCCCAATGAGATTGTGTAATAAATTTTGTTCCCGTAACATGCAAGTCAATTTCATAGAAACTATAAATCAGCCCTCTACTCATCATCATCACACCCAAATCAACATCCACCTATCAATCAGAATCAGCTCGTCCTAAGGGATCATGAAATATGCATGCCATGAAAATGCAACTAAATGAAAACTCACATGGTTTACGAAAATAAAACAAAATGTCCTATATGAAACAAACGTAGATAACACAAACATATATGCATAATTTACTACTACTAATATGCAAAACATGATATCCTACATGAACAAATAATACAACAACAACTACTAATCCCTCAAACCACCCCCAAACTTAAAATATTCAATGCCCTCACTGAATTGAAGTAAATACAAGGGATAGCAGAAAACATACCTGAAAACCGAAGCATACCCAACCATTTTTTTTTTCGGAAAAATCCCCTTTCCTTAGCAATTGGCCTCAAAACAACCGATTAAATTTAACCTCCGCATCCGGAAAAGAAAATCTCTCCACCCTAAAAGAACCACCCCTCATTCGCTTAGGCGCCATCATAATCAAAACCCCACTCAACAATAGCACCACCAACAACCACCAAGAAATATCCCACCAAAAACCACCAAGAAAAATCACACCACAAATACCCAAGTATCCAGAATAATACAAAAACCCCAATTTACAAGAACACAAATTCGTAATAAAATAGAGAAAAGAAATCCCACTACGAATCAAAGAGGTGAACTTGTAGTAATTTTCCCCCAAACTTGAATTTTTAAGAGATGTAGAGGAGGAAGATAATGAATTGGGTGTGTATGTATGGGTATATATAGGCCATGGAGTGATAGGATGAATATAAGAATTTTAATGTGAATAGGAAAAAATTTGGTGGAAATTGGAATTTGATATGGGATAGAAAAAATATTTAATGGATAAAAGAAAAAGAATTAGAAAAGAAATAGGAATTGGAATTTTTTTATGAGAGATGAGGGGTTTTAGAATTAAAATAGGAAAAGATTTAGGGAAGAGATGGGGATATAAAAAGAATTTGGGGTGATGAATTTATTTATTATATACATAATACTACAACTCACGGCAGAACAGTGACAAGGCTGGGAAATATTTTCTGAAAATTCTGCCCACGCGCCAACTGCGCAAGTTGAGTGCAACTTGCCCCCCTTCCAGACGCGCATCCGCAACTAGCGCCACAGGGCCGCAAGCTGCTTCTTGTCCAGAAACGCAACTGCAAGTTGCGTTACAGCGCCGCAAATTGCCTTCCTTCCAGAAACGCAGGGGCTAGCTGCGTTACAGCCCCGCAATTTGCCCGAAATTCATATATATATATTTTTTTTATTTTTTTTTTCACAAAACACTCAAAAATTTTTTCTCTTTTTTTTTTCCTATACTAATGCATGGGTTGCCTCCCACGAAGCGCTTCTTTAACGTCAATAGCTTGACGTTACCTCCTCAACTCATGGCGGTTTCAAAAGAATAACCGAACCATCTTCAACAGACAAACCATTCATACGAACTTTGACATCTTGATTGCTTGCTTTCCACAAATTTCTTTCATCAGACTTCATCTTAATTTTACTTCCCAACAGCCAAATCTTTTTCTTTTTCTTCTTCACACCTCTAAAGTGCTTCTCCGACTCAACTGGCTGAACAAAAATTTCCTCATCCTTATCATCTGTTTTCCACCTTCGTAACACGTTATCATGCCCTTCCTCAAAAATCACTAGCTCATTATTCAAAAGGACATACCTCAAATGTGGTGGAAGTTTCCCAAGCTTTACATTCGAAAGATCTCGAACTGAAGAACTATCAATGGATTCAGTGATGGGATGCTTTAGCACATGCATATCTGACTTCTCGCTCAATAACTGATCAAATTTCTTTCTCTGACCCGTATCACCTATTTCCACACTGCAACATTCTTCATCCTCTGTCGGAAATTTCATTGCCTTGAACACATTAAAGGTGACACTCTGATCTTGTACCCTCATTGTAAGCTCTCCTTTTTGCACATCAATCAAAGTCTTTCCTGTAGCCAAGAACGGTCTTCCCAAGATTATGGGAATCTTCTTATCTTCTTCGAAATCCAAGATCACAAAATCAGCAGGAAAGATGAGCTTATCAACCTTCACCAAAACATCCTCCACTATACCCCTCGGATACGTGATAGATCGATCAGCCAACTGCAAAGAGATGTTAGTTGGCTTTGGCTCCGGTAGACCAAGTTGCTTGAAAATAGACAAGGGCATGAGATTAATACTAGCTCCCAAATCACATAAGCATTTGCTGAATGAAAGATTGCCAATAGTGCATGGAATAGTGAAACTTCCAGGATCTTTCAGTTTAGGAGGCAACTTCTGCTGGAGAACGACACTACACTCCTCTGTCAATGCCACTGTTTCAAAATCTTCCAACCTTCTCTTCCGTGACAAAATATCCTTCATGAACTTAGCATATCTCGGCATCTGCTCCAATGCTTCAACAAAAGGAATGTTAGTGGACAATTTCTTGAAGACATCCATAAATTTCTGAAACTGTTTCTCTTGACTTTTCTTCAAACGTCCAGGAAATGGAGGAGGTGGATAGATCTGATTATTCATTGAAGATTGCTCCGGAGTAAACTTTTCAACAGGTTTCTTGCTCTTCTCACCATCTAGCTGATCAGCCACTAAATCAGATTTCTCAATTTCTGGCACTACAGATTTTTCATCCTGCTGATTCTGAACATCTTCATCTTCTTCAGTTGCTACATTAGAGTCTCTCGTGACTTTTCCGGATCTCAAAGTCACAGCTTTCACCTGCTCATGGACCTCCCTCTTGCCTGGATTTACCTCCGTATCACTAGGAAGAGTTCCTTGTTGCATATTTACCAAGGCACTTGTAATCTGCCCTAACTGGGTTTCCAAAATTTTCTGGCCAGCTTGTAGGTTCTTTACCACCATCCTCAAATCATCCATCTCAGATTTTTCATTAAAAGATTGCCCCGCATGAGCCTGGGGTTGTTGCTGCTGAAATCCCAGAGGTTGATATGGTGTCCTTGGAGCATAAGGCTGTTGATAGCCTTGATTGAATGGCTTCGCTTGCTGATAAGATTGTTGAGTATTCTGATTGTTGCTCCAGCTGAAGTTGGGATGATTCCGATTATTAGGATGATAAGTGGTTGGAACTGGTGCAGCAGGTCTCTGGAAATTACTCACAAACTGTGCTGATTCAGAAGAGATAGCACATTGATTTGTCTCATGTGCGCCCGCACATAGCTCACAAACACTAGCCACCTGCTGAACTCCATAATTAGCAAGAGAATCCACCTTCATAGCAAGAGCCTTCAACTGAGCCGTAATCATTGCAGCTGTATCTACTTCAAAAATTCCTGCTGCCCTGCTTTGAGATAGCCTTTGGGTTGGATTCTGATATTCATTAGCAGCCATCATCTCAATAAGATCATAAGCTTCATCATAGCTCTTTGCCCACAGAGCTCCACCTGATGCTGCATCTAACAAAGGCCTAGACTGTGCTCCCAACCCATTGTAGAACCCATTAATAACCATCCAATCAGGCATGCCATGATGAGGACACTTGCGTAGCATCTCCTTGTAGCGTTCCCAAGCCTCACATAATGTCTCGCCAGATTGCTGTTGGAATTGAGTCAACTGGTTCCTTAATGCTGCAGTTTTCGCCATAGGGAAGAATTTAGTAAGGAACTTCTGAGCAAGATCTTCCCATGTAGTAATGGAACCAGGTGGCAAAGAATGCAGCCAGCTCTTAGCCTTATCCCTCAGAGAGAATGGGAAAAGCCTCAACTTGATAGCATCATCCGAAACACCATTAAACTTGAAAGTATCACAGATCTCGATAAAGTCCCGAATATGCATGTTAGGATCCTCCGCAGGAGCACCCCCAAACTGAACTGAATTCTGTAGCATCTGAATAGTGCCCGGCTTAATCTCGAAAGTGTTTGCTGCAATAGCTGGCCTAATGATGCTAGACTGGATATCATTGATCTTCGGCTGAGAATACTCCTTCAAAGCCTTAACTGCTGCTGCTGCGTCTCCATTGCTACTGTAGATTCAGATTCCTCTTCCTTATTCTCTAAATTCTCTACAAGATCGTCTTCCACCAGTTCTTCCAAACGAGCTTGTAAACGTGTTCGCATACAAACTTAAGTACCTGAAACACCACGAAACAAACAAACTAAGTAAGAATCCAAGTCAGTGAACGCTAACGACCACTGATGACAAGCACATAAACTAAAATAAAAACACCGATGATCCCCGGTAGCGGCGCCAAAAACTTGTTATGCTAATTTCACGCAAGCGCACGTAGTCACAAGTAATATATGATTAAATCAAGTTCGTTCCCACAGAGATCTAGAATGGTGTTCAATTCAGTAAATATGCCTATGCAACAATGTATGGTTTTAACTCACTGCTAAGAAAAATACAAATTTAAGATTGATTAACTAAATTAAACTAAAGTTCAAATTATAGAACTAAGAATTAAACAATTAACGAGAATTAAAATCGAATTACTAATATGAGAATAAAACATGGAACCCTAGTTTCATCATCTACTTCACTTAGAGCTGCAGCCTTTAATTAAAACATGCGATGGTTTTGATATCTGATCGAATAACACGAAAAGAGTAAAAGTTACCTCTCGGTATACTAGTACCAATCTACACATACATCCACAAAAGAGATAGAAGATGAATAGGCACCTATTATGTTTAGACCCTATATCTCTATAGAATTTGAAAACATAAAGGTTGAAGCACAAGTTATCCACTTAGATCACATAGGGTAGCATAATATCTCTATTCATGCCATAAATCATGATGATTAACATCAACCTATCCTATGCTAGCATGGCAAGTTCTAAATCTCAAGATCCACTCTCGCTTCACAAGAGATTAACAATTCAATTTAGATGTTAGCTACGCATCCAAAAGCATTAAGATTAACCATACGAGGATATCAAGAATTCACCACACATAAATCTTTAAGGCATGCAAACTACTAAGCTACATAGATAAATTCACTAGGGTCCCACGACAACGATTAGCCCATAATTGAACCGTTCATCATCGTGGGATTTGATGAAAACATGATAAATAACAAGATATGAATAAAAGACGTAATTATATTAATAAACAAGAGTTGAGAAAACAAATCTAGAACAAAAGATGAAGTAGATCTAGATCCGTTGCTTGTCACGAGCGTTGAATCCTTCTCTCCTTTTCTCCCTTGCAGATCTAAGCTGGTTACAATAATAAAACTATGATAATCTGTATATATCTATTACAATGGTAGGATGTGTTTAAATAGGCTCTAAAAGTCTTGCCCAGCAAGAAAATACCAAAACAGAATTATAATAGAATTTCTGCAAGATGCGTTTCCTAAACTGATTCTGTTTTCTTAAGGAAATTCGTGGCTGACTTGTCTTCTATTTTCCAGAGCCGTTCCAGACGTAATTGGGCCTCTGGGCCACCTTAGAATGATAGAGAATCTCGTTATCTTCGCGTGGACTGCTTACGGGCTGAAAACAGACTTATAGAACTCAAGATATGGCCCAAACAGTGTAGACTGCGCAACCCTTCTTAAAAATCCGAATTTTAATCAATTAATTCCCAAAAAATTATAGAAGCATCCACCTTAGTCAACCTTCTCGTAAATCTGCACAACTAAGAAAAACACATCAAAACTACCAGAAACTTGAGTCCAAGACAATCAATTTAAGCCGATTTAGAATGCTCCAAGTGGATATAAAAGCCACTTATCAATTGCTTATCCAGTTTCTGCAGGTATTGCTTCATACTTTGGATCAATCATTGAAGACATACACGAGCGTGAGACAGGGAGTGTGTGTGAGAGGTTAGGGAGAGAGGGACCTTCATTTTTAAGGCCCGAAACCGAGCGCCAAATACTAACAGAACGAGTATTAGAGCGAGGTCACCTAAACCAAACACCGTCCCTTAACATTGAAAATCTTGATACACGTATGACTTCTATGGAAAATCAGATGAAGCAGTTCGGGCAGACGATGGGGCAGTTAGGGATTAACATTGGAAACAATCAAAGGGCTCTTGATGACTACGCAGCACGAATGGCAAGTCAAGCTACAGCGTTTGATGTTTTGACAAACAAGGTTAATGACTTGGGCCATGCTGGTGGTGTCTTGGGAAACATTCTGAATGAGAGGATGGGAGCAATGGAGACTACAATGGATATAATGGCTGTGGAGATTAGTAGAGTGATGTTCGCAATCAGAAGTTTTGTGCCCCCGGAGTGTTTCGAGCCGCAACAACCTCCCCCCGATGCTGGTGCAGGTGGTGCTAGTGGAGCGGGAGCCTATGGTTCTGGTTTTAGAGGTTCTTATGCAGCTGGTGGATCTGAAGATCAAGGTGGAGTTCAGGATAACTCACCTAAGGGGGAGAGTGGAAAGGAGACGAGACAGCGGGTAGTTCATATCGAAGAAATTGAAGAACATGCTGATCTTGTCAAGGAAATAGAAATTGAGCCATCTGTTGATGAAGAGGCTCTGAGGAGGAGAAAGGGTAAGGCAATAATGGTTGAACAAGATGAGCCATTCGTTGACCTGAGTCATCAGGAAACAGTACAGAAGGTACTTGACTCAGATTCTGATATGGAAGACGTACCTTTGGAACATGCTATAAAGAGATCTTTGAAGGATCAAGGTGGAGGTGCTGGGATGTCTTTCGGAATGCCTGAAGAAGTTACTGTTGATGAGGAAACCCTTAAGTCTCAACAGTTAGCCTTGGAACAAGCTGAGTTCCTTAAAATGAAGATGATGCAAGAACGTGCTGTGTTTCTAGAAAAGAAAGTGGAGCTACAAGGGAAGCAGTACGATCATGAGCTTGCAAGGCTAGCTGATCCTCAAGTTGATCTGGACAAAAGAAGGTTAGGGCAGAAGTGGGATGAAGCAAGGAAGATATTTATGGGACCCTGTGCAAAAGGAGTTCATAACAAGGAGGCAGATGATCTGTTCTACAACCTGGTCAGGGTTTGATACAATGCAACGCTTAAGGAGTGGCAGGTTATATTGTCTTTGGTAGAAGGAGTCCCAATGTCTTTCCTATATGTGGATGACCAATTCATAACGAGAAGATCTGCGTCAGAGTTGTTCTTGCTAGCAATAAAAATTCAATACTCTCAATCTGAGAAGCTAAGCATTCTGTATAGGGATCAGTTAATGCAGCTAGCAGAGGACAAGGGTCCAGAATTCTCAGCATATCCTAATGTTGTCCGGATGGTAGTTGACAAGAAAATGAAGAGGGTTAGCATGGAGGAAAAGGATTTAATGGAACTTTCAGTGGAATCTCTTAAAGCCGTCTGTAGACAAATGATGAGTAAGGGGTTCACTTCTGAGCTTAAAGAAAAATCAGTGAAGATCATTGAAAGAGTCATATTCAAGAAGAGCAATGAGGTGTGGAAGTGTGATATCATTGCTCCAAACCCTCTCGATAACGTGAAGATTGAGCCGGAGCTGATAGAGAAGAAATGGAATATTCTTCAAGCAATGAAGAATGTAGATGAAGCTCTGACTCTTCCTTCTGGAGCACTGGAACAAGGAGAGATAAGGGAGACAGTTGGCGTTCCAGGAAGAGATAGTGTATACTGGATACACGCTTTTGTTGATGATACAGCTGATGCCTTAGTATTTATAGATGTAGACCAGAATCAAACACTCTTGCATATGAGTAGAAAATGGCTGCTACAGACTCAAGATGCTGCATTTCTGGAGAAAGTATTATATGTGTTCAAATGGGACGAAGTGGAAGATAAGTATGTGGAAGAAAAGCAGAGACTCATGAGTTACCTGTCTGAAGTAGTAGTGGAAAAGAAGCGAATGGAGCAAGATGCGGCTAGTGTCCACAATACTAACCGTGTCAAGGGCTATCCCAAAATGATCTATTGTCAGTTTAAAGCTGATAAAGATCATTGGAAACCTAAGCTTATAATGAAGAACTTTGAGGATATTCCAAAGATCAGGACTACTCAGGAGGTGGACAAACTCAGAAGGCTTTTCAAACATCCTCACCCAGAGCCCAAGAATCCTCTAGAAATGGAAGCTGTAAGTCTATTGAATGCTAGGTGGGAGCAGCTTCACGATCCAGTGTACAAGAAAGAACAGCAGCAGAAGGAGAAGCGCATAAGGCAGAAAGAAGAGAAAGACCAAGCTGCTGAAGCTAGGAAGAGGAAAAGGAATTAGGGTTAAAGGTCAGAGTGGTGTGAACTTGAAGTTGGAAAAACTTCATGTCTTTCGGTTGCTTTAACTCACTTGAGGAAAATTCACCTTAGAGTGAATCCAATAAGGTGATATAAGTTTGACTAAAAGGTATGAAATAATCCAGGTGATAGGAATCATTCAAATGATCTTTAATTCGAGGTTCGAATTCTGTTTCTAGTTTAAGTTCTTTGTATTGTTTTCAAGTACTTTTCAATTGTATATTATTCAAGACTGTAATGTTAATTATCTTTTCTCGTCTCATTGTTTAGTTGAGTTATCCTTCATTAATTTGAATGTCATTGTTAGACAATCAAATAGGGGGAGATTGAAAGGTAGAGTGTGTAAACTTGTAACACTATTACTAATGTAACTCAATTAAAGGAAAAGATACTTAACCAGAAGACAATCAAGAACAAGAAGTCACAAGGAATCAACACTAAATGAAGACAAGGTAATTGATACAATTGAACATGTTAACTATGATCAAGCCAAGAAGAAATCATTGAGAGAAGTTCAAGTCAAAGTTGTTCATGCCTCAGTGATTTGAGAAATCGAGAATCAAGATCATAACTATCAGTATCAATAAGGCCAATTGATTTCAAGTGAACAAGAAGGAAAGCGAACATTGGAAAGCCATGTTACTAAGTGAATATGGTAATTTATTCAAGAAGCAGAAACACTATCAAGACTAGTCACTTATGAACCAGACCAGTGCATCAAGTGTCAGGACATTGATAGCAAGTTTATGTCAGTAATAAAGATCCATGTTCAAGAGCTTGCTAAAGAATAAAGAAGACATGAAGATATCACAAGCTCAAGATGTGCATTGAAGTTTCAAGTTGAAGATCAGAATATTTTCTAAGTACTAAATATTCTAGATGACCAAGTAGAATATTTCTAAGTAGAAGTTCTACTTAGAAATTCGAGATGGCTAAGTAGAAATTCTCAAGTAGAAGTTCTACTTAGAGTGCAACTTCAACATGACACATGGCATCTTCTGATTGGCAGATTTCCAAGCTTTCAAGATAAGGCAAGATTTATGTGGACATCATTGGGCCACTTATATCTTAGTCTTTGAAGACTACAGGACATAGATTACATGTAGTATAAATAGAAGTACTTGTGTGATGTTTTATGTTAGAGAGCAATAGTTGAAGAAAACACAAGAAAAGGAGAGAGAGTGCATTCACAGAGCTTAGTATCATTCACTTCTCTCTGAACTTCTGTTATACTTTGTAATGAATGTTGTAGCAACCATTTCAAGTTATATATAAGAAATATATTCCTTGAATCTGCGTGTTCATTTATTGCATCGTATTTATTGCTTCTCATATTCCAAAAGTTGTATTCACCCCCCCCTCTACAACACATTTGGACCTAACACTTTGCTTCTATGGAAGCATGTGCCACTTCAGGGGAAATATCCTCTTCTGGAGGTAATACCACTTCAGGTGGTTTTGTCATAGCCACTTCAGGGGCTTGAACCTCTTCAGGAGGTGATACCACTTCTGGGGTATTTGATGTAGTTATTTCAGGAACATTTGCCACTTCAGGGGCAAATCCATTCAATTTCCGTTTTCGCGGTACAACATCTTTCGCACCAATAGGTCTACCACGCTTCTGGCGTGGTTTTGAATCACCAACCAATTCTTCAGGAATTGATTTATGAACATGGATTTCAACCCTGGCCGGAGCATTAACAGCAGGTATATGCGATTTTATAATAAGTCTGGAATCGTTAAAAGCATCCGGCATTTGATTAGCAATATTTTGCATATGAATGATTCTTAAAACCTCAGATTCACATTGTTTAGTACGTGGATCAGTAGCATTTAGTCCTGATGCATTCCATGATAGTTCAGAATTTCATTTATGCGAAACATTATCTCCCCCTAATGGAGGGAACACAGACTCCTCAAAACGACAGTCAGCATAACGAGCAGTAAACACATCACCAGTTAACGGTTCAAGATATCTTATGATAGATAGTGAGTCAAAACCAACATATATGCCTACTCTTCTTTGTGGACCCGTTTTGGATCTCCGTGGAGGTGCAATGGGAACATATATGGCACAACCAAAAATCTTAAAGTGAGAAATATCAGGAACTCGACCAAGAACTAACTGTTGAGGGGATTGTTTGTGGTAAGCAGATGGTCTTATCCTAATTATACTTGCAGCATGAAGTATTGCTTGACCCCAAACAGATGTAGGTAAATTTGCTCTTAGAAGTAAGGGACGTGCAATAAGTTCAAGCCTTTTAATTAGATATTCTGCTAAGCCATTTTGTGTATGCACGTGAGCTACAGGGTGTTCGACTGAGATTCCTACTGACATACAATAATCATTGAAACTTGCAGATGTAAATTCAGCAGCATTATCTAGTCGAATTGATTTAATGGGATGGTCAGGAAATTGAGCTCGCAATTTGATTATTTGAGCAAGTAGTTTGGCTAAGGCTGTATTCCGTGTAGAGAGAAGACAAACATGAGACCATCTAGTTGATGCATCGATTAGAACCATGAAATATCTGAATGGGCCGGATGATGGATGAATAGGACCACAAATGTCACCTTGAATTCTTTCTAAGAAACTTGGAGACTCGGTTTGAAGTTTAACTGGAGATGGTCGGATAATTAGTTTTCCTAATGATCATGCTGAGCAGGGAAGTTATTTTGAGGTATGACCTTTTGATTCTTAAGAGGATGTCCTATAGAATTTTCTATTATATGACGCATCATAGATACTCCTGGATGACCAAGTCTTTCATGCCAAAGGGTTAGTGATTGTGGGTCTATGATTTTTGGAATGACGATACTGTGAGACTCAATGACTCTAATATTTGTAGCATATAACACTACACCATAAACAGCCTGCGGTAACACAAAAATTCTGTTACATTAGGGTGCTAAAATGTTACAATAGACCCATTTTTGGGCTAAGGTAACATAAATTATATGTTACATATTTCGATGTTACCTTAGGGTACCTAATGTAACTTATTTCACCCCTAGGGTAACATGCACTTCCGGGTTACCTTAGAGGTCTATTGTAACATAAAAATGGCATATTGTAACATAAATATTTGGTTACCTTAGAGTGCTTCAATTTTTTAAAAAAATGGGCCCCACCAGTGGGTTCCACCGGTGGGCCCCACCAGTGGGCCCCACCTGTGGGTCCCACATGTAAACCCCACCTATAGACCTCACCTGTGCCCCCTATTTGGTGTACCTCTTGTAACACTTATTGTAGCTACAGTAACATTTTAACTAGTCTAGCAACATTTTAACTAGTATATTGTAACACTCTAACAGACTAATGTAACACTTTACCAAAAAAAAATTGAACAGCACCTTTTTAAAAGTATACAATCCCAAAATACCATTCAACCACAATGAACCACAAAGAGATCCATCTCAACATCCAAACAAACTAATCAATTCTGATTCAACATCCAAACAAAACAAACTAATTTAACATTTGAACTAGAAGATAGAAGCTAGTTAACATCCATAACATAAGTAATTTTAACATCCATTGCATCTTCTGTTCAAATTCTGATTCGACGACTCTCTTGACCTTGGCTTGGAATTCAAACTCAACGACTCTCTTGACTCTGGCTTTCAAATGACAAAGTAACTGGCACGATTTATGTCCTGATCAGACCTTCTATGGTAATTATACTTTATTGGAAAAAACTGCACAACGGGATCCAGGACAAGAAGATCAAAGTTAGGATAGAATTTGCATATTTTTGTACTAACTTAGAATATATGGCAAAGTTTAGAGACGACAAAAGTTACAAGCAACAATAAAATAAGCATATACAACATGACTCATGAATAAAGGAATTGATCTTTCCTGGCAACTGCTACTTATGATCAAGTGAACCAGCTACTAAATTGACACAATACTACCCTCTAAAAAAACATCATGAGTTAGTAATGTTAACATAATATTTCCTTCCAGAAATGCATAATAAACCAACAATCCAGTCTAGAAATGCATACAGGTTACATTGTTCCCTGCCTAATAATAGTGCCACATACATTTCTTTACATAATGCCACCACACAAGGGAAGGATATCTAAAGTCAAACACATTCAAAGGTTCTGAAAGTAAAATTAGGTTCAGTTATAATAATGTGCATTTCAATCTGGATGATTATGCAATGAAAGCATTTTCAGTGAAGTGATGAAACTGCAAGGTGGTCCCTAGTTCAACTACCAATTAGACATTTAGCCTGACCAAGAACAATCACCCTCAAGCCGCTATAGCTCTCCAAAACAATGATCTTTTTTTATCAGAATCCGCTAATACTGCGTCAAGTTTACCTGATAACTCCAACCAGTGTCCGCAACCCCATAAAAAGAGTCATACCTGCCAAAACACCAGGAAGAAAAAAATTAAGGGAGCAAAATATAGGAACATGGAAGATTTTGCTCCCACCACCATCTGCAATTCATCACACAACATTTATGAGATATGCTATTTGCACTTTGAGCATCCTGAAAATGAAATATAAGAGTTTTTTAGAAGAAAAATTCCAGGATAAATCAAATTCAAATTTAAATCTTCTGATAAAAGCAGAATACAAAATAACGATCTCCTGTTTATATATGCTTTGTCAATTGAGACTTGAAATTGAACAGATGTGACACTACACCCCTTGTTGTGCATGTCATTGCAAGACAGAAGGATATATAAGACATTTGCAATGTTAGTTTTACTTGGTGCTAAATTTTTACATGTTAAAGGCTTCCTGTTTGGTACTCGAGACTTTAAAGGACTAGCATCCTAAAGTATAAATCTAAGAGAAGTGACAAAAAATAGAAAGGAAAAACTTTGATCAGCAACTCTAATGGTCCAAAATCATGTTACAACTTCATCTTTACATGTAAAAATAACAAAATGAAGTAAAATGATGCTCAATAATATAGATAATAAAGTAGGTCAGACCTGACTGCACGACATGCATAGTACCGCCAAAGCAGGATTCGTGACAAGGCTTAACTACGTGAGAAAGAAAGCAGGTCCCAAAAATCCTATTGATTGCATTATCTGTAGCATGTCACAGTAAAGATCGTTACCTATGCATGCGGCATACCTCATTCAGGAGTGAAGTGTGTATTAAGTGAAAGTGTCACATCTGATTTCTGAACTAATTAAAATGTCAATGAGTTTTTGCAAAAGATTACACCATAAAACTCTCAAAGTGTGAAGCACCACAACCTGTCGAGCTGCTTTTCCCTTCACGGTTTACTCTTTCTTAAATTCCGTGCATGTTACATATCAGTCAGTTTTTGGCAGTCATATAAACAAACAAATATGTAATACCACCACAAACTTTCTCATAATCTCGGATGCTCTTCCTTGTATCTGCTGTAATGGACCACATGCCCATTAACCAAAACACTAATATTTTGATTAAGCTATTCATATTTCATTGAAACTTGATTCAGAATTTGAACATGTTCTAATATAAAAAAAGTATCGCATAGACATTGTGGAGTTGAATTGCAATTAAGCATGCGATTATGAGATCTTATCCATATTTTTTTTATCATCAAACCAAACAGAAATAGTGTGTTAGTTACAGAGGCATGCCTGTACACATCTAATAACAAGCCTAATTGTTTGTAATGCTTTGCATTACTTACATGACCTCTTAACTGAGGGAACCTCTAGTTGTAGAGTTTCTGTTTGTATTGTACTTGTAGAAGGCATCAAATCCTAGTTGTGTAATTGTACAAATAGAGTCTAGAATAATGCTTGAAAGAAGTTCCAAGGTTCATGCCTCAAGCAAGGAGTTAAAGACTGTCAAATAATCACAGTTGGGATTTGAAGAAATGAAGAATTTGCCTAAGTACCAATTCGAGAAGTATATTTGTCTATTCGAGAAGTCCAGCATTCGAGAAGTCAGGGATTCGATATCTCAAGACACTATTCGATATCTCTGAATACACTGTTCGATATCTCATTCGATATCTCAGGGATTCGATATGTCTACTACTCTATTCGAGAACTCAAGAAGTCAACAAGTCAAGATGGTATTCGAGTTCTCAAAGAGTCAACAAGTCAAAGTTCCATTCGATATCTCAAGGACTCAGAAAGCTATTCGACAACTCGAGGATTCGATAAGTCAAATGTTCTATTCGACAACTCAAGGAATCCTGATGGAAAAGAGCTATTCGAGAAGTGGTTCGATATGTCATTATAACAGTATTCGAGAACTCAGAGTTATCGATCAAGTCAATTCTAGTTCTCGAATCACTTACTTAGTCACTTCTCGAATACATTCTTGGAGACAAAATACTGAAGAAATTGTACAAGTCAGAAACCTGCAACAAGCCAATGCACTTTATGGACCACAATCTGTAACGTGCTCTGGAAAGCCTACAAGGAAGCTTGGAGAGATATAGAAGAGACAAGGAGCTAAAGAAGTGGATCTAAACAGGCTTTGCAAAGTCAAATCTGTAACCGTTTGGACACTTACTCAAAAAGGATAGACAGACTAGAAAGTAATTTGTTTAGCTACCTTATTTGCAGTAAGTGGGCTGTATCCATGTTCTATAAGGACACAGCCTCACTTCATAACTTAGTAACTTTTGTGAGTCTAGTTTTTCATACACTGTAAGCTATATCTCTCTGAGAAAAACGAAGCTGAGAATACTACCATTTGTATTCACAGATTGTAGCAACCTTTATCTAATAATACATTAGATTAAAGTGATATTGCGTGTTGTGTTGTTTATTTATCCGCACCTTCACTTCTACACACACAGGCACTTATCTGCTACATAGACTCAATCAAGAAAAGTTCAAGAATCCATTCACCCCCCCCCCTCTGTATTCTTTTACCGTATTCAATACTCAACAAGTGGTATCAGAGCGGGCTGTTTATTCAAAAACAGAGAAACGATCATGAGTTCGAATACACCAAAGACTACAGGAACGGTGAAGGTCCCTAAGTTTGATAAAGAAAACTTCAACCTCTGGAAGATAAAGATGATGTTGTTCATTAAAGCCTCTCATCCCTTGTATCCTGAGATTCTCAAGAATGGTCCTTTTGTTCCACAACAAGAGATACCAGAGAAGACTGTTGGAACCATAACTATCCCAAGAACTTATGAGGCCAAGGATCCATCAAAGTGGACAGAGTCAGAAAGGGAGAAGGTTGCTCTTGACAGCCACCTCATGTTGCTCATCATTGATTCCATGGACATGTCAATGTTTGCAAACATTGCATCATGCACGTCTGCTAAAGAGATGTGGGATCACATTGAGGTGTTGTGTGAAGGGACTGATGAGGTTAAGGAAAACAGGAAACAGATACTGGTCACACAGTATGAAGCTTTTATGGCACAGCCCAAGGAAAGCATCACTGAAATGTTTGAAAGGTTTCACAAGCTAGTTACTGAGTTGCAGATGAATGGAAAGGTTTACAGCACCAAGGAGTTAAATATGAAATTTCTGTTGTCTTCACCAAATCATCTGGAGCAAAGAGTCATTTCTCTAAGAGAGAGAGATTTGAACAAAGTCACCTATGATGTGCTCTATGGAGTACTAAAGACTCATGAACTTGAGTTGCTTCAGAAAAGGGCTATCCAAGCCAACCAAGGTAGGATGATAAACACATCATGTGCCTTGATTGTCAACAAATCCATTCTGGACCTAGAAGCATCTACAAGCCAACTAAGGATAGAGGAGGTGGCAGATGATGAAGAAACTGAAGCTGGGGTGAGTGAACCTGTTGAGGAAAAGGAGGAAGAAGAAGAAGAGTTTTACACTCTGGAAGAACTTGATGGGATGGAAAATACCTCATATGCCTTCATGGCCAGAAAATTTCCAAACATCAGATTTAAAAGAAATCAACCCTTCAAACCCAAAACTCAAAACCATTCAGCCAACAAGAACAAGGCACCTGTGAAACCAAACAGAAATAAGTTCAAAACCGGTTATGTGGATAGGTCATCTGTAAGGTGTTATAGATGCAATGACCTAGGGCATTTTGCCAGTGAATGCAAGAAGCCTAAAAAGAAGGATAGAGATTATCTTGAGCTAGAAGCTAAGTATGAGGCCCTTCTGAAAAAGCAGACACATGGTAAGGCCTACATAGCTGAAGGGAAGTGTTGGGATGATTCTGAGAGTGATGAAGAGGAACAAGAATTCTGCAACTATGCCTTGATGGCCAACTCCAAGGATGACTCATCTTCATCTGATTCTCAGGTACCATCTCTCACTACTATAGACATGTCTGTTTCTGAATACAAATGCATGATTGAACAATTATCTGTTGAAATGTTTAATATTCATACTAGTATGACTGCTGCTAATGAGGAGATTGCTAAACTGTCTACTAGAAATGAAATATTAACCAAAAAGAATGAGGAACTTGAGCTAACTACTATGCAAGTAGAAAACCTTAAGAAAGAAGTTGAATATTTGAAGAACAAGGTTTTATGTGCTAGTCAAGTAGAGAAGGCTCTTAGGGATGAATTAGCTGAGAATGAATTCAAACTTAAAACTTTCAAGAAATCATCTGGTTTAGTGCAATCCTACTGTGAGAAAATTGAAGCTAAACCCAAAGCAGCTATTGGACTTGACTATGACTCTCTCAAACAAAGGAAAGGCTATGCTGTCATTGAAGAGGACACAGCTGTTCATGAGAAAGTGCCTCACATTTTGAGAAAAACTGAAAATCCAATTTTTAAGGAATCAACATTTGAAATTGATGAGGATGCCTTACTCATCAAGCAAATGTTGAATGATGAGGATGAGGCACAATCTAGTGAACAGCAAGCATCCTCTAAGGGTGAGAGTGTCAAGTCAAAGACCAAGAAGCCAGTAGTTGATAGGCCAAGACCTAAGAAGTTTGTTAAGTTTGTCTCAGCTGGGAAGAGTGAATCAGAAAAGGAAGTGACTAAAAGGAAACAGAACAGAAATGGCAAGTTAGGGATTAACAAGGATAACAACTATGCTTATATGCCTAATGCCCCTAGGAAAACTTGTCAGAACTGTTTCAGTACCAATCATCTAACTCATGCATGCAAGAAACCTGTTGGTAGTGTGTCTAAACCTTTCTATGATTGTTCTGTGCCTCTAAGTCATAGAGATGCACCTTTCTGTGATAAATTTGACTGTATGCCATGCAATATGAATGTTATGACTAGTTGTTTTAATTTAAGAAGGCAGTTCATTGATGGTTGTATCAGTCACAATTCTCACACACACTACACAAGGTCAAAGTCTTCAAGTCCTCCTAAAGCTAGGAAGGTACCTTTGTCACCTAAGTCTGAAACCTCAGGTTCTAAGACTTCCAAGAGTGACAAGAAGACTAACACTAAGAAAGTTGACAAGCATGTTGTTTATGATAAAACTGTCTCTAAGTCACATGGACCCAAACTTGTTTGGGTACCAAAGGAAAAGTAATACCTTTGTGGTTGCAGGGCAAAGAAAGTGAAAAGAAGGTCATGTGGATTTTGGACAGTGGATGCTCAAATCATATGACTGGTGATATGGCCCTGCTATCACAGTATGAGGAAAAGGCTGGCCCAATGGTTGCTTTTGGAGATGACAGCATGGGTAACACATTGGGATATGGCAAGCTGAAAGTTGGAAATGTCATCATTGAAGATGTAGCACTAGTCAAGGGGCTCAAGCATAATCTGTTAAGTGTTGGTCAGTTTACTGATAGAGGATTCAAAGTGAATTTTGACAAAGATGAATGTTTGATCACCCACAAGAAGACTGGTGATTTTGCTCTATCTGGAGTAAGGAAGGGAAGCCTGTTTGTAGCCAATATGGACTCTGCAAACAAGGACAGAATTTGTTGCTTTTACTCAAAAGCATCAAATGAAGATTGTTGGCTGTGGCACAAGAAACTATCACACCTGAACTTCAAGGCCATTAATTCTCTAGTCAAAAGAGAGTTAGTGAGAGGCATGCCCACACTTGAATTCTGCCAAGAAGGAGTGTGTGAGGCTTGTCAAAAAGGAAAAATGAAGAGATCAAGCCACAAGTCAAAGACAGTGACATCTGTAACCAAGCCACTACAACTCATCCATATGGATTTGTTTGGGCCTGTCAACATAATGTCACTTGGAAGAAAGAAGTATGCCCTGGTAATGGTTGATGATTTTTCAAGGTATACATGGGTGGAATTTCTGGCATCAAAAGATGAGGCTCCACAAGTAATTATTGAGCATATAAAGAAAGTTGACAAGGAAGCAAAGGCAAACGATGCAAGTGTGATTTCACTGAGGAGTGATAATGGAACAGAGTTCAGAAATGTCACACTTGAAGCATTCTGCAAAGAGAATGGCATTTCTCAGCAATTCTCAACTCCAAGGACTCCACAACAAAATGGAGTTGTTGAGAGAAAGAATAGAACTCTAATTGAGGCTGCTAGAACAATGTTACTTGATGCGAGAATGCCTACATGTTTTTGGGCTGAGGCTGTGAGCACTGCATGCTATATTCAGAACAGGACCCTCATCAACAAAAACACTGGAAAGACACCTTACAACTTGATGACTGGAAAGAAGCCTACACTAAAGTATGTTCATACTTTTGGAAGCAAATGCTTTGTACTCAAGGATAATTCTGAATATGTTGGAAAGTTTGATGCAAAAGCATTTGAAGGAATTTTTCTTGGCTATTCTATGGAAAGAATTGCATACAAGGTTTATGTCATCAGTCAAAAGAAAGTTATGGAAAGCACAGATGTAACATTTGATGACAGCAAACTACCTGGACTAGAAGAAGCCAATGATGAAGACAAAGATCCATTGAAGTTTGATAATCTAGATGATTCTGATGAAGAGACTGAAACTGGAGTTGAAACTCAAGTTCAACATTCTCAAGTGTATAATGATACAAGAGAAGAATTTGTGCCAACCAATAGTGGAGAAACAAGCATCCAAGACACACCTGTGAGTAATGGCAACTTCACAGGGGGAGGAAATGAGGATGACCATGATGTGGATGATGAAGCAACATCAAGAATGAGAAATCAGGCTGAACACTCGAGGAAATGGGATAGATCACACACTGCAGAGCAAATCATTGGAGATCCTAATGCAGGAGTAAGGACTAGGAGAGCAACTCAAAATGAGTGCCTCTATGGATGTTTTCTATCACAAGTTGAGCCTAAGAAACTTGATGATGCATTGTTGGATCCAGATTGGATTATTGCCATGCAAGAGGAGCTGAATCAATTTGAAAGGAACAAAGTATGGGAACTTGTGCCTGCACCAAAGAACAGAACCATTGTTGGAACAAAATGGGTTCTGAAGAATAAGATGGATGAAGATGGTGTAATAATAAGAAACAAAGCAAGGCTGGTTGCAAAAGGATACTCTCAACAGGAAGGCATTGATTATGATGAGACATTTGCCCCTGTTGCTAGATTGGAAGCCATTAGAATATTCTTGGCATTTGCTGCTCATTCAAACTTTAAAGTTTATCAAATGGATGTCAAGAGTGCATTTCTAAATGGAGAGTTGGAAGAAGAGGTTTATGTGCAACAACCACCTGGCTTTGAGGATCCACATTTCCCAGAATTTGTCTACAGATTGCTTAAGGCATTGTATGGACTTAAGCAAGCTCCAAGAGCATGGTATGATACTTTATCACAATTCCTTCTTGAAAATCAATTCACTCGAGGCACATTGGACAAGACACTGTTTTACAAGAAGCATGGTGATGATATGATCCTAGTTCAAATCTATGTGGATGATATCATTTTTGGTTCTACAAATGAGAAACTGTGTGAGAAATTCTCTAAACTCATGCAGAGCAGATATGAGATGAGTATGATGGGAGAGTTGACATTCTTTCTAGGGTTGCAAGTCAGTCAAAGGAAGGATGGTATCTTTATCAGTCAAACCAAGTACATCAAGGATTTATTGAAGAAGTTTGACTTGGAAGATTGTTCACCTGCCAAGACACCCATGGCCACTGCCACTAAATTGGATGAAGATGCTAAAAGCAAGAGAGTAGATATCTCAGTCTACAGAGGCATGGTTGGTTCTCTACTCTACCTCACTGCAAGTAGGCCAGACATCATGTTTGCTACATGCTTGTGTGCAAGGTTTCAATCAAATCCAAAGGAATCACATTTGATTGCAATAAAAAGGATCTTTAGATATCTGAAGGGCACTCCTAACTTGGGATTATGGTATCCTAAGGACACAGGGTTCAATCTGGTTGGTTATTCTGATGCTGATTATGCTGGATGCAGAGTGGATAGGAAAAGCACCTCAGGAAGCTGCCAGTTTCTTGGACAAAGGTTAGTTTCTTGGTATAGCAAGAAGCAACAATCTGTGTCAACTTCTACAGCTGAGGCTGAATACATAGCTGCTGGAAGTTGCTGTGCTCAAGTGCTTTGGATTAGAAATCAACTTAGAGATTATGGACTAGTGTTGGAAAGAATTCCAATCATGTGTGACAACACAAGTGCAATCTCTATAGTTGCCAATCCTGTCAATCATTCTAGAACAAAGCACATTGACATCAGATATCATTTCATAAGAGAACATGCAACTACTGGAACCATTGAGTTGCATTATGTCTCTACAGATAAACAACTAGCTGATATATTCACTAAGCCATTAGATGAAGCCACCTTCACAAGGTTGGTAAGTGAGATTGGAATGCTGAATTCTTCAGATTCTGGCTAAGTGAATACATCATCTAGATTGTTGCAGCAGTAAACACTTACTTTATCTAAATTCTCAATATTTTTGGAGTAAGTGTTGGCTGAAATATGATTTATAAATATTTCAAATCTGTTGCATATGTTGAAAATCATATTTTTATTAACTTAAAATTTCTATGAAATTTTGAGAAAATCACTATTTGATTTGCTAGGATATTTTTCAATGAATATGTCTGGTAGATTTTAAAAAGATAGTGAAAATCAAATTTTTATGAGTGATGGGTATAGTTCGATAAGTCAGACTTCTCGAATGATTCACTATTCGACATCTCTAATAAGTCTCATTAGAGTACTCTTGAGTTCTCGAATAGAGTCTTTCTGAGATATCGAATAGAGGAATTATTGACTTCTCGAATATAGTAACTGAGTTCTCGAATGACTGAGTTCTCGAACACTATATTTGAGTTCTCGAATCATTTGAAAAGGCTGAATTCTCGCTGAATTTTAATCGATTTTGGACTTTTTGTCTAAAAGTTTAATTCACTCATAAAAACACATATTATTTAATTTAGAATTATTTCTAAGTTAGATAACTGCCAGCTGTGAGTTTCTATCTGCTTGAGTTATCGATTAAGCCATTCTTGACTTCTCGAATAGTTGTTTTCTACTTCTCGTATGCCTGACTTGTCGATACAAAACCTTCTGCTAATCGACAATTCAAGTACTTCATACTTATACAATTTCACATCTATTCGATTCATTTCATTCGATTTCTCAAGCATCTACACTCTCTAAACCCCTGAAACCCTAGCTACGAAAAGCCAAATTTCTTCTTCAACCTTCAATTTCTTTCCCCTCTTCTACACAAATGGCAACAGTAAAGTTTAACACCAACTTCATCGCACTCACTAGTGATGTTGAAGCACCCAATGCCAATTTCAAGTGCTTTGTGAAATGGATGGCTGAGTCGTATATCAAGGATGCACTCTCTGCCAACCCAACTCTATATCTAGATATTCTGGAACAATTCTGGAGTACTGCTATTGTGGAGGTTGTAGCCCTGGAAAACGCAATCACTTCATATGTCATCTACTGCAAGGTTCAAGATGAGGAAATCACTATCACTACTGCAGACATGAACCAAGCACTAGGCCTACAACAAGAGTCATTTGACAGACTGGCCACTAATGCAGAGTTGGAGGAATTCTTTGAGTTCATAAACTACTCAGATGGGATTAACCTTGGAAAGCTAAACAGAAAGAATCTGAGAAAGGAGTGGAGTTATGTGTTTGCAACTCTTCTCCAAGTCTTCACTGCCAGGAAATCAAGCTTTGACCAAATCAGTGCACCTGTGCAGCAAATTGGATATGCTTTGGCCTATGGAAAGAAGATAGATGTTGGCCAAATCATACTTCAAGAATTATATGGGAGACTTGGTAAGAACACAACCAAGAGAGGTACTGATATTTTCTTCCCTCGCTTTATTCAATCTGTACTTAATTATAAAAATGCTTCATTGATTGAATTGCCTGGGATTGATAAAAATAAAATAGGCTATCCTAAGTCCATGACCAAACTCATTTTTGGTAACTTGGAAACTAGGAATGATGTGGATGTAAGACTGAACATAACTCCCCATATGGAGAGTTTGTTTAGGACTTACCCCCACAACATGCCAACATTTGATGCAAAATCTAAGTTAGCACAGCCCAAGCAAGTAGAACAAAATGCTAACCCAGGACCTGCTAACCAACCCTCTCAACCAAACACTCTACCTCTTACTGAGCCAACTGCATCATCCTCTCAAAAGGGTGATGTTAGTAGAAAGAAGAGAAAGGAAGTAATGTCTGCACCTTTAAATATCTTGTCTGAAGCAGCATTAGCTGTTGAATTAGGTCTAGGAAGTGAGGAACCTGAGTCACCCTTACACAGAACAAAGAAGAAGAAAACTAAGACCACCTCTTCAGTCACACAAATGGCTGAAGTTGTAAAATCAGGGGCACACAGCTCACTAGGTGTATCCTCTCAACAGGGTGCACCTATAGAATCAAGCATTCTCCCCAATGCACCCTCTTGTATAGAGTCAGCACATGGGAGTGATAAGGCTGACACAACACTGAGTGGAGAGCACATCACTTTTGAAACTTCCTCTATCTCTCAGGGGGAGTTGCCAAAATCTACTCTAAAACACACTTCTCTTCCAGAATCTAACTCTGAAATTTCTTTGGAACCTGCAACTCAGACAACTGAGATGCAAGGTATTGATCATCAAGAATCCTTTTTGCTTGATGAGCCAATAATTTCAAGTGACTTAGTGCATGACACTTTGTTCACCACTCAGAACCCACATTTAGATGGTGAGGGAATGCATGCTGAGGCATATCCTAATGACACCATCACAAACACAGAGGTTCCCCTAGTTTTTACTAGAGACTCTGTGCCTGTGTCAACTGCTGGTGTAATTCATCCCACTTCTGTGGTGACACCAGTAGTAGAGTCAATCCATCCGGTTACAGAAGTTGCATCTGTAACTGAGGAGACTAGCTTGCCTAGCTCTAGCTCTGACTTCATGTCAACATGGCTGAAGCCTGTGCAACATGACAGTGCTTCAGGATCAGGGTCTGTTCCACAACAATTGACGGTTGAAGCACTTCAAAGCTTAATTGTGGATCAGATTCCTGAGTTCACAAAGATTGCTCAGCACCTTCTCACTGCAGACATGCCCAATCCAGACTATGAGGCTATTCTGTTATGCCATAGGGATGATGTGGAAGTGCAGAAGTCAAAGATCATTGATGATGCTGAGAGAGATGGCAACATAGATGCCTGGTTGCAAGGAAAATATGATATTACTCTCGATGAAGCACTTCAGTATCTCAGGGAGGAATACATCACTTCACTGGGCTCCAATGCAAAATCCCTGTCACCTGGTGAAGTGTATGAAGCTGTAAATGACTCCTACAAGGGTTTCCTCAAGGCTGCACACTATCTTGGCAAGGGAGTCAAAACTGAAGTCAACAGGGTGTGTGATAAGACAGCCACTTCAGTAGCAGAAGTCAAGAGGGCCTTTGATGCTAAATTTCCTCAATTGGACAGTGTGTTCAAGGACATCAAACACTGCAACTCTACCTGCACTCAGGTGGACAATGGGCTGGCTGTGCTAAAAGATGCTGTCACAGGTCTGGGGCATAAATTTCAGAATCTATCTGACCAGACTATAGATGCCAATGCCATGCTGAGGATAATGTTCAAAAATCTTTATGGAGATAGACTAGTGACTGATGTCCCTGTGCATGAATTGTCTAAATATGAAGTGAAGAGGCTTCAGGACCAATCTTTATCTGGCTTCAAGGCCAATGAGTTATTCACTAAGGTCAACACTCTTGAACAGGAGGTAGCTACTCTCACCAAGACCAATGCTCATCTCACAGAAAAGGTTGCATTGCTAAATGATCAGTTGGACACTCAAGCATCCACCACAGCTGATGTCCTTCTGCATCAATAATCCATGTTAGCTGCAATGATGAAGCATATGGGTCTCCCTCTACCTGATGAATCTTCACTCCCAAAGGACATTTCTACAGCCTCTGTGCCTGACAACAAGCCTAAGGGGGAGAAGAAGGCCAGGAACTCAAATTCAAAGGGGGAGACAAAGGGAGAGAAAGGCATAATAATCAAAGAGGGTGGTCAACAAAGGGCTTCTAAGTCTCTAGCAAATGTGCCTGGCAAAGGAAAATCCAAAGTGGATGAGCCTCCATCTATCTTGCCAGTTGTCACTCTACCAACTGTGCACATCACTATTCCAGGAGGACAGAAGCAATCCATAACCACCACAGTGGTTGCAGGGAGCATGCCATCTGACAAACCTCCAACCTCTATATCTGAGAGTGCCAAGCCTGTAGAAGTCAAAGTTGTTACTGAGGCCAAGCTACAAGAAGTTGCTAACTCCAATGTTTATCATGATAAAGCCTTCTTGGAGTTTCTGAAAGCCACAAGGGAACAGGTTGGTGACACTCAGTTCTATCTGAGGGAGTTGAAGAAGCAGATTGATTGCATCACTGTCATTCCTAAGAAAGTCAATAATCTGTGGATCAAGGAGATAGTGATGATATCCAAATTGAAGATATGGCATCTAACATACAAGACTCTACAAGAACTGAAACACTCAGAGATAGATGCCATACTCGAGCTTATAGAAAAGAAGAATGAGAACAACAAAAGTCTGTTTGATGACTTGAGGAATGACCAACCTTCAAGGCTACCAGAAGTGATCAAGAAGCCATGGACAATCATTTATCAGTCTGGCACCAGAATTGAAGATATCAAGCAATTGGTCATTCCCCATGATCTCACCACCAGAAATCACAGACTGATCATTGCTATCATTGATCAATTACAGAAGAAGGTTGGAGCCAGAAATGCTGAAGAAACTGAGGCACTGCACATCCTCAGAACCTATATTGCAACTGGTGAAATTCCAGAGATGGCTCAACCTAGGAGAAATAAGGATGATGATTCTGAAGACAAAGGTGATGGGAGGAGAAGACATCACAGGAGAGATAAGGGTGATGAAGACAAGAAGAAAAAGGGAGACAAGGATAAAAAGGATGATGATGACCAAGGTAAAACATATGAGAGAAAGAGTGGAAGACAGCAAGCCTTAGGCACTGCTAGCAGTAACCTCACCACAACACAAGACTCTAGGTCTAGGGTGAATACTGTTAGTAGTGACCTACCAAAATCTACATCTATGGCTTCTGCAACTGTCTTACCACCTCAAGAAGAGAAGAAGATTCAAGTCAAGAAACCATGTGTATGTTTCAGAAAGCAATCTGCTAATGGAATACTACTATGGTCTACCAACAAAGGTCAAAGATTTCTGCCAAGCAATCATGTCAAGAGGATGAAATTTAAACATGTTGCAAGGAGAGTGAAGCTATCCAAATCTAGAGCCCTAACAATCATTCCAGGATTGAAACTCCAGCCACTTGATGAAGACTTTGATGAAGAGCAACTGCAATTTCTAAGAGCTCAAAAGATATGCTATGCTGCAATTGTGGATGACCACCTTGAAATCAAGTACACTGATGGGAAAGAAATGAAATTCAAACAAGGGGGTTGTCAACATTGGGGTAAATTGTATGAGATAGAAAGAATCATTGCATTGCTGGATTCTAAAGACAAGGTGGAGAAAGTATGGAAGCTGGAATTGATTGACTTTGTGAAAATGAAGAAAGATTATGCTGAGAAGATAAGAAAGGGCTGCTATGAGAAATGGTTAGAAAGGGAGAAAGAAATTGATAGACTGGAGATTGAAGCAGAAAAGCTAAGGGCAAAGGGATTGTGTAGAGTTCAGTTTGATCCCTATGTGGTGAAGTATAGGAGAAGAAATGGAGCCAATGTCAATATAAGAATGGACCTACTCAATCACTATCCTGCCAACATTCTGAAGCCAGTGCTTGAAGATTTCAAAAACTCTATTATGATTGAAGAATTGGATGCTATGACAGAAATCATGAGAGCAGTAGATGAGATTGCAAGAAAGGAGAAAGAAAGGAAACAGAAAGCATATGATGATCTACAAGCCAAAGCAATGGAGATGCAATCAAAAGAAAATGGCTAGTACCTCATCATACTGTAAGAGTATTTATCTTGTAATTTCATTTATGTGTTCAATCAAAATACATACCTGTACTTTTAAAGTTTTATCTTTATGTATGTTAGGCTTGTTATCAGACATGAAATTGTGACTAAGGGTCTCACTCACAATTTGGGGGAGATTGTTAGTTACAGAGGCATGCCTGTACACATCTAATAACAAGCCTAATTGTTTGTAATGCTTTGCATTACTTACATGACCTCTTAACTGAGGGAACCTCTAGTTGTAGAGTTTCTGTTTGTATTGTACTTGTAGAAGGCATCAAATCCTAGTTGTGTAATTGTACAAATAGAGTCTAGAATAATGCTTGAAAGAAGTTCCAAGGTTCATGCCTCAAGCAAGGAGTTAAAGACTGTCAAATAATCACAGTTGGGATTTGAAGAAATGAAGAATTTGCCTAAGTACCAATTCGAGAAGTATATTTGTCTATTCGAGAAGTCCAGCATTCGAGAAGTC
Source organism: Kitagawia praeruptora (assembly GCA_037693485.1). NCBI lineage: Eukaryota > Viridiplantae > Streptophyta > Magnoliopsida > Apiales > Apiaceae > Kitagawia > Kitagawia praeruptora. Next base: position 86,643,652 of record CM075351.1, on the reverse strand, counting down.
AGGGATTCGATATCTCAAGACACTATTCGATATCTCTGAATACACTGTTCGATATCTCATTCGATATCTCAGGGATTCGATATGTCTACTACTCTATTCGAGAACTCAAGAAGTCAACAAGTCAAGATGGTATTCGAGTTCTCAAAGAGTCAACAAGTCAAAGTTCCATTCGATATCTCAAGGACTCAGAAAGCTATTCGACAACTCGAGGATTCGATAAGTCAAATGTTCTATTCGACAACTCAAGGAATCCTGATGGAAAAGAGCTATTCGAGAAGTGGTTCGATATGTCATTATAACAGTATTCGAGAACTCAGAGTTATCGATCAAGTCAATTCTAGTTCTCGAATCACTTACTTAGTCACTTCTCGAATACATTCTTGGAGACAAAATACTGAAGAAATTGTACAAGTCAGAAACCTGCAACAAGCCAATGCACTTTATGGACCACAATCTGTAACGTGCTCTGGAAAGCCTACAAGGAAGCTTGGAGAGATATAGAAGAGACAAGGAGCTAAAGAAGTGGATCTAAACAGGCTTTGCAAAGTCAAATCTGTAACCGTTTGGACACTTACTCAAAAAGGATAGACAGACTAGAAAGTAATTTGTTTAGCTACCTTATTTGCAGTAAGTGGGCTGTATCCATGTTCTATAAGGACACAGCCTCACTTCATAACTTAGTAACTTTTGTGAGTCTAGTTTTTCATACACTGTAAGCTATATCTCTCTGAGAAAAACGAAGCTGAGAATACTACCATTTGTATTCACAGATTGTAGCAACCTTTATCTAATAATACATTAGATTAAAGTGATATTGCGTGTTGTGTTGTTTATTTATCCGCACCTTCACTTCTACACACACAGGCACTTATCTGCTACATAGACTCAATCAAGAAAAGTTCAAGAATCCATTCACCCCCCCCCTCTGTATTCTTTTACCGTATTCAATACTCAACATAGTGTATCTAACTCAAAACACGGTTTGGAAAAGGTTAGATGTACAAAAACAATACATTTATCACTCCAAGAAGCCACAATTCTCGAAAATGAAAAATTGTGAGCTAAAAAAAATATAAGAGCTCAAAAGATGGTATATTCATTATTGAACACCAATAACGAGAAGAGGGAGTGGAATAGTGGTCCTAGGTATTAATGCAATGAAGGACCAGGGTTTATGGTATATCCTAAGCTTTTAGAAAGTATGAATGTAAGTTGTAGGGCTTAGGTACAATATATACCATTTAACTACAAAAAGAGTCTGGCTGCCTCTTTTTATCTTCCTCTGCATCACAACCAGACAAACAAAAAGGGTTCTCTTCTATTCCCTATCATTTCTCTCTTTCTATCGAACAGAATTTTGCATATGCCATCTTTTATTAAAGAATCTCATTTTCACAACTTTATTATTTCTTTAATTATTATCCTCTCCTTCTAAGACCAATAATAACTACATGCTTTTCCCTTTCCCCTGCTGGAGCTCTTCTTGGCTGACCAATGGTTGAGCAAGTTCAAGAGATCATTTTTCCCTTACAGTATATTTTTAACAGCATACGATAAAAAACATGAGGTTCTTAAATCGGCATAACCTATACTAGATAGAATACAGACTAGCATAATATCAGAGTATTGATCAGGTCATTATAGAAGAAATCTAATCAAAGAGTGTTAAAATCTTCAATTTTAATGACCATATCTATATTTCTAGAACCATAGAATATATATCTCCATCTAAGCCAAAGCTGTTAATTTTATCTGGTAGTCTGACAATATTAATTCACTGCACCACTATAGTTCGAACATATAATTTAAAATTAATATTATTCAGTACAATGCTAACAGAACAAATCCAAATATTCGAGACACTATTCACCTACACATTACATATTTCCTTTTACAAGTTGTAGTGTTTCAAAGACACATTCGTGAACTTAATAGACTTAAAAGTCAGACAATCAAATATTTTCAAAGTGGGAACTTGATAAAAGATCTTGGGGGGAATCAATATTCGCTTGATTACGATTGTAAAGAAACTGATATAGTGACAATTTTATAAATAATCTAATAGCCCCAGTCCACATTTCTATGTGAATCTTAATTTTCAATTACCATATTCAGCATTAAAGTTCATGTCACTACGACCTTCTTGCAAAATACAAAAGAGAGAAGAAGAAGAAGAAGAAAGAGTGACTATAACTCACATACCTATTTTTGAAGATTTAAAACCGATGAGTCACGCGCCTATCAGTTCTTGTCACTTTTTCGATGTTCTTTCATGATTCCAATCCAACTAACTCACTTATCTAGAAACGAAGACTTGAGAAAGATGGAGACCGACCAGTTTTCTAAATCAAATAATACACAAAGGATAAATAATACACAAACAAGACAGTTTAAATCGAAACCCTAAAGTGAAGTACCTCAAAATTAAAACTGATATTGAAGCTTAAATTGAAATCTCTGGACCCAAAACAAAGCTTGAACCCAAATCCTTGAATCCAATCGAAGCTTGAATCCAAATCAAAATTAAACCCTCAAATACCCGAGGGAGTATAGATTTGGAGAGAGTGTATATCTGTATGAGAGAGTATAGAATGAGGGGAAATTTTGAGAAGGGTTTTGAGAAAGGGGAAAAATTTGACAATGGGGTAAAATGAAATGTTTTGAGCATCTGTAAATGATTAGGGGTGGGAAGAAAAGGGGGAAATGAAATTTTGGGTTTGGAATAATGTGGGAATAGATGAAATGAGCGGTAATAATGTGGGAATTTGAGATTATGGATCATGAAATTTTAAAAAAATTCAGAAATTTGATTCGAAACAAAATTAATAATTTTCTTAATATTAATATAATAGATAATCATTTTACCGTTGAGAAATATTTAGCAAATTTCTAATTTAACAAAAATATTATTAAAATATTTCTAATTTAAAATAAAAAATTTATTTAAAAAATTTGAAGTATTTATTAAAAAAAAATAATTTTGATATTTTTTTATAAAAATTGTTTTATTCGATTTTTTAAAAAAATTGGAGAAACATATTAACAATTTTAAAAAAATTGTACAAAATTTTTTTGAGTAGAATTTTAAAAAAAAATATATTATAATTTCTAAAAAAAATTACAATTTCTGAAAAAAAATGATTTTAAAAAATAAAATAATTTTTCAACTCATTTTATAAAAAAAGTTAACAAATTTTAAAAACTAAATTTATTTAAATAATTAAAAAAAGAAAAATCAAAAAAAAAAATTAGATGAAAATAGTTGACATGGCCAACTCTAATGTAACACGTACATATTTATGTTACATGCTTCAACACTTTCTAGCTACTGTAACATCATATTTTTGGCTAAGGTAACATAAAAAACACAATGTTACCTCAGGATGTAAGTAGTATAACTAAGGTAACATTTTGGGGTAACATTTCTCCGGTAGGGGTTACGGTAGGCCATATATGGTGTAGTGTAATCCTGAAGAAATTGATTGTAATCTTTCTAATATCTTCTTATGGCCTTAGGTAATTGACGTGATAAGGAGATATTCTTTTTCATTCTGTTGAGTATTGAATACAGTAAAAGAATACAGGGGGGGTGAATGGATTCTTGAACTTTTCTTTGGCTCGATTTTATGCAGCAGATAAGTGTTTGTGTGTGCAAAGGTGTAGGTGCGGATAAAGAACAACACAAGACACAATATCACTTTAATCTAATGTATTATTAGATAAAGGTTGCTACAATCTGTGAATACAAATGATAGTATTCATAGCTTCGTTTTTCTCAGAGAGATATAGCTTACAGTGTCTGAAAAACTTGACTCTCCAAAAGTTAATTGCTAAGGAAGTGAGGCTGTATCCTTATAGAGTATGGATACAACCTACTTACTACAAATAAGGTAGCTAAATAAATTACTTTCTAGTCTGTCTATCCTATTTGAGTAAGAGTCCAAACGGTTACAGATTTGACTTTGCAAAGCCTGTTCAGATCCACTTCTTTAGCCCTTTGTCTCTTCTATATCTCTCCAAGCTTCTTTGTAGGCTTTCCAGAGCACATTACAGATTGAGATTCATAAAGTGCATTGGCTTGTTGCAGGATTCTGACTTATACAATTTCACCAGTATTTTATCTCCAAGAATGTATTCGAGAAGTGACTAAGTAAGTGATTCGAGAACTAGAATTGACTTGATCGATAACTCTGAGTTCTCGAATACTGTTATATTGACATATCGAACCACTTCTCAAATAGCTCTTTTCCATCAGGATCCCTTGAGTTGTCGAATAGAACATTTGACTTATCGAATCCTCGAGATATCGAATAGCTTTCTGAGTCCTTGAGATATCGAATGGAACTTTGACTTATTGACTCTTTGAGAACTCGAATACTACTTTGACTTCTTGACTTCTTGAGTTCTCGAATAGAGTAGTAGACATATCGAATCTCTGAGATATCGAATGAGCACTAAACCAAACTGGCAAATTACTAACAGATAAAAAAGCCATTAGTAACGGATATATCCGTTACTAATTAGTAACGGATATATCCGTTACTAATGGGTCAGATATCCGTTACTCATTAGTAACGGATATATCCGTTACTAATTCTATGTATCCGTTACTAATTAGTAACGGATATATCCGTTACTAATATTAAATATCCGTTACTAATTAGTAACGGATACATAGAATTAGTAACGGATATATCGGTTACTAATTAGTAACGGATATATCCGTTACTATGCACATATATCTGTTACTAATTAGTAACGGATATATCCGTTACTAATTCTATGTATCCGTTACTAATTAGTAACAGATATATCCGTTACTAATATTATATATCCGTTACTAATTAGTAAGGGATATATAATATTAGTAACGGATATATCTGTTACTAATTAGTAACGAATACATAGAATTAGTAACAGATTTATCCGTTACTAATATTAGCAACGGATATATCCGTTACTAAGGAATAATATATCTGTTACTAATTTAATACTTTTAAAAGATTTATATTATAAAATCACATCAAATAACCTTGTTATTTTTTAATTTTTCTGTGTATATCACTAAAAACATTAGATATTAACAGCCGTACGGTTGGATCGTCGAAAAAAGATTTTTAAAATAGTGTTTTGTGCAATCGGGACGATACTAGTTATCGCGAGTATTGCTTTTTGGAGATTTATATATAAAATCACATCAAATAAGCTTGTAATTTTTTTATTTTTTGTATATATCACTAAAATCATTAGATATTAACAGCCGTACGGTTGGATCGTCAAAAAAAGATTTTAAAAATATTGTTTTGTGCAATCGGGACGATACTAGTTATCGCGAGTATTGTTTTTTGAAGATTTATATTATAAAATCACATCAAATAAGCTTGTAATTTTTTAATTTTTTGTGTATATCACAAAATCATTGGATATTAACTGCCGTACGGTTGGATCGTCGAAAAAAGATTTTAAAAATATTGTTTTGTGCAATCGGGACGATACTAGTTATCGCGAGTATTGTTTTTTGGAGATTTATATTATAAAATCACATCAAAGAAGCTTGTAATTTTTTAATTTTTTGTGCATATCACTAAAATCATTAGATATTAACAGCCGTACTGTTGGATCATCGAAAAAAGATTTTAAAAATATTGTTTTGTGCAATCGGGACGATACTAGTTATCGCGAGTATTGTTTTTTGGAGATTTATATTATAAAATCACATCAAATAAGCTTGTAATTTTTTAATTTTTTGCGCATATCACTAAAATCATTAGATATTAACAGCCGTACGGTTGGATCCTCGAAAATTTTTTTAAAAATATTGTTTTGTGCAAACGGGACGATACTAGTTATCGCGAGTATTGTTTTTTGGAGATTTATATTATAAAATCACATCAAATAAGCTTGTACTCCCTCCGTCCCTAATTTTTTTCCTACTTTCCTTTTAAGGATATTCAAATTACTTTTCTTGTTTCTATTTTTGGCCATAAATATTAATATTCAATACCCACTACTCCATCCACTACTCTTTAAAAATAATATTCAATACCCACTACTTCACCAACTAATCATTACAAATAATATTCAATACTCACTACTCCACCCACTACTTATTAAAAATAATATTCAACACCCACTACTCCACCCACTACTCTTTAAAAATAATATTCAATACCCATTACTCCACCCACTACTTCAAAAAAATAATATTCAATACCCACTACTCTTTAAAAACAATATTCAACACCCACTACACCATAAACAAATAATATTCATTCCCCACTATCTTAAAACCCGTGAAATTCAGCAAACAAGAAAAAAATTTAGATACGGAGGGAGTAATTTTTTAATTTTTTGTGCATATCACTAAAATCATTAGATATAAACAGCCGTATGGTTGGATCATCGAAAAAATATTTTAAAAATATTGTTTTGTGCAATCGGGACGATACTAGTTATCGCGAGTATTGTTTTTTGGAGATTTATATTATAAAATCACATCAAATAAGCTTGTAATTTTTTAATTTTTTGTGTATATCAATAAAATCATTGGATATTAACTGCCGTACGGTTGGATCATCGAATTTTTTTTTAAAAATATTGTTTTTTGCAATCGGGACGATACTAGTTATCGCGAGTATTGTTTTTTGGAGATTTATATTATAAAATCACATCAAATAAGCTTGTAATTTTTTAATTTTTTGTGCATATCACTAAAATCATTAGATATTAACAGCCGTACGGTTGGATCGTTGAAAAAAGTTTTTAAAAATATTGTTTTGTGCAATCGGGACGATACTAGTTATCGCGAGTATGGTTTTTTGGAGATTTATATTATAAAATCACATCAAATAAGCTTGTAATTTTTTAATTTTTTTGTGCATATCACTAAAATCATTAGATATTAACAGCCGTATAGTTGGATCGTCGAAAAAAGATTTTAAAAATATTGTTTTGTGCAATCGGGACGATACTAGTTATCGCGAGTATTGTTTTTTGGAGATTTATATTATAAAATCACATCAAAGAAGCTTGTAATTTTTTAATTTTTTGTGCATATCACTAAAATCATTAGATATTAACAGCCGTACTGTTGGATCATCGAAAAAAGATTTTAAAAATATTGTTTTGTGCAATCGGGACGATACTAGTTATCGCGAGTATTGTTTTTTGGAGATTTATATTATAAAATCACATCAAATAAGCTTGTAATTTTTTAATTTTTTGCGCATATCACTAAAATCATTAGATATTAACAGCCGTACGGTTGGATCCTCGAAATTTTTTTTAAAAATATTGTTTTGTGCAAACGGGACGATACTAGTTATCGCGAGTATTGTTTTTTGGAGATTTATATTATAAAATCACATCAAATAAGCTTGTACTCCCTCCGTCCCTAATTTTTTTCCTACTTTCCTTTTAAGGATATTCAAATTACTTTTCTTGTTTCTATTTTTGGCCATAAATATTAATATTCAATACCCACTACTCCATCCACTACTCTTTAAAAATAATATTCAATACCCACTACTTCACCAACTAATCATTACAAATAATATTCAATACTCACTACTCCACCCACTACTTATTAAAAATAATATTCAACACCCACTACTCCACCCACTACTCTTTAAAAATAATATTCAATACCCATTACTCCACCCACTACTTCAAAAAAATAATATTCAATACCCACTACTCTTTAAAAACAATATTCAACACCCACTACACCATAAACAAAAAATATTCATTCCCCACTATCTTAAAACCCGTGAAATTCAGCAAACAAGAAAAAAATTTAGATACGGAGGGAGTAATTTTTTAATTTTTTGTGCATATCACTAAAATCATTAGATATAAACAGCCGTATGGTTGGATCATCGAAAAAATATTTTAAAAATATTGTTTTGTGCAATCGGGACGATACTAGTTATCGCGAGTATTGTTTTTTGGAGATTTATATTATAAAATCACATCAAATAAGCTTGTAATTTTTTAATTTTTTGTGTATATCACTAAAATCATTGGATATTAACTGCCGTACGGTTGGATCATCGAATTTTTTTTAAAAAATATTGTTTTTTGCAATCGGGACGATACTAGTTATCGCGAGTATTGTTTTTTGGAGATTTATATTATAAAATCACATCAAATAAGCTTGTAATTTTTTAATTTTTTGTGCATATCACTAAAATCATTAGATATTAACAGCCGTGCGGTTGGATCGTTGAAAAAAGTTTTTAAAAATATTGTTTTGTGCAATCGGGACGATACTAGTTATCGCGAGTATGGTTTTTTGGAGATTTATATTATAAAATCACATCAAATAAGCTTGTAATTTTTTAATTTTTTTGTGCATATCACTAAAATCATTAGATATTAACAGCCGTATAGTTGGATCGTCGAAAAAAGATTTTAAAAATATTGTTTTGTGCAATCGGGACGATACTAGTTATCGCGAGTATTGTTTTAAGTTTTGGAGACTTATATTATAAAATCACATCAAATAAGCTTGTTATTTTTTAATTTTTTTGTATATCATTAAAATCGTTAGATATTAACAGCCGTACGGTTGGATTGTCGAAAAAAGATTTTAAAAATATTGTTTTGTGCAATCGGGATGATACTAGTTATCGCGAGTATTGTTTTAATTTTTATAGATTTATATTATAAAATCACATCAAATAAGCTTGTTATTTTTTTAATTCTTTTTGTATATCACTAAAATCATTAGATATTAACAGCCGTACGGTTGGATCGTCGAAAAAAGATTTTAAAAATATTGTTTTATGCAATCGGGACGATACTAGTTATCACGAGTATTGTTTTTTGGAGATTTATATTATAAAATCACATCAAATAAGCTTGTAATTTTTTTAATTTTTTGTGCATAGCACTAAAATCATTAGATATTAACAGCCGTACGGTTGGATCATCGAAAAAAGATTTTAAAAATATTGTTTTGTGCTATCGGGACGATACTAGTTATCGCGAGTATTGTTTTTTGGAGATTTATTTTATAAAATCACATCAAATAAGCTTGTAACTTTTTAATTTTTTGTATATATCACTAAAATCATTAGATATTAACAGTCGTACGTTTTTTTTAAAAAAATAATTATTTTCGATTTTTTTAAAAAAATAATATTTTCAATTTTTTTAAAAAAATAATTATTTTCGATTTTTTTTAAAAAAGATAATAATTTTAGATTTTTTTTAAAAAATAATTATTTTCGATTTTAAAAAAAAAATTATTATTTTCGATTTTTTTAAAAAATAATTATTTTCGATTTTTTTAAAAAAATAGTAATTTTCGATTCTTTTTAAAAAATAATTATTTTCGATTTTTAGAAAAAAATTAATTATTTTCGATTTTTTTAATATAAATAATTATAACGAATTTTTACAAAATTAAATTTTAAAAAATATGTAAAGTTTCAAAAAAAATATGTAAAATTAAATTAAAACGAATTTTTTAAAAAATTATAATTAAAAAAACGTAGGGTCGTAAACAAAACACATTTACAAACAATTTTTCTCTCTCTCAAAACAATACAGTAGCCATCGCCCTGCCTTTTTTCATCTTTTTTCTTCAGTTTCTTCCGGCCAAATCAGGCTAGCTCGATGAGAGCCAACTAAAATCATTCCTTTCTTGAATAAAGGGGTGCTCATTTTTCTTAATTGGTTTTTAATGAGACCCCAAAATAAATTTTAGCCATAGTTTTTTCTTTGTTCTTCCTTTCTAGCTTTCTTTATCGTTTTCTTTTGCTTAATCCCATCGGATGTAGCAGCCTTCTTCCCCCTCCATCCACCCCCTTCCGTTTTATTTCCATAAATGATTTTTAGTTGAAAATTCATTCGAGTTTCTTCTCCGTTTTTCTCAGATCTACTTCGGTTTAGAGCTTGAAATTTCAATTAAAATTCATTGTTAGAGTCAGAATCTCCTTCTTAACATCATATCAATATTTGGTGTTATTTCGAGATCTTTGATTTTTCGAATTTTGTCTCGCTTTATGCGATGTGTCTTCGCTTTTGTGCGATGTGTTGAGTTATTAGTCATGTGTATGTTGGTTGTTGTGTTGAAAATGAATTTTACGGTGATTTGGGAGATCTGGATATCTCGCATCAATACTTTCGGCAAGTCTATAGCTGGTATCCGGCAGGTAAATAGCTGGGGTGCATTTGAAGTGGTAGTGAAATCGCATGTGCTCACCTTTCACAAAAATATGTTCATTTCATTCTCTGAACATCGTCCTACCCATGGATTTACTGTGAGGGTCAATTGTGAAGCTACTGTTTTCAGGGGTGATATAGGCTGGATTGCTCGGAAAACCATTATCTTCATTTTTAATTTTCAGAATATTTGTATTTGGTGAGTTAAGCAATCCGGAAACAAGATGGCTAGTTTTTAGCTCGTTTATTTGTTTTTTAACCTGGTTGCATGATCAGTTAGGGGTTTGTCCTGATTGAGTCTCTTTAAAGTATTAATGAAATCTGCTTTAAATGTGGAAAAAAACAAAAAAACAAAAAAATGTAAAAGTTCATAGTATAAGGATTGTATTTCCATATATATCATAAATACTCGCGTGTCACAGTTGGTTGAGGGGGTGTACTACCTCACAGGAGGTCAGGGGTTCGGGGCGGCTGTGGAGGTCTGTGCGGCTGTGGTGGCAGCCTCTGATTGGCTGAGAGCTTATTAAATTTTTTTAATATTAGTAACGGATATATCCGTTACTAATTCTAAACATCCGTTACTAATTAGTAACGGATGTATCTGTTACAAAAAAAAAAAGCAATTGTAACGGCCTATTAGTAACGGATCTATCTGTTACTAATTAGTAACGGATAGATCCGTTACTAATTAGTAACGGATACATCCGTTACTAATTCTATGTATCCGTTACTAATTAGTAACAGATATATTTGTTACTAATATTATCTATCCGTTACGTAATGGATATATAATATTAGTAACGGATATATCTGTTACTAATTAGTAACGGATACATAGAATTAGTAACGGATAGTAACAGATATATCTGTTACTAATATTAGTAACGGATATATCCGTTACTAAGGAATAATATATCTGTTACTAATTTAATACTTTTAAAAGATTTATATTATAAAATCACATCAAATAAGCTTGTTATTTTTTAATTTTTTTGTGTATATCACTAAAATCATTAGATATTAACAGCCGTATGGTTGGATTGTCGAAAAAAGATTTTAAAAATAGTGTTTTGTGCAATCGGGACGATACTAGTTATCGCGAGTATTGTTTTTTTGGAGATTTATATTATAAAATCACATCAAATAAGCTTGTAATTTTTTAATTTTTTGTATATATCACTAAAATCATTAGATATTAACAACCGTACGGTTGGATCGTCGAAAAAAGATTTTAAAAATATTGTTTTGTGCAATCGGGACGATACTAGTTATCGCGAGTATTGTTTTTTGGAGATTTATATTATATAATCACATCAAATAAGCTTGTAATTTTTTAAATTTTTTGTGTAAATCACTAAAATCATTGGATATTAACTGCCGTACGGTTGGATCGTCGAAAAAAGATTTTAAAAATATTATTTTGTGCAATCGGGACGATACCAGTTATCGCGAGTATTGTTTTTTGGAGATTTATATTATAAAATCACATCAAATAAGCTTGTAATTTTTTAATTTTTTGTGCATATCACTAAAATCATTAGATATTAACAGTCGTACGGTTGGATCGTCGAAAAAAGTTTTTAAAAATATTGTTTTGTGCAATCGGGACGATACTAGTTATCGCGAGTATTGTTTTTTGGAGATTTATATTATAAAATCACATCAAATAAGCTTGTAATTTTTTAATTTTTTGTGCATATTGATAAGTGGATTTTATATCCACTTGGAGCGTTCCATATCGGCTTAAATTGATTGTTTTGGACTCAAGTTTGTTATAGTTTTGATGTGTTTTGTGTAGTGTGCAGGTTTGCAAGAATGTCGATTATGGTTGATGCTTCTGTCATTTTTGGAGGATTAATTTATTAAAATTCGGATTTTTCGGGAAGGTTGCGCAGTATTCACTATTTTGGCCATATCTGGAGTTCTAGAAGTCCGTTTTCAGCGATCTTACTGTCCACGCGAATCCTTGGAGATTTTCTACAATATTGGACAGGTATGCCACGCGCAGGCTGCGCATGGTGGGCACAGGCAGCGTGAAGAACAGACTGCTGGGCGCAGGTTGCGCCTGAAAAATTCTGCCAGATTGCTGATTCACTGTTTTGGCCATATCTTGAGTTCTGCAAGTCCGTTTTGGACGATCTTACAGCCCACGCGAAGATAACGGAATTCTCTTTCATTCTAAAGTGGTCCAGAGGTCCAATTACAACTGGAACGGCCCAGAAATATTGAAGAAAAGTCAGCTACGAATTTTCCTTAAAAACCAAATCAGTTTAGGAAACGTATTATGTGCCGAACTGCAGAAATTCAACTTTGACAAGGAAATTGCTATAATTCCTACTTCTAATAAGTATGATAATTGCTTTGGGTGGCTAGAACATTCTAGAATCAGATCTACACATGGAATTTGCAATTCTATTCTCATTCAAGAACGAAAATTGCCAATCTTCTATTCCAACTCTAAAAAGGCAATTTCTTGCTGGGCAAGAATTATAGAGCCTATATAAACACATCCAACCCTTGTAATTTGTATCATTAGGAGTAGAACCTTTACATATCAATTACTTAGGTTTATTTGTATATTTTCATACTTTGTTTTTATCATGGTTTCATCAGATCCCATGATGATGAGCGGTTTGATTATGAACTAGTCGTTGTCATGGGATTCTAACGGATTTATTTATGGAGCTTTAGTATCTTGATGCTTTAAAGATCTGTGTGTGATGTATATCTGATATCCTCGTATGGTTATGCTTAATTGTTAGATGCGTAGTTAACATCTAATCTGTTAATCTCTTGTGAAGTGAAAGTGGATCTTGAGATTTAGAACTTGCCATGCTAGCATAGGTTCATGATTGTTTATCAACATGATTCGTAGTATGAGATGAGAATACTTATATTGCCCTATGTGATCATTATGGATAACTTGCTCTTCAACCGTTATGTTTTCAAATTCTATAGACATATAGGGTCTAAGCATAATTGGTGTCTATTCATCTTCTATCTCTTTTGTGAATGTATGGGTAGTTTGGTATACGTATGCTGAGAGGTAGCGTGTACTTGTTTCGTGTTGTCCGATCAGATATCATAACCATTGCATATAGTGATTAAAGGCGTCAGATCTAAGCAAATTATTTAATGAATTTAGGATTCCATGTTTCCTCTTGCAGAAATAATTCGATTCCAATTCTCGTTAGTTAGTTAATTCGTAGCTTGTTAATTTAATTCTTAGTTAATTTAGTTTATTAAACCCAAAATTGTCATTTGTCTTAGCAGTGAATAATAATCATACATTGTTGCATAGGTACTAAACTGAATTAAAAACCAGATCTCTGTGGGAACGAACTTGACTTATTCATATATTACTTGTGAACACGTACGCTTGCGTGATTTAGTGCAAACAAGTTTTTGGCACCGCTGCCGGGGATCATCGGTGTTTTATTTTTGGTTTATGTGCTTGTCAATAGTGGTTGTTAGAGTTCACTGACTCGGATTTGTTTTTCTTACCTATTTTGTTTAGTTTGGTGTGTTCAGGTACTTGAGTGTTTGAAGATGGCATGCGAGGAGTTGTCATGGTGGGCATATTCGAGGACATCCATTCCTCGACAATGTGAGCAGTGTTTGGGCGTTCATGATCCATCACAATATTGTTACTACGAAGGAGTTGATCCATATGTCACTTATGAGGAACAACCATATTTTCAATACCATCCTCAACAGTACCAGCAAGATGTTCCAGATATGTCATATGTCACTTATGAGGAACAACCATATTTTCAATACCATCCTCAACAGTACCAGCAAGATGTTCCAGATATGTCATATGTCTTTGGTAGTGAAGAGTTTCAACATCAGCAACCTATTCCTACTTTTCAGTCAGATGAGGTTGATGATTTGAAGGAGATTAGGAAGGAGATTAGGATGCTTGTAGAGAATCATGAGAAGTCTATCAAATCTATGGGGACACTTGTTGCTCAAGTTTTGAGTGCCTTGGAACAAGAGAATCAACAATTCATGCTAGAGGCAACATCAGAGAATAACGGTGACTTGGAGCAAGGTACTTCATGCTTAATTGAGGAAGACAAATTCAAAGAGGAGGTTAGCGTTCACAAGCCATGTAAGGAATTTGATCATGCTAGTATGGTGGATGATTTGGAAAGGGCACAATTCGGGACAGACAATGGTGAGCTGCACAAATTTCAAGAATTGGTATGTGCGTACCAAGAGGACACTGATGAGCTACGCAAATTTCAAGAATTGGTATGTGCGTACCAAGAGGCTAAAGAACATGGGAAAGATGTAGGTCTTCTACTTGTCTCAGAGTTTAAAGATGGAGGTAGCGCATTAGAGCCAATGGAGAAAGTTCTCTTCGAGAAACCAAAGTCTTCAGCAACTTACATTTACCCTCCTCCATTATATTCAAGTGAAGCCCGCGAATGTGTGTTGTTCTACAAATTGAAAGATTTTGGGTCAATAGATGAAGGCATTGGAATAGGACATAGTTGTTACACGAATAGGCCAAGCGAGGAGAAAGGTCAGAAAGTGTGCCGGCGTGATGACGATGAAGTCTCGCGAAGAGATGACCAGGCCAACTATTATCATCCTTAATGGAGGCTTGGAAGTAACGTCAAGCTATTGACGTTAAAGAAGCGCTTCGTGGGAGGCAACCCATGCTTTTCGGCATTTTTATTTAGGTATGTTTTCTACTATCCCTTGTATTTACTTTCATTCAATGCGGATATTGAATATTTTAAGTTTGGGGGTGGTTTGAGGGATTAGTAGTTCTTGTTGTATTATTTGTTCATGTAGGATTTCATGCTTTGCATATTAGTAGTAGTAAATTATGCATTTATGTTTGTGTTATCTACGTTTGTTTCATATAGGTTATTCTGTTTTTATGTTCGTATTACATGTGAGTTCATAATAGTATGCATTTGCACCCATGCTTGATAGGAATTTTGTGTTGTTGACGCTTTTGATTGAGAAGTGATATGCTTTGTTCTTGTGCACACACATACACTAGTAAGTTGAAGCTAGTAGACTTATTGAATGTTGTAAGTGTTTAGAAGGACATGAATATGTGCAAGATGATTTAGTTTGCATGCTTTGAATACAAGTCGGTGCATTATAGAGATTTTTGCTTGGGATTAAGTATGTTTTTCCACCAAGTGAGTTTTTGAGCCTTATTGCATATTGCATATTTTTTGCAATTTATTCGTTTGCTTGAGTGTCCACGGATTGTTTGCATTGCTAGCAGTTGTTCGAGGTCTTTCTTGAAACGCATGACATTATTTGACGATTAAAATGATAAAGGCATTTAGGAATAACCATATATTTTCCCATATTACCACACCATATTTACATGATCAATTAGTTAACCCGTTAAGCTTAATCCTATTTTTTTCGGTGACATACCACATTACTTGCCTAGACCTTTTTCTTGTATTGGCCTTACATTAATTTGAACCCACATTGTCAAAGGCTAGTAGAGTGTTTAAGGGAGTAATAAGGTGTGCAAAGGAGGGGTTATTGTTGGTTATACTTTTGGGGGAAATATTGAAAATTGGGTTTGTTTACTTGATAGTCGGCATGTGTAATAAATTCATGGGATCATTGTTATTTGTTATATTATTGTTTTATCTATCTCTCGAAAAAAAAGAGAGAAAAAAGAGAGAAAAAGAAAAAAGAAAAAAGAAAAAAAAAGAAAAAAAAAATATTATGAGAGCATGTTTGTGTTTGTTGTGATCCTATTTTAGTCGACTAGTCGAGTGTTTGTTTTAGTAAAAATTATGTGGGGGAAAATAGGGTGTTGTGTATGATTTATTATGGTACTTACTAGCTTTTGACACTTCACCTGTTTTGGCTTATTTGACATACCTTGTCCCTAGCCCCGTTACAACCCAAATAAAGACCTTTTGATTATCGTCATTGATGTATGTTGTGTTAAGAGTTAGATTGATACCAAATGTCAAGCATGCTTATGATTTTGTTGGAATTGAGTGATACACTTACCCTTGTTCTTGAGAGAGTATTCTTTTGTGAGTGGATTGTAAGTGTTTACTTGTTTTTGTGTATGAGATCCCGAGTTTTGTCTCAAAGATGTACTCTTGTAGGCTTAGCATGTTTACTAACTTATTCTTACATTTGACATGGACTTGTGAGAACTTATGCATGTTCATTGAGTAGACTATGTGAATACTTGCACTTTCGACACCAAAACATTGCGTATTTACTTTGATTCTTAAGTTGATATGGCATGAGAGGATTTGAAGGTATGGTAGGATATTAGTACTAGATTATTTGCATTTTCATTTAGTTGCATTCATGCATTGCATTGCATTAGGTTAGAAGGATTTTTTGGGTACATTCGCTATAGGCCCTCACGAGACCTTACTCGTCCACTAGGGCTGCCTAGGGGTTTAAAGGGCTTGTTGCATATGCCAAATGCAACCGTGATCACCTACGGAAGTGGTACTAGTTAGTTAGTTAGTGTTAGTTGTTTATGCTTGAGGACAAGCATCGGTTTAAGTTTGGGGGTGTGATAAGTGGATTTTATATCCACTTGGAGCGTTCCATATCGGCTTAAATTGATTGTTTTGGACTCAAGTTTGTTATAGTTTTGATATGTTTTGTGTAGTGTGCAGGTTTGCAAGAATGTCGATTATGGTTGATGCTTCTGTCATTTTTGGAGGATTAATTTATTAAAATTCGAATTTTTCGGGAAGGTTGCGCAGTCTTCACTGTTTTGGACATATCTGGAGTTCTAGAAGTCCATTTTCACCGATCTTACTGTCCACGCGAAGCCTGGGAGATTTTCTACAATATTGGACAGGTAGGCCACGCGCAGGCTGCACGTGGTGGGCGCAGGCAGCGTTTGCGCCTGAAAAATTCTGCCAGATTGCTGATTCACTGTTTTGGCCATATCTTGAGTTCTGCAAGTCCGTTTTGGACGATCTTACAGCCCACGCGAAGATAACGGAATTCTCTTTCATTCTAAAGTGGTCCAGAGGTCCAATTACAACTGGAACGGCCCAGAAATATTGAAGAAAAGTCAGCTACGAATTTTCCTTAAAAACCGAATCAGTTTAGGAAACGTATTATGTGCCGAACTGCAGAAATTCAACTTTGACAAGGAAATTGCTATAATTCCTACTTCTAATAAGTATGGTAATTGCTTTGGGTGGCTAGAACATTCCAGAATCAGATCTACACATGGAATTTGCAATTCTATTCTCATTCAAGAACGGAAATTGTCAATCTTCTATTCCAACTCTAAAAAGGCAATTTCTTGCTGGGCAAGAATTATAGAGCCTATATAAACACATCCAACCCTTGTAATTTGTATCATTAGGAGTAGAACCATTACATATCAATTACTTAGGTTTATTTGTATATTTTCATACTTTGTTTTTATCATGGTTTCATCAGATCCCATGATGATGAGCGGTTTGATTATGAACTAATCGTTGTCATGGGATTCTAACGGATTTATTTATGGAGCTTTAGTATCTTGATGCTTTAAAGATCTGTGTGTGATGTATATCTGATATCCTCATATGGTTATGCTTAATTGTTAGATGCGAGCTAACATCTAATCTGTTAATCTCTTGTGAAGTGAAAGTGGATCTTGAGATTTAGAACTTGCCATGCTAGCATAGGTTCATGATTGTTTATCAACATGATTCGTAGTATGAGATGAGAATACTTATATTGCCCTATGTGATCATTATGGATAACTTGCTCTTCAACCGTTATGTTTTCAAATTCTATAGACATATAGGGTCTAAGCATAATTGGTGTCTATTCATCTTCTATCTCTTTTGTGGATGTATGGGTAGTTTGGTATACGTATGCTGAGAGGTAGCGTGTACTTGTTTCGTGTTGTCCGATCAGATATCATAACCATTGCATATAGTGATTAAAGGCGTCAGATCTAAGCAAAGTATTTAATGAAGTTAGGATTCCATGTTTGCTCTTGTAGAAATAATTCGATTCCAATTCTCGTTAGTTAGTTAATTCGTAGCTTGTTAATTTAATTCTTAGTTAATTTAGTTTTATAAACCCAAAATTGTTATTTGTCTTAGCAGTGAATAATAATCATACATTGTTGCATAGGTACTAAACTGAATTAAAAACCAGATCTCTGTGGGAACGAACTTGACTTATTCATATATTTCTTGTGACCACGTACGCTTGCGTGATTTAGTGCAAACACATATCACTAAAATCATTAGATATTAACAGTCGTATGGTTGGATCGTCGAAAAAAGTTTTTAAAAATATTTTTTTGTGCAATCGCGACGATACTAGTTATCGCGAGTATTGTTTTTTAGAGATTTATATTATAAAATCACATCAAATAAGCTTGTAATTTTTTAGTTTTTTGTGCATATCACTAAAATCATTAGATATTAACAGTCGTATGGTTGGATCGTCGAAAAAAGATTTTAAAAATATTGTTTTGTGCAATCGGGACGATACTAGTTATCGCGAGTATTGTTTTTTGGAGATTTATATTATAAAATCACATCAAATAAGCTTGTAATTTTTTAATTTTTTGTGTATATCACTAAAATCATTGGATATTAACTGCCGTACGGTTGGATCGTCGAAAAAAGATTTTAAAAATATTGTTTTGTGCAATTGGGACGATACTAGTTATCGCGAGTATTGTTTTTTGGAGATTTATATTATAAAATCACATCAAATAAGCTTGTAATTTTTTAATTTTTTGTGCATATCATTAAAATCATTAGATATTAATAGCCGTACGGTTGGATCGTCGAAAAAAGTTTTTAAAAATATTGTTTTGTGCAATCGGGACGATACTAGTTATCGCGAGTATTGTTTTTTGGAGATTTATATTATAAAATCACATCAAATAAGCTTGTAATTTTTTAATTTTTTGTGCATATCACTAAAATCATTAGATATTAACTGATATGGGCTAAAAGTAGAGCTGTTCACGAACCGAGCTGTTCGCGAACAAGCTCGGCTCGGCTCGTTAAGGGCTCGGTTCGGCTCGAGCTCGTTAAGGGCTCGAGTCGAGCTCGAACAAGATTTTTGTTCGTTAAGATTAACGAGCTCGAGCCGAGCTTTAGGGTGTTCGGCTCGAGCTCGGCTCGTTAAGGGCTCGGTTCGGCTCGGCTCGTTAAAACTCGAAAAAAATCAAAATTTTTTACTTTTTATTTTTTTATCTCCAACCAAATTAATTTTTTATTTTTTGAAAATTTGGGAATCTAAATTAGATATATCTTGACATCCATACGGTTGGATCGTCGAGAAATATTTTTTAAAAAATAGAAACAACAATTCGTGACAAAGCAACAGTTACTAGTACTAGTTAAATTAGTAGTGATCTACTAAGATCTCCAACCAAATTAATTTTTTATTTTTTGAAAATTTGGGAATATCACTAAATTAGATATATCTTGACATCCGTACGGTTGGATCGTCAAAAAATATTTTTTTAAAAATGGAAACAACAATTCGTGACAAAGCACTAGTTACTAGTACTAGTTAAATTAGTTGTGACCTACTAAGATCTCCATTCAAATTAATTTTTTATTTTTTGAAAATTTGGGAATATCACTAAATTAGATATATCTTGACATCCGTACGGTTGGATCGTCGAATTTTTTTAAAAAAAAATAGAAAGAACAATTCGTGACAAAGCACTAGTTACAAGTATTAGTTAAATTAGTTGTGATCTACAAAGATCTCCAATCAAATTAATTTTTTGTTTTTTGAAAATTTGGGAATATCACTAAATTAGATATGTCTCGACATCCGTACGGTTGGATCATCGAGAAATATTTTTTAAAAAATAGAAACAACAATTCGTGACAAAGCACTAGTTATTAGTACTAGTTAAATTAGTAGTGATCTACTAAGATCTACAACCAAATTAATTTTTTATTTTTTGAAAATTTGGAAATATCACTAAATTATATATATATTGACATCTGTACGGTTGGGTTGTCGAAAAATATTTTTAAAAAAATAGAAACAACAATTTCTGACAAAGCACTAGTTACTAGTACTAGTTAAATTAGTAGTGATCTACTAAGATCTCCAACCAAATTAATTTTTTATTTTTTGAAAATTTGGGAATATCACTAAATTAGATATATCTTGACATCCGTACGGTTGGATCGTCGAGAATTATTTTAAAAAAAATAGAAACAACAATTCGTACAAAGCACTATCTACTAAGATCTCCAACCAAATTAATTGTTCGCGAACAGCTCGAGCTCGGATTGAGCTCGACTCGGCTCGAGGATGTTCATGAACAACTCGAGTTCGGCTCGGTTCGGTCAAAGCTCGGCTCGGTTCGTTAAGAAATCAGCTCGGTTCGTTAAGATCAAAGCTCAGCTCGGTTCGTTAAGGTCAAAGCTCGGCTCGTTTCGATCAAAGCTCGGCTCGGCTCGGTTCGTGAACAGCCCTAGCTAAAAGTAAGCCCAAAGACACATTTAATGTGGCATTAATTAGACCTAGAATGGTCCAAACGTGGGGCCCACCAGGTGGGCCCAAACCCTATTTATAATATTAATTTCGTAATTAATATTAGGGGTAATAAACAGCTCAGCAAATAAGAGTCAAACAAGGATATAACTCTTGCCTGACTTAGCCTCCAAGATACATATCTCAACATGGAAACTGATTCCTACAAGGAAGGGGTCTAGAACCTTCCTTGAAGAGGTGGCTTGCCCACCAAGACACCTACTCCTACCATAATTCTAAGGCTTCTCAGCCTATATAAGGGTCTGACCCCTCATTCTCAGAAGGGCGTTTTTGGCTTAATCCTCGAATAAGGACATACAAGCCACTGCGTCCTAGGTGAGCTCTCGCCGCCATAGCCTCGAGGGCACCATCACCTAGAACTACGTTGGCTTGATTCTCTAGCAATACACAAGATACGTAGGCATCTTGTGAGGACCGCTTAGTCTCGAACGCAAGAACAGCCATTAAAGCACGAAGCTCACGCACCCTAGCATTAAATACAGACAAACCCTAGCCGCAATATTCAGAACCTAGTTTTTATTCCACAACATTTGGCGCCGTCTGTGGGAAGAAAACATCAACCATGGTTAATACACGAAGAACTGCACCAAGCTCTACCGAGGCTTTACCAATCAGCTCTGCTCCGCCTCTCACCTCTGAGACAACCACCTTTGAACAAGGGACGATCCCCCAAACTCAAGTTTCTCTCCCTCCAGGGACGAATCCCCCTGTTGGGAGTACGCTGCATGTGGTTCTCCAGATGGTGATCTCTCCTCTGGTTAACCCTAACCACCCCCTACCACCTGGGGTATAGATCCATACTACGGATCTCCCCGTGAATACCAACCCGATGTATGGGTTGCCTAACTATCCCCTAGTCGAGAACCTGGACCAAGCGATCATGCCTTACAGATCTGAGATCGAGAGTATCTTGACTACTCCAGCCCCTATATTACTGATTCTACATCTGAGGATGATGACGACGATCGAGAAGAAGCCCCAAGGAGGTGACGTGCTAGTAGGGAACCTCGAAGAAGGACCCAAAGAATCCATGATGGACCTCCACAAATGGCTGAGGAAAGGATTAAGGCTCATGAAGCTGAGATCCAAAGGCTGAAGGATGATATTGCAAGAGAGCAAGCAAGGCAAAGTCTGAATCGACCTCCTCCAATCGCATGAAGGATTCCCGTCATAAATCTGGAGAGGCCGTCAAGGAGACAAAGAAGGGCTGATGCCCCAACTAAAAAAAACAAGGGTGGAAACCCCCAGGAGCAACCCCAAGGATCTGATACTACTTGGGGATCCTGATGATCCCACACCTCCGTTGACTGAGGAGGTGATGAATGCTCGCATCTCAAAGAAGTTCAAGATGTCGACGATCAAGGCTTATGATGGAACGGGCGATCCCGCAAACCATGTCAGGATGTTCTCGAATGCACTGCTATTGGAACCTGCAAGTGATGCCTTAAAGTGTAAGGCGTTCCCTCAAACCCTGTCGGGCATGGCTCAAAGGTGGTATAGTCGACTACCTGCAAATTCGATTATCTCTTTTAAGGAGTTGAGCACTGCCTTTGTCAGCCAATTCATTAGTGGAAGAATGAGAATCTAAGGGATTATCTCAAGCGATTCACCAAGGAGACATTGAATATCACTGATTTGGAGAATAAGGTGGCCATGGTAGCCTTGGAACACGGAACCACTGATCTTTTCTTCAAGAGGTCTGTGGCAAAGCATCCTCCTGAAACATGGCCGAGCTCCAACGAAGGGCCGACAAGTATATCAAGGCGGAGGATAGCATGAAGAAAGAAGCTGCTGGAGCCAATGGCAAGGGTTCCAATGACTCTAAGAAGTGAAAACAAGAACAAGAGTATGATGCTAGGGACAAGTATCCCCGAACTAGAGAAGACTCTGACTCTACCCCTAAGAAGAACCAAGGACCAAGGTTCACGGAGTATGCAAGGTTGAATACTCCAAGGAGTCGAATCTTGTTGGACATTGAGAAGGATAAGGATTTCCGTTGGCCGAAGCCACTCACGGGTGATCCCGCAAAGAGAAACAAGAATCAGTATTGCAAATTCCACAGAGATATGGGGCATGACCCTAATGATTGCAAGCAACTGAAAGATGAGATCGAATTTTTGAGGAAAGCTGAGCTACTTCACTAAGGGTGAAGATCGTGGTGACCAAATAAGAGATTATGATACAAAGGATGACGGTCGAGATCGCAACCCACAGCCCCGAGGGCCAGTGATCAACATGATCTCAGGAGGCCCGACTACGACCGGCACAACAAAGAATTCTCGAGAAGGCTTATGCTAGAGAAGTGATACACATTGTGGGAGAGGCCCCTGAAGCGTGCTAGGACTGAAATAGCAATTGGTTTTAATGGTTCAAACCTTGAAGAGGTGAAGTTCCCCCATGATGACCCGTTGGTCATAATTCCTGTGATTGGAAACTCAGAGGTGGAGCGAGTCTTGATAGACAATGGAGCTTCCGTTGACATTGTGTTTCATGATACATTTGTGAAGATGGGGTACAATGATTTTCAGTTGACCCCCAATAACATGCCTATATATGGATTTAATGGAGTAGAATCCAAAGTTAAAGGGACTATTCAGTTGCCTATAACTATTGGACAGGAGCCCAAGGAGGCCATTCAGATGTTGAACTTCTTGGTAATCAAGCGGTTTCAACGTAAAACGCTATTCTCGGAAGGACTGGACTTCATGCATTCAAGGCTGTTGCCTCAACGTATCATATGAAGATCAAGTTCCCAACCAGGAATGGCGTTAGAGAACATAAAGGTGATCAAAAGATGGCACAAAGCTGTTATGTAGCCTCGTTAAAGCCTAATGGAGTCGGGGGTAGGTCCTTTCGATTGAAGGCATGGATGTCTGCGATGATAAGGAACACCAAGAAAGGCCAGTAGAGGACATCACACAGAAGCCACAGACAGCCATTAAGGCTAAGGCATTAACTGACTTCGTGGTTGAATGTACCATTGCAACCAAGAAGTCGGGGTGCAGGAGGTAGTACCCCAAGCAGGAAGTGAACTTCAGAATAAGAATGATTAGACCAGAAGGAATGGTGAGCGCTCTATTTTGATGGAGCATCAAAAACAAAATCAATTGATGCAGGCCTAGTCTTGCAATGCCCCGATGGGCTCAAGTTATCCTAGTAGGACTTAGCTTCATCTAGTAGAAGCAGAAATAAGGTTCATTGAAACCAGAGCATGTTGCTCCGAGTAGGACAGTAGTACTCTATGTAAGGGTTAAACCCATTTCAAGTTATTAATGCAAGTTTGATTTCCATTCATTGATTGAGTGATTTTATTTATGTGCCGAGTACCCAATGAGTGCAAGTCAAGGATGACCGAGTACCGAAAATAAAAGAATACACGAATGGAAAACAAACAAATGCATAGGTGAAGATCCCGAAGGGTCAAGAGTTGGGTTACAACGTAACCAAGTAAGAGTTTAAGTCTGTAAAAGATCGTGGATAAAAGAAAAGAAGATAAAAGCCATATGCAACATTCAAAGCCATGAAAGGCCGAGGATGTTAAGGAATAGCTACTATTCAATACTTATTAAGTATCTGGATTAAGGATCCAAGGATGAACGCCAATAAATAACCTTAAGCAAGGATTAAGAAGTTCAAACAAGCTCTTGTCTCAGAAGTTTAAAAGGCAAGAAGCCAACGGGATTGCATTTATCGAACTCTAAATCAAGGAATCAACCCCGAATCCTAGGTTGAAGAACAGAAGCTGTTAGCCATGAAGGCCAAGGTTAGTTATGAAGGCCAAACTTGAGGGGGTCATGAACCTCCAATTAAGATCCAAAGGTTGAAACTTCATGTTGACTTGAAAACCAATATGTAATTTTGAAAACCTCCTAGAGAAGGTTCAAGACCTCGTGGGGCTAACCAGAAACCCCCTGGCCTTGGACCGATAGCTCTGATAGATATTTTGGTGATTTAAAACACCCTTGAGATTGAAAACCCTTGATTTCAAACTTTGGCGTTCAACCTTCGAACATCGACGTTCATCACCCAAGACCAAGACAAACATTGAAGCCATGACGGCCAAGTGAGCTGAAAAGTTACTTATATGGGAGCATCTTTGAAAGAACCCCTGAAGGGCAAGTTGATAGCATTCTTGCAAGAAAATAGTGATGTGTTTGCTTGGACTGCAGCTGACATGCCAGGGATTGATCCCCAACTCATAACTCACAAGTTGAATGTTGATCCTGGGTGGAAGACAATAAAGCAGAAAAAGAGGAATTTTGCTCCTGAAAGGCAGGAGGCCATTAAACAAGAAGTTGATAAGCTCTTAGAGGCTGGGTTTATTGAAGAGATTCAGTTTTCCGAATGGTTAGCTAACCCTGTGATGGTCAAGAAAGTAAATGGGAAGTGGAGGATGTGTATAGACCACTGATTTGAATGATGCATGCCCGAAGGATTGTTTTCCTCTACCGAGGATAGACATGTTGATAGATGCCATAGCTGGACATGAGATGTTGAGCTTCATGGATGGGTTCAGTGGCTACAATCAGATTAAGATGCACAAGGATGACATCCCTAAGGTATCTTTCATAATTGACTTTGGTGTTTTCTGCTATCTTGTTATGGCTTTTGGTCTAAAGAACACAGGAGCTACTTACCAATGACTGGTGAATAAGATATTCGCCCATCTGATTGGAAAAACCATGGAGGTCTATGTAGATGAAATGTTAGTCAAGAGCCTATTCAAGGCAGATCACATGAAGCACCTCAGAGAGGCATTCGAAGTGTCGAGGCACCATAAGATGATGTTGAATCCAGCCAAGTGTGTTTTTGGCGTTGGATCAGGAAATTTTTTGGGTCTAATGGTTTCAAAGAGAGGAATAGAAGCCAACCCCGATAAGATCAAAGCAATTTTAGATGTGGAGCCCCCACTCTCAATAAGAGATGTGCAAAAGTTAATGGGCCGAGTAGCAGCGTTAGGAAGATTCATCTCCAAGTCTGGTGATAAATGCTTACCTTTCTTTCAAGCATTGAAAAAGGTGAAGAACTTTGAGTGGACACCCGAAAGCCAAGAGGCCTTTGAACAATTGAAGAAATACATGGCTGAAGCCCTGTTGTTGGCCAAACCTAGTCCTAGGGAGACTCTTTACTTATATTTGGCGGTATCTGAACAAGCACTGAGTGCCGTCTTCATTCGAAAGGAGAACAAGGTTCAAAAACTCATCTACTACATGAGCAAGGTGTTGCACGGGGCTGAGTTAAATTACTCTCCCATTGAGAAGGTTGCATTGGCATTGATAACAGCTTCGAGGAAGCTACGACCATACTTTCAGTCACACAAGATTGAAGTCCTGACGGACCAGTAGTTGAGAAATATTTTGCACAGCTCAAAGGCCAGTGGAAGGCTAGCCAAGTGGACGATCGAACTTGGAAAATTTGACATCACATATAAACCTCGGACAGCCATCAAGGCTCGAGCATTGGCTGACTTCGTGGTTGAATGTACCATTGGCAACCAAGAAGTCGGGGGGCAGGAGATAGTAACCACCCCTAGAAGTTAGGATAAAGATGAAGAGCTTGTACCTGATCAGAAGGAATATTGGGTGCTCTATTTTGATGGAGCATCAAAAATAAAATGTAGTGGTGCATGTTTGGTTTTGCAAAGCCCCGATGGGTTCACAATTGAGTATGCTTTGAAGTTAGATTTTCCTACTACCAACAATGAAGCTGAATATGAAGCCTTGATAGCCGGATTGGGCTTGGCCAGAATACTGAGGGTCAAGAACCTCAAAGATTTTGGAGATTCAAGACTGGTAGTCTCGCAAGTGAATGGTGAATTTGAAGCTAAGGATGAAACTATGACAAAGTATTTGAGAGTTGTGAAGGCTGATATGACTCAGTATGATGATCGCTATGAGGAACACATTCCAAGAAATGAGAACATTAAGGCCGATGCCCTATTTAAGTTCCCCTCTTCTGAGATAGAAAATTATGCAGAGAGTTTTTTGTTAGGAATAATTCATAAGTTGTGATGTTAAGAATAGAATTTACACATTATACTTCTTGTAATCCTGATCTTATAAAGGATTTAGCACTTTGTATAGGATTTATGTGTAAGACAGTTATCTGTACAGTTTAGTCATGAGTGAACAGTGTATCGGAGACTACATGTCAGGAACAAAGAGCAAATCCTGATGACAGTCTAATACTGATGATGATCAGATACTGATGCAAGATGAAATCCTGATATCAGTCGTGTTACTGATGATGTCATTATGGATGCTACAGAAACTTGCAAGTGCTATAAAACAGGATCTTTGTTTGAAGAACAAGCAAGAAGATATTATGAAGGAAAGAGTTTTCTATTGATGGAAACTATCGACTAGAAGGCAGAACATTGTCATGTATAGATTATATCTTTCTGTTATTAGTTGATAGGTAGCATTATAAATACTCTCTCAATATCATTGTAAAAAGTGTCGTAGTCGAACAAGTGTGAAAAATTGAGTTCGTGTGCGTAGCTCTGTATAAGGTTTGTATTCGAGAATTCGAAACAAACAGAGAGAGAGATTTGTATTGTCAGCAGCTGCTAAAGGTATTGTACACCTTTGGTAGAGTTTGTATTTGATCTTATTAATACAAACAGAGTTTGATTCATTCGTTTATTCTTGTTCATATAATCAAGCAAAAATCAGACACGATTATATAACTTGTATTCAACCCCCCTTCTACAAGTTATTCGAGTTAACATTTTTACTTCCAGGTCCTGAAGACCCCACCATCGATTCGAAATTGGTAGCACCAGTTGGTGTAAGCTGAAGGATAGACCCTCTCAAAGCTCATCTTGAGACTGGTTGGCTCCCTGATAATGCCTTAAAAGCACAGAAACTATTGGTGAGAATGTTGAGATAAGAGGTCCTTTGTCATTCCATACTTAAAATCTTGAATCTCAAATCCCGACACAAAATTTAAGACTTGATGGCCAACAAGGCTGTCTGCCTCCAATCGAGCTTGTCGTTTGAGTTTAAGGACTCGAATCAAGAGTCGTCAGTCAAGTTGAGACCTAAGAAAGGTTATATGAGCATAAGAATAAGGTTGGAAACCTAGAATCAAGCTAAAGGGTTGAAAACCAACAAAGGCATACCAGGCCTAAGGTCAATCACTAAGGAGCAAGTTAACTACCTGAATGATCAACCGAGAAGGAAGACCTCCTCCATGAGAAACAAGGATGAGGTAAGAACTAAAGAACTTCATCACAAGGATGAGAGTCAAGGGTTGATGATAACCTTAAGACCAAGGATTCAGTAAACAAGTTAAAGCCCGGAAGGTCACGAGGATTAAGAAACAAGTCGTTTGAGTTCAAGGTTCACGAAACCCTTCAAGGCATAGCAAAAACCTCCATCAACATACCAAGACTGATTTTCAATCCTGAGCCAAGGCACGAACGAAGCCAAAATTAAAATTTAGTGTCGTTAGAGTCGACTAGCACCGTTTAGTGCCTTTCAGCGCTGTTTAGTGTCGTTAGCACCATTTAGTGCTGTTATTGCCTCTAGCACTGTTTAGTGCCATTTAGCGCCGATTAGCACCGTTTGAACACAGACGATTTTAGGTCCGAGATCCAAAATTTTAAGATCACGGATGATTTTAGATCCTAGATCCATGATAATAATTTGAGATCAAGATCAAGATCCTTGATCTTCAAGATCACGGATGATTTAGATCCTAGATCCATGATAATAATTTGAGATCAAGATCAAGATTCTTGATCCTTAAGATGGATGACTTGAGATCAAGATCAAGATTCTTGATCCTTAAGATGGATGACTTGAGATCGAGATGAAGATTCTTGATCCTCAAGACCACGGATGGTTTTCAGGTCCGGGTTTCCTAGCCAACCACGAGGTGGCCGACCACGACACCCGGAGGGCCGCGGCCGACCACGAAGCAGCCGACCACCGTGTTCGGAGGAGCCCCAGCCGACCACGAGGTGGCCGACCACCGTGCCCGAGGGACGCTAATTTGAGATCAAGATCAAGATTCTTGATCCTTAAGATGACGGATGACTTGAGATCAAGATCAAGATTCTTGATCCTTAAGGTGACGGATGACTTGAGATCAAGATCAAGATTCTTGATCCTCAAGACCACGGATGGTTTTCAGGTCCGGGTTTTCTAGCCAACCACTAATTGGCCGACCAAGCTCCGAGGAGGGCGTCAGCCGACCAAGACTGATTTTCAGTCCTACACGGACTGTTGACGCTGTTTGGGCCATATCTTGAGCTCCGGGTATCAGATTTGGACGATCTTACAGTCCACGCGAAGATCTCTGAGTTTTCTATAGTCTTGGAGACCCCCAGCCGACCACCATCTGGCCGACCATGCTCCAAGGAGAGTGTCAGCCGACCAAGACTGATTTTTAGTCCTACACGGACTGTTGACGTTGTTTGGGCCATATCTTGAGCTCCGGGTATCAGATTTGGACGATCTTACAGTCCACGCGAAGATCTCTGAGTTTTCAATAGTCTTGGAGACCCCCAGCCGACCACCATCTGGCTGACCATGCTCCAAGGAGAGTGTCAGCCGACCAAGACTGATTTTCAGTCCTACACGGACTATTGACGTTGTTTGGGCCATATCTTGAGCTCCGGGTATCAGATTTGGGCAATCTTACAGTCCACGCGAAGCTCACAAAGTTTTCTACAACCTTGGAAGGTCCCATCCGAGAAAGTATCAGCCGACCAGCCGCCCAAGAGGCCTTTAGCCGAGCAGGTGTCAGCCAGGTAGCCACCCAAGAGACCCTCACGCTGTTTGGGCCATATCTTGAGCTCCGGGTATCAGATTTGGACGATCTTACAGTCCACGCGAAGATCTCTGAGTTTTCTATAGTCTTGGAGGCCCCTAGCCGACCACGAGGTGGCCGACCACCGTGCCCGAGGGACGCCAGCCGACCACTAGGCGGCCGACCACGGCGTTTCGGGCCCTTCGGCCGACCACCATGCAGCCGATCATGGCGTTTTCGAGCCCTTCGGCCGATCAGCGTGTAGCCAACCACAAGCTACCCGTTGATCCGGCCGATCACGGGTAGTTTGTGGTCCCAGAACTCGACTTTTTCAGCGAACCTCGGATGATTTTCAGACCTAGATTTCGACTTTTTCAGCGAATCTCGGATGATTTTCAGTACTAAAAAGAGGTCAAAATTAGCACAGGTTAGTGCCGAATAGCACAGGTTAGTGCCGTTTAAGCACATATTAGTGCCGATTAGCACAGATTATTAGTGCCGAATAGCACAGATTAGTGCCGTTTAAGCATAGATTAGTGCCGATTAGCACAGATTAGTGCCGAATAGCACAGATTATTGCCGTTTAAGCACAGATTAGTGCCGATTAGCATAGATTAGTGCCGTTTAAGCACAAATTAGTGCCGATTAGCATGAATTAGCACCGTTTAGTGTCGTTAGTACCGTTTTACGCCATTTAACATCGTTTAACACTGTTTAAACGTTGTTTAAGGCTGATTAGCGCTGTGTAGTGCCGTTTAACACCGTTTAGTGTCGTCCAACGTCGTCGTAAATGCGTCGATCGCTCCACGCTTTACGTTAAGATGATGTTGTTGAAAATACTCATGTAAGAGCAATAAACCCTGACCCAAGTCTCGAATAAGGCCGTTATAACTTCAAGGAAAACCTGATCAGTTTTCCTAGAAGTTGGGGGGCAAATGATATGGGCTAAAAGTAAGCCCCAAAGACACATTTAATGTGGCATTAATTAGACCTAGAATGGTCCAAACGTGGGGCCCACCAGGTGGGCCCAAACCCTATTTATAATATTAATTTCGTAATTAATATTAGGGGTAATAAACAGCTAAGCAAATAAGGGTCAAACAAGGATATAACTCTTGCTTGCCTTAGCCTCCAAGATACATATCTCAACATGGAAACTGATTCCTACAAGGAAGGGGTCTAGAACCTTCCTTGAAGAGGTGGCTTGCCCACCAAGACACCTACTCCTACCATAATTCTAAGGCTTCTCAGCCTATATAAGGGTCTGACCCCTCATTCTCAGAAGGGCGTTTTTGGCTTAATCCTCGAATAAGGACATACAAGCCACTGCGTCTTAGGTGAGCTCTCGCCGCCATAGCCTCGAGGGCACCATCACCTAGAACTACGTTGGCTTGATTCTCTAGAAATACAGAGATACGTAGGCATCTTGTGAGGACCGCTTAGTCTCGAACGCAAGAACATCCATTAAAGCACGAAGCTCACGCACCCTAGCATTAAATACAGACAAACCCTAGCCGCAATATTCAGAACCTAGTTTTTATTCCACAACATTAACAGCCGTACGGTTGGATCGTCGAAAAAAGTTTTTAAAAATATTGTTTTGTGCAATCGGGACGATACTAGTTATCGCGAGTATTGTTTTTTGGAGATTTATATTATAAAATCACATCAAATAAGCTTGTTATTTTTTAATTTTTTTGTATATCACTAAAATCATTAGATATTAACAGCCTTATGGTTGGATCGTCGAAAAAAGATTTTAAAAATATTGTTTTGTGCAATCGGGACGATACTAGTTATCGTGACTATTGTTTTAATTTTTGGAGATTTATATTATAAAATCACATCAAATAAGCTTGTTATTTTTTAATTTTTTTTGTATATCACTAAAATCATTAGATATTAACAGCCGTACGGTTGGATCGTCGAAAAAAGATTTTAAAAATATTGTTTTGTGCAATCGGGAAGATACTAGTTATCGCGAGTATTGTTTTTTGGAGATTTATATTATAAAATCACATCAAATAAGCTTGTAATTTTTTAATTTGTTTTTAATTATTTTCGATTTTTTTAAAAAAATAATGATTTTCGATTTTTTTTAAAAAAATAATTATTTTCGATTTTTTTAATATAAATAATTATAACGAATTTTAAAAAAAAATAATTTTTTAAAAATATGTAAAATTAAATTAAAACGAATTTTTTAAAAAATTATAATTTTAAACGAATTTATAAAACAAAAAAATGTAAAAGTTCATAGTATAAGGATTGTATTTCCATATATATCACAAATACTCGCGTGTCACAGTTGGTTGAGGGGGTGTACTACCTCACAGGAGGTCAGGGGTTCGAAACCTTGCTTCAACAAATCTGGTAAAATTGAGGTTGGGTGCCTGTTAATGGTGTACAAGTGGAGCGATGTGATTGGCTGAGAGGTGGGGGCGGCTGTGGAGGTCTGTGCAGCTGTGGTGGCAGCCTCTGATTGGCTAATGGTGTAAAAGTGGAGCGATGTGATTGGCTGAGAGGTGGGGGCGGCTGTGGAGGTCTGTGCGGCTGTGGTGGTAGCC
Organism: Kitagawia praeruptora; assembly: GCA_037693485.1. Lineage (NCBI taxonomy): Eukaryota > Viridiplantae > Streptophyta > Magnoliopsida > Apiales > Apiaceae > Kitagawia > Kitagawia praeruptora. Next base: position 86,611,637 of record CM075351.1, on the reverse strand, counting down.
TCTGATTGGCTGAGAGCTTATTAAATTTTTTAAATATTAGTAACGGATATATCCGTTACTAATTCTAAGCATCCGTTACTAATTAGTAACAGATATATCCGTTACTAATTCTAAACATCCGTTACTAACGGATATATCTGTTGATATATCTGTTAGAAAAAAAAAAAGCAATTGTAACGGCCTATTAGTAACGGATATATCTGTTACTAATATATTAGTAACGGATCTATCTGTTACTAATTAGTAACGGATATATCCGTTACTAATTCCAGATATCCGTTACTAATTTGTAACGGATATATCTGTTACTAATTTATTTGTAACGGATATATCTGTTAAAAAAAAGCAATTGTAACGGGCTATTAGTAACGGACATATCCGTTACTAATGCCAAAAGTAACGGATATATCCGTTAGTAATAGCCCAGTTTGGTGTAGTGGAGATATCGAACAGTGTATTCAGAGATATCGAATAGTGTCTTGAGATATCGAATCCCTGACTTCTCGAATGCTGGACTTCTCGAATAGACAAATATACTTCTCGAATTGGTACTTAGGCAAATTCTTCATTTCTTCAAATCCCAATTGTGATTATTTGACAGTCTTTATCTCCTTGCTTGAGGCATGAACCTTCGAACTTCTTTCAAGCATTATTCTTGACTATATAAGTACAATTACACAAATAGGATTTGGTGCCTATTACAGGTACAGAACAAGTAGAGACTCTACAACTAGAGGTTCCCTCAGTTAAGAGGTCATGTAGGTAATGCAGAGCATTACAAACAATTAGGCTTGTTATTAGATGTATACAGGCATGCCTCTGTGACTAACACATTCTCACTAGTAGTTTCTACGTGGAAACCATTAATACGAATGTCTTTAAAACTTAAAAGATTTCCAGTGGATTTACTAGAATAAAGAGCATTCTGCACTTGAATTTGTGTCTCATTTGGTAGGATAAAACTAGCTTTCCCAAAACCCTCTATTATATCTGATGTACCCGAAATCGTCCAAACATGTGAGCTGGTTTTAGTAAACTGTGAGAAGTATTTCTGATTTTGTAGAATTGTGTGAGTGGTGGCGCAATCAGCAATGCATAAATCTCCCATATTTTATGCTGTGTACATATATCAGTGAACAATAATTTTATTAAAGCAAACCATGTACTTAAAGCAAGAACGTAAAACAAGTATATAAAAGCATGAAATTGAAGCAGATACATAAGGAACATGAATTCAAAAGAGATACATATGAAAACTAGTCATCTAAGCCATAATAAAGGTTAACGCCAGTGTCTAGTTCATTTGAGGTCTTGTTGATTGGTTCATCATTAAAGCTAGTCAAATTTGTTTCCACCCTTTGCCTATTCTATTTTTTGGATGACTCGTAAAGATCTACAAGATGTCTGGGTGTGTGACAATTACGAGTCCAATGCCCATGAGCCCCACATTTAAAACATATATCTCTAGTATCTCCTTCATGTGGTGCCTTCCTTTTATTTGGCACCTCATTTTGCCACTTCTGGTGACTAGAGTTGTTGTAACCATCACGTTGCCACTTCAGGTGGTCAGAGTTATACTTATTTCGAAATCGACCATGAAAATTTTCACGTCCACGATTTCGTCCATAATTTCGTCCTCCTCTATGCCCTTTCCCACGCTCATTCTTCCGGAATGACGTGTTATGTACTTCAAGTAACTGGGAGCCTGTGGGACGTATCTGATGATTTTTCAGCAACAACTCATTATTTTTCTCAGCTACAAGAAGGAGAGATATCAGCTCACTATATTTCTGAAAATTGTGTTCCCTGTATTGTTGTGCCAAGATCATAGTGTTGGGGTGAAAGGTCGAAAGGGTCTTTTCAATCATCTCAACATCAGTAATTTTCTCACCACACAGGATTAGCTTGGAGCTTATTTTGAACAAGGCAGAATTATATTCAGCAACAGATTTAAAATCTTGTAACCTTAAATTGATTCAATCATAACGGGCATGTGGCAGATGGACAAGTTTTTGGTGGTCAAATCTATCTTTGAGATTGGTCCAAAGAGTGAGTGGATTTTTGATTGTGAGGTATTCAGATTTTAAGTTTTCGTGAATGTGGTGCCTAAGGAAAATAATTACTTTGGCATTTTATTCAACAGTTGGGGTTTTCCTGTTTCTATGGTATCCTTTAACCCGTTGGCACTAAGGTGTAATTCCGCATCGAGTACCCAAGACAGATAATTATCCCCAGACACATCCAAAGCAACAAAATCTAATTTTGCAAGATTCGCCATTCTGAACGCAAAATAAATATTCAAAACATGGTATAACAATATGGCATGTTAAACATAAACAATTAAACACATACAAACATATAATGACATAATTTATTTAAAAGTTACGACGGCATAGCCAGCCAGTTTATTTAAAAATTACGACGGCATATCCAGCCAGTTTATTTCAAAGTTACGACGACATTGCCAGCCAGAAACTTTATAATAACATTCATAGTGCAACAATTTTAATATATTAAAGAGTAATATAAACAAGGAAATTATAACCATATTTATAAGTAAAAATAGAGCGTACCTCCTTTGTTAATAAAATTTATTTGAGCAGTACCTTCTTCCTTAATAAACTTTATTCGGGCAGTACCTCCTTACTTCAAAGTTTACTCGGGCAGAGACTCGTGCTGATAACGTGTTATAAAAATATAGAAACTAAAATATATATATATATATATATATATATATATATATATATATATATATATATATATATATATATATATATATATATATATATATATATATATAACAATCAGAGAGATAATGAATCAGAGTATATTATTGATAGCTAGCTTTCTCTAGTCCTTTCCTTTTGTACATCTTATTACATAGTATAGCTTTGTTTATATAGGCAAATCAACCGCGTAGGGGTAGGTGCAAAACGGCTGGTAGGTGCAAGGACGGCTAACCATATTTGACAATCATCATTTTCATATTATATATTATTTATTTTAGTAGCATGATAAGATAATTCAAATGATAAAAACTAATTTTTTTTATAGTTCTAAGTTTTTTGTATTCGATTCTCGTTAATTTCTGAGATTTGTTAGAACAGATATTATTTGTAAGACAGATAAGGCTAATTATTCAAAAAAAATAATTGTGCTCCAATATATGATTCTAAATAACATCAAACATAATCAAATAAAACTATTTTTTAATTACCTAATCTTGTAAAAACAATTATATTTGTTACTATTATTTTAAATAATTTACCTAATTACATACTTATGTTTATACGTGCTTTTGTATTTATCATTAAACAAAACATTTTACTCCCTCTAGTATACATTGGGGGACGGGTACGTGGCACGCATTTTAAGGATAGTTCTATAACTTATTTTTCAGATTTTTTTTTTTGTATAAAAACAAGCATGTTAAATTTGTATAAAAAAAGAAAATTTTAAAAATAAATTATGGAACTATACTTTATAGGAGCCTTAAAATACATATCAAGCAGTAAAAAAAATTGTATAAAATCTGGTGGGACGGAAGGAGTATTATTTTTCATTCATGTTTAACATCATATTTATGAAATTTTTTTATTAAATTTTATATTGTAAAAATAACATCACTTTTAACCTCATCATTTCATTTGCTCTAAACGTGATTTACAATGTTTGTCTTGAAATTTGAATAATACTATTACTAATTTACTATACAAGATTGTTAGATATCTGTACTAACATTTTAAAAATTTGAGAGAAATTGACACTTTGCATCCATTATGTTTGTCATTTTTGTTAAAATGGTCCTATATGTTAAATTGTGGTACTTTGCATTTCTGATCTTATAATTTCGTTTCGATTTGCACTTTTTCCGTTAATAATTATTAACTTCGTTAAGTTTGAAATTTTTTTCTAAAAATTGACAGGGGTATTTTCGGTATTCAAAAAATTATATTTGTTTAAAAAAAATATTTTTCGGTGTTTAAAAGATATATAGTTTTAAAAAAAATTGGGGAAAAATTATATAATTCTTTTAGAAAAAAAATTATATATGATTTTTATAAAATTCAAAAACAGAAGAAAAAAATTCGGTATTTCGAAATGATATATGATTTTTTTAAATACCGAAAATATTTCTAAATACATAATTGTTTTTTAAAATTGTAAAAATTCAGAAATATATATGTTTTCTATTTAATAATACAGAAAAATGTACGTATTTGCTGATTTTAAAAAATAGAAAATACTTTTTTTTGAATATTTAAAACAGAAAATTTAAATACTCATAAAATATATATTGGTTTTTATATAATTATATAAATTATATTTTGAATTTTAAAAACAAAAAACATATGACTTCAAAAACAAATATTTTCGGTTTTTGAATTTAAGAAAAACCATATATATTTTTAAGCACAGAAAATATTTTTTTATAAAAAAATATAATTTCCTGAATTTTTTTCAATTTTTTTAAAAATATTTTCTAAATACCGAAAATACCCCTCTCAAATTTTGAAAAAAATTCAAAATTAACGGAATTAATAATCATTAACAGAAAAAGTGCAAATCGAAACGAAATTATAATTTCAGGGATGCAAAGGGCCACAATTTAAAATATAGAACCATTTTAACAAAAGTGACAAATATAATGAGTACAAAGTGTTAATTTCTCAAAATTTGATAGTTTAATAATATTATGTCATAAGTTTAAGGAAGGGTTAAGTTCTTTAATTTAAATATATTTATCGGTCTGGTTGTGTTGGGTTTGATGGTATTAAAAATACAACTCAACCTTTACTAACAAACTTTAAAGTAGTGCGCAACCTGACTTCGAGGGTGTTTGGTTGATGACTTGAAGCTCTTTAAAGGAGTTTTGAGCTTTAACTCAGTTTTGGTTTGTTTGTCTATTCCGGTTTTAAGTCGATTTTAAGATAAAAAATTACTTTAAATCATAAATTTCATTTAGGTACTTTTGATTTATGATTTATGATTTATTGAATTCTTGTAAAGCTTAAATATCATGAATTTAAAATTTTTTTAAATCAAAATTATTAAATCCCCATTTAACTTTAAGTAAAATTACCCAAACACTTTCATTCAATTTAAAGTAAATAACTTTATTTTCTTTTTTAAGTTAAAATTACTCTATTAAATCAAAAGTAACTTATTTTAAGCAATCCCAAACACCCTCAAATTATTATAATACCACTCAAAGTGGTGTCTGAGGAGGGTAGCTGTACGCAGACCATGCCCCTATACAATAGGGAGGCTGTTTCCGAAGGACCCCCGGCCAAATACAAATACAAATACAAAGAAAGAAAACTAATACAAACTAAACTCACACACACCCAGGGGTCGAACCCTTGACCTCCTACAAAGGAGATAAGGTTCAACCCACTGCACCAACATGTTGTTGGCCTGCTTCGGATAAGAACAACACTACAATAATACATTCATATCATCACATGCAATGCAACAAACCATCACTGGCGGCTGCCTGTGGTTTTCGGAGCCAGTCTTGTTTCTTTTCTTTCGATGTATAAAAATAAGGGTGTTGATGTTTGCACGATGATTTTTGCACCTCCTCAGTTGATGGTTGCACACTTTTTTAATGTATTTGATCATAATATGTTTAATCTTCCTCTTTACTTTAATTTGTTGTTAAATTCTATTACTTGTTTTTTTTTTGCTAAATCACGTGATACAAAATAAATCGTGTCTAAATAAATTAATTTAAATTTTTAAATCAAAATTGATTGAAATCCCATATTAAAAATTTCATTCTATTAAACTCTATAAATATATTACTCAAGTAAACTCAAGTAAAATCTATATATTATTTTAATCAAATAATTCTTTGAGTTATTCAAGTAAATCAAGCATATAAAAAAATAAAATAGTAAGCATATAAACCCGTAATACATTTTTTGATTTTTTTTATAGATGTAGTATATCTTTTGATTATTGATTTTTTTAACTTTTAAATAAAAGTAAATCAAGCATATTATCTTGATGTGATCATTTGTATTTATCATTTTTAATTGTATAAGATTTTAAAATGTCCTGTAGCTATGTAGTTATGATTTAAAAAAATTATAATTTATTTGCTTGTGTTATTCTTTTCACACCAATTGTGTTGCTCTTTTTTAATTTTTTTTATTATCTTTAATATTTTACTAGAATTAATGTTCTCTATGATAATTAATATCACTTCTTTATTTTTTCACTATATGTTTCTAAAAAATCAACTTTTTTCGTATTCACTTTTATAATAAGATAAGAAAAATTAAGAAAGAACTACAATGTAATTTGCACAAATCAAATTAAATAAAAAAAAGATTCTAATCAAGCAAATGCTTGAATGGGAGGACAAAGTAAATATTATGAGATAAAATAAGGATAATTTGATCAATCAAATAATTTAGGATGTGCAACCATCAATTTAGGATGTGTAAATATCAGCACCCATAACTAATTTTGGTGTGTTGATGTTATTGTACAAACCATTAAAAAATAAATTACAAGAACATACCATCATCCTTTACACCCGAAAGAATGGGTGGTGGACTTGTAAATACGAAAATGCAAAAATTACTTTAAAACGTAAAATATTTGAGATACAATTGTTTGTTCGAGTCCAAAATCAACAACTTCTAGGACACTTGCTTTTACAAGTCTCGGCATTGGAGTAACCCAGAGCTTGGGGTTTCCTTTCACAGTCTGCCCTGCAACCTGCCAAACAATCGTCATGAATATCGGCATTCACAACATCAACAAATGATCCCGCTACTAGCACACACAACGCTAATATCCCCACAATCATCTTATAATTATCACCCATTTTCTCCCGATTTTTATCTAACTTATTTGTAATTTAATTGTCTATCGAATGGGTTACATATTCATTAATTTATAGTCTTGAATTTCAAAGAGGTTTGTGGTACAAGATTGCTCTTTCAATTGCATGATGTAACTTTAACTGCGGAATAATATCCGTGTGTGCATGCCTTGCATTTCTCTATCTCCTCTCCCAAGTAACTAACTCGTTTAAAATATTAGGATGTAAATTTTTTCTAAATATATAGCGGGTGAAAATTTTCCACCAATATTCGTAATCCAATTTCATATCTTTCATTTAATTTGTGTAGTAGTTGTTTCTCTTGTATTTCCTAAATACATTAAAAAAAATCGATTTTTTTTCTATGTTACATCCTTAATTCCTTACGTTTAAGCTGATGGTAAAGATTTAGGGGCCATTTCTTAATAACTGAACTGGATTGAATGGAATGGTTCCGTTGTTCAGATCATTTGGCTGTCTTTTTTTTGTCTTCTGGACGAGACAAGAGTGTTTAAATTAGAATAGTTGTACGTGCTTTTATTATACTAAAATTTAAAAATAGTTATTCGAGTTAAAATATGTTTTTTGAATAAATATTTTCATTCAGAAATCTAAATTTTTTATTTATCAAATGATATCGCTCGTTTAGCATTCAGATTATCATTAGTTCAGAAATTATGGTTCAGATTTAACAAATGACCCCTTATACAAACTTTTTTGGGAGACGCGGAATTAAGGGATTAAGGGAACTGTCATGCTGGATGGATACAAATGTATTAACAGTTCTCCAAAAATAAAGATGCGCAAAAACTGATCCAAACACCAAATTATTAAAAAAAAAATTATACTCCACAAACTTATCATGATCCGGATAAGAACGACAATATTATAATATATATACTATTAAGTATAGCAAACCATTGGCTGCTCTGCATCTGGTTTCTCTAGCCTACTTTATCACTCTACACATGTAATCCCTCCGTCTCATAATACTACGCTCGTTTCATATGTCGGGACTGTTCATGACATGAGATAAATTACTAATTTACGTCTAATCTGTAAGACCAAATATAGTCATGAGTGATCTTGTTGGATTCGTATTTATGAATACTTTAATACAGTGAAGTTTTTATATTTAATACTAATACGAAATTGAAGATATTAATGATCAAAAGTGTGCGTTGGCAAACCTGTCCAACTCAAATGGGAAAAGTATTTAGAGACGGAGGGAGTACTACTTTCCATATAAATAATCACCTGCAACTACAATATTTACCCATCTCAAACGCTCAAAAAACAACAGTGATAGTGATCAAAAAAAAAAAAAAACAACAGTGATATTTTTGTAACTTTTGATTAAACACCATCTCTGAAAGAAAAAATGGCTGGACTAGTTGATGTTTGGACAAAGAAGGTTCAAAATCTGTGCAACAAGGGTCGGAACATTTGGTCAAGTGAGTCGAGCCCTGATGATCAACTGGCTAATCAAGTAGCCCACAAGCAAGAAAGTGGTTCGTACAAAGCTGTTACTGCTGGTTCACTGCCAACCGGGACTCGGTTCTTGCGAGTTAACTCACCAGCTGGGTTTCACTACTCGGAGACTTCGGTTTACATGGTTGTTGAATGCTTTAGCCCTTGATATGTATTGAGTTTGTAACTTTCATGAACTACTACTACTCCTAGTTATGTACAATTCTGTTCTGTCTGTTTATCAGTACATATGTAATACGTTGCATCTTTGTTGTGAAAGGATATATTGGCTCTTGGCCTTGCTTCTTCGATTCTCGATCTCGTTAACCTGAAATTTATCTAAAAATGATACTTTTGTATTCCATCTATTTTTTTAACACTTTTCATTTATTAATGTTTCTTTTAATTCTTTATATTCCAAAATTTTTCTTGCATAGGAAAAATTTGTAATATAAAATTATTAATTATATTCATTACTTTTTTCATTATATCTATTTCATCTGTTAAATATTGATTTGTTCCATTATTTTGTCCATTTTTTTACTTTTCTTCACAAATTTACAGTAAAACCTCTATAAATTAATAATGTTGGGACCGTGATATTTTATTAATTTAGAGAGATATTATTATATCGATAAATTAATAATTTATTAATTTAAAGAGGTTTTACGTATGATCTTTAAATTTTCAAGTCCAATGTATTATTTACAATGTATATTAATTAAAAATGAAAAATAAATTATAAAAATAAGTTCCAAGACACATTATATTAATGTACATTCACAAATTAATTGAATTTGAGGATGATTCACTAGCTTTGGAACCGATCACTTGGAAAGAAGCATTGCAAGCGTAAATAACTATTCACAAATTTTTAAGACGACAATGCCCCAACTCTTAAGTATAATGATAAGATTTAAAGATAACCCAATATAGATTTGAAGTTCAACAAAAAAAAGTGATTATAAATTCATTTTTTACTAAATAATCTTAGAATTTGGAATCTTTTAATAATTATTAATTTATAGTTTTGTTGGGACCAATATATATACACTGAAATTTCAAAAAAGTTATTATCTTATTATTTTATCGATTGGAGTCCAATTTTATACTGGTCTCAAGTTGGAACGGGACAAATTATTAATTTTATCAAGATTATTAATTTATAGAGGTTTTACTGTATATATTCTCTTAATCTTCGTGCTCGTCTAATGTGTAAAAAAACCGAAAGGAATGGAAAAAATATCAATTAATAACTAATAAATTATATTAAAAAAATCATCTTCCCTAACAGTAATGTAAAATCCAATGAACCAGAGTTGAAGGATTAGAGCCCGTTTGGGATATTTTAAAATAAGCTACTTACCAATTAAATGTAATAAATAACTTATATGAAATAAGTAATTATAACTTATAACTTATATTTTCGTGTTTGGTTGTTTAACTTGTAAATCAGTAGAGTTTTTGGTAAATCAGAATTTATAAGTTAACTTTTTATATTATTTTCAAAATATTTGTTTTTTAATATATATCAATGGATCTCAATGGATAGATCTCGGTGAGTAGAGAAATTTGATATATTCATATCAATTTTTTAATAAACGGATAAAAAGATATATGATTTTGAAGATTTGAATAATATTATATATACATGTATCGAGAAATAAGAATAAGTTGAAAGTTAGAATTTCTAACTTACAACTTATTTGTACAGAATAGGTCCGTTAGCAATTTTGCCAAACACTCCATGAAAATTGAAAACGGCGATTTTGTCCAAAATAAGTTCAAAACGGGCTTTTCACCCCTTTAGCCAAACAGGCCCTTACACGTGTGTGTAGGTGTATAAATCAATAGAATCTGAGTCCAATTTTATCCAAATCGAACCGTGTTAATTAATTTTTTTTTTAAAAACGAATCGAGTGAGTTAAATATTCTAATCAAATAAAGAGGGATATTCAAGATTGAATCATTAATAAAGGAGCCGAACATGAACTTGGTCACAAATATTTTGTATCGGACAGAACTTGAATGATTGAATCCAACTCGAATCAAATTGTTCGCTAATAATCCAAATATTTTATACTCAATCAAATTTAATTTTTAAAATAACTTACTCGATTCATAGTCTCACATCCAAAATCACATCTTAAGATCATATGATCAAATTTTAATCCTAAAAATTAATTTATTTTTTTCAAATGATCTTATTAATTTAATTTTCATATTTATGAGTACTTTAATTACTTCACTTAATAATAATAATTAGGAGTAATAATTATTAGGGTTTCAAGTCCCTGAGGATGATCTTAGGAGAGAACCCTGAGGTTAAAACATTTATAATATAAATGAGAGGGTATTTATGTAAATGACTGAAAAAACATTATAATTACAAAAATTGCCCCTGCGGGGCCCTTACTTTATAAGTAGAAATATGTTATATCCTTAGGAGAGGATCCTGAGGACAACCTCAGGCCCATTTTTCTCTAATTATTAAGAGTAAGATAATTTTATCTCAAACTTATGTATTAACTTTTACTCCGTGCAAAAATGGTTTTACATATATATTTGTTAACTTGATATTTTCAAAATTTATATGCTACAAAACATATTTTTTTAGTACTCATATGATTTATGCATAAATTAAATGATCCATACATTAAAGTAGTGATATTATAATATGTGTGAACATAATATGTATAATTATACTTTAAAAAAAAATGTACGAATTTATATCAATGGCTAGAAAATGACCAGTAACTTGCACGGGTTATTACGCTAATATTTATTAATATTTCAAATTTCACATCATTTGTAAAATACTACAAAAAAGAAACATTCGGAAGAAATAGCTGGCAAATACCAGAGGCGCCTGCGGATATGCTTCTCCTTGATACACATTATTTACTCAACATTATTATATTCTTATTTTAAATAGGAAAATGATAGAGGTATCAAATTGGATCCCAAAATAGTTCTCAAATGATAGTATCACAATTTAGTCGGTGTTTCATAAATATTTAATAAAACGGACCCCTTGCATTAATATTATTAAGCCAATAAAATTTTTCCAAACTGGCACAGCTTTCGGTGTTGTGCCCATGGGTTGCGTGGTAGTCGCAGTGTTTGTGTTTGGGCCGGTCTTCCGGAGCTGTTGCCATGGGTTTAGGTGGGTAATAGAATGGTCTGTCCTGGTCGGTTCAGGGGTGTCCACTCGGGCTCGGGTCGTGGCCCGGGCCTCTCTGGCCTCGGGGGCATCAGCCTTGGGCTTGGAAAAGTGGCTTCTGTCCGGGACGGTTAGTTGAGAGCTGGGGATGTAGTTACTCTGTTTGTTGGGTTTGAATTTCTTTTTTGGTTGGTACTCACTTCTGGGACGATCATCTTTGTTTCTGCTTGAGGAGGCCCCTTGCCTGATCATTCTCATGGCCTGCAAGATATCTATTTCTTTGATGAACTTGGCAGCCATAGCATAGGCCGCGGCCAGGATCTGGGGCTCTTTGTGCACGAGCTCTAGTACATAACGCTCATTATGCTCCGGATCCAGGTTCTTCCGGAATATGCTCAAAGCTTCTCTTTCGTCTAGGTTGGTGACTTTGTTTATAGCCTCTTGGAATCGTTTCATAAAGGCGGAGAGGGTCTCGTTGTCGTGCTGCCTGATTGTCTCGAGGTGACACATGTGATATTCCGGGGTTTTGTTAGCTCGGAACCTCCGGAGAAAGGCTTCCCTGAACTCTTTCCAACTATGTAAGTTCCGGGATGGGATCCGGCTGAACCACCTCTGGGCTGCTCCTTTCAGTGTGGAGGCAAAGAATCTACATTTTGTTAGGTCATTGTAAAAGTATATCAGGGCTATCTGTTCGAAGTAGTTGAGGTGTTCCTCCGGGTCTTCCAGCCCGTCGAAGGAGTCAAAATTGTAATGCTTAAGGTTCTTTTGTCTGGGTATGGCTTCGAGGGAATAGCTGAAAGGGGTGAGTGTGTCCTGGACCTCGAATCCGGAGTCATTATTGACTTTTCTCTGTAGTTCATGGATCATTTGCACTAAGTTGTTTGGGTGCTCTTCATCATCCGAGATGATCTCCGGGCTGATCTCTCGGTGAGTTCTTTTGGATTTGGACTTTCTTATCCTTTCCTTCTCTTCTTGAAGCCTTCTCTGGACTCTAAGCTCCAACTTGGCCTGTTCCTCCGGCCTTATTCTCTCCCGGAGCCTTTCCATTTTCTTGAGTTTATCGGTCTCGTCATCTATGACTTTGCTTTGGGGGTTGTGGTCTTTCTTAGTTCTTTTGCCTTAGTCTCCGAGACGGTCAAAGACCGAAGCTCGGGATTGGTGGGAGTTTGTCGACCCCTCGGAGTTCTCCGCTTGTTCGGGCTCCGGTATTGGGGGGGACGACTTCGGTAAGCTCGGATCGCTTCGGCCAGCTCCTCCGGGGTCAGGTTCTCCATTTGTGCGGAGTCAAGGGGCACATCTGTATATTTGTATCGGTTCACCTCAACGGTGACCCGGGCGTCATTGGGGCCGATCCCGAGCCTCTCCTGGATCGGGACCTGGTTAGTCGGTGCTTGCTCCGGATAGGAACTAGGGGCTCTTCTCTAGGGGCGCTGAGTGTTTGGCGTTGGGTGGACTTGCTTTGTCGAGGCATGGTTGTTGGTTTTAGCTGGTTTGAGGGGTTCGAGTTCGTTTAGCTCGGCTGTTTGGTTTGAGGTCGGGGGTTCAACCCTCCTTCTAGCGCCAATGATAACTCTGAATCTTGATCGGGTACTTCCTCGCCAACTCCGGCCTCGAAAGTGGTGTAGCTGTAGTGGGGTGTCTGCAAAACAACACCGGAGGGGGGGGGTTTGGCCCCGAGGTGCCTCCGGCGTGAGAATAAGAGTTGGTTTTGGAAGATAATAATCAAGTAGAGTATCACAAGAGTAATAAAAGTGTGTAGGTGTATAATAATGTCTAACCCCTAAACCCTATTTTGTAGGGGTATTTATAGCCCTAGGCCTAGGGTTTAGGGGTAGGTTACCTCTACTCCTGACCGTTGGATCCGGGGGACAAGCTGCTGAACTCCCGGGATGTAGGACGCGTGTTCCTAATTATGGGGACAGTTGACTTGAGTGTGGCAGTGTTGTTGTGGACATGATTTGACACACGCTGCTCTTTGGCCTTTAATGTTGGTCAACGCCAAGTGTGGGAATGTCGGCTGATCTGGACTGCCACGTGCGCTAGGTGTCACCAATCTGGGGTCCCCTAATCTGGGGAGGGGACCATGCCACGTAGCGGTGGCTCCGGGTCCGGGGCCCATTAGCATGGGCTGGGTTGTTCTTATTCTCATAAATTGGATTGCTTGTTACTTTTGGGCATGAGGCTGGGTCTAATTGGACTTGGGCTATTCAAGAATCTGAGTCCAATTTTATCCAAATCGAACCGAGTTAATTTGATTTTTTTTTTTTTAAAACGAATCGAGTGAGTTAAATATTCTAATAAAATAAAGAGGGATATTCAAGATTGAATCATTAATAAAGGAGCCGAACATGAATTTGGTCACAAATATTTTGTATCGGACAGAACTTGAATCCAACTCGAATCAAATTGTTCGCTAATAATCCGAATATTTTATACTCAATCAAATTTATTTTTTAAAATAACTTACTCGATTTTTAGTCTCACATCCAAAATCACATCTTAAGATCATACGATCAAATTTTAATCCTAAAAATTAATTTATTTTTTTTCAAATGATCTTATTAATTTAATTTTCATATTTATGAGTACTTTAATCACTTCACTTAATAATAATTATTAAGAGTAAAATAATTTTATCTCAAACTTATGTACTAACTTTTACTCCGTGCAAAAATGGTTTTACATATATACTAGCCTATAACCCGTGCGATGCACAGTTGCTTGTAAACTGTTTAATTATATTTCATTAAAATTTTAAGTTGTATATATGTTTTTATTATTAAAATATTTTTTGAATTTTATAAATTTCATGAAAATAAATGTTATTCTAATTACGTATTTTAATTATTACTTTCAAATACATATGTATATATAAAAATATTATATAAAAGTAGTTTTTTTTAACATTTTAAATATTTTTATCTTAATATTTTTATTTGATTGTTTATAATTTTAATATTTGCTAATTAATTAGTAATAATATAAATTATAAAAGATAATAAAATATGATTATTGGTTTTTGATATAACTGATAGTTTTTTTTTAATATAAAATAGACCATTATATCTTTCAAAACTCCAAAATTTCGAAACGATCTTTTCTATTAATTAATTATTTTTTAAACTTTTTTTGTGACAAAATTAATTTTAATGCTGATTACAAAAATTGTGCACTGTAACAGACAAACTACTTGACGTCTTGACGACTTGTTTGCTGTAGAAAGGACTCTCGTGGGCTTTACCGTGTGCGTGTGTGTTTTTTTTTTAATTCTATTAATAATAGAGATTTAACCAAACCAAAGAGTGACAAAAAAAGAGTACTAAAAAAGAGTTTTTTGAATTTTATTAATAATAGAGATTTAACCAAACCAAAGAGTGACCAAAAAAGAGAGTACTAAAAAAGAGTGACAAAATAAGAGTACCAAACCAAATATACCCTATTTTGCTTATAATAGTATAGTATAGATTTATTAACTTGATATTTTCAAAATTTATATGCTACAAAACATCCTTTTTTTAGTACTCATATGATTTATGCATAAATTAAATGATCCATACATTAAAGTAGTGATATTATAATACGTACTATGTGTGAACATAATATGTATAATTATACTTAAAAAAAATTAATAGTAAAAATGTACGAATTTATATCAATGGCTAGAAGATGACCCGTACCTCGTACGGGTTATTACGCTAATATTTATTAATATTTCAAATTTCACATCATTTGTAAAATACTACTCCCTCCGTCTCTTTAAACGTTGCTCGTTTGACTAAAAACACGGGTTTTAAGACAGTGGGTAATGAATATTGTTTTTTAAGGGAGTAGTGAGTATTGGATATTGTTTTTTAGTAGTAGTGAGTTGAGTAGTGAATAATGAATATTGAATATATTTTTTAAAGAATAATGGGGGAGTAGTGGGTATTGAATATTGTTTTTAAAGAATAGTGGATGAAATAGTGGTTATTAAATATTGTTTTTAAGTAGTAGTGGATGAAGTAGTGGGTATTGAATATTATTTTTAAGGAGTAGTGGATATTAAATATTGTTTTATATGGCTTAAAATAGAAAAAGAAAAAGTATTTTGAATATTCCAAAATAGTAAACAGGAAATGTTTTTAGAGACGGAGGGAACATTGGGAAGAAATAGCTGGCAAATACCAGAGGCGCCTGCGGATATGCTTCTCCTTGATACACATTATTTACTCAACATTATTATATTCTTATTTTGAATAGGAAAATGATAGGGTACCAAATTGAATTCCAAAATAGTTCTCAAATGATAAGGTCACAATTTAGTCAGTGTTTCATAAATATTTAATAAAACGGACCCCTTGCATTCATATTAGTAAGCCAATAAAATTTTTCCAAACTGATACGTTATCTCTACCATATCATTTGATAACAAATTTTGATACCTAATTTGGTACATATAGCATTACTCGAATGAATGTTATATTAAATAAAAGTTTTCTTTTACTATAACTAAATTCCTGTGGACTTGAGCATAACAAATCCCTGTTTTGTCAAGTTGCCTGGTTTCAGAGCACCCTGATCTCCACCTTCACTTGTCTGACTACATAGATGAACGTACATGTCTATAAAATCATCACCATTCTTGGTACGTATTTAATATCAGTGAGCTAAACAGAGTTTACAAAGACAAAACAACAAATATTCTAGGTTCTGTCGAAAATGTCACATATGGTGAATGTATGCATGAGAGAGCTAACAAAATTGAAGGACAAAATGCAGGCACCTAAATATTTCTTGTTCAAAAACACAAGTTCAAGAGAAGTTTCTTCCGTAAGCGACGTAAATTCACCTGTGGAGGCAAAGAGAGAAGATAATGGTTTTTCGGAATCCACCATCTTCATGATCATGGACAGGTTTTCACCGTCGTGAAATATATGAATTAGGGTTGGTGCCAACTCCAATCCTACTTGGCTGCAGATCTTGATCCGGGGAGTTTTCGTGATGTATGCATATATATATGCGTGTGTTGTTGTAGAGCATGTAGCATGTAACTTTGCACGTAATGAGGGATCAGAGAAATATATGTATAAAGATGTTTCCAGTGTCTACAAGCCTGATGTGTATATTACTGCAAAAGCCCGAAAGCTAGGCCTTAATAAAGGATAGTAAGAGCATCAAGTTTATTGATGGCAAAGCTTCTTTGTACAAATCTAACAAGCTATTTGTGATTTGTTTGTCTACAATATTGTGATGAGTACATAATAAAATGAAAGCGTACCTTCAAAATTCGACCAGTACTGATATGTAAGAGTGTCATGTAGAAGTGCTAGCCTCTATGCTGCCAGATGACCACTCATTCACATTAAAGCTTGGCTTCTCATTCTTCCACTTTAAAATTTCTGTTCCATATTTAATTGCTTCATCAACACTGTCTGATTCGAGTCCTGTGACACGAGCAACATACAATTTATTTCCAGTCAAGGACTGAAACTGCCGTTTAAATTTTGCTGCAATGTAATGGAATGCGCTTTGAGCCAGTTGCGCAGCTGGATTTTTGCTGCTACTGTTCCTGCTGCTGCTCTGATGACTGCTGATCAGAGGATTAAAGTCGTGGAACCACTCACAGCGAGTTAGAGGAACCTGTTCAATTTTCTCTTCGAACAAGTCGAATTTGTTGAGCACCAAGAGGAAGTTTTTGTGAGAACAGGTCGGATGTGTCACTATGGTCTCAAATAGCTTCTTGCTTTCCATCATTCTGTTAGTGGAAACTCCGTCAATATCATAAGAGTATTCGTTGTAATCCGTTAAGGAAACGCAGTATATGATAAGATCCATATCCTCAAACATTTCCATCCACTTGCAGTTTTTGCCAAGGCTGCTTGATTGAACTCTTATAAGTTGGTAACTGCAATAATACCATGTTAAGCTGTGGTAAGGAAAAAGGATGCATACAATCGGGTAGTTAAAAGACTTCCTGCCACTTAAACTAGAAAAAAGGCAAGATATCGGTACAGTGCTTAATGCATAAAAAAGAGATCAACCTTTGCAAGGGATCATCTTTATCATCAGGGTCCAAGTAGCCATCCTTTTTCGACTTTGAGAGCGAAAACTCCACATTAGCTATACCATTGGGAGCACCAATCCCCTCGGCATATAAAATATCCATGTCAGAAGGCTCGTAGTACATTGACGAGATCTCAACAGCCTTAATTGGGAAAGTAAATAAGTCAAATTTGCCTGTTAGCATCAATGTGTCCACTTATATTCCAAGTTAAGTTACTTGTGGATACAGAACTCAAAACTTACAACTGAGGAACATAATGCATGACCTTACCCGATTCAAGAAATAGTTGGCAACTCTAGGAAGCTTTTTAATCTCATTTCTTCGGTCGAATGTGGCTTGAAAGGCTTTATCCTTCCACAGTTCCTCTACATAGGGTGCATACTCACGAGTGGAAGCAGGGAAAACCGCCGTCAAATTTTCAGACATCATCAGTTGGAGTAGCCAGTCAGAGAATCCTTTAAGTCTCGAACCGATGGTGTACAAGGTTGTCTTGTCAGTCTGGTCAACGTCCGGCGTACCTGTACAATCATGATCAAGTCGCTTATATCAACAACATATAAGAAAAAAATGTTAAGCCGCAATTTAATTACTCATAATGGCCTATAATCATCTGTACAAGAAGCAAGCACATGTCACCATTGAGTAGCATACTTTACAACCATGTCAAAGGTCCAAGTATAATATGAGAAGTGTATTGAGAAGAGAAACTAATGTTCAAAATTCACAGTACACATTCCAGGAATAAATCATGTACATGGGCATGCTGAAAAGAAAATAAGTTAATATGACATTCTGTACCTGAAGGACCAGGTCTATTAATAGATTCCATCCTCATTACATTCAAAGCTTCTTCTTCAAATCGTTCACGTCCCTCGAGCAGAATGCCTATATAACGGTATAAGTTGCTCTGAATCATGTATTTCATATTCTGGCGCTCCTCTTCAGTAAAAGGAACTCTATATAGAAGTTTTGCCTGAAATATGAATATAAGACCGCAAACTTTAACATTAAAAATTTCATCAAAAATATCTATTTTAAATTTGTCAAAAAAAAAAACTAGTTTAACATCAAAGATCACATCTGTGTTGGAAGGGGATGATACCTGTTTAAATATGGTACTGGTACCACAGTTTTCATAACCAACCATAAGCAATCTATATGGTTTCTTCCTCTTGAGAGTGCCGAGGACAGCTTTGTTATCAACTTTTTCTTGATCAGAGTTTGCACAAGCCAATGGGATAGGCAATGACAGGACAGAACAGAGTAGTTTGATTCTAGGCTATAAACAGAAATTTAAAGGTGAAGATTAATGAACGGCCAACACAAAATTAATCATTTAGGATAAACAGGCATGACAACTGTTGCAAGAATAAGTACCTTAGACCATATTCGCTCTTTTACATTCTTCTGTCCCTCTTCCTGGAAGGAACCATCAGCAGTACACCAAAAGTGTGGCTGTCCTTCACAATGAATTCCTGCCAACTACAAGTTTGAACATATCATTATACACAATACAGAAACCTACCTTAGTAAAAGATAGAAAACAAAGGGAGAATCAGAGAGAGAAGATGTTTTTTTCACATTCAAAACACAAACCTGCATCATCCAAAGCTCAGGTTTGGTGATTTCCCGATTATTAACCAAGATATTAGTGTTCCCATTGCTCGCATTTCGCATGATGGGATCACCAACATCCAGTTGTGGAGTAATAATCTGGCAAGGCTTCTCTCCTTCCTGTTTGATTGAGCTAATCAATATGAGCTATCAAGTCACTGCAATTATTTTACGGAAAAGTAACACAAGGGTTAAATTCCTACCATTCCCCAAAGTCCAGATTGCTTGTCGTACCAATACTTTCTTGGTTTTAGCTTTCTTGGTGGGTTCGGACAGCCTACCAATTGAACTAGCTCTTCGTGACAGAGAGGCCTCCCGTTCACAATGACGAGTTCAGGTGGTACCTGATTCACTGCACAAGAGATCTCATGGCTCGATATCTCTTTAGCTCTCGAATCAGTGAGCAAATGCCTAAGCATCCGAGAAATTTTTCCAAGGGTGGATCGCTTGGACTCATCTATTCTACGACCAATGCAAGGAACACATTTTCTTCCTTCCGGCATTGACCCCATTGCTCTAAGCACACAATTAGAGCAATACTTTGCATTGCAGACTATGCAAACTTCTTTCTCCCTAAACCTATTTCTAACAAGGCATCTATGACATGACCCTTTTTTCACATTACATTTAACCACTTCCGGTTCATGGCCCCTTGCGGAAGCACCACAATCATTTTTATATTCATGTAAAGACTCTGTTTCTGATCTTTCTGACAAGTCATATGAATTCTCATGACTGTCAGAAAACCCCAAAGTACCAGAACTTGCACATCTATTCAAATTGTGGTGTATGCTTTCATCACTCTCCAAAAATTCTAACTCACCCGACGTATCGATAACATTAACAACTCTAAAATCTGTCCAATGATCCTTGGACAGACTGAGTACACGAGCAACATCAAGTTCATCTGAATTGGTAAATGATCTCAGAGAAGCATCTCCTAGTAACCCTATTTTCGATTTTGACAACTTCAATTTCATAGAATCAATCCTCGCAACAGGTTGAAGTGTCATATTCTCAATCCTATCATGTGTGGTTATGCTAGCTGCTACAGGAATACGATCAACATGCACAGGGACTACACGAGGAATATCATAACTAACAGGAGGGCCAGTGTACTCCATCGCAAAAGAGTACTCGGAATTGTACTCATCATCAACATCATCAGAACCTAAATGTTTTTCCGGAACAAACCTTCTAAAAACACTAGCCATTATTGAAATTCAATACAAATTTTCGAAAACTATAAATTTAAAACCCTATCAAGAAACAGCAACCATCAAAACTGAAAAAAATAAAGAATTAACCAACACTTGATCACAAATCTTGAAAACAAAGAATAATTTCAAAGTAGCCAGGCAATGCAAGCATAACAATCATATCAAAATCTCACTTGGTATAAATCAAATGAAAGAATAGGAGTGTTCACTCAACTCAAAATTTCTAAGTTTAGGAATTACTCTTGTCAAGATTAAAAAGAAAAGGTTTATATGTATGTGTAAATATAATTACTTGGCGTGAAAGTAAAAGAAAATGAGACTGCAGAGACTTGGAGCCTGGAGGGAAGACTTGGAAAGACTTGGTGAACGCGTACTAGATTTTTACTAGGAAACTCAGTGTAGAAAGGAATTTTTTTTAAAAAAAATGTATGACAAAGTCTAAAAAATGATGATCATGATGATGATTGCTTGCCCGCGTGGCAAACTTAGAAGATTACAGGAATTTTTTTTTTTTTGTACTAACGTCTTGGTGTTGCCTATGCTCTCAATAAATTAAGTGAGTAAAAAAAATGACTAAAATACTAAAAATCATCTCTTAAATTCCTTTTATTATGATGGTACAAGGAATTTATAATAACAAAAAGCCCCAAGGATAAATTGTTTAGCGTACAAAAGTTTTGGATCATTAACATTTGATCTGCACTTAAAAAGGTCTATAGAAACTTGCAGCATACTTTGTGGATGCAAAAAAGCTACGGCTACAACTTTGTTACACCGGATTTGATCTTGTCATTCCTTGACCTCAATCTGAGCCTCTTTTCATTTGCCACCTATGACCATTTCCACATACGAGGATTTGGGTTCCCATGACTCATTTCCATGAACTTTTGTAGTGTACTAATTCAGCATTCCTTTTTGTTGGTTAATCAAATGATTCGGGTCAACTTTCATGAAATCATTTCGATTAATCATAGGAGGGGTTAGCACACTCCCATCATCATAATTCCCTATTTAAATCTACCAAAATTCCCTATTTAATCTGAATGTTGAAGAAAAATCTGTTAAGTAATAAAAATCGCAAGTGCACGGACGTACATGAGTACGGGGCAAGTACGGGTCGATCCACAGAGAACACGATTAAAATTTTTAATTTATAAATTAACAAAAGCAATTAACTAGCACTTAAATATATCACTTATAAAAATAACTAATGAACGGATTTCATCGATCAAACATGAAATTATGGTGTAGCATAAAATTTGATTTCCACTAACAATAAACACATAAGTATTCGAAATAAAGACAACCAATGATCGATTTCGAATCAAATATAATCTAAAGTTGTAAAAACCACTTTGTATCGATCTTACCAATCAAGTCAATTCTCAAAACTTTATGGATCTTAACTATACGAACTCCCAACTCTACTTGTGTGGTTCGTATGAAAATACTCACATAAACATGATATTGGAAATGACTAGCAAAACAAATATGTCATTTAAAGCACTTACACCACATAAATCATATTATTCGACCAACTACATCCGCCCCTTAGAAAGGGCTTTTAGCCAAGCATAATCAAAGCAACAACGATATAAAGTAAAGAACTCATACCAGAAATTGAAGAAAAGCTTGACTTTTTATTTCACAATATCTTGAATACAAGGAGGATTTTTGCTAGAGAAAAGAGATGAAGTAAAAGCTAGAGATCTCTTTACAATGAGCCTAGCACGTCTATTTATACTAAAATATTTACAGAGGAGCATTAATTACAAAGATCTCTTTATTTCTTCACAATAATCTTCGTGACCAAGCGCTTGCTCAGCATTCCCATTCGATCCGATATCTTGCTTGATTCACCACGATTCTGCTGACTCGTGACGATGTGGCTTGAAACCTTGGTTTTAATGCACATATCTCCATTATTTGACCAAATCGTGAATATCCTCTCAATATCTACACAATCAACAAAACCACACAACCAAGCATAAAATGAGAAAAATAACGTACCATTTTATTCAATTATTCACTAAAAATATACAATTAAAATGTGTTATCAAATTCCCCCATATCAAAGTCAAGCTCGTCCTCGAGATTAAAGAAAAACCTATGCTCACTATCGTAGGCATCACGGATACTTTTAGGTGTACCAACCCGTTAAACTCGTAGACGATCTCTACAAGAGGAGTTTTGTCTCCTAAAGGTTTACAGAAGATATACCCATAAAATCTTTCATGCACCTACATGAATGCAATTATTCTATATGATGATGCAAAAGATCCCTTATTGCTGGTTTTACGTCAAGTCATCATTAGTGCCTCTGATTGTACTTTTACACAACCATGAGCTACAGCTAGCGTACACGAGTAAAGTGTGAACAATCTTAGCAACCATTTTAGAAAACTAGGGAAGATGCCACTAGCTAGATGTCACCCTCTTTGGTTAAGCCATAGGATCAGACTAAAAACTAAGCTTCAACACCCCGTTACCTCGACTCTGAGTGTCCATTTGGGCTTAACGTGGGGGTCTTGCACTTTTATTCCTACTTCTATTTTATTCACATACTAAACTATTAGTATGAGGTCGTCACCTTTGGTGTTTATTTGTTCGGCCTAAGTCCAACGCTCCTCAGTGCAAGTGAGTCACGGAGTCCATAAGGCTCCATTAACCAAAGAACCCCATTTCTAGTGCTAGTGGTTAGATTAACCGTGCAATGGTTGAGGTCCCAAAAGACTTATACACTAATACCCATTTAGCGAGCGTTAGGTTAGCAATCCCAGACCATAATAGACCTTAGGTTGCTAGGCACAAAGTCCCCACAGACTTACTTACTCGGGTAATTAATGAGCCCAACCTAGTCAACTTCCCCACTAACATTCAACTTTATCAGTACTATAACGATTTTTTTCCTTTTTTCTTTTTTTTTAATTATTTGCAAGTGCTTAACCCCCAAGCTTCCCCCCAAACTTATACTACTACGACTCTTAGCTCAAAGGTGAATACTCAAAGTTTTTAAGCTGACCTAAGGGCAGCTCCTCTAAAGACACACCCAATTCGCGACACGTCCCCCTTAAATATTTGAAACAAAAGTCACCAAGACACACCACTAATACAAGTGCATACTAAGCATACATAACGCATGGCAATTTGTGATCATGGCAAGACTCGTGTCGTGTTTTATGGGCACAAGATTCGCCAACGGCTAATAACTTGAACTACCAACAAACTAAGGATCTTCATATGCAATGCAACCAAACAGAATGCACTATAGAAGAAAAACAAAACAAGATTTATAGAATGAACTACATGCAAACTAAAAATCTACAATAATGTCATGATTTTTTTTTGGATGAACTAAACAACAGGATTAAAACTTTAAGCTAACCATCACTAACTCCCCCCATATCAAAATTTTACATTGTCCTCAATGTTAAAGAAAAGGATACACAATAGAGATAGAGGTGTACCATTCTTGCACTATGGTGGAGAAGGAGAAAAGTCGGAGCTTGCTACAATATCCTGTTTACAAAAGGTGAAAAATACAGAACAAACCGTACAAAGTATACATGTCTCCCCCATATCAGGACTTATCACACCACTAAGTCGGGAGGATTCACTTCCAAACCAACCCTACTCACTATTGGATGGATCAACAAGATCCACCCACTCCACATCCTCTAATGATGGATACTCTAGAAAGGGTTTGAGCCTATGACCATTGACTTTGAACACATGGTCATTTTTAGGATCTTGAATATCCACGGCTCCATGAGGATAGATTTTGTGGACCAAGTAAGGTCCATCCCATCTAGATCTTAGTTTTCCAGGAAAAAGGTGTAAGCGTGAGTTATAGAGGAGGACCTTTTCACCTATAACAAAAGTTTTGAATCGCAATTTCTTGTCATGAAACTTTTTTGTGCGATCCTTATAGATACGCGAACTTTCATAAGCATCATTTCTAAGTTCCTCTAACTCACTTAAATGGAGCATTCGTTGGGCTTTGACTTTATCTAAGTCAAAATTCATTTCCTTAATGGCCCAAAGTGCCCGATGCTCTAACTCGACTGGCAAATGACATCCCTTCCCATAAACCATGCGATAAGGTGACATACCTAAGTTGTTCTTAAAGGCAGTACGGTATGCCCACAAGGCGTAAGGTAAACGTTTAGACCAATCCTTCCTAGTAGGGCCAACGGTTTTCTCAAGAATGATCTTAATCTGACGATTAGACACTTCGACTTGGCCACTAGTTTGTGGGTGATATGCGGTGGCCAAGTGATGCTTCACTCCATACTTGTGAAGGAGAGAAGAAAATTGTCTATTATCAAAGTGAGTACCCCTATCACTAATGATAGCACGAGGGGTCCCAAAGCGACTAAAGATGTTATCTTTAAGAAAATTGACCACGACTTTGTGGTCATTAGTGCGTGAAGGGATTGCCTCAATCCACTTCGAAACATAGTCAACGCTAGAAGGATGTACAAATTACCAAAAGATGACGGGAAGGGACCCATGAAATCTATCCCCCAAATATCAAAAATATCAACCATGAGAATACTATTAAGTGGTATTTCATCTTTCTTGGAGATCTTGCCAACATGTTGGCATCTCACACAACTCTTACAAAAGGTGTTGGCATCTTTGTGAAGTGTTGGCCAATAAAAACCGCTTTCGAGGATTTTGGCTGCGGTCTTTTGAGAACTAAAATGGCCACCACATGCCATGTCATGACAAAAAGAGAGAATACTCTTATGTTCATGTTCGGGGACACAACGACGAATGATTTGGTCTGGACAATACTTAAAGAGGTAAGGATCATCCCAAAAGTAATAATGGACATGAGAGAAGAACACGTCTTTCTCTGCCTTGGTCAAATGATTCGGAATCTCTTTAGTGACAAGGTAATTCACTATGTCGGCAAACCAAGGTTCGTGAGATGAAATGGCTAGGAGTTGTTCGTCAGGAAAGGACTCATTTATAGGATTTTCATCAAATGGAGCATTAGATACTCGTGAGAGATGATCAGCTACAACATTCTCAGACCCTTTTTTGTCCTTAATCTCTACATCAAATTCTTGAAGTAAAAGTATCCAACGAATGAGACGCGCCTTGGTGTCCTTCTTGGACATCAAATAGTGCAAGGTAGCATGGTCGGTGTAAATAGTCACATGTGAACCGACCAAGTAAGAGCGAAACTTTTCTAGTGCATAGACCATAGCTAAAAACTCTTTTTCCGTGACTTTGTAGTTTTTATGGGCATCATTAAGGGTGCGACTAGCATAGTAAATCACTCGTGGCAACTTATCTATTCGTTGTCCTAAAACAACTCCTATGGCTGTGTCAGAAGCGTCATACATGAGTTCAAATGGAAGTGACCAATCAGGAGGGTGCATGATAGGGGCAGAAGTGAGAAGACTCTTTAACTTCTCAAAAGCGAGGACGCAATGAGAGTCAAAATCAAATGGTGCATCCTTTTCAAGAAGTTTTGTGAGAGGCCTAGAGATAGCACTAAAGTTTTGGATGAATCGCCGGTAAAAACCAGCGTGTCCAAAGAACGAGCGCACCTCTTTCACAGATTTAGGGATGGGAAGATTGGAAATGATTTCAACCTTAGCTCTATCGACTTGAATGCCATCTTGTGAAACAATGTGGCCTAACACAATACCTTGTTTTATCATGAAATGACATTTCTTCCAATTAAGGACAAGACACTTTTCCTCACATCTCACAAGACCTTTTCCTAAGTTTCTAAGACAGTGTTCGAAAGCGGATCCATGGATGGAGAAATCATCCATAAAGACTTCGAGGAAGTCTTCGACCATGTTAGAGAAAATACTCAACATACATCTTTGGAAACAACTAGGTGCATTGCACAAACCAAAAGACAAACGACGAAAGGCAAAGGTTCCAAAAGGGCAGGTGAATGTGGTTTTTTCTTGATCCTCGGGGGCAATATAGATTTGGTTATACCCCGTGTACCCATCTAGGAAACAATAATACTTGTGCCCAGCCAACCGTTCGAGCATTTGGTCTATGAAGGGAAGTGGAAAATGATCTTTCCTAGTAACCTCATTGAGTTTACGATAATCTATACAAACACGCCATCCAGTTTGGATACGTGAAGGTATCAACTCATTGCTCTCATTTTTCACTACAGTGACGCCTGATTTCTTTGGCACCACATGGATAGGACTAACCCAAGGACTATCAGAGATGGGGTATATAATGCCATGATCTAACCACTTAATAATTTCCTTGCGAACTGACTCTTTCGTTATGGGATTGAGGCGTCGCTGAAAGTCTCTATTAGGTGTAGCATTCTCCTCAAGATGAATTTGGTGTTGTACGACAGTGGGACTTATACCCTTGAGGTCGGCCATAGACCAACCATGTGCACAAAAACTTGACTTGAAACCATGAGGTGCCAAAGAAATCAGGCGTCACTGTAGTGAAAAATGAGAGCAATGAGTTGATACCTTCACATATCCAAACTGGATGGCGTGTTTGTATAGATTATCGTAAACTCAATGAGGTTACTAGGAAAGATCATTTTCCACTTCCCTTCATAGACCAAATGCTCGAACTGTTGGCTGGGCACAAGTATTATTGTTTCCTAGATGAGTACACGGGGTATAATCAAATCTATATTGCCCCCAAGGATCAAGAAAAAACCACATTCACCTGCCCTTTTGGAACCTTTGCCTTTCGTTGTTTGTCTTTTGGTTTGTACAATGCACCTAGTTGTTTCCAAAGGTGTATGTTGAGTATTTTCTCTGACATGGTCGAAGACTTCCTCGAAGTCTTTATGGATGATTTCTCCATCCATGGATCCTCTTTCGAACACTGTCTTAGAAACTTTGGAAAAGTTCTTGTGAGATGTGAGGAAAAGTGTCTTGTCCTTAATTAGGAGAAATGTCATTTCATGGTAAAACAAGGTATTGTGTTAGGCCACATTGTTTCACAAGATGGCATTCAAGTCGATAGAGCTAAGGTTGAAATCATTTCTAATCTTCCCATCCCTAAATCTGTGAAAGAGGTGCGCTCGTTCTTAGGACACGCTGGTTTTTACCGGCGATTCATCCAAAACTTTAGTGTTATCTCTAGGCCTCCCACAAAACTCCTTGAAAAGGATGCACCATTTGATTTTGACTCTCATTGCGTCCTCGCTTTTGAGAAGTTAAAGAGTCTTCTCACTTCTGCCCCTATCATGCACCCTCCTGATTGGTCACTTCCATTTGAACTCATGTGTGATGCTTCTGACACAGCCATATGACTTGTTTTAGGACAACGAATAGATAAGTTGCCACGAGTGATTTACTATGCTAGTCGCACCCTTAATGATGCCCAGAAAAACTACACAGTCACGGAAAAAGAGTTTTTAGCTGTGGTCTATGCACTAGAAAAGTTTCGCTCTTACTTGGTCGGTTCACATGTGACTATTTACACCGATCATGCTGCCTTGCGCTATTTGATGTCCAAGAAGGACACCAAGGCGCATCTCATGCGTTGGATTCTTTTACTTCAAGAATTTGATGTAGAGATTAAGGACAAAAAAGGGTCTGAGAATGTTGTAGCTGATCATCTCTCACGAGTATCTAATGCTCCATTTGATGAAAATCCTATAAATGAGTCCTTTCCTGACGAACAACTCGTAGCCATTTCATCTCACGAACCTTGGTTTGCCGACATATTGAATTACCTTGTCACTAAAGAGATTCCGAATCATTGGACCAAGGCAGAGAAAGACGTGTTCTTCTTTCGTGTCCATTATTACTTTTGGGATGATCCTTACCTCTTTAAGTATTGTCCAGACCAAATAATTCGTCGTTGTGTCCCCGAACATGAACATAAGAGTATTCTCTCTTTTTGTCATGACATGGCATGTGGTGGCCATTTTAGTTCTCAAAAGACCGCAGCCAAAATCCTCGAAAGCGGTTTTTATTGGCCAACACTTCACAAAGATGCCAACACTTTGTAAGAGTTGTGTGAGATGCCAACATGTTGGCAAGATCTCCAAGAGAGATGAGATGCCACTTAATAGTATTCTCGTGGTTGACATTTTTGATATTTGGGGGATAGATTTCATGGGTCCCTTCCCGTCATCTTTTGGTAATTTGTACATCCTTCTAGCGGTTGACTATGTTTCGAAGTGGATTGAGGCAATCCCTTCACGCACTAATGACCACAAAGTCGTGGTCAATTTTCTTAAAGATAACATCTTTAGTCGCTTTGGGACCCCTCGTGCTATCATTAGTGATAGGGGTACTCACTTTGATAATAGACAATTTTCTTCTCTCCTTCTCAAGTATGGAGTGAAGCATCGCTTGGCCATCGCACATCACCCACAAACTAGTGGCCAAGTCGAAGTGTCTAATCGTCAGATTAAGATCATTCTTGAGAAAACCGTTGGCCCTACTAGTAAGGATTGGTCTAAACGTTTACCTGATGCCTTGTGGGCATACCGTACTGCCTTTAAGAACAACTTAGGTATGTCACATTATCACATGGTTTATGGGAAGGGATGTCATTTGCCAGTCAAGTTAGAGCATCGGGCACTTTGGGCCATTAAGGAAATGAATTTTGACTTAGATAAAGTCAAAGCCCAACGAATGCTCCATTTAAGTGAGTTAGAGGAACTTAGAAATGATGCTTATGAAAGTTCGCGTATCTATAAGGATCGCACAAAAAAGTTTCATGACATTAAATTGCGATTCAAAACTTTTGTTGTAGGTGAAAAGGTCTTCCTCTATAACTCACGCTTACACCTTTTTCCTGGAAAACTAAGATCTAGATGGGATGGACCTTACGTGGTCCACAAAATATCTCCTCATGGAGCCGTGGATATTCAAGATCCTAAAAATGACCATGTGTTCAAAGTCAATGGTCATAGGTTCAAACCCTTTCTAGAGTATCCATCATTAGAGGATGTGGAGTGGGTGGATCTTGTTGATCCATCCAATAGTGAGTAGGGTTGGTTTGGAAGTGAATCCTCCCGACTTAGTGGTGTGATAAGTCCTGATATGGGGGAGACATGTATACTTTGTACGGTTTGTTCTGTATTTTTCACCTTTTATAAACAGGATATTGTAACAAGTTCCGACTTTTCTCCTTCTCCACCATAGTGCAAGAATGGTACACCTCTATCTCTATTGTGTATCCTATTCTTTAACATTGAGGACAATGTAAAATTTTGATATGGGGGGAGTTAGTTATGGTCAGCTTAAAGCTTTAATCCTGTTATTTAGTTCATCCAAAAAAAAAAATCATGTCATTATTGTAGATTTTTAGGTTACATGTAGTGCATGTAGTTCATTCTATAAATCTTGTTTTGTTTTTCTTCTATAGTGCATTCTGTTTAGTTGCATTGCATATGAAGATCCTTAGTTTGTTGGTAGTTCAAGTTATTAGCCGTTGACGAATCTTGTGCCCATAAAACACGACACGAGTCTTGCCATGATCACAAATTGCCATGCGTTATGTATGCTTAGTACGCACTTGTATTAGTGGTGTGTCTTGGTAACTTTTGTTTCAAATATTTAAGGGGGACGTGTCGCGAATTGGGTGTGCCTTTAGAGGAGCTGCCCTTTGGTCAGCTTAAAAACTTTGAGTCTTCATCTTTGAGCTAAGAGTCGTAGTAGTATAAGTTTGGGGGGAAGCTTGGGGGTTAAGCACTTGCAAATAATTAAAAAAAAAGAAATAAGGAAAAAAATAGTTATAGTACTGATAAAGTTGAATGTTAGTGGGGAAGTTGACTAGGTTGGGCTCATTAATTATCCGAGTAAGTAAGTCTGAGGGGACTTTGTGCCTAGCAAACTAAGGTCTATTATGGTCTGGGATTGCTGACCTAACGCTCGCTAAATGGGTATTAGTGTATAAGTCTTTTGGGACCTCAACCATTGCACGGTCAATCTAACCACTAGCACTAGAAATGGGGTTCTTTGGTTGGTGGAGCCTTATGGACTCCGTGACTCACTTGCACTGAGGAGCGTTGGACTTAGGCTGAATAAATAAACACCAAAGGTGATGACCTCATACTAATAGTTTAGTATGTGAATAAAATAGAAGTAGGAATAAAAGTGCAAGACCCCCACGTTAAGCCCAAATGGACACTCAGAGTCGAGGTAACGGGGTGTTGAAGCTTAGTTTTTAGTCTGACCCTATGGCTTAACCAAAGAGGGTGACATCTAGCTAGTGGCATCTTCCCTAGTTTTCTAAAATGTGTTGCTAAGATTGCTCACACTTTACTCGTGTACGCTAGCCGTAGCTCATGGTAGTGTTAGCCTGATAAATGTCGTGTTAAAAGCACAATCAGAGGCACTAATGATGACTTGACGTAAAACCAGTAGTAAGGGATCTTTTGCATCATCATATAGAATAATTGCATTCATGTAGGTGCATGAAAGATTTTATGGGTATATCTTCTGTAAAACCTTAGGAGACAAAACTCCTCTTGTAGAGATCGTCTACGAGTTTAACGGGTTGGTACACCTAAAAGTATCCGTGATGCCTACGATAGTGAGTATCGGTTTTTCTTTAATCTCGAGGACGAGCTTGACTTTGATATGGGGGAATTTGATAACACATTTTAATTGTATATTTTTAGTGAATAATTGAATAAAATGGTACGTTATTTTTCCCATTTTATGCTTGGTCGTGTGGTTTTGTTGATTGTGTAGATATTGAGAGGATATTCACGATTTGGTCAAATAATGGAGATATATGCATTAAAACCAATGTTTCAAGCCACATCGTCACGAGTCAGCAGAATCGTGGTGAATCAAGCAAGATATCGGATCGAATGGGAATGCTGAGCAAGCGCTCGGTCACGAAGATTATTGTGAATAAATAAAGAGATCTTTGTAATTAATGCTCCTTTGTAAATATTTTAGTATAAATAGACGTGCTAGGCTCATTGTAAAGAGACCTCTAGCTTTTACTTCATCTCTTTTCTCTAGCAAAAATTCTCCTTGTATTCAGGATATTGTGAAATAAAAAGTCAAGCTTTTCTTCAATTTCTGGTATGAGTTCTTTACTTTATATCGTTGTTGCTTTGATTATGCTTGGCTAAAAGCCCTTTCTAAGGGGCGGATGTAGTTGGTCGAATAATATGATTTATGTGGTGTAAGTGCTTTAAATGACATATTTGTTTTGCTAGTCATTTCCAATATCATGTTTATGTGAGTATTTTCATGCGAACCACACAAGTAGAGTTGAGAGTTCGTATAGTTAGGATCCATAAAGTTTTGAGAATTGACTTGATTGGTAAGATCGATACAAAGTGGTTTTTACCACTTTAGATTATATTTGATTCGAAATCATTGGTTGTCTTTATTTCAAATACTTATGTGTTTATTGTTAGTGGAAATCAATTTTTATGCTACACCATAATTTCATGTTTGATCGATGAAATCCGTTCCTTAGTTATTTTTATAAGTGATATTTTTAAGTGTTAGTTAATTGCTTTTGTCAATTTATAAATTAAAAACTTTAATCGTGTTCTCTGTGGATCGACCCGTACTTGCCCCGTACTCATGTACGCTCGTGCACTTGCGGTTTTTATTACTTAACAGATTTTTCTTCAACAATTTTTTGAAATCAGGAGTCACTGTAGTGAAAAATCTCCCATGAAAAATTTATACCAACAAAAAAGTTTTTAAGTGAAAAGTTTTAAACTTTGTGAAGTGTGACAGATTTTTCAGGCAAAAAAGTTTTTAAGTGAAAAGTTTTATTCTTAGATTTTTCAGTTGACGCCTAAAAAATTTATGAGGATCGCACAAAAAAGTTTCATGACAAGAAATTGTGATTCCAAACTTTCGTTGTAGGTGAAAAGGTCCTCCTCTATAATTCACGCTTACACCTTTTTCCTGGAAAACTAAGATCTAGATGGGATGGACCTTACTTGGTCCACAAAATCTATCCTCATGGAGCCGTGGATATTCAAGATCCTAAAAATGACCATGTGTTCAAAGTCAATGGTCATAGGCTCAAACCCTTTATAGAGTATCCATCATTAGAGGATGTGGAGTGGGTGGATCTTGTTGATCCATCCAATAGTGAGTAGGGTTGGTTTGGAAGTGAATCCTCCCGACTTAGTGGTGTGATAATTCCTGATATGGGGGAGACATGTATACTTTGTACGGTTTGTTCTGTATTTTTCACCTTTTGTAAACAGGATATTGTAGCAAGTTCCGACTTTTCTCCTTCTCCACCATAGTGCAAGAATGGTACACCTCTATCTCTATTGTGTATCTTTTCTTTAACATTGAGGACAATGTAAAATTTTGATATGGGGGGATTTAGTTATGGTTAGCTTAAAGCTTTAATCCTGTTATTTAGTTCATCCAAAAAAAAATCATGTCATTATTGTAGATTTTTAGTTTGCATGTAGTGCATGTAGTTCATTCTATAAATCTTGTTTTGTTTTTCTTCTATAGTGCATTCTGTTTAGTTGCATTGCATATGAAGATCCTTAGTTTATTGGTAGTTCAAGTTATTAGCCGTTGACGAATCTTGTGCCCATAAAACACGACACGAGTCTTGCCATGATCACAAATTGCCATGCATTATGTATGCTTATTACGCACTTGTATTAGTGGTGTGTCTTGGTAACTTTTGTTTCAAATATTTAAGGGGGACGTGTCGCGAATTGGGTGTGCCTTTAGAGGAGCTGCCCTTAGGTCAACTTAAAAATTTTGAGTCTTCACCTTTGAGCTAAGAGTCGTAGTAGTATAAGTTTGGGGGGAAGCTTGGGGGTTAAGCACTTGCAAATAATTAAAAAGAAAAAAGAAAGGGAAAAAAAAAGAAAAAAAAGAAATAAGGAAAAAAAGTTTTATAGTACTGATAAAGTTGAATGTTAGTGGGGAAGTTGACTAGGTTGGGCTCATTAATTACCCGAGTAAGTAAGTCTGAGGGGACTTTGTGCCTAGCAACCTAAGGTCAATTATGGTATGGGATTGCTAACCTAACGCTCGCTAAATGGATATTAGTGTATAAGTCTTTTGGGACCTCAATCATTGCACGGTCAATCTAACCACTAGCACTAGAAATGGGGTTCTTTGGTTGGTGGAGCCTTATGGACTCCGTGACTCACTTGCACTGAGGAGCGTTGGACTTAGGCCGGACAAATAAACACCAAAGGTGACGACATCATACTAATAGTTTAGTATGTGAATAAAATAGAAGTAGGAATAAAAGTGCAAGACCCCCACGTTAAGCCCAAATGGACACTTAGAGTCGAGGTAACGGGGTGTTGAAGCTTAGTTTTTAGTCTGACCCTATGGCTTAACCAAAGAGGGTGACATCTAGCTAGTGGCATCTTCCCTAGT
Source organism: Kitagawia praeruptora (assembly GCA_037693485.1). NCBI lineage: Eukaryota > Viridiplantae > Streptophyta > Magnoliopsida > Apiales > Apiaceae > Kitagawia > Kitagawia praeruptora. Next base: position 86,577,964 of record CM075351.1, on the reverse strand, counting down.
TTTCTAAAATGTGTTGCTAAGATTGTTCACACTTTACTCGTGTACGCTAGCTGTAGCTCATGGTAATGTTAGCCTGATAAATGTCGTGTTAAAAGCATAATCAGAGGCACTAATGATGACTTGACGTAAAACCAGCAGTAAGGGATCTTTTGCATCATCATATAGAATAATTGCATTCATGTAGGTGCATGAAAGATTTTATGGGTATATCTTCTGTAAACCCTTAGGAGACAAAACTCCTCTTGTAGAGATCGTCTACGAGTTTAACGGGTTGGTACACCTAAAAGTATCTGTGATGCCTACGACAGTGAGTATAGGTTTTTCTTTAATCTCGAGGACGAGCTTGACTTTGATATTTGGGAATTTGATAACAAATTTTAATTGTATATTTTTAGTGAATAATTGAATAAAATGGTACGTTATTTTTCCCATTTTATGCTTGGTTGTGTGGTTTTGTTGATTGTGTAGATATCGAGAGGATCTTCACGATTTGGTCGAATAATGGAGATATTTGCATTAAAACCAAGGTTTCAAGCCACATCGTCACTAGTCAGCAGAAACATGGTGAATCAAGCAAGATATCGGATCGAATGGGAATGCTGAGCAAGCGCTTGGTCACGAAGATTATTGTGAATAAATAAAGAGATCTTTGTAATTAATGCTCCTTTGTAAATATTTTAGTATAAATAGACGTGCTAGGCTCATTGTAAAGAGACCTCTAGCTTTTACTTCATCTCTTTTCTCTAGCAAAAATCCTCCTTGTATTCAAGATATTGTGAAATAAAAAGTCAAGCTTTTCTTTAATTTCTGGTATGAGTTCTTTACTTTATATCGTTGTTGCTTTGATTATGCTTGGCTAAAAGCCCTTTCTAAGGGGCGGATGTAGTTGGTCGAATAATATGATTTATGTGGTGTAAGTGCTTTAAATGACATATTTGTTTTGCTAGTCATTTCCAATATCATGTTTATGTGAGTATTTTCATGCGAACCACACAAGTAGAGTTGGGAGTTTGTATAGTTAGGATCCATAAAGTTTTGAGAATTGACTTGATTGGTAAGATCGATACAAAGTGGTTTTTACAACTTTAGATTATATTTGATTCGAAATCATTGGTTGTCTTTATTTCGAATACTTATGTGTTTATTGTTAGTGGAAATCAATTTTTATGCTACACCATAATTTCATGTTTGATCGATGAAATCCGTTCCTTAGTTATTTTTATAAGTGATATTTTTAATTGCTAGTTAATTGCTTTTGTTAATTTATAAATTAAAAACTTTAATCGTGTTCTCTGTGGATCGACCCGTACTTGCCCCGTACTCATGTACGCCCGTGCACTTGCAGTTTTTATTACTTAACAGATTTTTCTTCAACAAGTTTTTGAAGCTTCTTTGTGTTGTTTAAGCAGATTGACTAATTGGGTTTCTTGGTCAAGGGTTAAGTCACTAGCAATAATGACAGGCAAAGTGTCATTTTCACCTAAGAAAGCATACTTAAGAGTGGAAGAAAGTGGTTTCAAGTCAAGTTTAGAAGCCTCAATGATGGACGGTTTTGCAACAGTCCTAGGCTCGAGATAGATTTCCTCGGGTTTTGTTTCCCATTTTGCACCAATTGCATTGAGTTCTTCAAGCATGTCTTTAGAAGACATATCTTTATCCAACTCTTCAAGTTTCTCATCACTCTCATACTCCTCTAAAATCTCTTCCACGAGAGTCCCAATCGCACACACCTCACGAGTATCTTCCTCTAATGACTCTAAGTGCTGATTAGTGAAATTAAAAATGTTTAAATCAGCGGTCATGTTTCCAAAGGACATTTTCATGGACCCATTACGACAATTAATTATAGCATTAGAAGTAGCAAGGAATGGACGACCAAGGATGAGAGGAATTTGTCCTTTGGTGCTAGAGATAGGTTGTGTCTCAAGCACAATGAAATCAACGGGGAAGTAGAATTCACCAACTTTGATGATCACATCCTCAACAATACCTTGCGGTACATTGACAGAACGGTCTGTCAGTTGAAGAGTGACACGAGTGGGTTTAAGATCACCTAACCCTAGTTGACGATAGACAGCGAGAGGTAAAAGGTTAACACTAGAACCTAAGTCAAGAAGACATTTCTCAACAAGAGTGTTACCAATGGTGCACGAGATTGTGGGACAACCAGGATCTTTGTATTTGATCAGGACGTTGTTATTAGAGAGGATTGAGCTCACGTGAGCAGCAAGGAAAGCCTTTTTAGGAACATTGGTCGCCCTCTTTTTAGTGCACAAGTCCTTGAGAAACTTAGCATATGACGGGACTTGTGCGATTGCATCTAAAAGAGGAATGTTCACTTTCACTTGCGAGAAAATTTCTAGAATATTCTCTAGATGAGGTGAATTTTTGGAAACAAGTCTATTGGGAAAAGGGGCTTTGGGTGTGAATCGAGGATCAACATCCTTCCCTTTCTGAGCATCACTCTCTTCCTCTTTTGACCCCTCAGATGAGTTAGTCTTAGAAGAAGATGCTTGATTTGGATCTTGGGGCTTGGGATCATGAGGCTTTTTAGCACGTTGATAACTGATGACAGCATTCACGTGCTTATTTGGGTTCTCATCCACATTGTGGACTTGCCTCGTACTAGACTGGTTTGAGGCATGACGAGGGTTGACCTCAGGTTGGCTAGGAAAAGTCCCAGCCTCACGTCTACTCATTTGAGTGGCCATTTGACCCACATGAGTTGCTAACTGTCCAACTTATTTTGTAAGGAGTTCTAAACTCTGACGAAGGATAGCATTATCATCATTCATAGGTGGGTGATTTGCTGTTGGGCCACTTTGAGATGTTTGGGCTTGTTGGTAAGACTCACCCTTGGGCTTTGGATAAACTCCCCTTGGGTAATATTGTGGTTGGGTTTGATTTTGGGCCCCTTGGGACCACGAGAAATTAGGATGATTGCGATACCCAGGATTGTAAGTGTTTGAGAAAGGATCATTTCTGGGCTTTTGAAATGGGTACACAACATTGGTTTGCTCTACAAGTCGAGCAAATTGACAATCCTCATCAAAATGATCTTACCCTCTACAAATACTACAAGACAAAGATGTGGTCTATAAAGACGCGACAGGTTGGGAAGTTTGAAACTTTTGTTTCTCAAGTGCTTCAAGTCTTTTTGAGATAGAAGCAAGAGCAGAGTTTTCGAAGGAAGACTCGATGGAACAGACACTATTACGAGAAACACTATGGTCCCTCTCAGACGTACTATCCCACTCAGCACTCCTTTCAGCTAACCCTTCGAGGTATTCCCAAGCCTCTTCAACGGTTCTATTTATAAAACCCTCGGGACACATAGACTCAACAAAGGCACGTGTTTTCACATCTAACCCCTCATATAAGATACGTATGAGTTCGGTTTGAGTGATTCCATGATTAGGACACTCATCAAGAAGGCTATTGAAACGTTCAAAATATTTCCAAAAATTTTCGTTACTAAATTGGCGAAAACCAATGATTTTGGTGCGAAGTTCAATTGATTTGGAACGGGGGAAATATTTTTTCAGAAAGGGAATAACAAATTCCTCTCACGTTTTAATGGAGTCAGCAGGAAGACTATTGAACCACTTTTTCGCGTTGCTTTTGAGAGCAAACGGAATGACACGAAGTAGAATACCATCTCTAGTCATGGACTTGAAAGAGATAGTGGAACAAAGATCTTCAAATTCTTGAAGAAATTCATAGGCATCTTCATCGTAGTTGCCATTGAATTTAGGCAACATGCCTATAAGATGGGATCCCATTGAATTTAGGAAACATGCCTATAAGAATCAGCGGCATCCTTATAGGAGACCTACGGGCTGTTTGTTGGGGGTAGAAGGCTTGTTTGAGCGTGGTACGTTGAGCAGCGGGAGGCACAACATTGTTGTCTGTCATGGTGATTTGTGATGAAGTTTCACTAAGTAGTGAAGATGTTTCACTAAGTGGAAGACTATCGGGATTGCGAATTAAACGACCGGTAGTACTTCTTTTCCAAGTGTGCATACACTAGGAAGATATCTAAATTATCTACCAATTAGCACATAAAAAGGGGAAAAAACACTTAAATAAAAAGAAAAAAAAATTGAACCTGGGTTATCCTAAAGAAAAATCTAGACAGCTCCTAACTGTAGGACCACCAAAAAGTCTATAAATCTAGATTTATTCAAACCGATTGTCAAGTCAAGCGGGGGCACTTCCTTGAAACAAGGCGCTGAATTAGAGAACTGTCATCCTAGACATCAATCTTAATTGTCCAGGTAAGTGATACACTTGCCTAGACACCAAAGAGTTCAAATAATTCCAAATTTACTTTCTCTTATAGGTACCTTCCTAATTGAGCCCGAAATTCCTAGGGGTCAACGTCTAATTAATTTTAATACGCTTGGAGATGCAGTATGATGGATTAATGGTTTGTGGGCCAAGGAAAGGGTGATGAAATCCCTTACCTTATCTTGATGAGTGGTTTTTGCCCTTAAAGTTAATTAAGATGAAATGCAGCACCCAAGAGACAATAAATAAAACACACAAAATGCTTTACACTAGTGTGGTACGTACCTTTGAGTCCTCCAGCAATCATCACAGTTATAAAAATACAGTAAAAATCCTAAACAAGATGTGCTCTAGGTGTACATAAAATGCATGATGCGACACATAATTTTATCTAAAATTTCTAAACTAATATTTTTTATTTTTTTATTTATATAAACTAAGGAAAGAAAATAGTACCCGAAATAGCTTAGCATTTATTTCCACGAGAAGCTAACTCAAGCCGTAATTAGGTACCTGAAAAGTCAAAATAAAACAAATCAAATAACACAAAATATTTTTATTTTATTTTCTTTTCAATCACGCTTGCATGAAAAAGAATTAAAAATAAAAATAAAATAAAACAAGTAAAGATACGATAAGTTAATTTAACAAAGTTACGGATAATACTACTCAATGACACCAAGTAATTCAACTAAATTACTACCGGCAGAAAACAAGTTAATGATTTCGTTGTTGTTTTTTTTTATAATTAAAAACTAACTTGGTTACTGGACTAAAAGGAAGCAACTGTGTTACGTTGCAACTAATTAGAACTAACAGAACAGACAGACTGGTCGCACAGGTGAAGATAGTTGGGTCTGTTTTTTTTTTTTGAAAAACAAAACTCGATTAAAAAAAAATTAAATTAAAAACTTAATGATGCATTCCCCGACCGCGACGCCAAAAATTTGTTGAAAAAAACATCTGTTAAGTAATAAAAACCGCAAATGCACGGGCGTACATGAGTACGGGGCAAGTACGGGTCGATCCACAGAGAACACGATTAAAGTTTTTAATTTATAAATTAACAAAAGCAATTAACTAGCACTTAAAAATATCACTTATAAAAATAACTAAGGAACGGATTTCATCGATCAAACATGAAATTATGGTGTAGCATAAAATTTGATTTCCACTAACAATAAACACATAAGTATTCGAAATAAAGACAACCAATGATTTCGAATCAAATATAATCTAAAGTTGTAAAAACCACGTTGTATCGATCTTACCAATCAAGTCAATTCTCAAAACTTTATGGATCCTAACTATACGAACTCCCAACTCTACTTGTGTGGTTCGCATGAAAATACTCACATAAACATGATATTGGAAATGACTAGCAAAACAAATATGTCATTTAAAGCACTTACACCACATAAATCATATTATTCGACCAACTACATCCGCCCCTTAGAAAGGGCTTTTAGCCAAGCATAATCAAAGCAACAACGATATAAAGTAAAGAACTCATACCAGAAATTGAAGAAAAGCTTGACTTTTTATTTCACAATATCCTGAATACAAGGAGAATTTTTGCTAGAGAAAAGAGATGAAGTAAAAGCTAGAGGTCTCTTTACAATGAGCCTAGCACGTCTATTTATACTAAAATATTTACAAAGGAGCATTAATTACAAAGATCTCTTTATTTATTCACAATAATCTTCGTGACCAAGCGCTTGCTCAGCATTTCCATTCGATCCGATATCTTGCTTGATTCACCACGATTCTACTGACTCGTGACGATATGGCTTGAAACCTTGGTTTTAATGCACATATCTCCATTATTTGACTAAATCGTGAATATCCTCTCAATATCTACACAATCAACAAAACCACACAACCAAGCATAAAATGGGAAAAATAACATACCATTTTATTCAATTATTCACTAAAAATATACAATTAAAATGTGTTATCACTGAATATGAGATTGCAATCGAAGTTAGAATCTTGGAATGATAAGCACGTAAAATCCCCCATATCAGCTAAGCTACCTGGATTGGTAGTTTAGCATTCTTATTGCCATCAATCCAATGACGATCATTTTTTAGAAACTCAACCAATATCTTCCCTGACCATCTTTTCGGGTTAATTTCCTCCAAAACAATATTGATTTAAAATTTCTACTATTCATTTTAATTGATTATAAGTTAATTTTTTAAAATGTATCAAAATCAAAACAAGCTCTTGCTCAACAAAAGGTTTTGCAGTTCCTTAAAAACTATCAAAAATACTTATTGATTGTAGTTAGTACGTGCAAATCAACAAATGCAAACTTCTGTAAATTTATTCACCATAGACCATATGTATAAATTAGTTTGATAAGATCAATTAATCTGGAAATTATTACTTGCGTATTCAACTTGGTCACAATTAGCGAAAAAAAAAAAAAACTTGGTCACAGAATCACCTAAATTAGTATTTCAAATGGATTATATACACTACCACACGTAACTAACATGATTGACACGTGGAAGAGGATGACTGCTGACTCAAATCTACTATCTACTCTTTAATTATTGTTTACACGTGGCACATACATTGTGACAGCCAAATGTGCAGGCCATGTTATATTCTTTCTTTTATACTACTACTCATGAATCATGATACAGCTTGAATGATTTTCAAATAATAAAATTGCAAAATATGTCAATGATCACATCTTTAGAATTATATAAAATAACAAATTACATCAAGACAGATTCGACTGAATGTTATAAATTTCTTGGAGTTGTCAAATAAACAAGAAAAGGTCATGAGGCAGAGAAATTATATTGCAATGAAAACTGATACAATGGCTAGTGAAGTTCTTAGTTCTGATTTTAAAGAACTTGGTGCGGTTGCAAAAAAACTAGCTAATCATGCTATCAAGCTTGGTGGTCTTGGATTTGGGACTTCTTTTCTTTCTTGGGTTGCCTCTTTTGCAGCTATGTAAGATCACACACATGCATTTTTAATACTTTTAGTTTTTGTTTTTGTGTGTGTACTAGATTCATGTATGTACTGTATATCTGATTTAATTTAGAGGATGTGATTTATCAAGCTAATTATAATTCGATCCTATTGTTCTGCAGTTATCTGTTGATCCTGGATAGAACTAACTGGAGAACCAAGATTCTAACAGCACTTCTAGTTCCCTACATCTTCTTGACTCTTCCTTGGATAATCTTTAACTTGTTCAGGTGATTATCCTTCAATTCTTGTTGATTTTTCATTTAGTTCTTCGATAATGGTCTTATTTAACTTATATTATTCAATTTTTTCGAATACAGGGGAGAATTCGGAAAATGGATTGCCTTTGTTGCTGTAGTATTGCGCCTGTTCTTCCCTGATCGCGTCCCAAGTAAGATCCTGCTTAACAACTGCATTAGCTTCTCTTTTAATCATTCCAATGTTATTGATGTTGTACAAATTTTGATAATTGTTTCGACCTAGATGGGGTATTATATTATGAGCGTGTTTGGCATGCGAGAGAAACGGACTTATCTGAGGATAAGTCCGTTTCAACTTATTTCGGACCGTTTGCCTGTACAAGTAGAACGGACTTATTTTGCCAAATAAGTTGATAAGTGATAAGTTAGTAATGATGTACTTTTTTCCAACTTATTTCGTATTACTTGATTTTTTAACTTGTTTAATACTTTATATTTTTACTTTTATATTTATAAATGTCATATGCATGTACTGGGATTATTATATTAAATAATTAATATTTTTTAATTTAATTCAATAAAAATTTTACCAACTTATAAGTTAAACACCCAAACACGAAAATATAAGTTGTAAATAACTTATTACTTACTTCATATAAGTTACTTACTTCATATAAGTGTTAAGTAACTTATTTTAAGATTTCCCAAACGGCCCCTATATCTCTGGCTTAGAATGTCTCAGGACAACAAGACAGATCGACATTTGATGATAGTAGTTAATTACACCATTTGTTGTTTTATTTTAAAAATGACCAAACTAATTTCTTGTACAAAATTTGGCATCTCTGAACTGAACACTTATGTAAATATAATCGCAGGTTCTCTAGAAATGCCAGGTGCATTGATCCTTATTCTCGTGGTGTCGCCTAGCTTGCTTGCAGACACCATAAGGAATGACTGGATTGGCGTAGCTATATGTCTTGCCATAGGATGTTACCTGCTGCAAGAACACATACAAGTGTCAGGAGGATTTAGAAATTCATTTACGAAGAGCCATGGCATTTCAAACTCAGTTGGTATTATTCTTTTGTTGGTGTACCCAGTCTGGTCTCTAGTACTCATGCTCCTGTAAATGTTATTATTGCAGCTCACAGTTTCTTTATATGTTCTGTATTTATGAGAAACCCGCACACATGTTTTTTATTTCAGTTAGTCTGTCTCCAGTGTTCTGTTGCTGGTGAATTTTATTGTTATGTGCTTGAGTTTAATAAATCAACAGCAAGGGCTGATTTCTGTTTTAAAATGTTTCTTGTTCTGGTTCGTTATTGGAAGTCTGTAAAGCAATTCCAATGCTAATGCTAAAATAAATTTAATTATTGTTATAATATGAAATCAAAAAGGTAATTTTTAATGTTAAAATAAAACTTATAGTCCAATGTATGGTTTTTAAAATAACATCAATTAGGTCTATATTTAGTTGTATTCCAATCATCTAAACTTTAAATTCAAAGTTATATGGGCTTAATGACCTTTCGGCACTTAAAATTTACTACCATGTACCATATGTCATTGCGGATCTTTTAACCCCTTTTCCTATTATTCTTTCGATAATACCCCTGCACAATATATATTTTTTAACCATTAAAGTATTAAATTTGACCATCATAGATATTACAGGGGTATGCAAGAGAGACGGGGGAAAGGGAAGGGACAATAACACCTAATCAATCATGTCAACATCAATTTCCTTGACTATAGTATGTTTCCAGCTCACAAAATTTATCGATCATCTTTCCTTCAGAAGTTCGATAATTCGTTCAAAATTATTGGTCCCGCTCGCTCTCCCTCCCCTCGTCCCTGTCATTGTCCCTGTATTTGTCCATATTTCCCTCGTATACTCCTGTAATGATGTTTAACTTATTAAATGATCAAATTTAATATTTCAAGGGTTAAAAAGTACATATTATGCAGGGGTATTATTGAAAGAAAAATGGAAAAAAGAGTTAAAAGGTACGCAATGACATATATTAAAGGCTAAAAAGTACGTTTTGAAACTTCAACGATTGATGAATGCAACATAGTAAACATTAAGGATTAAGCCTCTATTTTATATGGGTTAATTTAATTATTCATTTCGCTCCATCTTACTACTTGCATGCTTATAAGGTGAAATTATAACTGCATTTTATACTTGATTTAATATTTAGAATCAGTTATAATATTTTTATATTTTAAAATCAAATAATATTACATTAAAAAATATATTTTATAATTAGTACTGTATTATAGAAATATCACCTATTTTGATGTTGCATTGTACTTGCCCTCATGATTACATGATGTTGTACTGTTACAATTATTCTGAACAACTGCATACATGGGCCTACAACTCTACAAGTTATCCATTGGACTTCCAATTATTAGTGAAATAATTGATACTTTAAAAAAGTTCAAAAAAAAAAACATCTATTTACAGTAAATTAAGGGGTTCAAACTGTAAGTCTCATTTTTTCTTGAATTTGGAACTTAAATCATTAAAAAATTATAGTATTTGAGCTCAATTATAAAGTTTACAAATGCAATTATGCTTAATAAGCACACATTTGACTTTGAATTGCATAACTCTTTGTTAGAGACCTTTATCCATTTCCAGTCCAGAAACTTAAAATGTATACATGCATTAGAGCAAGTTCAATGGTTGTGTTAAAATAGATGGAGATATTACTATAATTTAGCACTAAAAAGTAGTTTTTGGTGCTAAAATAACACCATGGCTCCAATAGTTTGTTCTATATCTTGTTTCAAATTTTACTAACTTCTAAAATACATCACAATTTTGAATACAAATTTAATTAACTTTCAAGGATCTCACACTTTCAAGTACCATTTTTATCTATTTTCATACCTTTTTCACTTTTTGAGGTGTGCTAAAATATAGCACAAATTATAACATTGTGCTATTTTAGCACAAAGTTTAGCACACCATTGGATTTGAATATTTTGTATTTTATGGTATAATATAGCTATAGCACAAGATTTAGCAAATCATTGGACTTGCCCTTAGTACAAGTGCTCTGTTGCATATTTCTTGCCAGGATTCGACCATATATCTCATCTTGCGGAAAATGATTCACCATCAGTGAAGTAAGTCATACATCGATAATTTAAATACTCACGCACTCATGTCCCAAAATACTCAACCATCGACCTCTACTATGGTATACTACTAACAACCACAATTCAACTCTTTCTTTTATGCTAGATGTGAATGGTACTTGTACGAGTACAAGCTACCTATCATTGCCGTTATGATCATTCTTTGCCAATATTGACATCCTAAAATTACTAGTGTAACACTAAATACAGTGTATACACTCAAAGCCAGAAGGCAACGAGATCTGTAGATTATAAAAGCGTGTTTTATATAGCAAAAAAAAAAAAAACATCGTGTTTATTGGCAGTGAGATGAAACACAACAAACACAGAGTTCACATTTGATACAGAGCTTGGTAAAAAATATATTATAGGGTGATATCTACAGTTGGGCCCATGTCTATAAATTTCTGTTACCACTCATAGTGCAACAAGTAGATGGCCGTCGTGGGCCACAAAGCCCACCCAACAACCTCACCCCTCTTAATCACCTTCACAAAAATAAAATTCTGGTCAATTTTTTTATTAATTTGAAAAATTTCGAATACTACGGTTATAAGAGAGTCAATTTTTCGCATATGAAAGGGAATTTCATTTAATTATTTTCGTTCTTCCAAATGATTTTAATAATTTTCACCTCTTGGTATAGCGATCTCTCTCGTTATTTTACAAAATATCGAGAGTTCGAACTATTAACAATGTAGCTATGCACAATTTTGTTGAAGAAAAAACAGTATAGGAGTAGTACAATTAGTCAAAAGAATGTTTTGAAGCACTAGACTTTTCAAGTAGCTAAAGTTGGGAGCATAAAAACAAAACTGAATGATTATTATCACCAACGCAAAAAGTAAGAAATAAAGTAGAAATGATACGACTATTGCTCTCTTAGTGCTTTGCTAGGACCATGCATGCATATCAATCTACAGTTCTAACGTCTATCGTTGTATTTTTAAGCAAATAAATCTAATAAGTTTACTACTATTTGAAAAAGTGAACGTTTCAATAAGTTTACTAATTGAAAATTTAATTTTGTTAGAAAATTGTGTTTCGACTTTCGACCCTGATAACATTGGAATCAGTAGATAATGTAGACAGAGAGCTCTTAAACAGCCCGTGCCAAAACCATGTTCAACTTTCCTATCTCCTAACAGACTACTCTCCCCCCTATTTCTGCATTTACGAATTACACCTACTCCTCTGCCTCACCCAAACTCTCTAAAATACAAAATTTAAACTTAGCTAAAAAAAAATTATATAGGTAGATTACAATCGGGAGAGAAGGGTAAATAAGGAACAATCAACATCTCGCTAATTATTTTTCGAGAAATAAAATGAAATTTTCAATCGTTTAATTCTAAACACAAAAACCACAATTTTACGACGTCTAGCTAATTATTTTTCGAGAAACAAGAAGAAATCTTTCGATCGTTTAATTCTAAATACACAAACCACAATTTTATTGTGCATGATTTCGGAAACAAAACTAAAATTAATTTAGTATCAAGAAGATTATATCCGCAAAATACTTTCGATGCAACAAATAATACTAACAAAAGAACTGATCAAGAGCAAACATTTATCTTGCACAAGCTTGTAAATAGCATAAACGTTTGCAGTTCATCAGTCCCATGTCATATCTATACATATTAAGTGTGAACATTTGACTTACTGCACTGTACAAAACCTGAAGAAGCTGCCTGTCCTCCATTTTAATAAATGCCTCCCTTCATCCTCAACACTCTCTCTCTCTCTCTCAACAATTAAGTTTTGCTGAGCTGCAGTCATTAATTCTCACATGCACCTCCTCCGTATCGATCCCTCCATTAATTACTCCCTCCCACCAAACATTTACTCCGATCAACACCATCATTTAATGTTCTCGAATACTACGTCTCAGTGTTTCTTTACCGTCGATTATATCTCTCCGGGGATAACAATGCCTCGGGATCCCCGCTCCGTAACCGACTCTCTGATGAAGAAGATAGAACCGTCCTTCGTTCTGATGATCTTATAAACATGGGGCTCGCGAAGGACTTTCGTCTTCGCGAGCTCCCGCACCCGTACCTTGACTCGGACATTGGAAATACTCCGCCGCCAGAAGAACCTTTCTGGCGGAAAAACGGAGATTTCATTCCTCTGTAATACCTTAACGAAAACACACGATGTTTCGTTAATGTACTAAACGGTGAAGGACGTTTAGTACTCCAGAAGCCTCCGCTTCTTCGATATCGCCACGGAGAAGTCATGGGAGGCTCATTCATTAATCTCTCGGAACCTAAGTTCCGCTCAAATCCGAATGAATACGAACGCTTTAATAAAAAATTACGACGAATTAATCTATCCTCGGATAAATCATTTCCTGATAAATCAACGGTAATTTCCCCTACATTTGTTTCGTAATGAGGCGGTGATTCTGTTAAGGTCTCCAGCATCGCGCTTTCGAGAACAATCTCGTCGAGACTTGGCCTAATTCTCGCTGCCATAACTGGAATAAACGGAGAGCTGGGACGGAATATTCCAGTCCTACATAACGGACAATTGGCGTGTGATCTTAACCAAATATCAATACAATCTACGTGAAATGTATGATTACATACAGGAAGTGTGCGGATATATTCACTTTCTTCGAATTCGAGCAAACAAACTGCGCATTCGTGTGAGTTGCTCTTGCGTGTGTAGATTGTTAGCGGAATTGTTTTGATCGTCGTGTCGTCGAGCCCGTAAGGCGAGAAGATTTGGTAGTTGTCGATGTGATCGGAGATGTACGGCGGAGATTCGACGGTGTTGTCGCCGGCGGAGGACGGGTTGTACGAGGTGATGAAGCGACGGCGGCGGCGGTATCGACGAAATTTGGCGCGAAAGTGGAGGAACTTTCGGAAGAGGAGACGGGAGTATGTGATTAGTAAGAAAGCTGTTGCGACGATCGCTACCATTGCGATTAGTGGTGGTGTGAATTTTACGGGTTGTTGCGGTGGTGGTGATGTGGCGGATGATGATTGGATTTGTGAGGGTGACGGGGAGGGGGACGGAGCGGATAATATCGTACTAATGTGGGAGTTAAGGCGTGTTTGAGGCTCGGGAGAGGGGGAAGGGGATGGGGAGGGGGATGTTTTGAACATGGTGGAGGAGGGGTTTAGAGGGCAGGGGAAGACAAGGGGGGTGAGTTTGGAGTTGAGTTGAGTTTCTAGTGAATGTAATGTGAAGTGAAAGAGAGATTGACATGTGATGTGAAGAAGTTTGACTTTCTGGTCAGTGTGGGAGTTTGTAGTGGAGTTTACACGTGGCGGGTGGTGATTGGTTGAGAATGGTCAAATTGTGTGTATTAAGAAAGAAGTGAGGTTGGAGAGTTGGGGGTGAGGATGTTGTTTTAGTTGTGTTACTTGTGTAATGGTAGCATGCAGTAGTTTGTTTGTATTGGGCCTTTAGATATTGAAAGTAGGATCCGGCCCAGATATAAATTTGGGGCCCAATGTGTTCATCATATTCTGGATTCATGCATGTTGATTTCAGAGGGTTTAGATTTTGTGTGGAAATAAAACAGAAAAATGTTTCCGGGAATGTTTATGAAGAAGCCTGATGAAGAAGAAACAGTTTCGGATCCTTGCAGGCATGTCCGGGGCATGGGTTATTGTCATTCGGGTCATCTTTTACATTGTTCACTATTTTTCTCAACAAAATCAACAACTTAAGCTCGAGTTTTGATTCCAAAAAGGTGAATATGTTTCTCCATGAATCAGTTTGTTTGATTTCTGATGAATGCAATGTTACGTGATATTTTGCATTGTTGTTAGCTGCTACCCCTATTGATCTTATCCTTGTTATTTTGTTACAGATTTCAACCTTGATTGTTCGATTTAGGTTAATTTGTAAGCTAGAAAATATGTAACATGATACTAATTGTGAGGCTTGATGTTTCATAGCGAATAACTTGGGAAATTATGATTCTTGATTAGGCACGTAATGTCAATATTGGGTTTTGCTAAAATAGTTTTAGGGACCGAAAATTAACTGGAATGACTTTGCTGATTAAATTTTTTTGGCGTGGTGAGATTTGGCTTGGATGATTAAGTGAAACTATTGTAAGTATTTCCGATTTTTGTTGGCTATAAAAATAAGTCCGTCATAGAAAAGGAAAGAACAATGTTTAGGTAGTGCGACAAGTAGTGATGTACTGATGTCTGTGCAGTTCAGGTGATCATAATATGGCTGCTAGATTGTAATTTCCTTTAAATATATGATTGATGATGAATCTTAAAGATTGATATGAGTTCTAACCTCATAGTAGCAAAAAATAGGTGGAAGGCATTAAGATATTGTCTTGGCCTCTTTCATCCATGGTTAGATCGTTCACATGGCGACAACTTTGACGTTTGTTAAATGATCTGATGACAGTGTTTTTCATGTCTTTGAAAAAATGGAAGGATTTGTGTTGTCATATCAAGTTGCTATGTTAGCTGTTACAACATGTGTGAGTAATTTTAAGAAGCTTGAAATTTGGCTTATCATGATTTATGGTGCATCCGGCTTAAGGATTTGCATACATCGAAACTTTACGATACACATAAAAATAAAATGAACTAAGATTACAAACGAGGCAAGAAAACAATTTTACCATACCATCTTTCTCAAAAAGACTTAAAAGGGGCGGTCCTGAAGTTTACGGGACCTTAGTCCAAATAAGTTTTTATAAATATAGCATATCATTTGTTATATATATATAAGATTCAAAATTTTGTGACTTTCAAGTGTCGGAGATCTAGGCGCATGTTTTGTCCGCCTATATTTAGGACCACTCCTGAGGATATAGAGTCTAAATTAATTCTTCGATTTTTTTTAAATCTGCAAACATCTGTGTGTGCGTGTTCTGTTACATAAACTACTAAGTTTATAGAAAAATCTGGAACTCCAATCTGGTTTTCACTATTCCTGTGTTAGATTTCTGAAATCAAATATTTCAAAACTATGCTGGAACATGGAACTGACTATAACTTGGGTATCCTCTGATTGTCCTCTAGACTTATTAAATAATATAATTACTACTGATGATCAGGAATTGGATTCTTTATAGAATTTTTTGCATAAATCTTGTTCTTAAATACACTTGATTGAGGCTTTTCTGTATCTTGGTTGGTGTATGTACCTGAAAGAATAAAAAATTATGTAGGATTTGGCATTTTGAGACGGCATGAACTTCTTCTGTAACTCTTGCCCCTTTTAATTTGTTATTGATCTGTTAAACTGCATTTTTGTATGTCAGGTCTACAGGTGTTCTTGAAAAGAAGCAACTCCTGGAAAATGGAACTTGAATTCCTGTTCTTTTTCACTTCCCTATCCAACAATCTTTTTTTTTCGCATACCATATACAGAAGCTGCTTGCTACTTTTCGGATATTTGCCTAATTTTACTTGCTTGAAGCTCCAATTAGAAGGAAAATGTAGTTGATTTTCGACCTGCTATCTTAAACGAGTGACTGAGTAAGTAGTGTTTCTGATCATATATGTTGTTCCCCTTTTAAGCAGTGTCATATGAATGCTTGTATTTACTGCCTTATTAACCACAAAGGAAGGCATGAATATGACAACATGATTTAACCTCTTATTCATGATTAACTAGCTACTTTCTCAAGTAATTTAAATTCGGGAAATTTTAGTTGTGCTTCACATTAAAATTCGAAGCCTGTTGAACATGTGTTAGGTTGCTATTATCCTTTTCTTTTTTTCCTTTCCTAATCTTCGCTTTTTTTTCTTCAAGTGGTCCTTCGGCAGCTAAGCTCCACCAGATTTTGTATATTCCTCAATAGCATGAAGTGAAAGATGGGGCAAATGCACTGCTTGAAAAGCATTGGTTGTTATCTTCTCATTGTTCATCTTTCTTTATTGTGTCAAGTTTTTGGTACTTTATACCTTGAGCAATATAAAATGTTGCCATTCACAAAGATGTAGCAACAACCATACACCTAAGAAATATAACTTTAACTTTATGGTTGGGAGTATATATGCTAATCATAATGATTGTAAGATTGAATTGTATGGGAGTCACACAAGCAGCCATTAGTGATTTATGAGATAATGCTTTAAAATTTTTTAGAGATTATACATGGCTTTTTTAAGTGTAGGTTCATAAATTAATCTCTTGGTTACATCAATCAAACTCAGTTTAATGAGGGACCCTTTTTGAATGGTGCATATCAACTGCCAAAATAATAGGAAGCTCAAAGATGCTGAATGAATGACTGTGTTTTTAGGTCAATATTTCTTTGTGTTCGAGTCTTTTACTTTTCTTCATATTTAAAATCTAACCAAAAATTTTGATAAAGAATTAAATCCAAATGTCCTGCTTAAAAGTAAGTGTCAGTGAGACTTATTAGATGTACGCAAAACTTAACTTAATCCCATAATCGATGAAGTAGAGAGGATGTTCATTAAAGGTCATTCAGTCAATCACACTTTTAAACTAAAGCAAAGTAGTGACTAATATTTGATCCTATATTACTAATAAAAAGTGAGGGAAGAGTACAAAGCTTGATTCTGAACAAAATAAAAGTGATCACAAGTTCTTCCTTCCCTACCAAATATCTCCAGCAAAACAACTAGCTAGATTTTAGATACAATCAAATACACTTTGTCCTTGGTTTACGTTCTTTGCTTACACACACGCAGACATTTATTTTGTTCTTGGTTGCTTAGAAATTTGTAAATATGTATATGATCAGTTTGATGGATAGCTGCTCTAGTGATCAGAAGTCAAGAAGGAAATTTATCGGATAAGGATGTGCCCCTATGGAATAACAATTGAAATATATAGAATGGCAATGGATGAAGTACCAGGCTCTGTTGGAACCAGTGCTAGCTTAGCTTTGAGACTGGGCCAAACTATCTTCTCCTCTGCTTCTCTTCTCTTCATGTCCCTTGGTGTTCCGTTCTACAGTTATACCTCTTTCTGGTAATTTAAGAAATTTATCCTCCTATTGTTTTTCTCAAGTTCTTTAATCTCCAATTCTAGTAACTCATACTGTGATCAATGTACTATAAATCTGGGATTTTTTTTACTTAAGCGCATAGATGTCCATAGGCTCCTATGCATCCAATTGGACCAATTCTAATAACTTTATATGAATGTTTGTAGTTGACACTTCTCGTAGGATCTAGTGCCCTTAGAGCTTAATTTGATAGGAAAACGTAGTCTTTTTTAAG
Source organism: Kitagawia praeruptora (assembly GCA_037693485.1). NCBI lineage: Eukaryota > Viridiplantae > Streptophyta > Magnoliopsida > Apiales > Apiaceae > Kitagawia > Kitagawia praeruptora. The sequence goes on along the minus strand of CM075351.1, from coordinate 86,560,134 downwards.
AGTCTGATGTTCATTAAATTATTCCATACACGTATGATGTTAAGAATTCAACACTTGGTTGTCCAAAGACATACTTCTCTGCAATTGAGAGGTATATAGAAATTATCATTTCGATGAATTAATTTTAGAGTGTAAGATTGTAGTATATAGTTTGAGGTAATTGGCATTATTATATTCTTTTCAAATTTGTACCTCATAAGTTTGTCGACTTGAAGTGTTATGTTAAAAACAGAGTTAGTCAAGAAAACGAGAGTATTCATATATAGAAAGGTCTTACTCAGTGCACCGCACCAGTCTTGGGAAGGTCCCATTGTATGAAATCATGCCAGATACCCTTACTTTATGTGTATTACCCATATGCAAATACTATTATCATGTAATTTGTTAGGTGAATACGAGTATTGGCAACTCTAATATTACTTGATGATGGAAGATCAGTTGCAACAATTTGCTATTGTTCTTGATACCGCATTTTCTGGATTATAAATCTTTGATACATTTTTGCTATTCTGGCAGCTTTTTGGTAACAATCATGGGATTGGTGATACCATGGAGTTTTACTTTGGCACTTATTGATGGATACTCTGTCCTAGTTAAATGCCCTATACGTCGATCTGGAATGGCAATACTAGTGATGATCATAATAGGCGATTGTGTATATCAAGTCACTCACTAAATACAAAATTCTGATTCTTTTTCAGTTAGTTCATTTTCAAAAATTTGACGATTGCTATGTTGTATGTTTTAACAAAAATGACAGGTTTTATCGATTCTCACGCTCGCCGGAGCATGCTCGACAGCTAGCGTAGCTGATCTTCTGATGAGAGCAGATTCACCATATTGCCCTTCAAGAGTGTGCAGCCGATATCAGCTATCTGCTACGATGGCCTTCCTTTCGTGGTCCCTTTCTTTGGCTTCATCTCTTTTCAATCTCTGGTTGCTTCCCCACATTTGACTTGTCAATGTTATGAGTGTACAGATTAAAGGATAGTATTACAATGTATGTTGTTATAGCTATCTGCATTTAAATCTTGTATGTGTATATAGTTGAGATTTTGATTCAGAAAGTATAAACTGCCAAGTTTTGTTTCATAATCGCATGCTTGTATAGCTTTAAAGCATCAGATCACTACCGGGCCAAGCAATGGCTGGTATTCTATGTATTCTTAACAAAGACAGACAAATTTGATTCAAGTCTTATTCATCTCTTCTTATCTTGGTAGTTACTTTAGCATATTTAACGATGTTAGCCAAGTGATTTGGAGCTTGGTCTTCAAAGTGCCAAGAATAGGGTTAGAAGGCTTGGTCAGTTGGTCTTAAAGAGAGTTGCTAAGAATCTGATTAAATTGTGAAACAGAATTTACTTCTGGCTTTGACACAGATCGATCATTCATCATCGATCTCACACAACTGGTGAGAAAACACCTTACAAACTTCTACACTTTAATAAGATTATGCATGAATTTGTCCGAGTGCTACAACAAACTCATATTTTCCTATACTGTATATAAAGAGAAGAAGAGCAGGGTACTTTTTCGAAGCTTTCATCTTCACTACTGAGCTGCCATGGAAAGGCCATGTTCAATCTTACATTCTTACTATTGTTCATTCAGAACACTTTTACATTATTTATCAGCTTTTACTCTACAAAACATTTTCATTACAAACACTGTTTTAGATAATGCCAAGTGGGGAGGAAAAAAGAAAAGAAGAGTGGAATATGGTGCCATATTCACTATTCACCTTACTTTAATTCCCCATCTTGCAAATACAAAGCATCAAATGACTGGATGTTAACAGGCATTACACTGCTTGTTACTCCCTCCGTCCCGTATTGTTTCTCTTATTTCATATGTCGGGACTGTTCATAACATGTGACAAATTACTAATTTACGTCTAATTTATAAGACCAAATATAGTCATGAGTGATCTTGTTGGATTCGTATTTATGAGTACTTTAATACAGTGAAGTTTTTATATTTAATACTAATACGAAATTCAAGATATAAACGTTCAAAAGTGTGCGTTGGCAAACGTGTCCAGTCAAAACAGAAAAAACATTAAGGGACGGGGGAGTAACATTCACTCTTTTAGTTATTCCAAATGTTCTTGTACAAAAAAACTCTACTCATACAAGACAAAAAATAGCAAAGAAAATACATCAACTTTTGGTAACACATATCGTGTAAGATTTTCAGTTTCTTTTTTCACCAAAGAAAAGGTGTCTACTGGCATTATTAGTAGGACATCGGCTGTCTTTTCTCAGTATTCACTACTCTTGATAACGGCATAATATTTGTATAGGGTCGCACTCAAATGAGAACTGTGTTCAAGTGCCGAACATTTGGTTCTCACGGTTCTCCACTTTTCATTTAAAAAATCCTCTAATCTCCGATCCTAATGGCTTAAATTTTATACAGGGTGCTCTGCTTGTTAGTAATCTGAAATTAAAGCAGAGATTGAGATGAACCATTTATGATAAATTTTATTTCCTGGAAACATCTCTTTGCAAATTGCAGCCCTGCTTTCTTGCGAAAACTGAGTGATTGATATTTTAGGACTTGGATGTCTATCTAAATACAAGATTGTGATGCCTTTTGCATTGTACTTCTATATCAACATCATCCACATAGAATCATGAAGGTGCCACTAGTTGATAAAATAGCTACCTATCTTTACAACTTTCTCAAGTCCCAACTTGGGAGTCATGTATACCAAGTTTAGAGTTTAGACACTGATCTATTTTCTATGTTCTTGATAATTAGTCCTTACCGAGTAATGAGAGAAACTAATCTCCAAATACACGCATAAGCATACACTGTCTCTTGATTAATTGCTCTTGAAATCTTGAAAATTAGTATATATTCTCAGGTGAGGCATGGAACAAATTTATATGCCTTGTGTCTGTTCTTCCCCATGTCTCCCTATCTCGACTCAATTCTTAATATGCTTCAACAATATGGCATCTCTATCCTGCAGAAAAATATTCTAAAGTTCTTCCAATCATGTATAGGGTGTATATATAGAGAGATAGGCAATGTGTTTGTGTGACCATATATAATTGTTTGTGTTTGCAAACTCACAAGCCATGAAGTACACCAAAGAGCTCATATCTCACTTTAGCCACCCCCAACACAAGATCAAATTTGAGTACACAGAAACACCATTTAAATGTGATGGTTGCAAAGAAGCTGGAATAGGATCAAAATACACATGCAAATTTTGTGACTTCGATCTCCACATGCATTGTGCAATCCCTACTTCTCCGTCAATATTTCACCCTTTCTACTCTAAATGTTCGTTCCAATTCTTAGCACGTCCACCTGGCACCAAAGCACGCTACTGCAATGCATGCAGGAAGGATGTGACGGGGTTTGTTTACCACTGCCATTCGTGTGGATATGATCTGCATCCGTGTTGTGCAAAGCTCCCCACCATGCTTGACGATGGAGAAATGAAGTTGTTCTTGTATAGGAAGGTAAGGTCGACGTGTCACAAGTGTGGTAGAAAAGGGAAGAGGAGTTGGAGTTATAGGTCTAAATGCAAGAAATATAATTTGCATGTGGCTTGTGTGAAGGAGATGTTAGTTGAAACATGGAATGAGATATATTTTGGGGGTAGTTTAAGTTTTAATGGGTTGAAAAATGGGATTCCTAGTTTGAAGGGTACATTAATGCAAAATCAGCATAGAAGAAGTAAAACAAAAGTGAGGAAATGTTGCGAGATTGGGGCTTTAGCTTTGCAATTTGTTATATCAGCAGTTCTTGGAGATCCTACAACTCTGATAGTTGGAGTTGTAGGCTCCTTAATGTCAAAATAACTCATCTATGTGGGTGTGAAGTTCCAAACCAGTTGAGAACTTCTTGGCATTTGATTAGCAGCTAGTTAAAAATAAAAGTTGATGTTCGCAACTGCCTGTTAGAGTATTTTATAAAGTGTGTGTATGTGTGTGTCTTATTTTGTAACTGACTGAAAATGCTGTAGGTCTATCTAAACATATCCTTTTGTCAGTTTCTTCTTGTCACTCTTTCACAATCTACATTGGTAAAACTTCTGGAAACGTATCGTGGCAAACCCAAGAAAGGCACTTTAATTATTTATAACCAATAACTGGGACTATAATTCCATCAAGATCCAAACGAAGACAAATATTTCAATATAGCAAATCAATATCAGGATTATAATTCTAAAACTAGATTGTTAATACATAGTTGTAGACTCTAAACTTATACAAGTCATCGTGATCACGCCATGAAAAATGAAACGGATGTACAAATGGTAGGATACAAGTACCATGTTATCCACACCCGTAATTAACATTGGGTGTCATATCGACCGACTTAAATGGAACTTCAACTCTTTCTTTGACAAGGCATCGAGCTTCACCATCTTCGACCACCAAGACTTTTCCTGGTGGGCACCGAACCCATGGTCTCTTTCCTTCAGTCCCTAGCCTTTGAACTATCCCTGAAACATTGAATTGAGCATCCCTTTTTCTGAGCTTAGGATCAAAACCAGCCAAACTCAGGAACCCTACAACACTGACTAGAGTAAGTACGGTCTTGGTTGCCACGTTGATAAAATGTCTAAATGTGCTCTTAGATTCAGATTGCACTTTATATCTTTCAGGATCTTGGAGACTTGCCCCCCTTTCATTTGATGGCTCACCATTTGTCAACCCATTTTGAGGATAAGTAAATGTGGAAGGCAAGTGCGAAAGAAAGCCATTTCCAGAAACTAGGGAATCAGAGGGCCGGCTTGGATATGGAGGAAGAAGAAGATCATTGTTATCTTCCACTGTTTCACTAGCAAAAGCAGTAGCCTCCCTCAAGACTTCCAAGTCCTCACCTCTGTAATCCTTCAACTTCTTGAGCAATTTCTGGCGGCTGTAATCAATCTCAGCCAGTGTTGTCTCCCTTTCATACTGTTGCTGCTGCTGCAGTGCCTGGCCATCAAAGTTATATATGAAGAGACTTGTAGTAATTGGCAAAACATGTGAAGAGGAATACATGTTGCCATAAATTTTTCTCGGTTCTGCTGTGCTTAGAATTGACACTCACACCGATAGATAGTACAGTGTCAAGTGATTGTAAACAGAGCTACACTGTGTAATATTAGACTTAATCTACGTGTAATATTTGACATAATTTACATGAATTCTGGACACCCAAATTTGAACTTATATAACAGGGCATGGCTTGTCATCCTTTACAAGAGAAAAAGGTATATCGCCAATAACACCCAATTTATAAGAGAAGTTAATCATAACACTTCGGTGGACACACCAACAAGACTTCGAACCCAGTTTTTTTAAATGAGATTTCGATAATGAAAAAAGTAGAAGTTCATTGTGTGTGAAAAGGCGGGGGACATATAAACAGAGAAGAATTCTAGAACAATGTAGCACCAGGAGGTGAAAAAGAAACAAACAAATACTGTTATTTTAGAGGAAATTGTAGAGTCTCTGCCTCTTTCCTTAACATTTTTAAATTGAGCAATCCTCTTAGATCTTTAAAGGAGAGGAGACAATATTTAACATATAACCCATATCAGTTGTGTGGACTTGCAACTGACTGGGTTTTGTTGGTACATTGTTTAAGAATAATTATTCCTATTCTATATACAATTGCCGGATTGAAATGGGAAGGGTTTTGAAAAAATTAAATCAGTCACTCTAAGACATACCATTCATTTAAAAATGGTGGACGACAATACGCAACTGTCAACTAGCACTATTACAAAAAAATCCCAATAAATAAATTTATCTCAAGTTGATACATGGTTCTTCCTAGACACCGGTTAGACATCCGTAAAACTACCAATAAATAAATTTATCTCAAGTCCTTAAATACAAGACCTTGAAGCCTAACTATATCTATTTCGAAACTATGCAACACAATTTTAAACTCTGATCATTCATTTCTACCATTTTAATTCAAAACAGCACCTTGGTGTTTCATAATAACCTAAGATATACAACACAAAACCTAAAGGCCAAGAGGGTGCATAGCCCAAAATTTACTACTCTATGGCAAAAATTTACTATCTGTTTTACAAATTTAGAAAAGATGACAAAATTACTTTGTTCTCTGTCAAGTAAAGCTTGACCACAAGTACAAAACATATAATCCAATTTATTCATTAAAAGTAGCAACTTTATAACCTAGCACAACTAAAACCCACTAACCCATCCAAGAATACACAAACAAACACAACATTTCAACCATTTTCAAGAATTCAACTAAAGGGTTGTCATAAAAATCAAAACTCTTGAATCATAATATGAACCTGCAAAGAAGAAAGTTGGGCTTCAAGAGACTCAAATGCCACTTGAATGCTGCAAAGATCCTCATCTACTGCTTCATTATCCACCAAATTAGACCCAGAAAAATGGGTTTTTTCTTGACCCAATTGTGCATCATCTTCTTCAGTTATTCCATTGATTTGGGTTGATGATTTTTGAATAAAAGAACCAATCTTGGACCTTAGCTCAGAAGCCCTAGCCAAAACCAACCCAATACCATCTACATCCATTTCAACTCTTTTAAGTAATAAAAAGAGGTGAGAAGAAAAAAGAAAAAGCAGCTTATAAGCGCCAAAAAGAGGCTAGGCTATTGAGGTCTCCAGGTTATATGCAAATATTACTAATAATCTATTTTTTATAATATTAATATATAATATTTAAGTGATTGTGGTTTGATGTAGATTTTGTTGAGCAGATAGATGACTATGTTCCTTTATTATGTGCTGCCAAAATTTCTATCCAATCACTTTCTTTCTTTTAGATTTCATTTTTTCGAAAAAAGTCGATCCCTTTCCATTTTCATTTGTTTTATGTAAGGATAGAAAAATCTTATTTATCAGAAATAAGTTGTTTATTCTAAAAATAATACATAAATATATAATTTTTTCTGAAATAAGTAATTTATTTTTACAAGATAACGAATATTAAAATTTTCATACACATATTTTTCTAAAAAAATTATGTAAATATTTTTTTTTTTCGAAATAAATAATTTATAATTTGAAAATAAGAAGGGCCAAATAGCCTCTAAGTATGAATTTGTACACCTTAAAATTTAAGGTATGACTAAGAAATTACGACACCAATTTGAATGTGCTAGCATCGGTTACTCAACTTTGGTAAACAAAATTCGAGTTCGACCTGAATATATGTTTGTAAAATGTAAATTCAACTTTATATGTAGAGAATCGTGACTTAAAAACAACCTTATGTCCTTCCACAAAATCATAAATAGATGTTCATGTATCTATTTACGAATAAATTTTAACTTTTAATTCAATATTTTACGCTTTCGTTTGAAGCAAGAAAAAATCACCTACAACTACAAGGTATCTCAAACGAGTTAAAATATCAGGGAGAATGCTCTACAACAGTTAAGAAAGATTTGTCAGTCAATAACAGTCAGTTACTTGTGTTTAAAACAAACGGTAACCCAATTATCTAACACTTTAAATGATTTCTGTAGGAAAATTTAGATCGAAAAAGGGCACCATCTCGGAATCCCTTAGTTCTAGACCGCTTCCGAGAAGAGCAGCCAATATGATCTAAACTCCCAGAACCTAATGGCTGGTCCGATTTCATTGTACACCCTACAGAATTTAGGCTTTTTTGGAAAACAATTACTCCCTCTGTCTCTTAATATGTTTCCTGTTTACTAAATCGGGAAAATCAAAATATCCTTCCTGTTTCTATTTTAAGCCATAAACAACAATATTCAATACTCACTACTCCACCCACTACTCCTTAAAAATAATATTCAATACCCACTACTCCACCCACTACTCATTAAAAACAATATTCAATACTCACTACTTCACCCACTACTCCTTAAAAACAATATTTAATACCCACTACTCCATAAAAAATAATATTCAATACCCACTACTCCTTAAAAATAATATTCAATACCCACTTTTTCTTAAAACCCGTGTTTTTCATCAAATGAGAAACACATTTTGGCACGGAGGGAGTAATAACCACCAATGCGGCAATGCCAAAAGGCCCAAAAACACACACACACCACACCAATCTGATAACAGACTGCATCGATACCCAAGGTATGCCAGAAACACACACAATTAAAATCAGAGGGGGGTCAAGCTACACAAAAAGAACAGGGCCAAATATCAGTTATGTACGAAAGTGCGAGTGAGAAAGCGCACTAAACATTTTCAAATCAAGACGTCAGCAGTGAAACATAATTTGGAGAATACCCACATAAAGTAACTAGTTTTTAATGATATATTAGGTTCAGTAAATATAAATATTGTAAACAAAACCGTAAACTTCCTTCATAAGCACTATTGAGAATCTACGGGTAGGTTCAAAGAAAAGCATTCGGTGTGTTTGGCTTAAAAACCCAAGTCACCTAAGTGACCCGAGCTAGTGTTCGTAGGGGACTATGAATCAACAAGTTCAAACCATTTTACCATCTATCTGGCCATACCGGCTTCAGCATTTTACCCACTTGCTGGTCTGATTTATGTTCATCAACCGTACTGGCTTCAGCATTGCAACATATAAACAATTCCGCTGCCTTTTCAATGCCATTTGAGTTGTAAGGAGCGATACATTGAGTTTGATAACTGAGAGAACCTAGTAGATCATATTCAATACATTCATACCTGCAAGTGGGTGGTTAGTGACCATGTATATAATATCTGATATATTTGAAGTTCTAGGGCAGCCGTACTCACATTTTTTTGCACAGGTTGTCAGTAATCACACAAAGATTAAGGATTTGCATCCTTGTCTCCATAACTTGTTCTTCAAGAAACTCATCGAATGGCTCTTCAATAAACTTAGATAGCCTCTCAACATTTCCCTCGAGCTGCTGTTGCTGGTCTTCAAATAAAAGCTGCTTTCTTTCTCGCTCCTTCATCATCTCGTCATTAAAATGGTAGTCACCAAACATATAAAATGCAAAGGGGTATGAGTATGTAAGAGCACGCCTTGATCTAAATAGTCTGGAAAGACCATTTCTGACCCAATCAAAATCTCTTAAATTCGAACATCGGTTTTCCAAATTCTCAATTTTCTCCTTCATGGTCTCCCGCAGTTCAGATTCCAGCTTAAAAGAATCTTTATGAGCTTTGAAACGATTAAGATAATGCATGTACCGATATAGATCCCGTTTTGCCCGTTCAGGATTCAAACTGGTATCTTCCTTATAACGACCGCAACTGTGCCCACGAATTGTGTCCCAGGTATGATCCCTACCAGTTGCACCACCACACAGCCAACTATCCACATATAAATAAAGTCAGAAGCAGGTTTTCAAAGAGAAATAAAAAACCTTGTTGTGAAAAGTGGTTTACTTCAAGCGACCAAGCAATTATAATACAACAGCAGAACAGTCAAGGGCATGGTGTAAGGGGATATGTAATTTCTCGTCTTTTGTAGATATACAGATGTCAACATAGATGAACTTGTGGAACTAAAGCAGACACACAAAATAAAATAAAAAAACCAATGTGCATGCCACCCCCCCCCCCCCCCCCAAAAAGCTGCAAGGAAATAATAAGATCTTACAAATGCATGTTTTGAACCGACAGAATAAACCCCTAAATCCCTACTATGGTCAGTTGACTTGTTTCGGTAACATAAAACTGCAAGTCCCTTATAAGCTTTAGTTCAAACTCCTTATTTTAATCTTACTGAAGCACAAAAGTAGGGTCTATTCTATTATCAATGCTGAGAAAACATTAAGCTAATGCACAAATTAAAATTGTTCAAAGAAGTGGACCCATTAATAGTTGTAATATAACCACATTCAGGCTTATAATCAAACTGTAAGTTAGGAGAATTCTTAAACCTTTACGAACTCAGCATTGAGAAATCGAGGAGTACTAAAGAAAAACAGAAAAAAAGATGATGCACATTTGTTATATTAATAGATATGGTAATTAAAAAGATGACAAACACACACACACACACACACATCTACATATAACTAAAACAACGACAGCTGACATCATCAACGCTGATGTGTCAAATTCTCCTTTAGTTAATGATATCAGCAATAATTACGTGTCATGCTCTCATTTAATTGCTGACATCATCTTCCACCAACTCTTTTATTAATTAATTTTACTTTCTCTTTCTACCTTTATTTTATAACCTCCACTAATTCTCTCTTCTCCTCATTTCTCAATTCTCTCCTCTCCTAATTTCTCATTTTGCTTATATTTATTCAATATTATTTTATCTGTACAAATATTTATTTATTTATTTATTTTATTTTTTCATAATTAATAATTAGAGAAAAAAGGCCTAAGGTCACCCTCAGGGAGCCATCATGAGATTCTGAGATCTTTACATGTAAAATTATAAGGGCATATCTATAAATTCAAAACATGACTTATGTAATTACAAGAGCACTTACCCTAAGGTCACCCTTGGGCACAACTTTCTCTAATAAATATTTATAATCAAGATTATTCACATTTTTTTATAATACTATGTTTTAATATTTTTAATTAAAAAATTTATTCTAATTAGAAGAATTATATATACTATACAATATTAAAATTTACTTAAAATAACATTTTTAATAAAATGAATATAGTATAACCGGGCATTTGCACGGAAACTAATCTAGTATTCATATATGTACTAATACAACCTAGATCCCTAATACAATGGGGGAAGAATAAAAACAATAACAATAGAGGATAATGCTAATATAAATTAATAGATAAATTATATTAGTTCTCTTCGTTAAACTAGCTGGAATGGGCATCTGAAGCAATTATTGGTACAATCGAGTCTCCCGTGCATGTACCAAATACCATCACCAGCTATAACCTAAACCAAACAAACATGATTGACAAACTTTATAGTAGAAAACTACAGAAAATGGTTAGAGTAAATTCTAAAAATTTATGCAGTTACCACAATGTTATGGCACAATACTATCATTCTAATCTGTACACTGGTGCAAGTGTGCAATTGCAATAATGTGCCAACAGTGAGAGGTAGAAAGTAGTACCAAAAACATTGCCCGCAAATGCAACGCACAAGGTTGCAGCCACCATTTTTCTCAACAGGTTTATGACACTTGGGACAAGCTTTAGTATGATCAGATATCCAAGTAACAGTTTCTGATTCCATTTGACATTTCTTGCTCCAAAGCTCCCACATTAAACATGAGCAGGGGGAGTGTGCTTCAGATAGGCAATTGAAGCAGAATTGCAAGCCACATGAACATTCTACTTCGCAAAATTCATCGTCCTCAGTACGTATGGCATTTCCACAATGTGGAACACTTGGGCACCATTTGACCATTTTATTGTCCTCGATGTATGACTCAAGAAGATATCGCTCGAATTTTTCTGCCAAACCAGAGTGCCTTTTACTAACTAGTTGTCTGATGACAGCTTCATCGCAAATGGCAGAGCATTTCTCAGCCATGCATTTAATACGCTTACTCTGCCCATCATTTATCTGAACAATAAAGTGGCCTGTCCAACCTGAAAAGAAAGTACGCAATATCAAAGTACCGCAATGAGTACCGCATAAAAGTTTAACAGTTTCCAATATTTTGAATCTAACTATAAAAACCTAAAAATGTAGCAACTTAGAGAATACGCTTTTACTATATACTGCCTGGTCTACTTGTGAGTGCTAAAGGGTAAACTTCCAGGAGGAAACCACAGTTTATGCTCCAGCAAACGGACCAATATCTTATAAACCAATTAGTCAGTTTCCACTTTCCCGTGCAGATGCACGTTTGTAAAAATAATAATACGAATTAAAAATTATTTATAATTAAAATGTAATATAATTATGAGGTATAAAATACATAATTTATATGAAATACTTTAAAATAGTATTTTATATTTAATTATAATGCGAAGGTTTATTATTTATATTTTCCTAATGTTACAAAGGAGAAAGGATTTATTTTCTAAAAAGGTAAGTTTTGAAAAAAAAAATATTCATGCTCAGTTTTTACATAAACTAAATTAATTTATGCTTTTTTTATTAATATAGATAATGATATCAATTAGACATATATATACAGGTTATAATATGAAAGAGTTTAAAAAACAAACAAGCAACTGCAGGCAAATTTAACAATTACTTAAATTTTATTAAGATTCGTTTACTCAGTAATTTTATAAGAGCAAGCAAGCAAGAAATAATTACTCACTAACCTAGGTGCAGAAGCAGTTTATGCGAGTGCATCTTGGTGGGAAAAAATTAACATGAGAGCGCCATGTGTGCTAGTTATACGTTGTTTTAGCATACAAGTAGATTCTCACATCCACATTGCGCTAAAGTCTAATCACAGACAACAGTGCCAATAATGATGGTCTAATAAGTTTTTCAAAAGATTTGGTCTTTCATATGATATACTTGTTTCATTGGTTGACAATACTAGGATTTAATTTATTCCTTTATTTTTTTGCTAAGCTGCATATACATATAATAATTTATTCCTTTTTGTGCAACTCTCCTAAAAGAGATACTTTTACTTCTAGACAGAAAGGATGCAGACTTTACTCTTCGAACTAAGGACTCTGTCAAGTCTCTCTTGCTACGGAAATAGGTATGTCACAGTTTCGTGGAAGGTAATAGTCATCAACAGGGAAGAGTATTAGAACTCCACTGCGGTAAGGTCCGGGATTCATACTATCAACAATAAACCAATTTTTTTTTTTAAAAAAATGTGTGTTAAATGATGCTGACTATGACGACTACCTAGTCATGTTGTGAATTGTTAATGCTAGTAAACAAATAATATACATAAAGGAAAAAGTGCTCACAATCGTTGCAAAAGCTGTGGCCACAGTCCATTTTTGTTACCTCTCTGCCAGGCACATCTTCGAAACAAACAGTGCACAGAACAGTAGAGGAAGACGCTACGGTACCAACATCCTGGCGCTCATCCAAAGGTATACCTGCTTGAGAAAACAAATAATCTCTGTCCCGATCAACAAGAATTGCAGTCAACTTTTCAACATCCCAACGATAATGGATAAGCAAAGTGCGCGCATGTTGTTCTCGTAAGGATAGCAATTCCATTACTTGGCGTAAGGCTTCTCTCTACATTAAAACAGATACAGAACAAAAAAAATGAGGCCAAAAGAGCACTGTTAAGCGAACATGAAAGCAAAAGAAAGAGAAAAATTACTGGCCTTCTGGTTCTTACCTGTGCTGCCAAAAGAGACTCTTTGGTGATCACCTGCAAAAGATTTTCTTACAGTTATAGGTAGTTCCAGATACAACTTTAAGAAAGAGCAATATGATGGTTTATGACAATTCAGTTAAAAATCAAACCACTTGCAGAGAACTAAACATCAAATGTGGTACCCAAACATATTAATTCCTCCCATAAATTTCTCAGAATCCAAATTGAGAAAAAGGCTTCAGGAAAAAGAAAAAGAAAAACTCAACCTGTGCATCAGCACATATGGTGAAGATGTTACTGCAGTAATAGCTGATAAATCTATACAGCTTGCCTTATGTCAAGTAACCAACAATGTAGACTTCTTAACATGGCATCTGGACCATAGATAAGAACTCCAGATAAAAATCGAATGTATAAAAAGAGCTACTAAATTCCTCAGATCATGGCACTTGCTACTAGCATCTTACTAAACTGGCATGCGCCATAACCCAAAAACTAAAACAAACCAAGTAACCATCCATATACAAGACATCGCTGGGGTAAACCATTCTACCGCAAGAGTCTCTTATCTATGCTCTAGTTTCCGCTATTAAAATATAACACAATTCTACCCCCACCTAAATTGCATTATTTACAATACCTAAGCAACGTAACCTTGAGACTAAAACTACCTATTTACTAAAATAATAAGTATAAATACAAACCAACGTCTGCATGATACCCATAAACAAAACAAAACACTACTTAAAACCAAAAAGGATATTCTCAATGGTACCATTGTAATATTGGCTTTTACCGTTGGTACCATCACTTTTTTGACTTCTATATGTGGTACCCTTGAACTTCAAGTTTCCGATCTATGATACCCTTCCGTTAGCAAAATGTTAGATAAACGTTAAATGTACAACGGTGCCACAAATAAGAGTCAAAAAGGTAGTGGTACCAGTGACAAAAACCAATAGTGAATGGGTATCATAGAGAACAGTTAATAATATATGTCCATATAAGATAAATGTTTAATTTTTTATAAGCTTTCAAAATGTAATGAACACTATTTCAAAGTCAAAGAATCCATCACCAATTCAAAGTTTCTGAGCACTTAAATACTTAATTTTCCGTAGATTGTAGAAGGTCAATCAACGACTTAAATGCATTTTAAATCATTACTAAAATATATTACGATTTTTACAGATCCCTTAAATGTCTTTCTTGGACCCGATATTATCAAAATCAAGAAAAATCAAAATAACTCATGTCTTTCTTGGGCCCGATATTATAAAAATCAAGAAAAATCGAAATAACTCGCAACAATAATAGATTCCCCATCATTGTGTATAATCTTTTATTAGTAAATGTTTGTCAAAAGTAATGTTTTTAGATATTGCGTGAAAATGTATAGTTGAATACTTGAATTAGGGGAAATTGACGGAAAATTTAAGTTCAAATATGAAATAATGGTCACCTTTTATTAGTGTTGTAAAAAGCGGGAATCAGACTTAATCGGTAGAGGCACTGTCCAGGGATTAATCGGGGATTAATCGGATATTTGAGGATTAATCGGAACAATTAATCGAATAATCGGATTATTAATCAGCGCGGTAACCCATGGAACAGGGATTAATCGGTGATTAATCGTGATTAATCGCCGATTTTTAGAACAGAGCCTTTTAACGTTTATTCAACATTTTACTAACAGAAGGGTACCATTGACCGAATACCAAAAGTACAAGGATACCACATATAGAAGTCAAAAATACGATGGTACCAATGGCAAAAGCCAATTTTACAATGGAGTACCATTGAGAATATCCCAAACCAAAAATATTACATCATTCAACAAACGAAAAATTGCCTTAAATTGCATAAAGAACATACAATTACAACAACCCCATTACCTCCAAATACCCGAAACAACAAATTTTAACAATTTTCATCAACAAAAAACAAGAAACAGCTTAACACAATAAACCCATCTACGACGCCTAAATCGTGGAAATTACAATACCTAAACAATGCAACTAAATTTAACTACCTACTAAACCCAAAACAACACCTACATCATACCCGAAAACATAAACAAAACCCGAAAAATTACACCATTCAAAAACCGATAAAACCCCGTAAAATTGCATAGAAACACACAATTACAAAACC
This sequence comes from Kitagawia praeruptora, assembly GCA_037693485.1. Taxonomy (NCBI): domain Eukaryota; kingdom Viridiplantae; phylum Streptophyta; class Magnoliopsida; order Apiales; family Apiaceae; genus Kitagawia; species Kitagawia praeruptora. The sequence goes on along the minus strand of CM075351.1, from coordinate 86,544,820 downwards.
CCATTACCCCAAATCCTCCAAATACCAAACCCCACAAACCGAAACCACTTTACACACAATTCTCATCAATGAAAAAATTCAACAAACAGCTGCACACAACACAACAAACCCACAAAAATAACATAATTGTAAAACGATCAATGCAATAAAAACAATAAAAGACCTTAGCAGAAGGAGCTTTATGTGGGATCATCTGAGAATCAGCTTCTAAATTATCATAATCATCATTAAGTGAGTCTTGTTCGTCATCAGAATAATAGTATTCTTCTTCCATACTCGTGCATTCTTCACCCATCTCAATTGTGTGTAATTTGTGTCGTGTGTGAATGAATTTAAGTGATCGGAATTGATTAAAGTGGAAGAGTAAACTTTGGGGTTTTACCCTTGTGTGCCTTTTCTTTATATACTGTTGTGTTTGTGTTCTTTTAAGGTTGGAATAACGAGAAAAAAAACGAATTAAAGAATCAAAATCAAACTGAATCGATAATATATTCGATACATATTAACATATTGCACGTTATTTTTATATTTATACTTATAATATTAAGGGCTTACTTTTCCCGAGTTACCTCAGATAAGTTTCCTGAGTTGATTAAAAAAACAATACAATAATAGGATTATTTTTGTTAATACAGGGGGACGGGTTCAATTATTACAAAAATGACATCAAAAAATTATACTAAAATCTCAGATAAGGTTCCTAAGTTTACCTCAGGAACATTATTCTCTAATATTAATTCACTTATAATTTTATGATAATAAAAGTTGTATTGAAATAAATTTTAAATTTTTATGTTATATTATTTTCAAATTAAATAGTATTAAATATTTGATTTTTTTGACACTTTTTTAATTAGGTAAAAAAAATTGAAAAAAGGTGAAATCGTTGAACGATTAATCGAACCGGGAAAATCGTTTCAGACGGTTCAATTAAAATTAATAAGATTGAAACCGAACAGAACCACCATAGGTAAATTTTTGGGAAATCAAATCGTACAAATCCGTATACACCCCTTCTATAAGTAAATTCGATTAGTTTATGGAAAGATTATAAGATATTAAAAAACTTGTATGAATTATATTGAGATCAAAAAATTATTAAATATATTAATATAATACAATATAGGTGTTATGCCATATTTTTGGCATATCTAATAATTTCTCAAATTTATAATATTTATTAGTTATTAATTCATATTAATAATTATTGTTTAATGCCTAAGTTTTATCTCTATCAAAGAAATAATCAATCTCAATCAATTAATAACGGACAATATTTCTAAACGATATTTTTCAAATCAGGAAGATATCATATCACAACACCAAGATTTAATCATATAGAATCAGTAATTGACCACATTAACAAAGTTTATCCCTAAATGTTTCACACACATAGACACAATTGCACAAAACTGCGCAGATTTGATCCAATATAAATTGGTACGCAGTCATCTTGGCAATGGAATCCGATATGCGAGACAAATTTGCCGAATCCAGCCCCTTTCTTTTTTACGGACCCTCAAATTCCTAAAAACGGTTACATTTATACGAATTCGTTCTATTATTTCAAAACACCTCCGATTTCTTATTGTTCCAAAATTTTTCTAACAATATTTGACACTAGTGAATAAAAGGAAAAAAATGGAAAAAAGATGAAGCAGCGAAAGACTGGCGCATGTTTGGAAAAAAAAAAAAAGATTGACTCAAGCGAAAAAAATAGAACAGAAAAAAAAAAAGGTTGGCTCAAGCGAAAAAAAAACTAGGCCACGCACACAACGAGGAGACACAAGGGAGCAACCCACAAGAAGCAGTAACAACGGAAGGCAGAAAAAAAACTCATGAAGCAAGACGAAGCATGGCCGCAAGAATTAAAAAAAAAAAAAAAATAGCTTGGCTGGCAATTGGCAAATATATGGAGCCCATGGAAGAAAAACAAAGTGACCACCGCAGACTACGATTGCTGTACCAAAAAGAAAAAAAAAATACTCTTTTTTGAGTTGAAAATGATAAAAATAATAATTTTCAAAGTGTATGATTATTTTTATTCGGTGATACCCAACTGATATTAAGAAAAGGCCTCCAATATTACAATATTAGACTAATTGATCCAAAACATCACAATTCAAAATATTGGCCCTAAATATCACTCTATAACTATACATCGTCTAGCGTTAAGTTTTATAAATTAAACACTACTGTATTTAGCGTTTAAACCTTTTCCCCTTTTCTACTTCGTTTGGCAACAATAAACAACAACATACCCAACTAACATACATAGAAACAGAGTCCGAGAGATACATACAACGAGCAAGAGAGGAGAGAGGAGAGAGAGATACATACAACGAGCAAGAGAGGAGAGAGGAGAGAGTTCGAGCGATAGAGATAGAGAGAGACTGTTAGAGAGATCAAAGCGTGCAACGAATCGGGGTTTTTGCATATAGGCTGTTCAATTCATTTCCAATTGAGGTAATGGCTTTTTTGTGCTCTGCTGTTTTCTGGTAAAAAATTAGAAAACGCTAGTTACAACAGCGTTTACATCTTAAAACACCAGTTAGTATAGCGTTTCAGTTGTAAACGAACTATCGTGTAGCGTTTTTCAACAAAATCGCCAGATTAGATAGCGTTTTTCAACGGTAACGCTAAGCGATGTAGCGTTTTGAAGGGAAAAAAAGAAATGCTAAACGAAGCAGTGTTAAAGAGTGATATTTGGGGCCAACAGCTCAAATTGTGATATTTGGGTCCATTTTAATTAAATTTGTGATATATGGGGCCAACACCCCTGGTAACTGATACCCCACTCACAAATAGGTATCCCAAGAAATTAAAATAAAATTGTGCTACCCAACCGACAAATGAGTATCCCAATTGTTGTAAATAACCAATCATTTCTAAAATGAGTATTTTCATGATGGAGTTTTAAAAAATGGTTATTTTAACCATTACCCAACAAAAATTAACAAAAAATAAAGATAAGTTTTATTTATTCTCTTCAATTTAATTTTTGGGATTATAAATATTATTTTAATCGTGCATAAATATTTATGTCATGCATGCATAAGTTTTTGTTTTTTAAATATTTTTCAAAAAAAATATTTTATTATTTTAGAATTCGTGTGAGCTATATCTTTATGCTTGTAAAATTATTGCGATTTAGAAAATATCGTATGAGATATTTATGCTGATGAATTTTAGATATTTATTTTGATGAATTGATTGTGGATATTTTACAATCCCGTACGAACTGCATGCTTTGAAAGAAAAAAAAAATTATGGGAGACGCATATTTTTGGAAAAGATTTTCTACAAAAAAAAAAAGAAGAATATTATATTTGAAGAAATAAATGCAGCGACATTCGTGAAAGAGCATATTTATTATTAAACTTAGGGTAGCCTGGAACTCTAGATTATTGAAGGTCCATGAAGAATGGGTGGATTATTGAAGGCCCATGAAGAATGGGTGGAGGTACGGGTGGAAATTGGATAATACGGAGCCGGATATGGCCATATCCGTATCCGGATCTAGCAATCAGTAATGATATCTGAATCCATATCTGCAAATATCCGATTGAATCGAATACGGATAATATTCGAACAAATCTGGATTCATATATATATATCTGGATCTGCCAATTGTAGTCTTGGCTATCCAAAATTATTGCGTGAGGAGGGAATTGAACCCGATTGCTGCTCCTTTTGCTTCCTAAATTCCTAATATCACACTCAAACCACTTAGGCTACCTAATTGTTGTGTTACAATGCTTAATAATTAATCATAACTTAGTATAAACATGCTTATATTTGTATTCTTAATAATTAATGATAACTATATTATTATATTATCTTGATAGAATGATAGACATGCTTATATTTTGTAATTATATATTAAAATATATATTAGATATTAAAAATATATTGAAAATATATATTATATATAATTATTTCATATACGGATGCACCTATATCCATATCCGCATCCTAAACTCCCGGCTTCCGATATGTATAATATCTAGTTGACTCCGAATACGAATAATATCCGTTTTTTTCCTGATACGAACACAGATATTTCGGACGAATATCGGATTTTTTGGATTTTTTTCCCAGCCCTAGGTGAAGGCATCCCTATGTACAATATCTTTAAGACTTCATAGCACAGCTAACCCAACAAGGGATGCGTGCGAGAGGTTCGCTAGGAAACCTTAGCACAGCTAGCCCAAGAAGGGACGCGTGTGAGGTTCGCCAGGATTACATCTAAATCTCTTATTGAAGATCCCGCCAGACACAGGTTACATCAGATACTTGAATAGCGTGTACGCCAATTCGGGATATATACAAACGCCAAGGTCCTAACTAGACAATATGGATCACATTTGAAAACATTGGCAAAAAATATATTCTACACTGGTCATCGCATGATGTCACACTTGCATGATGCATCTGCATACGCCTTGTGAGAATGAAAGGTTGGGCTAGTTTTTTGGCGCTAATGTGAAAAATTCGTAGTAATTTTTCTGGTCACGTTAGCTGTTTTGTTTTTGTGTTTCCCGGAGTTCCAACAGTCGGATCGCCCTGAATTTTGGACAACGTCTTCCTTACTCATGTATCTAAATTCTGAACGGTGGAGATCGGATTTGGAGGTGCAGAAGGCCTGTTTATTGAGGTAGGGGCAGAAGTTTTTGCATCACGGTGTGGATTAAGCTCCCCGTGGTGAGGCGACTTGGAGCGGGTATTTTTGGCCCAAAAGTGTTTTTGGGTTAATTCTTAAACTAGGCCCATAGTTAATATGATATGTAAATGGTAGTGAATTAGCTAGGTTTTAATGCTTGTGATATTGTATACAGAAAACAGAAACGTATCAATATATACAAGAAAAAGGCTCATTCACTTGGCCAACAAATTCCTTCTTCTTTGTGTGTTTACTTTGATTATTGTCTTGTTATAGCTTATAACTTGTGATCGTAGTCTTCTCTTTGGGGTGTTATTCCGCTGCGTCAAGGGTTGTCCCTTGTTTGGGACCTTACACGCCTAACGAGCACTGTGGTGCTCTAAATGTTTTTTTAATCTTCTCTTTTCAGCTATTTCAGTGATTGAAGATATTTGGAAGATTGAAGATTTTTAGTTCTTCACTACAGCAAGCTACATTAAAGAACTTGGGGCTAGTTGTTATGCCATATTTTTGGCATGTCTAATCTCCCAAATTTATAAAATTTATTAATTATTAATTCAGATTAATAATTATTGCTTAATGCCTAAGTTTTATCCTCTCTCTGAAACGAGGAAATAATCAATCTCAATCAATCAGTAACGGAAAATATTTCTAAACGATATTCTTCAAATCCAGGAAGATATCACAACGCCAAGATTAAATCATATAAAATCAGTAATTGCCCACATTAACAAATTAGTTTATCCCTAAAATCTCTTAGGGATAGACACAATTGCACAGAACTACATAGACTTGATCCAATGTAAATTGGTACGCAGTCATCTTGGCAATGGGATCCGATATGCGAGACAAATCGAGATAACTACCGAGTCCAGTCCCTCTCTTTTTACAAACCCTAAATCCCTAAAAACGGCCACATTAGTTTAAAAGAAAATGTGTTACATCATATATAAAATTATAGATAATGTGTGAAAAAATTTCTTTTCAACAAAACATTCCTACTAACTAAAATTTTACAAACGCGATCGGTAATAAAACTCCACTTCATCTATTATCATATTAAAGAAATATATGAAAAAATATATTTTACTTTTAACAACTTGAAATAATAACAACATACTATTTTTCAAATATAATAAATATTGTAGTCAACTTCACTGAAGTACAATATCTTATAAATTTAATAAATTTTACATTATCATTATTATATACTATTTTAAATAATAAAGAATTTCATATTATTTTAACTAATAAAAAATGTTTTTTTTACACTTAACTAAAAAGCTTGACATATATTATCTCATATGCATGTTTGCACATATAAATAAAGGGAAATATAATTCAAAATATGCAATTAACAATATGAATATAGAGGCATTCAATATTCTTTATTGGAACATTCTATAAAATTTACATATTTTTTCGATAAATTCTTACCAAAAAATTATTATCAACTTTAAAGGAATACACATATTTTCGTATATCTTCATTTAAATTTCTTTATATTTACAATAATGTTGGGTGCACAAAACGAGTTGTACAAAACAACATGGCAGGTGCCAGCAGGTTGTCAGATCATTATCTATTTACTAATCTTAATTTGATTTTGTTTCACATTTACTCCTTTTTTTTGAATAAAGATCGCATTTCATTAAATTATTGAAAAATCTGACAAGAGTGTCTCCAACAAAAACAATGGAGGAGACGTGCTAACAATGAAGCTATTAAGCGCACAAGGTCATCTAGCCAACGAGTGTGATGCCTTGTTTGCATGCTTTTTAACATAACCAACCTCAAAACCTATTCTCTGCGCTAGAATAAGTCGACAATGAGCAATAAGATTTCCTAACTCGAACTGATTGTGCACTGCTTTGTTTATTGCGTTGACACAGAGCATTGAGTCACTTTCAAATATTACTGTTCGTAAATCCATCTCCTGCGCCCATTGAAGTGCTTCTAAGATCCCAATCATCAAAGCCTCGAGCACTGTTATTCTCCCAGCTATCTTGATGCTTTTGCTTCGAATGAATTGACCCTGATGATTCCTTGCAATCATGCCAATCGAGAAATAGTCCTCCCCATAAAAAACAGAAGCATCGACGTTAATTTTCAGAGTACCTTCTGAAGGAGCATTCCAATTCCTCTCATGCTGGTTTATAGCTCTCCTTGACCCATTGCATTTCTGAATACGTTTCCTATTAACTTCTTGCCATTCAGTTATTTGCTTCATTCTCCAGGACATGGTGAACTCGGCTGTTAATTTTTTTGCTCCCAAATCCATTTGTTTCGAGCAAATCATATCCCCCACAAAACTGCTGCAATTTTCACCAGGTTGTCTTTAGTCTCCGTACAAAGCTTATCAAGGAGCCATTCCAAAGCATTTTCTATTGATCACATATAATATGAAAGCCCAGTTCTCTGCCAACAGTCTTTTGCAAATTTGTAATCAAAAAATAGGTGTAGCAAATGTTCCACCTCCCCTGTACACATGTCACATCCAATTGGAACACGAACACCTTTGCCTCGAAGACAAATACAGATTGGAATGCCATTATGGTAGAATCTCCACAAGAACAATTTGATTTTGTGTGGTATCTCTAACTTCCAAATGTTACCCCAACCACTCGATTGCTGGAGACCCACAGTTCCCACCTGACTAGTATGCCATTGTTGATAACCCGATCTCACCGTGTAATTTCCATCATTTGAATGAACCCAGGCCAACCTGTCTTTTGTACATTGTTGTGGAATACGAGTATTTAAAATAGCATTTGCATCAGTGTTAGTAAAAGTACCTTTTACTTTGCTTTCGTCCCAGGATTTACTTCCAAGATAGAAAAAATCAACTACTTTTGAAGTAACTGCAATACTATCAGGAGTTGAATCCACACGAAAACCATCTTTCCCTCTCAGCCAATTATCTGTGTGAATATGAATATCCTTTCCATCTCCTAAAATCCACCTAAATCCTTCCTTCATATTCTCTTTTGCCTCCCAAATGCCAGACCATGTGTAACTAGAACCACCAGTACGCCCTGCTTGCAACAAGTGACAATTTGGATGTTATCTTGCCTTTAGTACTCTTGACACTAAAGCCCCCAGATTATTAATCAAGTTCCAGCATTGTTTTCCAAGTAACGATAGATTGAATCCAGCAAATCACGAAAACCAAGCCCACCTCTCTTCTTTGACAAACACATTTTTTCCCAGGCTAGCCAACAGATGCCTTTATTATTCGACTTACTAGACTTCCACAAAAAAGCATTCATCAATTTCTCAATTTCCTGGCATAGAGTTTTGGGAATTAAGAAGCATGACATTGTATATGAGGGGATAGTCTGTGCCACATACCTGATTAACATTGCATTGCCTGCTCTAGAAAGTAGTTTCGTGTTCCACCCTTGTATTCTTTGCCACACCTTATCCTTCAAATATCTAAACACTATTTTTTTCGATCTGCCAATGAGAGATGGGAGACCCAAATATTTACTATTTCCAATGTTAATGTGAACCCCCAGCAGGTTTTTTATCTCTATTTGTTTGTCCCTTCTTACATTCGAGCTAAAAAAGATCGCAGATTTCTGAAAATTAACTACTTGGCCAGAAGAAACTTCATATAGATGCAAAATGTCTTTGATAGCGTTAGTTTCAGTCGTAGATGCTGTTGATGAGTGGATTTCGTAACAACTTTTGAGAGGTTTTCGGCGAGTTGTAAAGGCTAACGATCAACTGTTCAATGGAAGATTTAGGTTGTGTTTATGGGGGTGAGCTGAGCTCGAGGGTGTCTCCAATAATCTCAGGTGCCTTTAGAGAGAATTAGAGAGCTAAATTCGTCTTACCCTCAAGGTGCCTACGTATACTTTATATAGGAATCAAGCTCACGTAGTTCTAATGCTAAGTTGATTCTGCTTGACCAGCTATATTAGGTTGTCTAGTTCGTGTTGGACTCAGGTTCCTTTACAGTTTACCACGAACTGGTTGGCTAAGTAGAGTAGAACTCGAGTTCGTACCCTACTATAATTCTCTCGTATATTAGAGGCATTCTAGGATCAACTGCGCACTAGAAGTACACTCCAATAATAAGTCTATTTCTGATCTAGATAGCTTCTAGATCTTTCTGTTGGTTGCTCTTAGGAACCTGGTGCTTAGGAACCTATGTCTCAGGAGCCTGTTTCTGAGGAACCTCCTTATTTCGGGACCTGTTGCTCAGGAACCTCTTTTTAGGTAGTTGTACCTGCACAAATAACAAACTTATTAGGCTGTATAACTCTTCTGATGTCTTCATATGCTCTTGACGCTCTCTGTGGCTGTTGCTATGCTAACTCGAACTCTTCTATGGGGAGGAACCTGGTCCTTTAGTAATCTGCTCAGCTTCCAGACCTTCGGGAACCTCCTAATATTCATAGTTTCTTGGTCATTTCTCTGTCTGATGCTCATTTCTTCATGGTTGGTCTTCATATCTTGTACTAGATCTATCTTCTGGCTCGTATGGATTGGACCCTATGGTTTAATGGGCCTAAATTCAGCCCATGGTAATTTTGGGCACAACAGATGCTTTGAAAAATAAAAAGCTATCGTCGGCAAACAAAAGGTGGGTGACAGCTAGGGCATTTGTGTTTATACGACACTCATGAATGTTACCAGTGCTTGCAGCTGTTCTTAGAGATTGAGACAGGCCCTCCACGCATAACAGAAATAAATAGGGTGACAAGGGGTCTCCCTGGCGGAGACCTCGCTTGGGAAGAATTGGCCATATGGACGATCCTTGGAAAGAAATATTGTATGAGATAGTCGACACACACAACATCATCCATTTCACCCATTTCGAAGAAAAACCCATAGCATACATTCCGTTTTGTAGGTAGTCCTAGTAAACTCGATCATAAGCTTCACTTATGTCGAGTTTAAGTGCTACATCCCCCTCTTGTCCAGAATTCTTTCGTTTCATGTAGTGAATTAATTCAAACGCCACCAGCACATTGTCCGTGATATTTCTACCCGGTACGAAAGCAGATTATTCTTCAAAATTGTTATTGAGAGTATTTTCTTGAGTCTGTTTGCTAGAACTTTAGCAAATATTTTGTACAAAACATTGCACAGGGCAGTCGGTCGTAAGTCTTTAATCTCTTCAACATTCTGTTTTTTAGGGATAAGAACCTGCGTTGTGTCATTGATATCAGCCGTAAACTTGCAGTCTAAGAGCCACTCCTTGCAACAGTTGAATACCTCCCGCCCGAGTAACTTCTAAAAATGTTGGAAAAAGGCCGGATTAAGCCCATCTGACCCACTAGCTTTGTCAGGGTGCATACTCTTCACTGCATCTGTAAACCTCGAATGTTAAGACTTCTGTAAGCATTTCATTTTGAGCATCCGTTACTAAAGTTTCGCTACCATTGTGAGTATAAACACTGGTATTGCCATCTTCATCAAACACTTTGGTGTAATATTTTTTAATCATCTCACGGAGCTCCTCATGATTATATATCACCTGTCCATCCTCTCCTTTTAACGAAGCAATATGATTAGTCTTTTTCCTGCTAGAGGCTGTGGCATGGAAAAATCTCGAGTTTGTATCTCCTTCTTCAAGCCAGAAAACTTTCACATTTACTCTTATTTGCCTTATTGATCTTAAGACCTTATACTACGGAGTATTTAATTTTAACCTTTATCATTATTATAAAACTTAAAATAATTAAATTAATTTAGAATATAACAAAAATGACTTCTTCAGCGAAAGGCCATTCACATGAATTTAATTGTGAACTACGCTCTTTGAAGATATAAATCCAAACTATCAGTTCAATCATTGTTGGGAATGTGACACTTAATTTCATACATGTTGTGCTGACCTAAATATGATAATTTGCACAACCATGGCCTTAAATTTACCCAAACTAGACAGCAGCTCAAGTGTGGAAGTTTTAATAGTTAATATAGCAATTTTGGAGCACAATGTTTAATGTATATCAATTAAATTTTCAGCTTACAGTGGATGTACCCATCGCAAGAGTAGCAATCATGGATAAAATGGCTGGATTAAAAGATCTATGTAATCCCTATAAACACGACTTATGGTGTAATAAGTAAATGTAAAGTTGTTATGTAGTGTAAGTGCATTTTGCGGACATGCATTTTGGTCAACAAACCACTTCCAAAACCACTTCTCATGAAATATAACATTGTTTTGAGTAAATTAAATGAACTTAGATTACAAACTCACATAGTCATAAAATAATAAAAGATTACAGGAAAGAGAATAATGGAAGAGCAGGAAGAGTGATTCCAGCATCAACTATGAAAATGTTGCCTGTAACATACTTCGAAGAGCCATGAATTTAGTAGTGAATGAGCGATGTCATTGCCGAATCAGGTGTTATAAAAGCTTTCAATGGTATTGTTCAATTTGCTACATTGTTAAGCCACTCCTTTTTCATCAGACCCTCAAACATTTCAGATCAGAAAATATCAGGGGCCATTGAATTTACTCTTATATTATGCTTCCCCAATTCTAGTGCCATAATCTGTTAAATATAAATCAAATGTTAGAAATAAAATGATTGATAACACTAATCATAAAGATTATGCAATGGTGCCTTGAAACTTTTCTGGCAACCTCCAAGACGAGTTCCATTTTCATAGATAGTAAATTATGTAAGACCGATATTCTATTTTAGCTACACAACTCGATGCTTTATGTATAAAAACCATCTACGTGCAATATTCTTAAATAAATAAAGGGAATTTGTATAATATGTCCCAAATTAATGGGTCAGTTTATAAATATGTCCCATCATGTTAATATATTAATTATATGTCCTATTATCAGTTTTTAAATTAAATAGAGACCAATATACCTGATATCGAATAAAAAGTAGGGTGTATTTAATGCTAGGGTTTGTGGAAGCTTCGAACTTTAATGGCTGCGCTTGTGTTTCGTGACTCAAATCGTGTCCTCACAAGATGCCTACGTATCTCAGAGATGATAATCAAGCCAAAAACGTAGTTCTGTTTGTGAAGGATTAGGTCCTTATATAGGTGTTGAGAACCCTAGAATTAGAGTAGAGTTAGGTGTCTTGGTGGGCAAGTTATTGCCTTGGCCCAATTCTAGAGCCTTCTATTAGATAAGAAGATAAGTATTTGGAGAGATATGCCTTGGAGGCTACTCCTGATATGATTTAGTTTCCTGGTTGACTCAAATTCGAAGTCTTATTTTTGGCTGATTTTACAGCTACGAAATTAATATCAATTCAGGGGTTTCGGGCCTCATTAATGGGCTTTAACCTTAGACCAACATGGGTTTAATTAATACAACATTTAATGTATTTCTAGGTTTTATTTTCAGCCCATATCATTTGCCCCCAACTTCTAGGAAAACTGATCAGGTTTTCACTGAAGTTGTAATTGACTTTTTCGAGACTCGGGGTCGTTTATATCCCGTATCTAGGACTCCTTATTTTTCCTACCCTTTTAGAGGGACTTTGGTTTACACTAGTGTTTCACATGTATCGCCTTATTTGTAAAGTGTGGATCGACCTACACGACGATTTGCTTTATTCAAGGCTAAGCAATTATTTTCCAATAACTTTTGTTATTGAATTTTGCTCATTTATTTCAAGGAATTATTTATAAAATTCCTCGTATTTTTCCATATTTCTCCTAATTTTTTAGGATTTTTCTAGTACCCACGGGTATTTTTCTTTATTTTTGACTTATCAATCAAAAATATTAAATTGTGCTTCAAGCATAAAATAATTTTAAAAATCATTTTACTACTTTTCTGTGATTTTATTTCTAATTTTTCCTATTTTGGAAATAATTTAATAATTATTTTTCGTTTTTCAGAATTTTTTGTGTACCAACATGTATTTTATTTATTTTTGATAAATTACTAAAAATAATTTATTTGGGCACCAAGCCTGAGAAACAATTTTATAAATTATTTCTTGATTTTCCATAATTTTAATAGGTTTCGTACCTATTTTCTTATATTTTCCGAAATTAATACAATAATTTTCAAGTAAAGCATTTTACTTTTTACAAATGAAAAGTAATTGGCCATTTCCGAATGAGAATTTCAAGTGGGGCCAGATCTCCCTCCCCCAGTCAACAATTTCACTTCATTCGGCTTTTACAGTATTTGTCACCCACTCGCCATTTTCGTTTGGCCTTTTTTTTTAAAAAAAAAAAATTCCGATTGAAAATTTAAAGTGGGGCCAGGCCATTTTTATGTTCCCAGTCGGCAATTCCATTCGGCCTTTATTCATTCGGCTTTTTCATTTTTTTTTAAATTTTCCGATTGAAAATTTAAAGTGTGGCCAGGCCATTTTTATGTTCCCAGTCGGCAATTCCATTCGGCCTTTATTCATTCGAATTTTTCAATTTTTTTAAAAAATTTTCCGATTGAAAATTTCAAGTGGGGCCACCCCATTTTTATGTTCCGGATTGGCAATTTCATTCGGATTTTGAGCCGTTCGAAAATTTATTATTCTTACAGAAATTCGAATCGAAAATGTTTGGAGCCTACTTTCGAAATTCCAAAATTTGAAACTTCCCTCTCCTTTTTTCCGCCATAATTAAGGAGCCAATTTTCAAAAATTTTAAAATTTGAAACTCCCCCCAATTCTGACCTGCAACCTTCTGTAGAAGGTTAAAGTGACCTGCTAGGCTTCCTATATAAGAGTAGTAGATGTGAGCTTCTTATTCACACTTCTCACTCTCAAATTCTCAAATTCTCTCTCTCAAATTTTTAGATAGTTTTAGAAACTTGAAGTGTTCTTGAGTTTTTCAAGTGTTTATTTCTTAAACACTTGAAACTTTCGAAGATTTGAAGATCAAGGAGGTTTTGCTTGAAGAATTTGAGTTGTTCTTCACCTAGTTCATCCATTTTTTTGTCATTCAATCCAAAAAGTTCAAGATGGCTGGTGGTTCTAAAGATGTGGCTTCAAAGATTGCTGCTAGATCTCTCGGAAGAGGTAAACCTTCTCCTACTCTTGTTTTAGAGCGTAGGGTTTACTCAAATCCTGAATTGCTAGAGGAGTTAGGAGATGCTTTCCCAAATAATTCACAATTAGATTCTTATCTTTATCCTTCTTGCATAACCGCATTAGATGCTGATAAATTAGCTAATAAATACGGTATTAAATCTCTTTTCGAGATTGTTCTTCCTGAACCGGGTGATAGAATGTGTAACTGGAGTCCAGAAGATTTGTTTGTTTATGAAGATTCCATTAAATCGGGTCTTAGGTTTCCCATACATGACTTTATAATTCGTTTGCTAGCCGAAATTAGAATTAATCCTTGTCAGCTACCCCCCAACTCTTGGAAGACAATTCTTTGTTTCATGGCATTATGTCTTCAAAAAGGGTACCCCATTAGTGTCCTTTTGTTTAGGAGTATATATCTAGTTCGAAATAGTGCGAATACCCAACCAGGTTGGGTTCATATCCAACACCGTCCTGGTGTTCCTCAAATCTTTGATTTTCTTTCCACTCTAGAAAAGAATCCTAACTGGCGAAGGAAATTTGTAATTGTTCGTTGGAGAGGTGGAGATTGGGGCAAATATTTCAAGTCTCAGTTTTGCAAAGTAAAGGATCCGGGGAAATTCGATAAGATGCTTCTCCCGAGTGAAATTTCGCAACGGGATGAACTTTGTAAAGATAACGGGCATACTCATTACAGAGCTATAATCAAAGAATCTATCCTCCGTGCAATCGGACTTAGTTCAGTCAGTGAAGAGGGTAATTTTCACTTAATGCTTTGGTCTTTATTAGAAATGTATTCGTTTTTAGTCCGATTTTTGTGTTGTTCTGTGCTTTTTCAGCTGCAGCGATCATCGATGCGGAGCTTGGAGTTGGGGGTCCGGATGAGGTCACCCGGAGGTCAACCCTGAGGTTGAACAAGGAAGCTAATCCTCCTGAGCCCCTGGTACCCAATATCCTGACTCATAGCCTCAATGCCGACAAGAGGAGGCGAGGGCCCGAGAGTTCGCCCACGGCTACATTCAAGCCCAGATGGGGCATTTTCGATCATGATTCTATTGTGGGTGATAACACTTTGGCAGCAGAGTGGTCAAAGCACGGAATTCCAATTGCTGATCAGGTGAACATAGTTCTTCGGAAAAATATGATTGATGAGACCGAGGCACAGGGTGCCCACGCCATATTCATGGTTGGTTTTTCTTTATTCCCGCTTTAATTCTATTTTTGCCATCATCTTTTCATCATTTCTGACTTATTTTTCTTTTTTCTTTTTAGGCCAATGCTTATTTTCAATCAATCATCCATCAGTCTAAAGACCTTCGGGACTCTGAGCAAAAGGTCAAGAAAGAAAACAAACGCCTTATCAAAGAGAAGGGAGTGTTGGAGGAGCGCATTCTTACTGCGGAGAAGAGCCTTTCTGAGCTTAGAGCGGAGAACCAGAAGCTCATGATGGATCGAGCTAGGGCTATTGACGACTACATGGAATCCGAAGACTTCCTAACCTTTATTGATGATCACGATGATCAAGTCCATCCCGGGGTTTTTGCCAAGGGGTGGAATGAGGCCCTTAGCTCTTTTATTGCTCAGCATCCGGGATTGTTTGACCCAGCCGTGGACTTCAAATGTCCTTTACCAGTTGCGGGTGCTTCCTCTTCTGGAGTCCAGAATGAGAACCCTATGGACGTTGTCGAGGAGAATGAAGAGACTCAGGACGACAGGATTCAGGCAGATGATCAGGAGGCCGAGGAGTAGGTCAGTCTTAGTTTTATCTTAGCTATTTGCCCATTGCGGCTTATGTCTGTACCGAACTTAACCTTCGGGTTTTTAACTTATCTTAGCCATGTCCTTTATGTTATATGGTTATCGAACTTAGCCTTCCGGGGCTTACTTATGTAGTTTTTCCCTTTGTCAAATTTGTCTTTCACTTATTACTTGTTTATTGTGCTTTTAGAGTTTTCTTAGTATTTAGCCACATGGCTCACACCATCATGTGCTTTGATACAACATTTGCTTTTCGTGCTTAAAATAACAAAACAAAAAGAACTACTCATACTGAAAGCAAGAAACAAATTTTATTAATAAGTGGACAAAGATGTCAATAAACCGGGATCAACCTTTACATAGATACTCTACTTCCTACTCGGAGCTTAACTACTCCGCATGGTTTCGTCGACCTTATTTCTACTTCCTATGAATTATGCCCTAGTTGGGGCCATTAAACATAATAAACCTTGAGGTTTGAAGCGTGCCATGTCCTGGGCACTTCCATTCCCTCCAAGGTTTCCATCTGATAGGTTCCTCTGCCTCGAACAAATTTGACACGATATGGCCCTTCCCAATTCGGGGCTAACTTTCCTTCATGTCTAACCCCGGATGCTTCTATCTTCCTGAGCACTAGGTCTCCCTGTCGGAAGAACCTCTCATTCACTCGTAGGTTATAGTAGAAGGAAGCCTTTTTCTGATGTTCCACATTCCTTACATGCGCTTCATCTCTTACCTCGTCTATCAAGTCCAAGGCTAATCTCATCCCTTCCTCATTGGTATCAGGTTCAAAGGCTTCGACCCACGGAGATGCATGCATGATCTCTACAGGTACCACAGCTTCAGCCCCATAGGCTAGCATGAATGGGGTTTCCCCCAGTAGTTACTTTGCATGTGGTTCGGTATGCCCAAAGGATGGGTAACAACTCATCAACCCAAGTGTTTCTTGAACGCTCCACTCTTTTCTTGAGTCCATCTAAGATTATCCGGTTAGCAACTTCAGCCTGCCCATTGGCTTGAGGGTGGGCACCCGAGGTGAACCGAAGCTCGATTCCATTCTCATCACAATAATCCTTAAACTCTTTGTTGTTGAATTGTAACCCATTGTCCGTAATTAGGATCCGCGGTATTCCATACCTACACATGACGTTCTCCCAGAAGAACTGCATAACTTGCTTGGTTGTGATCTTAGCCAAAGGCTTGGCCTCGATCCATTTTGTGAAGTAATCAATAGCTACAATCAGGAACTTCCTTTGAGCAGTGGCCATAGGAAAAGGCCCCAATATATCCATCCCCCGCATAGCAAAAGGAATGGGGGAACTAACAGATGTCAACATCTCTGGTGGTTTCCTAACCACTGGTGCGTGCTTCTGACAGCGATCACACTTTTTCACGTACTCTTTGGCATCGGCCATCATCTCAGGCCAATAGAATCCAAGTCTGACTATCTTGTGAGCCAGGGCCCTGCCCCCTAGGTGCTGTCCACAAATTCCCTCATGGACCTCTTCAATAGCTGACTTGGCCTCTTCGGGCCTCAAACATTTTAGATATGGAATTACAAAAGACTTTTTGTAGAGTATCCCTTCAATCAGAGCATACCTCAATGCCCTCACTGATAATCTTCGTGCCTCCATGGCATTAGTCGGGAGCCAACCGGTCTCAAGATGTGCCTTTATGGGGTCTATCCAACATTCCCTTACCCCGATAGGCGCAACCAACTTCGAATCGATAGTAGGAGCTCTCAAAACTTGGAAATAGACACTGCCAGAATAATTCTCTATCTCGGAAGAGGCGAACTTGGATAAGGCATCGACCTTGACGTTTTCCTCCCTCAAAATGTGCTCCAAGTAACACTCATCAAATTGAGTCATCACTGCCTTCACTAACCTTAAGTACTTGGCCATGGTTTCATCCTTTGCCTCAAACTCTCCATTGACTTGGGCCACAACTAGCCTTGAATCTCCACAAACTTTTAGATTTTTGACCCTTAGCACCCCTGCCAAACCAAGTCCTGCTATTAGAGCCTCATATTCTGCCTCATTATTGGTTGTTGGAAAGTCTAATTTCAGGGCGTATTCAATTGTGAACCCATCGGGACTTTGTAGGACAAGACCAGCACCACTTGTTTTTGTTTTTGATGTACCATCAAAATAGAGCATCCAGAATTCCTTCTCTTCAATCACGGGTTCCTTGTCTTCCTTATTGCCTTCCTGAGGTACCTCATGCCCCCCGACTTCTTGGTTGTCAATGGTACATTCAACCACGAAGTCAGCAAGTGCCTGAGCTTTTATGGCCGTCCTCGGCTTGTACTTGATATCGAATTCTCCCAACTCAATTGCCCACTTGATGAGCCTACCACTAGCTTTAGGGCTATGTAAAATATTCCTCAATGGCTGTCCTGTAAGGACTTCAATCTTGTGTGCCTGAAAATAGGGCCGTAACTTCCTAGAGGCAGTTACCAATGCCAAGGCAAATTTCTCAATGGTGGAATAATTTAACTCAGCTCCATGCAAAACCTTGCTCACATAATATACCGGTTTCTGAACCTTGTCTTCCTCCTTTACCAGCACCGCGCTCACAGCTTGATTCGAAATAGCCAAGTAGAGATAAAGGACTTCTTCCATACTTGGCTTCGCCAACAACGGGGCCTCAGCCATATACTTCTTCACTTGATCAAAGGCCTCTTGGCTTTCTTCTGTCCACTCGAAGTTTTTCACTTTCTTTAGTGTTTTAAAGAATGACAAACACTTGTCCCCGGATTTGGAGACGAACCTTCCCAATGCCGCAATTCTTCCAGTCAATTTTTGTACGTCCCTTATGGAACGAGGTGGTTCCATGTCCAGAATAGCTTTGATCTTGTCGGGGTTAGCCTCAATTCCTCGTTTTGAGACCATAAGACCCAAGAACTTCCCTGACCCGACACCAAAAGCACATTTGGCTGGGTTCAACATCATCTTGTGGTGTCTCAATACTTCAAATGCCTCACGAAGGTGCTCAATGTGATCGGCCTTGCGTAGGCTTTTCACCAACATATCATCCACATAAACTTCCATAGTTTTTCCAATGAGATGAGCAAAAATCTTGTTTACCAACCTCTGATAGGTAGCTCCTGCGTTTTTCAATCCAAAGGCCATGACCAGGTAACAATACACACCAAAGTCAGTGATGAATGATACCTTAGGAATATCATCCTTATGCATCTTGATTTGGTTGTAGCCGCTAAAGCCATCCATGAAACTTAGCATCTCGTGCCCAGCCGTGGTATCTATCAACATATCGATCCTTGGCAAGGGAAAACAGTCCTTTGGGCATGCGTCGTTCAGATCAGTGAAGTCTATACACATCCTCCACTTTCCATTGGCTTTTTTGACCATTACGGGATTGGCCACCCATTCCGGGAACTGGATTTCCTCAATGAATCCTGCCTCTAGGAGTTTGTCAACCTCCTGTTTTATAGCTTCTTATCTCTCAGGTGCAAAATTTCGCTTCTTTTGTTTCACCGCCTTCCTATCCGGATCTACGTTCAGGTTGTGTGTTATCAATTGGGGATCTATCCCTGGTATATCAGCTGCTGTCCATGCAAAAACATCACTATTGTCTTGCAAAAAGGTGATCAACTCGCTTCTCAAGGGGTCTTTCAGAGATGCCCCGATGTAAGTAACCTTTTCAGGATCTCCTAACTCCAAAGGTATGGGAACCAAGTCTTCCGCCGGTTTTCCTCTTCGTTCTTCATCCTCTCGAACGTCCATATCCTCAATCGGGAGGACTTGCCCCCCAATTCCATCCGGCCTCAGTGCGGCCACATAACAGCTCCTTGCCATTTTTTGATCTCCTTTCTCTTCTCCTACACCGTTTCTGGTTGGGAACTTAATCTTTAGATGATAGGTGGAGGCAACTGCCTTAAAAGCATGAAGTCCCGTTCTTCCTAGGATAGCATTGTAGGTAGACGCAACTTTAATAACCAGGAAATTTAACATCTGAGTGGCCTCTCGTGGCTCCTTCCCTATGGTCATGGGTAGCTGAATTGTCCCTTCGACTTTGGACTCAACTCCGTTAAAACCATATATGGGCATATTTGATTGCGTCAATTGAGACTCAGTATACCACATCTTCAAAAAGGCATCATGGAACAGACTGTCCACTGAAGCTCCATTGTCTATCAAGACTCTCTTCAATTGGGAGTTGCCGATCACCGGGGAGATTACCAATGGATCATCATGGGGGAATTTCACCCCTTCAAGATCCGAATCATCGAATCCAATTGAAACCTCTGTCTTTGCATGCTTCGGCGCTTCCCCAACAATGTGCATCACTTCTCGTGCATACGCCTTCCTGGAATTCCTACTTGTTCCGGCCGCTGTTGGGCCACTAAAAATCATATTTATTACTGGGCCTCGGGGCTGCGGATTGCGATCATCATCCTTCCTGTCATAATCTCGCCTTGGTTTTCCTTGATTCCCATCTTTGCAAAACTTACTCAACTTTCCTCTTCGGATTAGAAACTCGATTTCATCCTTCAATTGCCTACAATCATCAGTGTCGTGCCCCACGTCTTTGTGGAATTGGCAATACTGATTCTTATTTCTTTTCTCAGGATCGGTCCTTAGTGGCTTCGGCCATCTCAAGTCTCTATCCTTCTCTATGTCCATTAGGATTTGGCTCCTTGGGACGTTCAATCTTGAGTATTCAGTAAACCTTTGTCCTGGATTCCCCTTTCTAGGAGCCGAATCTGAGTCCTTGCCCATACGGTACTTGTCCTTGGTATCATATTCCTGATCCGTCTTCCTCTTCTTAGAATCATTGTTACTTCCTCCATTATCTGCTGTGGCTTCTTTCTTCATACTATCCTCGGCTTTGATATATTTATCCGCCCTTCGTTGTAACTCAGCCATGTTCTCAGGGGGATGCTTTGCCAATGACCTCTTTAAGAAGAGATCAGTGGTTCCATGTTCCAAGGCCACCATGGCCACCTTATCCTCCAAATCAGTGATATTCAGTGTTTCTTTAGTGAACCGTTTGAGGTAGTCTCTCAGATTCTCGTTCTTTCCTTACACCACATACATAAGAGATGCGGAACTTTTTTCGTGAACTCTTCCACTGATGAATTGGCTAACAAAAGCGACACTCAATTCCTTAAAAGAACTGATAGAATTTGGGGGCAGACGACTATACCAACATTGTGCCATCCCCGACAGGGTTTGAGGGAACGCCCTACAATTCAGGGCATCACTTGCAGGCTGCAATAGCAGTGCATTCGAGAATGTCCTCACGTGGTTCGCGGGATCACCTGTTCCATCATAAGCCTTAATTGTCGGCATCTTGAACTTCCTAGAGATGTGAACATTCATCACCTCCTCAGTAAACGGGGGTGTGGGATCATCAGGATCCCTAAGTGGCATCAGATCCTTGGGGTTGCTCCTGGGGGTTTCCACCCTTGTTGTTTTCCCAGTTGGGGCATCAGCCCTTTTTTGCCTTCTTGAAGACCTCTCTAAGTTTATAATGGGAATTGGTCCTGAGGTTGGAGAAGGTTGAGTTTGATTCAACCTAGCTTGTTCCCCTAGCAATATCTTATTTGATCCTTAAAATCTCGGCCTCATGAGCCTTGATTCTCTCAACAGCTGTCAAAGGGGGTCCATCATGGATGGTTTGTGTTCTTCTTCTTGGTTCTCTGCTAACACGGCGCCTTCTCAGGGCTTCATCACGATCATCATCATAAGATGATGAATTCTCAGTATAAGGTCCAGAATAGTCAATATACTCTCGATCTTGGATCTGCAAGGCGTGGCCACTTGGTCCAGGACCTTGAGTGATTGGGGGTAGTTAGGCAGACCGTACATCGGGTTGGTACTCCTGGGGAGATCTGTAGTATGGATCTGTACTCCTGGTGGCGGGCGATTGGGATCAACTAAAGGAGAAACCAGCGTCTGAAGAGAGCTAGTTCCTCAGCATGGGGATTCGTCCCTGGGGGTTGAGAAACCTGAGCTTGAGTGATCGCCCCTGTGGTTGGGGGTACCTGCTCGGTGATGATCGTCTCAGAGGTGAGGGGCGGAGCAGAGCTAATTAGTAAAGTCTCGGTAGAGCTTGGTGCTGTTTTTCGTGTAGTTACTGATAGGTCCATAATTGATGATATTTTTAATACCTATTTTATGTCCGTTTTCGTAATTTTATTAATTAATAAATTGTTTTATTTTGTTTTGTAGGAAAATAAATAAAAACAGATTTCTAGCAGGAAAAAGTGCAAAAAGGGAAAGGAGGTGGAAAATTCTTGAAGTCAAAGAAATTGGAGGAAAAATCGAATACTTATTGGAGAAGAAAAGGAAATTGAAGAAATTATATTCAATATCAAATTTGTAATTAAAGGGTCCAAGCCCAAGTTTTTTTTCCTATATATATATGGGGCTCCTTTCTTGTATTTGACAACAATTTAGACACCAATAATTAGGAGTAAAGTTAGATACAATTCTCTTTCCGACAATTTTATTTAATTTATTTCTCGTTGGCGACAATTTTATTTAATTTATTTCTCGTTGGCGTTCTTTTCCGGCTTTAACTTTTGGTCAGCTTGATAATAATAAGAATTCGTTACTTTAGTTAACTAATTTTACATCATCTGATTGTTTAAGTCAGACGCAGGTTTTCTTTACATTGTTTATTATAATCCTATTACTTGTTTTTAGTTGTTTAAACACTACTATTTTATTTAGGTATCATGTTTATTAGTTTAAATTTGTGTGTTAATTGTTTTCATATCATGTGTAGCTAAATCTTTTACCCTAGGATGAAGATGAAGTTGATTTAATTATTCTTGATTTCTTCTCGTTCCTATTAATTGATTCTCATAATTTTTCTTGGTGCTTAATTGATCAATTGACAAAGTAATTTTGATATATTATTGTTACTGGATTTGTTTTTCATAGCCTATGCTTGCTCTTTGAAGTTTTGATAGGTTATTGTTAGATAACAAGTTTCATAGTATATGCTTGTCTCGTTAATTGATATATCTTGTTTGTGAAGAAAAGAGGATTGATTTTAGGGCGAGTTGATATTAATTGTGATTGATTAATGGATTCGGATTCCTAGGTTTTCCATATTATTTGATAATCTTTGCTAATTAGGTTAATTAAATCTCATCTCAAATCTTATTGTCTAGTTCGCCTGAGTTAATTATTAGGGTTTTGAAAATTCATAGTCTCTGAGGATCGATCTGTATTTGCTACAACTAAACACTGTGCGCTTGCAGTTATTTTACACATCAAGTTTTTTGGCGCCGCTGCCGGGGACTATTGGTATTTTTCACTCCTTGATATTAATTCTTCGGATTAGTTTCTTGTTTTCTTTTGTTTTTTAGGGAATAGTGAAGCGGAGAAAAGCTTGGACAAGAAGATCGTTGGAAGGCCTTGCTGTCTCTTTTGAAATTTTTGGAAGCGCTTTTCGGTATTCCGTATCACCTCTCTCTATTTTTCTTTT
Organism: Kitagawia praeruptora; assembly: GCA_037693485.1. NCBI lineage: Eukaryota > Viridiplantae > Streptophyta > Magnoliopsida > Apiales > Apiaceae > Kitagawia > Kitagawia praeruptora. Next base: position 86,521,951 of record CM075351.1, on the reverse strand, counting down.
CTTTATTATTATTGAATAAACACAAAAAAAAATTAAATATTCAAAAAACCCAAAAATATTAGTTAGTTAATTTTTTTTTGTTAAAAACCAATTTGCTGCATCATTCATTCTCTCACATAGGATCACATCATCTAGATTTTTTTTATTGTATTTATTGATTTCACACGTAGTGTAGTGCATCCATAAGTGTTTATTTTCTTGTTCTTTGTGTGTTGCATCATTCAATCAATCTTAAGGGTGCCACCCAATTACAAGATAAGGTGAGGGATTTCATCACCCTTTCCTTGGCCCACAAATCACTAATTCGTTCATCTTGCATACCCTTTCCTTAATAAAATTAAGTAGACGTTAACCCCTAGGATCTCGCGCTCAATTAGGAAGAGAATCTGGGAGGAACGAATCAATAAGTATTCTTTCGTTTGGTGTCTAGGCAAGCGTGACGCTTACCTGGCTAATTTGGATTGGTGTCTAGAAAGGTGTTTAGCCTCTTGGCAATGCTTGCACCTGCCTGGCCAGTCAGGACGAATGCTTTTTGAGTTGTGACTTTTAGTAGTATCTTATTGTTAGGAGCAAGGTCTAGATTTTTCTTAGGATAATACAGATTTTTCTTTTTAATTTTTCATTTTTTTTAGGTGCTTACTTATAGCTCTTGTCTGCTACGTGCTTATTTGATTACTTCTCTTGTATGCAAAGTGCTTGGGTTCGAGACACTACATCTAGATTAGTAAGACAAACCAATCTGTCATCTCCTAAAGTAGTAAGGCAACTTGAGTTCTCTTCACCCACTAGAATTGAGCCAAAAAGAATTAGAAGTTCAAACCGTAGTCATGGCTATTTCACTCAAAGACCGTTGTTACCCCGCCCGTACCGCTCAACCCTCATGCATAGTCTTACCCGCAGTAACCGCGAATAATTTTGAAATCAAACATCACAACATATGCATGTTACCTAGGTTTCCTGGGGTAGAAGGAGAGGATCCATATCTTTTCATTCGAGAGTTTGAGGAAGTGTGTGCTTTACAAAAACTTCAACAATTAAGTGAGGATTCTATTAGGCTCAGACTTATTAATTTTGCTTTAAAAGAAGATGCTAAACAGTGGTTATATAGTCTACCCATTAATTCTATTTCCACCTGGGAGGGATTTGTTGCTATCTTTCCTAAAAATTTTTTTCCAAACCAGAAGGCAAACATGATTAGGAATGAAATCAACCAATTTCAACAAAATCGGGATGAGTCTTTTTGGAAATATTTTGATAGATTTAAAAAGTTGTTGTCTAAATGTCCTCAACATGGTATAGAAAAATGGAGACTTTGCAAAATTCTTTATGAAGCTTTAGATAGCCAAACCACTGCTTTGTTAGAGTCTATGTGCAATGGTAAGTTTATGGATAAAAATGAGGATGAAGCTTGGCAATTTTTTGAGGAGTTAGCTGAAAGAACAATGTTGTGGGAGTCAACTAGGGAACCTAATCAGGAAGCTGAAAAATCTAACTCATCTAAGGGCTTACATACAGTTGGTAATTCTATTTCAACCGAAGCTAAGTTAGCTACAATCACTAGACGTCTAGAAGCCTTAGAAACCAACAATGTGTCATCTCAAATGTCTCTCTGTGCAAACTGTAGTTCTCCTAATCATGCAGTAGAGAATTGCCCTGAAATTGAACAAGTCAATGCCATGTTTCAACCTAGAGCTAGGAATGATCCTTATGCACCCACATACAATCCTGGTTGGAAGAATCACCCAAATTTCTCATGGAACCAAGGTCAATACAATCAGTACAATCAAAATCCTCAACCTGCTTTTCAAAAGCCCAATCCTGGTCCATACCCAACTCAAAATCCTAATTCATATCCTCCGCAAAATCTTGGTCATTATCCAAACTCAGTCCCCATAAATCCTCCTGGTTTTAGTGAATCTGATAAGAAACTGACTTCTTTAGAAAAGAGTATGGAGGCATTACTCAAATCTCAACAATCTTTCATGCAAGTTATGACCCAAGACAGGCAGTTATTAAATTCCAACACCCAAGCCATATATAAGCTAGAGGTCCAAGTCAGTCAATTGGCAAACACAATCAGTGAGAGAGAGAAAAATCGATTTCCTAGTCAAAACGAGACTAATCCTAAATTTCATCCAAATCAAAAGTCTCATGAAAATGTGAATTCTGTTATCTCTCTAAGGTCTGGTAATCAATTCAACAATCATGCTGGTGTCAATACTCAAGAAGAAGATAAGCTAACATCTGAACCAAATCCTTTGCTCTTGAATCCTAGTCTTAAGCAATCTTCAAATCCCGAGAATTCTGAAGTAGATAAATCCGATGAATCATCACCATCCGATGAAACACCTTCGAAACCCCACTCTGATGTTTTTAATGAAAAAGTCTTTAAACCGAAAGCCCCGTTTCCTCAAAGGCTTACTTCAAACAAACAATCTGCTCAGTTAGACAAGATTTTGGAAGTCTTTAAGCAAGTCAAGATTAACATTCCTCTTTTAGATGCGATTCAACAAGTTCCCTCTTATGCTAAGTGTCTAAAAGATTTATGTACCCATAAAAGAACTACTCATGTTCCTAAGAAAGCTTTCCTAACATCTCGTGTTAGTTCTATTTTGTCAAATCAAATCCCTGTGAAGTATAAGGATCCTGGTTGTCCTACCATTTCTTGTGTCATAGGTGATACTTTCATTGATAAAGCTTTACTCGATCTAGGTGCTAGTGTGAATCTTCTTCCATTATCAGTCTATCAAGCCTTGGGTTTAGGTGAACTTAAGAAGACTAGTGTCACTCTTCAGTTAGCTGATCGTTCTGTTAAAACTCCAACGGGTATAGTGGAAGATGTGTTGATTAAGGTTGGTGATTTTGTCTTTCCCATCGATTTTGTTGTTCTAGAAACCGAACCAGTCAAAAATCTCAAAAATCAAATTCCTATTATTTTAGGAAGGCCTTTTCTTGCTACCTCTAATGCTTTGATTAACTGTAGGAATGGTTCGATGAAACTCACTTTTGGTAACATGACGATAGATCTTAATGTCTTTAATGTATGAAATCAACCTAATGAGCTTTTTGAACAACCTGTAGGAGTTAATTTGATAGATGAGGTTGTTTCATGGTTGAATCTTGAGGATAGTTCAATTGAAACTTTTCTTGAGAAAGATGTTTTGTTAGAGTATGAGAGCAATAAAGAACTTCATGAGCTTTATAGAAGTTTTACTTCTGATGAGATGTTAGATGAATTGAATGTTATTTGTTCTAAGCATGAAACCCAACTTGAGGATATTTCTTTTAATCCTAAGTCCGTTGTTAAGACTTCTGTAGGTGAGCCACCCACTTTCGTTCATAATCCGTATTTTTTTCCATTCTTGATCAGTCTTTGATAGTTAATAATGAAACTCATCATGTTCTTTCTAATGACTTAGTTCATAACCAAGAATTTCAAGTGATTAATTTGCTTAAAAAACATAAAGAAGCATCTAATTGGTCTATGAATGATGTTAGGTGTATGAGTTTTATTTTAGTGTGTGATCATACTTCTCTAGTGGATAATGATGTTTTTGTGGGTGAGTTTCACATGTTTGATGATTGTGTTACATGTGTTGTTTTCCCTCGATCTGGTATTGGTTAGCATATCTATTTCGTAATGTGTCTCCCATAGTAAAGTGTAGGTATGGGGGAGTGTGTATGTGTGTGTGTGTGTTCTTTTATGTGTGTGTGTGTGTGTTTTATAGGTAATTGTGTATCTCTGTCTTGCCTTTATCAGGTATTCTCGTCCTTTTACTTTGTCATTTTTCTCTCATTTGCATACATTGAGGACAATGCATGATTTAGGTATGGGGGAGGGATTTAGTAGTATTATTTAAAAAAAAATCCAAAAAAAAAATTAAAAAATCAAAAAAATCAAAAAATAATTCTAGCCTTGTGAAATGATTACTTGTTAAAAGTTGGCTTGATGCACCCTTACATGCTATAGTACTCTTGTGTTTTTGATGCTTTTGATTGAGAAGTGATATGCTAAGTTCTTGTGCACACACATACACTAGCAAGTTGAAACTAGTAGACTTATTGAATGTTGTAAGTAATTAAAAGGACATGAATATGTGCAAGAAGATTTGGTTTCCATGCTTTGAGTACAAGTAGGTGCATTAAAGAGATTTTTTGCTTGGGATTGATTATGTTTTACCACCAAGTGAGATTTTGAGCCTATATGCATATCTTTTGCATTTTATATTCGTTTGCTTGAGTGCCCACATATTGTTTGCATTGCTAGCACATGTTTGAGACCTTTTTTGAAATGCATGACATTATTTGATGGTAAGATGATAAAGGCATTTAGGAATAACCAATTATTATCCAAATTACCACACCCTTTATATATGATCAATTAGTTACCCCTTTGAGCTTAATCCTATTTTTTCGGTGACATACCACATTACTTGCCTAGACCTTTTTTCTCATGTAGCCTAACGTATACTTGATCCCAATTTGTCAAAGGCTAGTAGGAAGTGAGGGAGTAATAAGGTGTGTGAGATGGGGTACTTTTGTTCATTACTTTTGGGGAAATATTGGGTTTTGTTGCTTACTTGTTAGTCGTTCAAGAAATTTTTGAAGAAGGATTGTGGTTGTATATATATATTATCTATCTTAGCTCTCAAAAAAAAAAAAAAAAGTTATCTGAGAGCATACTTATGTTTTTGTGTTTGTGTGATCCTTCTTCATTCGACTAGTCAAGCATTTTGTTGGAAAAATTAGAAAATATGTGTTGGGATGATGTATGGTGTTGTGTGTGATTTATAATGGTTTCTGCTAGCTTTTGACACTTCACCTTATTTGGCTTTACTTGACATACCTTGTCCCTAGCCCCATTACAACCCAAAATAAAAGACCTTTTGATTATCGTCATCGATGTATGTTGTGTTAAAGTTAGATGGATACCAAATGTCAAGCATGCTTATGATTTTGTTGGAATTGAGTGATACACTTACCCTTGTTCTTGAGTGAATATTCTTTTGTGAGTGAAAGGAGAGTTATTGCTTGTTTCTGCATATGAGATCCCAAGTTTTGACTCTAAGGTGTACTCTTGTGGGCTTAGCATGGTTACCAACTTATTCTTACACTTGACGTGGACTTTTGATGACCTATGCATATTTCTTTGAGTAGACTATGTGAATTCTTGCACCTTACACACCAAGACATTGAAAATTCACTTTGATTTCTTTAGTTGATGTAGCATGAGATGACTTGTATGTGTGGTGTTGCATTGAGCAATCTTTTACATGAGTTAGATGGATTTTGTGGGTACATTCACTATAGGCCCTCACGAGACCTCACTCGTCCACTAGGGCTGCCTAGGGGTTTAAAGGGCTTGTTGCATATGCCAAATGCAACCGTGATCACCTACGGAAGTGGTATTATTTTTTAGGTAGTATTTTATATTTTATTTTTCTCGAGGACGAGCAAAAGATAGGTATGGGGGCATTTGATAGGTCCATAATTGATCATATTTTTAATACCTATTTTATGTCCGTTTTCGTAATTTTATTAATTAATAAATTATTTTATTTTGTTTTGTAGGAAAATAAATAAAAACAGATTTCTAGCAGGAAAAGGTGCAAAAAGGGAAAGGAGGTGGAAAATTCTTGAAGTCAAAGAAATTGGAGGAAAAATCGAATACTTATTGGAGAAGAAAAGGAAATTGAAGAAATTATATTCAATATCAAATTTGTAATTAAAGGGTCCAAGCCCAAGTTTTTTTTCCTATATATATGGGGCTCCTTTCTTGTATTTGACAACAATTTAGACACCAATAATTAGGAGTAAAGTTAGATACAATTCTCTTTCCGACAATTTTATTTAATTTATTTCTCGTTGGCGACAATTTTATTTAATTTATTTCTCGTTGGCGTTCTTTTCCGGCTTTAACTTTTGGTCAGCTTGATAATAATAAGAATTCGTTACTTTAGTTAACTAATTTTACATCATCTGATTGTTTAAGTCAGACGCAGGTTTTCTTTACATTGTTTATTATAATCCTATTACTTGTTTTTAGTTGTTTAAACACTACTATTTTATTTAGGTATCATGTTTATTAGTTTAAATTTGTGTGTTAATTGTTTTCATATCATGCGTAGCTAAATCTTTTACCCTAGGATGAAGATGAAGTTGATTTAATTATTCTTGATTTCTTCTCGTTCCTATTAATTGATTCTCATAATTTTTCTTGGTGCTTAATTGATCAATTGACAAAGTGATTTTGATATATTATTGTTACTGGATTTGTTTTTCATAGCCTATGCTTGTTCTTTGAAGTTTTGATAGGTTATTGTTAGATAACAAGTTTCATAGTATATGCTTGTCTCGTTAATTGATATATCTTGTTTGTGAAGAAAAGAGGATTGATTTTAGGGCGAGTTGATATTAATTGTGATTGATTAATGGATTCGGATTCCTAGATTTTCCATATTATTTGATAATCTTTGCTAATTAGGTTAATTAAATCTCATCTCAAATCTTATTGTCTAGTTCGCCTGAGTTAATTATTAGGGTTTTGAAAATTCATAGTCTCTGAGGATCGATCTGTATTTGCTACAACTAAACACTGTGCGCTTGCAGTTATTTTACACATCAGTTACCATGGTTGATGTCTTGTTCCCACAGACGGTGCCAAATGATATGGAATAAAAAGTAGGGTGTATTTAATGCTAGGGTTTGTGGAAGCTTCGAACTTTAATGGCTGCGCTTGTGTTTCGTGACTCAAATTGTGTCCTCACAAGATGCCTACGTATCTCAGAGATGAGAATCAAGCCAAAAACGTAGTTCTGTTTGTGAAGGATCAGGTCCTTATATAGGTCTTGAGAACCCTAGAATTAGAGTAGAGTTAGGTGTCTTGGTGGGCAAGTTATTGCCTTGGCCCAATTCTAGAGCCTTCTATCAGATAAGAAGATAAGTATTTGGAGAGATATGCCTTGGAGGCTACTCCTGATATGATTTAGTTTCCTGGTTGACTCAAATTCGAAGTCTTATTTTTGGCTGATTTTACAGCTACGAAATTAATATCAATTCAGGGGTTTCGGGCCTCATTAATGGGTTTTAACCTTAGACCAACATGGGTTTAATTAATACAGCATTTAATGTATTTCTAGGGTTTATTTTCGGCCCATATCAATACCCTTGTTATATTAATTAAATACTATTATAAATACATTACAATTTTTTAATTTTAACCACTAAAAAATTTAATTTAAATTTATAATTTAAATTTTAGAGCTTGATGCTCATGAGGGTGTTCTCAAGATCAAATTAAAATTATAATTTAAATTTTAGCTTGATGCCACTGCCGGGCACATGTTTTATAGTGTTAATTTTGTTTTAAGCTCTGGGTTCTATGACTTCTATATGAGGTCACCCTTAGACACCTTTTTCTCTTTAAATTAATCAAATCATGTTTTTATTAGTCATTATATCTTAAAATAATTTTGATTAAAAAGGATACACTGGTATTTTTATGTTAAAATTTGAATGAAAAATTGATTTTAGCATATATTTGAAATTTCAAATAAATATTGGACATTTTTATAAACCATGTTTCAAATTGGAACATAATATAAAAAAAATCCATAAATAAAATGTTTGATAACAATAATCACGAAGATTATGCAGTGGTACCTTGAAACTTTTCTGGAAACCCCCAAGACGAAATTATACAGTTATAAACTTATGGAGCCGATTTACAAGAAAGTCTTCAAGGCAATTTTTGAAAGATATCAGCTGATTTTTAAATGAGAAAAATGGGCCTGAGGTTGTCCTCAGGATTTCTCCTGAGGTTATAACAAATAGCATTTAGAATAAGTGGCCCCGCAGGGGCATCTTCGTAAATATTAATTTATTTTATTAGTAAATTTACCTAAATGCCCTAAAATTTGTATTAAAAAGTTTTTAACCTCAGGGTTTTCTCCTGAGGTCATCCTCAGGCACTTGATTCTCTTTTTAAATAGTGTATGATTCATATTCGAGATGCGACTTTCGAGTATAAAAATAAGACAGCACAGACACTGAAAACGTAGTGGCAAAAGATGCAAGTAACATGATCTTCCCATATCCCTGGCTTGCTTGCTGAAGCAGTTTTGACTCGTTAGCTATAAATAATTAAAGGGAAATGCTAATCATAGCCCTTAGGCCTATGGTTAAGCATTAAATATTCTCGTATTAGCATTTCCCTTTAATTATTTATAGCTAACGAGTCAAAACTACTTTCAAAGCAACATCTCTTTGCAGTTGGCTGATCGATCTATCACTTATCCGAGGGGTATAGTGGAGGATGTCTTGGTGAAGGTTGATAAGCTCATCTTCCCAGCTGATTTTGTTATCTTGGATTTCGAAGAAGACAAGAAAATTCCCATAATCTTGGGAAGGCCTTTCCTAGCTACGGGTCGTACTTTGATCGATGTGCAAAAAGGAGAGCTTACAATGAGGGTGCAAGATCAGAATGTCACCTTTAATGTGTTCAAGGCCATGAAATTTCCGACAGAGGATGAAGAGTGTTGCAGTGTGGAAATGGTTGATACGGGTCAGAGGAAGAAGTGTGATCAGTTGTTGAGCGAAAAGTCGGACACACACATGCTAAAGCATCACGTCAGTGAGTCCATTGACAGTTCTTCAATACGAGATCTCTCGAATGTCAAGCTTGGAAAACTTCCATCCCATTTGAGGTATGTCCTTTTGAATGATGAGTTAGTGATTTTTGAAGAGGGTCACGATAATGTGTTAAGAAGGTGGATCATGGATGATGAGGTAGAAGAGTGTTCTTATCAATCACTTGTGAAGCATAAACACCCGAGAGGTGTGAAGAAGAAAAAGAAAAAGTCAATTGGAGAAAGAGGCAAAGTGAAGTTTGATTTAGAAAAGATGTGGGAAGATAACAAGAAGGTTGTCAGACAATGGGTGAATGGTCCTTCTGCTAAGGACAAGTCGAATGCAATCTTCGAGCCACCATGATTTGCATCATATGTGTCCGGCTAAATGACGTTAACGACAGCGCTTCGTGGGAGGCAACCCATGTGTTTCGACAATTAGGTATGTTTTCTACTATCCCTTGTATTACCTTCCATTCAATGGGGACATTGAATATTTTAAGTTTGGGGGTGGTTTAGGGATGAGTATTGTATATGTAGTATTAGTGTCTCATTGTGTTCATGCAGGATATCATGCTTTGTATATTAGTCGTAATTCATGCATATATTTGTTCGTATTATTTATGTTTGTTTCATATAGGACATTCTGTTATTTTTGTTTGTTTTACCATGTGAGTTTTCATTTAGTTGCATATTCATGACATGCATATTTTATGATCCCTTAGGACGAGCTGATTCTGATTGATAGGTGGATGTTGATTTGGGTGTGATGATGATGAGTAGAGGGCTGATTTATAGTTTCTATGGAATTGACTTGCATGTTACGGGAACAAAACTAATTACACAGTCTCATTGGGGTGCTTTTGGGCTAGGTTAGGGTCATGCCTGTTGGATGTTTTGAGATTTAATCACTTGTTTATATTTAGAATTTTCGTTATTCCATTTATAGCGTAGGAACATTAAAGTCTAAGTTTGGGGGAAAACATGAATTTCATGCTAGTTGTTAATAATTGTCAATAATGTCTAGGCGTCAAATGGCTAGTAGCCGGCTCATATTTATATGAGTAGTCTAGGGTTGGAAATGAGAAAGGCTCATTCCAGATTGCATGAAAAAAAAAACCAGAAAAGAAGGGAAAAAAAAAATTTGAAAAAAAAAAGTCAATAAGTTATTTGTTTATATGCAAAATTAACCAGAATGAGCTCTTTAATACTCGAGTAATTAAGTCTGAGGGGACTTAGTCCTAGTAACCTAAAGCCTTGTGGTTTGGGATTGCTGACCTAACACTCGCTACATGGGTATTATTGTATAAGCCTTTTGGGGTCTCATTCATTGCACAGTTAAATAAGCATGTGTATTGTATATAGTATTATGTGTCATAGTAATAAAGCATGAATTGCTGTCTACCTTGGATAAGGGTGGAGGTGTTCCTAGGTTATGGAGTGTCTACAGTCTATTCTGTTTATAAACCTGTGATTGTCTTGACGGAAAGCAAGTATGATTTTTGACCTAGTTTTGAGAGTATTTCTGATGAGCATCGCACACACGCACGTTTCTGTTCATGTATTGTTAGTATACGGGGGCTTAGTCGAGCTCTGCTTGGATTTGTTGCATTCTTTGAGATATTTGCTTGTTAGTTGGTTTTGGTGAGTTTGAAGGGGATCTTTGCATTTTCATATTAGTTGCATTCATGCATTGCATTGTATTATTAGGTTAAATGGATTTTGTGGGTACATTCACTATAGGCCCTCACGAGACATTACTCGTCCACTAGGGCTGCCTAGGGGTTTAAAGGGCTTGTTGCATATGCTAAATACAATCGTGATCACCTACGGAAGTGGTACTAATTAGTTAGTGTCTAGTTGTTTATGCTTGAGGACAAGCATCGGTTTAAGTTTGGGGTGTGATAAGTGGATTTATATCCACTTGGAGCGTTCCATATCGGCTTAAATTGATTGACTTGGTCTCAAGTTTGTTGTATTTTTGATGTGTTTTGTGTAGTTGTGCAGGGTTGTAGCTATCGGTTAGTGTTGGTGTTTCTAATCGTTATTAGAGTGGAATTAAGCATTGGAATGAAGATTGGACACTTGTGTTATGTTACCAAGGAGTTACATGTGTCATGGTATTGAGGATGTTAGCTAATGCAAAAGAAACGGAGGAGAAAGGAGCAAATTGTGTAAAATTCGGATGGTTGCGCAGTCTTCACTGTTTTGGCCATATCTGGAGTTCTATAAGTCCGTTTGAGGCCCGTAAGCTGTCCACGCGAAGCCTGGGGAATTTTCTTGAAGTTTGAAGCAAAATCAAATTTCCAGCAGAATGGCACCGCGCAGACTGCGCCAATTTCAGGCAGACTGTGCCAGAACAGAAGCTGGAATGCAGAATGGAGCTGAGCACCCTGCGCCAATTCTCGAGCAGTCTGCGCCGCGGTGCGATGAAAATTACAGAACTGTCCTTATTCGATCTCAAATTGTATTTTAAGCAGTTTTTGGTACCCAAACCTATTTCTAATTGTATTCTAGGTTGTTTTTCTTGCTGGGCAAGATATATAGGCTTATAAAAACACATCTTAGCTTTGTAATTTGCATCACTTATTATTGTAACATAGAATTGCAAGGGAGAAAAGGAGAGAAGGATTCAACGCTCGTGACAAGCAACGGATCTAGATCTACTTCATCTTTTGTGTTACTTTGGATTATAGATTTGTTTTCTCAACTTTTGTTTTATTAATATTATTGCTTCTTTTAATCATATCTTGTTTATTATCATGTTTTCATCAAATCCCATGACGATGAACGGTTCAATTATGGGCTAATCATTGTCATGGGATTCTAACGGAGTTATATATGTAGCTTAGTAGTTTGATTGCTTTAAAGATTACGTGTGGTGAATTCTTGATATCCTCGTATGGTTAATCTTAATGCTTTTAGATGCGTAGCTAACATCTAAATTGAATTGTTAATCTCTTGTGAAGCGAGAGTGGATCTTGAGATTTAGAACTTGCCATGCTAGCATAGGATAGGTTGATGTTTTAACATCATGATTTGTGGCATGATTAGAGATAATATGCGACCCTATGTGATCTAAGTGGATAACTTGTGCTTAAACCTTTATGTTTTCAAATTATATAGAGATATAGGGTCTAAACATGATAGGTGTCTATACATCTTCTATCTCTTTTGTGGATGCATGTGTAGTTTGGTACTAGTATACCGAGAGGTAACTTTTACTTGTTTCGTGTTATTCGATCAGATATCAAAACCATTGCACATAGTGATTAAAGGCGTCAGATCTAAGTGAAGTAGATAATGAAGTTAGAGTCCCATGTTTTTATTCTCATAAGTAATTCGATTTATATTCTTATTAGTTAATTTAATTCTTAGTTTTATAATTTGCATCTTAGTTTAATTTAGTTAATCAACCCCAATTTGTTAATTGTCTTAGCAGTGAATTAAAACCATACATTGTTGCATAGGTACTAAATTGAAGTAAAAACCTGATCTCTGTGGGAACGAACTTGACTTATATCTATATTACTTGTGACCACGTGCGCTTGCGTGATTTTGTGTTAACAAGTTTGTGGCGCCACTGCCGGGGATCATCGGTGTTTTATTTTTAGTTTATGTGCTTGTCAATAGTGGTCGTTAGCGTTCACTGACTCGGATTTCTTACTTACTTTGTTTGTTCGTGGTGTTTCAGGTACTTAAATTTGTATGCGAATACGCTTACAAGCTCGTTTGGAAGCACTGGCGGAAGACGATCTTGTAGAGAATAAAGAGAATAAGCATGAGGAAGCTGAAACTACAGTCAAAATGGCAGATGCAGCAGCAGTTAAGGCTTTGAAGGAGTATTCTCAGCCGAAGATCAATGATATCCAGTCTAGCATTATCAGGCCAGCTGTTGCAGCTAATACTTTCGAGATCAAGCCGGGAACTATTCAGATGCTATAGAATTCGGTTCAGTTTGGGGGTGCTCCTACGGAGGATCCTAACATGCATATTCGGGACTTTATCGAGATCTGTGATACTTTCAAGTTCAATGGTGTTTCGGATGATGCTATCAAGTTGAGGCTTTTCCCATTCTCTTTGAAGGATAAGGCCAAGGGCTGGTTACACTCTCTACCACCTGGTTCCATTACTACATGGGAGGATCTTGCTCAGAAGTTTCTCACTAAATTCTTCCCTATGGCGAAAACTGCAGCAATAAGGAACCAGCTAACATAGTTTCAGCAGCAATCTGGAGAGTCGTTGTGTGAGGCTTGGGAGCGATATAAGGAGATGCTTCGTAGGTGTCCACATCATGGCATGCCTGACTGGATGGTTATCAACAGTTTCTATAATGGGTTGGGAGCACAATCTAGACCTATGCTAGATGCAGCATCAGGAGGAGCTCTGTGGGCTAAGAGCTATGATGAAGCTTATGAACTTATTGAGACAATGGCTGCTAATGAATATCAGAATCCAACCCAGAGATTTTCTCAAGGCAAGGTAGTAGGTTTGTTTGAGGTGGATACAGCTTCAGCTATTGCAGCTCAGTTGAAGGCTTTGACAATGAAGGTGGATTTGCTTGCAAATTATGGAGTTCAGCAGGTGGCTAGTGTTTGTGAGTTATGTGCGGGCGCACATGAGACCAATCAGTGTGCTATCTCTTCTGAATCAGCACAGTTTGTGAGTAATTTCCAGAGACTTGTTGTACCAGTTCCAGCTACTTATCATCCTAGCAACAGGAATCATCCCAATTTCAGCTGGAGTAACAATCAAGGAGTTCAACAACCTTATCAGCAGCAGTTTCAGGGACAGCAAGCAAAGCCATTCAATCAAGGCTATCAACAGCCTTTTGCTTCGAGGACACCATATCAACCTCCTGGATTTCAGCAACAACAGCCCCAGATTCATGCGGGGAAAACTTCTAATGAAAAATCAGAGATGGATGATTTGAGGATGATGGTGAAGAATCTGCAAGCTTCTCAAAAGATTTTGGAGAGCTGTTCGCACTTATTCACGCAAGAGAACGTGGTCAACAAGTAATATAGAGTAAATAAGATTCTCGAGCAGTTATTTTACACATCAGTTACCATGGTTGATGTCTTGTTCCCACAGACGGTGCCAAATGATATGGAATAAAAAGTAGGGTGTATTTAATGCTAGGGTTTGTGGAAGCTTCGAACTTTAATGGCTGCGCTTGTGTTTCGTGACTCAAATTGTGTCCTCACAAGATGCCTACGTATCTCAGAGATGAGAATCAAGCCAAAAACGTAGTTCTGTTTGTGAAGGATCAGGTCCTTATATAGGTCTTGAGAACCCTAGAATTAGAGTAGAGTTAGGTGTCTTGGTGGGCAAGTTATTGCCTTGGCCCAATTCTAGAGCCTTCTATCAGATAAGAAGATAAGTATTTGGAGAGATATGCCTTGGAGGCTACTCCTGATATGATTTAGTTTCCTGGTTGACTCAAATTCGAAGTCTTATTTTTGGCTGATTTTACAGCTACGAAATTAATATCAATTCAGGGGTTTCGGGCCTCATTAATGGGTTTTAACCTTAGACCAACATGGGTTTAATTAATACAGCATTTAATGTATTTCTAGGGTTTATTTTCGGCCCATATCAATACCCTTGTTATATTAATTAAATACTATTATAAATACATTACAATTTTTTAATTTTAACCACTAAAAAATTTAATTTAAATTTATAATTTAAATTTTAGAGCTTGATGCTCATGAGGGTGTTCTCAAGATCAAATTAAAATTATAATTTAAATTTTAGCTTGATGCCACTGCCGGGCACATGTTTTATAGTGTTAATTTTGTTTTAAGCTCTGGGTTCTATGACTTCTATATGAGGTCACCCTTAGACACCTTTTTCTCTTTAAATTAATCAAATCATGTTTTTATTAGTCATTATATCTTAAAATAATTTTGATTAAAAAGGATACACTGGTATTTTTATGTTAAAATTTGAATGAAAAATTGATTTTAGCATATATTTGAAATTTCAAATAAATATTGGACATTTTTATAAACCATGTTTCAAATTGGAACATAATATAAAAAAAATCCATAAATAAAATGTTTGATAACAATAATCACGAAGATTATGCAGTGGTACCTTGAAACTTTTCTGGAAACCCCCAAGACGAAATTATACAGTTATAAACTTATGGAGCCGATTTACAAGAAAGTCTTCAAGGCAATTTTTGAAAGATATCAGCTGATTTTTAAATGAGAAAAATGGGCCTGAGGTTGTCCTCAGGATTTCTCCTGAGGTTATAACAAATAGCATTTAGAATAAGTGGCCCCGCAGGGGCATCTTCGTAAATATTAATTTATTTTATTAGTAAATTTACCTAAATGCCCTAAAATTTGTATTAAAAAGTTTTTAACCTCAGGGTTTTCTCCTGAGGTCATCCTCAGGCACTTGATTCTCTTTTTAAATAGTGTATGATTCATATTCGAGATGCGACTTTCGAGTATAAAAATAAGACAGCACAGACACTGAAAACGTAGTGGCAAAAGATGCAAGTAACATGATCTTCCCATATCCCTGGCTTGCTTGCTGAAGCAGTTTTGACTCGTTAGCTATAAATAATTAAAGGGAAATGCTAATCATAGCCCTTAGGCCTATGGTTAAGCATTAAATATTCTCGTATTAGCATTTCCCTTTAATTATTTATAGCTAACGAGTCAAAACTACTTTCAAAGCAACATCTCTTTGCAGTTGGCTGATCGATCTATCACTTATCCGAGGGGTATAGTGGAGGATGTCTTGGTGAAGGTTGATAAGCTCATCTTCCCAGCTGATTTTGTTATCTTGGATTTCGAAGAAGACAAGAAAATTCCCATAATCTTGGGAAGGCCTTTCCTAGCTACGGGTCGTACTTTGATCGATGTGCAAAAAGGAGAGCTTACAATGAGGGTGCAAGATCAGAATGTCACCTTTAATGTGTTCAAGGCCATGAAATTTCCGACAGAGGATGAAGAGTGTTGCAGTGTGGAAATGGTTGATACGGGTCAGAGGAAGAAGTGTGATCAGTTGTTGAGCGAAAAGTCGGACACACACATGCTAAAGCATCACGTCAGTGAGTCCATTGACAGTTCTTCAATACGAGATCTCTCGAATGTCAAGCTTGGAAAACTTCCATCCCATTTGAGGTATGTCCTTTTGAATGATGAGTTAGTGATTTTTGAAGAGGGTCACGATAATGTGTTAAGAAGGTGGATCATGGATGATGAGGTAGAAGAGTGTTCTTATCAATCACTTGTGAAGCATAAACACCCGAGAGGTGTGAAGAAGAAAAAGAAAAAGTCAATTGGAGAAAGAGGCAAAGTGAAGTTTGATTTAGAAAAGATGTGGGAAGATAACAAGAAGGTTGTCAGACAATGGGTGAATGGTCCTTCTGCTAAGGACAAGTCGAATGCAATCTTCGAGCCACCATGATTTGCATCATATGTGTCCGGCTAAATGACGTTAACGACAGCGCTTCGTGGGAGGCAACCCATGTGTTTCGACAATTAGGTATGTTTTCTACTATCCCTTGTATTACCTTCCATTCAATGGGGACATTGAATATTTTAAGTTTGGGGGTGGTTTAGGGATGAGTATTGTATATGTAGTATTAGTGTCTCATTGTGTTCATGCAGGATATCATGCTTTGTATATTAGTCGTAATTCATGCATATATTTGTTCGTATTATTTATGTTTGTTTCATATAGGACATTCTGTTATTTTTGTTTGTTTTACCATGTGAGTTTTCATTTAGTTGCATATTCATGACATGCATATTTTATGATCCCTTAGGACGAGCTGATTCTGATTGATAGGTGGATGTTGATTTGGGTGTGATGATGATGAGTAGAGGGCTGATTTATAGTTTCTATGGAATTGACTTGCATGTTACGGGAACAAAACTAATTACACAGTCTCATTGGGGTGCTTTTGGGCTAGGTTAGGGTCATGCCTGTTGGATGTTTTGAGATTTAATCACTTGTTTATATTTAGAATTTTCGTTATTCCATTTATAGCGTAGGAACATTAAAGTCTAAGTTTGGGGGAAAACATGAATTTCATGCTAGTTGTTAATAATTGTCAATAATGTCTAGGCGTCAAATGGCTAGTAGCCGGCTCATATTTATATGAGTAGTCTAGGGTTGGAAATGAGAAAGGCTCATTCCAGATTGCATGAAAAAAAAAACCAGAAAAGAAGGGAAAAAAAAAATTTGAAAAAAAAAAGTCAATAAGTTATTTGTTTATATGCAAAATTAACCAGAATGAGCTCTTTAATACTCGAGTAATTAAGTCTGAGGGGACTTAGTCCTAGTAACCTAAAGCCTTGTGGTTTGGGATTGCTGACCTAACACTCGCTACATGGGTATTATTGTATAAGCCTTTTGGGGTCTCATTCATTGCACAGTTAAATAAGCATGTGTATTGTATATAGTATTATGTGTCATAGTAATAAAGCATGAATTGCTGTCTACCTTGGATAAGGGTGGAGGTGTTCCTAGGTTATGGAGTGTCTACAGTCTATTCTGTTTATAAACCTGTGATTGTCTTGACGGAAAGCAAGTATGATTTTTGACCTAGTTTTGAGAGTATTTCTGATGAGCATCGCACACACGCACGTTTCTGTTCATGTATTGTTAGTATACGGGGGCTTAGTCGAGCTCTGCTTGGATTTGTTGCATTCTTTGAGATATTTGCTTGTTAGTTGGTTTTGGTGAGTTTGAAGGGGATCTTTGCATTTTCATATTAGTTGCATTCATGCATTGCATTGTATTATTAGGTTAAATGGATTTTGTGGGTACATTCACTATAGGCCCTCACGAGACATTACTCGTCCACTAGGGCTGCCTAGGGGTTTAAAGGGCTTGTTGCATATGCTAAATACAATCGTGATCACCTACGGAAGTGGTACTAATTAGTTAGTGTCTAGTTGTTTATGCTTGAGGACAAGCATCGGTTTAAGTTTGGGGTGTGATAAGTGGATTTATATCCACTTGGAGCGTTCCATATCGGCTTAAATTGATTGACTTGGTCTCAAGTTTGTTGTATTTTTGATGTGTTTTGTGTAGTTGTGCAGGGTTGTAGCTATCGGTTAGTGTTGGTGTTTCTAATCGTTATTAGAGTGGAATTAAGCATTGGAATGAAGATTGGACACTTGTGTTATGTTACCAAGGAGTTACATGTGTCATGGTATTGAGGATGTTAGCTAATGCAAAAGAAACGGAGGAGAAAGGAGCAAATTGTGTAAAATTCGGATGGTTGCGCAGTCTTCACTGTTTTGGCCATATCTGGAGTTCTATAAGTCCGTTTGAGGCCCGTAAGCTGTCCACGCGAAGCCTGGGGAATTTTCTTGAAGTTTGAAGCAAAATCAAATTTCCAGCAGAATGGCACCGCGCAGACTGCGCCAATTTCAGGCAGACTGTGCCAGAACAGAAGCTGGAATGCAGAATGGAGCTGAGCACCCTGCGCCAATTCTCGAGCAGTCTGCGCCGCGGTGCGATGAAAATTACAGAACTGTCCTTATTCGATCTCAAATTGTATTTTAAGCAGTTTTTGGTACCCAAACCTATTTCTAATTGTATTCTAGGTTGTTTTTCTTGCTGGGCAAGATATATAGGCTTATAAAAACACATCTTAGCTTTGTAATTTGCATCACTTATTATTGTAACATAGAATTGCAAGGGAGAAAAGGAGAGAAGGATTCAACGCTCGTGACAAGCAACGGATCTAGATCTACTTCATCTTTTGTGTTACTTTGGATTATAGATTTGTTTTCTCAACTTTTGTTTTATTAATATTATTGCTTCTTTTAATCATATCTTGTTTATTATCATGTTTTCATCAAATCCCATGACGATGAACGGTTCAATTATGGGCTAATCATTGTCATGGGATTCTAACGGAGTTATATATGTAGCTTAGTAGTTTGATTGCTTTAAAGATTACGTGTGGTGAATTCTTGATATCCTCGTATGGTTAATCTTAATGCTTTTAGATGCGTAGCTAACATCTAAATTGAATTGTTAATCTCTTGTGAAGCGAGAGTGGATCTTGAGATTTAGAACTTGCCATGCTAGCATAGGATAGGTTGATGTTTTAACATCATGATTTGTGGCATGATTAGAGATAATATGCGACCCTATGTGATCTAAGTGGATAACTTGTGCTTAAACCTTTATGTTTTCAAATTATATAGAGATATAGGGTCTAAACATGATAGGTGTCTATACATCTTCTATCTCTTTTGTGGATGCATGTGTAGTTTGGTACTAGTATACCGAGAGGTAACTTTTACTTGTTTCGTGTTATTCGATCAGATATCAAAACCATTGCACATAGTGATTAAAGGCGTCAGATCTAAGTGAAGTAGATAATGAAGTTAGAGTCCCATGTTTTTATTCTCATAAGTAATTCGATTTATATTCTTATTAGTTAATTTAATTCTTAGTTTTATAATTTGCATCTTAGTTTAATTTAGTTAATCAACCCCAATTTGTTAATTGTCTTAGCAGTGAATTAAAACCATACATTGTTGCATAGGTACTAAATTGAAGTAAAAACCTGATCTCTGTGGGAACGAACTTGACTTATATCTATATTACTTGTGACCACGTGCGCTTGCGTGATTTTGTGTTAACAAGTTTGTGGCGCCACTGCCGGGGATCATCGGTGTTTTATTTTTAGTTTATGTGCTTGTCAATAGTGGTCGTTAGCGTTCACTGACTCGGATTTCTTACTTACTTTGTTTGTTCGTGGTGTTTCAGGTACTTAAATTTGTATGCGAATACGCTTACAAGCTCGTTTGGAAGCACTGGCGGAAGACGATCTTGTAGAGAATAAAGAGAATAAGCATGAGGAAGCTGAAACTACAGTCAAAATGGCAGATGCAGCAGCAGTTAAGGCTTTGAAGGAGTATTCTCAGCCGAAGATCAATGATATCCAGTCTAGCATTATCAGGCCAGCTGTTGCAGCTAATACTTTCGAGATCAAGCCGGGAACTATTCAGATGCTATAGAATTCGGTTCAGTTTGGGGGTGCTCCTACGGAGGATCCTAACATGCATATTCGGGACTTTATCGAGATCTGTGATACTTTCAAGTTCAATGGTGTTTCGGATGATGCTATCAAGTTGAGGCTTTTCCCATTCTCTTTGAAGGATAAGGCCAAGGGCTGGTTACACTCTCTACCACCTGGTTCCATTACTACATGGGAGGATCTTGCTCAGAAGTTTCTCACTAAATTCTTCCCTATGGCGAAAACTGCAGCAATAAGGAACCAGCTAACATAGTTTCAGCAGCAATCTGGAGAGTCGTTGTGTGAGGCTTGGGAGCGATATAAGGAGATGCTTCGTAGGTGTCCACATCATGGCATGCCTGACTGGATGGTTATCAACAGTTTCTATAATGGGTTGGGAGCACAATCTAGACCTATGCTAGATGCAGCATCAGGAGGAGCTCTGTGGGCTAAGAGCTATGATGAAGCTTATGAACTTATTGAGACAATGGCTGCTAATGAATATCAGAATCCAACCCAGAGATTTTCTCAAGGCAAGGTAGTAGGTTTGTTTGAGGTGGATACAGCTTCAGCTATTGCAGCTCAGTTGAAGGCTTTGACAATGAAGGTGGATTTGCTTGCAAATTATGGAGTTCAGCAGGTGGCTAGTGTTTGTGAGTTATGTGCGGGCGCACATGAGACCAATCAGTGTGCTATCTCTTCTGAATCAGCACAGTTTGTGAGTAATTTCCAGAGACTTGTTGTACCAGTTCCAGCTACTTATCATCCTAGCAACAGGAATCATCCCAATTTCAGCTGGAGTAACAATCAAGGAGTTCAACAACCTTATCAGCAGCAGTTTCAGGGACAGCAAGCAAAGCCATTCAATCAAGGCTATCAACAGCCTTTTGCTTCGAGGACACCATATCAACCTCCTGGATTTCAGCAACAACAGCCCCAGATTCATGCGGGGAAAACTTCTAATGAAAAATCAGAGATGGATGATTTGAGGATGATGGTGAAGAATCTGCAAGCTTCTCAAAAGATTTTGGAGAGCTGTTCGCACTTATTCACGCAAGAGAACGTGGTCAACAAGTAATATAGAGTAAATAAGATTCGTTCCCACAGAAACTCAAATTGTTCGTTATGTTCACTTATGCACCAGCTTATGATTTACACTCACTGCTAAGACAATCACAATTTTGGTTTGATTTAACTAATGATTGATTACCAACTAAGCCAATTACGAGAAAATAACTTAACTTTAACCTTATAATAAACAAACATGGGATTTCAATTTCAATTACTACTTCATCTAGAATCTTATGCCCTTTAGCCTAGCATGTGACCGAGTTGATTACTGATTAGATGCACTAAACTGATACATACCAACTTTCGTTGTGCATATACCATCCTACTGATCATCCACAATTGATAGAAGTCAAGTAGTCACCAAATATGTGTAGTCCCTATATGTCTATAGCAATTGAACACATACCGGTTGAGAATCAAGCACCCATTAAACCACATAGTCGATGCAAGACGGTTAGAATCACATCACAAATTAATACATGTTCTTCACATGCAAAAACCTATGCTAGCATGAATTGTTCTAAACCCTAGATCCACTTTCGCATTCACTAGGATTAAACAAACAATTACAAGTGTTCGCGACGCACTTATAACGAATAAGCATAAACATACTAGGCAATCAATACAATCAATCACACACCAAGGCATAATTAACACTCAATAACTAGAATCCATAGCAAAATCCATTAAAACCCCATGATAACGAATTAGCCCATAATTGACCTAATTGTCATCATGGGTTCTATGGAAAACATAATTCTAAAATCAACAAGTAAAAATAAAGAAGAAGAATAAAGTTTAGAATTGAACTCCCACAATAGAAGAATACAAAGGTATCAAGAATAATCCTTGCTTGTCACTAGCTTGGAAGAATTCCTTCTCCTCTTCTCTCTTCTGTATATAACTAGGTTAAAATATGATCGTATGTATATTATTTGATTACAAGGGTAGGACGTTTATACACAAAAAAAACGTTTCCTCCCTCTACCTAATAAAAATATTTAATATTCTATTACAATTAGAATTTAATTAAGGTGCTAAAACCTGCCCGGAATATAATTAGAACTCGAAAAGGGCAAAACAGGAATTTCCCAGCCATGCTTCACAAAGTCTGCCTGCGCGAATTAATTCAGTACTTTACTTGCACGTGACTCCTATTCCAGGTTGTAGAAAATCTCTCAAGCTTCGCGTGGGCAGTAAGATCGCTAAAAACGGACTTACCGAACTCCAGATATGGCCAAAACAGTATAAGCTGCGCAGCCTTCCCAGAAAATCCGAATTTTAATCATTTAATTCCCAAAAAATTGTAGAAGCATCCACCTTAATCAACATTCTCGTAAACCTGCACAACTAAGCAAAACACATCAAAACTACAAGAAACTTGAGTCCAAGACAATCAATTTAAGCCGAATTAGAATGTTCCAAGTAGATATAAAATCCACTTATCACACCCCCAAACTTAAACCGATGCTTGTCCTCAAGCATTAACAATTACAACTAACTAACTAGTACCACTTCCGTAGGTGATCACGGTTGCATTTGGCATATGCAACAAGCCCTTTAAACCCCTAGGCAGCCCTAGTGGACGAGTAAGGTCTCGTGAGGGCCTATAGCGAATGTACCCACAAAATCCATTTAACCTAATGCAATGCAATGCATGAATGCAACTAATATGAAAATGCAAGATCCCCTTCAAACTCACCAAAACCAACTAACAAGCAAATATCTCAATGAATGTAACAAATCCAAGCAGAGCTCGACTAAATCCCCGTATACTAACAAATACATGAACAGAAACGTGCGTGTGTGCGATGCTCATCAGAAATACTCCCAAAACTAGGTCAAAAATCATACATGATTTCCGTCAAGACAATCACAGGTTTATAACTAGAATAGACTGTAGACACTCCATAGCCTAGGAACACCTCCACCCTTATCCAAGGTAGACAGAAACTCATGCTTTATTACTATACTACGACACTACATATACAATAAGCATGCTTATTTAACCGTGCAATGAATGAGACCCCTAAAGGCTTATACAATAATACCCATGTAGCGAGTGTTAGGTCAGCCGGATCCCAGACTATAAAGCCTTAGGTCACTAGGACTAAGTCCCCTCAGACTTAATTACTCGAGTATTAAAGAGCTCACTCTGGCTAATTTTGCATTTAAATTATTTATATTACTCTTTTTTTTTCCTTTTTTTTTTTTTTTTGATTTCTCTTTTTTTTTATATTTTTTTTTTTTCGCAATCTGGAATGAGCCTTTCTCATTTCCAACCCTAGACTACTCATATAAATATGAGCTGGCTACTAGCCATTTGACGCCTAGCCTTTATTGACAAATATTAACAACTAGCATGAAATTCCTGTTTTCCCCCAAACTTAGACTTTAATGTTCCTACGCTATAAAGGGAATAACGAAAATTCTAAATATAAACAAGTGATTAAATCTCAAAACATCCCACAGGCATGACCCTAACCTAGCCCAACAGCACCCCAATGAGACTGTGTAATAGATTTTGTTCCCGTAACACGCAAGTCAATTTCATAGAAACTATAAATCAGCCCTCTACACATCATCATCACACCCAAATCAACATCCACCTATCAATCAGAATCAGCTCGTCCTAAGGGATCATGAAATATGCATGCCATGAAAATGCAACTAAATGAAAACTCACATGGTATACGAAAATAAAACAAAATGTCCTATATGAAACAAACGTAGATAATACGAACATAACAATCATGCATGAACTATCACTATTATGCAAACATGATATCCTATATGAACAAATAATACAACAATATATATATACAACTACTAATCCCTCAAACCACCCCCAAACTTAACATATTCAATGCCCTCATTGAATGGAAAGTAATACAAGGGAAAGTAGAAAACATACCTACTCGTCCTCCTCTTCGGAGGAATCATAATCTGGCGGTGGATACTGCGTACGAGCTCCATAGACTGGCCACCTCGCCTGAATACCTGCATCTGTCAAAGCTGTAGCCATATCTTGAGCATATTCCCTGTTACAAGCATGTATAGCATCCATCCGCCTATACAAACGCCTAAAGTGGGCCTCCAACTCTCTCGGTACTTCCGAACCCTGTGGCTGAGCGCCCGCTCCATTACCACTAGCATCAACATCATCAACAATATAACCAAGCCCCCTCGGATCTGGAACCCCACCTTGCCAGTCAGGCATTCGATCAATAGACACATCAGTAATGGAAGGCAAAGGTGACTGCAACTCCTCATCCGCACCCCAAATAACACCACTTTCCGTACATAAACCAGCTATAACAGAAGCATGGGGCATCGATGATAGCGTATGAGACTTTAAAAACCGTATAATATTCTGATGAACAATATAGGCTACATCAATGTACTTCCCCTTTAGAATGCCCCACAAAAGAATCAATCTATCAACTGTGACCTCACCTATATGAGAAGTAGGCATAATATTCGCACAAAGGAATGCATACCATGCACGTGCAAATTTATTCATAGCAGAAGACAGAAAATTAACTGGCGCATTGGTTCCCACTTTATACTTCCAAACCGTACCAGGAACACATAATTCACGAACAATTGCCTCCAAATCCACATCCTTACTAGTCTTCCTTGCCCAATCTTCAGCCCCCACAAGCTTCGGTGGTTGTCCCATAATTTTACGAATAGCCTCAACATTATACTCCACCTGTTTACCTCGAACCACACACACCTCATCCGGCTCACCCTTAGCATTAGCATAAAACTCCCTAACAACATTCACCGGAACTGGAGCAGGTGCCTTACAAATCTCTCCCCAACGTAACTTACTAATCACATCAACCAACCCATAATGACGAGTTGGTAAAAACCCCCTTTCTTTCGCCACCGACTTAGTCAACAACCTATTATACTCAACCTCCGCATCCGGAGAAGAAAATCTCTCCACCCTAATAGCACCACCCCTCATTCGCTTAGGCGCCATAATAATCAAAACCCCACTCAACAATAGCACCACCAAAAACCACCAAGAAAAATCCCACCAAAAAAATACCCACGTAACAAGAAAAATACAAAAACCCCAATTTACAAGAACACAAATTCGTAATAAAATAGAGAAAAGAATTCCCACTACGAATCAAAGAGGTGAACTTGTACTAATTTTCCCCCAAACTTGAATTTTTAAGAGATGTAGAGGAGAAAGATAATGAATTGGGTGTGTATGTATGGGTATATATAGGCCATGGAGTGATAGGATGAATATAAAAATTTTAATGTGAAAAGGAAAAAATTTGGGTGGAATTTGGAATTTGATATAGGATAGAAAAATATTTAATGGATGAAAGGAAAAGATTTAGAAAAGAAATAGGAATTGGAATTTTTTTTAGGAGAGATGAGGGGTTTTTGGAATTAAAATAGGAAAAGATTTAGGGAGGATATGGGGTTATAAAAAGAAATTGGGGAGAAAGAATTATTTATTTATACACAACACACAATTCTTGCGGCTGAACAGTACACAACCTGTGAAGAAAATTTTTTCAATCCATCTGTTACACGCGCCAATTGCAAGAGTGGAGGCAAATTGCCCTGTTAGCAGTAACGTGGAAGCAAGCTGCGCCACTTGGAGGCAATCTGCTTCTGTTCCAGATGCGCACACGCAAGATGCGTGTTAGGGGCCGCAAATTGCTTTTCTTACAGAGACGCAGGCGCTAGCTGCGTTATAGGGCCGCAAGTTGCCCCCTTTCCAGAAACGCACCTGCAGGTTGCGTTACAGCCCTGCAATTTGCTCCAATTTCGATTTTTTTTTTTTTTTTTTTTTTTTTTTTTTTTTTTTTTTTTTAGAGTTTACACCAAACGCGTGGGTTGCCTCCCACGAAGCGCTTCTTTTACGTCAATAGCTTGACGTGACTTCCAGGATTTATTCAATAATTGCAAGAACCGCGGTTTCAGCCCCACGATTCGATACCTCACCAAAGTACGGTTTCAATCTCTGACCATTGACTTTGAACGACTGATCAGGTGATTTCTCAAAAATCTCAACCGCTCCATGCGGAAACACGGTTTTTACAACAAAGGGTCCTGACCATCTCGATTTTAGCTTTCCTGGAAATAGACGAAGGCGAGAGTTAAATAATAACACAGGTTGTCCAGGAACAAATACCTTGTTAACTAAACGCCGATCATGCCATCTCTTCACTTTTTCTTTGTAGAGCTTATTGTTCTCATAAGCTTGCAAGCGAAACTCGTCCATCTCATGAAGTTGCACCATTCTCTTCTCACCCGCGGCTGTAAGATCGAAATTTAGCTTTTTTAAAGCCCAATAAGCCTTGTGCTCCAATTCCGCCGGCAAATGACAAGCTTTCCCGAAGACAAGCTGATATGGTGACATTCCCAGAGGTGTTTTATATGCCGTTCGATAAGCCCAGACGGCTTCATCGAGTTTCAAAGACCAATCCTTTCTTGAAGGACTCACCACCTTTTCTAGAATACGCTTGATTTCCCGATTAGACACTTCAGCTTGGCCATTGGTCTGAGGATGATATGCCGTAGCTACCCGATGATTGATATTGTATCTGGCCATAAGATTAGTGAACTTGCGATTGCAAAAATGAGTGCCTTCATCACTGATAATGACTCGAGGAGTACCAAATCTGGTGAAGATGTTCTTCTGAAGGAAATTAAGCACGACTTGGGCATCATTTGTCGGAAGTGCTTTGACCTCAACCCATTTAGAGACGTAATCAACTGCTAGCAAGATATATTGATTGTTGCACGAAGAGATAAAGGGTCCCATGAAGTCAATTCCCCAAACATCGAAAATTTCCACTTCCAACATTACATTAAGGGGCATCTCATCCCTCCTCGATATGTTACCAACACGCTGACAACGATCACACCTTAAGACGTACTGATGAGCATCCTTAAAAAGAGAAGGCCAATAGAACCCTGCTTGAAGAATACGAGTAGCAGTCTTTTCACCTCCATAGTGGCCCCCATATGTCGTGGCGTGATAATCCCTCAGAATAGCCTCTGTTTCACTATACGGCACACATCTTCTAAGAATCTGATCAGCTCCCTGTTTAAACAGATATGGTTCGTCCCAACGATACCATTTAACTTCATGCAAGAACTTCTTCCTTTGTGCATAAGAAAATTCAGATGGAATTACTTGACTAACCAGAAAGTTCACAATGTCTGCGTACCATGGCTCCTCTTCTTGCACCCTAAACAATTGCTCATCCGGGAAGAATTCATTAATGATGGTACTGTCTCGAGAAGATTTACCCAAGTCCTCCAGACGAGAAAGATGGTCAGCTACTTGATTCTCTGTCCCTTTCCTGTCCTTAATCTCCACATCAAATTCTTGTAACAGAAGTACCCAACGAATTAAACGAGGTTTGGAGTCCTTTTTAGAGAGCAGATATCTAATAGCCGCGTGATCCGTGAACACCATTACCTTTGTACCAAGCAAGTAAGAACGAAATTTTTCAAAACCATAGACTATGGCCAACAGCTCCTTTTCAGTGGTAGTGTAGTTCAACTGAGCATCATTAAGAGTCTTGCTTGCATAATAGATCACATGAAACACTTTGTCTTTCTTTTGACCAAGAACAGCCCCCACTGCATAATCGCTAGCATCACACATCATAGCGAAAGGTTCACTCCAATCGGGAGCAATGATCACTGGTGCTGAAACCAATTTCTTTTTCAGAGTCTCGAAAGCGGTCAAACATTCTTCATCAAATTTAAAAGGAACATCCTTTTCCAAGAGCTTACACAACGGTTTGGAGATTTTTGAGAAGTCTTTGATAAAACGCCTGTAGAAACCTGCATGACCAAGGAAACTACGAATCCCTCTCACTGAAATAGGTGGTGGAAGATTTTCAATAGTCTCTATTTTTGCCCTGTCCACCTCTAGACCTCTCCGTGACACCTTGTGCCCAAGAATAGTTCCCTCCTGAACCATGAAGTGGCATTTCTCCCAGTTAAGCACTAGATTAGTCTCCACACATCTTTTCAGAACCGCACCCAGATTATTCAAACATTCATCGAAAGAGAGACCGATTACAGAAAAGTCATCCATGAAAACTTCTACGGTCTTGCCAATCATGTCTGAAAAGATAGCCATCATACACCTCTGAAAAGTAGCAGGTGCACCACACAAACCAAAAGAAACTCGCCGAAAAGCAAATGTACCAAATGGACATGTGAAAGTCGTCTTCTCCTGATCTTCAGGAGCAATACAGATTTGATTATACCCAGAATATCCATCCAATAGGCAATAGTACTCCTGACCTGCAAGCCTGTCCAGCATCTGATCAATAAAGGGCAAAGGAAAATGATCCTTCCTAGTGGCCTTGTTCAATTTCCGGTAGTCCATACAGATTCTCCAACCAGTGACTGTGCGAGTAGAGATAAGTTCATTCTTCTCATTGGTGATTACCGTCATGCCACCTTTCTTCGGCACACATTGAACTGGGCTTACCCATGAACTATCAGAAATGGGATAGATGATCCCTGCATCCAGCCATTTGATGATTTCTTTCTTCACAACTTCTTTCATGATTGGATTTAGACGTCTCTGATTTTCCACTGTTGGTTTACTCCCTTCTTCTAAAGGAATTTTATGTTGACAGTAAGCTGGACTTATCCCCTTGATGTCTGCTATAGTCCATCCAATAGCTGATTTGAATTCTCTAAGAACTCTCAAGAGCTTGTCTTCCTCAGAATCTGACAAGTTAGCAGCAATAATCACAGGTAAAGTAGATGACTCACCAAGAGAAGCATACCTTAAGTGATCAGGTAATGGTTTGAGCTCTAGAGTTGGAGCTTCTTCAATGGATGGTTTCAACCGCTGATGTGACCCCTTCAATTCAGATAGACCTAACGATTCCACTGGTCTCTCGAATTTCCTTTGCCATGGAGTAGCATCAAGAAGTAGCAGTTGCTCATCTATCTCATCTTCTTCCAATAAAGAATCACTAATCAGTGCTTTTTCCAATGTGTCATTCAAGAGCAGATGCTCAATTTTAGATTGCACTGCTGACTCCACCAAATCTATCTTCAAACATTGTTCTTCTTCAGTTGGAAACTTCATAGCCTTGAAAACATTGAAGGTGACATTTTGGTCATGCACCCTCATCGTAAGTTCCCCTTTTTGCACGTCAATTAAGGTTTGCCCCGTGGCCAAGAATGGTCTCCCAAGAATGATAGGGATTTTCTTGTCTTCTTCAAAATCAAGTATGACGAAATCCGCTGGAAAGATGAGTTTGTCCACTTTTACCAGAACATCTTCTACAATTCCTCGAGGGTAAGTAACTGAGCGATCAGCTAACTGGAGTGACATGTTGGTAGGCTTAGGCTCCGGAAGACCAAGCTGCAAGAAAACCGAATAGGGCATGAGGTTGATGCTTGCCCCTAAATCACACAAGCACTTGTCGAAAGACAAATTTCCAATGATGCACGGTATGGTAAAACTCCCCGGATCCTTCAGCTTAGGTGGCAACTTTTGTTGCAAGACAGCACTGCACTCCTCCGTCAAAGCGACGGTCTCTAACTCCTCGAGCTTCAATTTCCTCGAAAGTATGCCCTTCATGAACTTGGCATAACTTGGCATTTGTTCAAGCGCTTCAGCAAATGGTAGATTTATGGGCAACTTTTTGAACACTTCCAAGAACTTTGCAAATTGCTTATCAAACTTCTGTTTCTGAAGCCTTTTAGGGAATGGCGGAGGCGGATAAACTTCTTTGCTAGCTTCCGTATTTTCTGAACCTGTTTTCCCATCTGACTTCTCCTTTTCTTCCTCAACTGATGCCTTCTGAATGACCGGGAGAGCTGAATTAGAAGACCGGATAGACCCCTCAGACGCGCCCGCGTCCAAATCACTGTTCACAGCATTTTCAAGTTCTTCATTTAACTGCTGGTTGACTCCCATATCACCTGTAACCTTTCCAGAACGTAACGTAACAGCATGAATCTGTTCCTTGACCTCCTTTTTACCCGGATTAGCTTTCGTGTCACTAGGTAATTGCCCTTGAGGTCTGTTCAAAAGAGCATTGGCCAGTTGGCCCATTTGAGTTTCAAGAGTTTTGAGAGATGCTGCTTGACTTTTGTACATCATTCGCAATTCTTCCATTTCTGACTTCTCATTAGATTGCACATGACTTCCAGGTTGCTGTTGATGAAATCCAGGTGGATTGTATGGTGGCCTTTGGGCATAGGGTTGTTGATAACCCGAATTGTTGAACTGCCTTGAACTATACTGCTGACCCTGAGATGGTTGTTGCACAGCATTCTGATTGTTGCTCCAACTGAAGTTAGGATGATTCCTATTGTTGGGATGATATGTATTTGGAGCAGGTTGTGACGGCCTCTGATAATTGCTGACAAACTGTGCCGACTCACTAGAAATTGCACATTGATTAGTGTCATGAGCCCCCGCACACAATTCACAGACCATGGCGACTTGTTGAACCCCCACCTTAGCCA
Source organism: Kitagawia praeruptora (assembly GCA_037693485.1). Lineage (NCBI taxonomy): Eukaryota > Viridiplantae > Streptophyta > Magnoliopsida > Apiales > Apiaceae > Kitagawia > Kitagawia praeruptora. The sequence continues at coordinate 86,491,747 of CM075351.1, read as the reverse complement.
ATGAGTCCACTTTCATGGTTAGAGCCTGTAGCTGAGCTGCTATAGCTGTTGTGGCATCCATTTCAAGTACACCTGCAACCTTACCTTGTGGAATACGCTGTGTCGGATTCTGATACTCGTTTGCAGCCATCATTTCAATCAAGTCATAGGCCTCTTCATAGCTTTTGGCCCACAGAGCTCCTCCAGATGCTGCATCAAGCATTGCTCGAGAATGACTTAACCCATTGTAGAAGCTATTAATGACCATCCAATTTGGCATCCCATGATGGGGACATTTACGGAGCATCTCCTTGTACCTTTCCCAAGCTTCACACAGTGATTCACCAGAATGCTGACTAAATTGTGTAAGAGCATTCCTCATGGCAGCAGTCTTTGCCATAGGAAAGAATTTAGTCAAGAACTTTTGTGCCAGATCTTCCCATGTAGTGATGGAACCTGCTGGAAGTGAATGCAACCAGCTTTTTGCTTTGTCCCTCAAAGAGAAGGGAAACAACCTTAGCTTGATAGCGTCCTCAGAAACTCCGTTGGTTTTGAACGTGTCACAGATCTCAATGAAGTCCCTGATATGCATGTTGGGATCCTCAACAGATGAACCCCCAAACTGGACTGAGTTCTGGACCATTTGGATCGTGCCCGGCTTGATCTCAAAATTATTTGCAGCAATAGCCGGCCGCACAATACTCGACTGAATATCATTAATCTTGGGCTGAGAATAATCCTTCAGCGCCTTGTTATCTGCCATTTCTCCAGTAACTTCCAACTCTTCTTCACTTTCCTCCACTAATTCCTCTTCGTGCTTCCTTTCTTCCAGATTTTCTTTACGAGCTTGAGATCGAGTAAGCATACACGCTCAAGATAGTACCTGAGAAACCCCAAAGTAAATGAGTGAGAAAAACGTCTGAGTCAGTGAATTTAATCCAAATTGATGACAAGATCATAAACTAAACAAACAATGAACCGAGTCCCCGGCAGCGGCGCCAAAAACTTGTTCGCACTTATTCACGCAAGAGAACGTGGTCAACAAGTAATATAGAGTAAATAAGATTCGTTCCCACAGAAACTCAAATTGTTCGTTATGTTCACTTATGCACCAGCTTATGATTTACACTCACTGCTAAGACAATCACAATTTTGGTTTGATTTAACTAATGATTGATTACCAACTAAGCCAATTACGAGAAAATAACTTAACTTTAACCTTATAATAAACAAACATGGGATTTCAATTTCAATTACTACTTCATCTAGAATCTTATGCCCTTTAGCCTAGCATGTGACCGAGTTGATTACTGATTAGATGCACTAAACTGATACATACCAACTTTCGTTGTGCATATACCATCCTACTGATCATCCACAATTGATAGAAGTCAAGTAGTCACCAAATATGTGTAGTCCCTATATGTCTATAGCAATTGAACACATACCGGTTGAGAATCAAGCACCGATTAAACCACATAGTCGATGCAAGACGGTTAGAATCACATCACAAATTAATACATGTTCTTCACATGCAAAAACCTATGCTAGCATGAATTGTTCTAAACCCTAGATCCACTTTCGCATTCACTAGGATTAAACAAACAATTACAAGTGTTCGCGACGCACTTATAACGAATAAGCATAAACATACTAGGCAATCAATACAATCAATCACACACCAAGGCATAATTAACACTCAATAACTAGAATCCATAGCAAAATCCATTAAAACCCCATGATAACGAATTAGCCCATAATTGACCTAATTGTCATCATGGGTTCTATGGAAAACATAATTCTAAAATCAACAAGTAAAAATAAAGAAGAAGAATAAAGTTTAGAATTGAACTCCCACAATAGAAGAATACAAAGGTATCAAGAATAATCCTTGCTTGTCACTAGCTTGGAAGAATTCCTTCTCCTCTTCTCTCTTCTGTATATAACTAGGTTAAAATATGATCGTATGTATATTATTTGATTACAAGGGTAGGACGTTTATACACAAAAAAAACGTTTCCTCCCTCTACCTAATAAAAATATTTAATATTCTATTACAATTAGAATTTAATTGAGGTGCTAAAACCTGCCCGGAATATAATTAGAACTCGAAAAGGGCAAAACAGGAATTTCCCAGCCATGCTTCACAAAGTCTGCCTGCGCGAATTAATTCAGTACTTTACTTGCACGTGACTCCTATTCCAGGTTGTAGAAAATCTCTCAAGCTTCGCGTGGGCAGTAAGATCGCTAAAAACGGACTTACCGAACTCCAGATATGGCCAAAACAGTATAAGCTGCGCAGCCTTCCCAGAAAATCCGAATTTTAATCATTTAATTCCCAAAAAATTGTAGAAGCATCCACCTTAATCAACATTCTCGTAAACCTGCACAACTAAGCAAAACACATCAAAACTACAAGAAACTTGAGTCCAAGACAATCAATTTAAGCCGAATTAGAATGTTCCAAGTAGATATAAAATCCACTTATCAAGAGCCAGCTGGGACAGATTTCAAGTGCTTTATTTAGTAGGCCACAAGGAACTCTTCCTAGCGATACGGAGGTCAATCCAGGCAGAAGGGAAAGCAAAGAACAGGTCAATGCAGTTACTTTGAGATCTAGAAAAGTCACGAGTGATCCTAAATCAGCAACTGAAGAAGATGAAGATGTTCAGAATCAGCAGGTTGAAAAATCTGTAGTGCCAATAATTGAGAAATCTGATTTAGTGGCTGATCAGCTTGATGGTGAGAAGAGCAAGAAACCTGTTGAAAAGTCTACTCCGGAGCAATCTTCAAAGAATAATCAGATCTATCCACCTCCTCCATATCCTGGACGTTTGCAGAAAAGTCAAGAGAAACAGTTTCAGAAGTTTATGGATGTCTTCAAGAAATTGTCCATTAACATTCCTTTTGTTGAAGCATTGGAGCAGATGCCGAGATATGCAAGGTTCATGAAGGATATTTTGTCACGGAGGAGAAGGTTGGAAGATTTTGAAACAGTGGCATTGACGGAGGAGTGTAGTGCCGTTCTACAACAGAAGTTGCCACCTAAGCTTAAAGATCCGGGAAGTTTCACCATTCCTTGTACTATTGGCAACCTTTCTTTCAACAAGTGTTTATGTGATTTGGGAGCTAGTATTAATCTCATGCCCTTGTCTATTTTCAAGTAACTTGGTTTACCGGAGCCAAAGCCAACCAACATCTCTTTGCAGTTGGCTGATCGATCTATCACTTATCCGAGGGGTATAGTGGAGGATGTCTTGGTGAAGGTTGATAAGCTCATCTTCCCAGCTGATTTTGTTATCTTGGATTTCGAAGAAGACAAGAAAATTCCCATAATCTTGGGAAGGCCTTTCCTAGCTACGGGTCGTACTTTGATCGATGTGCAAAAAGGAGAGCTTACAATGAGGGTGCAAGATCAGAATGTCACCTTTAATGTGTTCAAGGCCATGAAATTTCCGACAGAGGATGAAGAGTGTTGCAGTGTGGAAATGGTTGATACGGGTCAGAGGAAGAAGTGTGATCAGTTGTTGAGCGAAAAGTCGGACACACACATGCTAAAGCATCACGTCAGTGAGTCCATTGACAGTTCTTCAATACGAGATCTCTCGAATGTCAAGCTTGGAAAACTTCCATCCCATTTGAGGTATGTCCTTTTGAATGATGAGTTAGTGATTTTTGAAGAGGGTCACGATAATGTGTTAAGAAGGTGGATCATGGATGATGAGGTAGAAGAGTGTTCTTATCAATCACTTGTGAAGCATAAACACCCGAGAGGTGTGAAGAAGAAAAAGAAAAAGTCAATTGGAGAAAGAGGCAAAGTGAAGTTTGATTTAGAAAAGATGTGGGAAGATAACAAGAAGGTTGTCAGACAATGGGTGAATGGTCCTTCTGCTAAGGACAAGTCGAATGCAATCTTCGAGCCACCATGATTTGCATCATATGTGTCCGGCTAAATGACGTTAACGACAGCGCTTCGTGGGAGGCAACCCATGTGTTTCGACAATTAGGTATGTTTTCTACTATCCCTTGTATTACCTTCCATTCAATGGGGACATTGAATATTTTAAGTTTGGGGGTGGTTTAGGGATGAGTATTGTATATGTAGTATTAGTGTCTCATTGTGTTCATGTAGGATATCATGCTTTGTATATTAGTCGTAATTCATGCATATATTTGTTCGTATTATTTATGTTTGTTTCATATAGGACATTCTGTTATTTTTGTTTGTTTTACCATGTGAGTTTTCATTTAGTTGCATATTCATGACATGCATATTTTATGATCCCTTAGGACGAGCTGATTCTGATTGATAGGTGGATGTTGATTTGGGTGTGATGATGATGAGTAGAGGGCTGATTTATAGTTTCTATGGAATTGACTTGCATGTTACGGGAACAAAACTAATTACACAGTCTCATTGGGGTGCTTTTGGGCTAGGTTAGGGTCATGCCTGTTGGATGTTTTGAGATTTAATCACTTGTTTATATTTAGAATTTTCGTTATTCCATTTATAGCGTAGGAACATTAAAGTCTAAGTTTGGGGGAAAACATGAATTTCATGCTAGTTGTTAATAATTGTCAATAATGTCTAGGCGTCAAATGGCTAGTAGCCGGCTCATATTTATATGAGTAGTCTAGGGTTGGAAATGAGAAAGGCTCATTCCAGATTGCATGAAAAAAAAAAACCAGAAAAGAAGGGAAAAAAAAAATTTGAAAAAAAAAAGTCAATAAGTTATTTGTTTATATGCAAAATTAACCAGAATGAGCTCTTTAATACTCGAGTAATTAAGTCTGAGGGGACTTAGTCCTAGTAACCTAAAGCCTTGTGGTTTGGGATTGCTGACCTAACACTCGCTACATGGGTATTATTGTATAAGCCTTTTGGGGTCTCATTCATTGCACAGTTAAATAAGCATGTGTATTGTATATAGTATTATGTGTCATAGTAATAAAGCATGAATTGCTGTCTACCTTGGATAAGGGTGGAGGTGTTCCTAGGTTATGGAGTGTCTACAGTCTATTCTGTTTATAAACCTGTGATTGTCTTGACGGAAAGCAAGTATGATTTTTGACCTAGTTTTGAGAGTATTTCTGATGAGCATCGCACACACGCACGTTTCTGTTCATGTATTGTTAGTATACGGGGGCTTAGTCGAGCTCTGCTTGGATTTGTTGCATTCTTTGAGATATTTGCTTGTTAGTTGGTTTTGGTGAGTTTGAAGGGGATCTTTGCATTTTCATATTAGTTGCATTCATGCATTGCATTGTATTATTAGGTTAAATGGATTTTGTGGGTACATTCACTATAGGCCCTCACGAGACATTACTCGTCCACTAGGGCTGCCTAGGGGTTTAAAGGGCTTGTTGCATATGCTAAATACAATCGTGATCACCTACGGAAGTGGTACTAATTAGTTAGTGTCTAGTTGTTTATGCTTGAGGACAAGCATCGGTTTAAGTTTGGGGTGTGATAAGTGGATTTATATCCACTTGGAGCGTTCCATATCGGCTTAAATTGATTGACTTGGTCTCAAGTTTGTTGTATTTTTGATGTGTTTTGTGTAGTTGTGCAGGGTTGTAGCTATCGGTTAGTGTTGGTGTTTCTAATCGTTATTAGAGTGGAATTAAGCATTGGAATGAAGATCGGACACTTGTGTTATGTTACCAAGGAGTTACATGTGTCATGGTATTGAGGATGTTAGCTAATGCAAAAGAAACGGAGGAGAAAGGAGCAAATTGTGTAAAATTCGGATGGTTGCGCAGTCTTCACTGTTTTGGCCATATCTGGAGTTCTATAAGTCCGTTTGAGGCCCGTAAGCTGTCCACGCGAAGCCTGGGGAATTTTCTTGAAGTTTGAAGCAAAATCAAATTTCCAGCAGAATGGCACCGCGCAGACTGCGCCAATTTCAGGCAGACTGCGCCAGAACAGAAGCTGGAATGCAGAATGGAGCTGAGCACCCTGCGCCAATTCTCGAGCAGTCTGCGCCGCGGTGCGATGAAAATTACAGAACTGTCCTTATTCGATCTCAAATTGTATTTTAAGCAGTTTTTGGTACCCAAACCTATTTCTAATTGTATTCTAGGTTGTTTTTCTTGCTGGGCAAGATATATAGGCTTATAAAAACACATCTTAGCTTTGTAATTTGCATCACTTATTATTGTAACATAGAATTGCAAGGGAGAAAAGGAGAGAAGGATTCAACGCTCGTGACAAGCAACGGATCTAGATCTACTTCATCTTTTGTGTTACTTTGGATTATAGATTTGTTTTCTCAACTTTTGTTTTATTAATATTATTGCTTCTTTTAATCATATCTTGTTTATTATCATGTTTTCATCAAATCCCATGACGATGAACGGTTCAATTATGGGCTAATCATTGTCATGGGATTCTAACGGAGTTATATATGTAGCTTAGTAGTTTGATTGCTTTAAAGATTACGTGTGGTGAATTCTTGATATCCTCGTATGGTTAATCTTAATGCTTTTAGATGCGTAGCTAACATCTAAATTGAATTGTTAATCTCTTGTGAAGCGAGAGTGGATCTTGAGATTTAGAACTTGCCATGCTAGCATAGGATAGGTTGATGTTTTAACATCATGATTTGTGGCATGATTAGAGATAATATGCGACCCTATGTGATCTAAGTGGATAACTTGTGCTTAAACCTTTATGTTTTCAAATTCTATAGAGATATAGGGTCTAAACATGATAGGTGTCTATACATCTTCTATCTCTTTTGTGGATGCATGTGTAGTTTGGTACTAGTATACCGAGAGGTAACTTTTACTTGTTTCGTGTTATTCGATCAGATATCAAAACCATTGCACATAGTGATTAAAGGCGTCAGATCTAAGTGAAGTAGATAATGAAGTTAGAGTCCCATGTTTTTATTCTCATAAGTAATTCGATTTATATTCTTATTAGTTAATTTAATTCTTAGTTTTATAATTTGCATCTTAGTTTAATTTAGTTAATCAACCCCAATTTGTTAATTGTCTTAGCAGTGAATTAAAACCATACATTGTTGCATAGGTACTAAATTGAAGTAAAAACCTGATCTCTGTGGGAACGAACTTGACTTATATCTATATTACTTGTGACCACGTGCGCTTGCGTGATTTTGTGTTAACAAGTTTGTGGCGCCACTGCCGGGGATCATCGGTGTTTTATTTTTAGTTTATGTGCTTGTCAATAGTGGTCGTTAGCGTTCACTGACTCGGATTTCTTACTTACTTTGTTTGTTCGTGGTGTTTCAGGTACTTAAATTTGTATGCGAATACGCTTACAAGCTCGTTTGGAAGCACTGGCGGAAGACGATCTTGTAGAGAATAAAGAGAATAAGCATGAGGAAGCTGAAACTACAGTCAAAATGGCAGATGCAGCAGCAGTTAAGGCTTTGAAGGAGTATTCTCAGCCGAAGATCAATGATATCCAGTCTAGCATTATCAGGCCAGCTGTTGCAGCTAATACTTTCGAGATCAAGCCGGGAACTATTCAGATGCTATAGAATTCGGTTCAGTTTGGGGGTGCTCCTACGGAGGATCCTAACATGCATATTCGGGACTTTATCGAGATCTGTGATACTTTCAAGTTCAATGGTGTTTCGGATGATGCTATCAAGTTGAGGCTTTTCCCATTCTCTTTGAAGGATAAGGCCAAGGGCTGGTTACACTCTCTACCACCTGGTTCCATTACTACATGGGAGGATCTTGCTCAGAAGTTTCTCACTAAATTCTTCCCTATGGCGAAAACTGCAGCAATAAGGAACCAGCTAACATAGTTTCAGCAGCAATCTGGAGAGTCGTTGTGTGAGGCTTGGGAGCGATATAAGGAGATGCTTCGTAGGTGTCCACATCATGGCATGCCTGACTGGATGGTTATCAACAGTTTCTATAATGGGTTGGGAGCACAATCTAGACCTATGCTAGATGCAGCATCAGGAGGAGCTCTGTGGGCTAAGAGCTATGATGAAGCTTATGAACTTATTGAGACAATGGCTGCTAATGAATATCAGAATCCAACCCAGAGATTTTCTCAAGGCAAGGTAGTAGGTTTGTTTGAGGTGGATACAGCTTCAGCTATTGCAGCTCAGTTGAAGGCTTTGACAATGAAGGTGGATTTGCTTGCAAATTATGGAGTTCAGCAGGTGGCTAGTGTTTGTGAGTTATGTGCGGGCGCACATGAGACCAATCAGTGTGCTATCTCTTCTGAATCAGCACAGTTTGTGAGTAATTTCCAGAGACTTGTTGTACCAGTTCCAGCTACTTATCATCCTAGCAACAGGAATCATCCCAATTTCAGCTGGAGTAACAATCAAGGAGTTCAACAACCTTATCAGCAGCAGTTTCAGGGACAGCAAGCAAAGCCATTCAATCAAGGCTATCAACAGCCTTTTGCTTCGAGGACACCATATCAACCTCCTGGATTTCAGCAACAACAGCCCCAGATTCATGCGGGGAAAACTTCTAATGAAAAATCAGAGATGGATGATTTGAGGATGATGGTGAAGAATCTGCAAGCTTCTCAAAAGATTTTGGAGAGCCAGCTGGGACAGATTTCAAGTGCTTTATTTAGTAGGCCACAAGGAACTCTTCCTAGCGATACGGAGGTCAATCCAGGCAGAAGGGAAAGCAAAGAACAGGTCAATGCAGTTACTTTGAGATCTAGAAAAGTCACGAGTGATCCTAAATCAGCAACTGAAGAAGATGAAGATGTTCAGAATCAGCAGGTTGAAAAATCTGTAGTGCCAATAATTGAGAAATCTGATTTAGTGGCTGATCAGCTTGATGGTGAGAAGAGCAAGAAACCTGTTGAAAAGTCTACTCCGGAGCAATCTTCAAAGAATAATCAGATCTATCCACCTCCTCCATATCCTGGACGTTTGTAGAAAAGTCAAGAGAAACAGTTTCAGAAGTTTATGGATGTCTTCAAGAAATTGTCCATTAACATTCCTTTTGTTGAAGCATTGGAGCAGATGCCGAGATATGCAAGGTTCATGAAGGATATTTTGTCACGGAGGAGAAGGTTGGAAGATTTTGAAACAGTGGCATTGACGGAGGAGTGTAGTGCCGTTCTGCAACAGAAGTTGCCACCTAAGCTTAAAGATCCGGGAAGTTTCACCATTCCTTGTACTATTGGCAACCTTTCTTTCAACAAGTGTTTATGTGATTTGGGAGCTAGTATTAATCTCATGCCCTTGTCTATTTTCAAGTAACTTGGTTTACCGGAGCCAAAGCCAACCAACATCTCTTTGCAGTTGGCTGATCGATCTATCACTTATCCGAGGGGTATAGTGGAGGATGTCTTGGTGAAGGTTGATAAGCTCATCTTCCCAGCTGATTTTGTTATCTTGGATTTCGAAGAAGACAAGAAAATTCCCATAATCTTGGGAAGGCCTTTCCTAGCTACGGGTCGTACTTTGATCGATGTGCAAAAAGGAGAGCTTACAATGAGGGTGCAAGATCAGAATGTCACCTTTAATGTGTTCAAGGCCATGAAATTTCCGACAGAGGATGAAGAGTGTTGCAGTGTGGAAATGGTTGATACGGGTCAGAGGAAGAAGTGTGATCAGTTGTTGAGCGAAAAGTCGGACACACACATGCTAAAGCATCACGTCAGTGAGTCCATTGACAGTTCTTCAATACGAGATCTCTCGAATGTCAAGCTTGGAAAACTTCCATCCCATTTGAGGTATGTCCTTTTGAATGATGAGTTAGTGATTTTTGAAGAGGGTCACGATAATGTGTTAAGAAGGTGGATCATGGATGATGAGGTAGAAGAGTGTTCTTATCAATCACTTGTGAAGCATAAACACCCGAGAGGTGTGAAGAAGAAAAAGAAAAAGTCAATTGGAGAAAGAGGCAAAGTGAAGTTTGATTTAGAAAAGATGTGGGAAGATAACAAGAAGGTTGTCAGACAATGGGTGAATGGTCCTTCTGCTAAGGACAAGTCGAATGCAATCTTCGAGCCACCATGATTTGCATCATATGTGTCCGGCTAAATGACGTTAACGACAGCGCTTCGTGGGAGGCAACCCATGTGTTTCGACAATTAGGTATGTTTTCTACTATCCCTTGTATTACCTTCCATTCAATGGGGACATTGAATATTTTAAGTTTGGGGGTGGTTTAGGGATGAGTATTGTATATGTAGTATTAGTGTCTCATTGTGTTCATGTAGTATATCATGCTTTGTATATTAGTCGTAATTCATGCATATATTTGTTCGTATTATTTATGTTTGTTTCATATAGGACATTCTGTTATTTTTGTTTGTTTTACCATGTGAGTTTTCATTTAGTTGCATATTCATGACATGCATATTTTATGATCCCTTAGGACGAGCTGATTCTGATTGATAGGTGGATGTTGATTTGGGTGTGATGATGATGAGTAGAGGGCTGATTTATAGTTTCTATGGAATTGACTTGCATGTTACGGGAACAAAACTAATTACACAGTCTCATTGGGGTGCTTTTGGGCTAGGTTAGGGTCATGCCTGTTGGATGTTTTGAGATTTAATCACTTGTTTATATTTAGAATTTTCGTTATTCCCTTTATAGCGTAGGAACATTAAAGTCTAAGTTTGGGGGAAAACAGGAATTTCATGCTAGTTGTTAATAATTGTCAATAATGGCTAGGCGTCAAATGGCTAGTAGCCGGCTCATATTTATATGAGTAGTCTAGGGTTGGAAATGAGAAAGGCTCATTCCAGATTGCATGAAAAAAAAAACCAGAAAAGAAGGGGAAAAAAAAATTTGAAAAAAAAAGTCAATAAGTTATTTGTTTATATGCAAAATTAACCAGAGTGAGCTCTTTAATACTCGAGTAATTAAGTCTGAGGGGACTTAGTCCTAGTAACCTAAAGCCTTGTGGTTTGGGATTGCTGACCTAACACTCGCTACATGGGTATTATTGTATAAGCCTTTTGGGGTCTCATTCATTGCACAGTTAAATAAGCATGTGTATTATATATAGTATTATGTGTCATAGTAATAAAGAATGAATTGCTGTCTACCTTGGATAAGGGTGGAGGTGTTCCTAGGTTATGGAGTGTCTACAGTCTATTCTGTTTATAAACCTGTGATTGTCTTGACGAAAAGCAAGTATGATTTTTGACCTAGTTTTGAGAGTATTTCTGATGGGCATCGCACACACGCACGTTTCTGTTCATGTATTGTTAGTATACGGGGGCTTAGTCGAGCTCTGCTTGGATTTGTTGCATTCTTTGAGATATTTGCTTGTTAGTTGGTTTTGGTGAGTTTGAAGGGGATCTTTGCATTTTCATATTAGTTGCATTCATGCATTGCATTGTATTATTAGGTTAAATGGATTTTGTGGGTACATTCACTATAGGCCCTCACGAGACCTTACTCGTCCACTAGGGCTGCCTAGGGGTTTAAAGGGCTTGTTGCATATGCTAAATGCAATCGTGATCACCTACGGAAGTGGTACTAATTAGTTAGTGTCTAGTTGTTTATGCTTGAGGACAGGCATCGGTTTAAGTTTGGGGGTGTGATAAGTGGATTTATATCCACTTGGAGCGTTCCATATCGGCTTAAATTGATTGACTTGGTCTCAAGTTTGTTGTATTTTTTATGTGTTTTGTGTAGTTGTGCAGGGTTGTAGCTATCGGTTAGTGTTGGTGTTTCTAATCGTTATTAGAGTGGAATTAAGCATTGGAATGAAGATTGGACACTTGTGTTATGCTACCAAGGAGTTACATGTGTCATGGTATTGAGGATGTTAGCTGTTGATGAGTGGATTTCGTAATCAACTTATGTGAGGTTTATAGGTAATTGTTTAGGCTAGCGATCAACTGTTCTATGAAAAGGTTTGGGTTGTGTTTGTGGGGGTTGAGCTGAGCTCGAGGGTATCTCCAATAATCTCAGGTGCCTTTAGAGAAAATTAGAGAACTTAATGCGCCGTACCCTGAGGTGCCTACGTACCCTTGTATTTATAGGGATCAAGCTCACGTAGTTCTAATATGATTCTGTCTCTTACTGGAATAGCTGCATTCGGTCATCTAATTCGTGTTGGACTCAGGTTCCTTTAGAGCCTTTCACGAACTAGTTTGGCTAAGTGGAGTAGAACTCGAGTTCGTACCCCACTTATGATTCTCTCATTGGTTAGAGTTATTCTAGGATCATCTGCGCCCTAGAATTATACTCAGATACCAATTCGTTTATCTGTTCTAGATGACTTCTAGAACTTTCTGTTGGCAACTCGTAGGAACCTGGTGCTCAGGAACCTACATTTCAGGAGCCTGTTTCTCAGGGACCTCCTTATTTCGGGACATATCACTTAGGGACCTCCCTTTTGGTGTTAGTACCTGCACAAATAACAAACTAGTTAGATTGGATAACTCTTTATATGCTTTTATCACCTCTATGGCTGTTGCTATGCTAACTCGAACTCTTCTGCTGGGAGGAACCTGGTCTTCGAGTGCTCAACTCAGCTTCCTGACCATTGGGAACCTCCTAATACTCATACTTCCTTATTCATTTCTTCTATTTGATCTTCATAACTCATACTGGATCAATCTTCTGGCTCGTATGGATCAAACCCTATAGCTTAATGGGCCTAAATCTAGCCCATGGAGATTTTGGGCACAACAAGTACCCCCCGGTTCCTTGAAATCATGTAATGTGAAAGGAACCTATTCTAATTCTACGATCAAAAGTTCAATGCTAAACCATTCTAGTAACAATACTTCACTTCAACATTTTATATCCAAGCCTACATGAATTAACTCGGCGTAGGAAACAGGACATAAAATATTTTCAGCTTAATATAATCTTGAGTAAGCTTCCTTTGTATTAAGGAACCTGTTATCTTGCTATTTTCTTCTTCAGATAGCTGCTCTCGAAATCAACCCGATGCTTGCATTTAGCTCCTCTGGGAATCTAATTCGTCACTCAACTCCACGTCTCTTTAAATTTAATAATTTAAGAATCTATAGGAAGAGATAATGGTTGGCAGCTGGAGATAACTCAAAGTTCGAATTAAACTTATCACTTACCAAAGCTGCAGTTAATGTATGAATTCCCAAGGTTCACACGCCTCTGGTGCGTGTATCCCTTTAATTACTGTCCCAGTAGATTACTGCCACGTGTTCACTGTTGCCTCCTATTTACCTCGATTATATAAACACATGAATGACTTCATCTTCATTTTTACCTTTACCAAAAATTTTTTTTTTAAAACCCTCGGAGAGAAAAAGAGAAGGAGTCCGACGGTCATCTGCTTAATCAAAACTCTCTGTCGCCGTTTTCTTCAATCCAAGGTATGCTTCTGAATCCTTTCTTTCTGTTTTTTCATAATCTCGATTACATTTTTAACTATCTGATTACTTCGATCTTGCATGCTGTCTTTTATCTGATAAATGTTTGTATATAGTCTTCATATCTCACACACACAAACATCCATAATACCTTCTCTATTGGTAGTTCCGTCACCGATTTGTGGCTTCATCACCATGATTTTACTGAAATGCTTTTGACTGTCTGTTTGTCTTCTATCTCAATTTGTTTCGTATTCATGTCATAGTCAATACTTATCTCTGTGAATGTATAACCTCTATATAACTCTTTAAAAAACTTACTTGACATAGTCACAGTAGTTCAATCGTCTCTAGACCACAGGTCTCCCTTTAAGAATTCCAAGGTCTGACCTTTTCTTCGTCTGTTTCTTGCAGATGTCTTCTGATTCAACACATTCTGACCACCTCTCTTCCGTAAAACCTGTTTTTGTCGCATCTGTAAGTAATAGAACTAGGTCTAGGGTCTTGATTCCCGACACTAGTGATCCTCAAGACATTCTGATGAAACCTCCAAATGCTATTGATCCCCTAAGGCCTTTAAGCTTAATTGATTTAGGAGATGACTGGTCTGATAATGAAGAGGTATCAAAACCTGAATTTGAACCTGAGTCCTTCCTAGAACCTGACTTTCAAAGTGAGATATCTGTAGAAAGAGAACCATTCAAACAAGAGATTGTCCCTTTTTGTGAAAAATCTGATTCTATCATGACCTCAGTTAAACTGGAAAGACTATTTGAGGAATGTCACCGCCCTGTCTGTAAGATAACAATCCCAGAACCTGGTGAAAGAGCTCACAGGTTTGATTTGAAAATCCCAAAACAAGGTATCCCCCATGCTGTTATATCTGCCGCTTTCTTGAGGGTAGGTGTTTCCATGCCTCTTCATCCTTTCTTACGAGAGGTTCTTGACTTTTACGAATTAGCACCAATGCAACTCACCCCTAATTCTTATCGGTTAGCCATCAGCACCTTTATACTATATTCTAGCAAATTTACAGTTCCTTTGACAGCCCCTGAATTGGGCTTTTTCTTCAGACTGAAAGACACTGGGAGAAATTCTGGCTGCTTTTACCTTTCAGCCTGGCCTTGTCACCAGGGTCAGTGCATAAAAAATGTCAAACAAAACTTTGAACAATGGCCAGAACAGTTTCTCTATTGCTATGACTGCCCCTACGTTAGATATGAGTTTAATCGTCGTCCCAATATCCCTAAGCAAACTGTCCTCACGGGAGTCTGCTTGGAAAGAGCAACTGAGATTTTAAAACTGTCAGCCTCCACTAGAGATTGTCTGGTCTTAATGACCCCTGATAACCTGATGACTTTAGGCTTTATTCCTTCGACTTCTGGTAGGAGCTTTTTTTATAGTGATGCCTTTCTTATTCTCTATATTTGTGCAATTTCATTCGCTTACTTCATATATATATACCTCTAACCTTAATCTATTGGCTTATGCAGACATGGCTCCAAAAGTTCCTTCATTTGTGAAAAGATCTAAAAATGTGGAAGAAATTTTCAAGGTTGATGATAATATGAAGGAGCTTTCGCTTGCTGCAACTCCAATTAACCAAGTTCCGACCCCTGTATCTGTCCAGACTCAACCATCAGGTTCCTCAAAACGTAAATTGGCTCAGACCACACTTGACTTATCAGGGAGCTCCCAAACCAGGTCCATGAGGAAAAATAAAGCTGTGAAGGCTGATCCTACCGCTGCCCAGAACCAGTTTAAGGACTTGATTGACACTCATGTTCCTGCTGAGACTATTACCGGCTGGTCGAAAATGGACTCTACTGAAGCTCTGGAAGCTATGAGGTTCTCTGCGGCCCAGAACGCCTTCTTTACTCTCAGGTTATGTGATGATTTTGCCTTGAAGATCCAATATGACCTCAGGTTACAAGGAGAGATCTCGAAACTCAAAGAGGAGCTGGCTGCTAAAGAGGAGAGTGTGAATGTTGCCACTGCTGCGGTAAGGAGGGCTAAAGCTGTTGAAACCTCACTAAAGAGTAGCAGGGATGAGCTTCAGGAACAGGTGAAGAGTTTGCAGGATGAGAAACTATCCATGCTAGAGAAAGTCAATGAACTAAAAGCTCAGGTTGATGCTTTAAATGCTGCAGCTGTTACTGTCAAATCATCTCTGCTTGTCCAGGAAAAAGCTAGGTATGATGAAGGTTATGACGAGGGTGTTCGTGACTACATGAGATCCATGTGGGAGAAAATGCCCGAGCTGAACTGGTCTCTCCTAGGCGAGGATGTAGTGGGGATGATCAAGGATTTTGGGAATGAAGCTGCTGCTGCGACCTCTGTACCTCCGGTGAAAACGGTTGAGAGGTCTCCAGGTGTCAACCTTGAGACTGCAGAGGTTCCCACTCCTGAAGTTGTTCATCCTATCCTTTCAACTCCTCCTGTTGCTTCCAAGGGTTCTGGTGAGGTTCCTCCTTCATAATTTCAACAAAATTCTTTAAGAACTTTTGATAACTTTCGATGAGGTCGCGGGCTCCTCGTAACGCCTCGCAATATGTAACTTTAAATTTGGTTTCCATGGCCTTCGTGCATTAACTTTTATGTTGGTTTTCTGGGTCTCTGTACCCATAACTCTCTTTATGATTTATGATATTTGCTTTTGCTGCATACTTTTCTTCAAAACCTTATGAAATACTTCACTGTTATGCACTAGAGAATAATTCAGCTTCCTTATTCATATGATCAAGCTTACGTGGGCTAACCCATTGTAAGAAACAGAACACATGCATATTTCCACTTGTCTATTCTCAAAAATAAATGCAACAAACTACAGCTGAATTGTAAAACCTGGAACCTCTGTGTTTATATTTTGTATCGATAATCTAAACCGTAGCCTTCTTTAATAATTTCTTCTTCATCATGACCAGGTTCCTCGAGTATTAATCCTGCAAAATAAACATAAAACAAAAAACAGTTAACGTTAGTAAAAGCTTTCTCTTGTTTAATTCGGGTCATCTCTTGGAAAGGTTGCCTGCTTGGCTCCCAATCCTAATCTCTAGGTCCCAACATGCCTCGAGGCATGTTGGTTCCTTTTTTGTGCCTCGAGGCGAGTCTAGGAACCTGTGTGCCGTTCTGGGAGTCCACACAGATTCCTCTTCTCCATGTGTCAGGCTAGACATCTTATGAAGGTAAATGCTAAGGATTTTACCCCTTCTTCCCATGTGCCAAAGGCGGTTCCACATGAGGGAGAGCTTATTAGGCTTCTCTTTAAGGTGCCTTTTGTCAGGACTTTAGGTGCCTTTTGTCAGGACTTTAATTCACAGGCTCAAGAAACTTGAGACTTTTGGCAACAATGTCGTGCTCAGTCAACTGAGGCTTTTTAATCTCATTTGCTCAGGAAGCTACCTGAAGCTTTTCTCGTGCCCAGGAAGCTACCTGGGACTTTTTCTCGATGCCCAGGAAGCTACCTGGGACTTTTTCTCGATGCCCAGGAAGCTACCTGGGACTTTTTCTCGATGCCCAGGAAGCTACCTGGGACTTTTTCTCGATGCCCAGGAAGCTACCTGGGACTTTTTCTCGATGCCCAGGAAGCTACCTGGGACTTTGCTCAATGCCCAGGAAGCTACCTGGGACTTTGCTCAATGCCCAGGAAGCTACCTGGGACTTTGCTCAATGCCCAGGAAGCTACCTGGGACTTTGCTCAATAATCTGTCTACAAGCTAATTCTGATCAATCAATCATAGTCTGCACATTCTGTCAATTCATATTCATACTTCACACATACTGTCAATGCTACAGGAACCTGTCAGCTCAGGTACCCTGCAAAATACAACACCATGCTACAGGAACCTGTTAGTCTAGGTAACCTGTTTCAAAAATTTCAAATTGGCATATGAAATATGAAATCATGGCATGCACAATACTGTCTAAGTAGGAATACTACCCCCCCAGTTCTTTTGGGTAATTATTGTTACGTAAAAGAACTATTAAGGAGCTATAGCTGCAAATAATGCACTCAAAATATTCAACGTAGAGCTATACATCGCTCAAAAAAAATCGTCTTGCAAGTAGAGAGGTTCACATTAAGTACCCCCCGAGTACATGCATAATTAAATACTGGAATCAAAATACTGGTCAGCTATAACTAATAAGCTGCCTTTATTCGTGGGCTGAAAGAGCCTTACTTTTCCTAAGAAAAAATTCATAAAAGAATTACTGATAATACTTCTTGAGATGTTCTGCATTCCAAGCTCTCGGAATGAGGTTCCCATCCATATCCATCAAGTGGTAGGTTCCTTCCCAAATTGCTGACTTTATCTGGTAAGGTCCCTCCCAATTTGCTCCAAAGGCTCCATGCGCCAGAACCCTGGTATTTGGCATGACTTTCCTCAAAACTAGGTCTCCAACCTTAAAAGGTCTTGCCTTCACCTTTTTGTTGTAATACCTTCGAACTCTCTGTTGATATGCTGCTAACTTCACTTGCGAATCTTCTCTCAACTCTTCGACCATGTCCAAATACAGTCTATGATTGACCTCATTGCTTTCGGGATCAAAATACTTTCTTCTCAAGGAACCTGTTCCAACTTCCACAGGTACCATAGCTTCACAACCATAAGTTAGGGAAAAAGGAGACTCACCAGTTGTAGTTCTAGGCGTGGTGTTATACGACCACAAGACTCCAGGAAGCTCCTCTGGCCAGCTTCCTTTCTTATCTTCAAGCCTTGTCTTCAAAGTGTGCTTGATAATCTTATTCACTGCTTCAGTCTGTCCATTACTCTGCGGATAATACACTGCTGAAAATGCTTTTTGGATTCCAAACTGCTCACATAATCCTCTAAGCTCTCTACTATCGAACTGCTTCCCATTGTCAGAAATCAGCTTCTGTGGAATGCCAAACCTGCATACGATAGCTCGAAACACAAACTCAGTCAATTTTGACGCTGTAATCTTAGCAAGTGGTTCTGCTTCTGCCCACTTTGTAAAGTAATCGACTGCGACCACTGCGTATTTCACTCCTCCTTTTCCTTTCGGGAGCTCTCCAATGAGGTCTATTCCCCAAACAGCGAATGGCCAAGGGCTAACAATCGGTTTAATAGGGGCTACAGGACGACTATCAAAATTTGCAAACTTCTGACAATTACTGCATGCCTGCACAAACTTTGTAGCATCTGCTTTGACGGTTGGCCAATAATATCCTTGTCGAAGGACTTTCATGGCTAAAGAATTACCCCCCGAGTGATTTCCACATACTCCTTCATGAATTTCCTCGAGGATATACTTGCATTGTTCTCCAGCTACACACTTGAGCAAAGGCTGATTGAATCCTCGTTTATACAGAACTCCATCATAAATTACATACCTAGCTGCATGATACCTCAGCTTCCTGATATCACTTTGATTGGGAGGTAGCTCCCCTTTGTCCAGGTAACGATATATTGGGGTCATCCAGGAATCTTCAACTGGAAATTCAATGTCCATTACCTCTTCCTTGAAAACACTTGGTTGCTCCTGGATTTGAAGTGGAATTACCCCCAATAACGTGGATTCTCTCTGTGACCCTAGCTTGGCCAATGCATCCGCTTTGGTATTCTTTCCTCGAGGTACTTGATCCAGCTTCACCTCTCTGAACCTTGCGATCAACTCCTGGGAGTATCTCAAATATAAGTCTATTCTTGGCCCTCTCGCCTGAAAACCACCACGAATCTGCCAAACTACTAACATCGAATCACTAAACACTCTGATATTCTCTACTTTCATCTCCAAAGCCAACTTGAGGCCTGCAATCAATGCCTCATATTCTGCATCATTGTTCGTGGCTTTAAAAGCAAAATGAATCGAGCTATAGAGTTGATGCCCTTCTGGACTAACTAGTTCTATGCCTGCACCTGCTCCACCACTGTTAGCAGCTCCATCTACATACAGTGTCCACCAAGGTGCACAGTTGTCATTGTCTGCCTGTTTTTCCACCACCTCTTTTGGCCCCTCTTGGCCAGTAACCTCTACATGAGGTGGAAACTCGATTAAGAAATCTGCTAAAGCTTGAGCTTTGATTGCTGTCTTTGGCTTGTATTCTATGTCGAACTGACCTAACTCCACAGCCCACTTTAACATTCTTCCAGAAGTTTCTGGCCTATGCATCACTTGCTTAAGTGGATATGAGGTTCTCACCTCAATCTTGTGAGCTTGGAAATAAGGTCGCAGCTTCCTGGAAGCCAGAATCAATGCGAAAACCAGCTTCTCCATTCCTGTGTACCTCGTTTCTGCATCAAGTAACCTTTTACTAACATAGTAAACTGGGCTCTGCTGTCCATTCTCTTCTCGAACCAGAACTGCACTAATGGAATACTCTGACACAGCCAAATAAAGTATCAATGTTTCTCCATCCACAGGTTTGGCTAACAGCGGGGGGCTCCCCAAATGTTCCTTTAACTTTCCAAACGCTATCTCACATTCTGCGGTCCACTCGAATTTGTTTCCTTTCTTTATAGCTTTAAAGAACTCCTGACACTTATCAGTGGACTTCGAAATGAATCTATTCAAGGCTGCAACCCTTCCTGTAAGAGACTGAACCTCTCTCACAGTTCTCGGAGACCTCATATCAATCAATGCATTAATCTTGGCTGGGTTGGC
The DNA here is from genome assembly GCA_037693485.1 of Kitagawia praeruptora. Classification (NCBI taxonomy): domain Eukaryota; kingdom Viridiplantae; phylum Streptophyta; class Magnoliopsida; order Apiales; family Apiaceae; genus Kitagawia; species Kitagawia praeruptora. The sequence continues at coordinate 86,471,856 of CM075351.1, read as the reverse complement.
TTCGATACCTCTGTGGTTTACCATGAAACCCAGAAACTTTCCTGATTCTACCCCAAACACACATTTTTGAGGGTTCAGCTTCATTCTATACTTCCGCAAGATTCCAAACATTTCTTCTAAGTGCTTCACATGGTCAACAGCTTCCTTAGACTTAACTAGCATATCATCCACATATACTTCCATAGTATGGCCAATTTGGTCTTTAAACATCATATTCACTAACCGTTGGTATGTGGCTCCAGCATTAATCAATCCAAATGGCATGCATACATAGCAATAAAGACCTCTATCCGTAATAAAAGAAGTATGCTCTTGGTCAGGTTCATACATAGGGATTTGATTGTAACCTGAATATGCATCCATGAAGCTAAGGAGGGCATGTCCAGCTGTTGCATCCACTAACTGATCAATCCGTGGTAGTGGGAAACTGTCCTTCGGACATGCTTTGTTGAGATCTGTGAAGTCCACGCAGGTTCTCCATTTTCCATTAGGTTTCTTTACCAAAACAGGATTTGCCAACCATACTGGGTAAAAAGATTCTTTAACTAATCCTGCATCCAATAATCTGTCGACCTCTTCTTTCAATGCCTGAGCTCTTTCTCCACTAACTGGTCTTCGCTTCTGTCTCACTCCTTTCTTTTCTGGATCAATATTCAACTTATGACACATGACCCTTGGATCTATCCCTTCCATATCTGCATGACACCATGCGAACACATCCAGGTTCTTGCCCAAAAAGGTAATGAGAGATTCCTTTAAGGCTGGATCGAGTTGAGCTCCAATCTTCAACACCTTTGTACCATCTTTGTCATTGATCTTCACATCCAGAGTTTCACCAGCTGGTCCAGCCTTAACCATGGTTTCTGGCATTCGAGGATCTAAGTCTACCTCCATCTCTGTGGTTGAGTCCTCTTGAGGTTCCTGGACGGTAGACGGTTCCTGCTCTTCGTACATGACATTCCTTCTCTTTAATGCTGGCTGACTGTCTTCATTGCTTCCATTATGTTTCAGTTTTCGGGATTTTTCTTCATCCAATCCTTCTACCATACACACGTCACCATCCTTGTCCGTAGGGGGTGCACTTTCTATCAGTAAGTAGGGGGTATCTGGTCCCCGAAAAACTGGAATCTCAGCATGAGGTTCCTCTTCCATAATCTCTTCAATTCTTATAGCTCTACAGGATGCTGACACAAAACCTTCCAAAGGTGAACCGCGCAGGTCGACCGTTATTTTGTCTGGGTTCTTTCCTGGAAAACTATCAGGAACCTCGTCCATAGGTTCAGGCAATTTAGCAGCTCTAGCAGCATGTTGCAAAGCTTTGGTGTAACACTCTCTAGACTCATACTGACATCCTCGAACTATACCAACTCCATTTGGTGTCGGGAACTTCATAGTGAGGTGGTAAATGGAGGTTATTACCCTCATCTCTTTCAAAATAGGTCTTCCCAAGATAGCATTGTAATTCATATTCTCCTCTATAACAATGAATTCTGCCAACTGTGTAATGCAACATGGTTTATCACCTAAAGTTACTGGCAAACGAATCTTACCTTTGATAGGAACCTGATTATTAGTGAATCCGTACAAGGTATCGTTTGTTGGAGTTAAATCCTTATCCATAAAATGCATCTTCTTGAAAGCTGAGTAAGATAACAAGTTTACAGAGCTTCCATTATCAACTAGCACTCGATGAACCTCATAAGACCCAATTCCTGCTTCAACAACCAAAGCATCAGTATGGGGATGATGTACCCAGGAAGCATCTTCTTCAGTGAAAGTAATATCTGCATCCTCTCCTTCGAACAACTTTGGGGACCTCTGAGACAGATTGTAAATATTGGTCAAAGGGCGTTCTTTAGCCTCACGGGTATACCTCTCCATGGCATTCCTGCTGCTTCCTCCAATGTGGGGACCTCCTATAATTGTGCGTATGCACCCAGCCTTAGGTGGTCCTTCCACCACGACAGGTTCCTGTGTCTGTGTCTTCTGAGTCTTCTCATCTCTATACTTTTTTCCTTCCTGAGCCACCCACTCACTCAATTGCCCTTGTCTGATTAGAGTTTCAATTAGATCTCTGAGGTGACAACAATCTGCAGTATTATGCCCATTATTATCATGGAAGTCACAGTAGGGGCGCTCGTTCTTATTCCCTGGGGGACCGGTTCTGAAAGGCTTCTTAAACCATGAGGACTTCTCATTCACTGCGTAAATATGATCAATCGGAGCTACCAAAGGGGTGAAAGTTTCATAGACAGGTCTCTCATGTTTGTTGTTGTTATAGGAAGCTGGTGGCGGTACCTGACTCATGACAGGTTTAGTAGGATTCACAGCTTCAGGCTTCACCTGGGATGTGCGACTAACCACCTTTTTATTGTCACGACCATTGGGGCTTCTTTGTCTCGACCTCTTGCTTCCACTTTGCCTTACAAAATCTGGATCCTTCCTTAATTCAGCTAGAGACTCCTCCACCAGACGAAAGGGTTCTGCCTGGGCATAAAAATCTGCCAACGTCTCTGGTTCTTTTCCCTGCAGTGCTTTCCAAAAATCTGAGCCTCCTTTGACTCCAGCAATTAAGAAATTCTTTATTGTTTCCTCAGATGCTTTCCTAACTTTAGGAACCTCCGCATTAAACCTCTTGAAATATTCTGTCAACGTTTCACTAGGTCTTTGTTTGATATTGGCTAAGGTATTGGTTGGTGGTGCAAATGCAACAGATGCTCTAAATTGAGTGACAAAGAGCTTCCCCATACTTGCCCAAGAACCAATCGAATCTGCAGGTAACCTTTTGAACCATTGATGGGCTCCGCCCTGTAGAGTCGCAGCCAGTAACCTGCACCTGGTGGCTTCCTTCACTTGATAAACATCCATCTCTGTGTCAAAACGACTAAGGTATTCAATGGGATCAGTAGTCCCATCGAATTTCAATTCATTCGAAGGCCTGTAAGACCTAGGCAGAGCCGACTTTCGAACCTTCTTGGTGAAAGGAGAAGCTGTTATAGGGTTCACAACAAGATTCTTTTCGTCCTTGAGTTGAGCCAAAATCTTCTTGACATCTTCTGCTGTCACCTCCCCAGTAGCTTCCGCCTTTGTCTTCTTACTCGTTCCTTCTTCCTCTTGCGACTCTGCTGTGCTTGATTCTTCAGTATCCTCATCTGAATCCGTGCTTACTTCTTCAATTATCTCGACAGATGGGTCTTTATCTTTCTTCTTTTTCTTTGAGGAACCTCCAGTCTTGGTTTTCTTCTTTCCCTTGGACCCTGTACGGCCCTTGCTACCAGTTTTACTCTTCTCAAGATTCTCCATATCCTCATTACCATTATCTTGCTTCGGTTCTCCACCATCGTCTGGAACCTCCTCTCCATTCTCAAATTCTTCAAAATTCAACTGTTTCGGAGTAACCTTCGACTTCTTGCCTTTCTTTGCCTTCTTTTTCTTCTTTTTGCTTGAAGCCTGCTCCAAAGTCGACAAACGTTCTCCCACAGTCTTTAAGATTTCCATCATGGCTGCTTTAGTAACCTTCGGTGCTCTGGGAGGAGATGTGTTCCCCTCATGAATCTGTCGTTCAGAACGGGTTGCTTCGCTATCCGAGTTGCCTGACATCTTTTCCACTCTTAAGATATTAATTATCCCCTCCTTCTAGCGCCAATGTTGATGAGTGGATTTCGTAATCAACTTATGTGAGGTTTATAGGTAATTGTTTAGGTTAGCGATCAACTGTTCTATGAAAAGGTTTGGGTTGTGTTTGTGGGGGTTGAGCTGAGCTCGAGGGTATCTCCAATAATCTCAGGTGCCTTTAGAGAAAATTAGAGAACTTAATGCGCCGTACCCTGAGGTGCCTACGTACCCTTGTATTTATAGGGATCAAGCTCACGTAGTTCTAATATGATTCTGTCTCTTATTGGAATAGCTGCATTCGGTCATCTAATTCGTGTTGGACTCAGGTTCCTTTAGAGCCTTTCACGAACTAGTTTGGCTAAGTGGAGTAGAACTCGAGTTCGTACCCCACTTATGATTCTCTCATTGGTTAGAGTTATTCTAGGATCATCTGCGCCCTAGAATTATACTCAGATACCAATTCGTTTATCTGTTCTAGATGACTTCTAGAACTTTCTGTTGGCAACTCGTAGGAACCTGGTGCTCAGGAACCTACATTTCAGGAGCCTGTTTCTCAGGGACCTCCTTATTTCGGGACATATCACTTAGGGACCTCCCTTTTGGTGTTAGTACCTGCACACATAACAAACTAGTTAGATTGGATAACACTTTATATGCTTTTATCACCTCTATGGCTGTTGCTATGCTAACTCGAACTCTTCTGCTGGGAGGAACCTGGTCTTCGAGTGCTCAACTCAGCTTCCTGACCATTGGGAACCTCCTAATACTCATACTTCCTTATTCATTTCTTCTATTTGATCTTCATAACTCATACTGGATCAATCTTCTGGCTCGTATGGATCAAACCCTATAGCTTAATGGGCCTAAATCTAGCCCATGGAGATTTTGGGCACAACATTAGCTAATGCAAAAGAAACGGAGGAGAAAGGAGCAAATTGTGTAAAATTCGGATGGTTGCGCAGTCTTCACTGTTTTGGCCATATCTGGAGTTCTATAAGTCCGTTTGAGGCCCGTAAGCTGTCCACGTGAAGCCTGGGGAATTTTCTTGAAGTTTTAAGCAAAATCAAATTTCCAGCAGAATGGCACCGCACAGACTGCGCCAATTTCAGGCAGACTGCGCCAGAACAGAAGCTGGAATGCAGAATGGAGCTGAGCACCCTGCGCCAATTCTCGAGCAGTCTGCTCCGCGGTGCGCTGAAAATTATAGAACTGCCCTTATTCGATTTCAAATTGTATTTTAAGCAGTTTTTGGTACCCAAACCTATTTCTAATTGTATTCTAGGTTGTTTTTCTTGCTGGGCAAGATATATAGGCTTAATAAAACGCATCTTAGCTTTGTAATTTGCATCACTTATTATTGTAACGTAGAATTGCAAGGGAGAAAAGGAGTGAAGGATTCAACACTCGTGACAAGCAACGGATCTAGATCTACTTCATCTTTTGTGTTACTTTGGATTATAGATTTGTTTTCTCAACTTTTGTTTTATTAATATTATTGCTTCTTTTATTCATATCTTGTTTATTATCATGTTTTCATCAAATCCAATGACGATGAACGGTTCAATTATGGGCTAATCGTTGTCATGGGATTCTAACGGAGTTATCTATGTAGCTTAGTAGTTTGATTGCTTTAAAGATTACGTGTGGTGAATTCTTGATATCCTCGTATGGTTAATCTTAATGCTTTTAGATACGTAGCTAACATCTAAATTGAATTGTTAATCTCTTGTAAAGCGAGAGTGGATCTTGAGATTTAGAACTTGCCATGCTAGCATAGGATAGGTTGATGTTTTAACATCATGATTTGTGGCATGATTAGAGATAATATGCGACCCTATGTGATCTAAATGGATAACTTGTGCTTAAACCTTTATGTTTTCAAATTCTATAGAGATATAGGGTCTAAACATGATAGGTGTCTATACATCTTCTATCTCTTTTGTGGATGCATGTGTAGTTTGGTACTAGTATACTGAGAGGTAACTTTTACTTGTTTCGTGTTATTCGATCAGATATCAAAACCATTGCACATAGTGATTAAAGGCGTCAGATCTAAGTGAAGTAGATAATGAAGTTGGAGTCCCATGTTTTTATTCTCATAAGTAATTCGATTTCTATTCTTATTAGTTAATTTAATTCTTAGTTTTATAATTTGCATCTTAGTTTAATTTAGTTAATCAACCCCAATTTGTTAATTGTCTTAGCAGTGAATTAAAACCATACATTGTTGCATAGGTACTAAATTGAAGTAAAAACCTGATCTCTGTGGGAACGAACTTGACTTATATCTATATTACTTGTGACCACGTGCGCTTACGTGATTTTGTGTTAACAAGTTGGTCGATGTTGGGAAGCGGGTAATGGTCTTTCGGGCAGGCGAGATTGAGATCGGTGTAATCGACGCACATCCTCCATTTGCCATTTGCTTTTTTGACCACTACCACATTGACTAACCATTCGGGGTATTTGATCTCTTCAATAAAATCTGCTTCCAAAAGCTTTTCCACCTCTGTCTGAATTACCTTTTGCTTTTCATTGCGAAGTTTCTCTTTTTCTGCTTGACTGGCTTGGCTCCTTCTTTCACATTTAAACTGTGTTGGGAAATGCTCGGATCAAGTCCTGGCATGTCTTCGGGACCCCAGGCAAATATGTCGTGGTATTCTCGAATCACAGCAATCACTTTTGCTTTCAATTCTTCGTTCATGTTTCTCCCGATGCGGATCATTCGACCAGAGGTGCCTACATATAATTCGACCTCTTCGGTCTCCACCGCTGGTTCGGCTATCAGATTTGAGAGATTGTCCCCAAACTTTTCTAGCTCAATGTTCATAGTGTGGTGAATGCTTTCGGATTGATCGTTCGTATGCCTTTTCTTCTTCCCTTCTTCTTCGGTTTCTTCTTCGGATCTGTCTAGATCTTCTAGCATAATGATCCTGGATGCCTTTTGATCTCCTTTCATTTCGCCGATGCCATGATCGGTAGGGAACTTTAACTTCAAATGGGGTATCGAAGTTATAGCTTGGAAAGCTGTTAAAGTACGGCGCCCGAGGATGCCATTGTACGGGCTATCCACTCCACGACATAAAATTTCACCTGCTTTTCCACAGTGCAGGGAGGTTTGCCCAATATTAGGGACAATACGATCGTTCCCTCGATCGGAACTGGTGAGTTGCCAAAGCCGTAGAGTGGGGGTTCGTTGCAAGATTCCAGCTGTTCTCCCCCCAGATTCATTTTTCCATAAGTCCGGTGATATAAAATGTTGATCGAACTACCACCATCTATCAGTACCTTCCATACTTTGTCCTGCCCGATGATCGGATTTACCACCGAAGGGTCTTCATGCGGCCAAATGACATCTTCATAGTCTTCTTCAGTAAACATGATGGGTTGCTGCTGCTTGCCCTGTGCGGTATGTTGATATAGGTTGTAGACTTGTCGTGCATACCTCTTTTTGGCCGTTTTGCTACAATGATCCAGTACTGTACCCCCCATGATTGTTCTTACCTCCCCTCTATATCAAGGGGTTTCGTCTCTTTCCCTTTGCCTAGGGTTGTCCTCCTATTCATTACGGTTTCTGGCCTCTTTCAGGCCTGAGTCATTCCTTTTTGGCTCCAAACGGTCCATTAAATCTTTAACAAATTGATTTAGGTCACCTATTTTTACCATTCTTTCTATCAATCTCTTCAGATGAAAATATTCGTCCGTGTTGTGGCCTTTGTCCTGGTGGTAATCGTAGTACTTATTCCCGTTCTTCTTACGATCAAGTACCCTCAGCTTCGCTGGTCTTCGGAAATCAGGCCTACCTTTGATTTCGTTCAGAATTTTGGAGATGGGAGTGTTTAGTGGAGTAAACACCATTGGCTCCCCGTCTCTCTTTGAATCATTTCTTCTATCATCCCTTCGATCATTATCACGCTTGTCATCTTTCCTTCGGTCGTTCTTCCCCTGACTATCCTTTCTTCGGTTATCTTTGGACGATTCTTTGTAAACCGTCGATAGACTCCATTTTCCTTCTGATACTCTCTCCTCGGATATAGATGTCGTTGAGAGACTTCGGGGGAACATCATATAAGGACGATCGAAGCTTTCTCCCTTTAACTGAGTCGAGGCCAGCCGTCAGAAATCCTGCTGCCTTGACTTTATCCAGGTTGGTCACCATGCCAGCTTCGTCCTTAAAACGGGCTAGATAGTCGCCCAACTCTTCATCGGATCTTTGGTGACAATGAATGAGCGATTCGGTATCCTTCTCTCTTCGGAAAAGATGGGATTAATGCCTCAAAAACTTGCTTTTCAGCCGATCGTAAGAAGGTATGGATCTAGGCCTCATCGATCGATACCACAAGAAGGTGGAACCCTTCAAATAGGTTTTAAACATTTTGCAAAGCATAATATCGTCATGACCCATTCCTGTCATCAAACTTTCATATTTTTCACAGTGATCTTCTAGGTCTCCCTTGCCGCTAAATTCAGTCATTTTCAGGAACTGACGACCTGGGGGTGGTCCATACTGTTCAATCTCTTCAGTCACAACGGGTTCCCGACGCGTCCTCTTCTGATCTCCAAACATACATTTTTCCATTCGTCGAAGCCTGTCTTTCCATTGAGAGCCTGTTTCTTCTTCCTCCAAGTCCGAAGGATCTTGGGACGGGTGTGAGGAATGTGTGTCGGATTCTAAAAAAATTAGGAAAAATTCGAAAATATTTATGAAAATTCGAAAATTTTTATTCAAGGGTTCATGTATGCAACATTTCTTACTTTAGTGATCAAAATGTAATTAAGTATTCTAAATTTACCAAATTATCCCTGGGTTTTTGGTAAAAATACAGGAAAGGGGTGTAATGTGCAGCGCCCAAACATGTTAAGGGATGCAAAATGCAATTGTTGAAAGTATTGGTACTAAAGTGACTTTGGTCCAAACCAAAGTGGTGCGTTTTGCAATTTAGTCTTTTTTTAATAATAGAGAAACAACTTGAAGAAGTCGACTTTCATCTTTCTTCTGAATATGACTACCAAAAATGCATGAGCATAAATTTCTTTAAGATAGAATTAATGTAACAACCCATATTTATTTATTTAATATTTAAAAAAAGAAAAAGAAGATTGGCATTTCTTTGACTTTCATTTTTTTGGTTGTACCATTTTTTTTCCTTTCTTTTATTGTTTTTTTTAAAGTGTAACTGAAAGAGCATGATTATGAGTGGTAATGATTAATTAGATTAAATTTTCTAATTATGATAACATAAAGGCACCCATCAATTACAATGGAATCAGTTACTTGTGTATGTGAGTTTCGTTTATATAAAAAGAAGAGAGCTGTAGTGAACAAACTAGGAAAAAAGAATAAGAAAAAGCTTGTAAGGTCAGTCTCTGTTTTCTTAATTAGTACTTTCAAATTACAATGTTTTGTATGCATGTTTGGTAGTTTAAATATTATATGCCTGGAGACCGATTATAATTTTATAAGTTTAGCGACAACAACTGCATCTTTTGTGATCAAAATTTATATACATGCTTGTTTAATGGATGAGAGTAGAATATGTGTGTTATGATAAAATAAGGCCTCTGTCATGTAATTCTTTTTAGCACCTGGTCATGTTTTGATTCAGTCTAAGGTATAAGGATTGTATTGTTAGTGGGTATTCATCTTATTGTGTCTAAGTGTCATAATAAAATTGTTTAAAAATCGTTTGTTTTACAATCCAGGTCTATTATATTGGATTTTGATTATATTTGTCAAATTTAATCTATTATTATTTTTATTTTTATTATCATTATTATTATTATTATTATTATTATTATTATTATTAGTGTTGATCTTTAGGCACCCTCTTCACACTTTTGTTTTATGCATATATTAGTCCTTTTAATCATCTTTTTTTTTTAAAATATATATACGTGCACAACTTTTTATATAAGTGATTTGTAAATTTTTATTTAATATGTAACTTTATCTTTCCGAAAATCAAATGAGAATTTGTTTTTGGGAGTGTAATATTTTGTTAATCCTACTATGCCAGATTTGATACTTTATTGCATCGTAAGTTTATGTTATTTTTAAGGTGGTAATTTGTATAGTGGTCATTTAATATTTTAATAGCATGTTAATAAGATCATATCCAACTTGCTATTATTGTCACATGAGGTACACATATATATGTAAGGTTGCATGCAGATTACACGATTAGTGTATTAGAGGAGATGGGTCTGAGTGCCTTGTCATGTGTTCTGGCTTTGTATATTTGAGTTTGTATTCGGTGTTGACTTTTTTGTAGTTAAAAACTATGGAATTTTATCATGTACATCATTTGTATATTGACTGACAGAGTAAGATTTTCTCTCTGACATATGATGGTAATTATACTTTGCTTATTTATTTGACTAAATGTTAGGTTCTGTTGGTGACATATTTGTTTAGCGATATCAAGGTAAGTTTACTATCCGAACTTTTTAGTTTTGTTTTAATTATATTATATTGAAAATTCCGAATTACATTTGATTCTGTTTCTCTCTAATTTAGTATTTAAAAATCGATCAAGTGCTAGTTTCTTAATAATGTATTATTCTGGATTTATTCTAAAAATATGAACTTTGAAACCCCAGTTTAGTTTATGATCTGAACCCGTTAGTATTTGCGCTTAGTTCCGGAACTAGAATCTGATAACTTTCTAGGGGCACTGTTGTGCAATTTCTGATACCTTAGAGAGGGACCCAATATTAACTTCTGGACCGCATCACCGGTTTATAGTGACTTCTGAACTTCTGGACCGTGTCACCGATTTGTAGTGACCTTAGATTAAGCTGTGGGTTATAAAGTTGATTTTATTGAATTTTACTGTCCCTTTAATGATTCACTGTTTGACACTGAAACTTTCTGTTAGCTCTCTTTTGAAATAATATTTAAATTCATAAAATATATCGATTTTTTTTTCTTATATTATATAGTGTACTTGACCACTAGTTTGTTTAAGGATAGTATCTTGCTGGGCTTTTGTAGCTCACTGTTTTAAAAACTTTTCAGGCTGTGGAGTTCGTAAAAGCTGTTTGGATTTGAGAGTTGGTTCATTGGACGACCTTTATGTTTTTAGTTTATGTTTTAAAAACTCGTGGGAGCTGCGCCTCTGTTTATTTGAACTATGTTTTATTTATGATATTCCGAGTTTCCGACTTTTGTTTTAAGATATTGGATTTGAAAATGCTGGTTTTGAGATTTTTATCTTGATTAGTGTATTTTTAGTTCTGTTTTAATATCTCGAAAAGTCGGGATGTTACAGATGGTATTCAGAGCTTAGGTTATGCTTCCTTAGTAGCCTTAGGCTAGACATGTGGGCTGTGGGCTTTGCGTTAACATAATGGATTTGATTAATTTATGATCATTTTTTTTGAACCTTTGTGAATGACAGTTTATTATAATGTGTTGGATTTCGGGGGAGGCGGACTTCGAGATTGTTGAGGAAACATTGGCTGATGACCCTAGCTCGGAGGAGGATCCTAGCTCCGAGGAAGATCCAAGTGAGGAAGAAGATCCTAGTGAGGAAAGCTTTAGTGATGAGGATGATGAATATGACGACGATGAAATAGAGGAAGCCTTGGAAAATGAGGGCCAAGTGGAGGTTTTGGCTGATGGTGAGATCATGATTATTGATGAGCGGTCCGTCATTCCTTTTGAGGACTCGCAATTAGGGGAATGTGATAGGGGTTCTATTAATCGGATTGGAGTGCCAAATCGGGAGCAACAGATATACATGCGAAAGCGGCGTAGGGAGATTTTTCTTGGTGAAGTAGATTCGGCTTCTAGTAAACTTGAACGTAAGGACGAAGAGATTCGTGAGCTAAAGGAGAAGATACATGCGCTAGAGGAGGAGCTTAAAGTTGCTAGGGAACTTTTAGCTAAAAAAGATTAGATTTTATGTGATGTTTTATGTTTAATTTGCATTAAGAGACATGAAGTTTGAGACCTAATATTGTAATTTGCTTGATATTAATAAATATTATTTTCTGCTTGAGTATTGTTCAATTGTCATTTAAATATTTTGCACAAATTTTGAATAAAATTTTGTTATGACATGAAGGAAATGGGAGACGACAATAACAATGGTGGTAACAACAATGACAACAATGACAACAATGGAGGGGCTGGAATCATGAATCAATTGGCCCAAACTTTAACTAATTTGGTGGGAAATCAACAACCAAGGCAACAAAGTGTGGTTTCAGAATTCAAGAGGCTAAGCCCACCTGTGTTTGATGGAGCAACCGATCCTGCTATAGTGGAAAAGTGGGTACAAGAAATGGAGAAGGCATTTGATTTACTAGGAAGTAACGAGGAGCAGAAAGTGATTTTGGGAGTCTATCAACTCCAAGGAAGTGCATATGATTGGTGGTTAATGGAGAAGAGGAAAAATGAGCAAATTAGTGAGGCAACTGTTGAAGCTGAACGTGAACCATATACGTGGGAGAAGTTCAAGGATGCACTGATGGATAAGTATTTTCCAAGGACCGTCCGAATTCAGAAGGAAAGAGAATTTATAAGACTTGAGCAAGGGAGTAAGACCGTTGTGGAATATGAGGCTGAGTTCGCAAGACTTTCTAAGTACGCACCAACCTTGGTTGCGGATGAGGCAAGTAAGGCGAGGAGATTAGAAGAAGGATTAAGAGAGAATATACGACATAGTGTAGCTGCATTTGAGCTTCCAACATATGAGGCTGTCTTGAACAAGGCCCTAGTGATTGAGAGGGGCTTACTTGAAGTTGAGAAAAAGAAAGAGAACTCGAACTATAAGAGGAGCGAACCATCAGGTGGACCGGCAACTCGATATGGATCATTCAAGAGACACAATTCAAATAGTGGTAATGGTTATGGGAATAGAGGTTATCAAGGGGACAAGCTTAAGTGTACTAGATGTGGACTTAATCATGATGATAAGGATTGTCGTTGGAATACCGGAGCTTGCTTTCGTTGCGGTGAGATTGGACATAGGGTAGCCGAGTGTCCCAAGAAGGAGAAAAATGATGATATAACGAATAAAGTAACGGTGGCGGCGCTTAGATCCGATTATGGACGGGTATTTCGACCTTCACCAAAGAAAGATTAAGGTACAAAATTCTTTTTATGTTTGTATAATTTTATATGGCTTACTTGAGAAATTGAGGCATTATGTATGTCATGGGTTTAGGTAAATTTGGGGACCAAATTTTTTTAAGGGGGGTAGATTGTAACAACCCATATTTATTTATTTAATATTTAAAAAAAGAAAAAGAAGATTGGCATTTCTTTGACTTTCATTTTTTTGGTTGTACCATTTTTTTCCTTTCTTTTATTGTTTTTTTTAAAGTGTAACTGAAAGAGCATGATTATGAGTGGTAATGATTAATTAGATCAAATTTTCTAATTATGATAACATAAAGGCACCCATCAGCTACAATGGAATCAGTTACTTGTGTATGTGAGTTTCGTTTATATAAAAAGAAGAGAGCTGTAGTGAACAAACTAGGAAAAAAGAATAACAAAAAGCTTGTAAGGTCAGTCTCTGTTTTCTTAATTAGTACTTTCAAATTACAATGTTTTGTATGCATGTTTGGTAGTTTAAATATTATATGCCTGGAGACCGATTATAATTTTATAAGTTTAGCGACAACAACTGCATCTTTTGTGATCAACATTTATATACATGCTTGTTTAATGGATGAGAGTAGAATATGTGTGTTATGATAAAATAAGGCCTCTATCATGTAATTCTTTTTAGCACCTGGTCATGTTTTGATTCAGTCTAAGGTATAAGGATTGTATTGTTAGTGGGTATTCATCTTATTGTGTCTAAGTGTCATAATAAAATTGTTTAAAAATCGTTTGTTTTACAATCCAGGTCTATTATATTGGATTTTGATTATATTTGTCAAATTTAATCTATTATTATTATTATTATTATTATTATTATTTTTATTATTATTATTATTATTATTATTAGTGTTGATCTTTAGGCACCCTCTTCACACTTTTGTTTTATGCATATATTAGTCCTTTTAATCATCTTTTTTTTTTAAAATATATATACGTGCACAACTTTTTATATAAGTGATTTGTAAATTTTTATTTAATATGTAACTTTATCTTTCCGAAAATCAAATGAGAATTTGTTTTTGGGAGTGTAATATTTTGTTAATCCTACTATGCCAGATTTGATACTTTATTGCATCGTAAGTTTATGTTATTTTTAAGGTGGTAATTTGTATAGTGGTCATTTAATATTTTAATAGCATGTTAATAAGATCATATCCAACTTGCTATTATTGTCACATGAGGTACACATATATATGTAAGGTTGCATGCAGATTACACGATTAGTGTATTAGAGGAGATGGGTCTGAGTGCCTTGTCATGTGTTCTGGCTTTGTATATTTGAGTTTGTATTCGGTGTTGACTTTTTTGTAGTTAAAAACTATGGAATTTTATCATGTACATCATTTGTATATTGACTGACAGAGTAAGATTTTCTCTCTGACATATGATGGTAATTATACTTTGCTTATTTATTTGACTAAATGTTAGGTTCTGTTGGTGACATATTTGTTTAGCGATATCAAGGTAAGTTTACTATCCGAACTTTTTAGTTTTGTTTTAATTATATTATATTGAAAATTCCGAATTAAATTTGATTCTGTTTCTCTCTAATTTAGTATTTAAAAATCGATCAAGTGCTAGTTTCTTAATAATGTATTATTCTGGATTTATTCTAAAAATATGAACTTTGAAACCCCAGTTTAGTTTATGATCTGAACCCGTTAGTATTTGCGCTTAGTTCCGGAACTAGAATCTGATACCTTTCTAGGGGCACTGTTGTGCAATTTCTGATACCTTAGAGAGGGACGCAATATTAACTTCTGGACCGCATCACCGGTTTATAGTGACTTCTGAACTTCTGGACCGTGTCACCGGTTTGTAGTGACCTTAGATTAAGCTGTGGGTTATAAAGTTGATTTTATTGAATTTTACTGTCCCTTTTATGATTCACTGTTTGACACTGAAACTTTCTGTTAGCTCTCTTTTGAAATAATATTTAAATTCATAAAATATATCGATTTTTTTTCTTATATTATATAGTGTACTTGACCACTAGTTTGTTTAAGGATAGTATCCTGCTAGGCTTTTGTAGCTCACTGTTTTAAAAACTTTTCAGGCTGTGGAGTTCGTAAAAGCTGTTTGGATTTGAGAGTTGGTTCATTGGACGACCTTTATGTTTTTAGTTTATGTTTTAAAAACTCGTGGGAGCTGCGCCTCTGTTTATTTGAACTATGTTTTATTTATGATATTCCGAGTTTCCGACTTTTGTTTTAAGATATTGGATTTGAAAATGCTGGTTTTGAGATTTTTATCTTGATTAGTGTATTTTTAGTTCTGTTTTAATATCTCGAAAAGTCGGGATGTTACAATTAATATGATCTATTGTTATGAAAATAAACTTGATCAGGTTATAGAAGATGTCCTCCTCAAGGTATTTGCTATTAAGATTGGAAGGAAATTGCAGCATGCCTAGTCTGCACACAAGTGCCAAACCAAATAAAAGGACTGAGTACCTGGTTTATATTTGAAGTAATTTATGGAAAGAAGAAGAATATTCAGCATGTATTAGCTTATAATTAAGTTTTATAAAACTTGTGTTTATAAATAATGTGGTGACAAATCATGATTGAACTTGTGTTTGTAAATATGCATTTGGAGAATTACCTGCTCTTATTTGCCTGACATTTATACGACATGCAAAGTTGGGTTAAATGGCAGTTAGGTCACTCAATTGACTGGAAATTTTCAGTTGGATCACCCAACTCAAAACGTTTTCAATCAGGTCACTTAACAAATAAAAACTTTCAGTCAGGTCATTAAACATGTTAAAAACTTTCACTCAGGTCATTAAACACGTTAAAATCAGGTCGTTAAACACGTTAAAATCAAGTCATTTAACGTGTTTTTATTTGTTAAGTGACCAGACTGAAAGTTTTTATTTGTTAAGTGGCCTGATTGAAAGTTTTTTGAGTTGGATGACCCAACTGAAAGTTTCCAGTCAGTTGAGTGACCTAACTGTCATTTAACCCTGAAAAGTTTGTTATGGAAGATAATATAAGATACAAGAAAGTGAAGAAAATAAAACCTTTTCTGACAAGGTTTTTTTTCTGTTTGCCGAAAAAATTTGACATCTAATTATTTCAGAGCCTATGAAACATAGCTATAACCCAGTCCAATAACAGGAGTAAATCTATATATATTATAATGCCCGGAGATCGAAAATGCACCAGAACAGTTCAAGGTATTTTTCTTGAATTTTCGTTTTTTTGTTTTTTTATTAAAATTCTTTTCTTGCATTAAATAGCTATTAATGACATTTTAATTAATCATTAATTACACCTATTAAACATATATTAAATTTACTCTATTTAATTTGTTTAAGAATTAGCAAACTTTAGTTGAACATTATAGTTATTTTTTCAATATTAAATATTAAATATTAAATATATATAGTTCTGTTTATTTTTAGTTAAAATGACGAATAAAAATTGTTTATATTGCGTTATTTTTTATTCTCTATTCAAGATCACTATAATTTCTTTTCGGACTATTATAGGGTACACGACCTTAACTTCTCAAGCAATTTTTATTATCAATAATTGTGAAAATCGTAATAAATTATGGAAGTACAAGATATTTACTTAATATCTGGAATTGTATACAAACGGTACAGATAGATTTTCAATTTTGCACATGAATAAATAATACATGAGTTATGATCAAATCGATTAAATTTAACAAATCCAGTCATTTATCGGAAGATAAAATTGATAAAAAAAAAAGCTATACACCCATTATTTCGTTATATTGTGTTGAAATAATTTTTTATTGTAATTAAATAAATTCTTATACTATTATTGAATATGTATATTATGAGAGGGCGATTTTAAAAAACATTATTAACCAACTTCTCAAATAATCTTTATTATCAGTGATTGTGGAATCGTAATAAATTATGGAAGTACATGGATCTTTACTTAATATCTGAAATTTGTATACAAATCATGTGCATACACACATGAGTTATGACCAAACTAATTAAATTGAACAAACTCAACCATTTTATCGGAAGATTAAATTGATAAAAAAAATTATATGCCCCTTGGTTCATTATATTGTGTCAAAATAAATTAATATTCAAATTAAATAAATTCTTAAACTATTATTGAACATGTATATTATGAGAGGGGTGTCGGCTTTAAAAAACGTTATTAAGTTGTATTCAATATTTGTAACTTTTGATTGTAAATATTACGTTCATATTGTAATTTTTATTTTTATATGTTTGTGATATTTTTAAGATTATCAAAATTTTAGATACATGTAATGAAAATATTTTTCCAATTAATAATTCATGTAAATTATTTTTAAATTAATTTTTAATAGAAAATTCATAGGGTGAGATACCAAACTACCCATATTTTATTTCCAACTGACCAAAATACCGATTGGGGGAATGTTCCGCCTTTTTTACCCACGAGCCATGCATTTTGGACATGCGTATAGGGTATACGCATTCTGAATTTGCGTAGTCAGTGACCACGCACCTGTACAATGCGTACACTTTGCAAATTACCAATTCTGAGATGTGAACAGTAACGGCAGATACGCATATGCTGAATGCGTGTTGCAAGATACGCATGATACACATGCGTATATATCGCACTGTTCATCGTCTCCAACCGTCCGTCGCCGGACGTTTTTTCATTTTTTTTTCAATCAGTTCGTTCGTTCTCTACATGCATCGAGCATTGACATGCTATATACCAAAATGATCGTATTGTTCTCCTCTACATCCCTATGTTCTTCATTTATCGTTTCTTTCGCCGGAATTAAAAGGCCCAAATTCAAGCTCTTTTTTCGATTTGTTTCTCAGATCTATTCGTGTGCGTCCCTGCGGGGCCAAACAAAACAAATCAAACATGGTAAAATGGAGAGGCACGTATGGGCATCGTTTTGGTGTCCTCAGTTTTGCTGGA
Organism: Kitagawia praeruptora; assembly: GCA_037693485.1. NCBI lineage: Eukaryota > Viridiplantae > Streptophyta > Magnoliopsida > Apiales > Apiaceae > Kitagawia > Kitagawia praeruptora. The sequence continues at coordinate 86,454,204 of CM075351.1, read as the reverse complement.
GGTGGCCTGAGTATGGTGAACGGATCCGGGCGATTTTAGGTGCGATTTTGGCTTCGTCTGAGCGCCGGCTGTGTTTGTTACATAATGACGTGGGATGACGTCAATGAGCATTACAGAAATGCGTTTCCCCGTATACGCATTACAGAAATGCGTTTCTCAGTATGCGCAGTACCAGCATGCGCACTCCGTGGGTAAAAAGGGCAGCTTCCAGCGCAGTTGGGTATTTCGGGCACCTTCTAAGGAAATGTTGTGTAGTTTGGTCATTATTTCAAATTCATAAGAGACCAATCAATTTTCAAGAATAATAGAAATTAATTTATCTATTACAGTACTTTTATATAAAAATTTATTATAATAGTAGGAAACTGGAGAGACTTGCACTCAGAAGCTTGCAAAATATTTTTCTTGAATTTTCACATTTTTATTTTTTATTAAAATTATTTTCTTGCATTTAATTAATAATTAATTATACCTATTAAATATATATTAAATACACTTTATTTCATATTTAATATAAAAGTTTAACAATTTTATTAGAACATTATTACTATTATTTTGTTATAAAATATTAATGATTTATATAAAAATACCATTATTTTAAGGTAAAACAATAAAATAAAATAATTTTTATCGTCATTTCTAATCCTTATTCAAAATCATTGCAATTTATTTGGCAATAATTAATAGACGATTTTAACTTTTCGATAAATTCGTAATCAATTATCGGAGAATCATGATAAGATACATAAGTATATATATTTTTTGATTAACATCCACAATTTAAATAAAAGTAATATCGTAGAATTTACATTTATACCTGAACAAATTATACACGGGGTGTGACCAACTCGATTAAATTGAATCAAGTCGACCCTTTTTTCGTCAATTAAATCAATAAAAAAATTACCCATTCGTTGTTTGATTATTTTGTGTTGGAAAAATTAATATTCTAATTAAACACATTCTTATACTATTACTAATCAATTAATCATGCATGTATGTTATGAGATGGGAGACGGTGTTTAAAATCGTTAATTAATTATATTTAATATTTGCAAATTTTTATTATAGGAATTATGTTGACATTATAGTTTGGTATGGAAAAAAGTAAATGGTGTTTAAGGAATTGAGATTTGATATTTTAAACAAATTCTCACTTTTTGAGCATTAAGTAAGGGTGTTATAAAACGAGCATCGACTTTAAAAACAATTATATGTACAAATTTATTATAAAATTTAATAAAGGAATATTAGAATATGTGAGTATCACTTTGATGTATTCATGAATTTAATTTTAATGTTACAAACAAAACAGTTCTTTTAAAATGCTCTGAAAAATTAATTAAATGTAGAGATACGGGTGTCGGATCACTCCAAAAAAACATGAAGCATGACTTAAAATATGCATTTGAATTCTGCTTTTTTCGTTATAAAACCAAATATATCGACAAGTGAAATCAATCACACCTCTCATCACATTTACATTCTAGCTAATTCTTTTCATCGTACAATCAATTTTACTAACAAATAATTTAATAACAAATTAAGCAATCACGTCTTTTATGATGTCATCGACAATAAAAAAGATTCACAAATGTTATTTTTACTTATTCAATGTAAAACTTTGCAAATGTTTGTCAATATTGGATTTCAAAAGCATTTTTTATGCGACAAAATAGGTTCGTCAATATCTTCAAAATTATTATTATTATTATTATTATTATTATTATTATTATTATTATTATTATTCAAGAATTTAACTGAAACGTATTTTTTTTCACCTAATTCTTTTCTTTTTAATTTTTAAACATTCAAATTTAATTACATTTCACATAACTTTTAATTTATCATATTAACTTTCAAATAATAAAATTTAACAAACAATAATATTATGTGTATAATTTTTAAAAATATTTTCGTGCCGCACGTAGCGCGGCTTTGTTACCTAGTCCTTAATAATGTTGGCCAAAGGAATTCAATGCAATTTGTTGTCTTCCTCCGCGGTGTAGTCATTCTATATTAATCGACTAATGATTAATAATGTTGGAAGGCGCTCAGAATTTTTTCTCCGTGGCCACAAACCACAATCCAGTTACTTGCCAAAAACTAATCCAAAGGAGGAGTGAAGTTTAAATCAATTAATTTCAAAATTGTCGTGCTAGGTGTAACCTCCTCTGAGTTGCTTTCACATAAAAATGAAACAATAAAGTTTGATGCATCGAACTTGTTTTGCTACTCCAGTTTGATAATTACAAATGATAAAATCTACATCATTGGCTTCTTAATGAACCTAGAATATTCATGTGAATTAGCAAATTCATACTATATAATTTATTTAGTGTTAAGAAATCTTGTGAATTAGACTGATAAAGATCATTAATAAAGTTACTGGTTGCCAAAGGACAGTGCTCTGAATCACTTTCGTCTTTTGGTTAATTGTAAGTTTGAGAATTGAATTATCAGTGGATGCACACATAGTGGGAGTAGGAGGTGATAGGCTAGAAATAGCCCAGATCCAACTAGGCCCAGCCTCAGACCCAAAAACAACAAACAATCCAATTCATGAGAATAAGAGCAGCCCAGCCCAAGCCAGTGGGCCCCGGGCCCGGAGTCCCAACCCCGGAGTAATGGACCTCAGAGTGATGACACCTGGGACACGTGGTAGCCCAGCTCGGCCGATATCCCCACACGTGGCGCTGACCAGCATTAAAGTCCAAACGACAACATGTGTCAAATCATGTACTCAACAACACTGCCACACTCCAGTCAACGGTCCTCACAAATGAGGACACGTGTCCTACATCCCGGGAATTCAGCATCTTGTCCCCCGGATCCGACGGCTAGGAGTAAAGGTAACAGACCCCTAAATCCTAACCCTAGGGCTATAAATACCCCTAGAAAGTAGGGTTTAGGGGTTGGACATTATTACATACCTACACACATTTATTACTTTCGTGATACTCTACTTGATTATTATCTTCCAAAGCCAACTCTCATTCTCACGCCGGAGGCACCTCGGGGCCAAACCCCCCTCCGGTGTTGTTTTGCAGACACCCCACTTCAGCTATACCACTTCCGAGGCAGAGTTGGCGAGGAAGTACCCGATCAAGTTTCAGAGTTATCATTGGCGCTAGAAGGAGGGGTAACCTCCGAACCCAAACCAAACAGCCGAACCCAGCTAACCCGAACCTACCAGCGACCATGCCTCGACCAAGCAAATCCACCACCCAACGCCAAGCCAACAGCGCCCCGAGGGAAGAGCCCCTGGTTCCGATCCCGGAGCAGATCCTGCAAAACCAGGTCCCAGTCCAGGAGAGGCTCGGGATCGGTCCGAATGACGCCCGGGTCACGGTTGAAATGAACCGGTACAAGTATACAGACGTATCCCTTGACTCTGCCCAAATGGAGAATTTAACCCCGGAGGAACTCGCTGAAGCAATCCGAGCTTACCGAAATCGCCCCCATCCGGAACCTGAACCCGACCAGGCGGAAAACTCCGAAGGATCTGCCAACTCCCACCACTCGCGAGCCTCGGTCTTCGCTCGCCTCGGGAACCAAGCAAAAGAAACGAAAGGGACCATCCTGTCCAGAGTAAAGTCAGAGATGATGAGGCTGACGAGCTAAAACGGATGGAAAGACTTCGGGAAAGGATAAGGCAGGAAGAACAGGATAAGTTGGAACTTAGAGTCCAAAAGAGGCTCCAAGAGGAGGAAAGAACAAGAAAGTCTAAATCTAAAAGAACCCGGAGAGAACAAAGCCCGGTGATGGTCTCGGATGATGAAGAACATCCGAATAATCTGGTATAGATGATCCATGAGTTACAAAGAAAAGTCAATAATGATTCCGGATTCGAGATCCAAGACACGCTCACCCCCTTCAGCCACTCCCTTGAAGCCATACCCCGGCAAAAGAATCTCAAACATTACAACTTCGACTCCTTTAATGGGTTAGAAGACCCAGAAGAACATCTCAACTACTTTGAACAAATAGCCATGATATATTTCTACAATGACCTAACCAAGTGTAGGTTTTTCGCTTCCACGCTGAAGGGGGCAGCCCAGAGGTGGTTTAGTCGAATCCCCTCCCGGAGCATACACAGCTGGAAGGAGTTCAGGGAGGCCTTCTTTCGGAGGTTTCGAGCCAACAAAACCCCGGAGTATCACATGTGCCACCTTGAAACAATCAGGCAAGATGACAGCGAAACACTTTCAGCCTTTATGAAACGATTCCAGGAAGCCATAAACCAAGTCACGAACCTGGATGAAAGAGAAGCCTTAAGCATATTCCGGAAGAACCTAGACCCGGAATGTAGCGAGCGCTATGTAATAGAATTGGTGAACAAAGAACCCCAAAGCCTCGCCGCGGCCTACTCCATGGCCGCCAAGTTCATCAAGGAAACTAATATCCTACATGCAATGAGAATGACCCGGAAAGGCACCTCCTCGGGGAGGAACAAAGATGATCGCTCCAGAAGCGACCACCAACCAGACAAGAAATTTAAGCCCAACAAACTGTATAACTACATCCCAAGTCATCAACTGACAGTCCCGGACAAGGACCACCCTCCGAAGCCAGGCCCCCGAGACCAGGGAGAGCCGAACCAAGGCCGGAACCAGAATGGACACATTTGAACCGGCCACGGGCCGATATACTAAAAGAGGTCCGGAACAAATCCTTCTTTTATCCTCCCAAGCCCTTGGTATCAGCCCCTGAGAATAGGCCCCGGGACAAACACTGCGACTATCACGCAACACACGGGCACGAGACAGAAAGCTGCGTCTCCCTTAAGTTCTTCATCGAGGACCAGGTCAAGAAAGGGAACATGGGCCAATACATAGCCCAAAAAACAGCAGAAAGAGGAGAAGGGCATGGAGCCCAAAAAACGAAGAACGTGGTACATGTAGTCTTGGGAGGCTCCACTTCCCCGCCAAGGAGTCCAGACTCCGGAGATGAGGTGATGATGATAGACTCGGCCCCGGAGCAAATCATATCATTTAGCAATGCTGACTTTGAAGGAGTAGATCCTAACCACAATGAGGCCCTAGTAGTGACCCTGGACATCGCCGAAAATGAGGTAAAGAGAATCCTTGTTGATAATGGCTCCTCCGCCAACATACTATTCAAGCATACCATGGACAGAATACAACTCGGAAGCATCAGAATGAATGAGTGCTGGGAAGACCCACTGTACGGCTTCGGCCACAACTTGGTCCCCATCCAAGGAACCCTTTACTTGCCTGTCCAATTCGGCACCACCCCGAAACAGGTAACCCACATGATCAAGTTCTATGTAATAAACAGTCCTTCTTCCTACAATGTGATCCTGGGGCGCCCAGCCCTGACCAAGCTCCGAGCTGTAACCTCGACCCCACACCTTAAAGTCAAATTTCCCACACCCTCCGGGGTCGGAGAGGTAAGAGGTGATACGGAAACAGCTAGTCGATGCTACGGCCAAGCCCTGGTCATAGCCGAAACAGATCCAGAGAACAAGCGCAAAGCCTCCGCTTATCATAAGAACCAAAGCAGAAAGAAACACAGGAACTCAACTTATAAGAACCCCGGGAAGGAGGTTCAAATTATCGAAAACCTCGAGATCCCTACCCAAGAGGCAGAAACTTCCGCAGCCCGGGGGTACCTGGCTTCAAACTCCCAGGCCCGGATCCAAAAATCATCCACGATGGAAAATCAAGCCAAGGTCGAGCCCGCAGTAGAAACTGAGACAGTTGAACTGATACCCGGAGACTCTGAAAGAAAAATCAAGATTGGGGCGGGGCTAGAGGTAGCCTTCAAAGAGGAATTAGTGTCTCTACTCCGGGAATATGCTGATGTATTCGCCTGGAGCCCGGCGGATATGCCCGGACTCCAGGAATTCTTGGCCATGCATAGCCTGGATGTCGACCCCAGGAGAAAACCGGTGAAACAAAAAAGAAGGAATGTTGCCCCGGAAAGACAAAGGGCCATAGACGAAGAGGTAGACAAACTCCTCAATGCAGATATAATTTGTGAGATCAAATATCCGGAGTGGCTGGCCAATGTGGTTCTTGTCAAGAAACCTAGCGGAAAATGGAGGATGTGTGTTGACTACACCGACCTCAATGAGGCTTGCCCTAAGGATCCGTATCTGTTACCCAACATAGATCAGCTCATCGATGCTACTTCGGGTCATGTAACGTTAAGCTTCATGGATGCATTCTCCGGATACAATCAAATCAAGATGAACCCTGCAGACATCGCCAAAACAGCCTTCATCACCCACAGGGCGGTATATGCCTTCAAGTTCATGCCCTTCGGGCTCCGCAATGCCGGGGCTACATACCAAAGAGCTATGGTAGAGGTCTTCCAGGATCAAATAGGCCGGAACTTGGAGTCCTATGTGGATGATATCATCGCCAAATCCAGAACTGTTGAGGAACACGTCCCGGATCTACGGGAATGTTTTGAAAATCTAAGGAAAAATCAAATGAAACTTAACCCGGAGAAGTGCACCTTCGGGGTGGCAGCAGGAAAATTCTTAGGCTTCATGATCAGTCAGAGGGGAATTGAGGCCAACCCAGAAAAAATCAAGGCAATCCTAGACATGCAGCCGCCCCGAACCCAGAAGGACATCCAAAAATTAGCCGGGTCATTGGCAGCCTTGCGAAGGTTTATCTCCAAAATAGCAGAAAAATGTTTGCCTTTCTTCAACTTGCTCAAGGGAGCAAGCAACAAAAAAGAAGTCGCATGGGGTCCAGAATGCCAAGCCTCCCTAGACACAATCAAGGAATACCTCTCATCACCACCTCTGTTAACAAAGCCCGAGCCCGGAGAACCTCTGCTTCTCTACCTCTCCGCCGGACCGTTAGCCGTAGCAGCTGCTTTGGTCCGGGAAGAAGGTGGGACTCAGAAACCGGTATACTATGTGAGCCAAGTGCTAAAAGATACAGAAACCAGGTATCCCAATCTGGAGAAGTTTGCCTTTGCCTTAGTCACGGCTTCAAGAAAACTCAGACACTACTTCCAGGGTAGAGAAATCAAGGTTGTAACAGATCAGCCACTAAGACGAATAATCCATAAGCCGGACGCATCAGGAAGATTGATAAATTGGGCAATCGAGTTAAGCCAATTTCACCTAACTTTTATACCCCGGACTGCCATCAAAGCACAGGCTCTGGCCGACTTCATAGTAGAATGCTCCTTCCCAGAACCACAGCAACTTTCCATAGCAACTGAACTTGTGAGAACCCCGGACGAAAACCCAGAGTCATGGACACTTCACGTAGATGGATCCTCAACAGCAGAAAGGTCCGGGGCTGGTATCATCATGAAAAGCCCGGAAGGCTTCCAGATCAGACAAGCAATCACCTTCAAATTCCAAGCAACAAACAATCAAGCTGAATATGAGGCTCTCCTCACCGGGCTAAGGTTGGCACGAACTCTGAAAATCCACAGTCTGAGCATCCATAGTGATTCCCAGATCGTGGTACGGCAAACCAAGGGCGAATATGTGGCCAAAGACCCCAAACTAGCCCAATACCAAGCCCTCGTCAAAAGCTACTTGGCCATCATTCCGGAGTACCAAATCAACCAAATCGACAGAGAAGAAAATTCCGAAGCTGATGAGTTATCCAAGCTAGTTCAGAACTCAGCCGAGCTAGACAGTTCAGTATATTTTGAAGAATTGGAAACCCCGGCCATTGACCAAGAAGAGATAATGGAAATAGACGATACCCCGAATTGGATGACTCCTTTCATCCTATATCTGGAGGAAGGGAAGTTGCCCGAAGACAAGAACGAAGCCAGAAGGCTGAAAAACAAGGCTTCGAAATATTTCATTGACCAACTCTACCGCCGAACCTTCTCATCTCCAATACTCAAGTGTGTAGGCCCGGAGGAAGCCAACTACTGTTTGCAAGAGGTTCATGAAGGGATTTGTGGAGACCACATGTCCGCAAAGGCCCTTGCATACAAGATCATAAGACAAGGCTACTACTGGCCAACAATCCACTCAGACGCAATAGAATTTGTAAAGAAATGCAGAAACTGCCAGCTGTTCAGCAATGTCCCAAGGCAAAGCCCGGTCCTTCCATCCTCAGTCTTGTCACCCATCCCCTTTGCTGTATGGGGAATTGATATAGTGGGACCCTTCCCCCGGGTTAAAGGCGATCTGAGATACCTCCTAGTTGCCATCGACTATATGATGAAGTGGGCCGAAGCAAAGGCAATGAGAACCATAAATCAACAAGACTGCATCAAGTTTATGGACAACATCTTAATGCGGTTCGGCATACCCAGGGTCTTAGTCTCAGATAATGGACCTCAATTCATCGGCTCAGATTTTGAAACTTATCTGAAGGAAAGGGGAATCAAGCACAAGAAGTCTTCAGTAGCCTATCCCCTGGGCAATGGGCAAGTGGAAGTAACAAACAGAATTCTGCTAAGGGGAATTGAAAAAAGGCTGAAAGAAAGCAAGAACAAGTGGCCCGAAGAACTACCACATGTGTTGTGGGCATATAGAACTAGTCCGAGGTCCGGGACAGGGGAAACCCCGTTCAAACTAGCATATGGAACCGAACCAATGTTGCCAATTGAAGTCGGTTCTCCTTCCCACAGAGCAATCAACTTTGATGAAATTGGAAATGAATAAGGGCTACGAGCTAATCTGGAACTAGTTGATGAGGTCCGGGACAAAGCAGTTCAAAGAATGGAGAAATACAAAGAAAAAACAAGAGAATACTTCGGAAAGAAATCAAGGGTCAAAAACTTCCAAACCGGGGACCTAGTGCTCCGGGACACCGAGGCATCGGACCCCACTAACACAGGAAAACTTATGCCTAAGTGGGAAGGTCCTTACAGAATCAAAGAAGTACTCCGTCCCGGAACCTATAAGCTCAGCCACATGGACAACACTGAGGTCCCCAACACCTGGCACGACCTCAGGCTAAGAAAGTACTACCAGTAAAGGAAGATAGCTCCAGCTCGTACATGGGCATTTTTTGAATTGTAATTGAAAATCATGTAATCATTTTATTATCAATGAAATAGAGCTCTATTCCTCACCTGGTATTTCAATCCTACAATTAATACCACAATTCCTACTTGGAAAAGTTTTCATCCTTTCCAAGTAGGCCCAAGCCCGGGACCTTAGTAACGCTTCGGCCCGGGAAGCCATAGGCATCCAAATTCCTACTTGGAAAAGTTTTCATCCTTTCCAAGTAGGCCCAAGCCCGGGACCTTAGCAACGCTTCGGCCTGGGAAGCCATAGGCATCCAAATTCCTACTTGGAAAAGTTTTCATCCTTTCCAAGTAGGCCCAAGCCCGGGACCTTAGCAACGCTTCGGCCCGGGAAGCCATAGGCATCCAAATTCCTACTTGGAAAAGTTTTCATCCTTTCCAAGTAGGCCCAAGCCCGGGACCTTAGCAACGCTTTGGCCCGGGAAGCCATAGGCATCCAAATTCCTACTTGGAAAAGTTTTCATCCTTTCCAAGTAGGCCCAAGCCCGGGACCTTAGCAATGCTTTGGCCCGAGGACAAACCACTACTCCCCAATCCGGGATACCCGAATTGAAGAGTGGGGGGCAATACAAACAGCAGCAAAGGAGCATGGCAAAACTTAAACTTACGAATAAAAAAACAAGGAAGATCCATAAACAAAGAAACGGACCGGGCTGACCAACAGCCCGAAACACCCGGTAGTTATAAAGTTATAGCAATACAACAGCAAAATTCAAAGTTATACAGCGAGTTTTCCAGAGGATTAAAAAGATTACATGGGCATAGCCCGGACTCTGGACGCAGCCAGTCTGCAGAGGCACTCTGGAAGAAATCATTCTTTAGGAGGAGAGGAGTTGGGAGCTTTGTAAGGAACAGGCTCGCCTTCACCCCGGGCCAATGCATCCTCGGCAGCAAGGTACTCATTGATGAAGTTCTCCCAGGTAGCAGTCTGGGGATCGGTCTTGTTCATCTTTTCGGAGATCACCCAACAGCGGTGGATCTTTTTCGAAGCCACGAGCGCCAGATCATCATCATAGGCTTCCGATCCCCGGAACTCAGCAATTACCTGCTCCTCGGGCTTCTTGGCCTTCAGCTCATCCCGGAGCCTCTTCACCTCAGCCTTATAATCGGCCATCTTAGCCTTGGCCGCGTCCCTCTCATCGACGGCTTGCTTGATTTCGCCCTTAAACTTCTCAATCCGGGCATCCGTCCGCTCCTTCAGCTCCTCAAGTTGCTGCTTCAGGTCAGCAATCTCCTTTTCTTTCTCCGAGGCCGAGCTTAAAGCAACTTGGGCCTCCTTCACTTCCCTGCATGCTTTAGCAGCAGCTCTAGCAACCCGGACCCCAAGCTGCGAAGGTAGGAACGCAAGTTAGAAAAATTCAGAATCAATAAGCAAAGATAGAAAGAGCCCAGAGAAGCATATACCTGGCCGAAGACCCCCATCATCTCCTGCAGCAACTCGGTGGAGGTAGATTTACTCATCTCTTCCCACTCCGACTTGCTGGGAAGGTCAGCTAGGAAGCCAATGAAATTTCTTTCCTCCGGAGACACGGGAGCCGGCTCATGAGGACGAAAGTTCTTCGGGCCACCAGCAGCCGAACCTTCCTGTACAATCTCGCAGTCGGAGAGCATAGTCCCAAATAGCTCAGTCTGGGCCGAGGTCACCCTCGGCCTTTTCCTCGCTACCAGGCCAGAATCTTCAACCCCGGTCTCCGGGTCCGCAAGCTCGGGGCGCTCTGCCCTATTCTCGGAAACTCCCTCTTGATTGGCTTGGGAGCCGCTAGTACCTCCGGGAGCCTTGGTATTGTCACGAACGTGACCAATACCCCGGAGAGCAGCACCAAGAGCTTTGCTTGCCTTGCTCATCTGCACAATCCTTTCAAACTCCGGGCTGTATCCGGGAAGGCCTGAAATCATGAAAGTAAAACATTAGTCCGGAGTAAAGGAAACATTAAGAGCAAAATTAAAAGCAAGATATAACCCGAACTTACATCCTATCCCAAAAAGATATTCATGATTCATAAGATCGTCCCGAGTCACTTGCCTCCCAAGACCTCGGCAAAAAGCGTGAACCCGGTCCATTGCCGCATCCTGAAGGTCGAACACCTCAAAGTTCATGGCAATAGGCTCCTCCTTGAAGGTGGGCATGAACCGGATGTCAACGCCCCAGAGGAAGGCAAACTCCCCGTTCCAACCCTTTAAAGTGGGGAGCATAACAAGAGGCTTTGACGCCGAGGAGGGATACCCACATGCTTTACCCCGGAACCTAAACTCGTACATGGGTACGTTGTTGGAGTGCACCAATTGAAAGACATGGTGAAAAAGTTTAAAAGTGGGCAGCACCCCAGCTTTCTCACAACAACCAAGAAAATTAGAAATCCACTTCACCGCGTTCGGGGTCAGCTGGGTGATAGGAATCCCATACTCGAACAAGCATAAAGATTTAACAAATTGGTGACACCTAGGCCCGTACCCCGAACTCAGATGTTCCAACCACACTCCAACCCAACCGCCCTCCGGCCTGTGATAAATCTTTTCGCCGGGCTCCGGCCATCTCCAGTCTACATCATTATCCAAATGAAATGTGGCCCGGAAAATGGGATCCCAATCGACCGGCTCCTTTACATACTTACTTTGGAACGGACCAACGTCCATCCCGGAACCCGGCTTATCCCCGAACTTAGAATCCAGGAAAGCTTTATTATACTCCGTCATCACCGCCACATCGGGATTTTGGGAAAATTCTGCACTGAGATCCCTAAAGAAGTAGGCTTGGGGAATCCTGGGGTCCTTCTTAACAAAATAATATTTGGAGTGGCCCCAACTACCATCTGGCTCGCTGAGGCTATACCCCGGGCCCATATCCTTGGTCGAAATACTAGTAAGTACGGGCAGACTACTCTTCTTTTTCCCCATTATACACCACTCTAGATCTATCAAATCTACACTACTATCAGAGGAACTAACACTAGCAGAGGAGGTACTGGGCTCGGAAAGAGGGGTTAGCACTCGGTTGGCAGTTACACGTCGCCTAACCATACGAGGACACTACCCCGGGCTACCCAACACAATAAGAGAATGAAAATAAGAAGCTACAAAAGGGCAAACTACCTACAAGAGTACCAAAACCCGAAGAATAAAAGCGACAAAATTAACAAAAGGCCGGAGAGAGAAGACTTACAAAGAGTAAAGAAGCCGGAAGGGAGAAAACAAGAAAAACTGAAGCGACAATAGCCCTGAGATCAAGTCCTCAGAGAAGCAGAATAACGGCAGCAAATCAGAAACTTGTAAAAGACAAAAGTGAGGAAGGCGGCCACTATTTATAGGCAAACCCTGAATCTCTACCGCCAGAGACACGTGGCGGCCCAAAGTTTCAGCCCACTATCTCCAAAACCCGGAGATAGTGGATGACAGCTGTTTTCCGAAAAAAAAATAATAATAATAATAATATATGTCCTCTTCAAGACAACCAAGCCTTCGAGCTACAATAACCCTAACCCCGGAGGTGTGCACCTCAGCCAACACCCCGGGCCTGGGGGCAACCAAAAACGGATATTTCTTCTAAGTCACCCAAAGTCATGAAACTTTGAACTTGTGAAGATAACATTTCACCCCTAGCCCCGGAGATGCTCTTTCCAGCACACACCCCGGGCCGGGGGGCAACCAAAGACAAAATTTCCCCTTGGAGACAAAGAGAAGCTCAAGTACATTTGCTACTCCCCCATCCGGAAAATCCGCATGAGGGAGTGGGGGGCAAATGATAGGCTAGAAATAGCCCAGATCCAACTAGGCCCAGCCTCAGGCCCAAAAATAACAAACAATCCAACTCATGAGAATAAGAGCAGCCCAGCCCAAGCCAGTGGGCCCTGGGCCCGGAGTCCCAACCCCGGAGTAATGGACCTCAGAGTGATGACACCTGGGACACGTGGCGGCCCAGCTCGGCCGATATCCCCACACGTGGCGCTGACCAGCATTAAAGTCCAAACGACAACATGTGTTCATGTACTCAACAACACTGCCACACTCCAGTCAACGGTCCCCACAAATGAGGACACGTGTCCTACATCCCGGGAATTCAGCATCTTGTCCCCCGGATCCGACGGCTAGGAGTAAAGGTAACAGACCCCTAAATCCTAACCCTAGGGCTATAAATACCCCTAGAAAGTAGGGTTTAGGGGTTGGACATTATTACATACCTACACACATTTATTACTTTCGTGATACTCTACTTGATTATTATCTTCCAAAGCCAACTCTCATTCTCACGCCGGAGGCACCTCGGGGCCAAACCCCCCCTCCGGTGTTGTTTTGCAGACACCCCACTTCAGCTATACCACTTCCGAGGCAGGAGTTGGCAAGGAAGTACCTGATCAAGTTTCAGAGTTATCAGGAGGAGTAAGGATCCTCTTAAAAAATGTGCTTGATCTGAAAAAAGACAGAGATTGAAGTTTACAGATATTTGATTTTGGTCCCTTCTCTTTAAACAAATGCATTGCCCTTCAAATTGTCGCAACAGCCACATCTGTTATACACCAATTAACTGTAAAGTACATATAAAAATACAAAACCAAAAGCTAAATTTACACCACTTTCCTTTATAAGTACTAGCTTATAACCCGTGCAATGCACGTTTCCTTTTTTAAATTTTAAAATAATTTTACTTTTTTTAATTTTATATGTTATTAATTTACATATTAAATTATTGTTAAAAAGTTGATAATACATAAGATTTTACATTTTCGATTTAATATTTATACTCTACCTTGAATTATTAAAATATAATTTGAAAGATTTTACAGCCCACGTGAAATTAACAAAAAAATTCTTTAATTTAGTGATAGTTTAACAATTATTTTCCGATTAAACCTACTCAGAAACAAATAAGAAAAGAAATTGGCGCTTTTTTACATTGAAAATTCTATTCGATTTATGAATTATACATATAATTCGTTTTGATTTTCAAAATACCCTTGTTATTATTTGAAGATAGTTCTACTAATAATAAAATACAATTTTAATAATAAGTGTATGAAAGATTTTGTCAAAAACTTTGATAATTGGTAGTATGGTCAAATAAATAAGAACCGTTGAATCTTAAAATAAATAGATGAAAACCGTTGGTGTTTCCATTTGAATAATAATTATTAAGTCATCAATAAATTAAAGATAATTCTATAAGTTTCGCGTGAATTGTAAAATCATCCAAATCTGATTATTAGATCTCAAGATAGAGCTCAAATAGTAAATATGAATATTTTTTAATAATAAAAAATAAATAAAATTTAATTCTAATGCAACTTTTTTTTAATTATATCCTTTTTCAAATTATAATTTTTTTTAAAATTCAGTTCCAGTGCAACCTTTTCTAATTATATCGTTTTTAAATTATAATTTTATTTTTTGAATTCACTTATAAGGCAACATTTTCTAATCATATCCTTTTTAGATTTTAATTTTCTCTTTTAATATGATATAATCTTGATTGTCTATTTTTTAAAAAATAGATTCCACGATTGAGATTATTTTGGTAGTACAGTGACGAAAATTATGGATAAGATCTCTATTATGCTTATAATATATAAATAGCTTATAACCCGTGCAACGCACGACTCCTTTTTTAATATCTTTAATACCATTATAATATTTGTACTCTATCTTGAATTCTTAAAATTTAATTTGGACGATTACGGCCCACGTGAAATTAACAAAATAATCTCTAATTTGGTGATGGTTTAATAAATTTTTTCTAATTAAATCTACGTAGAAGGAAAAAAGAGAAAAAATTGATGATTTTTAACGCTGAAAATTTTATTTGATTTATGAATTCTACTTATAATTCATTTTGATTATCAAAATACCATTATAATTATTTGAGGATGATTTTACTAACAACCAAATACAATTTTAATAATAAGTGTAAGAGGGATTTTGTCCAAAACTTTGATAATCGGTAGTCTGGACCTCTATACGACAAATATCTTAAAATAAATAGATGAAAACCGTTGGATCTAGCATAAAAAATATTTAAATTTTAATATGTTATAAACTAAAAAGTGTATTTATATTGTAATACGAAAATATATATGTCAATGATTTAAATCATATATAATTAGGTTTTCTACATTGAATAGCATTATCAATGTAGGATTTCTACGTTAAATAGGATTAATGTAAAAACTCGTAATCATACTTTCTCTTGAGATTCTTAGTTTTTCCATTTGAATAATAATTATTATATCATTAATAAATTAAAAATAATTTTATGAGTTTCGCGTGGATTGTAAAATCACCCAAA
Source organism: Kitagawia praeruptora (assembly GCA_037693485.1). Taxonomy (NCBI): domain Eukaryota; kingdom Viridiplantae; phylum Streptophyta; class Magnoliopsida; order Apiales; family Apiaceae; genus Kitagawia; species Kitagawia praeruptora. Next base: position 86,438,939 of record CM075351.1, on the reverse strand, counting down.
TCTAATTTCTAGATCTCAAGATAAAGCCCAAGGAGTAGTAGATATGATTTTTTTAAAATACTAATAAAATATAAATAAAATATAATTCTAATTTAACCTTTTTTAATTATATCCTTTTCAGATTATAATTTTCTTTTAAAAACTCAATTTTAATACAACCCTTTCTAATTAAAAATAATTTTATGAGTTTCGCGTGGATTGTAAAATCACCCAAATCTAATTTCTAGATCTCAAGATAAAGCCCAAGGAGTAGTAGATATGATTTTTTTTTAAATACTAATAAAAAATAAATAAAATATAATTCTAATTTAACATTTTTTAATTATATCCTTTTCAGATTATAATTTTCTTTTAAAAATTCAATTTTAATACAACCCTTTCTAATTATATCCTTTTTAGAATATAATTTTTCTTTTTAAAATTCACTTCAAATGCAACATTTTCTAATTATATCCTTTTTAGATTATAATTTTCTTTTTAATGCGATCTAATCTTGATTCCTTTTTTTATTTTAATTTTCTTTTTAATGTGATCAAATCTTGATCGTCTATTTTTAATCCAACGGATCATATGATTTTGATAGTACAGTAACGACGACAAAAAATTTGGAAACGACGACCAAAAATTTGGATAAGATCTCCCTTATGTTTATTATATATAAGGTATTAATGTATCTAAGAATAAACGTACAATAATGCCCACTAAACCAGCAAAAAAACAAATGACAGCAGTTTATAAATGTGAATGCAAGTGTTTCTTGCTGAATGTGTATCACATCAATACATAATTATATAATACTATAATTAGTGATTAATGTAACTGATTGATCCTATCTGCATTCTATTTTTGATGTGCTGAAGATGAAAATAGAAATTTAATAACCAACCAAGGAATATTTTATTAAAGTCTTTTGTTATTGAAGCATATAAGATTTACAAGTCACTAGTGATTGAGCTTGGCGTCAATCAATACAAGGATCGGCAAGATACCTTGGATAGATGGCTTGCTTACTTTTCTGGTATAGTACAGAATTGAGTTTTCATTTCTGGTACATTTGAACGTAAAGTTTCATTACTGGTATAGTTTAGAAATTTTAATAGAAAACGCCACTAGAAGTGGCGGTTTCTGTTGAATTTCATTTCAACAGAAAACGCCACTTGTACTGGCGGTTTCTATTGAAGTGATTTCCTTCCACTTTTTCCAGCACTTAGTATTATTTTGTAACCACAAAATGAACTTTATAGTTGCCATTTTATATGGCTTAGAAAAAGTATTTGTCAATAGAATTTATTAATTATTTTTGTTTCGTATTCAAGTATTGACATTTTACTTTGGTATAATACAAAAATCTCCAAAAATTATTATGTCTAACTATCTTATTTTTTGGGACGAGCATGGCAACTCAACATCAAATTGTTGAAAAATCTTTCGAGTAGGCATGTTTAGGGGAATAAAAAATATACCTGTACATGTTTTTTTTACGTTGTTTATTTTCCATATTCAAGTATTGACGTTGTACTTTGGTATAATACGAAAATCTCCAAAAATTATTATGTGTAATTATCTTCTTTTTTAGTCCGAACATGGCAACTCAACATCAAATTGTTGAAAATTCTTTCGAGTAGGCATGTTTAGGGGAAAAAAAAATATACTTGTACATGTTTTTCTTACGTTGTTTTTGTTCCATATTCAAGTATTGACGTTGTACTTTTGCGTAAACCAAAATTTAGGCATAAGTAATTTGTGTAATTACGTTAAATGTTCATCCGAATATGGCAACTTCACATCAAATTCTTAAAAAAAAACCTTGGCGGAGTTACGTTGAGGGGCATAAAAAACATATTAGAAAACATTTAATTACTCTAAATAAACATACTACATCATACAAGTACTTCAATTTGAAAACAGAAAATTGAAGCATAGATGGTGTCTACACCATTACAGAAGTAACTTCTCTAGTAAGCATCCCGGGGGGGACTTGAAACGCTTGATGTGGTTAGCTGGAAGTACCCCGCAGGTCAAAAAACACAATGCCTACATGAAAAGAATAGGGGAGATATCACCTGCTGCTTTACAGTGGCTTTGTAACGTTTCTCCCGAGCTATGGACCATCAGTCATGATCACGGCGGTGCTCGTTACGGACAAACCACTACCAACATCATGGAAGGCTATAATGGAAACATACGAATGGCTCGTTTCCTTCCTGTTACAGCAATGATGGAGTACATATTCTACAGAAATGTTAGAATTGTCAACACACAAAGGAACCAAGCCGTTGAAGCCCTACATGACGGCCAACAATTCTGTCAAAGGACGAATGACATGATAACAAGATATATGGAGAAGGCAAAAGCACATCATGTGACAACACATAGTCGTCAACTTGGCATTTTCACAGTCGTCACTCAACGCTATCGGGTGAAAGGTTGCACGAAGGGGGGGAAACCAGCAGAATGTGGACATAAGTAAGAAAGCTTGCACATGCGGAAAATGGAAATGTCACCATATGCCTTGTTCTCATGTAATGGCTGGTTGTTTAGTGGACAATATTGATTGGAAGCAGTGGGTTGGACCTTACCACTACTCGTCGAAATTGCATAAGTTATGGGAACCCCTGATATTTCCATTGCCAAGCACGGACTTGTGGAACTACGTTTTACCCGACGAGTGGCAAATGTTTGGAAAATTGAAACCAAATCCGGCCTACAAGAAGGTGAAGAAAAAGAGTGGCACAAGGGGACAGTCCGTAAGAATTCGAACTGAAATGGACCAATCAAGATTGGGGATAAAGTGTAGCCGGTGTAAGCAAGAAGGGCATACAAAACGGAGCAGACTTTGTCCACAATGTCCCCCGGAGCCTTCTGGTTGATGAAATCAAGTCTTCAAGTGCCTGCCCCCATTTTACTTCATGCGTGTAGTTTGTTTATCCAAATTTCATTTGGTTTAACTGTTTTGTGTGATTTTATTTTATTTTTCCATGTACTTTGGCTCGTAATAGTTGTATTTGTGTGTTTCTTATCAATTTCATTTCAGTTATTAAAACATGGTAGTTTTTTTTATGTAGAGGCCTATATGATTTTGTGTTTGAAACATAACAAATGCCAACAATTATGAAATCATATCAATTGCAGAAATTAACACACTTCTAATGATAAAATTACAATAGTCTACTCCTCGTCGGACATGTCGCAGTCCGATTGATTTTCAGGACTTATGCTCCATTGATGATATTGTCTAGCTTGTAGGATGTCTCCGTCCTCTGCACACATCCTCGCATCTTCTGCTAGGTTGTATCGTCGTACGCGCAAACGCATTTGATTTTCCTCCTCTCGTGCACAAAATAGCGCGGTTTCCAGTTGTCGAGGAGTGTTACGTGGCATGGATTTAGCGCGCTGTTTTACTACTCGTAGCCCATACTCTTGACATTGGTCAACACAAATGTCAAGAGTTCGTGCACGCCATTCCCACTCCCTCCGCATTGTTGCTACTGAAAGAGTTGAGTAACGATGATTAGGGTTCAACGAGTAAGCAAATTCATCTTCACACACCCAACTCCTACCCATAGCTCTAAAAATATCACCAGGAGTATAAGTCATTTTGTGTGGATGATAAATATTTTGGTTACATATTTATAGTGAAACGGACTGTTGTTTCCCACTTGGATTATTATCCACCACTTGCATTATTTCAACTACCACCGAGAAACCACAAGAACAAATAATTTAAATTTGTATGCATTGCACCCACATCTTCTACTCACATAGTGGAGAATCTCGTGTATGTACAGTAATCTGCAACAAAAACACTGAAAAGTTCTGGAAAGATAAAAAAATGAGTGGTCACATCTTCTTATCATCACTGTGTTATGATCACTGAAAATTCATTGTACAAAGATCACTGAAATTTCTTGTCGAATGGAAAGCAAGGATGCTAGTCTGTAAAAAGCTGTGAAGTCCCGTCAACAGTAACATAATTACAACTATCTCGTGAATGCACAGGAAAAACAACACAAGAATCTTTGCAGTAATATTGCAAAAGCACTATAATACTCTAAAACAAAGCTGAAAATTTATGTGAAGTTCGAAAATTCGGCAAAGTCTGTATAAAGTAGTGTAGTCCCGTTAACAGTAAAATTTAATTCATTATTTACAGCTGTTGCTGTGTATTATTGACGAAGAAATCTACAAATTTCTCTATAAATAGGTTCTTCTTTGTTATTCATAATCACAAGTTACTGCTTTCTTCTCACATAACTTTTAATCCAGTTTTATTTCAAGGCACTTGTATCAAATGGATAAGAGGAAGAGGAAGGGGAAAGTGTCAGAAACAAGTTTCTATGACGACATGTACAAGAAGAAAGAAGCAGAGCAAGAGAAGAAGAGGGCTGCGTGGCTCAAGCAATGTGAAGAAAGGCACTTCATCAAAAAGATGAAAAATTTTAAGAGCAGGGAAGAGAGAAAGGGAAAAGACTGGGTCAAAACTAAGGAGGAGCACCATGACTTCTACTTGTACAATGATGAAATTGCGAATGAGTTCTCTGATAGTGCAGTAAAGCTAAATAAAGATTTTAACGATGGGAAGATCTCGGGAGAGGAATGAAACGTTTTGATGCGTGAGCTGCGTGCTCAAACTCAACAAAAACGGGAGGACATGTTTGCAGCTGAGGAGGCGGAAATGACAAAGTATGTTGAAGAATATGAAGCAAGGGGACATCAATTTCCTCCAGAAAATTAAGGAATGTAGCAAAGACAATTAGGCAGTTGGCCTAATTCAAATTTAATAACTTGTTGTTCATTTTATCTATGCTTTTCGATTTCTATGTTTGCATTTTAATTTAAGTGTGCTTCATCTCTTGTACTTTGTTTGTTTCATTTCAATAAAATTTGTATTTCGGAATTTGGAAATTTTTGTAATTTTCGGGTTTAAAAAAAACTTAGTTACGCATGTTATGTATTAATTTTTTATGGCCCTCAACATGACTCCACGAAGGAATGTTTAGGAATCGGATGTGGACTTACCATGTTCGGATCAAAAAATAACATAGATAGACATAATAATTTTTGAAAATTTTCGTGTTGTACCAAAGTACGAAGTTAATTTTTTAATAAGGATCAGAAAAACGAAAAAACTTTATTCACAAGTACATTTTCAAAATCATATAAAATGCCTACTAGAAACAACATTTTCTACTTAAAAAAACGCCCAAGTGCTGGAAAAAGGAGGAGAAAGAAGGGCTAATAGAAACCGCCACTTCTAGTGGCGTTTTCTGTTGAATTTAAACTCAACAGAAAACGCCACTAGAAGTGGCGGTTTCTATTAGATTTTCTCAACTATACCAGAAATGAAAACTTTGAACAAAATGTACCATAAATGTAAACCCAGTTCAAACCTATACCAGAAATGTAATGGAGCCTGGATAGATTGCTGGAGTATAAGTTGGATGTAATGTGAGTAGTTGGGGATTGGAATTCTGATGATACTGGTTACTTGCATAAAATTTCGGACAAAAGCACCCTACCACTTCTACATTTAGCAGAGAATTGTCCTGGAAACAGTAGAACTTACAAGTTATCAGTAAGATTTGAAGATTCTTCTCATCACTTTTGATAAAATTTACTAAATTCTATTTTTTTCATTTTATTTATCCAATTCTTCAGTTGTGTATACTGTATAGCATTCCAGCCCTCTAACGACTTCTCAGGTTGCCATGGAAATTTATCAGTTTTTCCAGTATCCATCTACACTACACTTAACATTTTTAATTGTAAATTGACGAACAAATTCATTATAATTGTACATTGTCGTTTTAGCCTCCGATAATTTATCCGTACTACTGCAACACGCAGCAGGATAGGGGTGTAAATGAGCCGAGCCGAGCCGAACTTTAGAATGTTCATGTATCGTTTGTTAAGAAATTATCGAACTCGAACTCGAGCTCGAACTTGAATCGAGCCAAAAAATGTGTTTGTGCTCGGTTCATTAAGAAAAAATGTTGTTCGCGAACGGTTCACGAACAATTCATGAACTTGCTCACAAACTTTTATTTCGAACAACTCATTAACCTTGTTCATGAGCTTGTTCACGAAATTACGAAATTGTACTAACGAATAAATCTTAAATATTTGAGAAACATATTCTTATTAATATTTCATGATAAACTTCTAATCTACATAAAAGTTGACTCATTTTTTTTTGTAAATTGTAAAAAAATATGGATTTTCTTACAAAATAATATAAATTAAGTTAAATTTATATATTGTAAACTTTAAAAATTACTAATCATTATTGCCATCATAATCGTACAAAAATACTAATATGTTTTACATAAAATCTGTAAAACATAGTCATACAAAAATATAAGTGTACTTACATAGAAGCTACAATCTTTTATGTAAATTTTGACATAGATTATACATTTACTATATTATCTCCTGATATTCTAAAAATTCGAATTACAAATTTATAGAAAAATCAATTATTAATGTAATTTTTGTCTTTGAATTACATATTTGCATGTATAGCAAGTTATTTTAGTTTTAAATTTTACACAGTCATTAAGATATATTTAGACCTTTTTATATATTTAAGTAATATAAATAAATTTATACAATCACTAATATTTAATGTTAAAATTTAGCATTTAAATCCTCCGGAACTACAAGAATCCTTAGTTAATGTAATGTTTAATTTTATAACATATTTTGACAAATATAAACTAGTTATACTAATTGAAAGACTGAGTTGTTATTATTCTCATTGTTGTTTTTATTATTATTATTCAAAATTATAAAATAAATAATGTAATATCTAGCATAACATATAAGATATTCTAATTTATCAAGTTTATTTACCGAGTGTTGTTGGAGGAATTTCGTAATAACACGAAATCGGATATTTGCTGGAATAGTATGAGCGATTCGTATGTTTATGTGACTGTTTTAGGGGATTAAGGAATTAGGGATTTTTTAAAAAAGAGAGGGCTGGACTTGGCAAGTATCTCGATTTGTCTCGTGTATCGGATTCCATATCGTACCAAGATGCCTGCGTACCTATATGTTTATATAGGATCAAGCCCCACGCAGTTCTGTGAATTAATTGGGCTTATCCCGAGAGACTTAAGGGATAAGTTACGTTAATGTGGGTAATAATTGATTTTATCTGATTTAATCTTATCGTTGTGATATCTTCCTGATTTGAAGAATATCGTTTGGAGATAATTTCCGTAATTGATTGATTGAGATTGATTCTTTCCTCATTTCAGAGAGAGGATAAAACTTAGCGGTTAAGTAATAATTATTAACCTGGATTAATAATTAATAATTATTAGAAATTTGGGAGATTATTAGACATGCCAAATTATGGCATAACATCTAGCCCCCAGTTCTTCAGTGTAGCTTGCTGTAGTGGAGAACTAAGAATTCTTCAAGCTTCCAAATTTCTTGAGTAGCTGAAAAAACTGAAAATAGATAATTAGAAAAACACTTAGAGCACCACTGTGCTCGTTAGGCGTATGTGGATGCAAGTGTGATAGCATGTGATGACCACTATAAGATATATTTTTTGCCAAGGTTTTCAAATGTGCGAGCATAAATAATTCGTTTGAAATCCTTTGCGATCCTTGTTGTCTAGTTAGGACCTTGGCGCTTGTATATATCCCGAATTGGCGTACACGCTTTTCAAATGTCTGATGCAACCGCATAAGGATGTGTCTGGCGAGGTCTTCACTAAGAGCTGTAGATGTAATTCTGGCGAACTTTGCACGCGCGCTGGCTGTGCATGTCTTAAAGATATTTTACATAGGGATGCCTTCCCACCCATGCGACCTTGAGCTCAAGATCTGGTCATGGGCCTTCAATAATAATAATAATCCAGAGGGTGCTGCACTTTACTAAGTGTGTTGCATTGCGAGATTTATAGCTTATCCAGGCTACCCTACTTGACAATTTAGTTCGCAAGTTTGAAAATATTTTTGACATATATTTACTATCGCGACGATATATGAAAAATATTTTACAAATACATATGCAATAATAAATATGCTCTTTTAAGAATGTCGCGATATTTATTTTCTTCGAAAATAATGCTCCTTTTCTTTGTAGAAAATCTTTTACAAAATTATGTATCTCGCGTATATAATTTTTCTTGAGAATAATGCAGCTCGTACGGGATTGTAAAATATCCACAATCAATCAGCATAAAATCGGCAAATCATCAGCATAAATATCTTGTACGATATTTTCTAAATCGCAATAATTTTACAAGCATAAAAATATATAGCTCGCACGAATTTTTTGAATAATAAATATTTTTCTTAAAAAATATTTAAAAACATAAATTATGCATGCATGGCAAGATAATATTATCGCAGAAAATTGAAAGATAAATGGAAAACTTATCTTTGTTTTACGTTTCCAGCAGGTTGAAATTTTGAAGTGCTATGTTTTTTGTCCATCTTTTTTCTTCATGTGAGTCCCATCATATTTGTGTTCAACAACTGCCATGCTTAATCCTCTTTCTGTTTTTTTTTTATTGCAGCCTGTGGTGACATGATCCCTTCTTTTGCTTGTTTTGTTTTTTTTTTTTTGATGTGCTCCACGACCTCTGCTGCTCCCTTTTTTTTTTGATCTACCGCGCCTGCTTTGCCATATTGTCCCACGAGCTATCCATGACTCCATGTGTGTAAATTGCTTAATTCTTAGTTGACTTTTTTTATTTCAGTGCTGCCTCTGGTTAGTTCCTGCTGAGGGTTGTTAATAAAACCTTCAGCTTCAAGCTTTTTCTTTTTAACCCGAACATTAAGATTAAGCCCTCTCGTTTGTGTTTGGTTGATAAAAAACCCAAAATCCCGTTTGCATGTTTTTTAGAATTCGTTTGTCCTCCACAAACGAAAATTACCCCTCCTTCTAGCGCCAAATGTTGTTGGAGGAATTTCGTAATAACACGAAATCGGATATTTGCTGGAATAGTATGAGCGATTCGTATGTTTATGTGACTGTTTTAGGGGATTAAGGAATTAGGGATTTTTTAAAAAAGAGAGGGCTGGACTTGGCAAGTATCTCGATTCGTACCAAGATGCCTGCGTACCTATATGTTTATATAGGATCAAGCCCCACGCAGTTCTGTGAATTAATTGGGCTTATCCCGAGAGACTTAAGGGATAAGTTACGTTAATGTGGGTAATAATTGATTTTATCTGATTTAATCTTATCGTTGTGATATCTTCCTGATTTGAAGAATATCGTTTGGAGATAATTTCCGTAATTGATTGATTGAGATTGATTCTTTCCTCATTTCAGAGAGAGGATAAAACTTAGCGGTTAAGTAATAATTATTAACCTGGATTAATAATTAATAATTATTAGAAATTTGGGAGATTATTAGACATGCCAAATTATGGCATAACAACTAGCCCCCAGTTCTTCAGTGTAGCTTGCTGTAGTGGAGAACTAAGAATTCTTCAAGCTTCCAAATTTCTTGAGTAGCTGAAAAAACTGAAAATAGATAATTAGAAAAACACTTAGAGCACCACTGTGCTCGTTAGGCGTATGTGGATGCAAGTGTGATAGCATGTGATGACCACTATAAGATATATTTTTTGCCAAGGTTTTCAAATGTGCGAGCATAAATAATTCGTTTGAAATCCTTTGCGATCCTTGTTGTCTAGTTAGGACCTTGGCGCTTGTATATATCCCGAATTGGCGTACACGCTTTTCAAATGTCTGATGCAACCGCATAAGGATGTGTCTGGCGAGGTCTTCACTAAGAGCTGTAGATGTAATTCTGGCGAACTTTGCACGCGCGCTGGCTGTGCATGTCTTAAAGATATTTTACATAGGGATGCCTTCCCACCCATGCGACCTTGAGCTCAAGATCTGGTCATGGGCCTTCAATAATAATAATAATCCAGAGGGTGCTGCACTTTACTAAGTGTGTTGCATTGCGAGATTTATAGCTTGTCCAGGCTACCCTACTTGACAATTTAGTTCGCAAGTTTGAAAATATTTTTGACATATATGTACTATCGCGACGATATATGAAAAATATTTTACAAATACATATGCAATAATAAATATGCTCTTTTAAGAATGTCGCGATATTTATTTTCTTCGAAAATAATGCTCCTTTTCTTTGTAGAAAATCTTTTACAAAATTATGTATCTCGCGTATATAATTTTTCTTGAGAATAATGCAGCTCGTACGGGATTGTAAAATATCCACAATCAATCAGCATAAAATCGGCAAATCATCAGCATAAATATCTTGTACGATATTTTCTAAATCGCAATAATTTTACAAGCATAAAAATATATAGCTCGCACGAATTTTTTGAATAATAAATATTTTTCTTAAAAAATATTTAAAAACATAAATTATGCATGCATGGCAAGATAATATTATCGCAGAAAATTGAAAGATAAATGGAAAACTTATCTTTGTTTTACGTTTCCAGCAGGTTGAAATTTTGAAGTGCTATGTTTTTTGTCCATCTTTTTTCTTCATGTGAGTCCCATCATATTTGTGTTCAACAACTGCCATGCTTAATCCTCTTTCTGTTTTTTTTTATTGCAGCCTGTGGTGACATGATCCCTTCTTTTGCTTGTTTTTTTTTTTTTTTTTTTGATGTGCTCCACGACCTCTGCTGCTCCCTTTTTTTTTTGATCTACCGCGCCTGCTTTGCCATATTGTCCCACGAGCTATCCATGACTCCATGTGTGTAAATTGCTTAATTCTTAGTTGACTTTTTTTATTTCAGTGCTGCCTCTGGTTAGTTCCTGCTGAGGGTTGTTAATAAAACCTTCAGCTTCAAGCTTTTTCTTTTTAACCCGAACATTAAGATTAAGCCCTCTCGTTTGTGTTTGGTTGATAAAAAACCCAAAATCCCGTTTGCATGTTTTTTAGAATTCGTTTGTCCTCCACAAACGAAAATTACCCCTCCTTCTAGCGCCAAATATTGTTGGAGGAATTTCGTAATAACACGAAATCGGATATTTGCTGGAATAGTATGAGCGATTCGTATGTTTATGTGACTGTTTTAGGGGATTAAGGAATTAGGGATTTTTTAAAAAAGAGAGGGCTGGACTTGGCAAGTATCTCGATTTGTCTCGTGTATCGGATTCCATATCGTACCAAGATGCCTGCGTACCTATATGTTTATATAGGATCAAGCCCCACGCAGTTCTGTGAATTAATTGGGCTTATCCCGAGAGACTTAAGGGATAAGTTACGTTAATGTGGGTAATAATTGATTTTATCTGATTTAATCTTATCGTTGTGATATCTTCCTGATTTGAAGAATATCGTTTGGAGATAATTTCCGTAATTGATTGATTGAGATTGATTCTTTCCTCATTTCAGAGAGAGGATAAAACTTAGCGGTTAAGTAATAATTATTAACCTGGATTAATAATTAATAATTATTAGAAATTTGGGAGATTATTAGACATGCCAAATTATGGCATAACACCGAGCATGTTAACGAGCTCAATTATCGAACTTATTCACGAACATGTCCATGAGCTATGTTCACGAACTATGTTCACGAGCACGTTAATCGATCTTGTTCGCGAGCTATCGAGTCGAACTTTACCGTGATCAAGTTCAGCTCGTTTATAAATCGATCCTTAAAATCATGTTCAAGATCGACTCGTTTATGAATCGAACCGAACCGAACTTTTTTCGAACCGAACGTCGAGCCGTTCACGAGTGTATCGGTTCATTTACAGCCCTACAGCAGGATGAGTTAGTGGAGAAATCAGGATGAGTTGGACGATATTAAAGAATATCGTCTAATTTTGTATGCTACGAGGAGGATGTAATTGGATTATATGTTATCTTCAACAAATTTGCAGATGCATGATGCATGCATATTGCATAGTCTCCAACTTGGAGACTCCAAGTGGTGTGCAAATAACATAACTGAATACCTTATAAGCAAGGATATAAGACTTTAGACTTGTGTCTATAACAATCATGGTCTCCTCTAAAACCGTCAACTCTCTAAAAGTAAGCTCTGCGTATATCTTACTGGTTACACTTTTGATTCTGGTCTACAAGCGGGAAATACATTTGACTTGGTCTGGTCTGGTCTGGTCTGTCTATAACAAATAATATCATGTACTCAGTTATTGATACTTACAGTAATTACCAGTAATAAACTAATAATCTACACCACATGATGCTTTTTAATTCTGTAAAGGATGATTACAGATTATGGTTGAGCTCATATGCATGTATCTCAAGGATTTCTTAGAAACTAGATCATGCTAGTTAGTTTATTTTGTTGCAAGATAATATTACCACCGTAAAAATTGCATTGCAACAGTTGTGGGAAAGTATGTGGAGATGACTGTAGCCACATTATTGTTTAGAAAAAAATAACATCGTACCAGTGAAACTTGATTGAAAAAGATGAGACATGATTTAAGATCAATCAAAAAAATTATAAGGCTATAACTTTCAAAATGTTTCGAACAATGTCAAGTAAAGACATCTACCATGAAAGTTACAATCGCAGAAAAAAATGAATAATGAACACAATAATTAAAGAATTATTGAGCAGAATTTCAAAAGGTTTCTTTTTGGTTGCAGACAGGGTTTGGTGGGATGGAAGAAATATCTGCAGTCCAATCGGTAAAGTCCAGTAAGCTTGGCTATGTGCCCGTTTAGAAATCTTATTTTTCATAAGTTACTTATTCTGGAAAAAAAGTTAAGAAATATGTATTTTTTTTTAAATAAGTAATTTATTTTTGCAAGATAACAAATATTAAACTTCCAATACACATTTTTCTCCAAACAAAAGTATGTAAATACAAAATTTTTTCCGAAATAAGTAACTTATAAGTTGGCAAAAAAATTTGCCAAACGGGACCTATATTTCTCTATCAACTGGCTAACAAATTTATATCCTATATATAATAAGCATAAGATGGATATTTGGTTGGCTACTACCGCTAAAATAATAATCACGATGGATATGATATTAAATTAAATCAACGGTCATGATTATATTAAAATTATATTATTATATTATAAAAAATTATATTATATTATTTGGTATGCTATACTTATACTACCGCGAAAAGAATAACCACCCTTGCATTGATATGATATTAAATTAAATCAACTGTCAAGATTATATTAAGATAATATTATTATTATATTATAAAAGATTATATTAGGTCAAAATTATATTAAGATTATATTATATTATATTATATTATAAAAGATTATATTATATTATTTGGTTGGCTATATACTACCGCGAAAAAAATAACCACCATGGATATGATATTAAATTAAATCAACGATCAAGATTATATTAAGATTATTGTAATATCCCGTAATTTTTAGATTAATAATAATAGAATAAATAGGATTAAAATTAGATTATAAATAGGATTTAAAATTGGATTAGATTAATGGGCTGGATCAGATTTGATTACTAGTAGGTCTGGAATTAGGTTTGTAAGACATTATAAATACATCACATTCTCCTTCTTCATCTTTATTATCAAAATTCGTAGGTCCATTCTTCACACAAATCAGCAGTCTTGTAAAATTCGTAGAAAATTCATCGTAAGTCGAAATTCGTTGATTCTGGACTTTTCGGAAAGGTCTTTTCGTACTCTACAACTTTCGTTCTTTGAGTTTTTCAAGAAAACATCGTTTAGATGGTCAAAAAGGCTAAATACAGATCTGATCAGAATTGTAATCATGGAGTCTTTCAAGATTTTAGATGTTTTGCTTCTCAGGGGTTGCAACATGTATTCTTATGTGATTATGTGAATTCTTGGTTTGCGTAATTGAGGTAAGTAACTATTCGTTGCTCCGTATTAATTTGAAACATGTTTTATATTATTTGATTACATGTTAGATATTTGTTTTAGTTATCGAAAATATGATATTGATATGTGATTGATAAGATAAGAACATTGTTTTGATTCCCCAGTTTTAGTTGTGTATCGAATTATAGAATCCGATCACTGGATAGTGTGACATATTGAATCATAGAACTAGTTTACGCACGTTCCGGAACACTTAAATACGTAAACTGGCCCCATCGAACATAGAACCGTGTCACTGGTTTAGTGTGACCATAATTTAGAACTGTGGGAATTAAAATAAGAATTTGATGTTAAGATTTGTTTGTTCGATTCAGAATTTAGATTATGTGAGTTATTGATAATCTGGTGTACATCGATTTGATATTTGTTATAGAATGTATTATGTGAATTTTTGTCGCAATTGTTATCGAGTATGTTGTGTGAAACTGTGTCATAAATGTTATGTGCTACATGTGAAAATCGTGTTTTTGAAAAGTATAAAAATATTATTTTGAGCCGTCAGACGTTAGTTGCTTGCTGGGCTTCGTAGCTCATTCTTTACAATTTTCAGGTTCGGTGTAAGATCGAGTGAGATAGCATTGGAGTTCAAGGATCTTAGGTTCGGAGTATATTGTCGTTGTTAGTTGCGATATTGTAATAAGTACCTTTGTAATTGACTTTTGGTTTAATAAATTGTAATTTGTTTTAGTTTTCGATTTAGAATTAATAGTCCGAAAAGTCGGGCTGTTACAATTGGTATCAGAGCAGGCTGTCCTTCGGAGTGTATTAGGTATTGGACTAGTACATTCTCTAGGATGCGATCCTTTAGACTGTCGTTAGGACTAGAATTTTAGAATAGATGTGTCACGAACTTTTGAAGTATAGGAGTTTGAGAATTTGGGGACCAAATTCTTGTTAAGGAGGGTAGTATGTAATATCCCGTAATTTTTAGATTAATAATAATAGAATAAATAGGATTAAAATTAGATTATAAATAGGATTTAAAATTGGATTAGATTAATGGGCTGGATCAGATTTGATTACTAGTAGGTCTGGAATTAGGTTTGTAAGACATTATAAATACATCACATTCTCCTTCTCATCTTTATTATCAAAATTCGTAGGTCCATTCTTCACGCAAATCAGCAGTCTTGTAAAATTCGTAGAAAATTCATCGTAAGTCGAAATTCGTTGATTCTGGACTTTTCGGAAAGGTCTTTTCGTACTCTACAACTTTCGTTCTTTGAGTTTTTCAAGAAAACATCGTTTAGATGGTCAAAAAG
This sequence comes from Kitagawia praeruptora, assembly GCA_037693485.1. Taxonomy (NCBI): domain Eukaryota; kingdom Viridiplantae; phylum Streptophyta; class Magnoliopsida; order Apiales; family Apiaceae; genus Kitagawia; species Kitagawia praeruptora. The sequence goes on along the minus strand of CM075351.1, from coordinate 86,423,832 downwards.
GCTAAATACAGATCTGATCAGAATTGTAATCATGGAGTCTTTCAAGATTTTAGATGTTTTGCTTCTGAGGGGTTGCAACATGTATTCTTATGTGATTATGTGAATTCTTGGTTTGCGTAATTGAGGTAAGTAACTATTCGTTGCTCCTTATTAATTTGAAACATGTTTTATATTATTTGATTACATGTTAGATATTTGTTTTAGTTATCGAAAATATGATATTGATATGTGATTGATAAGATAAGAACATTGTTTTGATTCCCCAGTTTTAGTTGCGTATCGAATTATAGAATCCGGTCACTGGATAGTGTGACATATTGAATCATAGAACTAGTTTACGCACGTTCCGGAACACTTAAATACGTAAACTGGCCCCATCGAACATAGAACCGTGTCACTGGTTTAGTGTGATCGTAATTTAGAACTGTGGGAATTAAAATAAGAATTTGATGTTAAGATTTGTTTGTTCGATTCAGAATTTAGATTATGTGAGTTATTGATAATCTGGTGTACATCGATTTGATATTTGTTATAGAATGTATTGTGTGAATTTTTGTCACAATTGTTATCGAGTATGTTGTGTGAAACGGTGTCATAAATGTTATGTGCTACATGTGAAAATCGTGTTTTTGAAAAGTATAAAAATATTATTTTGAGCCATCAGACGTTAGTTGCTTGCTGGGCTTCGTAGCTCATTCTTTTAATATTTCAGGTTCGGTGTAAGATTGAGTGAGATAGCATTGGAGTTCAAGGATCTTAGGTTCGGAGTAGATTGTCGTTGTTAGTTGCGATTGTTAGGAGTTGTCCCACATCGTTTGTAGGAGGGGCAGATTGTTAGTTAATAAGCAGCTAGATTAACTCCATTAGTATGAGGCCTTTTGGGAGTGACCCAAAAACAAATCCGTGCGGGCCTGACCCAACCCAAAGCGGACAATATCATACTAATGTGGAGTTAAGGTCTGCTTAGCAAGCCCAACAGCGATATTGTAATAAGTACCTTTGTAATTGACTTTTGGTTTAATAAATTGTAATTTGTTTTATTTTTCGATTTAGAATTAATAGTCCGAAAAGTCGGGCTGTTACAATTATATTATATTATAATTAACATCTAATGCAAAGGTAGTAACAAGAAAGAAGATAAGATGGACTTTTTTGTATGTAAAAGAATTCAACTGGAAAGCTAAAGCGAGACAATTAGTGCCAATCAAATAGTTAAAATAATTAAATAATGTATTTGCAAAGTTCTGTTTTTTTTACAAAAAATTATAAGAATAAAACTTTATTAAAAACATAAATTAATTTATACACAACCTGATATTTTTCATGTTATTTAGTCAAGATTATATTAAAATTATATTATTATATTATAAAATATTATATTATATTAATTGTTAGGCTATAGTTATACTACCGCGAAAAGAATAACCACATTGGATGGATATGATATTAAATTAAATCAATTGTCAAGATTATATTATTATTATATTATTATATTATAAAAAGATTATATTATATTATTTGGTTGGCTATATACTATCGCGAAAAGAATAACTACCATTGGATGTATATGATATTAAATTAAATCAACATTCAATCTATCTATACTATAATATTAAAGCCGAAACATTGAAAGTTTTGGTTTTCGGTTTGGTTATCCTAATTATTAAAATGAATAATAAAATTATTATATTACAAGAACAACTCAAAAAGCTAATTACTAATGTTAACATAATTATATTCCCATTAAAATTGCTCCACCCACGTTGAACTTTTACCTGGACTCTTTCTTCTGCTTAGCTCCAACAACTCAATTACCCATTTTCTCTAAAGATTTTACTTCTGATTAAAACACTTTACCTTTTAATTTAAAACTAATATTACAATAACTATTAAAACTAATATTACAATAATTAATATATATCCAAAATATCACGCTACATCTTCCCGTCATTATTTTTAGTAGTAATTTTTTTAATTAAAGCACGTTACTTTTTAATTTAAAACTAATCTTGCGATCAATAATATACACCCAAAAATATCACACCATATATTCAAATCATTATTTTTAGAGAAAATTACAAAAATAATCATATTTGAGCATGTCAGGCCCAATTTACCGATCTAATTAATACGGCGTTTCGTGTGAAGTATCAGTGCCTAATACGGCATTTCGTGTGCCGTATCAGCAGCTAATACGGCGTTTGGTGTGCCGTATCAGCACCTAATACGGTGTTTGGTGTGCCGTATCAGCGTTGATACTTCACACGAAATGCAATATCAATGTTGATACTCTTACAGGCCCCGCCAGGGGTACTAAACTTTTAACCTAATACGTTACACCAAACACCGTATCTCGATGTTGCAGTACATGAAACGCCGTATCAAATGATGATACGGCACACGAAACTCCGTATTTGAAGGATACGGTGCACACAATACCGTATTCCGTCGGTATTTAGGGCCAACTTTTCCAGAATCAGTAATTTGGGCAAATTTATCCCAAAAATGATTATTTTAGGTCTTCACCCTTATTTTTAGTAATAAATAAGAATCGTTAGATCTAACAATAAGATATATTATATGATTAAATTACTTTACTAAAAATTCAAAGTTCGAACCCGTTAATGACATTTTTAATTTAGAATTGTACAATATAAATTTTAAACCATGCATATCTTTATATAAATTTATATTAAATTAAAATTAAAAAATTATTAAAAATAATGATTATATAAAAACATAATTATAATGTTAAATAAATTTTATAACCTACGAAAAGAAACCCGTGCTTCGCACGGCTTATAAGCTAGTATTATATTAAGATTATATTATATTATAATTAACATCTAATGCAAAGGTAGTAACAATAAAGAAGATAAGATGGACTCTTTTGTATGTAAAAGAATTCAACGAGATAATTTGTGTCAATCAAATAGTTAAAATAATTAAATAATATATTTGCAAAGTTCCGTTTTTTTTACAAAAAATTACAAGAATAAAACTTTATTAAAAACATAAATTGGTTTATAAACAACCTGGTATTTTCCATGTTATTTAAAAACATGTTAAATAATGTATTTGCACAATTTTTTTTTTTAAAAATCATAACTTAACTTTTTTTTAAAAGAAGAAACAAATGAATATTTTCTTAAATATAAATCATATTATTACCCTTTTCTAATAAGACATCTAAAAAGGATAGGAATATCTAATGCTAAATAGAAAAAGAGATATAAATCATATGTTAAATATAATTGATGTGAATAATATTAGTGTTTAAGTGTTACAGTGATTCATCAGAGTTTAACTGGAAGCTGGAAGCGATCAGAGTTTAATTAAACTTTGACGATTGGAAGCTCGACAGAGTTTGCTAAACTCTGTCAGGAGGAAGCGTCTATTGGTCATCAGACTTTGAAGAATTATTGAAGATAATTATGGAAGCGATATCTTTGAAGATTGGATAGCTGTCAAAGAGATCGTGTTGACTAAAAAGACGTGTAACAATCATAATTGATAGCATTTGTATAGCTGATTTATAGGAGTATCAATTATCGATTGTATAGTAGTTGTATATCTTTATAAATACAGTTAGGTTAACCCTAGAAGGGTATTGTGAAACGAATTATCATTCATTGTAACCTAAGCAGCTCTCTGTGATATTTTACATCACTGAGAGATGAGTTTTTAATTCCAAACAATTTTTAATTTTTCGAACGTGTCTTACTTGTTATTCTCTCATACAAACTTGATTATAATTGTGTATTCGGCCTAACAAGTGGTATCAGAGCAGATCTGTTACTCTATACAATTTAAGATCCACACACAACAATAATCATGTTAGAGATACCTCCTCCATCAGGTTCTATGACTGAGAAGGCTCAACCTACTACTGTGAGTCGTTATGAGACAATAAGGGTTCCTATTATCAGGCCAGCAGATTATGCAATCTGGAAGGTGAAGATGACTATGTTTCTGGAGGCTACAGATCCAGAATATCTTGACAGAATTTATGAAGGTCCTCATAAGCCTACAAAGCTATCTGTTGCTACTGCTGGTCAAGAAGCTAAAACAGTTCCAAAGGAGAAGAAAGATCTGACTCCTGAGGATATTTCATCTATTGCTAAGGATGCAAAGGTTAGACATCTACTTCATAATGCCTTAGATAATGTTATGTCTAACAAAGTGATTAATTGCACAACTGCCAAAGAAATCTGGGATGCCCTTGAAGTTGGATGTCAAGGAACTGCTGCTATCAAGAAGAATAGAAGGAACATACTCACACAGGAGTATGAACATTTTGAGGCTAAATCTGAAGAAACCATGACAGAAACATTTGACAGATTCTGTAAGCTGCTCAATGATTTGTCATTGGTAAATAAAGAGTATGATCTAGAAGATTCAAATCTCAAATTTCTTTTTGCTCTACCTGAAAAGTGGGATGTGAAGACAACCACTATTAGAGACAATTATGATCTTGCTGATATTGAGATTGATGAAATCTATGGGCTGCTCAAAACTTATGAACTAGAAATGGAGCAGAGAAACAGGAGATCAAGCAAGAAGACAAAGTCTGTTGCTCTTAAGATTGAAGAAAAACCCTTGAGGAAGGTAGCATCAAGGAATAAAGCTAATGGAAAAGCTTTAGTCATGCAGTCTGAAAGTAAGTCATCAAACTCTGATGTTGACTCAAACACTGATGAATCATCTGACTCTGAGGATGATGAAGAAGAAATGAGGAAAATGGCTGTCTTGATGGTGAAGACTTTCAAGAAGATGGGTTTCAAGAACTTTAAGAAGGGAAATAGGTTTTCTAAAGATTCAAATTCAGACAGGAAGAATTTCAGAAAGTCTGAGAGAAAGGATACCAAATCTGGAAAGAAAGACAAGTCTGAGATTCAATGCTACAAGTGTAAGGGGATGGGTCACTATGCTCCTGAGTGCAAGAAGGGTCAAACTGAAAAAGCACTCATCACAAAAGGCAGAGATTGGGCAGACACTTCAGACTCAGATGAGGATGTCAACTATGCTCTCATGGCTTCTATTGAGAATGAATCTGAAGATTCTGAAAACAAGGTACCCTTAACTACCTATGCTTATAATACTGATAATATATCTGAATTGAGAATTTATCTTAAGGCAATGCATATCAGTTATATGGATCAAACTTTAGAGAATGAGAGAATCAAATTTGAGAATTCTGAACTTAAAGAAAGAAATAAAATTGTTGAAGAGAAACTTGTTAACATGCAACAAGTTCAGAAAGAAAGAGATGATGTTGTTTATCTAGAACAGGAGTTGCTAGGAAGATATAAGCAACTAGAATCTGAATTGGAGAGGGCAAATCACATAATTAAGAATTGGACTCATTCTGGAAAAGACACTCAAGAGGTTTTTCAGTCAGACACAGTTGGTTTAGGTTACTGTGAGGAAGATGAACTTAGGTTTCAAAATCAAGTTAAAATTAGAACACATCTTCCATCTAGAAAATTTGTAACTGGAACAAGTGAACCTAAGTCTGAAAATGAAAAAGAAGCTGTTAAGATAGAATCAGTAAAAACTTGTGTTAAACAGGTTAATATTGGTTTAATGACAGATAAACAACTCAAGCATAAGCTTAAGGAGTTAAAATCTGTTAAGAAACAGAAAGTGTCTAGGAAGAATAGAAATGGAAAAGAAGGTATTACTAAAAGTAATTATCCAATGCTTGCTACTTTTGCTCCAAGAAAGACATGTCATAACTGTGTGTTGAGTATTGAATACGGTAAAAGAATACAGAGGGGGGGGGGTGAATGGATTCTTGAACTTTTCTTTGATTGAGTCTATGTAGCAGATAAGTGCCTGTGTGTGTAGAAGTGAAGGTGCGGATAAAGAAACAACACAAGACACAATATCACTTTAATCTAATGTATTATTAGATAAAGGTTGCTACAATCTGTGAATACAAATGGTACTATTCTCAGCTTCGTTTTTCTCAGAGAGATATAGCTTACAGTGTATGAAAAACTTGACTCACAAAAGTTGCTAAGTTATGAAGTGAGGCTGTGTCCTTATAGAACATGGATACAGCCTACTTACTGCAAATAAGGTAGCTAAACAAATTACTTTCTAGTCTGTCTATCCTTTTTGAGTAAGCGTCCAAACGGTTACAGATTTGACTTTGCAAAGCCTGTTTAGATCCACTTCTTTAGCTCCTTGTCTCTTCTATATCTCTCCAAGCTTCCTTGTAGGCTTTCCAGAGCACGTTACAGATTGTGGTCCATAAAGTGCATTGGCTTGTTGCAGGTTTCTGACTTGTACAATTTCTTCAGTATTTTGTCTCCAAGAATGTATTCGAGAAGTGACTAAGTAAGTGATTCGAGAACTAGAATTGACTTGATCGATAACTCTGAGTTCTCGAATACTGTTATATTGACATATCGAACCACTTCTCGAATAGCTCTTTTCCATCAGGATTCCTTGAGTTGTCGAATAGAGCATTTGACTTATCGAATCCTCGAGATATCGAATAGCTTTCTGAGTCCTTGAGATATCGAATGGAGCTTTGACTTGCTGACTCTTTGAGAACTCGAATACCATCTTGACTTGTTGACTTCTTGAGTTCTCGAATAGAGTAGTAGACATATCGAATCCCTGAGATATCGAATGAGATGTCGAACAGTGTTTTCAGAGATATCGAATAGTGTCTTGAGATATCGAATCTCTGACTTCTCGAATGCTGGACTTCTCGAATAGACAAATATACTTCTCGAATTGGTAATTAGGCAAATTCTTCATTTCTTCAAATCCCAACTGTGATTATTTGACAGTCTTTGACTCCTTGCTTGAGGCATGAACCTTGGAACTTCTTTCAAGCATTATTCTAGACTCTATTTGTACAATTACACAACTAGGATTTGATGCCTACTACAAGTACAATACAAACAGAAACTCTACAACTAGAGGTTCCCTCAGTTAAGAGGTCATGTAAGTAATGCAAAGCATTACAAACAATTAGGCTTGTTATTAGATGTGTACAGGCATGCCTCTGTAACTAACAATCTCCCCCAAATTGTGAGTGAGACCCTTAGTCACAATTTCTTGTCTGATAACAAGCCTATCATACATAAAGATAAAGCTTTTAAAAGTACAGGTATGAATTTGATTGAAGAAATTACATAGAAGTATTCTCACAAGTTATGAGGAACTACTTAGCCATATCCTTTTGGATTCATCTTTTGAGCTTTGGCTTGCAGATTCTCATTTTTCATTCTATCTTCAGCTTCTTTGGCTTTCTTCTTTGCAATTTCTTCCATGGCAAGAATGATATCTTCCATTGCAGTGAGTTCTTCAATTAGAGGAGAGCCTGATAAATCCTTGAGCACTTCATTTAGCTGTTTCTCAGAGTAGGAACTGATGTAGTCCATTCTAATCTTCACATTTCTACCATATTTCTTGTACTCAATGATGTAAGGATTAAACTTGACTCTGCACAGACCCATAGCTCTCAACTCATCAGCCTTAGCTTCCATTGCTGCAAACTCCTCCTCCCTTTTCTTTAGTAGCTTTTCACTGTTCTTTCTCATTTTTGCCTGGTGATCTCTTTTCATCTTGACAAAGTCAATTAACTCCAGCTTCCATACCCTTTCCACTCTGTCTTCAAAATCCAACATTGCAATTATCTTTTCTATGTCATACAGCCTGCCCCAGTGCTGGCATGTTCCTTGTCTGAATTTCTTCTGTCTTCCATCAGAATACTTAACTTCAAGAGAATCATCAACAATGGCAACATGATAGATTCTTTGAGCCCATAGAAACTGCAATTGGTCTTCATCATAGCTTTCATCCAGAGGTGGTAGGTTTAATCCTGGGATAATTGTCAGTGCCTTAGATTTGGATAGCTTCACCTTTCTTGCAACATGTTTAAATTTCATCCTTTTGACATGATTGCTTGGCAGAAATCTTTGACCTTTGTTGGTAGACCATAGTAGTATTCCATTAGCAGTTTGCTTTCTGAAACATACACATGGTTTCTTGACTTGAATCTTCTTCTCTTCTTGAGGTGGAAAAACAGTTGCAGAAGCCATAGATGTAGATTTTGCTAGGTCACCACTAACAGTATTCACCCTAGACTTAGAGTCTTGTGTTGTGGTGAGGTTACTGCTAGCAATGCCTAAGGCTTGCTATTTTCCAATCTTCCTCTCATAGACTCTTCCTTGGTCATCATCATTCTTCTTATCTTTGTCCCCCTTCTTCTTCTTGTCTTCATCACCCTTATCTCTCCTGTGATGTCTTCTCCTCCCATCACTTTTATCTTCAGAATCATCATCCTTATTTCTCCTAGGTTGAGCCATCTCTGGGATTTCACCAGTTGCAATATAGGTTATGAGGATGTGCAGTGCCTCAGTTTCTTCAGCATTTCTGGCTCCAACCTTCTTCTGTAATTGATCAATGATAGCAATGATCAGTCTGTGATTTCTAGTGGTGAGATCATGGGGAATGACCAATTGCTTGATATCTTCAATTCTGGTACCAGATTGATAAATGATTGTCCATGGCTTCTTGATCACTTCTGGTAGCCTTGAAGGTTGATCATTCCTCAAGTCATCAAACAGACTCTTATTGTTCTCATTCTTCTTCTCAATAAGCTCAAGTATGGCATCTATCTCTGAGTGTTTCAGTTCTTGTAGAGTCTTGTATGTTAGATGCCATATTTTCAATTTGGATATCATCACTATCTCCTTGATCCATAGATTATTGACTTTCTTAGGAATGACAGTGATGCAATCAATCTGCTTCTTCAGCTCCCTCAGATAGAACTGAGTGTCACCAACCTGTTCCCTTGTGGCTTTCAGAAACTCCAAGAAGGCTTTATCATGATAAACATTGGAGTTAGCAACTTCTTGTAGCTTGGCCTCAGTAACAACTTTAACTTCTACAGGCTTGGCACTCTCAGATGTAGAGGTTGGAGGTTTGTCAGATGACATACTCCCTGCAACCACTATGGTAGTTATGGATTGCTTTTGACCTCCAGGAGTAGTGATGTGCACAGTTGGTAGAGTGACAACTGGCAAGGTAGATGGAGGCTCATCCACTTTGGATTTTCCTTTGCCAGGCACATTTGGTAGAGATTTTGAAGAGGCTCTTTGTTGACCACCCTCTTTTATTATTATGCCTTTCTCCCCCTTTGTATTTGAGTTCCCTTTCTCCCCCTTTGAATTTGAGTTCCTTGTCTTCTTCTCCCCCTTAGGCTTGTTGTCAGGCACTGAGGCTGTAGAAATGTCCTTTGGGATTGAAGATTCATCAGGGAGAGGGAGACCCATATGCTTCATCATAGCAGCTAACATGGATTGTTGATGCAGAAGGACATCAGCTATGGTGGATGCTTGAGTGTCCAACTGATCATTTAGAAGTGTAACCTTTTCTGTAAGATGAGCATTGGACTTGGTGAGAGTAGCCACCTCCTTCTCAAGTGCATCCACTTTGTTGAATAACTCAGTAGACTTGAAGCCAGACAGGGATTGAGCTTTGAGTCTCTGTACTTCAAATCTAGTCATGTCATGTACTGGGACCTCAGTGAGCAGTCTGTCTCCATATAAATTTTTGAACATGGTCCTCAGCATGGCATTAGCATCTGTGGTCTGATCAGATAGAATTTGAAATTGATGCCCCAGACCTGTGACAGTATCCTTTAGCAGAGCTAGCCCATTGTCCATTTTGGTGCAGGTAGTGTTGCAGTGTTTGATGTCCTTGAACACACTGTCTAGCTGAGGGAATTTAGCATCAAAGGTCCTCTTGATTGCTTCTACTGTGGTGGTGGTCTTATCACACACTCTATTGACCTCAGTCTTAACACCTTTTCCAAGATAGTGAGCAGCCTTGAGGAATCCCTTGTGTGTATCATTCATAGCCTCATACACTTCACCAGGGGTCAGAGATTTAGCATTGGAACCCAGTGAAGTGAGGTATTCCTCCCTGAGATACTGAAGTGCTTCATCGAGAGTAATATCATATTTTCCTTGCAACCAGGCATCTATGTTGCCATCTCTCTCAGCATCATCAATGATCTTTGACTTCTGCACCTCCACATCATCCCTATGGCATAACAGAATAGCCTCATAGTCTGGATTAGGCATGTCTGCAGTGAGAAGGTTCTGAGCAATCTTTGTGAACTCAGGAATCTGATCCATAATTAAGCTTTGAAGTGCTTCAACCGTCAATTGTTGTGGAACAGACCCTGATCCTGAAGCACTGTCATGTTGCACAGGCTTCAGCCATTGTGACATGAAGTCAGAGCTAGAGCTAGGCAAGCTAGACTCCTCAGTTACAGATGCAACTTCTGTAACCGGATGGATTGACTCTACAACTGGTGTCACCACAGAAGTGGGATGAATTACACCAGCAGTTGACACATGCACAGAGTCTCTAGTAAAAACTAGTGGAACCTCTGTGTTTGTGATGGTGTCATCAGGAGATGCCTCAGCATGCATTCCCTCACCATCTAAATGTGGGTTCTGAGTGGTGAACAAAGTGTCATGCACTAAGTCACTTGAAATTATTGGCTCATCAAGAGAAAAGAATTCTTGATGATCAATACCTTGCATCTCAGTTGCCTGAGTTGCAGGTTCCAAAGAAATTTCAGAGTTAGATTCTGGAAGAGAAGTGTGTTTAAGAGTAGATTTTGGCAACTCCCCCTGAGAGATAGAGGGAGTTTCAAATGTGATGTGCTCTCCACTCAGTGTTGTGCCAGCCTTATCACTCCCATGTGCTGACTCTATACAAGAAGGTGCATTGGGGAGGATGCTTGATTCTATAGGTGCACCCTGTTGAGAGGATACACCTAGTGAGCTGTGTGCCCCTGATTTTACAACTTCAGTCATTTGTGTGACTGGAGAGGTGGTCTTAGTTTTCTTCTTCTTTGGCCTTTGTAAGGGTGACTCAGGTTCCTCACTTCCTAGACCTAATTCAACAGCTAATGCTGCTTCAGATAAGATATTTAATGGTGCAGACATTACTTCTTTTCTCTTCTTTTTACTAACATCACCCTTTTGAGAGGATGATGCAGTTGGCTCAGTATGTGGTAGAGTGTTTGGTTGAGAGGGTTGGTTAGCAGGCCCTGGGTTAGCATTTTGTTCTACTTGCTTGGGCTGTGGTAACTTAGACTTTGCATCAAATGTTGGCATGTTGTGGGGATAAGTCCTAAACAAACTCTCCATATGGGGAGTTATGTTTAGTCTTACATCCACATCATTCCTAGTCTCCAAATTACCAAAAATGAGTTTGGTCATGGACTTAGGATAGCCTATTTTATTTTTATCAATCCCAGGCAATTCAATCAATGAAGCATTTTTATAATTAAGTACAGATTGAATAAAGCGAGGGAAGAAAATATCAGTACCTCTCTTGGTTGTGTTCTTACCAAGTCTCCCATATAGTTCTTGGAGGATGATTTGGCCAACATCAATCTTCTTTCCATAGGCCAAAGCATATCCAATTTGCTGCACAGGTGCACTGATTTGATCAAAGCTTGATTTCCTTGCAGTGAAGACTTGGAGAAGAGTTGCAAACACATAGCTCCACTCCTTTCTCAGATTCTTTCTGTTTAGCTTTCCAAGATTGATCCCATCTGAGTAGTTGATGAACTCAAAGAATTCCTCTAACTCTGCATTAGTGGCCATTCTGTCAAATGACCCTTGTTGTAGGCCCAGTGCTTGATTCATGTCTGCAGTAGTGATAGTGATTTCCTTATCTTGAATCTTACAGTAGATGATATATGAAGTGATTGCGTTTTCCAGGGCTACAACCTCCACAATAGCAGAACCCCAAAACTGTTCCAGGATGTCTAGATACAGAGTTGGGTTGGCAGAGAGTGCATCCTTGATATATGACTCCGCCATCCATTTCACAAAGCACTTGAAATTGGCATTGGGTGCTTCAACATCACTAGTGAGAGCGATGAAGTTGGTGTTGAACTTTACTGTTGCCATTTGTGTAGAAGAGAGAAAAGAAATTGAAGGTTGAAGAAGAAATTTGGCTTTTCGTAGCTAGGGTTTCAGGGGTTTAGAGAGTGTAGATGCTTGAGAAATCGAATGAAATAAATCGAATAGATGTGAAATTGTATAAGTATGAGGTACTTGAATTGTCGATTAGATGAAAGTTTTGTATCGACAAGTCAGGCATTCGAGAAGTAGAAAACAACTATTCGAGAAGTCAAGAATGGCTTAATCGATAACTCAAGCAGATAGAAACTCACAGCTGGCAGTTATCTAACTTAGAAATAATTCTAAATTAAATAATATGTGTTTTTATGAGTGAATTAAACTTTTTAGACAAAAGTCCAAAATCGGTTAAAATTCAGCGAGAATTCAGCCTTTTCAAATGATTCGAGAACTCAAATATAGTGTTCGAGAACTCAATCATTCGAGAACTCAGTTACTATATTCGAGAAGTCAAGAATACCTCTATTCGATATCTCAGAAAGACTCTATTCGAGAACTCAAGAGTACTCTAATGAGACTTATTAGAGATGTCGAATAGTGAATCATTCGAGAAGTCTGACTTATCGAACTATACCCATCACTCATAAAAATTTGATTTTCACTATCTTTTAAAATTTACCAGACATATTCATTGAAAAATATCCTAGCAAATTAAATAGTGATTTTCTCAAAATTTCATGGAAATTTTAAGTTAATAGAAATATGATTTTCAACATGTGCAACAGATTTGAAATATTTATAAATCATATTTCAGCCAACACTTACTCCAAGAATATTGAGAATTTAGATAAAGTAAGTGTTTACTGCTACAACAATCTAGATGGTGTATTCGCTTAGCCAGAATCTGAAGAATTCAGCATTCCAATCTCACTTACCAACCTTGTGAAGGTGGCTTCATCTAATGGCTTAGTGAATATATCAGCTAGTTGTTTATCTGTAGAGACATAATGCAACTCAATGGTTCCATTAGTTGCATGTTCTCTTATGAAATGATATCTGATGTCAATGTGCTTTGTTCTAGAATGATTGACAGGATTGGCAACTATAGAGATTGCACTTGTGTTGTCACACATGATTGGAATTCTTTCCAACACAAGTCCATAATCTCTAAGTTGATTTCTAATCCAAAGCACTTGAGCACAGCAACTTCCAGCAGCTATGTATTCAGCCTCAGCTGTAGAAGTTGACACAGATTGTTGCTTCTTGCTATACCAAGAAACTAACCTTTGTCCAAGAAACTGGCAGCTTCCTGAGGTGCTTTTCCTATCCACTCTGCATCCAGCATAATCAGCATCAGAATAACCAACCAGATTGAACCCTGTGTCCTTAGGATACCATAATCCCAAGTTAGGAGTGCCCTTCAGATATCTAAAGATCCTTTTTATTGCAATCAAATGTGATTCCTTTGGATTTGATTGAAACCTTGCACACAAGCATGTAGCAAACATGATGTCTGGCCTACTTGCAGTGAGATAGAGTAGAGAACCAACCATGCCTCTGTAGACTGAGATATCTACTTTCTTGCCTTTAGCATCTTCATCCAGTTTAGTGGCAGTGGCCATGGGTGTCTTGGCAGGTGAACAATCTTCCAAGTCAAACTTCTTCAATAAATCCTTGATGTACTTGGTTTGACTGATAAAGATACCATCCTTCCTTTGACTGACTTGCAACCCTAGAAATAATGTCAACTCTCCCATCATACTCATCTCATATCTGCTCTGCATGAGTTTAGAGAATTTCTCACACAGCTTCTCATTTGTAGAACCAAAAATGATATCATCCACATAAATTTGTACTAGGATAATATCATCACCATGCTTCTTGTAAAACAGTGTCTTGTCCAATGTGCCTCTAGTGAATTGATTTTCAAGAAGAAATTGTGATAAAGTATCATACCATGCTCTTGGAGCTTGCTTAAGTCCATACAGTGCCTTAAGCAATCTGTAGACAAATTCTGGGAAATGTGGATCCTCAAAGCCAGGTGGTTGTTGCACATAAACCTCTTCTTCCAACTCTCCATTTAGAAATGCACTCTTGACATCCATTTGATAAACTTTAAAGTTTGAATGAGCAGCAAATGCCAAGAATATTCTAATGGCTTCCAATCTAGCAACAGGGGCAAATGTCTCATCATAATCAATGCCTTCCTGTTGAGAGTATCCTTTTGCAACCAGCCTTGCTTTGTTTCTTATTATTACACCATCTTCATCCATCTTATTCTTCAGAACCCATTTTGTTCCAACAATGGTTCTATTCTTTGGTGCAGGCACAAGTTCCCATACTTTGTTCCTTTCAAATTGATTCAGCTCCTCTTGCATGGCAATAATCCAATCTGGATCCAACAGTGCATCATCAAGTTTCTTAGGCTCAACTTGTGATAGAAAACATCCATGGAGGCACTCATTTTGAGTTGCTCTCCTAGTCCTTACTCCTGCATTAGGATCTTCAATGATTTGCTCTGCAGTGTGTGATCTATCCCATTTCCTCGAGTGTTCAGCCTGACTTCTCATTCTTGATGTTGCTTCATCATCCACATCATGGTCATCCTCATTTCCTCCCCCTGTGAAGTTGCCATTACTCACAGGTGTGTCTTGGATGCTTGTTTCTCCACTATCGATTGGCACAAATTCTTCTCTTGTATCATCAATCACTTGAGTTTGTTGAACTTGAGTTTCAACTCCAGTTTCAATCTCTTCATCAGAATCATCTAGATTATCAAACTTCAATGGATCTTTGTCTTCATCATTGGCTTCTTCTAGTCCAGGTAGTTTGCTATCATCAAATGTTACATCTGTGCTTTCCATAACTTTCTTTTGACTGATGACATAAACCTTGTATGCAATTCTTTCCATAGAATAGCCAAGAAAAATTCCTTCAAATGCTTTTGCATCAAACTTTCCAACATATTCAGAGTTATCCTTTAGTACAAAGCATTTGCTTCCAAAAGTATGAACATACTTTAGAGTAGGCTTCTTTCCAGTCATCAAGTTTTAAGGTGTCTTTCCAGTGTTTTTGTTGATGAGGGTCCTATTCTGAATATAGCATGCAGTGCTCACAGCCTCAGCCCAAAAACATGTAGGCATTTTTGCATCAAGTAACATTGTTCTAGCAGCCTCAATTAGAGTTCTATTCTTTCTCTCAACAACTCCATTTTGTTGTGGAGTCCTTGGAGCTGAGAATTGCTGAGAAATGCCATTCTCTTTGCAGAATGCTTCAAGTGTGGCATTTCTGAACTCTGTTCCATTATCACTCCTCAGTGCAATCACACTTGCATCGTTTGCCTTTGCTTCCTTGTCAACTTTCTTTATGTGCTCAATAATTACTTGTGGAGCCTCATCTTTTGATGCCAGAAATTCCACCCATGTATACCTTGAAAAATCATCAACCATTACCAGGGCATACTTCTTTCTTCCAAGTGACATTATGTTGACAGGCCCAAACAAATCCATATGGATGAGTTGTAATGGCTTGGTTACTGATGTCACTATCTTTGACTTGTGGCTTGATCTTTTCATTTTTCCTTTTTGACAAGCCTCACACACTCCTTCTTGACAGAATTCAAGTGTGGGCATGCCTCTCACTAACTCTCTTTTGACTAGAGAATTAATGGCCTTGAAGTTCAGGTGTGATAGTTTCTTGTGCCACAGCCAACAATCTTCATTTGATGCTTTTGAGTAAAAATAACAAATTTTGTCCTTGTTTGCAGAGTCCATATTGGCTACAAACAGGCTTCCCTTCCTTACTCCAGATAGAGCAAAATCACCAGTCTTCTTGTGGGTGATCAAACATTCATCTTTGTCAAAATTCACTTTGAATCCTCTATCAGTAAACTGACCAACACTTAACAGATTATGCTTGAGCCCCTTGACTAGTGCGACATCTTCAATGATGACATTTCCAACTTTCAGCTTGCCATATCCCAATGTGTTACCCATGCTGTCATCTCCAAAAGCAACCATTGGGCCAGCCTTTTCCTCATACTGTGATAGCGGGCCATATCACCAGTCATATGATTTGAGCATCCACTGTCCAAAATCCACATGACCTTCTTTTCACTTTCTTTGCCCTGCAAACACAAAGGTATTACTTTTCCTTTGGTACCCAAACAAGTTTGGGTCCATGTGACTTAGAGACAGTTTTATCATAAACAACATGCTTGTCAACTTTCTTAGTGTTAGTCTTCTTGTCACTGTTGGAAGTCTTAGAACCTGAGGTTTCAGACTTAGGTGACAAAGGTACCTTCCTAGCTTTAGGAGGACTTGAAGACTTTGACCTTGTGTAGTGTGTGTGAGAATTGTGACTGATACAACCATCAATGAATTGCCTTCTTAAATTAAAACAACTAGTCATAACATTCATATTGCATGGCATACAGTCAAATTTATCACAGAAGGGTGCATCTCTATGACTTAGAGGCACAGAACAATCATAGAAAGGTTTAGACACACTACCAACAGGTTTCTTGCATGCATGAGTTAAATGATTGGTACTGAAACAGTTCTGACAAGTTTTCCTAGGGGCATTAGGCATATAAGCATAGTTGTTATCCTTGTTAATCCCTAACTTGCCATTTCTGTTCTATTTCTTCTTAGTCACTTTCTTTTCTGATTCACTCATCCCAGCTGAGACAAACTTAACAAACTTCTTAGGTCTTGGCCTATCAACTACTGGTTTCTTGGTCTTTGACTTGACACTCTCACCCTTAGAGGATGCTTGCTGTTCACTAGATTGTGCTTCATCCTCATCATTCAACATTTGCTTGATGAGTAAGGCATCCTCATCAATTTCAAATGTTGATTCCTTAAAAATTGGATTTTCAGTTTTTCTCAAAATGTGAGGCACTTTCTCATGAACAGCTGTGTCCTCTTCAATGACAGCATAGCCTTTCCTTTGTTTGAGAGAGTCATAGTCAAGTCCAATAGCTGCTTTGGGTTTAGCTTCAATTTTCTCACAGTAGGATTGCACTAAACCAGATGATTTCTTGAAAGTTTTTAGTTTGAATTCATTCTCAGCTAATTCATCCCTAAGAGCCTTCTCTACTTGACTAGCACATAAAACCTTGTTCTTCAAATATTCAACTTCTTTCTTAAGGTTTTCTACTTGCATAGTAGTTAGCTCAAGTTCCTCATTCTTTTTGGTTAATATTTCATTTCTAGTAGACAGTTTAGCAATCTCCTCATTAGCAACAGTCATACTAGTATGAATATTAAACATTTCAACAGATAATTGTTCAATCATGCATTTGTATTCAGAAACAGACATGTCTATAGTAGTGAGAGATGGTACCTGAGAATCAGATGAAGATGAGTCATCCTTGGAGTTGGCCATCAAGGCATAGTTGCAGAATTCTTGTTCCTCTTCATCACTCTCAGAATCATCCCAACACTTCCCTTCAGCTATGTAGGCCTTACCATGTGTCTGCTTTTTCAGAAGGGCCTTATACTTAGCTTCGAGCTCAAGATAATCTCTATCCTTCTTTTTAGGCTTCTTGCATTCACTGGCAAAATGCCCTAGGTCATTGCATCTATAGCACCTTACAGATGACCTATCCACATAACTGGTTTTGAACTTATTTCTGTTTGGTTTCACAGGTGCCTTGTTCTTGTTGGCTGAATGGTTTTGAGTTTTTGGTTTGGAAATTTTCTGGCCATGAAGGCATATGAAGTATTTTCCATCCCATCAAGTTCTTCCAGAGTGTAAAACTCTTCTTCTTTTTCCTCCTTTTCCTCAACAGGTTCACTCACCCCAGCTTCAGTTTCTTCATCATCTGCCACCTCCTCTATCCTTAGTTGGCTTGTAGATGCTTCTAGGTCCAGAATGGATTTGTTGACAATCAAGGCACATGATGTGTTTATCATCCTACCTTGATTGGCTTGGATAGCCCTTTTCTGAAGCAACTCAAGTTCATGAGTCTTTAGGACTCCATAGAGCATATCATAGGTGACTTTGTTCAAATCTCTCTCTCTTAGAGAAATGACTCTTTGCTCTAGATGATTTGGTGAAGACAACAGAAATTTCATATTTAACTCCTTGGTGCTGTAAACCTTTCCATTCATCTGCAACTCAGTAACTAGCTTGTGAAACCTTTCAAACATTTCAGTGATGCTTTCCTTGGGCTGTGCCATAAAAGCTTCATACTGTGTGACCAGTATCTGTTTCCTATTTTCCTTAACCTCATCAGTTCCTTCACACAACACCTCAATGTGATCCCACATCTCTTTAGCAGACGTACATGATGCAATGTTTGCAAACATTGACATGTCCATGGAATCAATGATAAGCAACATGAGGTGGCTGTCAAGAGCAACCTTCTCCCTTTCTGACTCTGTCCACTTTGATGGATCCTTGGCCTCATAAGATCTTGGGATAGTTGTGGTTCCAACAGTCTTCTCTGGTATCTCTTGTTGTGGAACAAAAGGACCATTCTTGAGAATCTCAGGGTACAAGGGATGAGAGGCTTTAATGAACAACATCATCTTTATCTTCCAGAGGTTGAAGTTTTCTTTGTCAAACTTAGGGACCTTCACCGTTCCTGTAGTCTTTGGTGTATTCGAACTCATGATCGTTTCTCTGTTTTTGAATAAACAGCCCGCTCTAATACCACTTGTTGAGTATTGAATACGGTAAAAGAATACAGAGGGGGGGTGAATGGATTCTTGAACTTTTCTTTGATTGAGTCTATGTAGCAGATAAGTGCCTGTGTGTGTAGAAGTGAAGGTGCGGATAAAGAAACAACACAAGACACAATATCACTTTAATCTAATGTATTATTAGATAAAGGTTGCTACAATCTGTGAATACAAATGGTAGTATTCTCAGCTTCGTTTTTCTCAGAGAGATATAGCTTACAGTGTATGAAAAACTTGACTCACAAAAGTTGCTAAGTTATGAAGTGAGGCTGTGTCCTTATAGAACATGGATACAGCCTACTTACTGCAAATAAGGTAGCTAAACAAATTACTTTCTAGTCTGTCTATCCTTTTTGAGTAAGCGTCCAAACGGTTACAGATTTGACTTTGCAAAGCCTGTTTAGATCCACTTCTTTAGCTCCTTGTCTCTTCTATATCTCTCCAAGCTTCCTTGTAGGCTTTCCAGAGCACGTTACAGATTGTGGTCCATAAAGTGCATTGGCTTGTTGCAGGTTTCTGACTTGTACAATTTCTTCAGTATTTTGTCTCCAAGAATGTATTCGAGAAGTGACTAAGTAAGTGATTCGAGAACTAGAATTGACTTGATCGATAACTCTGAGTTCTCGAATAATGTTATATTGACATATCGAACCACTTCTCGAATAGCTCTTTTCCATCAGGATTCCTTGAGTTGTCGAATAGAGCATTTGACTTATCGAATCCTCGAGATATCGAATAGCTTTCTGAGTCCTTGAGATATCGAATGGAGCTTTGACTTGCTGACTCTTTGAGAACTCGAATACCATCTTGACTTGTTGACTTCTTGAGTTCTCGAATAGAGTAGTAGACATATCGAATCCCTGAGATATCGAATGAGATGTCGAACAGTGTTTTCAGAGATATCGAATAGTGTCTTGAGATATCGAATCTCTGACTTCTCGAATGCTGGACTTCTCGAATAGACAAATATACTTCTCGAATTGGTACTTAGGCAAATTCTTCATTTCTTCAAATCCCAACTGTGATTATTTGACAGTCTTTGACTCCTTGCTTGAGGCATGAACCTTGGAACTTCTTTCAAGCATTATTCTAGACTCTATTTGTACAATTACACAACTAGGATTTGATGCCTACTACAAGTACAATACAAACAGAAACTCTACAACTAGAGGTTCCCTCAGTTAAGAGGTCATGTAAGTAATGCAAAGCATTACAAACAATTAGGCTTGTTATTAGATGTGTACAGGCATGCCTCTGTAACTAACATTGTGGTAGTACTAATCATCTTGCTAGTTTCTGCAGGAAGAATAAAAACATTAATTCTTTACCCTCCAAGTCTGGAGTAAAGAAAGATTATGTTAGAACTATACCACAGACTTTATGTAAACATTGTGGAAGTACTTGGCATTCTATTTATACTTGCAGGGATTATCATGCTATTTATCATAATTACTATGAACTGAAGCCCAATCTGAAATGGGTTAAAGTTAATTCTGCAAGTGTAAACTCTGAAAATGTTAGCTTAAACTCTGATAATAAGAATTCCGCTGCTAAAGCTAACAAATCTAAGAAAGCCAAAGGATCCAAGCAAGTCTGGATCCTTAAATCTGACCTTCAGTGAATGTTTGTTATTGCAGGGCATCAGGGAGAGTACCCTAGTCGTGGACAGTGGATGTTTAGGACACATGACTGGAAATAAAGCCTTGCTATCAGAGTATGAGGAGAAGGCTGGCCCAAAAGTTTCCTATGGAGATGGCAACGTAGGACGTACTCTGGGATATGGCAATATCAATCTTGGAAGTGTCATCATCACTAATGTAGCTCTAGTTCCAGGACTCAAGCATGATCTGCTATCTGTGAGTCAAATCTGTGACATAGGTTATCATGTAGATTTTCAACATGAAGAGGGAGTTACTATTGAATACATTCAAGCTGAGGAGAAGAATTTGCAAGAAGAACAGCAGAAAGCTTTGAAGTCTGGAAAGTTAAAGAAGAATGAAAATGCTTCTAGGCCTGTTCTTAAAGGCATTATTATCAAAGAAAAAGTTGGTGCTGATCAGAAGTTACAAGTGTCTAGGAAACCAACAGAAGAAGATGCTAAACAGAAGCTGAAGGGTAAAGTTGGTGAAGAAGAGAAGGTTTCAAAGAAAGTGAATACAACCTCTGTTGCTACACAAGTTGTACAGAGACCATTGTCTACACAGATGCAAATGTATTTTGGAAAACCAACCACTCTTGAACAAACTCTGAAGATTCAAACTCTGAAGACTGGAGATACTAATTTTTCACATGGCAGAGCTTATATGTCCAAACAAAGTCGAGATACATCTGCTTTGGGTTAAGGAAGAGAAAATATTGTGAATACTAGTCCTCTAGATCCTTCATCACTGACTGTTCTAGGTCAAGGTGTTACTCAAGAGAGTTTAGACAGACTGGAATCAGTGCAGTTGACTCATCAAAAGAGCCTGAAGAAAGATTTTATGTTGTACTTCATGGCTGATGGAACTGTGTATAAAGTCAGTGAGGATGATATTAATTTGAAGATATGGGAGGAATTGGAATATGTTTTATATATCTTCAAAGTGAAAAATCAAAGAACTCAGCAAGTTGCTTGTGGCATCCCATAATCCGGGGTACAGATCTGGGGCCACTAACCACAAACATCATTATACAACCCTGGTTATAACATGATATAATAATAGAAACCCCTTAACCAAGATCGCATACAGGTCATGGTATGAAACAAACTATCAAATTACATTATTACAAGCAACCTCAGAATAAAACTGTTATACAATTTTTATGACTAAATAAAATCACTGCCTAACTAGATATCCAACCTTGACAAATTCCCAAACTACTATCCGACGAAATCCATAATCCGAACGTCTCCACTCGCTGCCAGCAGAATAATATCGACTGGCCACAAGGCCCACTAATCATCTCTCTTAACTGGAGAAAATAAACATTAAAACAGGAGTGAACCAACAATGCTCAGCAAGTGTAAATAATGATAGCAACATCAATAACGACTACAAATTTTGAAAACAAGAAGAAATGTCTCATGCTACGAAAAGAATCAGTTAAGTTAATTATCTGATTGCCACGAGGAGCCAACATTTTGCCATTAGAATAAGGTGCATCAACAATGAGAACTGATAAAAGTTCTGATAGCAAAATATAATTGAAATAGGCTTCAAGCTAGAAAATCAGAAGACAAATCAACTCAATCTCAATGTATAGATTAGAATTGGATTTTTATATATTTTTAAAAAAACAATAAGGTTAGGCTGCTGATCAGTCATGCACTAACCCCGGACAAACACACACAGCAATGTCCTTAATTGGATCCATGGCACACATTGGCCTTAACTTCTGACCATTAATCTGGTCTCCCCGAAGGGACATCTGACCATAATATGGTCTCCCCGAAGGGACATCAAAAACATTCCAATTCTACATCCAACGTACTAGGTGTCGGAACAATCGACAACCTCTGTCAATCAAACAATCTGGAAAACTTCATGTTCCATAACAACAACTCAACTGGTAGAATAAAAGGAATCAACAGTTCTAATCTCGATATCGACAAGTTCGATATAATAAATGGGGGTGATAATTGAATAATAACAATAAATGTCGACGAGATCGACAATAATTGGGGTAACAATTGAATGAACAACAATAACAATAAATATCGACGAGATCGACAATAAATGGGGTGACATCATAATCAGTATTAATTAAAAGTGAATTTCACTTGAACAAGAAGTGAAGGGAAAATACTTGCAACATGATTAACAACAACTGTAATTATAAGATAAAGCAAGGATATAGTCAAGTGCTAAGCATTTAATAAAATTTACCAACACCTTGTCAAGTTTGAATCAACATACGCGAATTAAGTAGTTTTAAAAAAATGATCCTTTGTTAAATAACTCCAAGATAATTAAATTGTAGGTCAGTTTGGAGAAAACATCCCCTAAAAAGGGTCCATTGGTGAAAATATGTCATAATCAGGATTCATGTTAAAAGATTTTTATAAGATTTTAAAATCTTGGGTTCCTCTGTTACAATGTCTTTTAAACATTTTTGAAGAAAATAAAATAAAATAAATGGTACTCCTGAGGAATTCAATAACATACCATGTTTTTAAAATATCTTTGAGGGAAAAGGTATTTGTAAGATCATTCGAAGATTTGCACTTGAGCTAAAGGTGGAAATATAAACATTTGCACGTCATTTGAAGAAGGACGTCACTTTGTAAACATAATTTGATCGACACGTTTGATATATAAATAGCACATAATTGCATCACTTGAACAATAAGTGAGGAGCGATAACACTTTCCTCAATACATGAAGCTTCCACTTCCAATATCTCGATCCGTCGCTCAATTTACAAATGATTCTACTTCTTTACACATTGTCCTCTACTCAATCACACTCATCCACGAACAGCTATCTCCTTCCTCGAGATTCCATCTAAACATGCACTGTTCTAGGCCTGGCCTCCTACTTGTACCTATATAAGGTAAAGTACTACTTCAGTGCCAAAACCAACCAAAACCTTACTATCAATCTAATCTACCCATACGCGTCCTATAACGCTTTACAACTTAGCACATATTGGTTTATATATTTAAAATAGTACAGTACAATCATATCCACCACATAAACACTTACCACGTATTATCAACTTACTCTTATACCTTATAATCCACATAGCACAATGGTTCACAAATAACTCTTATCTAATTACTAAAAGAATTAGAAAATAATTTTAAAGAAAAAATTGGACAGCACCTCCTTTAAAATATGACCTAACCTATCGGAATACAACCGACCCAATCAACCAGTAACAACCCTATAATCAAATCTCAGTGCTCTCTTACATATACAATTTACACTCACTATTCAATTATAAACTGAAATACAATCTCTGGTTATCACAGAATTCAACATATCACCTGTCACACACAAGCGTCGACTTATACACATAATTTCATTTATTCCTTAAATGTCAGCAGAGTAAAATCTGAAACCAATTTATCATACTAACTTACATATATAAATTATATTTCTAGTAATCAACAGCTTACAATCTTAATAACTCGCCACTATAATTCATTTACATCTCGAATTTGAACCAAATAAATCGACACAATTTATGAAAATTAACTATCACATTAGTTCACATTTACAGATGATATCTTTAAGAATTAACTACTAACAATCGTTAAAACAGAATCATCAACTATCACACAATATCATTAACAACCACTGCACAAAACTATACGAACTTACCCAAAATCGAGACCACATTATCGGCAAGTCCAAACAGTACTGTAATAGCAACACTCAGCTGGGCATCGAACTTATACAAGGAAGTAAAGAGTTTGTAGTGAGTTTTCAAGAAGATAATGAATAACCCACACCCACACCACCAGCTGCGCACACACACACATAACCACAATTATACAAACACACACACACACACACACACCTCGTCCAAGAACTCACACACCCATGTCACAACAGCTAAAATTACATACATATACTTTCCATATAGATGAACCAATACAATGAACCACACAACAATCGACATCAGCCGACTTACTCACACACTCGTTACACACTTCACACATAGCAGCCACGCGCAGAATCACGCGCAACAGTCACAACCGCAGAGAAATCAGAGGGAGCAAAATAGAGGGGAGGGAGAGAAAGACCCACCCAAGATAAAGGAGAGGTCGAGCGAGAGAAAACTAGAGGGAGAAATAGACTTGAGAGAGATCAGAGATGGAGAGAGATTGTAGAGAGAGATCGTTAGAGAGAGTGTTGAGATATATAGGCCCAATCTAGTATTGTAGTATAGTCCAGTCCATTACCTTAGTCTATAAATATAGGACCATGGACTCAGTTTATTGTATCGAGTTATGTTACAATGTAGTCACATGACTGTAATCGTTTCTATTCAGTAGTAAAATAGTTTGTTATTTTTCTGTTACATCTTTCTCTTCTTCTTACTTGTTCATCTTCATCAATGGAGGTTTAATAAATGTAATATGGTATCAGAGCTTGTTTTTGTTTCTATTGATATCTACAATCAGGGATCTACAAACATAAATATATGGAGACTAGAGATGCTGAAAATCTCATTGAGAAGATAGTAGAGTAACTTTTTTAAGAGGCGGAATTGCACGAGAATTGAGGTGGGCAAGCCCGGTGATAGCAAGACAAATGATTAGAGTTTGTTTGGGGAGAAGGAATGCATATGATGTTAGTCTAAATGATGATAGCTGGTCCTAAGAGTATTTTAAAATTATTAGTGGTAACACTTCAACATCATGGGAAATGCTTGATGCTGGTGCTCTTCTGTCACACTCTTTTGAGTTGGAGTCTAAAGTACAGACTGTGTTTTATGCTACACCAGCAGTTATAAAATTTTGTGTCCCTACAAAAGTTGATTTACAGGAGGCCTATTCAACTCCACTTCGGCCTTTAGACCTTTTAGCTGATAGGCCAACTGAAAAGAAATTTGACCTGGCTAAGAGGTTGTTGCTCATGAAATTGCTACCTGTACATGATGTGATCATAAGAATCACACATGCTGTATTGATTTTCCAGTAAATGGAAGTCATCTTATCTACCATTGCTATCCAGAAAATGGAAGCAAAATTACCCTGTGCTGTGCTCGAAATACTGAGTTTCAGTTTTGTTACCTTTGTGTCCACCTACGGCAAGTTTATAGCTATTATTGGCAAGTAGATAGCTGGATTTTGGCAAGTCTATAGCTGTTGGCAAGTAAATAGCTGGGGTGGTACACCATAATCATTGTTACCTTGCTATCATTGCTACCGTTGATGCTCCTTGGTCAAACAACAGGTCTTGGTTGGTTCACCATTTATTGCGGTTTGTGCTACAAGATGAAAGATGAAAATCTGCTTTGCCCTTTGTGGCTTTGTTGCCCCTTAGTGGGTTTATTGCTCCTTTGTGAGATTGTTACCAGTGTAATCTCTGGTTTTATTACTCCTTTATGTTACTGTCAAGGTCTGTTAGTTGCCTACACCAACTACCTCAGATTTTGCTGTCAAGATGTTACTCAGATTACTAAATCTAGAGTTGTTTGCCCCTTAGAGGGTTGTTGCCCCTTAGTGGGTTCATGGTTTCTCCTGTGTGAGTTGTTGTCATCATATTACTTTTGGTCGTTCGTAGTTGCTGTCTTCATTGTTACTCATACCCACACTTCTTCAAGTCAAGAAGTTGTTACCTGCCCCATACACTCAGGAACATTGTTGTTGCTGTTTTTCAAGTTCCAAGATGAAGCTGTTTTTCAAGTCAACATTGTTGTTGTTGTTGTTGTTACTAAATCTAGTATTGTAGTATAGTCCAGTCCATTAGCTTAGTCTATAAATATAGGACCATGGACTCAGTTTATTGTATCGAGTTATGTTACAATGTAGTCACATGACTATAACCGTTTCTGTTCAGTAGTAAAATAGTTTGTTATTTTTCTGTTACATCTTTCTCTTCTTCTTACTTGTTCATCTTCATCAATGGAGGTTTAATAAATGTAATAGAGAGAGATTTCCAGAGAGTTCTCAAACAGGCTCGACTGAAATTATTGGGGGAGTTGACTTGAATATCTGATAACATGGATTAAAAGGAAATGGGGGAGGGAAGTTTTACAAATTACTAACAATCTTTCTAATTAAACCATTTAAAAATACTTGGTAAAATAGAAAAATAAATATATAATATTTGAAAAATCACAAAAATCATTTTTTAAAATGTATAACATGAATTTAGTTATCTCCCCATATTAAAAAAAATATTTTTAGGGTTAAAAACGAATTAAATATGATTTTTACAAGTTTCGTTGCTTTAAATGCAATATAACTCGTAAAATCAATTTAAAATACTGAAGCACCCAAAATAATTCTCCCAATAATTTTTAAAACTAATTAATATCATCAAGATGAAGCCACAAAAGATTTCGGGATTTTTAACAACTCCGATGATTTTATAAAATTTTCATAAGATCAATAATGCATGATTTAAACATATTAAATCCTCAAAAAAATTCAAATAAAAACACCGACTTACACGGCACACACAAATCATCATATAAACGCATGGACACAATATCACATATATTGACCTTCTCAAAAATATTCACATCATATAATCCACATTTAATATTAAATATGAAATTTTTAAATACGCGAATTTTCTAGGTCGTTATACTGTTAATGTGCTAAGGAATAAGATGTTGAAAAACATGGAAATTTGTGGTGCAAAATATACAAGTGAATATGTTCCAAAGTACAGAGATTATCAAGGGAAGATTGTTGAGATGAAGAAAAATTGTGCTCGATTGAAGACAGATCTGGGTATAACTGTTTTAGATTTTAATCCAAAGTCAGAAAAAGCACATTTTATCAGACTGGGTAATGATATGAGAAAGAACAAAATATATTCTCTGAGATCTGCAATTTATCAGACTGGTGAAGATGATCCTAAACTGAAAGAGATTAAGAAGATCATGCAGAGAGAACTCGAGAATGCAGAGAGAAGATTGCTTATAGACTATCTCAGATCAACACCAGATGTTGAGGAAATTAAGTAAATAAAAGCTTTGTAAGTATTTCTTGTTTTCTGTAAATTTTGTCTAAGTAGAAATTTAAACTCTGATTATTTATTAAACACTGCATTTGTCTATTTGTTTTGACATCATCAATTATTATTATTAACTTGTGCATTTTTGCTAATGAACAAGTTGGGGGAGATTGTTAAATATAATTGATGTGAATAATATCAGTGTTTAAGTGTTACAGTGATTCATCAGAGTTTAACTGGAAGCTGGAAGCGATCAGAGTTTAATTAAACTCTGACGGTTGGAAGCTCGACAGAGTTTGCTAAACTCTGTCATGAGGAAGCGTCTATTGGTCATCATACTTTGAAGAATTATTGAAGATAATTATGGAAGCGATATCTTTGAAGATTGGATAGTTGTCAAAGAGATCGTGTTGACTAAAAAGACGTGTAACAATCATAATTGATAGCATTTGTATAGCTGATTTATAGGAGTATCAATTATCGATTGTATAGTAGCTGTATATCTTTATAAATACAGTTAGGTTAACCCTAGAAGGTTATTGTGAAACGAATTATCATTCATTGTAACCTAAACAGCTCTCTGTGATATTTTACATCACTGAGAGAGGAGTTTTTAATTCCAAACAGTTTTTAATTGTTCGAACGTGTCTTACTTGTTATTCTCTCATACAAACTTGATTATAATTGTGTATTCGGCCTAACATCGTAATGTACAATAACATAATAGTACAATACAGATTATGACCTGTAACAACAGAGAAACTACACATTAACAATAGCAATAGCAACGAATTCCATCAGAGGAACTTCAACAGCACAGGAGAATCAACAACTTGAACTAAACATTTAAGAAACTAAACATTAAAGTATAACAACTTTAATCTCTACATAAAACATTAAAGTAGAGGAGAAAAAAGGAAGATAATAATTTATTTTGAGAAATATATAACCTTTAATTGTGCCCATAAAAAATCAATCACTTTTATGTTTTTGCAATCATATATGATTGAAATATGCACAATTCATAAAAAAAAAATAGAATTCAAAATAAATTGCACATTATTTATCATTGAGATTCGTGATAAAATTCGTAAAAAAAAAACGAAAAAAGCTAATAATTAATGATTCGCATAACGTTTTTCAGTAACAAACTAAGATAATTTTTTGAAATTTAGAGAAAATCTTGGACAAAGTTCTTAACAGAAAAGTTTTTAAACAAATTACAAAAATTCATTTATAATACCATTACAAATAAATAACAAATAACAACTTAAGATAAATGAAGCATTTAGCAAATTTTAGTAGAGAGGAAACACTTTAATAACAATATCAAAAAAAAAATTATTTAAACAAAAACAATATTGGCAAATTTAGAAGATAAAAACATGCTAAAAATTTAAAATAATACAAAATAATTGTTAGTGAGAAAAAATGAATAATTATGTATGTTGAAACATTAAATGTAAAATGCAATCACTTTGGTAAAAAAAAACTATTCTATCATAAGATAATGTGATTTTTTTAATAAAAAAAGTATGATAATCCTAAAACAGGACAAATTTAGTAAACATATTTGACAAAAAACTAACATTTTAATAAAATAATTTAAAAGCTAAGTAATGAATTCCGTACATGGCATAGTAAGATAATGTGATTTTTTTAATAAAAAAAGTATGATAATCATAAAACAGTACAAATTTAGTAAATATATTATACAAAAAACTAACATTTTAATAAAATAATTTATAACCTAAATAATTAATTTGCGGGGTCATAGGCTAGTAAGAAAATGTTACAATTATCATTCAATAGTAATGGGGCAGGGTAAGATTTGTTTGATGGATTTCACCCATTGTTAAAGTCTATAAATTGTGCAGCATCAAAGTAACAAGATATATAAATTTTCACCATGTCAATGCCTATCCAGTTTTCCAGTCTCATTTCTGGCCACTTTTCACCGAATTACAGGCTCTACCATGGCAAAAAACCAATCTCCTCGTTTAGATGCATGGCAACTCAGTCATCGAATCCCAAGTTTAACACCAAGGAGTTTCGAAAAAACTTAACAAGGAGGGAAAATTATAATAGGCGAGGTTTTGGACGTAAAAAGGAGACCCTTGAGTTGATATCAAGAGAATATTATAGTAAGTTGGCTTAATTTTATTTTTTCCTCTGATAGTAACTCTTGCTACTACAACTCACAACAACAGAGCAACTAGAGTCCAAACCTTATTATGCTTGTCAGGCCTAGACAATAAATTACTTTTAGTTTCATGTATCTGCCTGCAAATAGTTCATGGGGATATTGTAATTTGTAGGTGATATCATAAAAACTCTAAAGGAAAACGGGAACAAATATACATGGGGAAATGTAACTGTAAAACTAGCAGAATCTTATGGTTTTTGCTGGGGTGTTGAGAGGGCGATCCAGCTTGTTTACGAAGCAAAAAACCAATTCCCTGATCAGAAAATCTGGATCACTAATGAAATTATTCACAATCCAGCTTTTAGTAAGGTATGCATGACTGTCTATTACATATACATATATTATCTTTAAATTTTGATCTATTATCTATTAGGAAATATATGTTATGTGTATGAAATGCAGTGTTGTTATAACTATGGACTGCTGTGGGTGCCTGTCCCAACCCTATAGTAGCATGTATAGACTTCATGAAAGTGTTAATACTATTTTTTTTCCCAGAAAGTTGAGAAGCTAAATATCGAGCATCTCCCCAAAACAAACGAATCAAAGAAACAATACGATGTCATAAACAAGGGTGATGTTGTACTGTTCCCTGCGCATGGAGTTGCAGTTGAAGAGATGATGATTTTGAGTGAAAAAAATGTGCAAGTAGTTGACACTACATGTCCATGGGTGTCTAAGGTATCTTTAATTTAGACACGTGTTAGTGAAAATAGGATAAGTACAATCATTTCTACATATTCTTGCTCAGGTCGCTCTGCAGCATGTTTTTGTTTATTAATTAATGTAAAGTTTGAGTTTGCTGTACATATATGGTTATAAGGTGTGGACAACTGTTGAAAAGCACAAGAATGGAGAGTACACATCAATAATTCATGGAGATTATGATCACCAAGAAACAATAGGGACAAAATCTTTTGCAGGAAACTATGTCGTCGTTAAGAACATGGAGGAGGTATGCCACTTATGCTTTTTAAATGTTCTGGAAAGATGAAACTGTGATAACAATCATTTTATCTGTTGTTGTTTGGTCAATTTTTCAGGCAATCTATGTGTGCGATTACATTCTTGGCGGTCTACTAGATGGATCTAGCTCAACTAAAGAAGCATTTCTTGAGGTACGATTTTATGTAGATCCTGGAATTCACCTTACATTAACATTTCATTAATTTATTTTTTGTTTACAGAAATTCAAAGATAAGGTCTCGGAAGGTTTTGATCCGGACAACAATCTGGTAAAAGTTGGAATCGCAAACCAAACAACAGTGGTAAAGGGAGAAACAGAAGAGATTGGTAGGTTAAATATTGTTTTAAGTTGGGGTACATACATTTTTCTTTTCAAAATATGAGATCTTTTGCAGAAGAAATGAGTATTGATCTCTTATAAAGAAAACAAAAATCAAGATAAAATTTATGTGATTTTACTGGATGTAACTTCACTAATATACTGGCTTATAAATTTCAAAATTACAGGAAAATTAGTCGAGAGAACCATGATGCAGAAATATGGGGTAGAAAACATCAACAACCACTTAATGAGTTTCAACACCCTCTGCGACGCCACTCATGTAAATCAATCTTTTCTTTTTATATCTTTAATTTTGTAATTGGTTTTAGATATTAGCCTATTAGATAAGTTTTATACAGTAGTAAATTCTGTATCAGCTCTCTGTTACTTCCTGGAAAAAGTTAGGATTATTCGCACAAGTCTGTCATAGATGGTCTATTTTCTGTCAAATATTAAACCACATAATGTCTTTGAGTAGATATGAATATTTTTTATTTTGCCTTATTGAAGCATTTTTGTCACTAGTGTGTAAAGGCAATTTTCGGATTATTTTTTATATCAGGAAAGACAAGATGCACTGGCTAGATTGCTGGAGAGTCAGTTGGATATGATGTTAGTAGTCGGGGGTTGGAATTCTAATAATACTGGTCACTTGCAAATGATTTCTGAGAAAAGCGACATACCAGCATACTGGATTGACACTGAGGAGAGGATCGGTCCTGGAAACAGAATAACGTACAAGTTTTCGGTAAGTACTGCAAATTATTCTCATCTTATTGAATTATTAAATTTCAATAATCAAACAATAACGTCCACATTCCTTCATTTACGAGTTCATTAAATTTTAAATTCCATTTCAGCATACGATATAATTCATCCATGTTGACATATTGTAACATGCAGCATGGCGAGTTGGTTGAAAAAGAAGACTGGTTAGCTGATGGTCCTATAATAATAGGAATAACTGCTGGTGGAAGTACCCCTGATATGGTGATGTTGCAATTCACAATGTTTATAGTCAGAGAAACAATTTCAAGAACTTTTGATTTTAGTTTTTCTGCGAAATTACAATCAGGAATACATCTGAGCATAATTTTCGATATTTAAATTCATAAACTAATCTGACTGTTGGTTTAAACTTGAATGATCAGGTTATAGAAGATGTCCTGCTCAAGGTATTTGCCATAAAGAATGGATTGCATTTGCAGCATGCTTAGTCTCCAATTGCCAGATAAATAACAGATCTTCACCTGGTTCATATATTTCCAGTGATTTATGCAGAGAAGAAGGGTATTCATAATAAGTAAGGATTACTAAACTGTGCTTATAATCTAATATCTGTATGATGTATGATGTGAATGTATGATTGATATTCCGTTTAAGAATGATAAGTATGGATGTACCTTGGTATTATGCCTTCTCTTGCTTTCATCTTACCATCTTAAATATGTTAATATTTCTTTTCAAAGTTATGGTTGATTTATTTCTCCTTCAAATCATATGAATTTTGTTACTAGCACTTGCTCCTTGGACTTCAAGCATTGACAAAGATAATGTCCACAGAGCATGAAAAATATTGTTACCTTGGGAGGTCTTACTCATAACAGATACAGAGTATCTTTCTTGATGAAAAGAGGTTGAAAATTTAAAACTTGGCTGTCGGTAATGACAAGTTTATGTGTGAGTACTTCTTGCTGATCATTTTCGAAAAAAGTAGAAAGAAATCGCTGTTAGCGGTTTGAAAATTGGTGGAATGAGGTCTAAGGATGTGTACTGCATGTATGAGGAATAGATAATAATACTTTCAAGTCAGATGTAGTTTCTGAAATGGCATGAATGTGGAATTCAAGTAAATCCAAATCATTTCTATATTACAAAAGGCTCCCGGTCACCTGCAAACGTTTGCCAAATTAGTGTTTGGCAACATACGGTTTTATAACCGTTGGATCAATAATCCAACGGTTCTGATTTAAAAAAAAATTGTATCGTACCGCAGACGGTACGGGTAAATTATGAAAATGCCTCCTGTATTCACATCAAAAGACTACTGTACACACATACCCACTTCGATGGTTTTTGAACTAAACCAAAGAAAAAATAAAAAGAAATAAATAAATAAAAGCACTAAAGTCTCGTACACACTACTATAATACCAAAATGCCTCCTGTTTCAGATAAAAAATCTACTCTACACACTACTATTTAACACTACTATTTAAAAATATTTTAAATGATATTAAAAAGTATTTTAAATGATTGAAAGGAATTAAAAAAAGAAAGAAAGAAAATTAAAATAAATAGTGGAGCAGCCCAAGCCCACTTCGATGGTTTTCAAAATGCAACAATGAAAAAAAAAATGGCTGGTACCGCATAAAGTTTATGCGGTACGAGAAAGAGAGGCATTTTGGTAATTTACCTACCGCAGAAAGTTTATGCGGTACGGTACGAAATCAGGACCGTTCAATAGTTGATCCAACGGTTATAAAACCGTATGTTGCCAAACAGTACTTTGGCAACCGTTTGCACTAGACCGCGCCCCATTACAAAATGTGCTAAACCGGATCCACAATACATAAGTTTTGCAAAACACAAATGGAAGATCCATCTTGCTGTAGGTAGATAAAAATGCAGCATTAATCCTTACATATTCTGTGAAATATAGACTTAACATATTCGAGTAGCATACACAAAAATGTAAACTTATCCAACTTTAACAAAATAATCCTGGTAACCCCTTGTTGAAGGCTGCAGATGTTTTCAGTATGCACGTTGCATATTTTTACAAATGAAGTAGGATCAGCTCTTCATGACCTTCTGTTAAGAGTCATCGTCAGACTTTTTAAATTCCCATGGAGGTAAGCAGCCTTTATAGTGGGAATGTAGAAACAATGAAGTAAACCGATGTGAAGCAACTAAAGGCATTAGTCAAACTTTCCTTTTCATCGTTAGAGCATCGGAAATCTGGTTCAGTTATTGTAGCAGAAGTTTTAAGGGCCTCTGGGAGTATAGAGTTGCATAGCGAACCTACAAAAAATATAATGAACGAAACATGAGACCATAAAATTTTAATCATTGCTAAATTTAAATGACATTGCAGTAATGTGTATTACCGCTGAAGGTGATTTTAAAAACTTTAGTACTTTCACCCAAAGTTTTACTAATAAGTAACAACTGGTAGAAAAGTAACGGACGCCAGTCCAACGGCTGTATGGTTAAAGCAACTTACAATATCAGGTCTTAAAGCCGCACTTGTCAAAGCTATATATGCTACAACAATGTACAGTACGATCCATGTACAAGTAAATACTAGTGTTTCAGTGAGAGTAGGTTAGTTAAACAATTACCTATATTGGCTAATCGATTCACCCATTTTGGAATCCGGTTGCCAGTTAACTGGTAACATATATCTTCACTGAAGTGGTTGCAGTTTTTTAGGACCAAATTATATGAATTGCCATAGTAGTGTGCTGATTGGCGCTCAACAAATTCTCTAACTTGGATAGGATCCATGTAAGTTGACCCCATATAAATTGATTTTCTGAACTTAAAGCCAGGGCATTGCCGAGGTTCAATCTCAAAGACACCACTAGCTGCAAGTTCATGGGCTCCGAAAGCATATTCTATCCCGTCAACTGTAAGCATTAGAAATTGCATTCAATTAAAAGAATTCAACTTTAGACAAGAAAAGAACAACCAGCAGTTTTACTGCAAACAAGACAATACGCACCTTCCAAACCAGAGTGGAAGACACCAAGGCCTGCCCAATAGACATAGCCATTCATGGCTGTCAAGTCATACACATTAAGATACACAGGTGTCTCACAGGGACTATAGCTTTCTGACTGGACTCTACGAAACATGCAAAAACGAGTGCTAGGCTTGGCCCGTAGATAGTGAGGTACTAATGACCGCCACCCACGCTTTCGTTCCATCTTCATGCTTTTAAGTGTAAGCTACCAGTTACTGAATCAACTCCTATTTCTTTCCTTCCTGTAATATAGGAACCATTGCAATCAACTTCAAGGAAATGTTATAAGATTAACATATAAAATACACACATAAGGATCCACAAACACCTCTAAATAAAGTTGCAAGGAAATTTCGAGGTAAAACTTCTGTTATCCTATTTCCCTTCAATTTTACTATAACAAACTACCAATCGGTATTCATTTTAAGATGAAACACATCAATTAGCTTGACTGCTTGAGCACTAAAACTACTTCCAACCTTCTACTATAGGTATCAACAATATTCCACCCATCAGACCGTAAAAGGATTACTTCATATTCCCTTCATCAAAATAGCTCATCAGGATCCCCGTAAAACAGATAGCCTAAAGAACTGAATCACTACCTCCCTAAGTTTGTCCCCAATCGCAAACCCTAAACTTTTTGACACAGCCCTTGATCAGGAAACACATGTCTACTAGTCAATTCAGATGCTAATTAAACTGTGGAACAATTAAAAAATCAAGATCCCTTGTCTATATTTTATCTCAAAGACCTCTAATAGTTACAAAATACAAAACCACATAAAGAACTTTGCATGAGTTTCACATTGTCCTTATATTCAACATATGACATCTATGATAGCACTGCAGATGGCTTCCAGGAACTTATGATATATATATAAATGAAAAATATGAATGTATGCAAGTGTTATGAATCAGTAAGAATATAACATTGGGCAGGATCTTGCAGAAAGTGAAAACCAAACTATCTTACTACATTAACCTACAAAAACATATCACTCAACTTTTTACTTCATAATATTAACATCACAAGAATTCAATCAGAATAGCAAGAATTGGTCAACCAGAGAAGTTCTAAAAAGATTTATACATATAACATGTATGTAAATTCAAGAAAAACCCATATAACGATAACACATTGAACAACTATACTGAGAGAGAGAGAGAGAGAGAGAGAGAGAGAGAGAGAGAGAACAAAGTTACCTATTAATGTTTTGCAAGACAATTTCTCCTCCAAAATCCAACCATTGTATTGTTGCAGAAAGAGCAGGACCTGGGTGCAGAGTAATGTATAGCCCAACTGATTCTTGTGGCAAGATTTTCAAACTGACATTTGAAGGAGAGTACATGTAAATTAGTGTCCTTTAAATGCTTAAAGAACCAAAAGGGAAATCTTTAAAGCCGAGATAAAATCTTACACTGTTACAGATTGATTTGACTTATTGTTTGTACATCAGCTGACATTGTGACATATGCTGTGAAACAATGGTCTTAGAGTTTTTGTTTTGTTTTTTTGTATTTGTAACATTTACTCGTATGATGGCATCTACCATCTAGTTAACCACCTTTTCTTTGTCAAAATCAAAATAGAAACAACCAAACTATCAAAAAAAAAATAGAAACAACCATTTTTCTCTTCTTTCTTTTATTTTTTTTCATCCCAAGGAGAGTGTTCTATTTTGTGTATTTTTATTTCACATTTCGTACAGTTTCGTATTTGTGTATTTAAATTTGATGTTTGGTGCAAATAATTAAATTATTAGTCTATTTTTTGTTTTCTATTGTCACTGGTGAAATCATGTCATGGATCTTGATCCCTATTAATCAATTATTACAATTTTTTATGGATTACAATTTTTCGAGAATAAAATTTTTACTAAAATTTTTTGTAAATGCAAAGGATAAAATGTACCATTTCTTATGCTTAATGTACCATTTCTAGGATAGTTTTTTTTTTTATTGAATTATGGTAAATAAATAATCAGGAACAACGCTGGTTGTGGACCAGTTTTCTTTTCTTTTTTTCATTGCATATTTGCTTCTGTCTTCCGTTCAAATATTGGTTACAGAAGGAAATAAATCAGAGAGCATTTATGTATTGGGCTTGACACTGTTTTAGTCATGGAGCAATATGTGTGTGGGCTTGAGGAGATTGGACTGCTTTGGGACTCGTGGATTGAATTTTAAACAAATCTATGCGTGATACTATATAAAATTAAACGAAAGGTGGATCGAAACACACAGACAAAAAGAAAAAAAAAGTGTAATCAGAATGAAAGAAATAAAATTGTATTGCGAAGCTAAACCATATTCTTGTTAGAATATAATATAAGATACATATAAAGTTTTAGATGTTAAAGAGAGGTTTATATGAATTTTATATATTATATTGTAACAATTCTCTCATCATGCAATCAAAAAACCAACCGCACTATTTTTGTACCATCAAAACCAGACACCCCATAGTTTTCGCCATCTGTCACATGTCAAACAAATAATAATCATTTCATTTTCAATTCATATAAAAATATATTTAATTATATCCTTATATAGAGATATTATCCACAATTTTGGTCGCTGTACTATCAAAATAATCTCAACCGTTGAATCAAATCTTTTTAAAAATAGACGATCAAGATTATATCATTGTAAAAAGAAAATTATAATTTAAAAAGAATATAATTATAAAAGGTTGCATTAGAAGTGATTTTTAGAAATAAAATTATAATCTAAAAAAGATATAATTAAAGAAATTTGTATTATAATTGAATTTTATAAGGAAAATTATAATCTGAAAAGGATATAAGTAAAAAATATTGTATTATAATTGAATTTTACTTATTTTTTATTAGTATTAAAAAAAATTCATGTTTACTATTTGGCTCAATCTTAAAATCTAGAAATCATATTTTGATGATTTTATAATCCACGCAAAGCTCATAAAACTATCTTTAATTTTAGTGATGATTTAATATTTATTATTCAAATGAAAACACTCAAAATCTCAAAAGAAAAAATATAATTACCAATTTTTACTTAATCCTATTCAATGTAAAATTCCTATATTGATAATGCTATGCAACGTAGAAAACCTAATTAGATATGATTTAAATATTTAACATACATCTTTTCGTATTTCAGTATAAATACAATTTTTAGTTTATAACATATTAAAATATAAAATATTTTTTTATGCAAAATCCAACGATTTTCATCTATTTATTTTAAGATCTAACGGTTCTCATTTATTTTATCGTACGAAGGACCAGACTACCTATAATCAAAGTTTTGGACAAAATCCTTCTCACGCTTATTATTAAAGTCAGTTGGTTGACCTTAGCTCTAGTCGACTCTTTGATAGTTGGTTGAGATACTAGCTTACCACGAGATTTGTCGATGGAAAAAATTCATATATAACACTTATTATTAATTTATATTTATCTTACTCATATTTTAATTCCAAAAATTGATAAGGATTAAATATCATTACAATTAAGTAGAAAATATTCCTAAAATTACCTTCTAAAACTACATATTTTCAATGTAAAATTGGATAAATTTATCTCGTATGATATATACATATCATTTTTTTCCTAGTAGTAGTTTATTTATTCTATTTCTTTTTCGAATTGTTAGATATTGACCGTCAAAATTACTTAAACGTTTTCGGATGTAGAATTCCTTTCAAGTTATTATGTAACTTTTGTATGTGTTAAAGAATTGATAAAATATATTTATTATGTCAAATATGAAAATGTGATATTTAAAATATCAAAAGATAATGTTCATTTTAATCTAAATTAAAATTAAATAATTTTTAAAAGTGATTCTAGGAAAATTTTCTAGTAGAACATTTTACCCTAATTACTATTGATATACATGTCCTCTCTTCATTGATCTTTTTAAAAATTGAACGACATGCAATAATAATGAGAGCTATCACGAAATAATAATAAAGTAAAATAAATTTGTATGGTCCTTAATTAGCAATGGGACCTCCATTTCTTTATAAGATTCTTTCTCGTTAAAGTAAATTGAAAAGACCAAAACCGGTCCGGATCCTCTTTCCCC
This sequence comes from Kitagawia praeruptora, assembly GCA_037693485.1. NCBI lineage: Eukaryota > Viridiplantae > Streptophyta > Magnoliopsida > Apiales > Apiaceae > Kitagawia > Kitagawia praeruptora. The sequence continues at coordinate 86,385,292 of CM075351.1, read as the reverse complement.
TTCGTTCGTGTCCCTTGTGTCCCCTGCTCTTTTTAGTACAAAAAGAGTGTCCCTACGGGACCCATTTTAATAAATAATAAAAATGGGCTTCATAAGAGCATTTTTTTTGTATTAAAAATAACATGGGACACAAAGGAGATACGGAGGAAGGGGACAGAGGATCCGGACCCCTTCGTTTTGGGTCCGGATCCTCTATCCCCTTCCTCCGTGTCCCACTTGTGTCCCCTGCTCTTTTTAGTACAAAAAGAGTGCCTCTGCGGGGCCCACTTTAATAAATAATAAAAATGGGCTCCAGAAGAGCATTTTTTTTATATTAAAAACAACAGGGGACACGGAGGAAGGGGACAGAGGATTCCAGCTCCTTCGTTTTGGTCTTTTCAATTTACTTTAACGATAAAGAATCTTATAAAGAAATGGAGGTCCCATTGCTAATTAAGGACCATTAATCTTATAAAATTAAAATGCAACACTTGCTAGTCAAGGTGTAAAATTTTATGACCATTCGAAATAAAGCGACAAATATGTGTCTATTTAAGTGTCCCTAACCATTAGAATTTGTAAAGAGTGTGACATTTGACTCAATGTGGCAGGCATGAATTAAAGATAGAAAAACACCAAAGCCTTCTTTATTGTTGCATCTCTTTAGTGTGACCTTTCTTACTATTCAATTCTTACACGATTTCTAACTCATTTTTTCCTCAATATTATTGATTATTATCATTTTAGTTTGATTAAAATACTTATTATTCATTTTAGTACTGTCCGGGATTGTTGTTTCTATTTTTTAAAAAATACTTATCGACGATCCAACTACACGTAAGTCAATATATGTCTAATTTAGTGATATTCCCAAGTTTTGAAAAAATAATAAGTTTATTTGGGTGGTAAAAGTGGTAGTGAACTATCGATTTGACCAGTATATCTAACTAGTGCTTTGTCCCGGATTGTTGTTTCTATTTTTTAAAAAATACTTATCGACGATACAACCGCACGTAAGTCAATATATGTCTAATTTAGTGATATTCCCAATATTTCAAAAAATAATAAATTAATTTGGAAGGTAAATGTTACCATCCTGATTTATTTTTCAACAGTTATCTAAGATTGAGATGTACATGTCATTCCATCATTATTTAAACTACATAACATGTAAAAAATATCCATATTACATTATTAAAGATACTTTAAAGTTAAAATTAACATATTTTATTATTTTGATGCATATTTGAAGATTTAAAAATTAAACAAAAAAAATAAAAAATCTTAAATTGCTGCCGCAATGAGACATTGCGGTAAATTTTCCTGCCGCAATATTTGGTTGTGGCTCAGAAAAATTTTAAGTCATTAAATATGGTTGGTGGCTGGTAATAAATGAACCATCCGCAGCAATGTTTCATTGCGGCAGTTGGCAATTAAGGCCTCCTGCCGCAATGAAACATTGCGGTAGGCGTGAAATCTGTTTCCTTTAAGTTTACAGAATTTGTCTTTTTTTCCAATTTCCTTTTTTCCAAACAGCAGAAAACACCAACCAAGTGCTCAAAAATTTCAAGGGTTTGGAGCTCAAAAATTCATCCAAAATTAAGGTTAGTGCTCTATTCAATGGCTTCATTTTTATTTAGCTCTTCTAGTTCATCTAGTGAACGTAATGGTGATGATTATGTTACGCCGCCCGTTAAAAAAAATCATGTTTCTCGTAAATTATTCGTTGATGATGTAGATATTGATAATTATTATAGTAGTGTTCATAAACGTAGAGTGAATTACAATGTTCGTAAAAATAAAATGAATGTTGATGATGTTGGTGGGGAAAAAAATGATGGTGGAAAGGATAAAAACAAGATAATTATTATTGATGGTGATGATGAAAAAGATGAGAAATTTGGGATGGGAAAAAATGATGATGAAGGAGATGAGGATATTAGGATGGAAAAAATTGATGATGAGGAGGATGTTAGGATGGGAAAAAATGTTGATGATGAGGATGTTAGGATGGGAAAAAATGTTGATGATGAGGATGTTAGGATGAGAAAAAATGATGATGATGAGGATATTGGAAACCAAAATTTTGATTTTACATTTGCGGATGTTAATAAGGTTGTGCCTTGTGTTGGAATGATTTTCGATACATTAGATGAGGCGGAAAGTTTTTATAGAAATTATGGTCGAAATGTCGGATTCGAGATAATAATTAGGAATACTCATAAACATCAACGGAGTCATGATCCATCATCCCGTTTGTTTATTTGTAAGAAGGGTGGAAGAGTAGCACCGGAATCGGATTATCTTGATAAAGGAAAACGACGCATTAGGGATGTAGATCCACGAACGAATTGTCGTGCTCGAATGTACGTATGTCACCTAGTTAATGTAAACAAATGGAAGGTAACTTTGGTTGATTTGAAACATAATCATTCCATGGTAACACCGGATAAGCGATAATTTTTTCAAACATCACGCAACATCGATCCGATCACCCGATCATTGATTGAGTTGTTTAACAAATCGGGGATCGAGACGAGTAAAGTGATGAAATATCTTGGTGAGACATGTGGAGGCATTGAAAATTTAGGGTTTTCTAATCAAGATGTACGTAATATCATACGGGATATTCGGCACCGAGTGTTTGATTCCGGTGATGCGGAGTGTGGCTTGGTCTTGTTACGAAAGTTACAACAAGAGAATGCGTTCGGTCATTTCTTCTATCGAGTGGATGTGGATAACGAGAATCGTGTTAAAGGTTTAGTGTGGGTTGATCCTCGATGCATGAACGCTTACAAGAATTTTGGTGATGTGGTGACGTTCGACTCAACTTATCGAACGAATAGGTATTGTATGCCTTTCATACCTATTACGGGGGTGAACCACCATTACCAAAATATTTTGTTTGGATTTGCACTCATGAGAGATGAGACCGAGACTTCTTATCAATGGGTTTTAAAAACTTGGTTGGAAGCCGTTGACAACAAACCTCCCACTACAATAATTACCGATCAAGACATTGCTTTGGGAAATGCTATTGCCACGGCTATGCCCGAAACAAATCACTTTTATTGTACATGGCATATAAGTAGTAAATTTCCCGAGAAGTTATCTAGTTTGTACACCAAATATCCGGAATTCAAAACAGATTTTAATGCATGTGTGTACAAGTCATTATCTCCCACGGAATTTGAAGGTAGATGGGAGGAATTGGTCGAGAAGTACAAACTTGAGGATCATGTTTGGTTAAATGAAATGTATCGCATTAGACATCAATGGATTGGTGCTTACACAAAGTCGCATTTTGCCGCCGGTATGACCACTACCTCTAGAAGCGAATCAATGAATGCATTTTTTGATGAATATGTGCAAGCATCTACCGGTTTGAAAGAATTCATTGAGAATTCCCAAAAGGCTTTGGAGGCACAATATCTTAGGGAGGTTAAAAGTGACTACGAGAGCGAAGAAAGGGAAAGGAGACTAGTATTGCAATCATCCTTGGAAATTCATGCATCCGAAATTTACACGAAAGAGATGTTTAGGCGTTTTCAAAAGGAGCTTCTAAAAAGTACATCTTATGTCGTGACGAAAACTAAAGGTGGATGTCATTTATTTAAAATGTTCGTGGTTGAGAAGTCTACCGTGCCGGAGGATCGTAGAAGAAGCTATCGGTTGACGGCCCATATTGATGGACAGATTGAATGTGTTTGTATGCAATTTGAACATTCCGGGATGATTTGTAAACACATGATCCGTTACCTAGACATGAAACAAAAAATACGTATACCGAATGATTACATCATGTCTAGGTGGACAAAAAATGGCAACAAAATTGCCGGACCTCTACCTTATACCCCTCCCGTTCTTGGTAATGTTGGTGAATCACAAGCATCAAGGTATAGTGCATTGTGCAAATCATTTCAAAATTTAGGCGCTGTTGGTAGTTGTTCCGTCCCACGTTTCAACTACGTGATGAACTTGATTGAGCGAGAGAGGTGTCACGTGGAAATTGCTTTTCCACAAGAAGATAAGATCGAACAAATGAACGAGTCGTTTCCTCAAGAAGATTGGGATCATGATCCGATATTCGATCCTCCAATGTCACAAACTAAGGGACGAAAGAAAGCGGCAAGATATAAAAGTGGTATTGAAACGTCAACTTCAACAACCAAGCAACGAAAGTGCGGAAAATATGGGTTGGTAGGAGCAAACCATGATAGAAGAAATTGTCCTGGCAATTAGTTTCAATTGTATTCTGTAATATTTGAAACTATTTTTATTAATTATAATCTTAATTTTCTATGTAAGGTATTAATATGCAATCCATGCATTTGTACTAGTTTAAATTAGAATTTTTTCCAATTTTTCGAATATTAGGAAAAACACATAAATTAGTAAACACTTAACGAAATCTTTAATTTATCTCGAATTTTATATTTAACAATAGAAATAAATTGGAATTTTATCAATTTCCAAATTTTAATATCAAGAAAAAAAAAATAATGTGTCTATCCGCAAGGAGGCCTTGCGGTAGGGATGTCCTATCCGCAACGCCTCATTGCGGCAGGGAGGAGTCCAGTAGCTTTTCTCTCTCCTCCCCTGTTTTCCCCTGTGAGCAGGGGAAAACAGGGGAGGAGAGAGAAAAGCTACTGGACTCCTCCCTGCCGCAATGAGGCCTTGCGGATGTCAATAATTTTTTATTATTATTTATGTCCTGATTATAAAAATTGGAAAAATGATAAAATTACAATTTATTTCAATTGTTAAATGTAAAATTCGAGAAAAATGAAAAAAATTATTTTTTTTCCCAAATTTTATTTTAAAACTTGACAAAATTTGCATTTAAAAATCGAAAAAAGGCATAAATTATATTTCATTCCTGATAATTAATTTAAAATTTGAGAAAAATGGGAAAAAAAATTCCGAGGTTTTTAACTAAAATTCGAAAGAAAGGATTAATTTAAAAGAAAATTTGATGTTTTTTTTTCGAATTTTGAAGCAATAATTATAAATAAATAATTTAAAATATTATTACTTAAAAAAATATTGACGATCCAACCACACGTAAGTCAATATATGTCTATTAAAACAAAATTTGATGTTTTTTTCGAATTTTGAAGTTCCCTTTTTCCAATTTTTTTTTTAAGTTTGCCCAAAAAAATTATTATCTAATTTTTCTGAATCTATTAAATTAATTTTTCCTGGGACATTTGGATTAAAATATAAGTTTAAAACAAATTTATCTAATTTTTTTATACAAAATTAAAAAAAATAAATTAGAAAAAGGGAACTTCCCAGAGGTCACCCATCCCAGAATTGCTCTAGCCCAAGCACGCTTAACCTCGGAGTTTCGATTACTAACAACCCACTCGGCCAGGAATGCCACATCTGTTCATTTTAGCAACCGTTCATATATGAATGCGAAATGAATTCCGCTCATATTTCAATATTTTTTTAAGTAATAATATTTTAAATTATTTATTTGTAATTATTGCTTTAAAATTCGAAAAATACATCAATTTTTTTTAAATTAATCCTTTCTTTCGAATTTTAGTTTGAAAAACTGGAATTTTTTTTCCCCACTTTTCTCTAATTTTAAATTAATTATTAGGAATAAAATATAATTTATGCCTTTTTTCGATTTTTAAATGCAAATTTTGTCAAGTTTTAAAATAAAATTTGGGGAAAAAAATAAATTTTTTCATTTTTCTCGAATTTTACATTTAACAATTGAAATAAATTGTAATTTTATCATTTTTCCAATTATTAATATAAGGAAATAAATAATAATAAAAAATTATTGTCATCCGCAAGGCCTCATTGCGGCAGTGAAGAAACTGACGCCAAGCTGATGTCATGCTGTTGTATTACTGCCGCAATGACTCTTTGCGGCAGGGAACACCTACCAGTTTTACACAGTCTTCCATATGTTCAACTTACATTCCCAAAAATTCAAATGTTATTTTCAAGATACATTAAATTTTATTTTGAATTTTAATGTTGAAAAAATTTAAATTTGAAATATTTTCTCTATAAATACTCACACCCTCAACCTAAAATTTCATATTCTAATCTTCTTCTCATTTTTCTCTCTAGAAACCTAAAATTTTTCTTATCATGGATTCAAAAAATGAGAAGAATGCTAGTTTAAAAACAAAATTGGTAGAAGCCAAGAGAGAAATCAAGTTTCTTGAAGATAAAGTTGTAGATTTGGAGGTAAAAGTCGAAGAACTCGAAGAAGCCTTGAAAGAGGCTAACATGGAGATTGCCTATTTGAGGAAATTGTACGGGCATGGAGATGAATATCCGTAGACGGAAGAAGAAGGAGGGCTCGAAGAAATTGTTTTAAATAAAAATTGTATTTTGATGTTTTCCCCCATCCAAAAATATTATTAATGAATTAAAATTTTCTTTTCATGTTTATTCTAAATATTTTGTATTATCTCCAATTCAATTAAAATATTATATATTTTCAACATTTATTCGATTAAATAAATATTTTTGGGTGAATTCAAATGAAAAAGAATTTTTTTGTAAATTTTGGAATAGAAATTTATTTTATCAATTTTTTTAAATTTTAAAATAAATTTTGGGAAAAAAATAATTCTTTCATTTTTCTCGAATTTTACATTTAAAATTTTAAATAAATTGTAATTTTATCATTTTTCCAATTTTTAATTGAAATATTATGAATCAAATTATTTTTAAAAACTGGGTTAAAATCCGCAAGGCCTCAATGCGGCAAGAAGCTGCTGCCGCAATGAGACCTTGCGGATATCATTAATTTTTTTATTATTTATTTCCTGATATTTAAAATTGGAAAAATGATAAAATTACAATTCATTTCAATTGTTAAATGTAAAATTCGAGAAAAATGAAAAATATTTTTTTCCCCCAAATTTTATTTTAAAACTTGACAAAATTTTCATTTAAAAATTGAAAAAAGGCATAAATTATATTTCATTCCTGATAATTAATTTAAAATTCGAGAAAAATGGGAAAAAAAATTCTGAGGTTTTTAACTAAAATTCGAAAGAAAGGATTAATTTAAAACAAAATTTGATGTTTTTTTTTCGAATTTTGAAGCAATAATTATAAATAAATAATTTAAAATATTATTACTTAAAAAAATATTGAAATATTGAAATATACAACAATCATTCATATATTCAATCCACTATATTCAAAGATAACAAGTATCAAAAGATTACTACCTCACGCAAACGTTTCTGAGAAACGGCTAGTGGAGGCTGCTGCGAAGATGAAGGACCGCTGGGGTCAATATCCATATCATGTGCACGAGAGGGTCTATCAAAACTAGGTCTGATAAATCCAACACCCCTCCACTCGGTGTTGATCCGATCATAACGAGCCAAAAACTCAGTGATGATATCAAAGAACCACTCGGGGGGATCACGCTCGTAAATGGCATGTAATGTCCTCATTCCACAATCCAGCTGCATTGAAGTATTTAGATGCAGGAATTAGATAAATAAAGGTCTAAAGTGCAAAAGTATATAAATAAAGGTCTAAAATGCAGAAATATACAAATAAATGTCTGAAATGCAAGAATTAGAAAAATAACGGTATATAATGCATACCGCATCAGCCATGTCCTGCTGGGGATACCAGTCACGAGGCACAATCTTAGAACGATGCTCAGCCACAAATGGAGCAATCCTTAGCTTACTGACGCGCCTGTACCAATACATGTACTCCTCTATAGACACGTAATTGCCCTCCTCGACAATAGGTATCATGCCATCATTAAAAGCATGCCACTCCTCAACGTAATCTGCCAAGGTCACTGTATGATTGTCCCGCACCCAACGAGATGCTCTCTCCGTCCGCAGTGAAGTCATGGCAACCGGGGCCTGTGGGATATGCTGTAGAATACCAAACTGTCTCAAGACTCTATCTGGCATGACATACTCAACGATATCAAAAGAAATGAGAGGGACACGACCGAGAGCCATATAGTGAGCATCCATCAAATCGATATTATAATCCACATCAACATCCTGAATGTCATAAAATCTCTGATAAGGCTGCCATGTCAGCCAACCAAGCTGAAAGCTGTCAAAGTCCCCCCGATAAAGACCTGTATGGTGGTGGGGGTTAACCCTCCTCCCATCTACCGGCTCAGCCCAAGCCAATGCCCTCGGCCAAACAAAATCCATACGAGGTGCTATCAGAGGTGCCCCAGGCAACAACCTCTCGTAAGACCAAAGCTGCAAAAGCATGGTGCACCCACTAATAGCTTTGGCACCCTTCTGAGCAGCCTTGGCCAAACCCCTGAACAAATAGCTCAAAACCGCAGCTCCCCAGGCATACTCCTTAATCTCATGCGCATTCTGGATTAACTGTAAATACCTGCAAAAATTCAGGAAATGCAAATTAAGGTAAGAATTCAATAATTGGAGAAATTAAGGATGAACATGCAAGAAATGTGAAATTTAAGGCATAAAATGCAAGAATAAGATAAATTTAAGCATAAATTGCAAGGACTAGAGAGAGAAATGAAGTCAAGAAGTACCTAGGATGCACGGTGTCTCTATTCGATGAAGGAAACAACACACCCCCAATGAGGTAAAAAAGATAAGCCCGGGTGTACACAAGGTCATCATGCTCGATAAACTTGGGAGAAGGCTTCCCCGGTTTCTTTTTATACATTTCCCTCAACCTATGAAGCTTCACCCCACCTAAATTGCAAAGAAATAAAAATTTAAGGTATAATATGCAAGAATTAAACAAATAAAGGATTAAAATGCAAGAAATTAGAATTTATGGGCTAAAATGCAATAACTAGATAATTATCTTCCTAAATTGCAAAGAAATGATAATTTAATGTATAACATGCAAGAATTAAACAAATTAAGGACTAAAATGCAAGAAATTAGAATTCTTGGGCTAAAATGCAATAAGTAGATAATTATCTTCCTAAATTGCAAAGAAATGATAATTTAATGTATAACATGCAAGAATTAAACAAATAAAGGATTAAAATGCAAGAAATTAGAATTTATGGGTTAAAATGCAATAACTAGATAATTATCTTCCTAAATTGCAAAGAAATGATAATTTAATGTATAACATGCAAGAATTAAACAAATTAAGGACTAAAATGCAAGAAATTAGAATTCTTGGGCTAAAATGCAATAAGTAGATAATTATCTTCCTAAATTGCAAAGAAATGATAATTTAATGTATAACATGCAAGAATTAAACAAATAAAGAATTAAAATGCAAGAAATTAGAATTTATGGGCTAAAATGCAATAACTAGATAATTATCTTCCTAAATTGCAAAGAAATGAAAATTTAAGGTATAACATGCAAGAATTAAACAAATTAAGGACTAAAATGGAAGAAATTAGAATTTATGGGTTAAAATGCAATAAGTAGATAATTATCTTCCTAAATTGCAAAGAAATGATAATTTAATGTATAACATGCAAGAATTAAAAAAATTAAGGACTAAAATGCAAGAAATTAGAATTCTTGGGCTAAAATGCAATAACTAGATAATTATCTTCCTAAATTGCAAAGAAATGAAAATTTAATGTATAACATGCAAGAATTAAACATGTTAAGGACTAAAATGCAAGAAATTAGGATTTATGGACTAAAATTCAAACCTTTTTTATACATAGCTCTGCGTTCGATCTCAGTCAACCTCAAATCATGCCACCGTCTTAGCCAATATGGAAGCGGTGCGGAAAGCTCCGAATGAGTAACAACACGACCACGAACAAGCAATCCCAATATCATGTAAACATCCTCTAGAGTGATGGTGATCTCACCAAATGGGAAATGAAAGGTGTTGGTCTCTGGCCTAAACCTCTCCACCAACGCCGTGATCAATCGGATGTCGTTCTGGGGAATCGAGCGTGGGTTAGTAAACGCTCGGAAACCCCAGTCTGACAGCAAACTAACCTGGGTGTCATCAAATACCCAATCGTCGAGGTTGGTTGTCAACTGGTAGACATCCAACTTCTCCCGCTCACCCCCCTGCCATATGTGACTGCTAATATGATCATCCTGCATGGTCAAGAGGGACCTATCGAGAGGCCCGCACTGTATATCCATAGCATCTGCAATGTGCAAGATCAAAGAAATAAGGCACATTTCATAAACATGTACCAAAATTGGCTAAAATTATCATTCCATTAAGACATATTTAAAACAAGAATAAATTAACACCGAATATAATTTATCAAATAAAATGCAGTACTAATATGTTAATTAATCAAAATTCGAATTAATAAATCATATTAATTCATAATTTCGAATTTTAAACTCAAAAATTCAAATTAATAATTCAGAAAAATTCGAATTAAAATTTCCACAACTCATAAAAAAAATTATAATTATAATTTCATAATTATAAACCCTAATAATTCGAATTAATTCATAGTTTTAATAAAAATTCGAATAAAAATTCGAAACCTAATTCTAAATTGGGCATTTCGAGCTAATTCAACCTAATTAAAGATGAGAAACCCTAATTTCAACTCAATTGAGGGTAAAAGCCCTAATTTCAAACTAATGCAAACCAAAAATGGGTAAAATTCGAACTATGAACCCTAATAATTCGATTTAATTCATGATTTTAACTAAAATGAAGCAAATAAACACCACCCACAGTTAAAAACAAATCAAACCATGTACATATAATCGTCAGTAGCAATGTATATAGTAGTGCGTGTGTGTATGTATAACTACGTGCGTGTGTGTGTAAGTGTCAATTAGAAGATACCTTGAGGAGGAAGATGGCCTGACATTCGCAGCTCTGTGTGTAAATCGCCCGGAATCGCCTGAAATCGCCTGAGCTCTGTGGTTAATCGGGTCGCGGCAGCCGCAATGGGTGATTGTATAAGTCTCCTATCCGCATTGTATCATTGCGGTAATAATTTAAGGGTAAAAAAGTAATTCCATATTTTTATGTATCCGCATTGTATCATTGCGACAATGATATAAGGGTAAACAAGTAATTTCAGATTTTCATTTATCCGCTATGTATCATTGCGGCAGCAAATTGGAGGGTGAAAACGTAATTTCATATATTTACTTGTTTCTATATTTCAAATTAACAGCTTTTATTAATTTATTATTTTTATTACTTTTATTAAATATAAAACTATAATAATTTATTTAAAATTTTATGTAATAATTCAAATTTTATAAACATTTTTATATTTTATAATGTATTAATTTACCAATTTTTTTAATTTTGATAAATAATAAAAATAAAAGTATAAAAACGTAAAATAATATTTAAGGACCTGAGAGCGACTCCTGCCGCAAACGTTCATTGCGGCCCATACCTACCGCAAGTTTTCATTGCGGCATCCCTATAATTTTTTTAAGTTTTCCTGCCGCAAGTGTTCATTGCGGCAGTTCACGAGTTGGTGGTTGTGGGCCTTTTTTCAACCAACGGTGGCTGTGGAAGGGCACCCATATATATATATATATATATATATATATATATATATATATATATATATATTAGAGTTCAAAAATGACAAATGAAAAATGGAACATGAAATCAGCAACTTAATGCAACTAGTTGAATGCAACCACATTCAACCGAATGCAACCACATGCAACTTTTCTTTTCTTTTTTTTTAAAGAAGGGTGCTATTTGGGTTCCATGGCCCGGCAGGGGCATATTCAACCAAATGCAACCACATTCAACTGAATGCAACCACATGCAACTAAATTTCTGATTTCATGATCCATTTTTCATTTGTCATTTTCGACCTCATTTCTGAACTCTAATATATATACATATATATATATATATTAGAGTTCAGAAATGAGGTCGAAAATGACAAATGAAAAATGGAACTTGAAATCAGCAACTGAATGCAACCAGTTGAATGTGGTTGCATTTGGTTGAATATTGCCCCTGGCGGGGCCTTATAACCCAAATCCACCAAAATCACCCACCTTAAAAAAAGTTGAATGTGGTTGAATATTACCCCTGGCGGGGCCATGCAACCCAAATCCACCAAAATCACCCATCTTAAATAAAAGTTGAATGTTGTTGCATTTTGTTGAATGTGGTTGAAAGTAGGGGTGAACAAAATTTACCCAACCCGCTCCTTATTTCGCCCGACCAACCCGCCCCGTCCAAACCCGTGGGTTGAATGGGTCGATTTTTAAAAAATCCGTACTAATTGGGTTGGGTTATGGTTTAACAAATTTTAACCCTAACCCAACCCGTTTACATACAATACATATTGATTACATATTTTATACATTTTTTGCATTCATTTTCTGCAGTTTTTGCATTTTCTGCATTCTGCAACACATTCTGCAACACTTTCTACATTCTGCAACACATTCTGCAACACATTTTCTACCTTCTACAACACTTTCTACATTCTGTAACATTCTACAACACATTCTGTAACACATTTTCTACATTCTGCATCACATTTCTACATTTTTTGGGTAGAATTTCTGCATTTCCTGGGCAAAATTTTTTGCACTTTCTGCAAAGTTCTTTCGATTTGCAACCCGACCAACCCGCCCTAAACCAACCCGGACCGTACAAAACCCGACCAACCCGCCCCGTCCAAAACCGTGGGTTGAACGGGTTATTTTTTAAAAAACCCGTATTAATTGGGTTATTTTTTCCCTCAACCCGCCCCAACCCGCCCCGTATTCATCCATAGTTGAAAGTGGTTGAATGTTGTTGCCAACCAAAATATAACCCCGCCTTTAAAAAAAAAGTGTTGCACACGTTTGTCAAAAGGGTGAGGGGGAGAGTTGACCTAGTATTTTTGCAATTTTGAAACTTATGTTAGTAAAATTGCAATTAATTAAAGAAGATAGTATTTTTGCAAATAGAAACTTTAAACCTAGTATTTTTGATAAATTCCCAAAAAATTATACAAATTTCTCATAATTACAGGGCCAAATAGAGTGACACAATAATTGTCATTTAAAGTTTATTCTATAAAATTATAACCCGTGTGAAGTTTGGGTCCTCAAAATAATTTATTTATATTGATTATTTATTGACTATTTTTTTTATAAGAGTTATTTTATTTACTACAATTTTTTTATAAAATTATAAAAGTACAAAAAAATAGCTACGTTAATTATGTCACTTAGTAGTTTATAATAAAATAAATGTAATTACATTAAAATTTCAATAATTCTAAAAGATACAAATATATGGGAAAGTACCACTAAAATGGGATTTCACTTATTAATAAGATTTAAAACCCATGCGATGCACGAATTTTATTTAATATTATATAATTTTTTGAAAGTTAAATTAAATTTTTAAGACATAACTTGTAGCAAGCTCAAGCTCCCGTTCTCAAGGCTCCACATGTCGAACGGAAAGGTAGAGCAACTCTAGAGGATGGGGGAGGTCCTCCTGGTTTTAAAAAAAGGAAGCATGTTCATTTTTCTAGCCCATCTCTCAGTAATGCTTCTATTGTGAGAGGAATTTGGTACAACACTTCGAGAGAATATCGCTAGAATAATCCATAGAAATCGGCGACGGAAACGGGTTCGTGTTCCACAACCGGCGTTCGACTGTCGGAATAGGGTGGTGTTTGTGGCTATATTTGGACTGAATTTGCAAGGTCTCCGGGCGATTATGACTGAATAAGTCCTACTCAGTCGAAGAAGATGCCCAAAACTGTGTTAGAGGCGTGTGTATATGTGTCTAACCCTTGCAAATGGCCTACATACCCATATATTTATATGGGATCAAGTCCAATGTAGTTCTTTGTAATCCAACCACGATTTGATAGCTCAGCCACGTTTGTTGATAAGCCTTATCCTCCTGTCCATGCTGATCCGTTTGTTATTTTGTTGGTGAAGAAGAATCCTAACTCCTTTAGGACACTGACGAACCCTGATAATAGATGTGCAGCGTATGTATGTATACATACACCGTGTATATATCGAGTAATTATCCACCAATATGTGTATATATCACACATATCTTGTATTTATCTTCTCAACCGATGTGTTTATCTTATTGCCACCATGTAAATCCATTCAGATAGGCTGTTACGAAATGATAAGGCGTGTTCCCGAAGTTATGGAGTTATCCAGAAGTCGGTTAGGTTGATATATATCCGTTCTTCTACAATTTAGGAGGCTTGTCCAATTCCCGTAGTCCACCGGGGTGCGTACGAAAACCCCTGCCTAGAAGCCCTTCACTTGCATGAACCCCCTTCAGGCCTTTACACACAGCAATACCCCCATCTGGGGTTCAGACACCTAAAACCCTGAATGAATAAACCCCGAACCAGATGCCAAAATCTATATCTTCAATTATATCTCCAAGGCATATTGGGCCCATTCACCCATGCCTAACCTAGCCTATATTCCATATCCACACAGATTGGGCCTATAACCTTAATGGGCCTTAAATCAAGCCCAAGGCGAATTTTGGGCACAACAACTACCCCCCGGTTCCTTGTAGCTATTAAATGCAAAAGGAACCAAAATAAGTCGAGGCCCAATCATTCCTTATCTTCCTCAGAGGAATACATAGCTTCCACATCATGCTTCCAAGCTTACATGAGCTAACTCGGCGTAAGAAACAGGAAACATAATGCTTCCACATACGTACCCCTTCTGAATCCTAAAATGGAGTCTTCCAAATTCCTTAGACCACGTAGGGTGTGCCAGTTTCAATCTTGAGCATCCTAACCTTGTCACCTGAACTTCTTAGCTCCCAGCCTTGTTCCTTGAAAATTATAACCCAAATCCTCGAGATGTTCCTTTTCCCTGCGAAGTTGGTCTTCATGTGAGATGCCCCATGAGTAATGCTATGAAACTCCTGCTATTGCAAATAAGCTTTAATCTTTCATATGCCTGGACTATCAAGACAACTAAAAGAAAAGGTGATTAGTAGCATGAGCTAAGCAGCTCACATATAAAATGTACATAGCGCATACACATATATAATGCATAGATGCAAGCATGATTATGTGAGTGCAAATGATTTTGTGTATAAAAACCCATTGCTGCTTTCGCACTCAAGTAGGGCCTTGGCGAACACACTCTTCAAGACACTTGCCACAATATCTAGAGATTTACACAAACCTATCACAATGGACCCCCCAAGTTGTTGCTAAGTATTTTCAGGGCTTCCCCTATGACGCCCAGCATCGTGGGACTTTTTAAACCGTTCCCATAACCCATGGGACTTTGCCAATCCATGCCCATAAACTATGGGGCTTTTCCCAAGTGAACCTATAACCCATAGGATGTAGATGATCTTATATGCATATCCCAAGAGGAGCCAAGGTTAGGCTACAGAAACCTCCTCAATTGCAGCTATGTCTTTTCAAGTGGTTACATTATGGGGCATATAGCGTGCCTAGGTACCTACTTGATAGCTTCGACAGCAAGTTTGAAAACATTCTTTAAAACCCATGCATGGTATAAGTAAATGTATGTCATTCTAACCCTTTGTGTATAAATCCATGTAAGTTTAAAATAATGTGATACAGCATTTAGATAGTGATATGTCAAATTATACCTAACCGCAAGCGCACGGTGTTTATTGCTAGTACAAATGGCAAGCGGGTCGAATCCACAAGGAGACAGGTTCTACTAATTCCTTTTCAGTTATCGCTAATTATTTCAAGGGTCAAACGAATATGTGAAATTATTAATTAACTAATTAAACTAAATTAACACTAATTAAACAGATGATAAACAAATTATTTAAAACCTAGGGCAATCAGGTCCACCATGCTTACACAATTGGCTCTTAAGCTAAAGCAATCAATGTGATCCTATAACTAGAGTATGTTAATCTCTTTCAAGCATTAACACTCTCGAAACATTCAACACAATTAACCACTTTTAGTAATTCAATCAATCAGGTAATTAGAGTCAAGTTAATCTCTTCCAAGAATTAACGCTCTCAGAAATCCAATGATGCTTCCGCACTCAAATTCAATTCTGCTAATCGTATGTGTGCCTCTAGTAAGTAAATCTCTCGATCCATACCCCTATTTGCATATAATTAATCCATGATATTGGCCAATTACACAAATTAATGATTAAGACATATCAATCAGAATTAACCATAACCAATCAAACCACTATGAAAATCATGCCAATATTAGTGCAAACATGGCTTCCCTTTAAGCCCTAGAAATAACTACTCGATAATAATTAAACAAGTAAAACAACTAGTAAAACAAGAAAACATAATTAAACTAATAAGAACAAAGAAAAGATTAAGAGAACAAAACCTTCAAACTTCAATGTTGTCACCCCAAAAGAAGAGTCATGGTGTTTCTCTACATCTCCAATTAATAATAATACTAATCTACTCTAAACTATATTATCTGATCTAATATTACCTCCTTCTTCTCTTTTTTCCTCTCTAAAATAATACCCTAGATGTGTTTATATAGGCTCTAAAAGTCTTGCCAAATAAAAGTATTTTAATACTCTAAATAAATTACAAGTAGGATTCCATAACTGAATAGGATTCCTTAATTAAAATTCGTAACTTCTTTTTCTCCTCTGTTTCTGGGCTCTTCCAGTTGGATTTTGCTTACTGGACCACCTCTGAATTAAAGAAAATTCCACAAGCTTCGCGTGGACAGTAAGATCGTCAAATTCTGACTTCTGGAACTCAAGATATGGCCCAAACAGTGTAGAACAGCCCGTGTAGCCCAATAATACGAATTTTCTCCTATTTTATCTCCAAAATAGCTCTTTTTGCTCCAAATCCTTCCAAGTCATGAATTCTTTATTTCCTACAATAAAACAATAAAATCTATTAAATAAAAATCCAAATCAATGCAAAACACAATAAATATGAGAATAAAATCATCTAAAAAATATATAAAAATATACTCTATCAAACATCCCCACACTTAGCATTTGCACGTCCTCGGGCAAATAAGTGAAATAAAAACTAAGTCCTAACAAACATCACTTTCGTAGATGACACGATTGCATTGAGCATATGCAACAAGCCGTTAAACCCCTAGGCAGTCCTAGTAGGACGAGTGTTGTCTCGTGAGGGTTTATAGTGAATGTACCCACAAAATTCATCTAACCATGCAAAAGATCAATGCCAACACAACACCACACACACGAGTCCTCTCATGCTACATCAACTTAAGAATCAAAGCAAACATACGATGTCTTGGTGTCGAAAGTGCAAGTATTCACATAGTCTACTCAACCAACATGCAGAAGGTCATAAAAATTCATGTCAAGTGTAAAAATCGTTGGTAATCATGCTAAGCCCACAAGAAATACATCTTTAAGTCTAAACCTGGGATCTCCTATGCCAAAACAAGTAATAACTCACCTTTCACTCAAAAATATTCACTCAAGAACAAGGTTAAGTGTATCACTCAATTCCAACAAAATCATAAACACAACTTGACACTCGCAATCAATCTCACTCTCAACACAACATACATCACTGATGACAATCAAAAAGTCTTTATTCTGGTTGTAATGGGGCTAGGGACAAGGTATGTCAAGTAAAGCTAAAACAGGTTAATGTCAAAAGCTAGTACCCAACAATAATCATTATTAAATTCCCTTTCTATTAAAACAAATACTTCCCCACACTTGAACTTTTATTATTTTCCAATAAACACCTTGTCTAGTCGAATCAAAGTAGGATCACAAAAGATAAGAATGCTCTCATATTTATTTTTTTCTTTTTTTTTTCTTTTTTTTTCTTTTTTTTTAAGAGAACAAAGGAATAAACACAATGATCCAGAGACATTTTTATGAATTTCGACTAGCAAGCATCAACCCAAAATCAATATTCCCCAATGGTATGATCATCAATAAAACCCCCCCTTTTGTGCACCTTATTACTCCCTTAAGCACGATACTAGCCTTTGACAATTTAGGTTCAAATTCAATGTAAGGCCAATAGAATAAAAAGGATAATGGCAAGTAATGTGGTGTGTCACCGAAAGAATAGGATTAAGCTCAACGGGTTAACTAATTGATCATGTATAAAAGGTGTGGAAATATGGGAAATACGAGGTCAAACCTAAGTGCCTTTATCATCTCATCATCAAGTAATGTCATGCATTTCAAGAAAGATCTCAAGTAAGTGCTAGCAATGTAAACAACATGTGGACACTCAATCAAACGAAAAATCATGCAAAAGATATGCATATAGGCTCAAAACTCACTTGGTGTGACAAAACATAATCAATCCCAAGTAACAAGACTCTCTAACGCACCTACTTGTACTCAAAGCGTGTAAACCAAGTTATCTTGCACATATTCATGTCATTCTAATCACTTACAACATCCAATTAAGTCTACCAGCTTCAACTTGCTAGTGAAAGTGTGTGCACAAGAACAAAGCACGTCACTTCTCATACAAAAGCGTCAAGAACACAAGAATTCTACGCATGCATGGGTGTATCAAGCAAATACAACAACTAATCAAATTGCATGGCTAGAATTATTTTTGGTATTTTTAATTTTTTAATTTTTTTTTTTAACATGTAACACACTACGTTGAGAACACCTCCCCACATTTAAGTGCTTCATTGTCCTCAATGAACAAATATAGAAAAGAAAAGAAAAAAAAATAAAGAAAAAAAATAAATATAATAAATATACAAAGAAAGGTGTAGAATACTCCCCTAGTGCATAAGCATGAAGTGGCATTTGAAAATATTGAAGAAGTATGTGCTTGCTCAAATTTAATTTGTACAAGGCGCGCCTTACATATCCTTCCCCATCGCAACTCAACATGCTTGTTAGGCAAAAATCCCCTGTTTGTAGCAATTTCCCAACACTAGCACCATCTCTCCCAACTCACAAGAAGCTCAACCAATAATTTCCAAGCAATATCACACCAAAAATAGCCAAAATTCCAAGAATAATACAAAATCCCAATTTATAAGAACACAAATTCGTAATAAAAATAAGATTAGAGAAAAAGAATTACCCAATACGAATCGAAGAGATGAACTTGCAATTAATTCCTCTGTAGAATTGAATTTTTAGAGATTTAAATAAATAGAAGAGGAATTGGATTTGTATGGATAGGTGGGTATATATATAAGATGATGGATAGATTGGAAAAAACAAAAATTAATGTGTAGGAGAGATTTGGGAGGGTATGGGATTGATCTAGGATAAAAATAGGATTTAGGAATTAAGGGGATAAGAGTTGAAATAAAATTTGGGGTTGATTTTGTGCTGAAAAACAACAAAATTCGGAAAAAAATCTGGGCAGAAAGGGTGTAACGCAGCAGCAGGCTGCGTTTCAGGGTAGCAGACTGCGGAATGGTCAGTAACGCAGCAGCAGGCTGCGTTACAGGGGGTAAAACGCAGGGGCAACCTGCGCAACACAGGCGCAACCTGCGTGGAGAGCAGAAACGCAGGCGCAACCTGCGTTACACAGGTGCAGCCTGCCCAAAAACACTGTTTCGATTTATTTTTTATTTTTTTTTGCAGAACACTCATTCAAAATATTTTTTTTTTTTTATAAATACAACACAATTTTTTTTTTATAGAAAATGAAATAAAAAATCTACTAACCTTATAAAAATCATGGGTTGCCTCCCAAGCAGCGCTTCTTTAACGTCAATAGCTTGACGTCCTCAGAAATACTCCGATGGAGACGGAATATCCAATTTCTCGATCATAAACTCGCCACCACAAAAAGTATCAAGAGTGTTAGTGGTTGTCTTTATCCTACAGAAAGTCTCCAAACAAGCATTAGTAAAATAAAATATGTCATTAATAAGCAATAGAGAGAGTGCTTGTGCAGTTTTGGAAAACTTTGTGATAAAACAACGAAAAAATTCGACACCACGAAAATATTGAACTCCCTTGACATAAGGTGGAGGTTCTGGTGGTGGCTTTTCTTCACTCCTCACTTTCACTGGAGCCATTCGGACATCTTGGCTTATCACATCATTGGCTAATAAGACACTTCCATCTTCTCCCTCTTCTCGAGCTTGAAACGTATGAGCCACTTTGTATGGATCCTCAACCAGAATTTGAGAAATATCTTCTTGGACAATATTTGTTATCACATCAACCTTGAAATAAGTGTTCTTGAGCAAAGAAGCCTTGTAAGTAGAGGCTAGATCGAGAGCAAATTTATCAATACATGGTAGCTGAGGCACAGGTTGTGGAAGAGAAACAACAACTATCTCTGTATTGCTTTCCTTTGTAGCCTCATCATCAGTCACATTGTACTCGATAACAGCAACATCATTGATCTCGTCATCGGTGGCATGCTCCTTCTCTTTATCAATGGCCTCATCATCAACATACATAGAGAAACTATCATATTCCTGATCGCTTGTGAGATTGATAGCAGTCAGGTCCTCTTCGGATCGGATAGATGATGATGGTAAATAGTCGAGCTGCCCTGTAGTAGATGAGTTAGCCAACTGTGCAATTTGAGATTCAATCGCCAAACTTTGAGTTTCTAATTCTTTGATCGCCTCGGCTTGTTCTTCAGAACTCTTTAGCAATTTATTCAAGATATCCCACATCTCATTTGTCTGATCAGCTTGCACATCTACGCTGGGTTGAGAAACATGTAGATCTTTTTGTAGAGGAGGATATTGATATTCTTGCTGTGGCGGCTGCTCATATGACTGATAATATTGTTGCTCAAACTGTTGCTGATTATGATATGAAAAATTTTGAGCACCATTGTCCTGGTAGTAGAAATCTGGTTGATTCACGCATTCTTGATCAAAAGTGTTTGAATACTGATTGTACCCATATCCTTCTTCAAAAGAATTCATTTGTCCCAACTGAGCACTCTGAGAATTATAGACATTGTAATAGCATTCCAAACCATAATGACCCTGGACACCACAAATTGGACAGAAGTTGTAAGTTTTAGGGGCCACTTGTGACATCTCATTAATACTCATTGGACGCATAATGGGCTCTGTAGAGTTGAATGAGGCAATTTCTTGAGTGCGTGCCTCCAACATGGAAGAGAGTAGTGCAAAAGTATCAACTTCACCCATTGCAAACCTGTAGACACTCAACAAAGCAAAGAAAATGTAGTAAAATCTGCCTCAATTGGAACAAAGGTTCCAACGAGACAATGGAAACAATCTAAACAACTAAATTAAAATCAACAGAAACTCGCTGTCTCCCCGGCAGCGGCGCCAAAAACTTGATGTGTCAAATTATACCTAACCGCAAGCGCACGGTGTCTATTGCTAGTACAAATGGCAAGCGGGTCGAATCCACAAGGAGACAGGTTCTACTAATTCCTTTTCAGTTATCGCTAATTGTTTCAAGGGTCAAACGAATATGTGAAATTATTAATTAACTAATTAAACTAAATTAACACTAATTAAACAGATGATAAACAAATTATTTAAAACCTAGGGCAATCAGGTCCACCATTCTTACACAATTGGCTCTTAAGCTAAAGCAATCAATGTGATCCTATAACTAGAGTATGTTAATCTCTTTCAAGCATTAACACTCTCGAAACATTCAACACAATTAACCACTTTTAGTAATTCAATCAATCAGGTAATTAGAGTCAAGTTAATCTCTTCCAAGAATTAACGCTCTCAGAAATCCAATGATGCTTCCGCACTCAAATTCAATTCTGCTAATCGTATGTGTGCCTCTAGTAAGTAAATCTCTCGATCCATACCCCTATTTGCATATAATTAATCCATGATATTGGCCAATTACACAAATTAATGATTAAGACATATCAATCAGAATTAACCATAACCAATCAAACCACTATGAAAATCATGCCAATATTAGTGCAAACATGGCTTCCCTTTAAGCCCTAGAAATAACTACTCGATAATAATTAAACAAGTAAAACAACTAGTAAAACAAGAAAACATAATTAAACTAATAAGAACAAAGAAAAGATTAAGAGAACAAAACCTTCAAACTTCAATGTTGTCACCCCAAAAGAAGAGTCATGGTGTTTCTCTACATCTCCAATTAATAATAATACTAATCTACTCTAAACTATATTATCTGATCTAATATTACCTCCTTCTTCTCTTTTTTCCTCTCTAAAATAATACCCTAGATGTGTTTATATAGGCTCTAAAAGTCTTGCCCAATAAAAGTATTTTAATACTTTAAATAAATTACAAGTAGGATTCCATAACTGAATAGGATTCCTTAATTAAAATTCGTAACTTCTTTTTCTCCTCTGTTTCTGGGCTCTTCCAGTTGGATTTTGCTTACTGGACCACCTCTGAATTAAAGAAAATTCCACAAGCTTCGCGTGGACAGTAAGATCGTCAAATTCTGACTTCTGGAACTCAAGATATGGCCCAAACAGTGTAGAACAGCCCGTGTAGCCCAATAATACGAATTTTCTCCTATTTTATCTCCAAAATAGCTCTTTTTGCTCCAAATCCTTCCAAGTCATGAATTCTTTATTTCCTACAATAAAACAATAAAATCTATTAAATAAAAATCCAAATCAATGCAAAACACAATAAATATGAGAATAAAATCATCTAAAAAATATATAAAAATATACTCTATCAGATAGACATATGTTTATGCATGACAGAAGACAATGATCCATTTTGAAAAGATGAGGTTCCTAATAAAGTTTTTTATCTAGATGCTATGAAGATTCCTTTGCATGCATAGAAAACATGCATGATAGTGAATATGTAAAAGAATGAAAGTAGAAATTATCTTTGTTTTCATCATGTCGATTCAGACAAGTGTTTAGCCATTGAACCCGTATGGTTGGGGCCGCCTCCCGTTTGAGCTTAAGATGAGAACTTCTTTTCCATCTTGCAAGTTCTTTCATGGGGAACTAAGTTACCCCCCGAGCCACCAGATCTCCTTCCCACACAACATGTAAGCCTTCCTCAACTTGTATCCTTGACTCCTTGAACCAATTCCCTACCCGAGGATGCCAGATCTTCAAAATCTCTGAATAAAACCAATGCCCCTGCCGCCAGTAGTTGAAGCCGATGAACCTGCAGCCAGTAGGTGGAACCGATGAACCCATACCTAATAGGTGAATTCTAATGAAACTACACCCGTGGCTGAACACCAATACTACTACGACCAACGGCTGAATTTTTCTAATGAACCCAAAACTAGTAGATGGATTCCAAATAAGCTGCCTTTGCAGCTAAATCCTCCCAAAGAAGCTGCTGCAGCTACATCCGGCCTGTGTGATTTTAGGCTCGAAATGAATCAGGCCGTGGGTTCGTCCATCTTCTGCCAGTTCACTGTGGGATTTTCCTTAGAAGATTCCACCTAGGGAGACCCACTTCGTAATGGCTTCATACTAGGGGTACAAAAAAATGCACAGGCCTTTGCAGCAAATCCCCGCTTCGACCAGGCTTCATACTTCCACCCTGGGACACCTCCGCTTCACCAGGCTTCATGCTTCCACCCTGGGACACCTCCGCTTCACCAGGCTTCATGCTTCCATCCTGGGACACCTCCGCTTCACCAGGCTTCATGCTTCCATCCCGGGACACCTCCGCTTCACTAGGCTTCATGCTTCCATCCGGGGACACCTCCGCTTCACCAGGCTTCATGCTTCCAACCTGGGACACCTCCGCTTCACCAGGCTTCATGTTTCCATCCTGGGACACCTCCGCTTCACCAGGCTTCGTGCTTCCATCCCAGGACACCTCTGCTTCACCAGGCTTCATGCTTCCATCCTTGGACACCTCCACTTCACCAGGCTTCATGTTTCCATCCTTAACTTGAGGCGTTAAGGGTTCAGGTTCAGGTAGACCTGAAGTTAATGGGGGTTCCGCTAGCCTAGTGTCCCTAGGATCGATGCGAACCCATGACATGCATAATCCATACATGTTCACATCTGCTCATGCATAATCAATACATGAAGAAACAATCTTTAATATCCAATATAATTCAATCCAAATCCAAATCCCAATCCAATCCAATCCAAAATCCAGATCCAATCCAATACAAAATCCAGCTCCAATCTGAATCCAAATCCCAATCCAAATCCAATCCAATCCAAATCCAAATCCAATCCAAATCCAATCCAATCCAAATCCAATCCAAAATCCAGATCCAATCCGAATCCAAATCCCAATCCAAAATCCAGCTCCAATCCGAATCCGAATCCCAATCCAAAATCCAGCTCCAAATCCCAATCCGAATCCGATCCAATCCAAAGGAGTTGCTCCTGTAGATGAACGCCAATACAGTCCAACCAGCCGCTAAGTTTTAGCGAACCTGCTAAATGCAGGTGAAGCTGCTGGACCTCACTTGTTCCCTCTCTTTGACTATTTTATTTGTACGAGAATCTCTTTGCTTAAAAATCTGCCACTTTCAAGATATCATCAATGATAGTATACCATCTACTACCCCCCGATTCCTTACAGCCATTAATGCAAGAGGAACCTAATATAATCCGCAATCAGGCTCAATCAACCTTCACCCTGAACCTCTAAGCTTACTTGAGCGTACTCATTGTAAGAAACAAGGGGTATCATAGGTGAAGCGACTATTGCTCGTAAATTCATTCCAAGAAAGACGATGTTATTTTTTCTTGATGATGACTCCATAAATCTTCCAGGCTTTTATGCTTGATGCACGTACGTCCACACATGCTTGCCATCCTCGCACGCCTTTGAATCTTGATGATTGTATCCATACCACCTCATATGGTATTCCAAAGATCTCTTTCAGGTTCCAAGTTCGAAACCTTATTTCACAAACCTCCTTGGTATCAAAAATTCACATAAATCAAGCTTCCGTAGGTTCAATTGACTGAACCTCCCGCCACAGGTATCGAGTACGCATGCCTTCAAGATCCCACCCCAGGCGTATACCATGGACATAGTAGTGACCGCCTATAAATCCAACCATGTTGATTGCTGAAGATCCCGTTTTATGTCAAGTTTTTTCGCTGTAACCCAATAAGGGGTTCTGAGGCTGAAGGCCGCCAAGGGTTCACGAACCTGAACCTCCTGTGTACATCTTCTCATTTGAAAATAGGGCGCATCTTAAAAATCCTCCATGCAGCCTGGTATACACTAAACCCCGACTCCTCGGTGCAGTTTGTCCATGGCCAAAAATTGAACCTTCAGTGTTTCTCCTTCTATTTAATGGAAGTTGTTGACAACATCATCCTGGGGGAAGTTACCCTTGATTTCCTTCCATTGCCTTGACATATGCGGACCCAAGTCCATTCCAACTGAGGTTCCATTCCATCATCGATGTTTCCTTCAACTTTCAAAGCTTCTAGTTCTTTCCTTAAGGGGTTCACATATGAACCGAGCACCCATCTCTTTGTTGATCGAGAGGTCATTCACACCCCATTCCTTATCTAGTAGTATCTTTCCCATAATTTCATCGAGATTACAATCCTCCACTAGCTTCCAGAATTCCTTCCTTGAAGTTTCCACACGTTCCAACTTCTGATGTTTGTGTGGCTTATAACAAGGGAACCCCTTTGTGGGAAACCTTCCAGCTTCTTATGCTTTAGGGGTTTACGTATGAGAACCTTCATAGCCATGTTATAAATTAAGTCCACCATTTTCATCTTCTTCAGAACAGGTCATCCTACCATAGTGTTATAGGATATGCTCTCAACCATAACTCCTTCCAACCGGGTGGATAAGAGGGGTTTATCCTTCAATACTACCAGTGATATTTTCAGTTCGTGAGAGGTATGAGTTCACCTTCAACTTCCACGATAAGATTTTTGCTAGAGCTTTATTTAGTTCATTACTTGAAACCCTTTGCTCAAGCCTTTCGCCATAAGCATCCCTATAATATGCTTTTGCATTTTTCAACGTTATGGGTGGTATTACCCCCCGAAAAACTGGAACCACTTTATGGGGTTCCATCAACAGGGCTACTGGTAACATGATTCCCCAAGTATTTTGAATGGAGCTTCCATCAAATCATACAGTGAGGTGTCCACTTCTGACCATTTCCTTGGTTTAACCATTTTAGTATCTCACACCAGTTATGTAACGCCTATTTGTTGCATAAGAGGCAAAACATGGCCAATATTGTTTTTTCTTGATGAATCCCCTTTAGGCACTAATTAATTCTTTTGGGGTTCTCATGTCGAGTGATATACAACCTCCATGGTGGAACCCCTATATTGAGTTCCAATATTTTCCAATTTGGCTTAAAGCCTATGAATGGGATTTTCCTTGCTTAAACCATTTTTCAGATTGCCTCTCGGGTTCTCCTTGCTTATTGTGGGGGTTTCTCATTATTCAACTTCTTACTTATAATCAAGGGACCTTCCATCACCGAACCTATCGTATACGAACCCCATTTCCGGGAAGCTCTTTTCCGGGGGAGTCCTTCTTACCAATCATTTCCATATTTTAATTTGACAAGATTCATATTAAGCTTCATGCCCAGTCTATTGAACATACTCGAGATTCTGTTAAGTGAAGCCTCAGGGTTCTAGGACTTATCTCCTTGAACATGTCATCATCGAACCCCTGTTCGGGTTCCTCCCACCAATAAACCTCTTTTTCATGGAAGCTTATCTTCCAGCTCATTCGTGTTCTCATGGTAAATGTTGATGGGAAACCTTCATACCGAATATGTAAATTATCAATAAGACACCTCTAAGCTTACATGAGCTAGCTCATTGTAAGAAACAAGAGGTATCTAAGAGAATAATGTAAAATATTTCCGGTAGCTCACCAATGAGGGAGTTCATATCCTTGCCATCATCCAGGTTTACCTACTGATCATTAATCGTGGGGTTCGCACCCCTGTTTCAATTGGGGTTAACCCGTACCCCTTCAGTCAAGAGGGTCGCACCCTTGTCTGGACTAGGGTTCACCTGTTACTCATCTATCAGGGGGGTCACACCCTTATCAGCACTGGGGTTCACCTACAGCTCATAAATCATGGTGTTCGTACCCCCATCATCATTCAAGTTCACCCATTTACTCCCTTCATGGATTGAGATGTGGTGCGAACTAGTGTTGTGCTCCACAATCTTTAACGGAAACTCCTGGACTTGTTTAACCCCAGAATTGTTGAAAGGGAGCTTTGATAGAGCTTAACCTTCAACTGGTTGAACCCCTAGATCGATAATTTCCACCTTCTGACAATAAATATTTCCATGTCATATGCCAAAATTAAGTATTTGGGGTTCATCTGGTTATGGGTACCTTCTACCATGAGTACGTTTTTCCAGAATTGAGTATTTGGGGGTTCATCTGCAAGGAACCTTCTAGCTGAGAAATTGGGGGTCATCTAGTTATGAGTACCCTTTGTCATGGGTGCTTTTTCCAGATTAAGGCATCTCATGTCTTTACCTTTTGAACCACTTGACTGGTACATCTCCAGATGGCCTTCATCTCTATCAATATATGGACATTCAGTCCCTCATACGTTCTCTTATATATATTAATGCACCGGATAGAGAAGCTTCTGGGTCGTGGAACCCCGCATCGTTAAAGCCCTAATCTGGACCCTTCCTATCGGAATTTAGTATCCGAAACAATCTTTTTACGGCCATTCTTTCCAAGACCTCTCCAGCCACAATCAAAATGAAAGCATCTTAGAGCCACATCTCTTCTTTTATGTGTTTTACCACCATATGACCAGAATAAAGGCGGTTACGAGTAACCTTCTTTCTTCTTCCCCCTTTTTCCGATGAGCCGTGATATTTTCTCCATATTTTCATCTTTTCATATCCCATTTTCCAGAGACTTGAATTTCCAATCCATCCACATGATATAATCCGCCATATCTCGGTTGTTGACCTCCTTTTCGATCTCAATTTCGTGGTCACCTCCATTGTTCTTCGGTGTACGTTCATCGTAGGAGCTTTTAGCAATCTTTCCTCTCAAAAGATCATCCAATGCCCCTCCTTCTAGCGCCAAAAATGTTGTGAGAGGAATTTGGTACAACACTTCGAGAGAATATCGCTGGAATAATTCATAGAAATCGGCGATGGAAACGGGTTCGCGTGCCACAGCCGGCGTTCGACTGTCGGAATAGGGTGGTGTTTGTGGCTATATTTGGACTGAATTTGCAAGGTCTCCAGGCGATTATGACTGAATAAGTCCTACTCAGTCGAAGAAGATGCCCAGAACTGTGTTAGAGGCGTGTGTATATGTGTCTAACCCTTGCAAATGGCCTACATACCCATATATTTATATGGGATCAAGTCCAATGTAGTTCTTTGTAATCCAACCACGATTTGATAGCTCAGCCACGTTTGTTGATAAGCCTTATCCTCCTGTCCATGCTGATCCGTTTGTTATTTTGTTGGTGAAGAAGAATCCTAACTCCTTTAGGACACTGACGAACACTGATAATAGATGTGTAGCGTATGTATGTATACATACACCGTGTATATATCGAGTAATTATCCACCAATATATGTATATATCACACATATCTTGTATTTATCTTCTCAACCGATGTGTTTATCTTACTGCCACCATGTAAATCCATTTAGATAGGCTGTTACGAAGTGATAAGGCGTGTTCCCGAAGTTATAGAGTTATCCAGAAGTCGGTTATATATGTTGATATATATCCGTTCTCCTACAATTTAGGAGGCTGTTGTCCAATTCCCGTAGTCCACCGGGGTGCGTACGAAAACCCCTGCCTAGAAGCCCTTCACTTGCATGAACCCCCTTCAGGCCTTTACACACAGCAATACCCCCATCTGGGGTTCAGACACCTAAATCCCTGAATGAATAAACCCCGAACCAGATGCCAAAATCTACATCTTCAAGTATATCTCCAAGGCATATTGGGCCCATTCACTCATGCCTAACCTAGCCTATTCTTCCATATCCACACAGATTGGACCTATAACCTTAATGGGCCTTAAATCAAGCCCAAGGCGAATTTTGGGCACAACAGCTTCCTCTTGAGTTGGACGAATCATCCCAGCTTGGTACTAGCATTGGGAATTCAATTGTCCTAGATTAATTCCTCGTGCCTCGGCCATCTAGTCAGATTTATTCTCCTAGTTCCTGTTTTATTTCTTAGCCTAGCTCTAGTAGGTCTCCACTGGTGTTTTGCTTTAATTTCCTTTAGTTGTTTTGTCTTGCAGTGGTCGTTGTAAGTGCCGTTATGTAAAACCAAACCAAACATACCCAGTATATCCCGCTCATGGCAGGGTCTGGGGAGGGTAAGTTGTACGCAGACCATGCCCCCGCTTTTTAAGACGGAGAGGCTGTTTCCGTGAAGACCCCCGGCTATGTGCACGACAGATATGGGTGATAAAGTCACAGGAATCTTAAAGGTATGAGAATGTTCAAAGCAATACCTGAGCCCATGGCGTTCTCCACATGGGACCTACCCGTCTGGTTGGAAATCTGATATTCTGATAACTGAGGTCATGATGTTCTCCATTTTTACAACTTGTGAGAATATCTCCGGTCGGGTCCCCACTCTGATATGACGCCTCCAGCGCTCTACCAGCCACTCCACGCTAAGATGCCACCGCGCCAAGCTCCCTGCAACTAGAAAACAAGAAAACAGAAGATAACAAAACATAAACAAACACAGGAAAACGAAAAGGTCGAACACCTACGATAAAGCTAATCGAGACAACCCAACTCTGAGGCTCTCAACAATAGAGCCGCTCCCTAAAAGAGAATCCACCACCCTGATCTGGCGTCTCCAGGAACACCTATCTGCGATCATAGACTCATTTAAGTTTAAGGCCTTCAAGTCCATCCTAAGTTGCTCCTCCCACGACCTCCTCGGCCTACCTCTCCTCCTCACCCCTCCTACCGAAAGACTCTCGACCCTCCTCACTGGGGCTTCAGCCGGCCTCCTACGAACGTGACCGAACCATCTCAACCTCCCTTCCCTAACTTTCGCAGAAAAAGGCGCCACCTCAAGCTCGCTCCTAAAAACTGCATTCGGGATTCTATCTAACATCGTGCGCCCACAAGACCACCGCAACATCCTCATTTCAGCCGCTTCCAACTTGCTCTCGAGGGCTTTCTTCGCTGGCCAACACTCTGAACCATATAACATCGCAGGACGGATTGCCGCTCTGTAGAATTTCCCTTTCAGCTTTAAAGGGACTTTCTTGTCGCACATCACTCCTGACGCTGCCCTCCACCTTAGCCACCCAGCTTTGATACGCTGTGTAACATCAACTTCAATCTCACCTTCCTTCTGGATAATCGAACCCAAATACCTGAACTTATCCGTTCGAGGGACGATCTGATCTTCGATCCGGACCTCCACCCCTTCCTCGTTTTCCTCACCACTGAAGTTACACCAGAGATACTCGGTTTTAGACCGGCTCATACGCAAGCCTTGGGACTCCAAAGTAGACCTCCATAACTCCAACTTCTCGTTCACCTCTCCCCTCGACTCCGCTACCAACACGATGTCGTCAGCGAAGAGCATGCACCTTGGAACGTCATCTTGGATCCCTCGCGACATGACGTCTAAGATAAGGGCGAACAGAAGAGGACTAAGGGCCGATCCCTGGTGGAGCCCAATCTCAACAGGGAAAAAAACGAGAGTCACCCACTGGGGTCCTGACGCAAGAACTAGCTTGGGAGTACATGTCTTGAATCACCCTAACGTATGACGACGCAACTCTCCGCTCCTCAAGACTCTTCCAAATAGCTTCCCGGGGGATGCTATCATAAGCCTTTTCAAGATCAATGAACACCATGTGGAGGTCTCTGCGACGTTCCCTGAACTTCTCCATTAGGCGTCTGACGAGGTGAATGGCCTCGGTCGTCGATCTCCCCGGCATAAAACCAAACTGATTCTCTGAGATTTCAACTTCTCTTCTAATCCGACTTTCAACCACTCTCTCCCAAAGTTTCATAGTATGACTGAGTAATTTAATACCCCGATAGTTACCACAACTCTGAGCGTCGCCTTTGTTCTTGAAAAAAGGAACCACGATACTACGTCTCCACTCGGCTGGCATCTCATCGCCCATAAGGAGAGCATTGAACAGATCTGTTAGCCAGTGGACGCCAACCTCACCAAGACAAAGCCACACCTCGATTGGGATCTGGTCCGGACCAACAGCCTTCCCTCTAGCCATTTTTTGAAGGGCACCCTTGACTTCATCCTCGCTGATACGCTCACTGGAACCGAAAGACAGCACAGACGCTCGAGAGACCTCTTGCTCCACTTCGGCACCACTCCTCCTAGCCTCATTGAAAAGATTATGAAAATACGAACTCCACCTCTCCTTAATAGCATCTTCATTCAACAATACTTGGCCTGTCTCATCCTTAACAAACTTAACAGCACCCAGATCGCGCCGCCCTCTTTCCCTAGATTTAGCTAGTTTAAAGATAGCGTTCGCTCCTTCTTTGGTATCTAGGCGCTTGTATAGCCCCTCATAAGCTTCGCATTTGGCTTTCGCCACAGCCTTTTTCGCCTCTCGTCTTGCCACCTTGTACGCTTCCATCTTCAAAATCCTCTCCGCCCCTGCACTAATCGACAAAATCTCTTTAAAGAGCGCAAGTTTAGCCTTAACTTTCTTTTGAACCTCCTCGTTCCACCACCACGACTCCTTCTGACCACTGAACCTTCCTGAGGAAACCCCCACCACCTTTTCGCCCACACACCTAATAGCCTTCGCCACGTAGGTCCACCTGCTGTTAGCATCTCCGCCACGAGAAAAACAACCTTCGTTGGACATAGAATCCCTGAATTCGGTCGCCTTCTCGCCCTTCAAATCCTTCCAAAGGATTCTAGGTCTGAACTCTCTCGACCTGCGCACCACTCGCCCCCCCCATGACTATATCCATGGCCAGCAGCCTGTGTTGAGATACACACGCCTCGCTCCGGAACACCTTGCAATCCACGCACTCCCTAGCATCCCGACTGCGCAAAAGTAAGTAATCGATCTGAGTGTTGTGTCCCCCACTACTAAAGGTGATGAGGTGTTCAGCCCTCTTCTGAAAAACAGAATTCACAATTACCAACTCCTGGGCAGTAGCAAACTCTAACAACGCGGACCCACCGACGTTTCTAGTCCCGAAGCCAAAACCCCTGTGAGCGCTGGGGTAGCCATCTGACCTCTCACCAATGTGACCATTGAAATCGCCACCCAATACTAAAAATTGGTCGTCCGGAATGCTTCCGACCAACTCATCTAAACAAACCCAGAACGCCTCCTTCTCTGAATCGCCCAATCCGGCTTGAGGGGCATACGCACACACCACATTCACTACCTTCTCCCCAACGACGACCCTGACGGACATGATCCTGTCGCTGCATCTCTTCACTTCCACGACGTCGTCTTTGAGATCCTTCGCCAACAGAATACCCACTCCGTTCCTGGAGTTGGCCAGACCTGAGTACCACAATTTATACCCGTTCGCTTCTCTGGCGTGAGCCCCTTTCCACTTAGTCTCTTGAATACACGCCACATCCACTTTTCGCTTCTTCAACACGTCCACTAGCTCCAAAAATTTGCCCGTTAAAAGTGCCGTTATGTCTTCCTTTTAATTTATCTCGCTTATCAAAAAAAATTATGTAAGCATAAAATCTGAAAAGATATGATTTGGAATCCGTAAAAAGTAAAAATTTTAAGTTAATACTCCCTCTGTCCCATCCATTTCTTTACACTTTCCTTTTGGATCGTCCCACCCATTTATTTACATTTCTAAACTTTCCCAAAATAGTAAAGTTTTATAATATAAAAACAACTACACCCATTATTTTCCTCCACTAACTCATTTATGTCATTATCCTTTTGGGTCGTCCCACCCATTTCTTTACATTTCTAAACTTTCCCAAATTAGCAAAGTTTTATAATATAAAAATCAACTACATCCATTATTTTCCTCCTCTAACTCATTTATGTCATTATATAGTAATGGGTCCCACTACTTTACTCATTTTTCCTCATTCTCTCCTCTTTCTTTATATTTCTCCTTGGTCTCCGTGCCCAACCCAAATATAAACATTTGGGTGGGACGGAGGGAGTATCTGTTTGGATTATTTTATATTATGGGTGACTTATGAATTATTAAAAATGTAAACATAAAAATAAATTTGATAAATTATCTATTTGAATGATGATATTAACTTTCATCAAATAAAATTCTCAAAACAAAATAACTATATAAATGTTGCCCGTGATATTTATAGAAAATGAGGGATTTTTAGTTAGGAAATATGATACCTTTTAACTATTAGTAATTATAATAATATTATTTTATTTTATTAAATAGATACGCTCCCGATATTATTGGAAAATAAATTATTTTAGTTTGAAAAAATAGAAAAGTTGACGCGTTTTAGCTAAAAAAGGTTCTTAGTTAGTAATTATGATATTTTTATTTTACTTTATAAAATAGAATTGTCCATAATATTTTTAGAAAAGGAGAAATTTTAGTAGTAATATAAACTATGAAATATAATGTGTTTCATCTGAAAAAAAAAAAATTGATTAGTTATTAAAAATAAAAAAAGGTAACATATTTTTACCTTGAAAAAAGAAATTGATTAGTTATTAGGATTGATTTTATCTATAGTTAAGTAAGAATACTTGGATAAAAGGAATATACCGACCGACCAAATTTTGAATATTATAATATAGTATAGATATAGATATAGATTTTATTTATTTATATTTTTTTTAAAAAGAAAATCAAAAAAATATAACATACATAATTCTAATATATACGTTAGTTATTTATACAACTGAATGAAAATTATAATAAAATAAATAAATTATGAAAAGATTCCAACAAGCTTTTTATAAAATAATATGAAAGTTTAGAAGAATAGAAATTTAGAGATAGAAAGTTTAATACCAAAAAATAGACATAATTTAACAAGTTATTTGACAAATTGATTAATTGTTTACGGTAATTACGAATTTTTCTTTGGTTGACTATTCATGTTCAAGGAACATTATATTATTATATTACTATATTATTGAGCCTAATGTCTCTAAGAGCATTTCTAATGGTATTGATTAAATTGGTTGTTTAAATTTTAAAAATGTAATGATTAATGAGAAAATTGGGTCTGAGGACAATCTCAGGCATCTCCCATGAGGTTATAAGAATATTGCTTATAAAATAAGGGGCCCGCAGGGGCAGTTTTGTAAATCTAAATTTTTTATCAGTAATTTACACAAATGCCCTTAAAATTTGTATTAACCTGAGGTCATCCTCAGGCACATGAAACCCATGATTAATTAAAATTTATTGAGTTGGTTGGCTAAATTTTAAAAACCTAATAGTTGGTTAAAATTTGTTGAATCTATGATAATTGGTTTTAATAATTGATTATATTTTAAAGATATATTATTATTATTATTAGAGTCCAGCTCTATGGAGTACTAATTTAATTGGAGTACTCATTTAATGGGAGTACTTGGAGTACATATATACATTTTGCATTCAAATTTTTGCAAACTTTATTAATTTGCAAATCTTATTACATGAACATCATTATTTCATCGAAAATCTTGAAAATTTTGTATGTTTTGCTAACAAAATATTGCAAAATGAATTGTTCTGCAAAACACATTTGGGTTGCAAAACATATATGTTCTGATTGCAAAACATAAAGGATTTTCGGGATGAACATATTGCAAAATATACATGATTTTCAAAATTATCAATGAAATTATGATATTCATATAACAAGGTTTGCAAAATAATAAATAATAGATTATTTTAAATGCAGAACATATATGTACTCCAACGTACTCCAATCAAACAGTACTCCATAGAACTTTTCTCTTATTATTATTATTATTATTATTATTATTTTTACCAAATTATGGGAAGAAAAGGAGCGGAAGATGACATGATATTTAGTACAAATCTGTAAAGTTTCAACAAATATGATCAATATTGAAAAAATATAGAGAATTGACTTAAATTTTAGACAAGAAAATTGTCCCATTAAAATGATAAAATTTTAACATATTATATATAAACTTTGATTTTGATAAATTATTTAAAAATTTAGGTAAAAGATTTGTCACAATGCTGTACGCATATATAAGGAGTACTTTTTACATTACAGAATTTGATCAATTATCCATTAAAAATGTACAACTTGTTGACGGAAGTCACCTAAGCTCCTGTTTAAAAAATCTTATTTCTCATACATAAGTTACTTAATTTTAAAAAAGTATTTAAATATTTAACTTTTTTTGAAATAAATAATTTACTTTTCAAGTTTTCATATACATTTTTTCTAAAAATAAATATAAATATAAAACATTTTTTAAAATAAAATACTTATAAGGGGGCAAACGGTACCTAAGTACAGACACTTTCTCTAAATAACTTATTAACTAGTACCTTTTTCTCTCTTTTTTTCCCTTTTTGATATGTTTTTAGCTAATACTTAGTGGGGTTGTAATCTATCAATTTGTTTTGTAATGCAACTACTTTCTCAACTTGCTCAAAATCAAAATTTGAAAATAGAACCACAAATAATATAAGGATGTTGGATTTCAACACATGATATTATAAGTTTGGGCGATCCAAGATATATATGGGTAAGATAATAAAATTTATGTGGAGACAATTATTATATATGGTATATCTTGATCACTAAGTTGGATAATTAAATGCCAAGAATTGGAAAACTTGTATGGTGAATATTGGTGGCTAAGTTTTGGATGACTATATATACATAATCATATTTTATTTGTCTGAAAAGTGAATACTTAAGAAATGTAGTCTTAGATATTGTTTTGGAGATTTTTGAGTATTGTTGGCTAAGTATCGGGTTTGGGACACCATTAAGGTGTTACTCCCTCAGTCCCATTGATTTGTTTACATTTTAGAATGATGTTTTTTGCACGCATTTTAATGCACATTTTAAAGGTAATTTCATAACTTATTTTTAAAATTTTCCTTTTTTGTATAAAAATATAATATATATATATATATATATTTATACAAGAAAAGAAAATTTTAAAAATAAGTTATGGAACTATCCTTAAAATACATCTTAAAATGCGTGCCAGAAAGTATAAAAAGAAATTTAAAGAATTGGTTGGGACGGAGGGAGTATTATTTTGATGTATTATTGATAATTGTTTGGATTAATAATACGAGTTGGGACACATCCTTTATTATAATACCTGAGTCTACCCAGGTATATAGTTAGATGTAGTTGGCCAATCAGAAAACTATGAATTATTTTAGGACCAATCAAAGGTCATTACTCAATTTTAGACCAATCATATTATATTAAAAGTTTTCCTTATTTACCATTCTTATCCTATTATACTAACCATGGTTAGTTAACAATTCTAATTTAAATATAGTAATGACTTTATTTAACATATCCATATATTACATATTTTTTTAATATCAAAAATATTTATAATAAATTAATATATTAAATTACAATCAATTAGGATTATACAAATATACAATATTAAGCGATTTTCGCAAGATGAATTTTCCATTCTTTCGATTTACAATATTATGAATTAATTTTCAAAAAAATATATAAGAGCTAATTAGAATTTACCACTAAAATTAAATTAATTATAAATAGCAATCACAATAATATTATTATATGCTACCGCATCTATTCTTTGCGCCACTCTCTACGTATAGAGCTATTTTCGAAAATTGCGTATTTAGAAATTGTTTTGAACACAAATATATTATTTTAATGCATCTATCTATTTTATTTATATTATAAAATATAATATTTTAATATCTCAAATACTCGATCTACAAACATAAGGTGAAACAAATTTGAATAAATTCACTCTTATTCAATTAAATATTTAAAATTTTTAAAAATATTTACTACACTATTCCAAATACACCTTCAAAATTTAAGTAATATAAACTTTTAAATTAATTAATTATAAAAAAATTTAAATTCAAACAATTAAAATATTAAAAAATGAATTTTAAACCAATTATCATTAACATTTTACTTATTAGTACTTTTTAGGTATGCAAGAATTAATGGGACAAATAAATTGACTTGACAATATATTTGAATTATACAAGATATTGAATGGACTCTCAAATAGTATTATACATTATTTGGTGTATAAATTATCAATCTAAAAAATAAAATTCATTACAGAGTCAATACAAATATTGTTAGTGAATGTTTTCATAGCAAATTGGTCAACTCAGCGCAAAAATTCTAATAAATCACTATTTTTTGATATTTCATAGCAAATTGGTCAACTCAGCGTAAATTCTAATCAATCATTTTTTTATAGATATTTAATTTATCAACAAAAGGGCATATGTCATCTACACAAATAATCATTCAATTTTTCTTCTAAATCACTATTTTTTATAGGTAAATAATTTATCAATAAAATGTCATACATCTGCAAAAATAATCAAGATTGAACAAACACATATTAAAATAGATCATATCAAGATAACAAGGTTTCCTTAATTCAAACTATAATCGATGATCAGATCTTAAATTGTGGTACATCACTCGCTTATGTCACTGAAATATATAGTCTTTTGGGCGAAATAATCCAACAATCTATTCTAATTGCACTACAAGAAAACGGTCAATAGACATCAGTTTATGGCCGATGTCTATGTTATTTTTCATGTGATGTCTAGGTCAGAGATGTCTATTTTAGACATCGGCCAGAAACTGATGTCTATGCTAACATAGAAATCGGTATTTACTTCAATACACATCAGTTGTTCTACAAAATAGGTAACATATAATTAATTTTATAAACAACTTGCATGCCTTATATTCTAGAAAACATATAATAAACTAAGTTATTTTTCACATACACATCACTTTCTTTTTTTGGAAAAGATGTCTATTTGGATATTAGACATCATAATTTTAGCTAGATAAAGTGATGTCTATAGTTATCTTAGACAACATCCTAGACTGATGTCTAATGTTCTTATAAACATTAGTTTCTTTTAAAAAAAATCGATGTGTATAGCTATCTTAGACATCATCCTATGCTGATGTCTAATGTAGGTATAAACATCAGTTTTTCTGAAAAAACTCATTTATATGTGTCTCTTAGACATCAGATTTCATAAATAAAAAGTGATTTCTATTTATTTTTTAGACATCGGACATTGCA
The DNA here is from genome assembly GCA_037693485.1 of Kitagawia praeruptora. Lineage (NCBI taxonomy): Eukaryota > Viridiplantae > Streptophyta > Magnoliopsida > Apiales > Apiaceae > Kitagawia > Kitagawia praeruptora. Next base: position 86,347,319 of record CM075351.1, on the reverse strand, counting down.
GAAAAATTGTGATGTATATCTTTGTTTTAGACATCATTATTTGGTAAAATCACTTTATTTGCTAATAATAGATGTGAGAATTGTCATTATGTGGCTATTGACCAAATAAAAATCAATGTCATCAACATCCAAATTACTACATAAACTGCATATCCAATGTACCAAATCCAAAACAAGTAAACATGACTACATATCCACAAAATCAACTAAACTACTCAAAGTACCCATGCACAAAACAAAGTACATAACCTACTTAACTAGTCATAGTCAAATAACTATGTTTGCAGATGCGATATATTAATTAAACCTTCCCAAAAGAAGACTTGTGTCGTCAAATGTGGTTTTGGATGAATCAGGACTTCTCCAATAACTCAGCCACTGTTTCCATAAGCATGATTTAAATTGCCCCTATGTTGGCTGGGAATACTCTATATCGAAATAAAGGTCTCTCGCCCCTGAAGGTGGGATGCTCAACTCCTTCACTAAAGCATGGTTCCTTCTGTTTATAAAAACACGAATCAGTTCCACGGGATACATACACTACACCCCCCTCAACATATAACTCATGCTTATTTAATTCTTGACTTACTGATGCAGGGCTGATGATCTGTAGTGCTCGGCAAAATCTATCCCAAGTCGGCATTCTGCAGCAACTAAACTCACTTCTACCATCCATGTAGCAAGATTGTATTTTTCTTTAATTTTCGGGACCCCAAATGTATGTCAGAGTAGTGCGAGTTCGTAAATTAGAAATTTTGGACTACACAACATAGATATATTTTCAGCACTTAGGTTGCCTTGCATACATCTTTAGTGAAGAATATCAAAAAGAAAAATTAATAAAGCAATTCACTAGAACTGGAAGATCAATAGTGGCAAATACCCCTCGCACTACTCAACATTTAAAATTTTAAATGGTGGAAACGGAAGGGAAAGTGATAGTTATGAAGTTCTGTACTCGAACATATCAGGCCGTTGATCATACTCAACATGCTGTAGATTACCACTCTCTCTCCACTTAGTTGCTGCAAGTCATTGTCAATGAAACATTAGCAGGGCACATAAAAATATAATCAGAAAAAAATTAAAAACGAAGTTCTTGACTAATCCTAGATCAACAAGAAAGAGCTTCTTTTCCTGAGCAGTTGATGGCTGACCGAGCAAAAAGTTTTCTGGCTTTACATCTCCATGCACATTACTTGTTTCAACACAAAATATCTCAGATTTTACAACCAAGAAAAACTAAAACTTAAAAACTAAAACTAAAAAACAATCAGCAAACATATTTTTGGAATCAAATCACAAGAAATGTTTGTAGAAACCATAATGTCGGAAGAGTTAAAAGATAAGAAAGCCAATTTGTTTGCTAAATCTTACCCTTTTAAGTGCATCTTGTCTAAGATCGACAAAGACTCCAGAGCAATGCAAGCAATCATTTCAGAAGACATCTTCTTTAATAAAAAAATTGCAACTAATTAAAAAACAAGACAGAGAGAATCATCACTTTAAAGCAAATATAATACCACATTTTCATTATACAGTTCTGCACTAAAGATGACAACATGCAATTAACAATGTTCAATTAATTAGGAGTACTATATATATTGACAATATTGTCTCAGCTGATTGTTTATTTGATTTTCTAATGGCTTTTCAGCCAAAGGTACTAGCGAAGATATATATTAGTCGTAACTTAATAGTAACTTAATAGAACGTACTCAAGATTGCAAGTTCCTTTCTGTTTCATTTCTAAATTCAGGAGTTACCAAACCTATTGGAGATCTTGAAGTCAATGTCATCAGAGATGGATTTTGCTGAGCATTCATGGGAAATCCTCCATGATGAAGCTGGATTCCACAAAAAAAAACATAAGTAAGAACTACACTAGTATCAAGTCAAAACAGCTAATGAACAATTAAATTATATTATTGATACCTAGCCATGCCATAGTTCCACATCCGATTCACTACCTGATCCACTATTCATAACAAAGCTCCTGTCTATAGAACCAATGTACTTTGGGCACTCATTGCCAACAGCAAAAATAGGGTGACTGAAAGAATATTCATATGAACACTCATCCAAAGTAGCCGGAATGGAGTCCAGGAATAATCCAATATCTATATCTCCATTTTTGTCACTGCCAAAAACTGTATCGTTGTGATAATAGTCTTGCATCATTTGCATATGAATTGTAATTAATGAAAAATTATACTGCTATTGTTATATCAAACAACTAACATCATTGTGAGATGAAACTAGATAAGCATGCATAAGACAGAAAACTAAGAACCTGTCTGAGAAATCTTGATGCCAAGTTTGGAGAGTTTCGAATGTTTTTTATATGTTAACATCATAAACAAGAATGCAGCAATCTACCCCTCTATAAAATGAGACACCATACAAATCTAACAAATACATATACATCATACAAATCTAATAGTTGAGTCAAGCTGACCATGCATATGGAAAGATTTACATCAATTTTGAGTTTCATCTCAAATTGCCAGATCCTATATGCAAAGCGATGCACATTAATTTACGTATATATAATTGTAACATAATTGTCACTTATGCCAAATATGCGGCTGACTTGGTCATGCAAGATGGTAAGATTTCTAGGTAGAAACGATACTACAGAAATAAATGAATGAACACTTTGATGTTGCCGATAAGGACATGTAATGTGCTAGTACCTGTTGAAAAATGGAGTTATACCAAAGTGCTCCTCTTACTATAATTAATTGTGTAGCATTACCTGTTGTCCCACCACATACATAAAGGCATATCAGGTAAACAATAGTTAGGTATATATAATTTTCTAGATATGTGTAAAAGCAACAGCAAAACACACACACACAGACACACTTAGAAGTGAAGACTCTATTTCATGGTGTACAACACAGTTCAATCTGCGGTCTCAGAAACTTATAACAGCATTTTAATTGCAAACATAAAAATAAAAAAATCTTAAACTTGCGCTAAAATATGTAGCCATCTTTGTTTAGTGAGTATCCCCTGCTTTTATATTTTTCGAGTTTTCTATTAAATTTCATCCTAAAATCAGGAAATGAACTAACTCGACTTGCAACTAACTTCCTTAACACAAAATTACCAACTTCGCATACTTTTCCATCTTCTAGTTTGGATCAACTCCAATTACATCAACACCATTACTAGCATAGTTTTAAAATTAGGACATGTACCGATCCCGAGCTCCAATATTTTGTTCGTATTTTCTCTTATGCCCTGTAAATCTGTGACTTGTAACCTGCAATCTTTGCAAAACCTAAAATGAACTAGTCACATAAACTTAGAAGTCGATATTAGTATTGGTTTAAAAATAACTAATGATGTAACATGATATTTATTTGAAACAATAAACTCACTTTTGGATAGTTGCTTCCTATTTATCTTACAAAGTCTATCATCATCTTTAGCTGCTCCTGAAAATTTTGAAGTCTTCTTGCATTTAGGCATCTCCACCTGAAGACAGAGAATGTATAAGATCCACTTTCAAAGACAACAATTACAAAAATTTTCTGGATAATAATATATCACATGATTAAGATAGTTTGGATTATTTTTCGTAGATGCTGATAATGATGGACTGATAATGGTGGACTAGCAACACTGACCTCTGCATCAACCTTTTTAGCTACTAGCAACCCCTGTTTACAACCCAGCTCGTGCTGTAGCAGTTTTAGCTGAAATAAAACAACATTAGTATAGGACACACCAGCTAGCAAGAGCCAGGATACAAAAATATCTAATCATAATACATTTGGAAGCTTACCCTGTCTTTACGTGAATTCAGTTCCTGCATTATTGCAAGAGTAATACATTTACATCACCAAGTATCAATATTTTGCTCGAAAAAATATAGAACAAAACATAAGAGACATTAAACTGAGAAACATAAGCCAAACAAACTGCAAGCATTTTGGTGTTTAATTGAGCAAGTTCAACATTTTTTCTCTGAATTTGATGCAGTTCAGCTTTAAGCTTTTGCCACTCAATTCCACTCGAATCAATGATTGTACTAAATGCACAATTAAGGACAACAAAGAAAAAGAGTAATACTTGGAAATTTCTATACTTCAATCATTGTTTAGTCATTAGAGTTTTGATTAAAAAAACCCCAATTTAAGAAATTAGGTTTTGATTTTAAAAAACCCCCAAATTAAAGCTTACCAAATTCAAGGGAGAAGACCCTGGAAGAGGAGACCATATTCATACAGAGGTGATTGGTGATGGTGGTGAGTAGAGTAGGATGGAGGTGAGTAGAACAGAAGTGAGTGGTGGTGGTGAGTAGAATAGGTGGTGGTGGAGGTGAGTTGTGGTGGTGTGAGACAAGAGAGAGAGTATCAGTCGAGAGAGAGAGATGTGAGACAGAGAGATGAGAGTCGAGAGATGAGATTTAGAGTTTTAATTTATTTAGTTTTGTTGAAAAGGGGCGGAAAATAATTGGTAAGGGGGGAGAATATTTGGTATGAAGGGGGGAAATTTTGATTAAGGGGGAAATGAATTGATGGGGAATAATTGTGTATATAGGCAGGGAAATATTTGGTGAAAGGTGGGGGGAATTTTGACTTAAAGGTGAAAATTTCAATTAAGGGGGAAACAAAAAGAAGGATGCACGTTTTATTTTTTAAATGCTGATTTTAGGCATCGATTTTAAAAACACTGATGTTTACGAAAAGCAAAGACATCAGTTTTAACATCAGTGACATTTACAACCGATGTCTAAAGTGTGATATCTATTGAACTTTTTCTTGTAGTGTTGTGAGGGAAATACATATGCGATTTTTGAGAATGTATTCGAACAACTGACCATAATTACGATTCTATATTATCCAAATCAATGAACTAATATAATAATATCCTAGATCGATCCTTGATGCCAAAATAAAGGAAACTCCTCTCAAAAGAGAAAGAACAAAACCCATAGGATAGACAAAATCCACTAACGGGATACTAGACTCTCAATATAGAGATATATTTAAAAGAAACGGGAGTTATCATTCACAAGAAGAAAGTACAAAATCCAATATATCAGTAGACAAAACCCACCAACGTGGTACTAGACTCTTAACAAAGAAAGATATTTATTGAAAAATAAAGCAAAATCAAGGAAAACAATAAAAATGGGCTTATCATCAACTAAAACGCAGATGTCAACCCCTAAATTTTAGTTTACTATTTTATAGGAGGAGGAGAGAGAGAGAAACGACTATAGCAATTGTTTAAAATTAAATATTATTGATAACTATATAGGTCGATACATATAAAATTATATAATGTTTCTAATAAAAGGTGCCCATTTTAATTTTGTATCCTTGAATTCAAGTAATAGTATTCAATTCTCTTATCCAAATCTAAGAGCAGAAATATCGAATTTGCTTGGTTGCATAATAATATATTTTTTAATATCAACAAAACCTTGAATATAGATAAATTTTTTAATAACTTGGTAGACATATTCTAATCAAACAGAGATATTTATTAACAATAAACAAAATAAAAAATGGAGAGCTTCATTTTTATGTACTCTACTCTTAGTTTTATTTTGTAGCATTTCAATGTTATTTTCAGTTACATAGTAACGTACTTAGGTAACTTGGACAGAGAGTAACATTACATGTAATTGTCATATTTTTTTCTTTTCGTGTATTATTTTCGTTTCATGTACAAAAAAATTGCATAGTTTAGTAGCATTTGGTGTTCAAATTTTGGGTACACAAAATAATTTAATGTCATTTTCATGCAAGATCCCAAAGACACATGACATGAATGTACAAATCACAAACAATTTTTCCGATCTACGTTAATATTTGTTGGAAAAAAATACTCACTGTTAAATGAAAATGAATTTCATGTTTTTTAATCCAATAATTAAATTACAAGGACACATATATAATAATGTGATTACGTGTTTATATATGACATATTTGATTTTAGTTTCACGTAGAGTTTTTAATTTTAACATGTTAGTCTTAGTCAAATAGAAAATAGATAGGTGATACATATTTTCAAATGTCTTATTTTACGCGTTTGGATGACAACGGGTTGGGATTGATCCGAATTTTATAAAATTCAAATCCACATCCAAATATTTTTGGGTTTTAAAAATAAATCCAAATTCAGAATTCAATATCCAAAACCAAATTCGTCGGATTTTGGATTAGATTTGGTTTTATTGGGTATCCAAAATTAGTAATAATGAAGTCAAATTAAAATAATTACTAAACGCAAACATTATTAATTATATTTATACAAAAATTAAAAATTAAAATGATTAACTTTATTCAAATATAATATATTATACGAATTAACATATTATGTAAAATTTTAAAATATGTAAAAAAATAATTCTTTTTATACACAGAAGTGAAAAATTTAAGTAAATTAAAGAAAATTACATTTTAAATATATCAATAAAATTTGAAATTGAGAAATAGAAGTTCTAAGTACTAAATTAGTATTGACTATTTCTAATGAATATTTGAATAAAAATAAATAAAATAATATGTCTTACATCTAAAATACAACATAAAATAATTTCAAATTATAGTATTATATTATTTGTAAATCGGGTTTCGATAGTGGATCGGGTTTCAAATTTCGGATAGGATATCGGTTCCGTACAACTTAAATCCAGATGCAAATCGAAACTATTTCGGGTTTAAAATTTATATCCAAACCTGAATCCAAAAATTCAGGTTCGATATATCCAAAGTTTTGGTGTTCTGATCGGGTACCGTCGGATCGAATTAATTTTCCTTCCTTATTTATAGGTAAAAGAAAAGTAATATTTTTTGCCAAGAAATAAAGCTTTCATTCAACTTTCAAATCGTTTAACAATACATGTATCAAATCAGAGTGGACATTTTCCCCTCCCCAATTACGGTCAGCTATTGAATTACTGTGTCTCGCTATGAAGTTTAATATACCATAATTTGATAGAAAAGAATTAAAAATTCAACATACAAACTCCCAAGCTCAATATACACATTTAAGTTGTCATTAAAAACAAGCTGATGCCAATCACCATAAACTCTAACAGTAATATCTTACTCAAAGAACGGGATATATTGGATTTGTTTGGTTAATTTATAATGTTTATTTTTCTTTAGTAAATCAATTCATTAATTAATGAACATAAAATTTGTAAAAATTATATGGAACAAACACACAGGAAACTAGATTAGATGAAAGTTTTCCTTTATTATAATTACGTTCATTTAACGGATCTTGCACAATAGTGATCCATTATCATATCGCTGAAACATGCAATCTTTTTTTGAGAGACAATCTAATGATTTATAATAGTCGTTAGAAAGTATTTATGAATTTTTAATATTTATTCGAAAAATTGATCGCGACCCATGCAAATATTTTGAATATTAATATAATAAAAAATATAGAAACCCATGTACCGCACATTTAAATATACCAAATTTCCAAAATAACAAAACTTAAAATATGTATAAAAAAACTTATGACCTTGGTTGAAAGTTTCTTAAAAATGAGAAAAATCAAATGAAAAAGAAAATTAAGAAAAAAACCATAAAGAGGGGCGTAGCACGGGTAGAACGCTAACCAATCAAAATATGACAACTCACTTTTTTGGGATTTTTTTGGAATTTCTTTTGGTATCTTTAGAATTTCTCCTAGAAATTGCTTATTTCCTATTTTATTTGCATTTATAGAATGAAAAATATGTATTCAATTTATTTTTCTAATAATAATAATTGTGTTTTAATTGTTCTCTACGTCTGATCTTCAAAACATGATTATATTGAACCGAACTTTCTGTAAAAATAGCATAAAATGCCGTTAAATTACTTGGGGAAAAAACAAAAGGGAATAAGAAAATTTGAAATTTATCTCAGGTAAATTTTATCATATATCAAATGAATGTGTTTTGATATTAAATTTTTTTTACATACACAATTTTTCAAATTTTTAACACGCGTCCATACAATTACACATAATTTGAGGAAATTTACTTGAGATGCATATCGGGTTCATTACTCTTAAAGCAAAATATAACAAAATAATTTATTTTTTTGATATACTATATATTTTTGTAACAATTTTTAAATTTTAAAATTGTGTTTTCGGTGCATAGCACCACTACAACAAATTCGGCTAAATTCGACCGGAACAAAACGGTCGAAATTAGCTAATTTCGACCGGATATGGTCGAAATTAGTTAATTTCGACCGTTTTGAAGTTGGTCGTTTTTAGCTTGGTCGAAAATAACATAAATGGTCGAAAATAGCTAATTTCGACCGACTAAATTCGACCGAATAAATTTGACCAACTAAATTCGACCAACTAAATTCGACCGAATTTGGTCGAAATTATAAATTTGGCAAAAAATTTGAATTTTGGAAATTTCGAATTTTGGAGCCTAAACTATACTAAATTCGACCAAATATGGTTGAATTTAATATACTAAATTCGACCAAATATGGTGGAATTAAATGTACTAAATTCGACCAAATATGGTCGAATTTAAGGAACCCCGATTTTAAAAAAAAATGGCAGCAGAATCTGCTGCTCTTTGAATCTAACGTTGATTTTGTGTAGCTTAGCATGTAGGATTCAGTTTGGTTACTCAAACTCATGATTTGGAGGTCAATAACATCTCCAAAACAGCTTCGATCCTCAAGAACACGAAGAACACTCAAGAACACGAAGAACATGAAGAACACGACAATCAAACTTCGATTTCTATACGATATTGAACTCGAAATTCAACATATAATATATGAAATTGACTAGAAAAACATACTCTACATGATGGAAACATCAAAATCAGCAACCAATTACGTTTACAAAAATTCATAATTTTGATAAGTAAATTCGAATTTAATAAAAAAATAGGAGAAATTCATAAATTATACCCCTACAAAATCTGACGATGTTTTTGGATAGAGGATGATGAGAGCTTCGATTCGACTATAAAAGCGTTCAAATCGGACATAGATAACGCCTCCAAATGTTGGTTTGATTCTTGAAAACTCAAGAACATAAAAAGAAAGAATATAAAAATAAATTGATGTGTATGTTTCTAAGAGAAGAAGAATGGAGTAGAAGTATAAAAAAATGTTTATGAGAGAATATGAATGGATGAAGAATATAAAAGAGAAAGAAATGAATGTAATTGAATTAATGGCTAGGATGAAATATTTAAAAAAAAAAAATGGGTGGTCTAGATTAATTTTATAGAGCAATACATGTGGCAATCCATGTGCTTCCCCCTTAGCCAATAGAAACATGACACGTGGCAACAAATAATTTTTTGCATCAGAAAATTACCTTTTTCAACCTTAATTGGTCGAAAATAACAGCACGGCTAAATTCAACCGACTTTGGTCGAAATAAGCTAAACTTGACCAAATTCGGTCAAAATTAGATAAATAATTTGATTTTCCACTCTTTTTTAATTAGTTTGTATAATTACTTGATACATTTAATAAAATTAGGAAAAAAAGGTAAAAATTTTATTTAAAATTCATACACAACCAAGTAGTCATAATAACTAATTTTGTGATGAATTTTACCTTTATTCCACTAATTTGCCTAATAATTTGATTTTCCATCCATTTTTAAGTAGTTTATAATTAAAATAAATTTAAAAAATTAAATAAAAATAGGACAAAAATATCCAAATTTTGGATAAATATTATACACACCCAAGTAGTCATACTAACTAAATGACATTCCCAAATTTTTAAAAAATAACAAATTAATTTGATTGGAGATCTTAGTAGAACACTATTATATTTTCTAGTACCCGTAACTAGTGATTTGTCCCATTTATTGTTTCTATTTTTTAAAAACTATTTCTCGATGATCCAACCGTACGGATGTCAAGATATATCTAATTAAATGACATTTCCAAATTTTTAAAAAATAAAAAATTAATTTGATTGGAGATCTTAGTAGAACACTATTATATTTTCTAGTACCCAAAACTAGTGATTTGTCCCATATTATTGTTTTCTAATTTTAAAAACTATTTCTCAATGATTCAACCGTACGGATGTCAAGATATATCTAATTAAATGACACTCCCAAATTTTTAAAAAATAAAAATTAATTTGGTTGGAGATCTTACTAGAACACTATTATATTTTCTAGTACCCGTAACTAGTGATTTGTCCCATTTATTGTTTCTATTTTTTAAAAACTATTTCTCGATGATCCAACCGTACGGATGTCAAGATATATCTAATTAAATGACATTCCCAAATTTTTAAAAAATAAAAAATTAATTTGGTTGGAGATCTTAGTAGAACACTATAATATTTTCTACTACCCGTAACTAGTGATTTGTCCCATTTATTGTTTCTATTTTTTAAAAACTATTTCTCGATGATCCAACCATACGGATGTCAAGATATATCTAATTAAATGACATTTCCAAATTTTTAAAAATTAAAAAATTTATTTGATTGGAGATCTTAGTAGAACACTATTATATTTTCTAGTACCCATAACTAGTGATTTGTCCCATATTATTGTTTTCTAATTTTAAAAACTATTTCTCAATGATTCAACCGTACGGATGTCAATATATATCTAATTAAATGACATTCCCAAATTTTTAAAAAATAAAAAATTAAATTGGTTGGAGATCTTAGTAGAACACTATTATATTTTCTAGTACCCGTAACTAGTGATTTGTCCCATTTATTGTTTCTATTTTTTAAAAACTACTTTTCGATGATCCAACCGTACGGATGTCAAGATATATCTAATTAAATTATATTCTCAAATTTTTAAAAAATAAAAAATTAATTTGGTTGGGGATCTTAGTAGAACACTATTATATTTTCTAGTACCCATAACTAGTGATTTGTCCCATTTATTGTTTCTATTTTTTAAAAACTATTTCTCGATGATCCAACCGTACGGATGTCAAGATATATCTAATTAAATGACATTCCCAAATTTTTAAAAAATAAAAAATTAATTTGGTTGGAGATCTTAGTAGAACACTATTATATTTTCTAGTACCCGTAACTAGTGATTTGTCCCATTTATTGTTCTATTTTTTAAAAACTATTTCTCGATGATCCAACCGTACGGATGTCAAGATATATCTAATTAAATGACATTTCCAAATTTTTAAAAAATAAAAAATTTATTTGATTGGACTCTATTATATTTTCTAGTACCCATAACTAGTGATTTGTCCAATATTATTGTTTTCTAATTTTAAAAACAATTTCTCAATGATTCAACCGTACGGATGTCAAGATATATCTAATTAAATGACATTCCCAAATTTTTAAAAAATAAAAAATTAATTTGGTTGGAGATCTTAGTAGAACACTATTATATTTTCTAGTACCCGTAACTAGTGATTTGTCCCATTTATTGTTTCTATTTTTTAAAAACTACTTCTCGATGATCCAACCGTACGGATGTCAAGATATATCTAATTAAATTATATTATCAAATTTTTAAAAAATAAAAAATTAATTTGGTTGGGGATCTTAGTAGAACACTATTATATTTTCTAGTACCAGTAACTAGTGATTTGTCCTTTATTGTTTCTATTTTTTAAAAACTATTTCTCGATGATCCAACCGTATGGATGTCAAGATATATATAATTAAATGACATTCCCAAATTTTCAAAAAATAAAAACTGAATTTGGTTTGGTAATTTAACGGTCAACTAGTATTTTGACTAGTTTGGGAAATAAATTAAAAAATTAAATAAAAATAGAAAAAAATCCAAAATTTAATTTAAAATTCATACACACCAAAGTAATCATACTCACTATTTATGTGATGAATCTTAACCTACTTTCACTAATTTTCCATTTTATTTTTATTTTTTCCCCATTTTTAACTAATTTATAAAATAAATTAAAAAATTAAATAAAAATAGGAAAAATGCCAATTTTTGAACATAGATTCATACACACCAAATTAGTCATACTCACTATTTAGCTAATGAATCGTACCCTATTTTCACTAATTTTCCATTTTTTTTATTTTTCCCCCTTTTTTAACTAGTTTGTAACATAAATTAAAAATGAAAAATGACAATTTTTTGAACATAAAATTTGGTGGTATGACTACGTGGAACGTACCCCATTTATAAATATATTTTTCATGATGTGTACAAACATTTAAGTTTTTAATAACATATTTTCAATTTCTGAAAGTAATAAATTCAACCGAATTTGGTCACATTTAGCTAAATTCGACCAAATATGGTCGAAATTAAATTTGAACATTTTGATTTTTTTTGGGCGGCAAGTTTCCCGCTTTTCAAAAAAATTGAATTAAATTTTCCCGCTCACCCCAATTGCTAAATTCGACCAAAAATGGTCGAATTTAATTTTTTCATTGGCGGGAACTTTCCTCCTACTTTTGGCGGAATCTAAATTGCTAAATTCGACCATATTTAGTTGAACAATTGCTAAATTCGACCGATTATTTTCGACCGTTCCTAAATTCGACCAAATATGGTCGAAATTAGCCGGCCGATTAAATTCGACCATATTCGGTCGAAATTAGCCGCAATCGAAAATATTCGATTGAAATTAACCTTGTTTTCTTGTAGTGCACGGATAAAATGCTAGTCAAATATTATGTGTGTTGTTGTTTTATTTTTAGTTATTAATATGGATAAAAATAAAAGTAATATTTGAATAATGTTTGGCCACAACTTGGATGTGTGCCCTATAGTGATATTTGTGACTCTCATTGTGTATAGTTCCTAACCTTTAATGAAGTTAAAAATCTGAAAAATCAATTCCACGTGAAAGAGACTTTTATTTACGTGAAACAACTCTCTGTGTTCGAATGTCACAGTTTTACGTAGGTAGTTTCTTGTCCATTCGGTTTACGGTAACATATTGGTCAATGAAGTAGATTTGCTGCAATAATCTGAAAACGATTGAGGATGAATAGTAAACGGGTGTCTGGTTTAGAGTAGCTAATTATGGGCCTGTTTGGGAACCGTTTTACTGTTAACTTATGCCTTATAAGGCCATAAGCATTTATGGGGGTGTTTGCCAAAATAAGTTTTGACTCAACTTATAACTTATAATCCCATAAGTTGAATGTTAGGAAATCCTAACATTCAACTTATGCTTATAACTTATTTCTCGATATACGCAATATATAGTGGGTGTTTGGGGTATCTTAAAAAATGTAGCTTATGACTTATAAGCACTTATGCCATATAAGTGATAAGTAGAGCATAACTTATAAGTCAGTAAAGTGTTTGGTAAATCAGAACTTATAATCAGTAAACTGTTTGGATAAATCAGAACTTATAAGTTAACTTTTTTCTATAATTTTCAAAATATTTGTTTTTTATATTTAACAATGGATGTCAATGAATAGATCTCGATGAGTAGAGAAATTTGAGATATACATATCAATTTTCTAATGAATGGATCGAGAGATATATGATTTTGAAGATTTGAAGGATATTATATATTGCGTATATCGAGAAATAAGTTATAAGCATAAGTTGAATTTTAGGATTTCCTAACATTCAACTTATGGGCTTATAAGTTATAAGTTGAGCCAAAACTTATTTTGGCAAACACCCCCCATAAGGACTTATTAACTTTTAAGGCATAAGTTGCCCACGAAATGAGTTGCCAAACAGGCCCATAATATCCTTCAAATCTTCAAAATCATATATCTCTCGATCCATTCATTAGAAAATTGATATGTATATCTCAAATTTCTCTACTCATCGAGATCTATTCATCGACATCCATTGTTAAATATAAAAAACAAATATTTTGAAAATTATGGAAAAAAGTTAACTTATAAGTTCTGATTTACCCAAACAGTTTACTGATTATAAGTTCTGATTTACCAAACACTTTACTGACTTATAAGTTATGCTCTACTTATCACTTATATGACATAAGTGCTTATAAGTCATAAGCTACATTTTTTAAGATACCCCAAACACCCACTATAAACTCAGATTAATATCAAAATGAGAATTAAATTGTATGTATTTGGATAACCAGTTTTAGCAACTGGAAAAAGAACTTCATTTATTTAATTTGGTAAATCATGTACTCACAATTTTTGAGATTCCAAACAAAAACTTCATAAAAGTGCACAAAAATCAAAATGAAAAATTTTAATTGTTAGGGTTTATATGAATATACACGAGTTTTATATCACTAATTATATTATTAACCTATGATAAAAAAAAAGATACATTATATTTTGTACATTTTTTGAAATTTTTATTTATAAAAAAATTTTAATCTCTATTTTAATTCAAAAATATCATAAAAATAATAGTTCCAATTATGCGATCAAAATACATTAAAATATATAAAAGTCAAATCTATACTATTATATAAATTCCGAAACATTGAAAGTTTTGGTACCTGTTTTTTGGTACTAAGTGAATTTACTTATTTACCCTTTGTTGTGGGAGGATTTTAGCACAACAGATTATGAGGCCTCGTGCTGGAATAGCGCCAATAAACAAGGAATCGTCCAACCACCCAGAAAGGCTCGTGGTTGATGATCAATGGCTAGCCGCCCGGGAAGGCACACGACTAGGGTTACCGAAGAACACGAGATGTGGTTCCTCGGAAGGATCGGACTGAATCTACGGAATGAGAGTTCAAGGACCAAATGTTGGCCAGCCAAGAACCCTAATTTGACTGTGTCACACAAGAGTGCTCGTGCTCTAGCTACTCAAGGAGTGTAAAGTGTCGAAGAAGATCCCGTAAACTGCCTACATACCACTATTTATAGTGGATCAAGCCCGAATGTAGTTCTTGAATGATATGATTGTTTGTTCATGATGAGTTATCCTCTCTCCAGTGGGATAATGACTGTTATTTCTGATAATAATCGAGTGTGATGTATAAAATCAGGTTACCAAGCAGTTTAGGTAACATAGAATGATTATCTCTTGTATTTATCATGATTTTGTATCATTTATCAAGTATATATGACATATATCCTCAAATAACTGAATGTTTATCTGTTTGAGAGTGTTTTTAGATGATATAGACGTATTCCTAAAAAATAGGAGGCGTGCCTTATCTGTATTGGCAGCCTAATCAGGCTTCCGGCGGAAGCTGGGGGTACCGCCCGGTAGCCTGGCTCCGGTACCCCCCCGGTAACCCCTATCACGGGAGCTACTCTGGAAGCTCAACTGGATGACTGGTAATAGTTATAGGTTATCCTCAAGGGGATGCCTTGAGACCCTTAGCCATGTGTTCCCGTGCTGCAGCGTACATGGTAACCCCTAGGGCTACCGTAGGCCTCCGGAAACCTGACAGATTACTCATTCTCTTCATGGATCTGGACCCTAATCCTCTAGTGGGCCTAAATCTAACCCATGCGAGATTTTGGTCACAACAACTACCCCCCGGTTCCCTGAAGTACTGTGTGCAAGGGGAACCTTATTATCCACGGGGTGCCGGTTGCTAAGAAAATTCATCTTTTTGCTATCTTGCTAAATCAACACCACATGTCAATACTGAAAATTCTTAATCATAGAGTTGGGACTAATTCTGATGTTTATAAGTAGCAGCTCTCGCATTTGTGCTACAGAAGTTCAAATCAGCATAAAAGCGGAAGCCTCGTATTTTTACTCGTTTAAGGATAGATTAATCATTTTAATTCTTTGGAAATAAAATGATAACTATTGAGGAGGAAAAAATAGGCTAGGACTCTACCGTTTTTTGCACAGATAAATTAAAAAATCAGCCATTTTCCAAGCAAAGGACGTTTCCCACCCCATCTCATTTTCTGTGCCACATTCATTAATCAAGGGGGGACACATCTCTTTTCTCACCGTTTGTATATATCTATTCCCTTAACCCTTTGTATTTTATCTTTTCTCCACATCCTCTTTTGGGCAAGCAAGGGTTGCAAAGAAGTTTCCGACGAGAGCTAAGACATTCGAACTCCCGTTTCTACATTCTTCACCCAGGTATGTCCGTGACCTTGGAATTAGTACTGTAAATCATAGTAGCCATGCATATCTTGTGTTCTATGCCTCATATGTCCGTATATGCATATTAATGTCTGTCTTTGAATCGACACTTGTTTTGATACCATCCATTTCGGTTTACCCAAGTTTCATATGTTTGGTCTTTGATCCATGCTATACTTTTCAATTGTTGACCCTGTTTTGGATAGATCTGACTGGTTGAACTTTTATAAAGAATTGTATGTGTAAATCTTCTTGCTCATAGTGCATGTATCAAAGGGATTTCGGGTGATTTGTATTCCGGTTGCCCCCTCTAATCACTTTTCTAGATGCTCATGGCATGCTCGATGTTTGTTCTCATTGACTTGTGTTGTCTTAGACTTGTCCTGTTAAGCTAATACTTGGGGATTATTGATAGGGGTGTGACCATAGTGCCTTAGAAAGATTCCCGTGGTTCCTATTTTATTCTGGTAACCCCAGCATCATCATATTAGGTTGCCGTGTCGATGACTATTTTCACACTCTAGCTCTCTTTTGGCTTGGCCATTTTTGCATATTCTGGGTGTCCCGTTGGTTGGGCGTTAGAAACATTGCCCAACTCTAAGTCATCCCACTTCAATCCCCTTTGTTAACCTACTTCCTATTTGTGGTTGCAGATGTCTCTTTCATCGGCATCGAGGGAGTCTTCCCAGTCATTAGGATATTTATCACCCGTGTCTGGGGAACCGTCTGATTCGGGGTCAACCCATCTGAATAATCTTTTGCTTTCCCAGCCCCTGCTTGAATCTAAACCATCAATTAGCTCCAGGACACGTTCCCAGGTAGAAGTAATAGACCCCTTGTCTGCTGAGATTGTCAGCCGGTATCCTAGCCTTTCCCTGGAGGCCGGTTCATCGAATTCGGATGGTGGAGAGGCAGAAAGGATTGATGTTAGTTCCAACACTGATGAAGGGGAAAAAACTATAAATGATCTCTGGCTGGGTGGTGAACAACCATTCTTCAGCAATGATGATGTGACGGGAAGGAATGATAATGCTGAGATGCCGTTGGTGGCAGAGGTTGAGCGAAAGCCCCATGTTCCTGCAGGCTCTGTTCCCTCTTGTGAGGATACAGATTCGTCCATGAATGCTGACAGACTTGCGAGGTTGAAGGAATCATGCGATCCAGGATGCGACCTGGTGGTACCTAGCGTTGGTGAGAGGTGCCACAGGTTCGACAACTTTGAACCTGACCAAGCTATACCTAATGCAGTACTGTCTGCATCCTTTTTCAAGCTGGGATTCTCTATGCCGATGCATCCGTTTTTTGTTGACATGCTGAACTTCTATGAGATAGCTCCTATGCAACTGTCACCTAATTCCTTCAGGGTGGCGGCATGTATGTATATCCTTTACGATCAAACCTTTTCTGTCCCTATTACCCCTAGGGAATTGGGGTACTTTTATCAACTAAAGGGTGTAGGAAGGAAGATAGGTATTTTTTACCTCACCTCCTGGAATGACAGACAAGGGAGATGTATTAAGGGAAATAAGCGGGGAATGTATGACTGGATGGAAATGTTTTTGTATTGTTATGATTGTGAAGAGATGAGAAAAGAGTGGAATCTGACTCCGGGTAAGCATCCGGTACCCTCGTTCATTACTGGTAACCTTTATTTGGTTAATTTTCTACATAGCTCTTACCCCCTTTTTACTATCTATTATCTCATTTAGGGATCCCATCGCAAACTTTGCTCGAGGGGGCTGAGGCAAAGAGAGCCGAAAAGATCATGAGGTTGGCTGCTAGTTTAGGAGATGGCGAGAGTCTGTTAACTCCGGAAACCTTAGTGAGGTTGGGATTTACGAGACTCCTGGCTCCCTCTCCCCCTGCCCAGGGGAGGGAGGCTGAGGAAGGATTGGAAAGAGAGCCTAGACCTCAGGGTACTGACAGGAAGCGTGGAAAGAGAGATGGGGCTTCCACTGACTTCTCTCCCGGTACCCCAGGCTACCGCTCCCTACACCTTTTCCTTACATTCTCACTAAACATGTCATGCTCCTTTGTTCATAGATACTCGTTATTAGTGGCGTCTCTATTGCTTTTCTCATGTATATGCTTCGAAACTGTGTAGTACTTGTTGCATTTCTCTTACTCATGTTATCATATGCATCCAGAAATCGGGCTCCGGTAACCCTACTGGTAACCTGATATTTCCTCATATAGTTATGTGTTACGGTTACTAACATCTCCAATGTTCCATCATTTCAGGTATGTCAGGATCTGTGCCATCCTTCATCAAACCATCTGATAAATATGAAGATTTATTTCCTGAAGACGATTTGCTCATGATGGAAACCCCTATTGCCGCTACTCCGATTTCCAGGGTCCCAGCTCCTGCACCCATCAAGGTTGAGCTTTCAGCTACTAAAAAACGCAGATTATCTCAAGCTTCCGGGAGTTTCAAGACTACCCCAGAAACTCGATCCTCGAAGAGAGTTAGGATATCTCAGCAAGATGCGCCTGTAGGTGAAGTGGAGCAGTTCTATCAGATGTCTGGAGGTCAGATTCCCATGGAGACGATTGCTGGGTGGGTTAAACAGAAAACCTCTGATGCTGCGAGATCCATGCTGTTTTCAGCGGGCGAGAGCTTCTTTCATCAACTTAGGCTTTCCAATCAAATGGCCCTGGCTACCCGTGGCGATATGAGGCTCCGAGAGGAAATCAAGCAATTGAAGTTAGATATGCAAGCCGTGGAAGGTGAGAAGAAGAAGCTGTCTGAGGCTGGTAAGAGGTTGAAGGGAGAGTTATCTGTGTTAGCCAAGGAAAAGGATAAGTTGGGCAAGTTGGTTGCCACTCAGGAAGAAGAGAAGGAAGAAAGGATGGTAGTCCATGCCTCCGAGATTAAAGAACTGAAGTTACAGGTGGATTCCCTGCAAGCATCGGTCAGAAGGCTCAAAGAGGCCCTTCCAGAAAGGTATAACTTGGGTTTCGCTAAGGGGGCTACCGATTACATGAGGTCTACTTGGCAAGTGATGCCTGACCTGAATTGGGCGCTTCTAGGTGAGGATGCCGTAAAGCAGGTGGAGAACTTCAAAGCAGAGGCTGCCAGGGCGATACCCAAGTCACCGATACCTCTGAAGGATACTACCGAAAATGTCCAAGATACCAAGGTGGAAGCTCCCGCAAGTGCGGTCGAGGTTACTCCAGGTGATGCCATTAAAAAGGTTGACCCTGTCGAGGATTCCCCTAGTTCTGAGGCTACCAAAGACCTTTCCTCTCCTCAGTGACTTTCTCTCTAGCCATTTCAAACTTTATTCTCGTTTGTTTGTGAACTTTTGGTTTTAACTTAGGGGGTGGGCTCCTATAACGCTCCACAGATGTAAGGATTTGGCTCTTTAACTCTGTTCGTCATATGGCCTCGGGCCTGGTACTTTTGAATTTGCTTTCGTAATGCATGTTTATCTCATTATCTGGTTTTTTATGTAGTAGGTATGATTGTCGCATCATTTCTGATTATGCAACGAGAACCAACTTGGACTTAATAATCCTTACTCATCGAACCCCCATAGTACTCATTCTCTAGGGTACCAATATGCTAAGTAAGAAAGGTACTACGATAACTTAAAATAGTGCATAACTAAATACCACCATCGAATTCTATCCGGTAAAATGACTCTCCTCACTAATTCTAAAACAGGTTTGTACAAGTGCTCAGAGGATATATGTCATATATATGTTGATTAAATAGATATTAGATCATGAATCAAGATAAGAACGATAGAATGGTATCGCAGTGTAAAAGAGTACAAGAGTAAATATGGCAACACATACCTGGAAAGGTGGCCATAAAACTGATAGACTACTTGTACCTTTGTCTGCTTGGTTGTCACTGTGGGTGTGGGGGTACCGTCCGGTATCCCTATAGCATTTGGAAGCCCGAAGGCAGGAACCTGACTCCGGGAGCCCCGTGGCCGGTAGCCCCTATCCGGTAGCCTGGGTACCGGGGCTCAGCCTGGAAACCTTTGTTCCGGGAGTCCCAGCCATTTAATAAATCATGTGTGGTGATGCCATGTAGGCCAATCCTGCAAAGATGTCTTGCAATAAAGGGATCCAAGTGGGTAGACCAGGGTACCACACAAGCCCAAATGATGAAGGGAACCATGTATGCCGAACATGGTTCCATACATGCCTTGATAACCAAGTAAGCCATGTGAACCACTCAAGGTTCCATACATGTCTGGTATTGAAGGGATCCAAGTGTGCCAATCAGGGTACCACACAAGCCCAAATGATGAAGGGAACCATGTATGTCGAACAGGGTTCCATACATGCCCTGATAACCAAGTAAGCCATGTGAACCACTCAAGGTTCTGTACATGTCTGGTAATGAAGGGATCCAAGTGTGCCAATCAGGTTACCACACAAGCCCAAATAATGAAGGGAACCATGTATGCCGAACAGGGTTCCATACATGCCCTGATAACCAAGTAAGCCATGTGAACCACTCAAGGTTCTGTACATGTCTGGTAATGAAGGGATCCAAGTGTGCCAATCAGGTTACCACACAAGCCCAAATAATGAAGGGAACCATGTATGCCGAACAGGGTTCCATACATGCCCTGATAACCAAGTAAGCCATGTGAACCACTCAAGGTTCTGTACATGTTTGGAAATGGCAAAAATTTGAAATTCTGATAATTTCAACCTGTTAAGCTGAGAGGTGTATCCACTACTGCCCCCCTAGTTCTGGATGGTAGCCTAGCTACCATGTAGAACTATGCTTGTAGGTCTTACATATCTTTCTGAACATATTTATAAGTGGTAAATGTAAAAGGAAACAATCAACTTCTACTTTTACTGAAAATCAAAGAGTACGAATACATCAAATTTCATCCAGACGGGGTGTGCATCCACTACCCCCCGGGCATCTATTGCAAATCATGAAATCCTAAGAACTGAAAGGGAAATGGTGCAACCACAACTAGTAGGTTGCCTTTATTCATCCTAAGCCTGAAAGAGGCCTACGTTTGCTCTGAAAAGAGTCTTACTGATAGTACTTTTTTAGGTGCTCGGCATTCCAAGCACGGGGAATAGTGTTCCCATCCATGTCTTCAAGGTGGTAAGTGCCTTCCCAAAAGATAGACTTTATTTTGTAAGGCCCTTCCCAGTTTGCTCCAAAGGCTCCGTGCCCGGGAACCCGCATATTGGGCATCATTCTTCTCAATACTAGGTCGCCAACCTTGAGGGGTCGAGGGCGTACCTTGTTGTTATAGTATTTGCGGGTCCTCTGCTGGTAAGCCGCAAGTTTCAGCTGGGCGGTAGCCCGGTTCTCCTCTACCATGTCTAGGGCCAGCCTCTGATTTATTTCATTTGATTCTTGACTGAAATTGTCCCTCCGGTAGGAACCTGTCCCTACTTCCACTGGGACCATAGCTTCACAGCCATAGGTTAGAACAAAGGGAGACTCTCCAGTTGTGGACCTAGGAGTGGTGTTGTAAGACCACAAGACCATTGGAAGCTCCTCTGGCCAATTTCCCTTTTTATCTTCCAACTTGGCTTTCAGAGTGTGCTTGATGATTTTATTCACAGCTTCCGTCTGCCCATTGCTTTGGGGGTGGCAAACGGCTGAAAAATCTTTCTTTATTTCCAAGTCCTCACATAGACTTCTCATTTCTCTGCTATCAAATTGCTTGCCATTGTCTGAGATCAGCTTGTACGGTACCCCGTATCTACATATAATGGCTCGCTTAACAAATTCCTTCAGCTTACCAGCAGTAATGGTAGCTAGGGGTTCCGCCTCTGCCCACTTGGTAAAGTAGTCAACGGCTACCACGACATATTTCACACCACCTCTGCCTTTGGGAAGCTCCCCAATCAGGTCAATCCCCCATATCGCAAAGGGCCAGGGGCTTCCAATGGGTCTTAGTTCCACAGCTGGGTTGCTATTGAAGTTAGCAAACCTTTGGCATTGATCACAAGCTTTAGCAAAGTCATAAGCATCAGTTTTCATGGTAGGCCAGTAATAGCCCTGTCGGAGAATTTTGTGGGCCAGGGAGGTACCCCCCGAGTGGTTGCCACAAATGCCTTCATGAATTTCCCTTAGGATGTATTCACATTCATTTCCAGATATGCACTTAAGTAGAGGTTGATTAAATCCCCTCTTGTATAGGATGCCATCATAGATCACATAACGGGCAGCCTTATATTTGAGTTTCCGAGCTTCATCTTTGTCTTCCGGAAGTGCCCCCTTGGTGATATACTCACGTATTGGGGTTGTCCATTGGCCTTCCATTGAAGAATCTATTTCCATAGTCTCCTCTCGATGGATACTTGGTTGGAGTTGCACTTCAAGGGGTATCACCCCTAACAGGACAGCTTCTTTTTGGGACCCCAACTTGGCAAGGGCATCAGCATTGGCATTTTCCACCCTTGGGATTTGATTTAGATTTAGCAATTTGAACCTACTGATAAGTTCTTGGGCATACCTCATGTAGAGTTCAGTGCGGGGGCCTCGACTCTGGAAGCTTCCTTTAATTTGCCATACAATCAGCATGGAGTCACTAAACACATTTAGGTATTCTACCTTCATTTCCAGAGCCAGTTTCAAACCAGCAATCAGGGCCTCATACTCTGCATCATTGTTGGTAGCCCTGAAGCCAATACAACTGTCTTAAAGACTCGTGAGTTTCTTGCTTGATATTAGCCAGAGTATTCACCGGTGGGGCATAGGCCACGGTAGCCCTGAATTGAGAGATAAACTGATCTCCCATCCTCCTCCAGGATTTGATAGACCCTTCGGCTAGCCTTTTGAACCATTGGTGGGCATTTCCAGTCAGTGTAGATGCCAATAGCCTACACCTTGCTAAGTCCTCCACCTGGTAGACATCCATTTCCGTATTAAAACGGCTCAAGTATTCAACTGGATCTGAGTTTCCATTGAATTTCAAGTCAGTATTCATCTTAAAGAACCTTGGCAAGGCTGCCTTTTTCACTTTCACAGAAAAGGGGGAACCGGCAGTGATACCGGACTTAAACTTTTTCTCCTCCTTGATCTTTTCCAAGGCTTTTTTCCAGTCAGACATCCTGAACTGTCCATTTTCACCATCTGAAAGCGTATCACTTTCAGAATCATCATCTTCATTGGCGGTCTTGCTTCTTCTAGGGACTGAACTTTGATGGGAGCCGGAATCCTGATCGGTACCCCCACCGGTAGGGACTCCGGTAGAGCGGGATCTCCTGTTTCTATGCCAAGAAGAGTGACTGCTTTGCCTATAATTCCTTCTGCCATCAGATCTGGATCTCCTGGAAATGCTTTTTGGGGGTACCGTTTGGGACCTCTCTCGGCGTTCTCGGGAACCCTGAGTTGTGGAACCCCCATTGCCATCTCTCCGATCTTTGCTTCCAGTGTGAATCAGTTTGTGACGAAGGTCTTTGTTAGTCAGTTTTTTGCCAACTCGATCAAAAACACTTAGACTTCTGGTGGGTGAACCTTCGGCACCCTGAGTTTCCGGGACATCAGATTGGTCACCCTCATATTCTTCTTCCACAGGCTCTTCTGCGTCTTCTTCAGATGGGACATGATCAGTGTTGTCCCCAATATTGTACTCAGACTCGAAATTCAGCCTTGTCGGAGTCACATTCTTCTTTTTTGACTTTGACTTGCACTTCCTTTGCCATTTTTTCATTTTCTCGGAACCTTTTTCCAAGTTGTTGACTCTTTCATTCATCGTCTTCAGATAGTCCATGATGTCCTTGTTACTAACATCATCACCACCTTTGTTTCGTCCATTACCATCCTGAGACGGTGTTTTATCACTTTCAGAATTGTCACTCGCCATATCTCCTCCAAATGACGACTTTTGAGGCCCCTCCTTCGGGCGCCAATTGTTGTGGGAGGATTTTAGCACAACAGATTATGAGGCCTCGTGCTGGAATAGCGCCAATAAACAAGGAATCGTCCAACCACCCAGAAAGGCTCGTGGTTGATGATCAATGGCTAGCCGCCCGGGAAGGCACACGACTAGGGTTACCGAAGAACACGGGATGTGGTTCCTCGGAAGGATCGGACTGAATCTACGGAATGCGAGTTCAAGGACCAAATGTTGGCCAGCCAAGAACCCTAATTTGACTGTGTCACACAAGAGTGCTCGTGCTCTAGCTACTCAAGGAGTGTAAAGTGTCGAAGAAGATCCCGTAAACTGCCTACATACCACTATTTATAGTGGATCAAGCCCGAATGTAGTTCTTGAATGATATGATTGTTTGTTCATGATGAGTTATCCTCTCTCCAGTGGGATAATGACTGTTATTTCTGATAATAATCGAGTGTGATGTATAAAATCAGGTTACCAAGCAGTTTAGGTAACATAGAATGATTATCTCTTGTATTTATCATGATTTTGTATCATTTATCAAGTATATATGACATATATCCTCAAATAACTGAATGTTTATCTGTTTGAGAGTGTTTTTAGATGATATAGACGTATTCCTAAAAAATAGGAGGCGTGCCTTATCTGTATTGGCAGCCTAATCAGGCTTCCGGCGGAAGCTGGGGGTACCGCCCGGTAGCCTGGCTCCGGTACCCCCCCCCCGGTAACCCCTATCACGGGAGCTACTCTGGAAGCTCTACTGGATGACTGGTAATAGTTGTAGGTTATCCTCAAGGGGATGCCTTGAGACCCTTAGCCATGTGTTCCCGTGCTGCAGCGTACATGGTAACCCCTAGGGCTACCGTAGGCCTCCGGAAACCTGACAGATTACTCATTCTCTTCATGGATCTGGACCCTAATCCTCTAGTGGGCCTAAATCTAACCCATGCGAGATTTTGGTCACAACACCCTTCATTATAAAAAAAAATATATGATATCTATACTATTAAAACTTCTAAAAAAAATAGTAACATAATATAAATTAATGGTAAGTAGTCAATTGCCTTTTTTCGCAATTACTTTTAATTGAAGATATTACCTTTTATTAACTCCTAAAAACATCAATCGTATCATATCTTCCAATCATTAATATTTTCTTCCAAATTAAAACACGTTACCCTTTTAATTTAAAACTAATCTTATAATCATTAATATATTAAAAGTCTGACTTCAAGTGGGTTTTTGATGATTTTGATTACATATATGCATAGTGTCAGAGCTGAATTTATGTTTCGGCTGACTTGTCCTCAGCGAGCGAGGAACAAGCTTCAGTAGCTCCTGCAAGGAGAAGAATGCGAGGGTGTGGACCCCCGATTCACCTCCGGTGTGAGAATCAGTAAAAATGTGGTGGAAACGTAAACGTAAAGCCTTATGTAAATCAATGTGTCTCAGAGTGTGTGATTGTGTTTTTCACCTGGCAGTGGAGTCTATTTATATTGTGCTCCAGAGTAATGCCGTTGGATGATCTTTGATTCTCAGTTATGGAGGGTATTGAATGCTTAAGCGTTACACTAACAACGGTCATCAGTTATTTTGGCGTCCTTCGGTTGGGCCGAGCAAGGGGCTTGGCCTTTGTATATAATTCCACGAGCAATAAGCCCAAAGGCTTATTGGATTGGCCCTCATATGCTTATTATAATCGGGCCCCCTGACATGTCCCCGGGCTTCGGTCGGTTTGGAGATGAGACCGAAGTCCACTTCTGACCGAAGAGTTCAATCGATCGGTACGGGCGCGTCTTTTGAGGTGACAGTTGTGTTCAATTTATATCTCTTTTGTTTAAACGGTTCTCCACGTGTCATCATCTGAGATAGGGATATTGAACCGTCTGTTCATCTCAGCCGTCCATCTTTGTATATATATATTTGAGCCTTGGTAACTTGCTTGCTCTATTTGCTCTCTGGATCTTCTTTGTGTGAACTCTCGGAGCAATCAACGGTGTCTTATTCTTCCGGCATTGATTCTTATCTTCAGCAAGCGTCTTTAACAAGTAAGTTTGTACTTTCTCGCTTTTTGCCATCTTTAATGTATATGCAAACATTTATTCTTTCTCGAGAGCTGTTTTTGATTTACTGAGTAATTTCGTCGGAACCCTTCGTCCCTGCTCCTTAATTCTGCTCGTGACCCAAGAATTTCCTTCGTTGGACCTTTTATTTCCTCTTAGATTTGTCGTTAGTCTGTTTGTACTCGGGGATTTCCTTCGGCTTTGTAGTCTACTTATTTGCTTTTCTTTTCCTTCTTGTCCCCGAGTATTAGACTAACGACTATTTGCCTTCTTTTCCAGATTCAGAATGTCAACACCTGAGCCAAGTCCTTCGGGTCACGCTGTGGGCCATGTCCCCGTTTTACTCTTTGGGGATAGTACCGAATACCCTGCTGCGAATATGTCCTCTATTTTGGGGCAGGACGATATAAATGCCTTGGAGAGCAGATATGACTTTCCAGAGGGTTTCCGATGTATTCTTCCCGATGGCACAGATCGTATATATGACACTCCGGGCGTGTCGATCGGAGATCAACCCGAGGAGACCGCTGTTGGTATATCAGAAATTGCCTTTTATTGTGGCCTTCGATTCCCCTTGTTGCCCCTTGTGAAGGTTCTTCTGAGGGAGATGGGTATAGCGATCGGTCAACTTGATCCGAACGGTTTCATTCATATGAACACCTTTCAGTACCGATGTTTACAGCATGAAGTGCCTCCTTTATCGGTTCTCTTCTGGCATCATTACAATTTTCGAAAGAATGCCAAATCCCCGGGTTTTTACAACATTACCCGAAGAACAGGTCGTTCCGAGTGGGCGGCCACCAATTCCAGCAATAAAAAGATGCACAACCATTGGTGCTACATTGTCGGACCTGCCCTCCCCAGGTTTTCAGAATGGAAGGAAGTTGATCCGTCCGAAAGAGTAAGGCTAAAG
Source organism: Kitagawia praeruptora (assembly GCA_037693485.1). Classification (NCBI taxonomy): domain Eukaryota; kingdom Viridiplantae; phylum Streptophyta; class Magnoliopsida; order Apiales; family Apiaceae; genus Kitagawia; species Kitagawia praeruptora. Next base: position 86,320,527 of record CM075351.1, on the reverse strand, counting down.
GCTCTTTCGGATGACAAAAAACTTCTGTATCGGAAGCTCAATACCCCTTTGGAGCCCGAAAACAAACTTCCTTTAGCCACCACCCGAGATGGGACTTGGCTAAAGAATATGATAGGTACTTCTAATGTCTTTATTTTTCCGTCTTGTACATTTTTTTCATTAACTGACTTTTGTTTTGTTGTTTCAGTGTTTGCGGCAGCTGATATAAGGAGAAGGGCGGCCGAAAGGAAGTCTTCTCTTGCTAGTGGTTCCGGAGATTCTTCTTCGGCCCTGTCTACCATCACTCCCCTTGCGGTGAAAATGCCTATGGTTGAGGCCTCACTGATGTAGACCGAACAGGTACAGACTTCGGCTGGCGCTATTGTGATTGCAGCTCCTAAGGAGCTTCCTGTTGTGGAAGGGAGTGTCCCCGAGAAGAAGAGGAGGACCGAAGATGCAATTCCGGTTTTAAAGACCTACCGACCTTCTTGGGGGGTAGTGGATACTGATTCTTATGGCATTCCTGCCCCGAAGCCTGCGAAGGAACTATGCCAGGATTTGTGTAGTTCCTTCATCCTACCAGCCGATCGGCTTGTATATGACGAAGCTCCAACTGTGGAAGCTTGTGAAAACATACTGGGGCATCTTAGCTTGGTACGTTTTTCTTTAGATTAGCTATCTCCTTGTTATTTCCCGATTTGGTATTAAGATTTCCGTGTGACACTTTTCCAGGCGGTTCCTTGGGCCGCAGCTGTGACGGCGAAGGTTAAGGACCAGGCTATCATCATTCGGGGTCTTAAGGCCAAAGTTGATTCCTCAAAAGCCAAAGTTGATCCTTTGGAAAGTCGGGTAAAAGAGCTGGAGGAGCTTTCGGCCAGATCCCAAGATAAAGAGGCCCTACTTCTTCAAGAGAAAAGTGAACTGCTTCTTCGGAATGAGGTCTTGGTCGGGGAGAAGCAGAAATGGACCGAAGCCAAGGAGGCCGACCAGTTGGAGCTGCGCCGTTTGAAGAAAGAATTGAAGAAGGCGAGGAAGATCATCTCCCGATCCGAAGATAGGGGTTTTTCTATAGGATATGATGATGTTGTCATCGCTGCTCACCAGGTTGGACTTGATTACAAGCAGATTCTTTTTAACCCTGATGATGATCCAATTCTTCGGCCTGTAGCCCCGGATGTGCCCTTGGTTGTCTCTTCTGATCCCGATTCAGAATAATTTTAACTTTGTAATGAACTTGTGCCTTCGGGCTTGTTATGTAACTCTGCCTCCGGGCTTTGTAATATTTTTGTGTTTAAATTGATGCCTTCGGGCAATGGATATATTTGGTGGTACCTTTCGAAAGCTAAGTAATTTGCTTTTAAATAGTTTCTGTCTTTTGCTTTATGATCGTAAAGTTGTCTCCGAACGACTCTTCGTCTGATAATAATTTTCCAAATAATCTTCCGAATGAATCACATTTAAGATAACTCATATTATCCCAAGTGAACTTTGACCTGTAAATTTTAACTTCGGCCTTTTTTCGATCCGTAGACTTACTCTTATACTTGAAGTAGTTTTAACTCTCAATTTGAATCACATCGAAGTTTTTCTTTGGAGTAATCTTCAGAATCTCTGTATTTCAGAATCTTCACTTTTGATAACTTCCAGAACTGAGTTTTTTCTTTTTTCGGAATTTTCATTTCTTTGGGTCGGGACCTCTTCGGATCGCCGTACCCGGTGTTGCCCCCAAGTCGCAGTTTTGGCCGAAGGTCTTGTCTTTCGGTTTCGGGCGATTTCTGCCTCCCGAAGACCTTTCGGGCGAACTGCGGATTGGATTTGGGTCTTGGTGAATACTTTTCCTTATTTGAAGTCGTACCTGGTGATGCCCCCAAGTCGCATTTTTTTTTTTTGAACATCGAGGCTCTTGGTATTTCCCTCCCATTTAATGGCAGTTTGACCGTTCCTCTTTTTAGCGGACACGTGTCTTTATCTCAGGAGGGGTTTTGTAGCGGCATTTCATCTAGACCATTGATTTTTCTTTATAAGTATAGAGAAAGTAACTATAACCTTCAATCACGTCCCAGATTTTTCTTCTTTTCTTGTAACCAGCACAAGAACTCCCGTTGATCTTTATATAATTTTTTTCGTCTTCACGCAAATAATCAGTAAGTTTGAATGTTTTCAGATCTTCTGATTCTGCGTTTAAACTCTTTTCTTTTTGAATATTTGTACCATCTAATGTTTCTTTCTTTCTTTCAGTGTCAAGTCGTTCTGAAATGAGGAAGAGGGCAGAGGAAAGACGTGCCCAGAAAAAGAAGATCTCTGGTACTGGCTCTTCTTCCGCCTTACCTCCTCCGGCTTTGAGCAATGTCTCGGAGAAGAAAGGCAAGGTGGAGGCTCACGGGACAAACTCCTATCGGCCTTCCTGGTCTATTATGGAGTCAGATTCCTTTGGGTCCCCTGCTTCGGCTTCTTCGAAGAAGGTAGGTGAAGACCTTTGCCAGACCTTTATTCTGCCGAAGGACCGCTCTTTGTATGAACTGGCGGATCCGTTCGAAGCTACTGCCAATCTCTTGGGGCATCTTTCACTGGTAAGGAATATTTTGTTTCGGAGTCATTCCTCTGGTTCTTCGTATGATTTTATAATCGGATTTTTTTTTCAGGCAACACCTTGGGCTGCTTCCGTATCAAACAAGGTGAAGGATCAAGACCTTCTGCTCTATAACCAGGGAAAACAGATCAGGGAGACGATTCCTTCATTGGAGAAGGAAATCGTGGAGTTGAAGTGCCATCTTGCCTCCGTTCGGGCCCAGAATGCCGATCTCATTCGGGAGAATGAGGACTTGTGGGCTCATAATGATAAGATGATGTCCGATACGGAGGGTCTACTTGGCTGGATGGAAACTTGGAAGAAGGAGCTAGGCCAAATGCATTCCGATCCGGATGATGCAGATGTAGCTCTTTAGTTTCATTCCCAATGTATTTTTCCGCCTTCGGGCCTTTTTGTAATCTCTTTTTTTTTATAATGAAATTACAACCTTCGGGCATTTTTTTTTGTCAATATTCAAGTCACTTTCCTTTTCCTATGCATATGCAATCTTCGGATTCTTAATTTTCACTTGTTTTTTGTGAATTTTCATTCCTTCGGGTCGGGATCTCTTCGGATCGCCGTACCCGGATTTTTGTAACTTTTTGGCCATCCTCTTTGAGGTTTTTCGGCCATGTAGTTCCTACACTCGAAGTAATATTCGGAAACTCGAAGTATCTCGTAAGTTTTCCTTACTTCGGAGTAATTTTTGGAAATTTATTCGGATCGGGCCGCTTCGGGCTTCGATGCCTTTGTGTTTTTGCCGAAGGTACTCGAAGTAATATTCGGGTATTCGAAGTATTCCGAGATTCCCATTACTGAGTTTTTTCTTTTTTCGGAATTTTCATTTCTTCGGGTCGGGACCTCTTCGGATCGCCGTACCCGGTGTTGTCCCCAAGTCGCAGTTTTGGCCGAAGGTCTTGTCTTTCGGTTTCTGGCAATTTCTGCCTCCCGAAGACCTTTCGGGCAAACTGTGACTTGTATTTGGGAATTTTAGTACCCAGCTAAGTTGAATTGTAGCCATTCGGGTCAATTAGTCGATGAAAACGTAAATGGGACAAACAATCGAGCTTTTATTGATAATCAAATTGACTTTACATAGTAAATAAGCAATTGAATTATTACGTGAAAAAGCTTACTGATAAAATCTCCTCAATCGGGAGGCATGCCATGTGTTTTTAATCGGACTTTCATCCAGTTCGGTCAGTTTGTAAGTCCCTGGTCGAACGACTTGGATGATCACATAGGGTCCTTCCCAGTTCGGCTAAAGCTTTCCTTGTTTGCTTGGCATAGAAGTTGCCAACTCTCGAAGGACTAGGTCCCCGACTTTGAAGGACCTCTTTCTCACTCCTGAGTCATAGTATTGAGCAGTTTACTGTAGGTACTTGACATTTCTCAGGTGGGCTGCTTCTCGGGCTTCTTCCAATAAGTCTGTATTGGCTCGGAGGCCCAACTCGTTTGTTTCAAGGTTGAAAACTTCGCTTCGGTAAGATTCTAGGCCGACCTCCACTGGGACCATTGCATCGGTACCATATGCCAAACTGAATGGAGTCTCTCCGGTCGAAGACCTTTGTGTGGTGCGATAAGCCCACAGTACATAGGGCAATTCTTCAGCCCATAACCCTTTGGCTTCCCCGAGCCTCTTCTTTATCCCATCAAAGATGACTCTGTTTGCGGCTTCTACCGCGCCATTCCCTTGTGGGTGACCGACCGAACTGAATTTCTGTTGGATATCGAAGAAGGCTAAGAATTCCCTGAATTTCTTTCCGACGAACTGTGTCCCGTTATCCGATACACAGATTTTGGGAATCCCGAATCTGACAATCACTTGTTCCAACATAAACTTTTTGGCGGCTTCCTCGGTAATGGAGGACAAAGGGCGTGCTTCTACCCACTTGGTCATGCAATCGATTTCCACTATACAATATTTTGCATGTTTGGTGCTTGTAGATAGAATTCCGACAATGTCCACGGCCCACATTGCGAAAGGAATGGGATTTAAGACAGAAGCCATTTCTTCGGGAGGCTGTTTCGGAACATTGCTGAATAGTTGGCATTGCCTGCATTTCTTTGCATAACTCAGTGCATCGGCCCGTAAGGTTGGCCAGAAAAATCCTTGTCTTAGAATTTTAAAGGCCAGTGAACGTCCTGCCAAGTGCTCCCCACATATTCCCTCGTGAACCGCTTCTAGAGCTGTTTTTTGTTCTTCAGGAGTCAGGCATCTTAGTAATGGTTCGGTAACCGATCTTCGGTACATTTTTCCTGCTATAACAGTGTACTTGGTGGCCCGATTTCTGATTTTTTGGGCCTCGGTCGTTTCCAACGGCAGTGTTCCTTTTTCTAGGAATAGGCGTATTGGAGTCATCCAATCTATCCCCTGGTGGATCTCGAAACAGACCTTTTTATCGATGGAGGACATTTTCACTTCTGTCAGGTAGATCGAGCCGGTGAGGTTTTGGGTGTCGGTCGAGGCCAAACGAGATAAGGCGTCTGCTCGGCTGTTGTTTTCCCTGGCGGTGAGGTTTTGGGTGTCAGCCGAGGCCAAACGAGATAAGGCGTCTGCTCGGCTGTTGTTTTCCCTGACCACAGTGGTCAATTCAAAGGATTCGAACGAAAGAGAGCTTGCTTTTACTTTGGCTGCATAGGCTTTGGTTCGGGCGTCCCTTTGTTCATATTCTCCTGAATAATGTTTTACCACCAGCATTGAATCGCTGAACGCCCGAAGGTGTCTGACTTCTAGGTTTTTTGCTAAGTTCATCCCAGCCAGAAGTGCTTCGTACTCGGCTTCGTTATTGGTTAAAGAGAAAGTGAATCGGATGGCCTGACAAATTTCGAAACCTTCGGGACTTATAAGAATCAGGCCTGCTCCGCATTTGCTCCCGGCCACCGATCCATCCACAAACAATTTCCACTTTCCAGGGGTTTGGATCAGTTTTTCCTCCACTTGTACCCCTTCTGAACCGGCGAATGAACACTCTACTATGAAATCCGCTAGGGCTTGTGCTTTTATCGCGGTTCTCGGCACATACTCCAGGTCGAATTCTCCTAACTCGATGGCCCAGGTAACAACCCTGCTTGAAGCCTCGGATCTTTGTAATATCTTTTTCAGTGGTTGATCGGTCGTGACCTGTATCGTTCTCCCCTGGAAATAATGTCTCAGTTTTCTTGAGGCTATGACCAACCCATAAGCAAATTTTTCGGCATTCGGGTATCTGGTTTCTGCTTCCCTGAGCATGTGGCTGATGTAGAAAACTGGATATTGGTTTCCATTGTGTTGTTTGACTAAGACGGCCCCCAACGTCAAATCATTCACGGCCAAATACAGTTGTAAGGTTTCTTGTGGGTCTGGTCTCATTAGCAACGGAGCCTTCGTTAGATACTCCTTGATGTCTTCGAAAGCTTTTCCGCATCGCGGACCCCATGAGAAACTCTTCGTACCCTTTAATACTTCGAAGAAAGGCAAAGCTTTATCGACCGATTTGGAGATGAATCTTCTTAGGGCAGCCAATCTTCCTGTCAGTCTTTGAATGTCCCGAATTGTTTTCGGAGTTTCCATGTCGATTATTGCTATTATCTTTTCTGGGTTGGCTTCAATGCCCCGAGCACTCACCATATATCCTAGGAACTTGCCGCTGAATACCCCGAACGTATACTTATTCTGGTTGATCCGCATGTTATTTCTCCTCAGGGTCTGGAAGCACTCTCTTAGATCATCGGCGTGATCCCGAAACAGAGACTTCACTATCATGTCGTCCACGTAACATTCCATATTTCTTCCGGTCTGATTGCTAAAAACCTTGTTGATCATCTTCTGAAAGGTGGCCCCCGCGTTCTTTAAACCGAAAGGTATGACAATGAAAGCGTATGTTCCTTTCGGAGTGATGAATGCTGTTTTGGGGATGTCTTCAGATTTCATAGCGATTTGATGGTAACCAGAGAAGGCGTCTAGGAAGCTCAGGATTTCATATCCCGAAGTAACATCAATAAGCTGGTCAATATTGGGAAGTGGATAGTGGTCTTTTGGACTGGCGAGATTGAGATCGGTGTAATCGACGCACATCCTCCATTTGTCGTTGGCTTTTTTGACCACTACCACATTGGCCAACCATTCGGGTACTTGATTTCTTCGATAAATTCTGCTTTCAAGAGTTTTTCTACCTCTGTTTGAATCACCTTTTGTCTTTCCATGGCGAAATTTCTTTTCTTCTGTTTGACTGGTTTGGCCCCTTCTTTCACATTTAAACTATGTTGAGCAATGCCTGGGTCAAGTCCGTGCATGTCCTCGGGTCCCCATGCAAACACATCATGATATTCTCGGACTACTGCTATCACTTTCGCCTTCAGATCTTCTGTCATGTTTTTCCCGATGCGGATCATCCGTCCCGAAACCCCTGCATATAATTCTACCTCTTCGGTTTCTACCGCTGGTTCGGCTATCGGGTTTGAGAGATCGGCTCCAAACTTTTCCAGCTCAATATTCATCGAGTGATGGATGGTATCTGTCCGATCATTGAGGCATCTTTTCTTGCTGCCCCGTCTTCGGTTCCGTCCTCGGATTTGTCAAGGTCTTCCAACATAATGATTCTTGCGGCTTTTTGGTCTCCTTTCATTTCATCGATACCATGATCGGTAGGGAACTTCATCTTTAAGTGCGGTATGGAAGCTATAGCTTGAAAAGCTGTCATGGTGGGTCGTCCGAGGATGCCATTGTAGGGGCTGTCGACTTTGACGACATAGAATTTCACTTGCTTTTCCACAGTGCATGGGGGTTTGCCCAATAACAGAGACAGGGTGATAGTTCCCTCGATAAGGACTGGTGTGTTGCCGAATCCGTATAGTGGGGGCTCGTTGCAAGATTCCAGCTGTTCTCCCCCACAGATTCATTTTTTCATAAGTTCGGTGATACAGAATGTTGACCGAACTACCTCCATCAATCAGTACCTTCCATATCTTATTCTACCCGATGACCGGATTTACTACCAGAGGGTCCTCATGGGGCCAGATGACGTCCTCGTAATCCTCTTCGGTAAACATTATGGATTGTGGCTGTTTGCCCTGGGCAGTATGTTGATACAGATTATAGATTTGTCGGGCGTACCTCTTCTTGGCCGTTTTGCTACATCGGTCAAGTATTGTGCCTCCCATGATCGTTCTTACCTCCCCTCTAACGAGGGGCTTCTTCTCTTTCCCTTTGCCTAGGGTTTTCATTTTCTTCGTTCCGATCTCTGGGTTCCTTCGGACCCGAATCATTTTTTGGCTTTAGACGATCCCTTAAATCTTTAACAAACTGATTTAGGTCGCCTGTTTTTACCATTCTTTCTATCAACCTCTTCAGATGGAAACATTCGTCTGTGTTGTGACCCTTGTCCTGGTGATAATCACAGTATTTGTTCCCTTTCTTCTTGTGGTCAGGCACCCTTAACTTTGCCGGTCTTCGAAAATCGGGTCTGCCTTTGATTTCATTCAGTATTTTGGAGATGGAAGTGTTTAACGGAGTAAACGCCATCGGCTCCCTTTCCCTTTTCGAATCGTCTCTCCTATCGACCCTTCGAACGCTATCTCGCTTATCGTCTCTCCTTCGGTCGCTTTTCTCCTGCCTGTTTTTCTTTCGACTATCTTTAGAAGACTCTTTGTAGCCGTCGATAGACTCCATTTTTCTCCTGATACTTTCACCTCTGATATAGATGTCATTGAGGGACTTCGGAGGGACGTCATACAAGGACGATTGAAGCTTTCTTCCTTTGACTGAGTCGAGGCCAGCCGTTAGAAAGCCTGCAGCCTTGACTTTGTCGAGATTGGTCACCATGCCAGCCTCTTCTTTAAAACGGGCGAGGTAATCGCCCAACTCTTCATCAGGTCTTTGGCGGCAATGGATGAGCGATTCTGTATCTTTCTCCCTTCGGCATAGATGGGAGTAGTGTCTCAAGAACTTGCTTTTCAGTCGGTCATAAGAGGATATGGATCTTGGCCTCATTGATCTATACCACAAAGAGGCCGAACCTTTGAGATAGGTTTTGAACATCTTGCAAAGCGTGATGTCGTCGTGACCCATCCCAGTCATCAGGCTCTCGTATTTTTCGCAATGATCCTCTGGATCACCTTTGCCACTGAATTCGGTCATCTTCGGGAACTGACGACCTGGGGGTGGCCTGTATTGTTCGATTTCTTCAGTAACTACGGGTTCCCGACGCGTCCTCTTCTGGTCTCCGAACATACACTTTTCCATTCTTCGGAGCCTGTCTTTCCATCGGGAATCCTCCTCTTCCTCCTCCAAGTCTGACGGATCTCGGGATGGATGTGAGGAATGTGTTTCTGATTCCAAGGATTCCTCCTGGCGAGGTCGGAACCGCTTTTCTCTTCGTCCCCGAGAGGTCGTTTGATGGGGCTGATCCACGGGCTCCTCTTCTTCAGGCTGAAGAGCTTCTCGTACCAGCCTCGCTTCTAATTCGACCTCTTATCTTCTAAGTTTTATGGCCTCTAACCTGAGTTCGTCTGCCTTCTTCTGTAGGGCTTTTCTTTTCGCTGATTGGGAACCCTCGGCTTCAGGGTTTTCCCTTTCTCATTCTGTTGCCTTATTTCTTCGGAAGTAGGGGTTATATCAATAGGACGATTGAGGTTTTCTGTATCCCGAGGTAACATGATTCACAGAGATAAGCTTATACGGTCCCACAGACGGCGCCAAATGTCAGAGCTGAATTTATGTTTCGGCTGACTTGTCCTCAGCGAGCGAGGAACAAGCTTCGGTAGCTCCTGCAAGGAGAAGAATGCGAGGGTGTGGACCCCCGATTCACCTCCGGTGTGAGAATCAGTAAAAATGTGGTGGAAACGTAAACGTAAAGCCTTATGTAAATCAATGTGTCTCAGAGTGTGTGATTGTGTTTTTCACCTGGCAGTGGAGTCTATTTATATTGTGCTCCAGAGTAATGCCGTTGGATGATCTTTGATTCTCAGTTATGGAGGGTATTGAATGCTTAAGCGTTACACTAACAACGATCATCAGTTATTTTGGCGTCCTTCGGTTGGGCCGAGCAAGGGGCTTGGCCTTTGTATATAATTCCACGAGCAATAAGCCCAAAGGCTTATTGGATTGGGCCTCATATGCTTATTATAATCGGGCCCCCTAACACATAGATTGGTGCATATAAAGATGTTGTGTATATGTATAGATTAATATAATATCATATTTTTTAATTATTAATAAATATATTAAAAATATGTATACGCTGTTTATAATAAGAAAACATTAGCCGAAACATTAAAAATTTTGAAACTTATTTTTTGGTATATGTTTCTTAGTATATCATGAATTTACTTATTTAACCTTTATTATAAAGAAAAATATATACAATATCTATACTATTAAAACACCTAAAATAAATAATAACATAATATAATTACGGTAATTAGTCGATTGTGTTTTTCACATTTACTTTTAGTTGAAGATATTACCTTTTATAAACACCTAAAAACATCAATCATATCATATCTAGCAATAATTAATATATACCAAAAAATTTCACATCATATCTTCTAATCATTAACAAAATATAATAAAAATCTGTATACTACGAATAATGACCATTAGATTATTAGTAAAAAATCAAAATCGTTAGATCTAATGATTAAATATATTATATTCAAGGTTCGAATCCTATCAACGACATATTTATTTTAAAACTTTATAATATAAGTTTTAAACCATGCATATCATTAATTAAATTTATATTAAATTATTAATATTAAAATAAAATATTATAAATAATGATTATATAAAAATATATTTATAATATAAAATAAAATTTGTTACATATCAAAAAAAATCTATGCATCGCACGGGTTATAAGATAGTTAACTAAAAATCACGGTGAGGATGTGCACGTATCACCTAAAATTGTTAAGGATATTTTGATCACTTAAATAACGATGAATGTGTGCACGTATCACCTCCTTTTCCTTTTCGTTTATTACTTAGATAGATCATTTAATTATCTACTAATCCAGTTCTATATCCAAATTATCTACACAATAAAAATTTTAAATGCATGTCAAGAGGGATAACATGAAATCCTATTTTCATCATTTTCATGAAGTAACACGACGAATATTATCTCTACTAGTGACATATGGATCTCCATTTAAAAGTTCAAGGTTTTGCATTTACGTATTTCATCAAAATAGTAAGCCGACACAATCTTTTATGCTTTCCAGCACACAACAAAAGTACAAAATAGAAAAGACGTTCTTTCTTCTCCATATCAAAATGAACAAAAATCAAAATTTTACGATAATTCACTGTCGAAATCAACCATATATCTCGCAACATTTTATTGTTGAGGATTTTGGAAACGCTAACAACAAATGACACGTAAAGTTAGAAATTCTGCAGCCGTACGTGACTAACATGCTCACTTGGTTGCAGATCAAAAGGCTCACACTCTTTATAAAGCAGTTTAGTGCGGCTTGCATTTCCTCTTGTTGAAAGTACACCTGCATCGCCCTCATATATGATTGAGAATTCAGATCACTATTCACAACGTAAGGTACCCCCAAGTGGCAATAATGTAGAATGTGACACCACCACGTACCTTAAAATCACACCACCAAAAGTCGAAAGAAAAAAAGGACCTCAAAATCTTTAAGTCATGTCCAAATTTTAAATCATTAAGCTAGCTCTTGCCTACCATTCTTGAATCTTGACCTTAAATTTATTTATGGTCTCTAATTTAGGCAGCTTTGAGCATCTTATCACATTTTTTGTTATTCATACGGTTCACTCACTGCATCCGTTGACTTTGGGGAGAGAATTATGATTGTTTGTGGATTTTGTGGTATAGGATTATTAGCTCGATCTCGTTTCGATTAAGATATATATATACAATTTTTTGTCACGAAGAAATGAAATTATATTAATACATCAAATCGTTCATCATTGTTACAATAAATTCCAAGCCTCAAATCCCACCAAAATAAAAACAATTGTGTTAATCAGATAGAGAGAGTCAACATAAAAACAATTGTGTTAAACTCTCAAAGCACGATTAACTAAAGGATCATTATCGTTAATACTACTTGACATTGTACTTTCTGCATGACTGTTTGACATAATGTAAAAGCTAATGATTACATAAGCGTATATGGAGTATGATAATTGCATCAAATTAACACCGTGATTAGACTCCGATTGGCTATTTGTAGACATGTCACAAATTTTTTTTTTTTTGACAAGAAAGAAAATAACTTTCATTACTTCAAAATGTTCATCAATACAATAATGAACTCTAGATGTGCATTACTCATCGTCCAGATACGATCAGCTATAGAACTACAATAACTCGCAACAAAGTGAGCTAAGTGGTTCGCAGACCGTTTAAAAAAATAATAAAAAACAGTACAACACCAAGAATGACAAAAGGAATATCCATAATATCGAGACATATGAACAAAAGAGCCCATAAACTTCAAAAATTACCGCATCTACATTGATTTGAATCTTGACTTCCGTTAAATTGATCTCGCGCTCTTTTTGAACTGATATCCATAGATCCAAGATAAGCTTTATAGACATAATAACTCCCTCTGAAATGGAATCTCAATTAATCCATCCGCAAGCCTCTACAAAATGAGCCTTCATCGAACCAAAATGCCATACTGATAGACGAACAAAGCAATACACATGCCAAAAGGCAACACATGCCAAAAAGCAAGACATTCAAACTGAAAATAAAACAACAACTAAAAAGACATATCGACGAAGATCTAAGAACCAAACTGAAAAATCCGAATGGATTCTTCAAAGGTTTCAGAAATCAAGCTCGATTTATTTGGAAAATTGAAAAAAGGAAGAAAACTTAATCGACTCTCATCGGAGATAAACTCCGACAAATCTGTAAAGAAGAGGAGGGCAGAAGAAAAAAGAAGAGGGAAGGGGACGACGGCTTGTTAGAGGAGAGAGAAGGGTTGATCTACTTTAATTTATTTAGCCGTAGACATGTCACAATTAAACTAGAATAAATTAAATTCGCCTTCCATGCAAAAATAAATTACTAGAAGACCGCAAGTACGTATGAGCCCGTTTGGCTTATACTTAGAAAAATTACATCACTTGAATAACTTTTACTAGTAGTATTACTTATAATTAAAAAAAAATAGTTCATAAATATTTATTTAGATAAATTTATTAGTAACATGTGTTCTATAATTTTTGAAAAATAACAATAAAGTATTAGAATTAAGTTTTTAAAAGGTATGTTATGCATTTTTTGAAGTCAAAAACTTGCAAAAATAAAAACAAGTAACTTAAGTCAGTAACATAAACTAGAAAATTACTCTTGTATGCATAACCCACCCGGAAGGCCGAAAATGTAATTAAATTAATATGAAAATGCAAAAATTTGCTCACCGGCCAATTGTATGATGACCAAAATGAAAACCAGACAACAGTTTGATGAGCAAATAAATATTATGCCCAATATTATTGTTCCCATGCCAAGTCTATTTAAAACGGTCCCAACTCGTAGCAACTTCTATCACACTACATGTTCATTTGCCACATTGTACCCTGAAACACTATAGCTCTTTATATCTTTTAAAGATGGCTGGAGCTTTTAATGTTTCCGGTGACAATTCCGGCGACCCAAAAAATGTTGGTTCACCTGTAGTATTTGATGCTGTGAAGAAACCTAAAAGAAACAAATATGCTTTTGGTTGTGCTATTTTAGCTTCCATGACATCCATCTTGCTTGGTTATGGTATAAATGCTTCTTAAATCTTTCTCTACTGTACCTGCATGTGTTTTATCCTCTACAATACCTTGTAATAACATGAAAAATCATTATCTAACACTTAATAAATTTGATAAATGAATTTGTTGCGAGTAGAGTGTCATACTCTTTTCATCACATAATGACTCGAAAGCAAGTTTACATTTGTTCGATAAAATAAATTTATTACGAGTGGAATGTCATACTCGTATATATATATCACATAATGATTCAAAAGAATTTACATTTATTCGAGCCAGTTTAGCAGATGTCATCTTCTCTCTAACAATAAATTAAGTCTTCGAGTCTCGGATGAGAATGAATACTTTAATTTACTTGTACATTTTTTTTCTTCAAATCACTGTTTTATTAATGTTTTTGTTTGTTGGTTTACGTTAATTGAAGTTTTGTTTGTGTTTTTGCCAACCTCCACAGATATTGGAGTGATGAGTGGAGCAGCCATATACATTAAAAATGACCTCCATGTCAGCGACGTCAAACTCGAGATTCTTGTCGGAATTATCAACCTCTACTCTCTTGTTGGCTCTGCTCTAGCCGGAAGAACCTCCGATTGGATCGGCAGGCGTTACACTATGGTGTTAGCTGGTGCCATATTTTTTGTTGGTGCCATACTCATGGGATTTGCAACAAACTATTCATTTCTGATGTTTGGTCGATTCGTTGCCGGAATTGGAGTAGGTTATGCACTCATGATTGCTCCGGTGTACACCGCCGAGGTTTCTCCGGCTTCATCTCGTGGATTTCTTACTTCATTCCCGGAAGTTTTCATTAATATCGGTACGTGAAGTTAAAGATATCTAATTTTTTACTTGTTAAAGAATGTTTTTGCATGTAACCATGTTCTTTAGTCAATCATGTGTGTTAATCCATGTAATTTATAAGATTATATGCACTAGTATATGCTATATACCGAGGTATGTTAGATTATGGGTGTGTTTGGCAATTCTGTCCGGTAACTTATAAGTTACTTGTTTTGGAAAAAATTTCGTATATATATATATTTTTTTAGAAAAATATGTGTATGGGGAGTTTTATATTCGTAATCTTGCAAAAATAAGTTACTTATTTTAGAAAAAAGTACATATTTTCTAACTTTTTTCCAGAATAAGTAACTTATTTCTGAAAAATAAGATTTCCCAAACGGACACTATATATGTTTATGATCAAAAATAAAAGCGAACTTTGGATCTTGAGAATTCTGTTTAGCATGACTATTATCGCAACATCTGCTTGAGGTAACACAAAATAAAAAATCACAAATAAAAGATCGAGAATTTTAATCATGATAATTAAGTATAAACGAACTAATATTAATCCTTTTACGAATTCACTTAAATTTGTAGATTTTATAACATCAATAGATTTAAAGATCGAGAGTTTTATTAATAGTTATAAAATCTATCAAAATTATTAATCTAGTACTATTAGCTGGCTCACATCTTGCATAATCCATATGAATCGTGTATTATTGAAAATCGTTGTTGATCGCTCAATATTGTGATTAGCCTCAAAGATATTTTGAAATTTGAATTCTTGTTTGTGACAGTCATCTCAATAATGAAATGAGAAGATTTACCATTTAAGTTTAGCACATATGTACATTTTGTACCTATATCATCAATGCATACTTGTCTTGCTTCTAAACTGGTCACTGCTCTCTTCCCACTAGTATTGACAAAGAAAGATCACATGTAAATGGTCACAATATTTAGAAAAATATACATACACATAATTGTATGGACTGTAGCCCTGAATTTGCAACATATGGTAAAATACTTTTCAATGGTGGAACGATGGAATATTTCTAAATGCACATCGATATATCGTTGATGTACATATGCGAGTTTTTAAAAGAATCGACTTCTAGTAATATATTATTTCACTCTAATAACTCTCCGTTTTTCACTAAAAATCTCTATACAGTGTGCACTCCCGTTTTGATCGAAAATCGGTTATAAGTGGTCCATTTTAAGTGTTTTTCTTGTAGTGATAGAATAAATAGGTCGGAATGTGACAGTGACGTATGTTACTGTACCATAATTAAGGTTGCAGGGATACAACTCTAATGTCATGTTTTGTTGTGCAAACAGGTGTACTACTAGGATATGTTTCGAATTATGGATTTTCGAAGCTCCCTGAAAACTTGGGTTGGCGATTCATGCTTGGAATCGGAGCACTACCTTCCGTTGGCTTAGCATTTGGTGTCCTAGGCATGCCCGAATCACCTCGTTGGCTCGTGATGAAAGGTCGTCTGGGTGACGCTAGAAAAGTCCTAGACAAAACCTCAGATTCTAAAGAAGAAGCTCGCCTTAGATTGTCCGACATCAAAGAGGCTGCTGGCATACCCGAAGAATGCAACGACGATATCGTTGCAGTGCCTAAACGTAGGAACGACGAAGCAGTATGGAAAGAGTTGCTTCTCCATCCTACACCATCAGTCCGTCATGCATTCATTGCTGGTGTTGGTTTACATTTTTTCCAACAATCCAGTGGCATAGACGCTGTTGTTTTGTACAGTCCCCGAATTTTCGAAAAAGCAGGAATCAAGAGTGACAACAAAAAACTACTAGCAACAATAGCTGTTGGATTCTCTAAAACAATCTTCATCCTAGTAGCTACATTTTTACTCGATCGAATCGGACGACGTCCATTGCTTCTCACAAGCATGGCTGGTATGATTATATCCTTAACTCTCCTCGGAACATCCTTGGCTGTGATAGACCACTCACATGAAACAGTTCATTGGGCCGTGGCCTCGGCAATCTTCGGAGTATTAGCATACGTGGGCATGTTTTCTATTGGGCTAGGTCCAATTGCATGGGTCTACAGTTCAGAGGTGTTTCCACTAAGACTAAGGGCCCAAGGATGTAGCATTGGAGTAGCTGTTAATAGGGGTACAAGTGGAATTATCTCAATGACATTTTTGTCCCTTTATGAGGCCATAAGTATAGCTGGGGCTTTCTATCTGTTTGCTGCTATTGCAGCAGTGGCATGGATATTTATATTTACATTACTTCCTGAAACACAAGGGAGGAGCCTTGAAGAAATGGGATTATTGTTCGGAACTTACTTTGGTTGGAGAAAAACTTTGAAGGATTTGAAGAACAAAGAAGCTGAGGAGGCCAAGAATGCTGATGTTATATAGAAGTCTAAAAAAAATTCTGCATTATATTAGTTATGGTAGTGCTGCATAATCTTGTAAAAGAATGTGGATCTGGGACCAAATTCATGTGTGATGAGGCTTATCCCCGAGTGCATTACCCCTCAAATCTGACATTTATGAATTCTAATAATATCTAATTATATCAGTATTGTCTACTTTATGCATAACCACATACGACTCTCTCTATGACTGTTTTAACATAATTTAGTGCAAATTAACAAGAATTTCATAAAATGATTGTACGCAGAGTTCCTCTCTACTTTAATCACTCCAATTTCTGATGTGCAAGCAACTACGAACTAACATTTCCGACTGCTCCCTTTCTCGAAGATGCATGGCAATAACTTCTGGCTTCTCCACGATTACGAAAATTCGAGCACACCGTTGATTTGTTGCTGTTAGTTTGGCACATCCATTGTACTTGGCCATGGTCAGATTCAACAATGCTTTGCTCCACTTTTACTTGGTTTATGGTTTTTGTTTTCCTGCCATACTTAAGAAAACTTAGCAAAAAAAAAAAAAAAAAGTGGCATACAGGCAAAGGCAAGAAAGGGCATCCGCTCTCCCGTATTACGAGTGGTATTCTTAGATTAAAAACGCAAGCTTCGGAAATAATAATTCACAATCAAGTATATCACTTCTTTCTCTTGTCGAGCAAGCTAGGTTGGGAGTCGCAAAATAAATTCCAAAATATTTTTTGGAGAGGTTGAGCATTTTTCTTGTCCGAATGATAATCAAGAAGATGATCATTGTAGAGATAAACATATACACATGCTTACTTAGCTCAAAAGAATTAAGAAGCACATGTCCAACAAACAAAAGCCCAGAAGAAAAAGAAAGCAAGTAAAGATAACTAATCGACCACTATGAAGACCACTATGTCCCAAAGGCCCCAAACAATTCAATCAAATTTGATCATTTCTCAAACATAAGATGACAATATGTTGCATGTTCTAGCTTATCATTATTCATTGACGTGTATAATTTTGATTGAAACTGTGTGTGTGAAATTAGTACTTATCACATAAGTGGGTAGAGTAGAATCACCGGCCACAATTACAACTAGGCAACATATATGATTTATGTCAGAATTAATGGGATACATACATTGATAGCATGCATTTGCAATCTCTTTGTCGACAATATTGGCCAGATAAAGGGAGCCTGAAAGTGAAGTTAATATGATAAAGCTAAAGTGGGGACAAATGGAGTGCAATGAAAATATATACACATTAACACATACATGGATTTATGAGTAGAAGGAGTTGTGACACAACACACATAAAACATCACTTCGCTTGTGAAGAAAATGGACCATGTTTGTTAAACCAACCAAAAAGTGGTCCGTTTGTTTCTGACCCTGCTTCTCACTGTTCTATTTTCAGCCACTTGTGTGTTATGTGGTTACGATACGATTTCTAAGCATTTTTTTAGAGTAAAATTTAATTCACTAATGATAAGTCATAAGACATCTATAAATATAGTTGAGTCGAACAAACGTAAACGGAAAAAATAGCTGATTAATCCAATTTTTGAGATATAATCACGCAATTTGTTGTTGAAGATGATATATTTACAAGTACCCTCTTCACCGCATCCATATTGAAATTTATATGTATTCGCATTGTTTTGACCTCCATCTAGGTCTAATCATATTTGAGCTATCGACCGTAGATGCGATACCATAAGAACATTCATCTCTGAATCAAAATCATGAAAATCTTGCCGATCTATAATCTCGGCCATGAAAAACACCAAAATCCAATCAAAACAAAAAACCCAACTCTCACAAGAAGATACTAACACAACCCAAATAAATTGGGAACTTATTGAAACCCAAATAAATTGGGAGATTTATTGAATGAAACAAGATATGAAAGCAAAAAAAATGAAAAGGAATTGTAAAATTCTTTAATGGAGGCTAGGGTTAGAAGGGATACGATTTCTAGTTATGTTTAAATAAATTATTAAATTATTGTTAAATATCTGAAAATTAAATGGATTTTATAGCGTTATTAATTTTTCAAAATTTTGAAAAAAGTCAATGAAATTTTAAAAAAATTGTCACGCAAAATCTAAATCTAAATCTAAATCTGCAGAACCCTACATATATTCTATTTTGATTATAGTAAAGTCCATGCAAAATTGAAATCAACCGAATTTCTTATAATAGACAAATTATTATCACTAGCTTAAAATCCGTGCTATGCACAAGCACCGATTTTTTTTAATATTATAAATATGATTTTTTTATTAATTTGAATTATTTTTTTTAAAACATGAATTTTGGAGGCTTAAAGTTTTAAATGAGATGATTTGACAATATTTATATAAATGTTATCCGTAATAATTTTAGGAAAAAAAGAATTTTAGTTAGAAAATATTGAAAAGATGATAAATTTTAGTTGAAAAAGGTAATCGGTTAATTATAAGTATTTATAAAATTATTATTTAATTTTATCAAATAGAATGTCGTGATTTAATTGGAAAAAAAGAGGTTTTAGTTAGTAAAAATTAAAAAGGAAACGTGTTTTAGGTGAACAGGTATTTGATTAGTTTATAGTAATAATAATTCGGTTATGTTATTTTACTAAATAAAATTGCTCGTAATGTTTTTAGCAAAGAAAAAATTAATGTTGCCCGTAATATTTTTAGAAAAAAAGGATTTTAGTTAGAAAATATAGAAAAGATGATACATTTTAGCTAAAAAACTTAATCGGTTAATTATTAATATTATAATATCGTTATTTTATTATATTAAATAGAACCGCCAGTGATATAATTGGAAAAAAAAGACAGATTTTAGTTAGAGAAAATGGAAAAGGTAATGTGAAAATTAATAATATAACATGTTTTAGGTGAAAAAAGTAATTGATTAGTTTATAGTAATTATAATTTAATTTATGTTATTTTACTAAATTAAATTGTTCATAGTGTCTTTAGATAGTGAGAAATTAATGTTGCCCGTGATATTTCTAGAAAAAAGAATTTTAATTATGAAATATAGAAAAATGATATATTTTAGCTTAAAAAGGTAATCGGTATTTATTAGTATTATACTCCCTCCGTCCCTTTTTAGTTGGCACATTTGTAAAAAAAAAATTGTTCCTAAATAGTTGTCACATTCCTTGTTCCAATACATTTTTTTACCAATTTTACCATATATACCCCTTTGTTTGTAATACCAATGGTTGACTTTATATTTAATATACACACTCATAACTCATCATTTAATGTTAAGATTAAGGGCAAATATGGAAACAAATTAAATAATTAATTCTTTCTTAATATGTGTGTTTTTTGCAAATGTGCCAACTAAAAAAGGACGGAGAGAGTAATATTATTAATATTATTATTTATTTTTTTAAATAGAACCACCCGTCATATAATTGGAAAAAAGAGATATTTTAGTTACAGAATAGAGAAAAGGTAACATGATTTGGTTGAAAAAGGTAACTGATTAGTTAATAGTAATTATAATACAATTATGTTATTTTATTAAAAAGAATTGCTCGTAGTATTTAAAAGAAAGGAGAAATTTTAGTTAGATATAATATAAAATATATTGTGTTTTACCTGAAGAGGGAAATTAATTAATTAGTGAAAAATAAAAAAGGAAGGTAACATAATCTAAAAAATTAAATTAATTAGTTAATAGGATGGATTTTATCTGTAATTAAGTAAGGGTAAATAAGTAAATTCAACCGGTACCGTACCGACCAATCAAACTTTTAATGTTTCGGCTTTTATATAATAGTATAGATTAGTGTTATCCGTACAATCTACGAGATGTTTTATGAATCTATACTATTATATAAATTCTGAAACATTGAAAGTTTTGGTACCTGTTTTTTGGTACCTGATTTTTGGTACCTGTTTTTTGGTACGTCGTGAATTTACTTATTTACCCTTCACTCTAAAAAAAATATATGATATCTATATTATTAAAACTCCTAAAATAAATAATAACATAATATAATAAATGGTAAGTAGTCGATTGACTTTTTTCATATTTACTTTTAATTGAAGATATTACCTTTTTATAAACATCTAAAAACATCAATCATATCATATATTCCAATCATTAATATTGCCTTTCGAATTAAAACACATTGCCTTTTTAATTTAAAACTCATTTTACAATCATTAATATATACCCATAATAAATGGTAAGTAGTCGATTGCCTTTTTTCACATTTACTTTTTATTGAATTTACTTATTTACCCTTCACTCTAAAAAAATATATATGATATCTATACTATTAAAAAAACTAAAATAAATAAAGACATCATATAATAAATGGTAAGTAGTCGATTAACTTTTTTCATATTTACTTTTAATTGAGGATATTACATTTTTATAAACACCTAAAAACATCAATCATATCATATCTTCCAATCCTTAATATTTCCTTTCGAATTAAAACACGTTTGCCTTTTTAATTTAAATCTAATTTTACAATCATTAATATATACCCATAATAAATGTTAAGTAGTCGATTGCCTTTTTTTCACATTTACTTTTTATTGAAGATATTACCTTTAATAAACACCTAAAAACATTAATCGTATCATATCTTCCAATCATTAATATTTCTTTCGAATTAAAACACGTTACCTTTTTAATTTAAAACTAATTTTACAATCATTAATATATACCCGAAAATGTCACATCATATTTTTCAATTATTAATAAAATATATGAAAAATTTGTATGCGTTGTTTATAATAAGAAAACGTTATTATAATCCGTAATCATGAGTATATTAAATGATATTAAATTAAAATTAATCTATACTATATTATAAATGACGAAACATTAAAAGTTTTGGTACCTATTTTTTTATATATGTTTTTTAGGATTTCGTAAATTTACTTATTTAACCTTTATTATAAAGAAAAAAAATATACGATATCTATACTATTAAAACACCTAAAATAAATAATAACATAATATAATTAATGGTAATTAGTCGATTTCATTTTTCACATCTACTTTTAATTGAAGATATTACCTTCTATAAACACCTAAAAATATCTATCATATCTTCCAATCATATCATATCTAGCAATTATTAATATATACCCAAAAATATCACATCAAATCTTCTAATTACTAACAAAATATAATAAAAATCCGTATATTACGAATAATGACCATTAAATTTTTAGTAAACAATCAGAATCATTAGATGTAATGATTAAATATATTATATAATTAAATTAATTTACTAAAATTTCAAGATTCGAGTTCTCCTTTATTATAAAGAAAAATATATATGATATCGATACTATTAAAACACCTAAAATAAATAATAAAATAATATAATTATTGGTAATTAGTGTACTTCCTTTTTCACATTTACTTTTAATTGAAAAATTACCTTCCATGAACACCTAAAATTATCAATTATATCATATCTTACAATCATATCATATCTAGCAATAATTAATATATACCCAAAAATATCATATCATATCTTCTAATTACTAACAAAATATAATAAAAATCCGTATACTACGAATAATGACCATTAGATTTTTAGTAAAAAAATCAGAATGGTTAGATGTAATGATTAAATATATTATATAATTAAATTAATTTACTAAAATTTCAAGAATCGAATTCTATCAACGACACATATATTTTAAAATTTTATAATATAAGTTTTAAATCACGCATATCATTAATTAAATTTATATTAAATTATTAAAATTAAAATTAAAATAAAATATTGTAAATAATGATTATATAAAAATATAATTGTAACATAAAATAAAATTTGTTACATATCAAAAAAAATCCGTGCGTCGCACGGGTTATAAGCTAGTATTATTTATTAGTGTTTTATATTAAATAATGTTATAATTTTCATTAAATCGATGATATTTCTTTTATTAATGTTAATCTTTATTTTGGGTTGTTATTATTTTTGAGTTGTTATTGTATTTTTTTTGAATTCATTTTTTTTCTAATTTCAAATCAACAAATTTCATTTATATATATATATATTTCACTCAAAAACTTTATAACACCAAATAATTTATTTCTGTTTTTTCTTGGAAAATTTTAAAAATAATATACAAACCACATTCATAATTTTACAATATGAGCTAAAAATAAGTTCTAAAAACATATTTTGTAACAACCCAGATCCGGGGTCGGGGATCCGGTCGTTATGGTCACAATTCCATTAATAATACTTGAACTTGAATCAAAATAAATAAATTGCATGCTATGACCCCGCAATAATATCACATCACACACAACCAGTATAGTCCCAGAGATGAAATTGGAATAAGTATCTAGTCATAGAGTCCACAATTATAAGTCATTACAACCCAAAATGATTACAGATTAAGCTTACAAGTTTCTTGCCGTTGGTTAACATTAGTGATAAAATATGCCATGAATTAACGAACATAATGCTAGTATAACGTAAAAGATGAAGTTACAAGGTAATTGAATATGTAATTTCCGTAGAAATATCTGTTATACAAAATGTAAGCAAGTATCAACATGTATCTCAAAAGTGGGAGTTGCAAAGTAAGATATTGCAACTTTAGTTTTGAACACTTTTCAAACCCTGCCAACACTTATCGGTCACCCAGCCATAGCTTTCCGATCGGGGTGCTCTCGATAATGTTGCAGAAAAATCCCACTTTGGGTGATGAACTAATACTGGAGTTATCACGTGCCAGCTGTCCCAACCTTCGATGATCAGTCACAGATTGTACAGCCAAATATGGTTTTACTACCGGTAGAAGGAAGAACTGACGGATTTACTTGTCTACCGCCCTCTCGTAACTCCCCGGTCAACGGTTGGGCCTTGTGATGGACCGCGCGACTCGGCCTCTTACACGACTCCTAAGTTCGAATAGAATCCATGACTCTGAAACGTAAAATTCGTCCTCCTTTCCCCAAGTGTAATACTTGTTGATAGGACTCCACGAAGTAGTCGTATCTAGTTGGAAAGGAAGATTCACCAATATTTCCCAAGCTGTTGCATGTTAATGGATAACCACTTGTTCCATCAATCTTACTCCTCGAGTGTTGAGGAAGTAACAAAGGCTCATTTTGATGTGTAGCAACCAAGTTGCGAGTGAAAATAATATTTTTCAAAAGTCTATGACCGGGCAGTCAACCATAATAAATAACAGGTCTCAAGTAAGGTTTCCTTATATTTTGGAAGTTTTGAGCGAGCATTTAAATCTTCATAAAAGATAGATTCAAATGGAAAACAGAGTTTGAGAACCTCCCCTTTATAAAATAATCATAATAAGGCTCAGAAATATTTTACATAATTTCTGAAGGTCAAAGATAATTTTTGAGTAAGATAGATCATTTTTAAAACTAGTTTAAAAATATTTAATAAATATTCAAATAATATTTAATAAATCGTAATTATTTAAAGGATATATTTAATCAAAATAATTGCTCATAAATAATCCCTCGATTGAATATATATATATATATATATAAATATATATATATATATATATATAAAATAATATTCACTTGATAAATAAATCCCTAAATGAATAATCAAAATAATATTAGATAAATAAATAAAACTTTAAATGAATATTCAAAATAATATCCATTAAATAAATAAGACTTTAAATGAATATTCATTAACAAATATTACTTTAAATGAATATTCAAATGAATATTCATTAAATAAATAATGGAAAAATATTTATCTAATATTTTTCTCAGAAAATAATCTCAAAATATTCGGAAATACCGACTCCCGGTCTATACCAAAGAATGTAAATCATACGCCCTACACTAAGGGCCTTTGCAAAACCCGACTTATAACTAATATCTCATATCTAGCTTATAAGCCAATATCAAATCGTAAATCAAGTATCACAATATACTTTCGAAAACAGGAATGCATGCTATGGCATATATTGCAGATATCATATTGTATCACAACAACAGTTTTAAATATGTAGGCTTTGGAAAATTTGCCTGGAAATCCTGTAGGGGTAGTGTGTCTTGGGTCAGTCCGGTGATCTATAAATAGGCACAATATCCAAGGTTAATCACTTAATGCTTTGCAAGTCTAAGTAGGTACTTTACTTAAACTAAACACATTTTCAAGTTATCTCGCTATGCACATCCTAATATAACCCTTATTAACACCGTTATTATCCGACACTTACTCGTTATCAAGGCATGTCATTAAACTTACCATGGGTAGGTACTTAAGCCGTATAAGTTCTAGGGTTGGTCGTTTACTCTAAAAGATTATACCTCAAGATTTATTGTCCGCTTTCTAAGTGATTCTCCGAAGTTATAACCAAGTGTACCTCAAAGGGGTTCATTCGCACTTAACCTCGATTCGAACATTTTTATAAAATCGAAAAACGATCCTTTTATCATGTGGTTTTTTCTCACATCTTCCTTATGATTTCTAATATTTAATTACTAAGATTAGCAACTGAATTACTCATGTTAAGGGGTTTCAATTGAAGTTACGAACTCTCATTTACGTTTTTGAAGCACTTTTACTAAATCGATCATATCTCCTAAACCGTAAGTCTAAATGCTTCGATTCTCATGCCAAAACAAACCTTAAAACATGAGTTAACTTATCATGGCAGTGGTGACTTAAGGTCATTAGGGTTTTGGTCCAAAAATTACACACACAACTTGATATTGTAAAATCGGGCATTATAACGGCTATGTTTACACGCTTTTCCAAATTTCTTACTCCACCAAGATCATACCATGATCAAACCAACAACTTATACACATCACCTACATCTTAACAAGCCCAAGAACATATCATTCAACCATCATTTGAATCATGGCTTTTAAATCTACTAAAACAACTACATAATCATGCTTACATGCTTATCCTGGGGACGGCGTGGCGAATTTGATTGTTTTTCACACTTTGGGACATAGCCGCGAAACGTCTTAAAGAAAGCGCGATCCGTGACTCATCCCAGAAAAATTCGGTATACTTGTTCTTATTTTTAGATTTTAATAATCGTAAAATATTTTTTGTGAAAAAACATTTTTTCGAAAATTGTTTTCTTTTAATTTTTGCAAATAAATTTCCAACAAAATCTACTATAACAACTACATAATCATGCTTACATGCTTATAACAACATCTTCATCAAAACTCATCCAATAATCATAAAAACTCAAAATAAGATCTAGGGTTTCTTGAGAGATATACCTTCCTTGGAGTGTGTATGAACTTAGTAAGCCTTGTATAGCCCTTAGAATACCTTAATAAAGCTTAGATCATCCAAAGAAATCAAGAAACAAAAGTTAGTTCTTGAAAGTTACTATTCATCATCAACTTTGATGATTTTATTAACTAGGAAAGAATTGGAGTTTGAAGCTAAGATTCATAGGATATCTAAGTTATGAAATGTAGTACTCACCTAATTAATCTTGGAATTGTTTGATGGTTTGAAGTGGCACTTTGGTTCTTGAATTAGGCCATGGGCCGAGAGTTACAAAGAGAGAGAAATGGAGTTGCTTAGCTTGTTCTTTGATCTCATCTTGCATTATTGTGATAATATTTAGCTAAAGCCACTTTAATAAAGTGATGATGTCATTTTAATACATCATCTTGTAGCCAAGTGTTGTGTTTTAGTGGTGAGATGATGTAATCTTGGCTAACTAACTTAGTTAACTTCTAAAGTTGCTAGTTGTTTTTGCAACTAACTTGGTTCCTTGATTCCATCCATTTGCACATGCTTGTCTCTTGGTTCTCTGCTTGTTTTTGTCCGGTTATTGCTCAATTTCATTGATCGTTCCGTGAAATATCTCAAGTATTTATTGACAGGGTTTTACTAGAAACCTTCTTGGTATTTTTACTACCATTCTCAATCCTCCTTTATAATCCTTGAATTTAAATTCCTTAAATCTTTTAATTAAATCTTTAAATCCTTCAATATATAGGGAAATCCCGGAAAAATAAAAGTGCTACTTTTCAGAATCTGATATCATTTACATACACTTATATTGTCCATAGAACATCAATACGAACACAGAAATCCACTCTGAATACTTCTATATAGGGTCGTCTGATAATATTCCAAAATCCACCAAAACACTATTCATTGCTTATTCTTTCTTTATTTCTTGTACTTAGAAAATGTTCTCGCGCTTTCTCGAGCGTTCTCAATCTCTTTTACGGAGTTACTTAACTTATACCAGATATCGATTTGGATGACATGAGCTACCAGATATCGATTTGGATGACACGAGAATAACGTCCTCTATTGGAATATCATAGCTTACTCTCTCGACGATAGATTATTCTTATCTAAGTTGTCAACCAGTTGCAGCATTCATAGCATATAAACACTTGAATCCAAATCCATTAAATATTTATTCATTAAAACCACTGATACATTGTAGTAATAACCACTATTCATTCTTAAAAATTTAATTCTTCCAAAAATCTAGGTTCTTACATATTTAATGTGACATTAAATTAACCTCAATTGGTTCAAATACAAGTAGAGATGTTCAAAAAACCTGAAGCCCGAAATCCGGCACGATCCAATTCGTAAAAAAGTCCGAAAAGCCTTGCCCGAAAAAAGCCCAGCCCGGTTCGGCCCGGCTCGAGGGCCTAAGATGGGCCTCCTATTTTTCATCAAACCCGGCCTGGTCTGAATCCCGAAAAGCCCGAATAAAACCCGGCTTTTAAAAGCCCGAATAAAACCCGGTTCGGCCCGAATAAAAGCCCAGGCTTTTAACGATTTTTGAATAAAAATTTGATTTTTTATAGATTAAATATAAAAATATATAATATTTTTAATAAATTCAAGAATATTAAACTTAGCAATAGAGTGGATGTGAATGATCATGAGGGTAGGAAGAGTCAACAATATACAAGACAAACTCTTCTTTCAAGAAGACTAATTGAGTGTCGAGGATGTGCTTCTCGAAATGGTCATATACGAGAAAATTTATATGGCTTACGGTCGCCTTAAGTCAAAAACTAGATTATGAGTAAAAAAATTCTTGAGTTGTAGTGATGTTTTATGATAAAACAAGTATTATGCTAGTAATTTTTTAGTATTAGGTATCGTGTTGTCTCTTCTTATGTATTCTGGATTATAGAAGTTCAAGGACGTAACTCTTTAGAGGTTGTTTCTTTTGTAAGATTTTCTTTTTTTGTATATTAATATATTAGCTTTGCAAAATGAAAGTCGTTTGTTTAACCTATTTGTAAACATCGAGGATTCAACTCAACTTAAACAAGAATGTAATAGTAAATAGTGTATACATACTGTCACAGGGATCTGAAGATGCTACAATTGTCAAAAGAAATTAGACAAAGTTAATCTACAGTTTTGAGGTATACTACACTGGAAGAAATTCATTCAGTTGATCAAGTTTCGGTGGAGTAATCAAGAGAGTGGGTTCTATTTATAGTGACAAGAGGTTCCTGTAGTGGCAGAATACAGATTTGAAAGGTTTAAAAAAGAGTGAAGAAAAGGAAGACATGAACTACAGCTTTAAAGTCAATATATGAAGAATAGTCATTGCGGTTAGCCACTCATGAACCAGACTGTGCATCGAGTGTCAACATTAAACAGTGGTTGTTCGTCATTAACTTCAGTGGTTCAAGCTATCAAGACTGGTACAAAGGGAAAATCATTGTGCAAGCAACAGAAGTGCTAAATTAGTTAACCACAAGGATTTTACTATCAAGTGGACTGACTATGAGAAAAAAAATTGACACAAAGAATTGCAAAGTGATATATTCTTAATGCTGGAATCCCGGTTAGAATTGTTGTATTTTTTGCTAAGTAAAAGGAGTCCGATTTTAGACCCTCAGAAGACCATAGCTTACACCTGTACTGAATATGAGTAAAAAGAATTATCACAAAGAAATGGAAAGTGATATATTCGTAAAATTGGAACCCGGTTGGAATTAATATATTTTTTGCTAAGATAAAAGAGTCCGGTTCCAGACCTCAAGACACCGCAGCTTAGAACTTAAGGATTTATTTATATTAATAAATATTTTATTTAAAAAGGTAATTATATTTATAAATATCTAATAATAATAGATATTTATTTTTATAATTTTTAAATTAAAATAAATATTTTTGAATTAAAGATTATAATCTGTTCGAGTTAAAAATATTTCCGCGGAGCCGTCCAAGTAAAACAAAATTCATTTGATTTTGTTTTATAAAATGGCAGGTCGAGTGATTCTTTTAAAATGTTAAAAACGAAGTACAGGTGCGTAGACTAATTTGAATTGGCCAGGTCTTAAATCAATATGTTAACTCTTCTTTAATTGATCAAATTATATGGTTAATTTAATTAGTAAATTAATTTATTAAAATTAATTTATTCATTAAAACAATTATTAAATTAATTAAATCAAAATTATTATATAAAGGAAATCCATTAAATGATTATCAAATAAATCATTTAATTGATTAAGTTAGAATTTGTTCTAAAACTACCTTTTTAGAAAGGTCTTACACAAGGTCTTAGTACAGTAGTAGGCGGCTAGTAGCCAAAGGCCCAAAGGTAGTACCGAATTGTTTTATTTTTATTTTTATTTTTTTACGAAATGCAGGAGATTATATTAATAATTCAAACTAATTCAACATAAAACAGTGGGACAAATCCCCGACTGTCGATACGACGAGGTTGAAAAACAAATAAATTGTTTTCTCATCGTTTAACAAAATGAACTTAAAAGTTCTTGAATCTAAAAATGAATTCGAAAACATTCGAAACGATCCAAACTGTGCCAACATGCCTGAAAGCAACGGTGTTACAATTGACCACGTCACGTAAGATCCGTTGATACCCCAGTGTTCAGAAACCTCAGTTGGAATTCCACTTCAGCTATCTACATGCCGGATACCAGCTATAGACATGCCAAAAATGGGAACCCCCAAGGATGAGTAATACCCCAACTATCTACATGCCGGATAACAGCTATAGACAAGCCGAAAGTAAAAACCCCCGACAGATGATGAACATCTTTGGTTGTGAGTGGTGAGCTTTTGCAAAAATCGTCAGCTTCCCAGCTTCGATGCGGACATTCCAGATCCCCCAAAGCATCAGCAAAATCATTCTTAGCAGATCTGATCCGTTACAGATCATAACACAAACTAAGCAAATCAAATCAACTCTCACAAGGAGAGAAAAACAAAATCTCACAAGGGGAGAAAAATAAATCCAATTAATGGGTAAGCAAACCAAATACTCACAATCTTCACAAAAGGAATATAATTATTGAAAGAAAACAAAAAATTGGACAAGAAAAGGGCCTCCAATCGATGGATAAACCAACCGCGGCAAGAGCAGAGGTTGAAAATGACGATGAAGGGGAGAAAAGTTTGTGAGAAAAACTTTTCTTTTACTTTCTACCGAATTGTTTTATTAGTTCAGCAAAGATAGTTCCAAGCGAGACACAAAAGGTAGTATTGGGTTCCTTTGAAAAGATAGTACTAGTGTACTACCGACTTGATTTTAAAAGGTACTCCCTCCGTCCCCCTCATTTGTTTATATTGGAGGGGGGACATGGAGATCAAGACAATGCATAAAAAAATGAGTAAAGTTAGATGAAAAGTGGGTAAAGTAGTGGGACCTATCAATATTTAATAATATATTTGAGATAGTGAAGAAAAGTAGTGGGTGTAATAGTATTTTTTATTATTAAATATGAGGTAGTGGGGAAAGTAATGGGTGTAATAGTGGGATAAACTTACTATTTATAGTAACGTAAAGAAATGAGAGGAACAACCCAAAATAGTAATTGTAAAGAAATGGGAGGGACCGAGGGAGTAATAGCAAGGCAATTTGAAAGGTAGTACCAGCTCAAAAAGGTAGTTCGAGACTTTGTGATTCATTTTACTACAAAAAGATCAAGGCGGCCGGACACAAAAAAATATCTTCACAACTTTCTCTCAACAGACAAGACACAACCAAGAGAAAAGAGATCAAGAGAAATGGTTCTCGAGCTTCTATTTTAATTTTTATAAATTATTTTTGAATTCTATTTATTAATCTGAACCGATAAAAATAGTTTTCTGATACTATTGGAATTATCTAGCGAGTTTTTACTCCTAGAATTTATTTCCCGAATTGCTCTTAGCATTCAATCTTTTATTATAAATATAGGAAAATTCATGTCGAATTTTCTATAAAATTTGTAATAATTAGTTTGATCTTCAAATCTTATAATTTGTACCGTGCATTAAGACACACCCCTCCAATTTAATATAAAGTTTATACTCCCTCCGTCACAATAGTAGTCTCTTTTGAGAGAATTTTTTTCTCATAATACATGTCCATTTCTAGTTTTCGATGTAAATTTTAATCATTTTTCCTAAATTACCCATTTTGAAAATTGTATAGCAATGACCAAGAGTATAAAATAGCTCATATTCTTAAAAGTGAATGCATTTACAATGGGTACAAGAGGAAATGTATCATCTAATTAATGTTTTCTTAAGATGCGTAATTTTTTCAAAAGAGACTTGTATTGTGGGACGGATGGAGTATTTAACTTGAATATTGGCTTCATTTTATTACGCATCGATTTGTTTAAAATTTGATATACATCCAAAGAACAATTTCGATAAAACGACATACTTTGTATTCAACCCCCTTCTATAAACTATTTTGGACCTAACACAAAAAAAGACAAAAATTACATATATAAAAGTTTTAAAAAAAGCCCTGAAAAAGCCCAGCCCGATCTAGCCTTGCCGAGGTCCTAAAACGGGCCTCATGTTTTAGAGAAAGCCTGTCCCGGCCCAACCTGATTCTTAAAAAGCTCGAGCTTTTTAAAGCCCGGATAAAACTCGACCCAAAAGGCTTTTTTTGCATCTCTAAATACAAGGCCCAATTAGTAATGTCTGAAATCCTAATTATTTATTAATTTCGTAATTAATAAAGGGGCTAATTACACAACCCAATAAATGAGTCCAAAGAAGAGCCAACTTCTATGAGAAGTAGCCCCCAAGACACCACGACCTACTAAGAATTAGCCTTCCCCTAAGAATGATCTAGAATTCCACTCTAAGTAGGTGATTTGCCCACCCAATCTCCAAACCTGCCTATATAAAGGACCTGATCCCTCATTCTCAAACTAACGTTTTTGGACGTAGCTCCATACATCCCACGACGTTTTAGGCTGAATCCTCGAATAAGTAAATACAAGCGGCTACGTCCTTGGTGTGCCCTTGCCGCCATAGCCCCCGAGGGCATCACCAAGAACTACGCTTTAGCTTGATTCTTGATATTCATTAAGGTACGTAGGCATCTTATTAGGACCGAGTTAGTCCCCGACAACAAGAGCATCCACCATTAAAACTCGAAGCTCTCAATCCCTAGCAATCAATACATGAATTAATTATACCCTATTTTTTATTTCACAACATTTGGCATCGTCCGTGGGAAGAAGACGTCAACAATGAAAAATACACGGATATAAAAAAATGGATGTGACGATCCACTAGCCTCGATATGCGTTCTGACCACCATTGCTGGAATTCAGCCAACATATACCACTATTCAAGGGTTGAACCCTCGGAACAGGAATTTAATCGAGTCTCCGAGGAACTGGAGTGCAAAGAACGATTCTAAACTCTCTAGGGGCGAATCCTCAATCCTAGGCATGACTATGCCCATAATAGGCTAGCATGATTAGAAATCTCTTTCACGGTGCTTCCACCACTAACAACTCAGAACCTAAGTTATGGGTTTCCACCCCAACGAGGGGATGGATATTTGAGGCTTGAAACCTCCGCATGTATTAGGAGGGAGAAGTCTCGATTGTGCACTAAAGAAGATGAATGAGCAATCGAACTAATGATCCACTTCCCTTGACTTTCATTTAGGGAACGACTCCACAAGAGACGTGTCTCTAAGGGGTGATCCCCCAAGGGGTGACCCAAAATTCACTAACTCAATGAGCGAATCCTCAATTGCAGATGGTGATCTCACATCTGGCAAATGGAGCACAAGAAGCACAGATCGCCACCACCGTCGTGCTAATCTCAATAACTCAAAATCCCGTTTATGGGTTATCACCGTTCCCAATTGCTAATGGAACCATTTACTCTCATCGATCTACTCATGAGAAGTGTGTGCCTCAATACATTGGAGGATTTGTCCCCTTGTTAGAGGACACCAAAGTTTCTCTAGATCATACGCCAAAGATGACTCTTCGTCTGAAGAAGATGAGGAAAATGATGTCCATTCTATCAAGAGACGTTAAGGCAAGGAGCCCGCCGGAGGAACATGACGTTTTCAACCCTGAGGGACTCAAGGAGCGGCTCTTCAAGCCACAGAAGAAAGGATATGGGGGCTCAAATTAGTAATCCGTAGAAGCCAGCTGTGGGTTCAACGAATTCAGGGATGAATCCCCTCCGGATGGTGGTGTCGCCCCTCTTGCATGCCATTGGGACTACAGATGTCCATCTCTATCATTACACAATGAACTTAAGTTGCCACCAATGGGAGGTCATTCACCGATGATGGAAGTGGTCAGCAACACGAGGCATACGGGTCTCAATGCATTCAAGGTCTAGAACGCCATTTAAGGAGTCATGATATTTTCGGACCCTATACTGTTAACAATTCATCATCCACTGATGAAGATAACTATCTCAGAAGGAGAAGATCAAACAAGGAGCTCGAAGGAGGGTCAGGGCCTTCTCAACCCCGAGGATCCATAAGATTGGCTCCCAAGTCTTTAGGAGGGAAGATACTCGCTCATGAAGCACATATCTGAGAACTGAAGTAAGACATGGAAATACAATAAGCTAGGCAGCCCCCAAGGACTAGGATCCCCTATGTTATTAACTCGAGTGATACCCCTAGGAGAAGAAGGATTGATACACAAAGTACTGATCCCGATAACTCGAGGCCTCTAGGAGATCATGATGATCTGATCTTGTCCTTCACCAACAAGATAAATAATTCTCATATCTCAAGGAAATTCAAGACGCCTACCATCGAGGTGTATGATGGGGCAGGAGCTCCCACTAATCATGTGAGGACATTATCCATTGCGCTACTAATTTCAACCCGTGACTAATGAAATCAAGTGTAGGGCGTTTCCACAAGATAGAGAAGCCATCAAGGTAGAGAAAAGTTGAAAGGAAACAGAAACCCCTGTTGGAGGCAATGGAGGTAACAACAAGAAGCAAAGGTGGTCAAGAGTAGGATGTTAAGGATAAGTATCCTCGAACAAGTAAAGACTTTGGCTCTTCCTCGAAGAAGAACAATCAAGGATAGAGGTTTATCAAGTATGCACGTTTGAATACCCTAAAGAGCCAAATCCTGATAGACACTGAAAAAGAAAAGTATCTCCGATGGTCAAAACCACTAAGGACTGATCCCAAGAAGAGAAACAAGAAACAAAACTGTCGGTTCCATAGGGATGTGGATAAGTTTCTGATCCGAAGAGGAAAGTTGAATAAGTTCACCAAGGATTATGAATAGGGTAACCTAAGGCAGGATTATGAAAGAAGAGATTATGAAAGGAAGGATGTCGATCGAGATTGCAATCCATAGCCTTGGGAGGCTGGTGATAAACATTTCTGAAGGCCCGACAACGATCGGGAATACAAGGAGCTCTTGTAAAGCTCACACTCGAGAAGTTATGCACATCAGAGGAGAAGCTCCATAGAGAACAAATATCGAAATGGCAACTGCCTTTGATGATTATATCTTGGAAGGGGTGAAGTGCCTCCATGATGATTCGTTGGTCATAACACCTATGATATGCAACTCACAAGTGAAATGAGTCTTAGTAGACAGTGTAACTTTAGTGGATATCTTGTTTCATGATGCATTTTCGAAGATGGGATACAATGATTCTCAATTGACCCTCTCCAACATGCCCATCTATGGGTTCAATGGAGTTGAGTCGGGAGTTGTAAGAACTATTCGACTATCCATGAGCCTAGGGAGGCCACTCAGATATTGAACCTTTTGGTGGTTAAAGCAGCTTTCGGTTACAATGCTTGGGAGAACATGCTTGCATACCTCTAAGGCGGTTGCCTCAAGCTAAGACCTGAAGATCAAATTTCCTACAAGGAATGGAGTTGATGAAGAAAAGGGAGATCAAAAAATTATAAAAGAATTACTATCCGGCTGCTTTGAGGTCTGATGGAGTCGGGGGGCAGGTCTTCCCGATTGAAGACATGGATGTCTAAGAAGATGAGAAATAAAGAGAAAACCCCACCGAGGACTTGGTCCCCATTCCCTTAGTTCCTGAAGAACCTAAAGGGTAAAATAGATGCATTCCTACAAGAGAACGGTGTTGTGTTTGCTTGGACGGTAGCTGATATGTCAGGGGTCAATCCCCAATTGATTACTTAAACTAGACATCCACCAGAGTAGGGAGACGATGAAATTGAAGAAAATAAATTTTGCTTCCAAAAGGCAGGAAGGCCAATGGACAATGGAGGATTTGTATAGACTTCATCGATATGAATGATGCATGTCTCAATGACTACTTTCCCCTACCAAGGAATGATATATTGACCACTATAACAGCTGGCTATGAAATGCTAGGATTCAGTGGTTACAACGAAATCAAAGTACATAAAGGTGATGTCCCAAAGGGGCGACATATCGAAGATTGATGAATAAGATTTTTGAGCATTTTATTGGGAAGACTATAGAAGTCCATGTAAATAACATGTTAATGAAGAGCCTCGATAAGGCACTTCACGTCGAGCATTCTCATGAGTAGGATCAGGAAATTTTTTGAATTTGATGGTCTCCAAGCATGGAAATTGAGGCCAAACCTGATGAGAGTAGAGCAATCCTTGACATGGAACCTCCACGTGTTGTCATAACCGAATTACGGAAAGTTATTGTATCTATACTTGCTTGTATTTGATAAGGCTTTGAGTGTCATCCTCGTGAAAGAAGAAGCATCTGTTATGACAATAAATCCCTAAGCCCTTGCTGACTTCGTGGTTAGATACACCATTGACAACCAAGAAGTCAGGGGGAAGGAGGTAGTATCCCAGGAGGGCAAAGCATTAGAGAAGGAGAATCCAGAAGCGGTACTCAAGGACTATTGGATACTCTATTTTTATTGGGCATCAAAAACAAAATTAAGTGAGAACATGTCCCGATGGGTACATGACTGAGTTTACCCTGAAGTTAAATTTCCCAACGACAAACAACGAGGCTGAATACAAAGCCTTGATAGTCGGACTTGGCTTGGCCGAAACCTCGCGGGTCAAAAACCTTAAAGTCTGTGGAGACTCAAGATCTATAGTACCAAAAGTGAATGGTGAGTTCGAGGCTAAGGCTGGAACCATGACAATATACTTGAAGCTTGACTCAATTCAATGAATGTTATGTGAAGTACATCCAGATGGAGGAAAACCAAAAGGCTGATGTCCTATCTAAGTTTGCCTCCTCGGAGATAGAGAATTATATTGGAAGTTCTTACTTCCAAATCCTGAAGACCCGAAACATTGATGGAAAAGCTGAAAGCACTTGTAGATGTGGAAAGCTATTCCATAGATCCTACAATGGCTCACCAGGAAATTGGTTGGTTACCCGGCAATGCCTTGGAGGCACGGAAGTTAGTAAAAGCACTAAGACCTCAAAAAACAAAGTTAGCCTTGAAAGAAATTCAGGAGGGAATTTGTAGGCAACACCAGGGGGAAAGGCCCTTGCCCATAAGATGACCCGAATGGGATTCTACTGGCCAGACATGATGGATGATGCCAAGAGTTATGTGTGATCGATGTAAAAAACACGCAACTATTGTTAAGAAATCCCCTGAAATGTTGATATCCATTATTTCCCTCATTCTCAATGGCAATGTGGGGGATATGTGTTTTTAGTTCATTCCCAGTGGCAAATGTCTAGAGAAAGTTCTTGATAGTTTCAATTGATTCCTTCATGAAGTAGACTGAGGCCAAACCCCAAGCCAAGATAACTACCAAGTAAATGACACAATTCTTGTGGAAAAGTGTGATACGTAGATATGGACTTCCATCAATCTTAGTAGCCAGAAACGGATGAAAATTCAAAAAATGAAGCTCTTAGAAGTTGAAAACATTTGGAAAATATGTGGTGCCTAGACTTGGCACACACCAAACCTTAAGGTTTATCGTATCTGAGCATCCGGGTATGACACACCACATGATCAGACTAAGTGGAGATAAGGTTCGATGAAACCACAAGCTTCTAGGTCTAACGAACTGAAGGCTCAAAGAGGCCACTTTCCATTAAACTGAAGGCTCGAAGAGGCCATCAATCTAATGGAAGGCTCGAAGAATGCGAGCAATGAGCAAAAGTTGTGAACATTTTCGCGCATTTTGCTATGGGCCAGTCAATGATCACTTTAAAAGATAAATATTAGGCATGATTGATGTCAACCCAGGTTGAAAACCCTTCGAGTTGGGTGCCAAGTGAACCCATAATTCAATCTTAATCCAGATCTAAGGATTGTGGATTCAGGTCGAATTCCTTCGACCTAGGAGCCAAGTGGCCTTAATTCGACCAGGATCCTGCTCTAAATCGGTCAAGATTCCCGATCGGAAAGCCTTCGATCAGAGTGAAGAAAATGACCGTAATTCGACCAGAATTTTGTTCTAAGAGGTCATGCTTCCTAGTCTAAGGGGAAAGAATTCCTGATTTAAGGGGTCAAGATACTAAGTCAAAAATCCTGAACTAAGGGGTCAGGATTCCTGATCTAAAAGATCAGGATTCCTGGTCTAAAAGGTTAGGATTCCTGATCGAAATTGCTTCGATCAGATTGTGAAAATGGCCTATTATTCAACCAGGATCCTTGTCTAATTCGATCAGGATTCCTGATCAAAAAGACATCGACCGGACTACATTTGAAGCCTATAATTTGACCAGAATCCTGATCTAAGAGGTTAGGATTCTTAGTCCAAGGGGTCAAGATTCCTAATCTAATTGAATCATGATCCTAAGTCAAAAATCCTTATTTAAGGGATCAGGATTCTTAATTTAAGGACTTAGGATTCCAAGTCAAAAATCCTGAACTAAGGGGTTAGGATTCCTGATCTAAGGGGTTAGGATTCCTGGTTTGAAAGGTCAGGATTCTTGATAGAGAATCCATCGATCAGGGTGCACAGAACACACATCACTCGACTTGAATCCTGGTCTAAGGAGTCAGGATTCCCGGTCTAAAAGGTTCGAATACATTTTTGAAAAAAATAAATATATTTTGGAATAAATTATTTCTATGCATTTTGCACAAAAAATGCATATACGTAATGAAAATTTATGTATGCCTAGAATCATGAATGACCTCAATTCTGGATGAATTTCATAGATTTGGGAGTCAACAAGATAAAAAATACGATCCAAAATTTATAATTATTAGGGCTGAGGGCCCACCTCTAAATTTACAAAAATATAATTATTTATAATAATATAAAATTATTATTATAATTGTTAAAAATAATAATAATAAAATCTGGATCAAATTTTATTCGAATGAAATTTTATTCGAGTGAGATACCCTCAATTTGGGGACCAAAATTATCCATATTTCGAATAAAATAAATATTATTATTTGATAATAATATTTAAGAAAAAAGAAAGGTTGAAAAAAAAAATTCACTGACCACTTTCCTACTCGAATCGATCAGGATTTTTGATTATCGATCAGAGTGACCTTTTGAGGCTTAATTTGGCCTCAAGTTTAATTGGCAAAATGCAAAAACATCACCCAGGTGAGGACCCAGGACGGAGAGAAAGGCTCCTGAACTTCACATATTGACAGAAAAGTTTTTTAATTTTTCAAATTTATAAATAGGTCACTGCAAATTTACAAAATGATCCCTAGAAAATACATATTAAAAAATGCATGTCTGCACGATTTTAACATTTTTGGTTAAAATATTCAAAAATACTTTTTAGAAAAACTAGCTTATAACCCGTGCAAAGCACGGGTTACTTTTAATTTTTTATAATTTATTTATAATATAATATAATATTATAAATATTAATTTAAATATGTTATTGATTCGAACCTTACATTATATATAATAATTTTTAGTATTAAATATAAATTAATATGTTATTGGCGGGAATCGAACCTTGAACCTTTGCATATAACAACTTTTAGTATTGTTATATCTAACGGTCATGATCTATTTGAGTTACTGATCTAACAGTGATAAATGAGGGATAACCAAAAATGGGGATAACCAAAAAGGGGTAACCAACTATAAATTATACCCATTTTGCTTATTATAATATAGTATAGATAGTATAGAAGTATAGATGTCCGATAACACAAAAAATCATAAAAATTTTAAATTTTTAAATATTTAAAGGATTTAGATTCCATAAATTATATTAAGTCTCGTATAAGACCAGATAATTCTTGAATGGCATATTTAAAATTGTTGAGAATGATCCGAAAAATAATAAAAATACATATGGGTATAGGAAAATTTCTAAAATATTAAGAATAATTAAAAAAAATATATATGTGGGTAGAAGAAAATTCCTAAAATATTAGGAATAAATAAAAGAAATACATGTGGATACAAGAAAATTTCTAAAAAATTAGGAATAAAAAAAAAATACCCGTGATTACAAGAAAATTCCTGAAAAATTAGGAATAAATAAGAGAAATACCTATGGGTGCATGAAAAATCCTAAAAAAACAGAAAAATAAGAGAAAAAAATATTTCCTTAATAATTAGAGCAATAACTTATGCGGATGACGCATAAAAACTCCATGTAAGTGCCGAAATTGCTATAAGTAAGCACAAATAAGGATTGTTGTTCATATGATGTCCCTAATTAAGTTTCGCTTAAGGATAACCGAAAACTAGCCACAAAATGCCAATTTAAGACAATGTAAGCTAGAAAAGGCTAACACAAATGTCAATCTAGCCTTGAATAAGGCAAATCGTGGTAAATGTATAGATCGTTCCATACTTTACAATCAAAACGATGCCTGTAAAATACTAGTGTACAAAAACCCCGAATTATTATAGATAGTCCCAGGTAAGGGATAAATTAGACCCCAAATCTTGGCAAGAGGACAATTGTAACTTCAAAGAAAATCTTATCAGTTTTCCTTGAAGTAGGGGGCAAATGATATGTGCCAAAAAAAAGACCTAAAAATACATTTAATGTGGCATTAAATTAACCTGGATTGGTCTAAATACAAGACCTAATTAATAAGACCCGAAATCCTTATCATTTATTAATTTTTGAATTAATAAAGGGACTAATTACACAGCCCGGTAAATGAATCCAAAAAAGAGCCAACTTCTGTGAGAAGTAGCCCCTAAGACACCAAGATCTACTAGGAATCAGCCTTCCCCTAGAAAGGATCTAGAATTCCACTCGAAGTAGGTGACTTGCCCACCAAGTCTCCAAACCCAACTCAAAATCCAAGGCACCCAGTGCGTATATAAAGGGTCTGACCCCTCATTCTTAAAACAACATTTTTGGATGTAGCTCCATACATCACCCACGACGTTTAAGGCTTAATCCTTGAATAAGGAAATACAAGCCACTACGTCCTTGGTGTGCCCCTGCCGCCATGGACCCCCGGGCATCACCAACAACAACATTTTGGATTGATTCTTGATATTCATCAAGATACGTAGACATCTTGCTGGATCGAGTTAGTCCCCGAGAACAAGAACATCTACTATTAAAACTCGAAACTCTCAATCTCTAGCAATCAATACACGAATTAATTATACCCTATTTTTTATTCCACAACATTTTTAATTTCTATTTAACATTATTTAGAATAATAATTTTAAATTTTTTACACCAATTATATATAGGATATAATTCAAAAATTGTTGGAGACCCTTCTTTAAAAAATTGTTAAACATTGAAACGAAAATAAACTTTATTTTGGTGAGTTGAAATTAAATGAATTAGCATGCAATCAGCATACACAATTTGTCTTTATAAAGCATTATAAAATTGTGACATTACGTAAATTTTATGCTTATAAACTAATACAATCAACAATCTATAAACTATTTTGACGAAAAAACATGTAAAGTACTAATTTCATCCTTTATGCAAGCTAACACGGTTATATAAAGAAAGATTTTGATATATGTATTTGTTATTGTTATGCCCACATTTGACATAAATCCTAAACAGGTCTAATGGGCTACAATAATGGTACATCATACATAATGGGCCTGATAGTGAAGAATGGGTCATTAAGGTCCATCATCAAGGGTCATTCAATACATCATTAAGCTACAGGATGTGTTCGCCAGCGAGCCCTAGGTGATGGGGTCGCAGTCCGCAAGGTCCAGCGAGGCATAAAGTATATTTATTATGAAGACTTACGGTCAGGCCCAGCGAGGTCACGTGAGTGCTGTTATCTCCATACAGTGTGGGTCGCCTCGCATGACTAGCCCAGCGAGATCATCTAGTTTCCTTGTCAGCTTTGCCAGTGATGATACTTGATTAGAGCATCATGATAGCCATAGATAACCTTTAATGGGTCATGGGTCATGAGTAGGACAAATGGATAAAATATATCAGCCCAAGGAGACGTTTAGTGGATTTGGGCCAAGCCGAGCCCATACAAACCCTAGCCCGTCTAGATAACTTCTTCTCCAAGAACTTCGTATGGTTTGATCCCTATAAATAGGGTACGTAGGCATCTTGTAGAGTTTGAGAAATAGTTCACCCTGAATATCAATAGACAAGATCAGCCACAGATAGTTACAAATCTCCTCCATGTTCTTCGTGTTCTTAGTAGAATATCCGTAT
This sequence comes from Kitagawia praeruptora, assembly GCA_037693485.1. Lineage (NCBI taxonomy): Eukaryota > Viridiplantae > Streptophyta > Magnoliopsida > Apiales > Apiaceae > Kitagawia > Kitagawia praeruptora. The sequence continues at coordinate 86,279,291 of CM075351.1, read as the reverse complement.
TTTGCTCCGTAAATCCAGCAACCTCCATAAATATTGTTATACAATATTCTCCCTATAACATTTGGCACTAGAAGGAGGGGCATTCATTGAATTGGGAGAACAATGACTAAATCGAACAAGAAGAAAAATGGAGTGGGGGAGACCCAGGGTCGCATAAGGCCAACAAGGACGACCCCCAAAGGAAGGATCAACCAGATATCGAGGCACTCAGAGATGGGACCAAGGATGGGTTCGAGAAGGAGCAAACGCCCCCTGTCCAGCAGGTGGCTTTGACGGGTGAAGTCATGTCATTTCTGAAGGGCCTCGGTGATCAACTGATCGCAGTACAGGAGAGGATGGCTACGGTAGAGAAGCGACATAGCTCTAGAGGGTTGAAGAGGAATGCGAGGACAGGTGACCGAACCTATCAAGCGGAAGGGAGTAAAGGACCCACCAAGAAACTTATTGGGGACTTTGATGATGTTGTTACAGACTAAATAAACCCTGATTGGAGCGAGGAGGAAGTTTCAGTGAAGAAGAAAGAGGGGTCTGACAAGGTCGCCTCATCTGAAGGATGGTAAATCAGTGTTTTCGATCGTGTTGGAAAAAAATTAACCGAACATGATCTCCGCTTAAAGTTGGGAAAAATTGCTGCTGAAAAAAGGGATAAGCGACCCCAGGACAAGGCGCATGGCTCTCAGAGACCCCCATATCTTCGAGATCGTGAGCGGTCATATCGTCGCGATGATAGACCCCCCTCTCCTCGTAGAGAGCGTGAGCGGTCCCATCGTCATGATGATAGACCCCCATCTCCTCGAGATCGCGAGCGGTCCCAACACCGCGATGAGGATCGTAGAAATGATCAGGAAGAGTCTAGTGCCCTTAAAAAGACTCAATCTCATCATGGAAGTACCAGAGAGAAGAAAGATGAGGACAAGGAGGCCAAAATTGGAGACTATAAGTTGGAGGAGCTAAAAAAGGCCTTGGATGCGATGAATAATGAGAAGGGAATTTAGAGTGAAAAGAAGGAGTATATAGAAGGCTCTAGGTGTCCTCACATCACACACGAGGCATAGGGGGGTCGCGTTCCTATTCTAAATTTGGGGTCGTATACCTATTCACTAAAGGGGGATCGCTGCTGGAACTATATCGAGGTGTAGATCACAGTGTAAAATTAAGTATGTGGGATCGCAGTTAATCAGGCTCGCATCGCATGCAATTACGAGCAAATATTTATGAAATTATAAGCTATACATGCATTAAAATGAAGAACAAAGGAAGGAAACTTACTTTTTGATAGAAAGAGTTGAAGATCTTGAGAAAGTTTGGGGTCGTCCTTGGTTGGAAGCGAACTGGTTCTGTGTTTGATCCGGGAGCAAATTAGCAGCACTTCGGTATGATGTTTATAAGAAAAGTAGCAAATGATTTGAAGATCTGAGTTTATATAGTAGCAAGGAGAGAGAAAGATATGTAACACGTGTCAACATCCTGGCCACTGAGAACGGATCTCGAGACGTGCCAGCTGTTAAAAACTATTCGGATTCATTGGGCCTGCGGAGAGAGCCCAAAAGCAATTGATAGTGGGCTTCGACCTCGCATCAGAGCTGTCGGAAAGATGGCCTTTAAGTCCACATCGCATTTGCAATGACAATATGGACTCGGGGGGGGGGGGGGGGGTAGTTGTTATGCCCAGATTTGGCACAAGTCCTAAACAGGCCTATAGGCTAGAATAATGGTACATCATACATAATGGGCCTGGTAGTGAAGAATGGGTTATTAAGGTCCATCATCAAGGGTCAATTCAATATATCATTAAGCTACATGATGTGTTCGCCAGCGAGCCCTAGGTGATGGGGTCGCAGTCCGCAAGGTCCAGCGAGGCCTAAAGGTCCAGCGAGGCCTAGAGTATATTTATTATGAAGGCTTACGGTCAGGCCCAGCGAGGTCGCGTGAGTGCGGTTATCTTCATACAGTGTGGATCGCCTCGCATGACTAGCCCAGCGAGGTCGCATGCGAGGTCATCTAGTTTCCTTGTAAGCTTCGCCAGTGATGATACTTGATTAGAGCATCATGATAGCCATATGTAACCTTTAATGGGCCATGGGTCATGAGCAGGACAAATGGGTAAAATATATCAGCCCAAGGAGACGTTTAGTGGATTTGGGCCAAGCCGAGCCCATACAAACCCTAGCCCGTCTAGATAACTTTTTCTCCAAGAATTACGTATGGCTTGATCCCTATAAATAGGGTACGTATGCATCTTGTAGAGTTTGAGAAACAGTTCACCCTGAATATCAATAGACAAGATCAGCCACAGACAGTTACAAATCTTCACCGTGTTCTTCGTGTTCTTAGCAGAATATTCGTATTTTACTCCGTAAATCCAGCAACCTCCATAAATTTTGTTATACAATATTCTCCATATAACAAATAATGTATTTAAATGAATTAATATTATAAACTAAACTTATAAAATGATATTAGCTCAAAAATTAAGGCAGTTTGAATATCAAAAAACTTATTTCAATATCTTACGCAAATATAAATTTAAATATAAATATATTTAAAAATTATAATTTTTTTGACAAATATTAACTTTTAGAGTCTGGACTTTTCCTAGATTTTTTAAATTAATATCATCAAAATACAATATCTATAAAGTTAAGAAAAAAACTCATAAATCAAAAAGCTAAAATCGAAAACTTCGTTGATTTATTCTTTATAATTATGTGGTCCCAAAGTATTAGGTAAAGTTTCCTATATTAAGCGAATGCTTTGAGAATCTGGTAAGATAAGAGATTCTCCTCTCTTAGGCAAAAATCACAATCTTCCAACGGAAAATGTTAAATTATTATTTATTTTTTTTGACGAAAGAAGAAAATTTCATTAAAATAATTGAATCAAGACAGGACAAATTCCCGAACTGTCAATTACAATCTGATTATGAAACAAAAAACGAACTAAATAAATAACCGTTTTGTTTTCAGATCATTTTACAAGATCATATTACTGTAGAGTAATTAACTTTACAATAATTGATCCGCACAATATCCATTAACTCTACAGTAATTGATTAGCCATGACAATATCATATTATTGTAGAGTTAATTGTTCTGACTGTATTATGTTATTTTTAATGAAATTATGCATTTCGTCAAAAAAAAAATGTTTTTTCTTCGAATAATTAAACTAATTAAACTGTATTAAGTATAAAGATGAACATTTGTATTTTTTGAGGTTAGAAGAAAATGGGGGAGACTAGGCTCGCGAATCGAGGTGAGAAATTTCAAATTCTAGATAAGTTTCTGAAAATGCACCCTAGAAGGGGGTTGAATAGGTGTAAATGGCTAACTATATTCAACTAAGTCCGATTTTAAAAATTAACAGAAACAGCTTACTGATTTCGTTTTATGCAGAGACAGATGGTAAGCTGAATGCAAACAGTAAGCAAAATACAAGCAGAAAATAAAGAGCAGAAAATAAATAACACAGAGACTTTTAGCCAGGTTCGACCCCTAACCCCTATGGTCTACGTCCTGGTCCCTTACCAACCCGGTAAGAGAATATATTATTGATCACTGAAATAAAACCAATTACAAGATACAATAATATATCTCCCTTAATTCCCAGCTGCTGACAAATGGCTTGCTGAACACCTGTTTCTGAACCTGCTCTCTAAGCTATACTTCCCAAGTATACTTCTCTAGCAACGTTCACCAAACCCTTGTTCCTTAGCCAATATGCCCAGCAACTCAACCTTACCAATCCTGCTGACAAATAGCTTGCTGTTTGCTGTGCTGAACCAACTCTCTAAGAAATACTTCCAAAGTATCCTTCTCTAGTCTAGTTCAACCCACCCAAAACTTTAAGCCAAACTTGTACAGCAAGTATTCAATACAAATTGAACAATACAATCCAAAATAAGATGTTCGAGTATTACAACTCAAGCTATAAACTCTCTTATATAATATAAGTGTATATAACAATAAAGCTCAGAGTTTATAAGAATGGTGTTTGAGAGAGATGATAGGAACGTGTATAAGCAAGTCTCAAACTTATAGTTGTGTTTTTCTTGGTTCCTTACAAGAAAGGTTGTAAGTGAATATATATGAAAACAAACAAACGGCTAGTTGAAGATTTGATATATCAAAAAGATTTGATTACATAAAACACTCTCCAACAGCTATATTAGTTAGAGGTTTTGAATATAAAACGTTTGAAATGATTTTAATCTCCAACAAACTCATTTTGATATATATACGATAGTATATATATGATAAAATCAATTTCCAACAGCTATAAAAAGATATGAACGAATCTGGGCTGTTATGGAATGTTTAGATAAGTAAAAGATTGAGTAAAATCTGTTTTGAAAGGATAAGGAAAGATAAATCACAATCCCACTAAATAAAGAACAGATTTTTGAAAAAGATTTGAGCTCTATTAATTATATATACTATATATTATATAATAGAGTCCTTACATATTTAATCCTAGCCAATCTCTGATCTTTAAGCAATCTTCAAGAAATCTTCGAAATCAAACTTGACTAAGAACAGCTTCTGGAAAGTCCAAGTCAGCTTGCTGTTTTGGTTCTGGCGAGCTGAACAGATAGATAGCTTTAAATCTTTGCCTTTCCATATCATCAACCAAGTTACATGAGAGTATACTTATACATAGCAACACATATATATGCATATGATACATCAAGTGATTCAATCATATAATGGTAAGCTAAATATAGTAAAACTAGTACAAGATAAGCAATCAGTTTGCTGTATATAACATCAAAATCCACTAGGGTAACAATCTCCCCCTTTTTGATGATTATATACCAATATGTGATTGAGCTAAAAGCTCCCCCTTAATCATTGATCAATACTTCCTGCAAAACAAGATTAGATAGATAAACATGAAGTATTAAGATACAACCTTTGTATTCATCATCAAAACATCACGGTAACATTCTCCCCCTTTTTGATGATGACATACTTGAATACATCAGAGAGACTATGTTGCTCCCCCTAAAACAATGCTCCCCCTGATTAAAATAATATCTCATCATATAATCAGGTTAGCACAAATCATCATATGCAATAAGATATAAATACGGATCATCCCTGCATGAAACATTAGTTGATAAATCCAATATATAATATTATAGCCATTTTTATCCTCATGTATTCATGTTCTTCTCCCCCTATGACATCATCAGAAAAGGGTCAAGAAGATAATCATATACGAATAAAACATGTGGTAAAGCATTTAATAAGCATGAGGCTAGTTATAATTATAAAGTTGAATAAATCAAACCAGCATGCTGAAAACACATTTCCAGGATATTCATCGATAACAATTGTTCTTCTGGACTGGAAAATAGCTTGCTGATTAGACAATATACATTCCAACTGATCATAATAGTATTCTTCTTTCTTGTTTCCTGCATAATACAATACATATACATATATTTGTCCCATCTATGTACTAGAGGAATCTCGTTAGTACCACAAGAATAATATAATCATATTCAAAGAAATGTACGAGGACAAATAACATACTTACTACTTGAGTACCCAAATCTTATTGGAACCACCATTGTTTGTTGATAGGACATAAAGAACATGTAGATCAGATTTCTTGATCCACTGTTGTATCACTTTTGGTGCTTGATTTGTAGTCCTTTGTGTTCTGCCAGACTGATAATGGTAAGCTGTTTGTCTTCTGCCAGAAGCATTCTGGTATGCTGATTGCTGTCTGACTGGTCCATTCTGGTATGCTGTTTTCTGTCTGATTGATCCATTCTGGTATGCTGTTTTCGTTTTATGATATACTCGAACCACACAATTCTTTTCCAGATGTCCTTTTCCACCACATTTGTTGCATGTCTTCCAAGGCATAGCATAATTGTAGGGAATGCCATTCCTTCCATCATATTTGAGCACCTTATCTTTCTTGTTGAAGTTTAGACCAACACCTTCTCTGACCAAAAGTACATTTGCCTTCTTCATCATTGTTTTTAGAGTGTCTTCACCTTGAACAAAAGTTTCCATGCCCTTCTTGAGATCTTTAACTTCTGTTTCTAGGAGGGTGATCACTTCAGCTTGCTGTTTGATGAGTTCAGCTTGCTGAACTCTCTTTTCAGCAGTTTTTGAGGATTCGGCTTGACTAGATTCCTTCATCTTGTATGATTCCAATGCTTTGTCTTTCATTTTAACATCAGATCTAAGCCCTTTGATTTCATTCATCCTCTCTTTGAGTTCCTCCATTAGTACATCATTTCTTTTTAGAACCATACGATTTACTCCCTCAAGTTGAGAGACTTTTGCCTTTAGATCCATAACCATTTTATCATCATTTCTAGCTGGAGTCTTTTGGGTCATGAGATCAGAAATAATTTTCTTTAAATGAGTGTTTGTCTTTTCAAACTCATCTTTTTCGGCCTTTAGTTCCATGAACTCCACAGTGCTTATATTTGTATGTTCCTGCATGGTTAGTGATCCCATAATAATATTTTCAGAAGATTTCCAGGAGTGAAAAGAGTTTACCTCACTAGAATCTGATTCTGAATCAGACACATCACTATCTACAAGAACTTCTTTCGTGTTTCCTGTATCATCAATGCCAACAAATGCAGAGTTTATTATCTCTTCACTTGGGACTTCACTAGAAATAGCTTTTTCATCATTCGAAGTCAATTGAGCTTTTGACTTCCTTTTATCTTTCAAATCAGCAGGCTGTTTTGTTGTTGTAGCTTTATAATGCATTTTTAATGTATCCCATATGTCTTTTGCTGTGCTACATGAAGAGACCTTATCAAAATCTGACTCTGAAAGACCACATATTAATGTGTACTTTGCCCTTCCATTATAGCCTGATTTTATCAATTCTGATTCTGAGAGATCATCAACGTCTTTTGGCTTGCCGTCTTTGTCCAGAAAAGTGAATGGACCCTTTTTAACGACTCTCCATTCAATTGCATCATCTCTGTTAAGAATCACCTTCATTCTCTGTTTCCAAGCATCATAATTTTCAGTCCCATTGAGAAGTGGTGGCATGTCTAAATAATCTCCTTCTACATAAGCGGGTGCCATAGGATCTGTACTTTCCTGTTACAGAAATGTTAGTACACCAATGCTCTGATACCAAGTGAAAATGCACCCTAGAAGGGGGTTGAATAGGTATAAATGGCTAACTATATTCAACTAAGTCCGATTTTAAAAATTAACAGAAACAGCTTACTGATTTCGTTTTATGCAGAGACAGATGGTAAGCTGAATGCAAACAGTAAGCAAAATACAAGCAGAAAATAAAGAGCAGAAAATAAATAACACAGAGACTTTTAGCCAGGTTCGACCCCTAACCCCTATGGTCTACGTCTTGGTCCCTTACCAACCCGGTAAGAGAATATATTATTGATCACTGAAATAAAACCAATTACAAGATACAATAATATATCTCCCTTAATTCCCAGCTGCTGACAAATGGCTTGCTGAACACCTGTTTCTGAACCTGCTCTCTAAGCTATACTTCCCAAGTATACTTCTCTAGCAACGTTCACCAAACCCTTGTTCCTTAGCCAATATGCCCAGCAACTCAACCTTACCAATCCTGCTGACAAATAGCTTGCTGTTTGCTGTGCTGAACCAACTCTCTAAGCAATACTTCCAAAGTATCCTTCTCTAGTCTAGTTCAACCCACCCAAAACTTTAAGCCAAACTTGTACAGCAAGTATTCAATACAAATTGAACAATACAATCCAAAATAAGATGTTCGAGTATTACAACTCAAGCTATAAACTCTCTTATATAATATAAGTGTATATAACAATGAAGCTCAGAGTTTATAAGAATGGTGTTTGAGAGAGATGATATGAACGTGTATAAGCAAGTCTCAAACTTATAGTTGTGTTTTTCTTGGTTCCTTACAAGAAAGGTTGTAAGTGAATATATATGAAAACAAACAAACGGCTAGTTGAAGATTTGATATATCAAAAAGATTTGATTACATAAAACACTCTCCAACAGCTATATTAGTTAGAGGTTTTGAATATAAAACGTTTGAAATGATTTTAATCTCCAACAAACTCATTTTGATATATATACGATAGTATATATATGATAAAATCAATTTCCAACAGCTATAAAAAGATATGAACGAATCTGGGCTGTTATGGAATGTTTAGATAAGTAAAAGATTGAGTAAAATCTGTTTTGAAAGGATAAGGAAAGATAAATCACAATCCCACTAAATAAAGAACAGATTTTCGAAAAAGATTTGAGCTCTATTAATTATATATACTATATATTATATAATAGAGTCCTTACATATTTAATCCTAGCCAATCTCTGATCTTTAAGCAATCTTCAAGAAATCTTCGAAATCAAACTTGACTAAGAACAGCTTCTGGAAAGTCCAAGTCAGCTTGCTGTTTTGGTTCTGGCGAGCTGAACAGATAGATAGCTTTAAATCTTTGCCTTTTCATATCATCAACCAAGTTACCTGAGAGTATACTTATACATAGCAACACATATATATGCATATGATACATCAAGTGATTCAATCATATAATGGTAAGCTAAATATAGTAAAACTAGTACAAGATAAGAAATCAGCTTGCTGTATATAACATCAAAATCCACTAGGGTAACAGTTTCATGATGGAAATCCTGGAAAGAAGAGAGCTGCTAAATCAGAGATCAATGGCGATGATTTATTGAGGGATTTCATCTTAGCTAATGAGCATCTAGTTAATAAAGGGGTGCTTTTTAGGGTTGTAAAAGGGGAAAGCTCGGCGATTACTGAAGCGTTAGATCAAATTCATTGGAAAAGTCTTGGATCCAAGGAGAAGCAGTGCTCAGAAGGGAACTTAGTGTTGGGGAAAAACTCATCTCAGGGTAAGGTTTCTATTCCAACCTTTGCTCAATAAATACAACAATCGGATAGGTTTCGTGAAAACAACATCTGAGGAGGAAGCTGGGTTAATCATATCCAACGTCAAGCAATTTAAAGGCTTGGGACGTATATTGCGAATGTCTATTAATCTATCATCAGGAGGTAACTTAGAAGGGGGTAGGGAAAATCCTAGTAAGTATGATCCGGTGAATGAAAGTGTGGGTGAGAAAGGGGTAAGTGTTTCATTGACAAAAAAGATGTTCAAGTTTATAGAAGCGGAGATCGATGAGGATATTGTAAATGGTATGGAGAATACATTGGTCGCTTACACTAAAAAAGCATGGGGATACTCTGATTAGTCAGGGGCTTGAAGAAATGAAAATTTTGAGGGTTAATAACAATGAATTCCTCTTGGGCAAGTGTGTAGCAGGGGCCTGGTCTGAAGAAGAAAAGGAAAAGATAAAAAAATACTTTGAGAAAGTAAGGGATTTTGTTGAAGAAGACTTTGTTTTGCCCAGGATCACACACGTGGAATGTATAGGAGTACCGATGATGGCTTGGAAAGAAGGAAATTTCAAGGCTTTCACCCAACATTTAGGGGAATGGATTGGCTGGGATTTTCAAGATGTTGAACTGTTAAGTATTTATAATCCTATTGTCACTTTGGCCACTAAGAAAGCATCATTACTGGATGAGAGTATGAGCATTATGGTTAAAGGGAAACATTATCAAATTGTTTTTAAAGAAAGGAGGGTTATGAAGGAAAATGAATTTATGGGTACTATGAGCAAAAGTCCTGAGAATTCAATCAAGTCAAACGAGACAAATTTGAAGCATTACAAGGAGAGAAAATCTGGTTCAGACCAAGTAATTTCTGGGAACCAAGAGGTTCTGGCATTAAGAGTGGAATGCACTCACAAGATGGACGGGGTTTTGGATTCCATGTCGAGTGATGAGCTATTAGTTAATAACTCTTTATTACCATCCGTGGTAGAAGATTCTGTAGAGTCTATTGAACGGGTCAACGATAGTGGCTTTGAGAATAGAAAGGTAATTCAGGATACTGAGGATAAGGTACATCTTCAAGTGACAGAGGAAGATGTTGGAACTAGATGGATTACCTGCGAAAATGAAGATGATCAGATCGGAATAGTTAATGAGGATAAGATCGATGTTGGTGCACAACAGAGGGTAAGTAGAATTAAGGTTGATATGGATGAAGATGTCTTATCAAAAGATTCTAATATGAATTCTTTGAATTCCCGAGTTCCAGATTCACTGAGAATGCAAGATAAGGTAGAAAGTAGAGGAGGCATAGTAGAGGAGGTTTCGATGAATGTAAAGGGCTTGGTGAGAGATGAGAAAGATATTTCTTCATCAGAATTTAATAGTTCAGATTCATTATCAGTTAACGGGGATGATGTAGTAGGTAGGGATGTTTTGCAAAGTGATACGGAGGTTAACATCCTTAGTTCTCAGAACTCAATGTGCAATATTCTGGGTAATTTGAAGATGGGAGCGAGGAGAGGTAGGCCCAAGAAGCATAAGCGTTTGGTTAATCCATTTGATTTCAAGTTAGGAAGGAAAATATATAATAAGAATGGTAATAAGAAGAAGTTTGGGGGAGGTAAGTTGGCTGGAGATAATACTAAAGTGGGTCAGGATGTTGAGCCTTTTACAGTGATCAATCAAAGACAAAGTGATAGATTTGTGATTGAGGCTGCTAATATTGTGGATAAAGCATTAGAAATGGGTCTTGAGGTAGAAGGAGGAAGGGAAATGGGTATAGTGGAGCTAACTAAAAGGTTAGAGGATGGTGAAGTCTAAGGTGGTGTTTAAACTATTAGATAGTAGTATTTTTTTGTTCTAATTTAGCTATGAATAATTTGATTATGATGTCTTGGAATGATAGGGGAGCCAATAATGCAGTAGCAAGACGTATGATTAAGGATGTGGTTCAAAAACACAAAGTGAATTTTTTGTGTGTTCAAGAAACAAAGATGGAAAAATGGACTGCGAAGGCGGTTAATTCTGTGTGGTATTCACATGATTGTGATTGGATAGAGGTTGAAGCAAGAGGATTGTCTGGTGGAATGCTATGTATATGGGACAATCAATTGTACAAAAAGGTGGATAGTAAAAAATCTTATTGGTGGATCTGGTGTGATATGATTAGCTTGATAGATGACACAAGGTTTCAGGTAGTAAATGTTTATAGTCCGCAAGGTATTCAACAAAAAAAGAATGTTGTGGGATCAGTTAAGTCAGTTTGCAAGCGATGTAAGGAATGGTAATTTGTGCATGCTGGGTGATTTTAATAGTATTAGAGATGAATCAGAAAGAGAGAATTGTGTGTATAGAAGAATGGATTTAGAGGGTTTTAATAAGTTCATTGAAGATATTAATCTTCTTGAATTGGCATTCTCAAATGCTCAGTTCACCTGGTTTGATCCATCGGGTAAAAGGAGTAAATTGGATAGGGTATTGGTAAATATTGGTTGGTGGAGTGCAGGGCAATGGAATCTCTTTACTGATTATAAAAAAAAATCAGATCATAAGCCTCTGTTAATAAATCAAAAAGTTCTGAACTGGGGACCAGTTCCGTTTAAGGTTTTCAATGTTTGGTTGAAAAATAATGAGTTGATGGGGTTTATAAAAGAAGAGTTAGATAAGTTCTTAGGGGAGGAGAGGATGGACATTCAGGTTATACTAAGGAAAATTAAAGATTTGTTCAAAGTTTGGTCGAAGAATCCTGAGAACAATATTGATGCTAAAATAAAAGGCTTGAAGGATGGTATTTCTCATTTGGATGCTTCAGGAGATTCCGTAATAATAAGGCAAAAAATCATGGAATTGAGAAGTGATTTGGAGGAATTATATTCCCAAAAGGTTGCTATGTTAAGGCAGCAAGCTAGAGTGAATTGGCAGATTGCAGGTGATAGGAACTCGAAGTTCTATCATCAGGCAATCCAGAAAAGAAGAAGTAGAAATTTAATCAGGAGAGTTTTTTGGAATAACATTTGGATCTCTGAACCTGATCTGTTGAAAGAAGTGTTTTATGATCATTTTTCTGCTCTATTAAGTGAGAGGAGTAGTACCATGTTTAAGCTTGGTGATTTAAGTTTGAATAAGCTTTCGATGCAAGATGCTGCATGGTTGGAAAGGAAGATCTCATTAGAATAGATGGAATTTGCTATGAACAATTTGTCTGGGGATAAAGCACCAAGTCCTGACGGATTAAATGTGGGCTGTATTAGAGTTCTTTGGCACCACTTGAAGCCTAAAGTGATGGAATGTATAGAAAATTTCTCTAACGGTGGTGTGTTTCTAAAAGGATTTAATTCTTCATTTATTTCTCTTTTACCCAAGGTGGCCACTCCCAAGCTGGTTACGGACTACAGACCAGTTAGTCTAATTAATTCAATAGCTAAAATCTTCACTAAGGTGTTGGCAGAAAGGTTGATCAGAGTATTGCCTGGCTTAATTTCGGAGAACCAATATGGATTCATGAGAGGTAAACAGCCGGCTGATAGCATAATATTGGTTAATGAAGTTTGTCATAGTTTAAGAATAGGCAAAACAAGAGGTCTTGTGTTGAAGATTGATTTTGAGAAAGCATTTGACACGGTAAATTGGTCTTTTATCAAGGATTTGTTATCTAAAGTAGGATTTGGGGAACAATGGAGATTTTGGATTTCACAATACTATCAAAATGCTAGGATATCGATTTTGGTAAATGGATCTCCGACAAAAGAATTTTCGCCTTCTCGTGGTCTTCGTCAAAGTGACCCACTTTCTCCCTTACTTTTTAACTTGGTTGTGGAGGCCTTGAGTAAAATGATTGAAAGTGAAGTGCATTTGGGGAAATTTAAGGGCATAAGCATAGCAGATTCGATGAAGCCAATCACGCATATGCAATATGCAGATGATACGATTATTTTTATGGATGACTCAGTTGATTCCTGTTATGCAAAATTACGCAAGCGCACGTTGTCACAAGTAATATATGATTAAATCAAGTTCGTTCCCACAGAGATCTAGAATGGTGTTCAATTCAATTAATGTACCTATGCACCGATGTATGGTTTTTATCCACTGCTAAGACAAATAACAAATTGGATTTTTATTAACTACTAAATTAATTATCAAACTAAAGATTAACTAATTAAAGAGATTAAAGTCGAATTACTAATATGAGAATAAAACATGGAATCCTAGTTTCATCATCTACTTCACTTAGAGTTGCAGCCTTTAATCACTATGTGCAATGGTTTTGATATCTGATCGGATAACACGAAACAAGTACACGCTACCTGTCAGCATACGCATACCAAACTAAACATACATCCACAAAAGAGATAGAAGATGAATAGACACCAATTATGCTTAGACCCTATATGTCTATAGAATTTGAAAACATAACGGTTGAAGAACAAGTTATCCATAAAGATCACACAGGGCAGTATAAGTATTTTCATCTCACACCACAAATCATATTGATAAACAATTATGAACCTATGCTAGCATGGCAAGTTCTAAATCTCAAGATCCACTTTCACTTCACAAGAGATTAACAATTCAATTTAGATGTTAGCTACGCATCTAAAAGCATTAAGATTAACCATACGAGGATATCAAGAATTCACTACACATAAATCTTTAAGGCATGCAAACTACTAAGCTACATAGATAAATCCACTAGGATCCCATGACAACGATTAGTTCATAACTAAACCTTTCGTCACCATGGGATTTGATGAAAACATGGTAAATAACAAGATATGAATAAAAGAAGTAATTATATTAATAAACAAGAGTTTGAGAAAACAAATCTATAATCCAAAGTAACACAAAGGATGAAGTAGATCTAGATCCGTTGCTTATCACGAGCGTTGAATCCTTCTCTCCTTTTCTCCCTTGCAGATCTAATCTAGGTTACAATAATAAAACTATGATAATGTATATCTCCAATTACAAGGGTTGGATGTGTTTATATAGGCTCTAGAAGTCTTGCCCAGCAAGAAAATACCAAAACAGAATTATAATAGAATTTCTGTAAAATACGTTTCCTAAACTGATTCTGTTTTCAAGGAAAATTCGTAGCTGACTTTTCTTCAGTATTTCTGGACCGTTCCAGTTGTAATTGGACCTCTGGACCACTTTATAATGATAGAGAATCTCGTTATCTTCGCGTGGACAGTAAGATCGCCCAAAACTGACTTCTAGAACTCAAGATATGGCCAAAATCGTAAAAAGGGCAAAACTGTAAATTTTCAGCGCGATTTTGAGCAGACTGCTCAGGATTGGAGCAGTCTGCCCAGCAACATTCTGCATTCCAGTTCGAATTCTGAGCAGGGTGCTCGAAATCTGGGGCAGACTGCCCGGCCACAATCTGATGGAATTTTCTGTTCCTCGTTTTTCAGCTCTATTTCCTTCGTTTTTGCTCCATTTGCTCCCGTTCTTTTTGCGTTCTCTTCCGTTTTCAATCCTCTATGCTTGGAATCCTCATGGTGAACCACAACAAGACTCCATTCTACATTATTAAGCCCGAATTCAACTCCAAAAGTGATGAAAACAACGATCTTAATCAACATTCTTCCAAACCTACACACTTACACAAAACACATCAAAACTACAACAAACTTGAGGCCAAAACAATCAATTTAAGCCGATATGGAACGCTCCAAGTGGATATAAACTCCACTTATCATACCCCCAAACTTAAACCGATGCTTGTCCTCAAGCATAAACAATTACAACGAACTAACTAACTAGTACCACTTCCGTAGGTGATCACGGTTGCATTTGGCATATGCAACAAGCCCTTTAAACCCCTAGGCAGCCCTAGTGGACGAGTAAGGTCTCGTGAGGGCCTATAGCGAATGTACCCACAAAATCCATTTAACCTAATGCAATGCAATGCATGAATGCAACTAATATGCAAATGCAATTAATCTACTCTACCATACCTTCAAATCCACTCATGCCATATTAACTTAAGAATCAAAGTAAATACGCAATGTCTTGGTGTCGAAAGTGCAAGTATTCACATAGTCTACTCAATGAACATGCATAAGTTCTCACAAGCCCATGTCAAGTGTAAGAATAAGTTAGTAAACATGCTAAGCCTACAAGAGTACATCTTTGAGACAAAACTCGGGATCTCATACGCAAAAACAAGCAAACACTCACAATCCACTCATAAAAGAATATTCACTCAAGAACAAGGGTAAGTGTATCACTCAATTCCAACAAAATCATAAACATGCTTGACATTTGGTCTCAATCTAACTCTTAACACAACCTACATCAATGACGATAATCAAAAGGTCTTTAATTGGGTTGTAACGGGGCTAGGGACAAGGTATGTCAAAGAAGCCAAAACAGGTGAAGTGTCAAAAGCTAGTAAGTACCTTAATAAATCATACACAACACCATATTTCCCCCCACATAATTTTACTATTCTTCTTCCAATAAACTCTCGACTAGTCGACTAAAAATAGGATCACAACAAACACAAACATGCTCTCATAATATTTTTTTTTTCTTTTTTCTTTTTTTTTTCCTTTTTTTTTTCATTTTTTTTTTCATTTTTTTTTCGAGAGCTAAATAGAACACAAACAATAATATAAACAATAACAATGATCCCATAATTTATTACATATGTCGACTATCAAGTAAACAACCAAACCCAATTTTCAAAATTTCCCCCAAAAGTAAGACCAACAATAAACCCCTCCTTACACACCTTATTACTCCCTTAAGCACTCTACTAGCCTTTGACAATGTAGGTTCAAATTAATGTAAGGCCAATACAAGAAAAAGGTCTAGGTAAGTAATGTGGTATGTCACCGAAAAAATAGGATTAAGTTCAATGGGTTAACTAATTGATCATGTAAACATGGTATGGTAATATGGGAAAATATGCGGTTATTCCTAAATGCCTTTATCATTTTAATCGTCAAATAATGTCATGCGTTTCAAGAAAGACCTCAAACAACTGCTAGCAATGCAAACAATCCGTGGACACTCAAGCAAACAAATAAATTGCAACAAATATGCAATAAGGCTCAAAAACTCACTTGGTGGAAGAACATACTCAATCCCAAGCAAACATCTCTCTAACGCACCAACTTGTATTCAAAGCATGCAAACTAAATCATCTTGCACATATTCATGTCCTTCTAATCACTTACAACATTCAAAAAGTCTACTAGCTTCAACTTACTAGTGTATGTGTGTGCACAAGAACAAAGCATATCACTTCTCAATCAAAAGCGTCAACAACACAAAATTCCTATCAAGCATGGGTGCAAATGCAAACTATTATGAACTCACATGATATACGAAAATAAAAACAGAATGTCCTATATGAAACAAACATAGATAACACAAACATATATGCATAATTTACTACTACTAATATGCACAGCATGAAATCCTACATGAACACATAAACTACACATAAACTACGCATCCCCCAAACTTGAAAGATTCAATGTCCGCATTGAATGGAAGTAAATACGAGGGATCGCAGAAAACATACCTAAAAATACCGAAACACATGGGTTGCCTCCCAAGAAGCGCTGTCGTTAACGTCATTTAGCCGGACAAATATGATTCAAATCATGGTGGCTCGAAGATTGCATTCGACTTGTCTTTAGCAGAAGGACCATTCACCCATTGGTTAACAACCTTCTTGCTATCTTCCCACATCTTTCCTAAACCAAACTTCTCTTTGCCTCTTCCTCTAATTAACTTTTTCTTTTTCTTCTTCACACCTCTAAGGTGCTTATGCTTCACAGTTGATTGATACGAACACTCCTCTACCTCATCATCCATGCTCCACCTTCTTAACACATTATCGTGACCCTCTTCAAAAATTACCAACTCATCATTCAGAAGGACATACTTCAAATGGGATGGAAGTTTTCCAAGCTTGACATTCGAGAGATCTCGTATTGAAGAACTGTCAATGGATTCACTGAAGTGCTGCTTTAGCATGTGCGTGTCTGATTTTTCACTTACCAACTGATCAAACTTCTTTCTCTGACCCGTATCAATTATTTCCACACTTCAACACTCTTCATCCTCTGTTGGAAATTTCATGGCCTTAAACACATTAAAGGTGACACTCTGATCTTGCACCCTCATTGTAAGCTCTCCTTTTTGCACATCAATCAAAGTCTTTCCTGTAGCCAAGAACGGTCTTCCCAAGATTATGGGAATCTTCTTATCTTCTTCAAAATCCAAGATAACAAAATCAGCAGGGAAGATGAGCTTATCAACTTTTACCAAGACATCCTCTACTATACCCCTCGGATAAGTGATCGTCCTATCAGCCAACTGCAAAGAGATGTTAGTTGGTTTCGGCTCCGGTAGACCAAGTTGCTTAAAAATAGACAAGGGCATGAGATTAATACTAGCTCCTAAATCACATAAGCATTTGTCAAAAGACAACTTCCCAATGGTGCATGGAATTGTAAAGCTTCCTGGATCCTTAAGTTTAGGAGGCAATTTCTGTTGCAACACCGCACTGCACTCCTCTGTCAATGCCACCGTTTCAAATTCTTCCAACCTTCTCTTTTTCGAAAGGATATCCTTCATGAACCTTGCATATCTTGGCATCTGCTCCAACGCTTCAACAAAAGGAATGTTAATGGACAGTTTCTTGAAGACATCCATAAATTTCTGAAATTGTTTCTCTTGACTTTTCTTCAAGCGTCCAGGAAATGGAGGAGGAGGATATATCTGAGTATCCTTTGTAGATTGATCCAGAGTAGACTTTTCAACAGTTTTCTTGCTCTTCTCACCATCAAGCTGATCAGCCACTAAGTCAAATTTCTCAATTTCTGGCACTGCAGATTTTTCAACCTGCTGATTCTGAACATCTTCATCTTTTTCAGTTGCTGATTTAGGATCACTTGTGACTTTCCCTGATCTCAAAGTAACTGCATTCACCTGTTCTTTATTTTCCCTCCTGCCTGGATTAACCTCCGTATCACTAGGAAGAGTTCCTTGTGGCCTACCACCTAAGGCACTTGCAATCTGTCCTATCTGAGTTTCTAAGAGCTTCTGACCAGCTTGTAAGTTCTTTAACGCTATCCACATCTCATCAGATTTTTCATTAGAAGATTGCCCCGCATGAGCCTGGGGTTGTTGCTGCTGAAATCCCGGAGGTTGATATGGTGTCCTTGGAGCGTAAGGCTGTTGATAGCCTTGATTGAATGGCTTTGCTTGCTGATCCTGAAATTGCTGATCGGGCTGCTGATAAGGTTGTTGAGCACCTTGATTGTTGCTCTAGCTGAAATTGGGATGATTCCTGTTGTTAGGATGATAAGTGGCTGGAACTGGTGCAGCAGGTCTCTGAAAATTACTCATGAACTGTACTGATTCAGGAGAAATAGCACACTGATTCGTCTCATGTGCGCCCGCACATAGCTCACAAACACTAGCCACCTGCTGCACTCCATAATTAGCAAGAGAATCCACCTTCATAGCAAGAGCCTTCAACTGAGCTGTAATCATTGAAGCTGTATCTATATCCAAAATTCCTGCTGCCTTGCCTTGAGATAGCCTTTGGGTTGGATTTTGATATTCATTAGCAGCCATCATCTCAATAAGTTCATAAGCTTCATCATAACTCTTCGCCCAAAGAGCTCCACCTGATGCTGCATCTAGCAAAGGCCTAGACTGTGCTCCCAACCCATTGTAAAAACCATTAATAACCATCCAATCAGGCATGCCATGATGAGGACACTTGCGTAGCATCTCCTTGTAGCGTTCCCAAGCCTCACACAAGGTCTCGCCAGATTGCTGTTGGAATTGAGTCAACTGGTTCCTTAATGCTGCAGTTTTCACCATAGGGAAGAATTTAGTAAGGAACTTCTGAGCAAGATCTTCCCATGTAGTAATGGAACCAGGTGGCAAAGAGTGTAACCAGCTCTTAGCCTTATCCCTCAGAGAGAATGGGAAAAGCCTCAACCTGATAGCATCATCCGTCACACCATTACATTTGAAAGTGTCGCAGATTTCGATAAAGTCCCGAACATGCATGTTGGCATCCTCCGTAGGAGCTCCCCCAAACTGGACTGAATTCTGCACCATCTGAATTGTGCCCGACTTGATCTCAAAATTGTTCGCTGCAATAGCTGGCCTAATAATGCTAGACTGGATGTCATTTGTTAGGAATATGTTGTAGTTGATGATAACTTAACATTCAAGCAAAATTGTATAAGTCAAGTTTTGTAACTGTCAACGGATAAGACCTTATAACTCTATCCGTTGACAGGTAGCTCATCAACGGATGAGGTTTTGTAGCATACTGCAATATCTCTATTTATCAGTTGATAGTGTCTTTATTCAGAGTCATGTTGACCATCAATGGATAGGCAGAATAGGGTAGCCAATTGTAAATAAGCTATGCTATGTAATTCTGTCTAAGTGAAAATGTATCAACGGATGAGAACAGGGCTCTATCAACGGATACAACTCAAATCTACTCGATCAACGGATACAGCTCAAACTACCATCAACGGATAAGTAGACACAACATCAACGGATAATCATTGTCACTTTATCCTATGCTAGGAATTAGCAGTTGATAAGGACAGGTTTGACTGACAGATCACATGGGTTGATAGTAGGTATAAAAAGCAATATGGCAGCCATACTTTGGAAACACAGAAGAAAGAAGCATTCCATTTACACAGTACATACAAGAAAGGTGCAGGGGACATATCTGTTCACAAGGACAACCTTTCGGCTACATGTGGATTTGGAGTGGAGTAGCAAGTCAACTTGAATTAGATTAATATTATCTTATTCCTGTAGCACTTGTAAACTTGGAATATATAACCAAGTGTAGCAACTCTTTAGTATGCAAGAAAACATACACATTTGCTTAGGGTTTCTTGAATATCATTAGAAGCAAAGAGTTGTAAACACAGAAGCTGTGTACACTTGTATCACAGGGTTTTCTTCGAATAAAAGTCTCAGGTGGTACATTTAACCACCTGATTTTTTATGTGTTTGTGAACCATTTCTTATTCAGCAATTATTTCCTTATAGATTTCTGTGGTTTTTATCAGAAATTTATAATAATCAAGAATTGTATTCAACCCCCCCTTCTACAATTATACAAGTGTGTAATCTGGGAATAACAATTGGTATCAGAGCAAGCTTCTAATATATTTGAAGTTTAAAGATCAACACACTTTCAACATGTCTAAGAAGGATTATGGAGTGAAGATACCGGTTCTTGATAGAGAAAATTACTTTCACTGGAAAGTAAAAATGCGTCTACATCTCATGTCTATTGATGTAGGTTTTGTAGATTGCATTGAGAAGGGTCCTCATGTTCCAATGAAGGCTGCTTCAAGAGTTGGTCTTGCTGCAGATGCACCAGACACGTACATCCCAAAACCTGTTTCTGAATGGAGCGCTGAGGATATTGCAGAAGTTCACAAGGACAAAAAGACCATGAATATTCTGTTTAATGGCTTAGAAACAGACATGGTTGACAATGTTATCAACTGTACTACCGCCAAGGAAGTATGGGACATTGTTCAGACCCTTTGTGAAGGTACAGAACAGGTAAGGGAAAACAAGATGCAACTACTGATCCAACAGTATGAGCACTTCCATTTCAAGAATGGAGAGACATTGAATGATACATTTAGTAGATTTCAAAAGCTACTGAATGGCTTGAAACTGTATGGAAGAATCTACCAAGTGAAAGATTCTAATCTCAAATTTCTGAGATCACTGCCCAAAGAGTGGAAGCCTATGACTGTTTCTCTAAGAAACACTCAAGAGTACAAGTCATTTACTCTTGAAAGACTCTATGGAACTTTAAAGACATATGAACTAGAAATGGAGCAGGATGAAGAAATTGAGAAGGTCCAAAAGAAAAGTGGGTCAGTTGCACTTGTTGCCAACTTGGAGCAGAAGGAGGAAAAGAGGACTGAAGCTGCTAAATCTACACCAAACAGGGAGGTTTGTGAAGGTAGAACAGAATCAAGCAAAAGCAAGGAAAAGGTGTCTGAAGAAATGAGTGTCCTACAGCAGGATGAATTGGATGAGATAGATGAGCATTTAGCCTTTCTATCTAGGAGATTCTCTAAGCTAAAATTCAGAAGAAACTCTGGGGTGGCCAAGCCATTTAACAAGGATTTTTCTACAAGCAATTATGTGGATAAATCCAAAATTAAATGCTATAATTGTGGTATTGCTGGTCACATGATAAGTGAATGCAGGAAGCCTAGATCTGAGAACAAGGGAAAGTCAACTGAAACTATTGACTACAAGAAGAAATACTTTGATCTTCTCAGACAGAAAGGAAAGGCATTCATGACCCAAGAGTATGACTGGGCTGCTGATGGAAATCATTCTGATGATGATGCTGAGTTTGTCAACCTTGCATTAATGGCTGATTCTGAGCAGGAAGCAAGTTCAGCTAGCAATCAGGTATTTTCCACTAATCTCTCTGAGCTCACCAAAGAGGAATGCAATAGTGTTATAGATGATATGTCTACTGAACTATATCACTTGAGTGTTACTCTTAAATCACTTACTAAAGAGAACAATAGGATTAAAGAAACTAATCAGTTCTTAAGTGATAGAAATGCAGTTCTGGAAGTTCAATTTCTAGAATTTGAGAAAATGAGAGTTGATTGCAATGATGCTAAAAATGAACTTGAAGCTGTGTTAAAAAGAGAATTAATCTTAAGAAACCAGCTTGAAAAAGAACAAGGAATAATTGCTAAATTTCAAAGTTGTAGGAATATTTCTCAAAACATAATAGAAGTCCAGGGAATAGAATCATTTGTAAGGGATACCTGGACTCAGAAGAAAAAGGAGCTAGAACCTTGCCTTGAGGATCTAGAGACTATTTGTGAATCAACGGATAGTGATCATCCGTTGATAGATGAACCATCAACGGATGAGAGGTATCCGTCGACTAACAAAAAGTCTGTTAGTAAGAAGGAACTCAAGAGACTGAACAATCAGTATGGTCCAGTAGCCAAGAACTTTGTTTCTGGTGAAAGTAGCCAAGCCAAATCAAGTGAGAAGGCTAAGGCAGGTGATTTACCCAACAAAAAGGCTGTTGGTAAGTCAGTTAATGAAAAGGTAGAGACTGAGGGTAAAAAGAAAAAGAACAGAAATGGTAAGATAGGCATTAACAAGAAAAACAATTATTCTCCTGACAAGTTTGCTCCTAGGAAAACTTGTGGTAATTGCAATAGTGTCAATCATCTATCTTCTAATTGCAAGTCTGTTAAAAGGACTCCTGTTCATGTATCTCAATCTATGCCAAGTATGCCTGCAATGCCTGTTATGCCTGGTTTGTATCAGAATGCTAGTTTTTCAAATCCATATGTGAACATGCCATATGTGCCTAATCCTTATTTTCAATCTGTGAATATGCCACAAATGTCATGGAGCATCCCCAGCATGGATAATATGTATGCCAATTTTTCACAAATGCATGCATCAAATATTTATGCAAATGAGCATCTGTCTAAACCTATCACTCAAGCATCTACACCCAAAGTGAAGATTGCCAAGAGTGTAAAACCAAAGGCTAACAAGAAAGGACCCAAGGAAACTTGGGTACCAAAATCAACTTGATTTGTATTTTGGATTGTGTGCAGGGAAATAAGAGGAATCTATGGTACCTAGACAGTGGATGTTCTAGGCATATGACAGGAGATTCAACCCTGCTCACAGAGTTCAAGGAGGAAGCTGGCCCTAGGATTACCTTTGGAGATGACAGCAAAGGTTATACAAAGGGATATGGCTTGATTACAAAGGACAATGTCATCATTGAAGAAGTGGCTTTAGTTGAAGGTTTGAAGCACAATTTGCTGAGTGTCAGTCAGATTTGTGACAAAGACTATGAAGTAAAGTTCACTAAAGAAGCCTGTGTTGTTTCTACCAAGAAAAACAACAATGTGGTTCTGACAGGCTTTAGAAAAGGAAATGTTTACATAGCTGACTTCAACTCAGTATGCTCAGAATCCATTACTTGTCTCTTCAGCAAAGCAAGCAAGGATGAGAGTTGGCTATGGCATAAAAAGCTGTCTCATTTGAATTTTAAAGTAATGAATGATTTGGTAAGAAAGGATCTTGCTAGAGGAATCCCTCAATTGGAGTTCATCAAAGATGGACTGTGTGATGCCTGCCAATTAGGAAAGCAAAAGAAATCATCCTTCAAGAGCAAGACAGAGTCATCTATTGTTAAGCCCCTTCAATTGCTGCATATGGACTTATTTGGTCCAGTAAATGTCATGTCCATCTCAAAGAAGAAATACTGTCTGGTGATTGTGGATGATTTCTCTAAGTTTACATGGACTTTCTTCCTGC
Organism: Kitagawia praeruptora; assembly: GCA_037693485.1. Lineage (NCBI taxonomy): Eukaryota > Viridiplantae > Streptophyta > Magnoliopsida > Apiales > Apiaceae > Kitagawia > Kitagawia praeruptora. The sequence goes on along the minus strand of CM075351.1, from coordinate 86,256,053 downwards.
ACTCCAAAGATTGTGCAAGTGAAATCATCATCAATCATCTCAGACAAGTAAACAATGGTTCTGAAGTAAAAGTACAAAGAATCAGGAGTGACAATGGCACTGAATTCAAAAATTCCACAATGAATATTTTCTGTGAAGAGAATGGAATTGTCCATGAGTTTTCTGCTGCTAGAACACCTCAACAAAATGGGGTTGTTGAAAGGAAAAACAGAACTCTCATTGAAGCAGCTAGAACAATGTTAAGTGAATCAAGATTGCCAACATATTTCTGGGCTGAAGCTGTCAGCACTGCCTGCTTCACTCAGAATATTTCCTTGATCAATCAAGCTAGAGGAATGACTCCCTACCACTTATTCACCAACAAGAAACCAACGTTAGCTTTTCTCCATGTCTTTGGATGTAAGTGTTTTGTGCTAAGGAATCATGGAGATAACTTGGGCAAATTTGAAGCAAAGGCAGATGAAGCTATCTTTGTTGGGTATGCAGCAGGGAAAGCCTATAGAGTCTACAATTTAAGAACCAACATTGTCATGGAATCTGTACATGTTGTGTTTGATGATCAGAAGATTCTAGGTCTGAATGATGAAGGCTTCCATGAAAAGTTGAGATTTGAAAATGAGGTAGAAGGAAGAATGTACATTGATGATGATGAGGAAAATGAAGATCATGACCTTGGAAATTCACCTAGAGCTGTTGGTCCAACTAGAAGTGATGCTAACACTGGAAATGAAGCATCCGTTGACAGTCATACTAGATCATCAGATGCATCCGTTGACAGACATTCTCATGTATCCGTCGACAGGCAAAATGGAGCATCCGTTGATAGACAAAATGATGCTTCTGTTGACAGTCAACTTCATAATTCCTCAAGGACAACAAACTCAGGGGGAGTTTCTCAAAGTCAAAACTCAATATCCAATCAACAATATCATACTCACATAGATGAAGCAACCTCATCTAGATCAAACCTTCCACCTTCAAGAAAATGGACCAGAGATCATCCTTTTGAGTTAATCATTGGTGACTCAAACTCAAGAGTCCAAACTAGGAGAGCCACACAAGAAGAGTGCCTATACAGTAGTTTCCTGTCTCAAGAGGAACCTAAGAAAGTGGAGGATGCTCTTCTAGATCCAGATTGGGTCTTAGCAATGCAAGAAGAGCTAAACCAATTTGAGAGAAATAAAGTATGGAAGCTTGTGCCCAAACCTGATGATAGAGGTATCATAGGTACCAAATGGGTTCTCAAGAATAAGACTGATGAAAATGGCATAATTGTGAGGAATAAAGCTAGATTAGTGGCAAAGGGCTATTCTCAAGAAGAAGGAATAGATTTTGATGAAACGTTTGCACCAGTGGCAAGACTTGAGGCCATCAGAATTTTCCTAGCCTATGCAGCACATGCCAACTTCAAAGTCTATCAGATGGATGTTAAAAGTGCCTTTCTAAATGGGGAACTGGAAGAAGAGGTATATGTCCATCAACCTCCTGGCTTTGAAGATCCAGAATTTCCAGATTATGTATATCTTCTCTTGAAAGCACTTTATGGTTTGAAGCAAGCACCAAGAGCCTGGTATGACACTTTATCTCAATTTCTTCTGGAGAATCACTTCACTAGAGGTACAGTAGATAAAACTTTATTTCATAGAAATGTCAATGGTTCTTCAATACTTGTTCAAATCTATGTAGATGATATTATTTTTGGGTCTACAGATGAGAAGCTTTGTAAAAGGTTTGCCAAACTTATGCAAAGTAGGTATGAAATGAGCATGATGGGTGAATTAACTTACTTTCTTGGTTTACAAGTAAAGCAAGTTAATGAGGGAATTTTCATAAGTCAAACAAAATATATTTATGATCTCTTAAAGAAATTTGACTTAATGGATTGTGCCTCTGCAAAAACACCTATGGCCACTGCAACTAAGCTTGAGTTGAATACTAAGGAAAAATCTGTGGACATCTCAAGCTATAGAGGCATGGTAGGCTCACTTCTATATCTAACAGCTAGTAGACCTGATATAATGTTCTCCACATGTCTTTGTGCTAGATTTCAAGCTGACCCTAGAGAGTCTCACTTGATTGCTATTAAGAGAATTTTCAGGTATCTCAAGGGAACACCAAACCTTGGCATTTGGTACCCAAGAGACTCTGGCTTTGATCTAATTGGCTATTCAGATGCAGACTATGCAGGTTGCAGAATTGATAGGAAAAGTACTACAGGCTCCTGTCAGTTTCTAGGGAATAGGCTTGTGTCATGGTTCAGTAAGAAAAAGAACTCAGTCTCCACTTCTACAGCCGAAGCTGAGTACATTGCAGCTGGAAGTTGTTGTGCACAGATTCTTTGGATGAGGAATCAACTTATTGACTATGGTCTAAAAGTTGAGAAGATTCCAATTTTCTGTGACAACACTAGTGCTATTGCCATCACAGAAAATCCAGTGCAACATTCGAGAACCAAGCATATTGACATCAAATACCACTTCATCAGAGAGCATGTGATGAATGGTACAGTAGAAATGCACTTTGTGCCAAGTGAAATGCAGCTTGCAGATATCTTCACCAAGCCTCTTGATGAATCCTCATTCACAAGATTGGTAGGTGAACTAGGTATGCTTAATTTTTCATAATTCCTAGTGGTATCTTATAATACTGTATTGCAGCTAGAAATGTGTTTTGATTTACTTGAGAATTAAAAACTCTCAGAATAACTCTTAGCAGAAATTTTGTCTAAGGCAAAATTTGCTTATCAACGGATATCCTTTTATCCGTTGGTAGTGTAAACACATTACTAGATTTTCGTATGTCAACGGATAACAGGTTGTCCACGTCATCGATGGATAAACTGTTTTCTCAACCGTCCAATCTTTATCCGTTGATATACATATATTTTTTTTATAGCCGTTGATAAACGTGTATAATTAGTCACGGCTGTACTTCTTTTCTTTTTATTTATTGTCTGACAGTTACTTTTGACCAATGGGGTAATTACTCTTAATTATTTCATTTTTAATTCTTGGAATATATAAAAGGCTGTTTTGTATTCTCACATTTCACCTTTATTCATTTTCAAGAGTCTCATTAGTTAACTGCATCTTCTTCACTAAATCTCTCTCTGCAACAAAAGCTCAAACACTCCAATGGCGCCTATTGTTAAGATGATGTCTTCCACCGGGTTTACCTATGAGAAGAACAATTTCGTGGCCTTTGTTGATACTGTGAACGCTCCAGAAGCATATCACACTATGATGAATTTCGTGAAGAAATGCAAACTGTCACATGCTATGACTGCCACCACTCCTCTAATCCATGAGGTTATCGAAGAGATGTGGGCATCTGCTGAGTACAATGGCACAGACGGTACACTTGCTTTTTCTTTAAAGGGTAAAAATTATGTAGTTAATTCTGATGTGTTAACTGCTTGTTTAAAATTGCCTGAGAATAACTGTCTGAAGGAACCCAGTAATGCTGAAATTGTTACCATGCTTAATTCCATAAATTATACCCTTAGTACTGAGAACTTAGGGAAAATTGTTAGGAAAGGTATGGTTAAGGAATGGAGTTATCTTTGTGATGCCTTCATTAAAACTTTTTCTGGCAAGATTAGTAACTTTGATGCTGTTACCAACTCCATGCTAATTATGCTTTGTATGCTTTTAACTGATAAATTTTATAATTTTGGCACACTAGTCATGTATGAGATAGCAGCTAAATTAGGTAAAAAGGAAACTAGGGGCAAGAATGTTTATTTTGCTAGATTTTTAATGCTCCTAGCACTGCATGTATCTGAGAATGAGCTATCCATTGCTAACCCGGATAGCAAGTTCAATTGTTTTGTTCAGGAGAAGAGAGTCTTAAGTGATTTGATTCGAATGAACCTAAATGCAGAAGTACAATTGGTATATCTACCAATTATTCAGGTAACTGTTTCCAACCCTGAACTTCCTATCTCCAACCCCCAAATTTCTTTGCCTTCTAGTGTCACAATGGAGTCTGTGACTGTGACCAAACAGGCTCCTACCAAAGTGACCAAATCCAAAGTTCCTAAACCACAATCTAAAAGACAAACCTCAGGTGTCTCTCAAAAGGCATCTGTTGCAAAAACTACCAAAGCTCTTGAGGGGAGTGTGAAGGTGGTAGTGAGTGGTGAGGGACAGGGTGAACATCAAAGAAGCCCTAAGGATAAGGAAGGTAAGGCAAGTGCACATAACATTTCAGTCTCTCAAAAGACTGTTAATGAACCTACAAGCCAATTTCTAGCTACATCCTCTCAACAGGGTGTGACTACTAATTTGAGTTCCATTTCAGGAACACAGCACAAAAGGGCAAGGGACACAGATAGCTCTCCCTCAAAAACCTATGGTAGAAGGGTAAAATCCAAAACCATTGGGGAATCACAGGGTGCACACACTGTACAGCAAACTGTACCATCTCAAATTCAGTTTGATGTGACTTCAATAAATGTGGAGTCACAGCCCCTTGATCTTAACCTTCAAATCGATACACATTTTCATCCACCATCACCAACTCCATCTCTGGATGTGGATATGATCTCTACATCAATTCCTGATTCTCCATCTTTAAAATTCATGGAGAAGCCCCACTCAACAATTGGTGGTCATCCTCTTTTAGATGATTTGTTGGGCCATCAATCTTCCATTCCTGAATTCACAACACTATCTGTGGCCTCTTCCTTAAAATCAATCACCACAGATTCCGTGTTGGTTTTCACTTCAACGGATACTCGTTTACCTTCATCAACGGATATCCTTCATCCGTTGACAAGTGTTTCTTCATCAACGGATATGACTTCAACTAACTATCCGTTGACAGCAATAACTACTACATCAACGGATATTCCTTATCCGTTGACAACTCTCTCTACCACTGCAAAATGTGACATTCCTATGTCAACTGTGGAGGAGTTTGTAGTAATTGAAACACTTTTAGGAATGAGGGAAGGGAGTGAGAGGCTGCCTTGTGAGCAGGCAAAAGGAGAGAAAATCAATGAGAGGCTGACCATTTCTTCCGGTCAGGCAAAAGGAGAGCTAGAGAGTTCCACCTTAGTAGGTGAAGGTGAGGGTGTGAGAGATGTGAGCCAGGGGGAGCCCCTGATGCAAGAAAAGAGAGATGAGAGGAGAGAAGGGACTACAGGAGAAATAAGGCAGGAAGAATCAGTCATTGCAAGTGAGTTAATGGAGGTTAATGAAGCTTCCAAAGAGATGGAATTTAGACAGGAATATCAGTCAGTTATTGACTCCATCTCTTTGGATCCTGAAACCTTTACTCATCCTGTTTCTGCCTATCAAGTCATGGCACAGCAGGGCAATGTGGAGGCAGAGGAGGCAATGCACCTAGTGCACACCTCAGAATCTCTTCAAAGAGCAAAAGAAGCTTTACAAACCCTGTCTCCAAATGCTGGAAGTGAAGAGTTTGGCAGTTATGACAGTCACAGTTCAGATGGTGAAGACATAAATGAAGATGAAACTCCAGGATGGATGTTTTCCAATGCCACTGAACTTGGGCATCTCAATGTGGAAATCATGAAGCAATACCAATCTGCTAAGGCTGAGCACCAAACTGCAGAACCACAGAGAAAGGCTGTTCTTGAGCAAGTAATGGCCTCCCTGAAATTACAAAAGATGCAATCTGTTATTCAAAGAACACAGCAAGAGGAGGTCCAGTCTGCAATTAGAGATATGAAAATAGCACTAGATGCCAGGATTGAGGCACTAGCTCCTACTACCACTCAGAAGGTGCTTTCTAGCAAACTTCTCAAAGAAGATAGCCTGGCTAAGTCTGTTCAGCTTCTTTCCTCAAGGGTGGATAGTATGGAATCTCAATTGCACACCATCATTGCCAATCAAACAAAACAAACTCAACTACTGGAAATGCTACTTGCAGCTTCAACCCCAACCCTTGATGCTAACAAAAAGGGGGAGAAAATGGGAACAAGCACAGAAGAGGCTGCAACATCTACTGGCCAATTTCAAGCTACCAGTAGTGAGATAGCACATATTGAGGGGGAGCAACAGCCAATTGTAGTGGTCAATCCAACAGAGTTTGAGATAAAGGCTTCCCCTGTGAAGAAACAAGTGGCTTTGCCTGAGATTCAAAGATTAGAAGACATCTCAGATGGTGAAAGGCAAGCCAGGATAGAAGCTTTGGAAAAGATAAACAAGGAGGCTAATGACAGAATTCTAAGGACAGAGAGGATGATCAATGAATCAATTGCATCAACTTTGTTCCTTAATGCTCAATCTTCTGCTCCAACAATATCAACCACAATCATGAAGGTGCTCACTCCAAGGGTTGTGGCTCCTACATTCTATGATGCTGAGCCATCATTTGTCAAAGAATTTGAACCAGCTATCAAAACCAGAGCCTACTCACCACCAAAGGAAAATGGGAAGAACAAGCTTCAATTGGACTACCCATTTCCCAAGAATGATGAAGTAAAGCTAATGGGAAAAACAATTATGGAGTTCAAAGTTCAGACAAATAAGAGTGTAAGAGATTGGATGGCTGTAATCATGAGGAATGGAAAAGTGTTAAATATATCCAACAGTCATCCTAGATTTGTGGAAGCTAAAAGAGAAGAAGTCTCCAGAATCCAAAGGGAAGCCCATCCAAGTACAGAAAATCAACATGAAAACTCAGAAGAGAAGCAAGCCAGGCTAGCTCAAGAGTTAATGGATGAGGTAGAGGTTGAAATGAAGGAACCTGAGGAAGTTCCCAAAATCAAACCTAGAAGAAGGAAAGCTAAAACCAAGAGGGTTCTTTCTCCAGAACCCTCTCCAGAAAAAGAAACAATTGGTTCACCAGTACCTATGTCTGCACTAGTAATCGACCCAACTGTAAACTTTCATGGTGACCCCATAAGGCCTAAAGAGGAACCAGTGAATTTTGATTCAATTGAAGTTCCTTCATTCTTGCTAAATCCAAAACAGAAGAAAAGGGCTCCAAAGAAGCAACTTTCAAAGGGACCAGTTCAAGTTGCTAGGGTACCTGCCATTGTCAAACAACCAATCTTGGAAAACAAAGAAGACTTTATCTATCAGGCAGAAATTGAAGAATACTCTGACATGAATCTATTTTTGGATGAATTGTCAGAAGTAAGAGGAATTGACAAGTACAAGAATCAGCCTGAGAGATTAGTGTTTGTCTACAAGGGAGGAAGTCAGAGGACATGGCCACTAAAGAAGGTTCTTGGAGAAAATTATCATACATTGACCAGAGTGTTCTCAGCTTTCAAGAGACACACAGGGTTCTCTGAGATAGCCAGAAGGGAGATAATTAGCAGAATAGAAGAAATAAGGAGAGAATGGAACTCACCCTCAAGTCTACCAAAGAAAATGAAGATCCCTTATAATGGACAGAAAATCCACATTCAACCCTTTTGGATGATGGAGTTCAGGGATAATGAGGGCACTAGGAGATTCTTCAGGTTAGAAGACCAACTGTCAAAGGCTAGTTCTGACTACCTGAGATGGTTACAACTAAAGCTAAATCCAAAGGTTGTTGAAGAAGATACCTTCTATAGGCAACTTCAAGTGCAAATTGAGTCCAACTCTACCAAGGAAGGAAAGTCAAGGGTGCAGCCAACCAGAGAGAGGAAACCTCATTAATCTGCTCAATCTAAAGGAGCACATCTCTGATAAGTTTCTTAAAGCTTTCTGTTTTTAATTTTTGTAGCTTAATACAATGTTTGCATACTGAAGTGTGTATATATCGTTAGGAATGTTTTGTTATCATCAAGGTTATGAATTTATGCTTTATAGCCATCAAGTATAAATTGGGGGAGATTGTTAGGAATATGTTGTAGTTGATGATAACTTAACATTCAAGCAAAATTGTATAAGTCAAGTTTTGTAACTGTCAACGGATAAGACCTTATAACTCTATCCGTTGACAGGTAGCTCATCAACGGATGAGGTTTTGTAGCATACTGCAATATCTCTATTTATCAGTTGATAGTGTCTTTATTCAGAGTCATGTTGACCATCAATGGATAGGCAGAATAGGGTAGCCAATTGTAAATAAGCTATGCTATGTAATTCTGTCTAAGTGAAAATGTATCAACGGATGAGAACAGGGCTCTATCAACGGATACAACTCAAATCTACTCGATCAACGGATACAGCTCAAACTACCATCAACGGATAAGTAGACACAACATCAACGGATAATCATTGTCACTTTATCCTATGCTAGGAATTAGCAGTTGATAAGGACAGGTTTGACTGACAGATCACATGGGTTGATAGTAGGTATAAAAAGCAATATGGCAGCCATACTTTGGAAACACAGAAGAAAGAAGCATTCCATTTACACAGTACATACAAGAAAGGTGCAGGGGACATATCTGTTCACAAGGACAACCTTTCGGCTACATGTGGATTTGGAGTGGAGTAGCAAGTCAACTTGAATTAGATTAATATTATCTTATTCCTGTAGCACTTGTAAACTTGGAATATATAACCAAGTGTAGCAACTCTTTAGTATGCAAGAAAACATACACATTTGCTTAGGGTTTCTTGAATATCATTAGAAGCAAAGAGTTGTAAACACAGAAGCTGTGTACACTTGTATCACAGGGTTTTCTTCGAATAAAAGTCTCAGGTGGTACATTTAACCACCTGATTTTTTATGTGTTTGTGAACCATTTCTTATTCAGCAATTATTTCCTTATAGATTTCTGTGGTTTTTATCAGAAATTTATAATAATCAAGAATTGTATTCAACCCCCCCTTCTACAATTATACAAGTGTGTAATCTGGGAATAACATCATTGAGTTTCGGCTGAGAATACTCCTTCAAAGCCTTAACTGCTGCTGCATCTGCCATTGCTACTGTAGTTTCAGATTCCTCTTCCCTATTCTCCAAATTCTCTACAAAACCGTCTTCTGCCAGTTCTTCCAAACGAGCTTGTAAGCGAGTTCGCATACAAACTTAAGTACCTGAAACACCACGAATCAAACAAACTACGTAAGAATCCGAGTCAGTGAACGCTAACGACCACTGATGACAAGCACATAAACTAAAATAAAAACACCGATGATCCCCGGCAGCGGAGCCAAAAACTTGTTATGCAAAATTACGCAAGCGCACGTTGTCACAAGTAATATATGATTAAATCAAGTTCGTTCCCACAGAGATCTAGAATGGTGTTCAATTCAATTAATGTACCTATGCACCGATGTATGGTTTTTATCCACTGCTAAGACAAATAACAAATTGGATTTTTATTAACTACTAAATTAATTATCAAACTAAAGATTAACTAATTAAAGAGATTAAAGTCGAATTACTAATATGAGAATAAAACATGGAATCTGTTAGGTCGAATACACAATATATAATCAAGAATTGTATAAATAAGTAACAAGAACACACGTTTTAACTCTTTAAAACTGTTTGGAATTAATAATTCCACTCTCGGTGATGTAAAGTATCACAGAGAGCTGCTTAGGTTACAAGAATGATATTCGTTCACGATTGATACCCTTCTAGGGTTAACCTAACTGTATTTATAAGATATACAGCTACGTACAATCGTAAATTGATTCTCCTTAAATTAAGCTATACAATTGATATCAATTACGATTGCTACACGTCTTCTAAGTCAACTCGATCTCTTTGACAGCTATCCAATCTTCAAAGATATCGCTTCCATATTAATATTAAATTAATCTTCAAACTCTGTTGACTCGTAGACGCTCCCAGTAGACAGACTTTAGCAAACTCTGTTCTCTCCACGCTAACAGGGTTTGCGCTTCCATGTATTCAGCTATCAGTGTTTACGCTTTCCTCTGTCAGCGTTTGCGCTTCCAGCAATCAGCGTATACTCAAACACTGCTTTCAATAACAAGTTAAACTCTCTTTACCTGAAACACTTAAACACTGACATTAAATCACATCAATTATATCTAACAATCTCCCCCAACTTGTTCATTAGAAAAATGTACAAGTTCATAATAATTGATGATGTCAAAACTAACAAATAAAAACACAGTGTTTAACATATAATCAGAGTTTAAACTTGACTTAGCAAAATTTACAGAAAATTCGAATTACTTACAAATTCTGTCTACCTAACCTCCTCAAGATCTGGAGTTGTTCTGAGATAATCAATTAACAACCTCCTTTCAGCATTTTCAAGCTCAATCTCCATAGCTTGCTTGATCTCTCTTAACTCTGGATCATTTTCATCCGTTTGAAAAATAGCAGCCCTGAGATCATAGATCTTGTTCCTCCTCATTTCATTACCCAATCTGATGTACTTTAATTCTTCAGACTTTACATTGAAATCAAGAACTGTAATTCCAAGATCAGTCTTCAACCTTGTAGTTCCCTTCTGCATTTCAATCAGATTTCCATTCCAGTCTCTGTATTTTGGAACATACTTTTCAGCAGACTTTGTTCCTGTAGCAGCTTTAGCTTTCAGCATATGCTTCCTTATAGAATTAGCAATGATCTGTGTTCTTTGATTTCTAACTCTGAAGATATGCAAGACATACTGAAGTTCCTCAAATAATTTTAACTTGATTGCTTCTTCATTCACTCTATACACTGACCCATCTGCCATAAAGTATAGTAGAAAGTGAATGTCTAAGCTTCTTTGATGAACTACCTGAACTGATTCCAACTTGTCTAGATTTTCTTGATTAATACCAGAACCAAGAGATACAAGTGCAGAGGGATCTCTTGGACTGTTACTAAATCTCAAATCTCTTGTTGCACCTAATCCAGAAGTATTTCTCCCTGGTGGCTTTCCTGAACAAGATTTATTATGTTGATACTCACCAGTTACTCCTGCTTGTTCTTGCACTGGAATCTTTGCCCTTGAAAAACCAGGTAAGGGTTTACTTTGTGTCTGTACAACTTGTGTAGCAACAGAGGTTGTAACTATCATTTTGCCCTTGCTCTCTTCATCAACTTTCTCTTTTAATCTCAACTTAGCATCAAGAGAAGACTTTCTAACTAGCTTCCCGGTATCTTCTTCTTCTTCTTCTTGAATACCAGATAGTTTTTCTTTAATTACAATTCCTTTCATCACAGGCTTTGCAGACTTTGAAGTTTTAACAACTTTCTTCACTTTCTTGGACTTCACAGCTTTTAGATGTTCTTTCTGTAACAACTTCTCTTCAGCTTGAATATCCTCAAGTGTAGCTTCAGCATTCTCTTCTCGAAAAAGTTTTGCAGCCAATTCTTCATCAGTTTGTGGATTGTCAGAGAATAACAAATCCTTTGGCTTTGAACCTGAAGTACTCTGAGCATTTGAATCTATCACCAAATTTGGCTTTGACCTTGAAGACCTCCCATGTCCTTGTCTGAGATTCACATTTCTTAAGCCCTTATCAGCATTGGCTTCTTCATCATCATTTTTATCTTGCTTTGACAGAGTTTGATCTTTCTTACACTTGGTTTTAGAAACTCTCTCCCCCTTTTTGACATCATCACTGTCTTGAATCAGTATGGAGGTGATTAACTCAAGAGAATTTGCTATAGAATCAACTTTCTCAGCCAGTAAAGTCTGATTCTTTTCAACTGTACTCAGTCTGTCATTTAGATTGGATTGAGCTTTGGCAAATTGTTGAAAGAGTTTAGCATTAGCTAGTTGAGCTTTCTCTTCATGAGTAGCAACTTCAGTGCGAAGATCAACAATAGATTTCCGAGTGTCATCAAATCTATTATTCAAAGTTTTGATTTGTATCACTGTGCCTTGCAAACAAGTGAAAATTTCTGGATTTGTAATCTTTTTAGAATTGACTTCAAGAAACTTTTCTGCCCTTCCAGGAGGAAAAATACAGTCTGACTTGTACCATTCAGCAGTTTGCTTGGCCAAATAACCATCATCAATTTCATTATTAGAAGGCCCAGCAAAATCTGGTTTTTCACCTGTTTTCTGACCATCTGGCTGATGTTGTGGTTGGTCAACTCCTGTACTATTAGCTTCAACAGAATCACTCATTGATTCACTAGTAGAGGCAACAGAAAGACTAGGTTCTGGAGCAGCAATTTGTTCTTGAGCAATTTGTTCTTGAGCAACCTGTTTTCCTTTATCAATTGGAGTTTGCTCTGAAGAAAGAACCTTCTCTGGTTTATCAACCTCCTCACCATGAGCAGAAATATTATTTGCATCAGAGTTTAACTCAGTGTGTGATGCAACCACAGTGTCTTCAAGAACAACTGTAGGCCCATCAGCAACACCAGTATCAATTGAAAGTGTAACTTCCATGAGTGGTGGAGTAGATGCTTCATGATTGAAAGACATCGGAGTTTCAGCAAACTCTTCCATTGGAGATAAAACATCTCTAGCATCTTCATTTTCTTGAGCCTTATCAACTTCTGGTTCAGCAACATTGACTCCTGAGTCTGGGATAACAGGTTCTATGATAACCTCTGGCTCACCAGTAGGAATATCAAATGAGATTTTGTCTTGAGCCTCCTCCACATGCTCATCATCAGAATCAGTCAAAATTAGCCTCCTCCTCTTAGCTTGAGGTACTGCAACCTGTTCTGCATCTTCATTAGAACTCTCACTGGAACTTTCCTCAACCAATGGTGGTGAAGGTCTGTTTGCCCTTTGTTTTGCTTTTCTAGAATAAACAGTCTTTGGAGTTGACTGTTTAGCCTTAGCACGTTCAGTGTTGATTACAGTATGCTTCTTCCTCTTTGGCTTTGGTGGTGGTTGTGGATGAGTAATGGAGACAGGGTTTGTTTGTTCAGTGTTCATTTGGTCAGGTTGTGTTTGAGGTTCTGTTTGTGTTGGTGGTGATATGGGTTGTTCAGTGGTAGTTGGTGTGGGTTCAGGTGTTTGAGTAGGTTGAGATGGTATGTTTTCTGTACGATCAGTGGCTAAAGGTTCAGGCATAGGCTGTGGTTCTGGTTGTTGTGGTTGATGTGTATCATTGTCTTGTGGCTGATTAACAAAATTTTGCAAAGCAAGTGGCAATGCTAAAGGAGGTAAGTCTTTTCCAACATCTTTATTTGACATATCAGTAAAAATTCTCTTTGTGACTCGAAACGGTTGAATCTCATCAGCTTCATCAACAGTTAAACCAGGAACACATGCATTGAACAATAATTGACAAAATCTAGCAAAGTACACAGTAGTAGACTCTGACAACTTATCACCCAAATTCATTAAGACATATCTACCAAAATCAAAATTACTACCATAGAGTAGAGAATACCCAATTTGAAGACTGTCCATCGGAATTGCATCCCAATTGGTGACCTTCTTCTGGAATGTCCTTGTAATGCAATCGAAGAAAAAGTTCCACTCTTTTCTCAGATTTGGCCTCCTCACACTGCCCAGCTTGGCAAGTGATTCCATGTACCCAATCTCTGTGAGCATTTCCCTCAGATTTTGCTCAGAAACAACAGCATACGAAGTATGTGTGTCAAAATCCATGACTTCGCGAACAGTTTGTGGAGTGATCACAAACTCTTGTTCTTCATGAGAGAAAATAATAGATGGAGTTCCATTCTCTCCTCCTTCTATATATCTCGAGTTTTGCCAGAAATTAACAACTTGGGAAGCAGATAGAGTAGCCGGTTCAACCAGCGCTTGCCCAATTTCAGAATCTCGAAGAAAATTCTGCATAAGATGAAATGCCTCTGGTGCCCGGTCATTCTCAAGTAACGCTGCATAGTTGTTAGGCACAAATCGTAGACCAAAGACAGTAAAAGGTTTAGTTGCCATTGAATAAGAAATAAGCAAGAAAATGATTGTGAAAATGTTTTGCAAGAAAGATGTTTGTGAAAATGCCAAGGTGAAAAACAAAGATGTTCTTTGTTTTTGGTAAAGTGAATACGTGTGGATAAAAATGATTGTGGCAAAAAGTAATTTGAGTTGTAGTTAAAAACTAAACTCAAACGTTTTTACTTGAAAACACGCAACTGTTCCCTTGAAAAGTGTAAAAGGGAGACATAATGATGAGTGAGTGGGACAGGTGTCAAACATGCAACGGTGCACTTAATACAGGCGCAGTAAAAGCCATTATTACCGCTGTCGTTCCATTTTTCAAGACACGTTACCACTAATGACACTAATTAACAGTTGTCAACTACTCCATTTACTCCAAAATTTTCAAATTACCTTAATGAAAATATACCTTAGAGTATGTAGCACAATCAATCAGTGTTTATCCAATTTTCAATCTTTATCACAAAAACCCTTTCAAAAACGCACAGTCGTGATTTTCGTGTGTGAGTAGCAGAGTTTACCAAATCAATTTTTATAGCATCTAATATTTCATAGAATCCATAAATCAAAACAATAAACACTGAATGCACAAACGCTCATATTAAACACAGAGTATATGATGAATGCTAAACTCTGTAGTTCCTTAATTACAGAAATCTGAATATCTCTGTTCCAGTTTATGATCATGATTATCCACATAAGCACACAGTCATTAAAGACAAAAAGATCAGGAGATAAACATCATAGCATCATTCAGTGAGTTACATGTCAAGGATTTTCTCACAAACTCTCACATCACACAAGTGTTTAGGTGAAGTGTTTACTCTCAGATTCAATCAGTAAAAGCAGATACTACCATAAGCTTGAATGTCCACCAAATTTATACCACCTCGATTACATATATGCACAAATCAAAAGGACTTTGTTCAGGGTTGTAATTGAGTGAAATCAAACAGATGAGAAGAGATGTTTTCGAATGAGAATTTCGAACTGAACAATTTATTTGATCAAAATGTTCAGTCAAATGGTTAGTACATTTTTGTACAAGATGATCAGTATATATACATTTTTTTTTTTTTTTTTTTTTTTTATTATTATTGACATATATATATATACTGAGTAAGATATCTTTTCTTGAGAAATACTCACCTGTTTGAATCAGATTTAACAAAAGAAGATAACTGCTCTTAATACTTCAGTATTCAAGAAAATGAGCAGTTAATTAGGCTCAAAAGGGTTTACTACGGGTCATGTTTATGAACAGAGTTTATGAACAGTGTTCAAAGATGTTGTGAACAGTGTTTGAAGAAAAATGGTTAATCCTAATGCCTTTATCATCTTCATGCACACATATATCACGTAGTCCCAAAATGGTTTAATGCAAGTTCTAGAGCAACATACTTACTGATGAATATCGCACAACAATAAACTCTGATTGATATAAAATGTATCAATCACTGATTCGGCTCAAAATCTCACAGGGTACAGACATGAACTGTTTCTCACCAAAATCATCAATGACACATCTCAAGTTTTAAAATTTTCACAAGTGCAAACACAGAATCATCAAGAATCAAGTATAGCTTGGAAACAGAGTGTCACTAATCAGAGTTTAGAGTTCATCAATATCAGTATTATTCATGAGAGGCAATGCATAGTGTATTCATAGATTCAGAGTTTAGGATCTAATAAACTAATAGATGCTCTAAATATGAAACAGTATCATGCTGTGTTAACTTACTGTGCAATTTCTGATTAGATTACAGTGACTCAAAAAGAATATTGATTTATCACTGAAAATCATGCTCTATACATTTTTCTTCATCGGTATTTTCATTCAGACAAAAATCAATTCAGAATTCACAGAGTTTAACAAACGTATTAACAGTGTATGACCAACAATCATGCTAACAGAGTTTAATTAATAAGGTTCACATAGCACTATAGCAATTTACAGAGACATGAGCAACACATTTTATTTGAAAGAGTTTGAGTCTAACCAACATGTTTAGTCAAAACCAGATACCATCCCTAGTTCATTGACCAGTCTTGTAAATGTTGCTTCACTTAGAGGCTTTGTGAAAACATCTGCTAGTTGTTGATCTGTAGGCACAAAGTGAAGCTCAATATTGCCTTCCTCTACATGCTCTCTGATAAAGTGATACCTTATGCTGATGTGCTTGGTCATTGAGTGTTGTACTGGATTACCTGTCATTGCAATAGCACTTTGATTATCACAGAAAATAGGTATCTTGGAATACCTTAATCCATAATCCAACAGTTGATTCTTCATCCATAGAATCTGTGCACAGCAACTACCAGCAGCAATATACTCTGCTTCAGCTGTAGATGTAGATATTGACTTCTGTTTCTTGCTGTACCAAGACACTAGTCTGTCACCAAGAAATTGACAACTTCCACTTGTACTTTTTCTGTCAATCTTACATCCAGCAAAATCTGCATCAGAGTAACCAAGTAGCTTAAAATCTGATTCTCTTGGGTACCACAGTCCTAAGGTTGCAGTTCCCTTGAGATACTTGAAAATCCTCTTCACAGCTGTTAAATGTGGTTCTCTTGGATCTGCCTGAAATCTTGCACACAGACAGGTGGCATACATGATATCAGGTCTACTAGCTGTTAAATAAAGTAAAGAACCAATCATCCCTCTGTAGCTTGTCATATCCACTGATGAACCTGTATCTTTGTCCAGTTTTGTTGCAGTTGCCATGGGAGTTGTTGCAGATGAACAGTCAAGCATGCCAAATTTCTTGAGTAGATTTCTGGTATATTTTGCTTGATTAATGAAAATTCCATCATCTGTTTGCTTCACCTGTAAGCCTAGAAAATAGCTTAACTCTCCCATCATACTCATTTGATATCTTGACTGCATGAGCTTGGCAAATTTCTTACAGAGTTTATCATTAGTAGATCCAAAAATGATATCATCTACATATATCTGTACTAAGAGCAGGTCATTACCAGATTGAAAGTAAAACAGAGTTTTGTCAATAGTACCTCTGTGAAACCCACTTTCTAGCAGAAATTTAGCAAGTGTTTCATACCATGCCCTAGGTGCCTGTTTAAGTCCATAGAGTGCCTTGTCTAACCTGTAGACATGATCTGGATATTTTGGATCTACAAAACCAGGTGGTTGTTCAACAAATACTTCTTCTTCAAGTTTTCCATTCAGAAAAGCACTTTTCACATCCATTTGAAAAACCTTGAATTTCTTGTGAGAAGCATAGGCAAGAAACATCCTTATTGCCTCCAACCTGGCAACTGGTGCAAAAGTCTCATCATAATCTATTCCTTCCTGCTGTGAATAGCCTTTAGCTACTAGTCTTGCTTTGTTCCTTGTGATCACACCATCACTGTCAGTTTTATTTCTGAAAACCCATTTTGTACCAACAATGGATCTGTTCTTTGGCCTTGGTACAAGGGTCCATACTTCATTTCTTTCAAATTCATTTAGCTCTTCTTGCATTGCTGTTATCCAGTCAGCATCTTTAAGAGCTTCTTCTACTTTCTTTGGCTCAGATTGTGACAAGAATGCATGAAACAGACATTCATTTGTTGTTGCACTTCTTGTCCTTACTCTTGCATCTGGATCACCAATTATTAAATCAGGTGTATGTGACTTTGTCCATTTTCTTGCAGAAGGCAAATTGCCTCTGTCATCATGTGATCCTCCCCCTTGATCCATGCTCTCCTGATTTTCTTGGTGTCTTTCTTCATTTTCAGATGCTCCCCCTGATTGTGACTGCTCAGAATTTGAATGATCAGAGTTTGAATCAACAGTGTTTGATTCAGAGTTATCAATTGAGTCACTATCAGTGTTTGAAGTATCACTTTGATGTGATTCTTCATGCTCCCCCTCAACTGGTTCTTCCCTTGTTTCTGACTGAATAGTTTCTTCAGTGTTTACCAGTAGAGGTTCAGAATTGACTTCATCAGTGTTTGTCAGATCTGTATCATCCGAGTTTAATAAGTCTTCATTTTCAAAGCGCAGTTGATCATGCTCAGTAACATCTTCAAGTCCAGTTATTTTCTTGTCATCAAATGACACATGAATAGACTCCATGATCACTCTTGTTCTCAGATTATAGACTCTGAAAGCTTTAGTTGACAGTGGATAGCCAACAAAAATTCCTTCATCTGCCTTTAGGTCAAATTTGGTCAACTGTTCAGGATGAGTCTTCAACACAAAGCACTTGCATCCAAAAATATGAAAATATTTTAGATTTGGCTTTTTCTTCTTCACCATTTCATATGGTGTTTTACCTTGCTTGTTGATCAGAGTTGCATTTTGAGTAAAACAAGCAGTTTGAACTGCCTCTGCCCAGAAATATGTTGGCAATTTTGCTTCATCTAGCATGGTTCTGGCAGCTTCTATCAAAGTTCTGTTCTTCCTCTCAACTACACCATTTTGTTGTGGAGTACCAGGTGCAGAAAACTCTTGTTTAATTCCTTTACTCTTGCAAAATTCTTCCATTGATGAATTCCTGAATTCAGTTCCATTGTCACTTCTGATTATCTTCACTTGATTCTCTGACTCTTTGTCTAGTTGCAATATATGTTCTGTCAGTGTTAAAGCAGTTTCATCTTTCTTTGCTAGAAAATACACCCATGTGTATCTGGTGTATTCATCAACAATGACTAGAGCATATTTCTTCTTTCCAAGTGACATGACATTTACTGGTCCAAAAAGATCAACATGTAGGAGATGATAAGGATCAACAATTGAAGACTCAGATTTGCTCTTGAAAGATGTTTTTCTTTGTTTGGCCTTTTGACAAGAATCACACAGGCCTTCTACATTCAACAATGACTTTGGTAGTCCTCTTGCAAGGTCATTCTTTATGAGCTCATTGATATTGTTCAGATTCAAATGAGAGAGTTTCTTGTGCCATTTCCAACTCTCTTCACTGGACATCCTTGTAGACAGACACACTGCTTTGCCATCAGTGTTTGTTGACAATTTGATTTCATAGATGTTGTTGTGTCTGTTTCCAACTAGAGCAACTTTCCCTGTAGATTTGCTGATCACTTGACAATATTCAGGCTGAAAATCTACATGATATCCTCTGTCACAGATTTGACTCACAGATAGCAAATCATGCTTGAGTCCTGGAACCAGAGCTACATTTGTGATGATGACATTTCCAAGATTAATGTTGCCATATCCCAGTGTATGTCCTATGTTGCCATCTCCATAGGAAACTTCTGGGCCAGCTTTCTCCTCATACTCTGATAGCAGGGCTTTATTTCCTGTCATGTGTCCTGAACATCCACTGTCCACGACTAGGGTACTGACCCTGGTGCCCTGCAATCACAAACAATCACTGATTATTAGTTTTAAGGATCCAGACTTGCTTGGATCCTTTGGCTTTCTTAATTCTGTTAGCTTTTGCAGCGGAATTCAAATTAACAGAGTTTAAGCTAACTTTTTCAGAATTTTCATTTGCAGAGTTTACTTTAACCCACTTCAAATTTGGCTTGGGTTCATAGTAATTATAATAAATAGCATGATAATCTCTGCAAGTGTAAATAGAATGCCAAGTACTTCCACAGTGTTTGCATAAAGTCTGTGGTCTAGTTCTCACATAATCACTCTTTACTGCAGTTTTAGAAGGCAAAGAATTAATGTTCTTATTCTTACTGCAGAAACTAGCAAGATGATTAGTGCTACCACAATTAAAGCATGTTTTCCTGGGAGCTAATGAAGCAAGCATTGGCTTAATTCCTGAGGTTATGCCTACCTTTCCATTTCTGTTTTTCTTAGGCATACTCTGTTTGTTTACAGATTTTATCTCCTTAAGCTTATGCTTGAGTTGTTTATCTGTCATTAAGCCAATGTTAGCCTCTTTAACAAAAGTTTTAGCATATGACTCTTTAACAGCCTTTTTCTGTGCTTCAGTCTTAGGTCCACCTGTTCCCATGACATTACCCTCAGATGAACAATATGGTCTTACTTTTACCTTATTTTCAAATCTAAGTTCATCTCCTACAGAGTAACCTAGACCTACTGTATCTGACTGAAACACTTCTTGAGTGTCTTTACCAGAGTGTGTCCAAGTTTTAATGATGTGTTTACTATCCTCCAATTCTGATTCTAGTTGCTTATACTTACCTAGCAACTCCTGTTCAATAAACACTGCATCATCTCTCTCTTTTTGAATTTTATTCATGTTCTCTAGCTGTTCCTCAACAAGTTTATTTCTTTCTTTGAGTTGAGAACACTCAGACTTTATCCTCTCATTTTCTAATGTCTGATCCCTATAACTGATATGCAATGCTTTAAGATAAATTCTCAATTCAGTTATATTATCAGTATTATAAGCATAGGTTGTTGGAGGTACCTTAAGATCATCATTTTCAGTCTGAGTAGTAGCCATGAGAGCATAGTTGACTTCCTCATCTGAATCTGAAGTGTCTGCCCAATCTCTGCCTTTGGTGTAGAGTGCTTTTTCAGTTTTACCCTTTTTGCACTCAGGAGCATAGTGACCCATCTCCTTACACTTGTAGCATTGAATTTCAGACTTGTCTTTCTTTCCAGATTTGAAGTCCTTTCCTTCAGATTTCTTGAAATTCTTCTTATCAAACTTTGAGTAGTCCTTGGAGAATCTCTTTCCCTTCTTGAAGTTCTTGTATCCCATCTTCTTGAAGGTCTTTACCATCAATGCAGCCATTTGCATCATTTCTTCATCATCTTCAGAATCAGATGAATCATCTGTGTTTGAGTCAACATCAGTGTTTGATGACTCATTCTCTGAATGGATGACTAAGGCTTTCCCTTTTGCCTTTCTCCTTGATGCCTCCTTCTTTGATGATTTCTCCTCAACCTTGAGAGCAACAGACTTTGACTTTCTACTAGATCTTTTGTTTCTCTGCTCCAATTCCAATTCATGGGTTTTGAGCAAACCATAAATTTCATCAATCTCTGTTTCACCAAGTTCATAATTATCTCTAATAGTGGTCGTTTTCACATCCCACTTTTCAGGTAGAGAGAGAAGAAATTTGAGATTTGAATCTTCCAAATCATACTCTTTATTCACCAATGACAAATCATTGAGCAGTTTACAGAATCTGTCAAATGTTTCTGTCATGGTCTCATCAGGTTTTGCCTCAAAATGCTCATACTCCTGTGTGAGTATGTTTCTTCTGTTCTTCTTAATTGCAGGTGTTCCTTGACATCTAACCTCAAGTGCATCCCATATCTCCTTTGCAGTTGTGCAGTTTATCACTTTATTAGACATAACATTGTCTAATGCACTGTGAAGTAAATGCCTTACCTTCGCATCCTTTGCAATAGATGAAAGATCCTCAGCAGATAGATCTTTCTTCTCTTTTGGTATGACTTTTGGTTCCTCACCAGCAGCAGCAGCAGATAACTTTGTAGGTTTGTGAGGACCTTCATAAATTCTGTCCAGATATTCTGGATCTGTAGCCTCCAGAAACATGGTCATCTTCACCTTCCAAATTGCATACTCTAACGGCCTCAGGATAGGAACCCTAATTGTTTCATACCTACTTACAGTAGTAGGGGCTTTTTCAGATGGTGGAGGTATCTCTGCCATTGATTACTATTGTGTTTGGATCTTTAACTGTAATAAAGTAACAGATACCGCTCTGATACCACTTGTTAGGTCGAATACACAATATATAATCAAGAATTGTATAAATAAGTAACAAGAACACACGTTTTAACTCTTTAAAACTGTTTGGAATTAATAATTCCACTCTCGGTGATGTAAAGTATCACAGAGAGCTGCTTAGGTTACAAGAATGATATTCGTTCACGATTGATACCCTTCTAGGGTTAACCTAACTGTATTTATAAGATATACAGCTACGTACAATCGTAAATTGATTCTCCTTAAATTAAGCTATACAATTGATATCAATTACGATTGCTACACGTCTTCTAAGTCAACTCGATCTCTTTGACAGCTATCCAATCTTCAAAGATATCGCTTCCATATTAATATTAAATTAATCTTCAAACTCTGTTGACTCGTAGACGCTCCCAGTAGACAGACTTTAGCAAACTCTGTTCTCTCCACGCTAACAGGGTTTGCGCTTCCATGTATTCAGCTATCAGTGTTTACGCTTTCCTCTGTCAGCGTTTGCGCTTCCAGCAATCAGCGTATACTCAAACACTGCTTTCAATAACAAGTTAAACTCTCTTTACCTGAAACACTTAAACACTGACATTAAATCACATCAATTATATCTAACAGAATCCTAGTTTCATCATCTACTTCACTTAGAGTTGCAGCCTTTAATCACTATGTGCAATGGTTTTGATATCTGATCGGATAACACGAAACAAGTACACGCTACCTGTCAGCATACGCATTCCAAACTAAACATACATCCACAAAAGAGATAGAAGATGAATAGACACCAATTATGCTTAGACCCTATATGTCTATAGAATTTGAAAACATAACGGTTGAAGAACAAGTTATCCATAAAGATCACACAGGGCAGTATAAGTATTTTCATCTCACACCACAAATCATATTGATAAACAATTATGAACCTATGCTAGCATGGCAAGTTCTAAATCTCAAGATCCACTTTCACTTCACAAGAGATTAACAATTCAATTTAGATGTTAGCTACGCATCTAAAAGCATTAAGATTAACCATACGAGGATATCAAGAATTCACTACACATAAATCTTTAAGGCATGCAAACTACTAAGCTACATAGATAAATCCACTAGGATCCCATGACAACGATTAGTTCATAACTAAACCTTTCGTCACCATGGGATTTGATGAAAACATGGTAAATAACAAGATATGAATAAAAGAAGTAATTATATTAATAAACAAGAGTTTGAGAAAACAAATCTATAATCCAAAGTAACACAAAGGATGAAGTAGATCTAGATCCGTTGCTTATCACGAGCGTTGAATCCTTCTCTCCTTTTCTCCCTTGCAGATCTAATCTAGGTTACAATAATAAAACTATGATAATGTATATCTCCAATTACAAGGGTTGGATGTGTTTATATAGGCTCTAGAAGTCTTGCCCAGCAAGAAAATACCAAAACAGAATTATAATAGAATTTCTGTAAAATACGTTTCCTAAACTGATTCTGTTTTCAAGGAAAATTCGTAGCTGACTTTTCTTCAGTATTTCTGGACCGTTCCAGTTGTAATTGGACCTCTGGACCACTTTAGAATGATAGAGAATCTCGTTATCTTCGCGTGGACAGTAAGATCGCCCAAAACTGACTTCTAGAACTCAAGATATGGCCAAAATCGTAAAAAGGGCAAAACTGTAAATTTTCAGCGCGATTTTGAGCAGACTGCTCAGGATTGGAGCAGTCTGCCCAGCAACATTCTGCATTCCAGTTCGAATTCTGAGCAGGGTGCTCGAAATCTGGGGCAGACTGCCCGGCCACAATCTGATGGAATTTTCTGTTCCTCGTTTTTCAGCTCTATTTCCTTCGTTTTTGCTCCGTTTGCTCCCGTTCTTTTTGCGTTCTCTTCCGTTTTCAATCCTCTATGCTTGGAATCCTCATGGTGAACCACAAAAAGACTCCATTCTACATTATTAAGCCCGAATTCAACTCCAAAAGTGATGGAAACAACGATCTTAATCAACATTCTTCCAAACCTACACACTTACACAAAACACATCAAAACTACAACAAACTTGAGGCCAAAGCAATCAATTTAAGCCGATATGGAACGCTCCAAGTGGATATAAACTCCACTTATCAATTCCGTATTGGCAATAAAGAGAATATTAACTTGCTTTCAGTTGTTATCCGGGTTGAAAATCAATTTTTCTAAAAACAAGTTGTATTCATTTGGTAAGAGTCAGGAATTACTAGAAGTAGGTTCAGAAATTTTGCAATATGGAATAGGAGATTGGCCTTTATCATACCTGGGGGTTATGATAGGAATATCACCAAAAAGAACAATATTTTGGGACCCACTGGTTAAGAGAATGGATAAAAAGCTTGCTAACTGGAAGTGTGACAGCTTGAACATGGCTGGCAGGGTAGTTCTTCTTAAATCAGTCTTAGACAGCCTGCCATCTTATTGGTTCAACACTTTTGTGATGCCATCTGGTGTGATCCAAAAATTAGAGAGTTTTCGGAGAAGTTTTATATGGGGGGAATGGAGGAATTCCGATGAGAAGAGGAAGAAAATGCATTTATTAAATTGGTCCAATCTGATAAAATCAAAGGATTAAGGTGGATTGGGGTTAGTCTCGTTAAGAGATAAAAATAATGCAATGCTCGGGAAGTGGTGGTCTAAGTGGATAGCAAACAGGAGCTCCCAGTGGAATATGCTTGTCAGAGCTAAATATGGTTGTTCTTTTATGAATGATCTGGGTGGTGAGTTAAGTAACAAAAATACTTCAGAGGTATTATCAGGCATATTGGGTATCACTACACCATATATGCTATTTAGCAACACCTGAAAAAAGTGTATAAAAGCTTGAAAAGTGTTGCCATAAGCCCAAAATTGGTCTAAGGCTACACTTTTTCCAATTTCAGTGGTGTTGGATCTGCTCGTGTGGCCTTAGGTGGGTAAGCCAACACTTTTGCCACCCTACGGCCACATCGCTATAGATGTTGCATTAGTCATCTATGCCAACACTTTCGGGTGTATAACAACACTAAAGGGGATGTTGTAATAGACCTATTGCAACATCGATTTTTCCTATTGCAACATTGGTTCATCTAACACTTTGTTTTTTGGTAACACCTTCTCGACTTTATTGCAACATTTAATCGATAAAACACTTTCAGTATTTAGCAACATCACGTTTTATTTTGTAAAATATATTTATTATGATACTCCTATGGTTTTGATGATCACATTCAGCAAGCTATTTGCTTGTAGTTTGATATAAAACATTGTGTTATGGTTGTACTAACTTGGTTTTGCAGGGTATATTAAGTTTACAGAGAATATATATACAGCAAGCCATTTGGTGTTACAACAGAGATAGTTTGGCAAGCCATTTGCACTGACAGACACAAACAGCAAGCCATTTGCAAACTGCCAGAAATCCTGAAGACTTATATCAAGACAAATTCTCATGGATGTAATTCAGGAAATATATTGTGAGGACTACTTATTATATAATACGTACACAATATATTCTAGAGCTCAAATCTTTTTAAATATCTTTCTTTAAATCATTTTATAAAACTTATAGGAGTTTCCTTATTTAAAAGATTTTCTTTCTTTCAAATCTCCTATACGCGTTTTATATCTATACAATTCAGAAGGGTTAAGTTTTCATCGATCTCTTTCTCTCAAACCTTCTGTCTAACGTTCACAAGAACGTTTGTAAAATCTCTAACCAATTGAACGTTGGAAATTGATTTCAAATCGTTCGAATAATTGGTGATTGATTTTCTGAACGTTGGTGTGAAGCTTTATAAACTGATTCTTGTGTTCATTCGTTTCTAACAATCCAGAGAACATTCAGAGAAAACTTTCAAGCACACAAGATTACAAACAACTCGGTTTTTCATTGCTATATTCTTTTGATACTCTCGAGCTCTTAATATATTATATAAGTGCTATATCTTAGAGAGTTCATAGTTTGAGTTGTATTCATCTATTGATTGTATTGTTCGATTTGTAAGGTTTAGTTGTTGGACAAGTTGGCTTGGGAACTAGGGTTTGGTGATCATTGCTAGAGAAGTATACTTGGGAAGTATAGCTTAGAGAGCAAGTTCAGAAACAAGAGTTCAGCACGCCATTTGTCAACAGCTGGGTACTAAGGGAGATATATTATTGTATCTTGTAATTGGTTTTATTTCAGTGATCAATAATATATTCTCTTACCAAGTTGGTAAGGGACCAGGACGTAGACCATAGGGGTTAGGGGTCGAACCTGGCTAAAAGTCTCTGTGTTCTTTATTTTCTGCTCTTTACTTACTGCTTGAATTTATCTTACTGTTTCTGCACTTTACTGTACTAATTATCTGTGCATTCAGCATACCATTTGTCTCTGCATAAAACGAAATCAGTAAGCTGTTTCTGGTAATTTTTAAAATCGGTTTTAGTTAAACATAGTTAGCCATTTACACCTATTCACCCCCCTCTAGGTGTGCATTTTCATTTGGTATCAGAGCTTTGGTATACTAACAATTCTGTAACAGGAAAGTATTCGATCATAATGGCTGAAAACTATCCCGAAGGAAAATCTGATTTTAGGCCTCCACTTCTTCATGGCACACACAACTACCACTGGTGGAAAAGCAGCGTGGAAACTCACTTATCCAGAGATCCATTAGTTCTGAGAGTTATGCAAAAAGGTCCATATGTCTTTCTTGATAAGGATGGCAAGCCAAAGGATGTTGATGATCTCACTCCGGACGAATTAATCAAACTTGGCTACAATGGAAAGGCTAGGAGTTCTCTTATGAATGGTTTGAACCAGGCTGAATATGATAAAGTATCTTCACTCAAATCAGCAAAAGAAATGTGGGATGCTTTGGAGACTTATCATGAAGGTTCGAAATCTCTAAAGAAGGTGAAACTTAGCAAGCTAATGAATGACTTTGGAAACTTTAAGCTTAATGAAGGTGAAACTATCAAGGATAGTCAAGCACGGTTTCAAGTTACTATTAACTCACTGAAGAGGCTTGGAAAATCTATACCACAAGATGAAATCAATATGAAGGTCTTAAGTGCAGTACCATTTATCTACGAAGCCAAAGTTACTGCCTTGGAATCCTCACCACTTATTGATACTATGGATCACTTGGCTGTATTTGCTGAGCTAGAGCAATTTGAAAGCAAGATAAATGGAAATCAGGTGGGAAGTTCAAGTGTTAAAGCTCCAACAGAAAAGATGAAGAATATGGCTCTCCATTCTAAAAACAGCAAGCCAATTGACTCTAATGATGAATCTGATTCAGATGAGGAACTTGCACTTATTTCAAAGAAGATCAAGAGGCTGATAGAAAAGAAGAATATGATGAAAAGGGAAAGAGGTGGCTACTACAACAACAAGAAAGGCTCAAAAGACTCTAAGGAGGAAACTTGTTTCGAATGTGGCAAGCCAGGTCATTATAAAAGGAACTGCTACAAATTGAAGTCAAAACAGCCTACTGTTTTCAAGGATAAGAAGAAATCAAAGGCTCTACTGACTTGGAGTGATGATGATTCAGATTCCAGTGATGACTCAAGTGAAGAAATGGTGAACTTAGCACTTGTTGGAATTGAAGATGAATCTACTCAAGGAAATTCAGAAGGAGTGTATGTTGAAACTGATTCTGAAGAGGATTCTAGTGAGGTAAACTCTTCTAATGATTACATTTCTTCAGATGATACATTGTTAGATTCACTAACCATGCAGGAACAAAATAGTGTTACAATTGAAGAACACATGGCACTAAAGGCTGAAATCAGCAAGCTGACTGATAAGAATGCCTATTTATCCAAAATGGTAAAAGATCTGTTGCCAAAAATGGAAGAATGGGATTCAACTTCATTCAGTAAAGCTACAGAGATCAAGGAACTAAATACTAAGAACAGACATTTAGAGGCTAATGTCAAGTTACTTGAAAAGAGAAACAAGACCTTGACTGGAGAAATCAAAGAGCTAAGGTCTGATGTCAAAACTAAAGCTAAAGCATTGGAATCATACAAAATGAAGGAATCTAGTCAAGCCGAATCCTCAAAAACTGCTGAAAAGAGAGTCCAGCAAGCTGAACTCATCAAACAGCAAGCTGAAGTAATCACCCTCCTAGAAACAGAAGTTAAAGATCTCAAGAAGGGCATGGAAACTTTTGTTCAAGGTGAAGACACTTTAAAAACAATGATGAAGAAGGCAAATGTACCTTTGGTCAGAGAAGGTGTTGGTCTAAACTTCAACAAGAAAGATAAGGTGCTCAAATATGATGGAAGGAATGGCATTCCCTACAATTATGCTATGCCTTGGAAGACATGCAACAAATGTGGTGGAAAAGGACATCTGGAAAAGAATTGTGTGGTTCGAGTATATCATAAGACGAAAACAGCATACCAGAATGGATCAGTCAGACAGAAAACAGCATACCAGAATGCACCAGACAGGAGACAAACAGCATGCCAGAATGCTTCTGGCAGAAGACAAACAGCTTACCAACATAATGATCAGTCCCCAAAAGTGGTCCAAATGTGGATCAAGAAATCTGATTTAAATGCTTTATATATTCTTGCTACTAACCAACCTGGACCCAAACCTATATGGGTACCAAAACATTGAGTTATTTTTGTTTGTTTTGTAGATGTGCCTTGCTGCTAAGGTCAAGTCAAAGCAATGGATCTTGGACAGTGGATGCACAAGACATATGTGTGGAGACAAATCTCAGTTTATGAATCTCAAAATGAAAAAGGGTGGAAGAGTGACAATTGGAAATAGCAAAACTCTTCAAATCCTTGGTACCGGTTCTATTGGTAATAGTAATATTTCAATTGATAAAGTTCAATATGTCAAAGGTCTTTCTTATAATTTGCTGAGTGTTACTCAATTATTTGATGATGGACATCATGTTGAATTAGGCATTGATAAAGCTATTATTACTATTGGTACTAACAAATTCCCCCTAGTTGCTAGAAGGGAAGGAAATATATATGTATTAGACTTTGTTATGCAGGAAACAGCATGCTGTTTGGCTGCAATGGATAATGATCCATATATTTGGCATAGAAGATTGGGTCATGCACACATGGATTTGCTCAGAAAGTTATCAAGCAAGAAACTAGTGAGAGGGCTGCCCAAACTAAAGTATGTCAAAACAGAAGTATGTTCAGCTTGCCAATTGGGAAAACAGCTTCGAAGTACTCACAAATCAAAGAAAATGGTATCTACTTCTAAACCCTTAGAGCTTCTGCATTTGGACTTATTTGGTCCAGAAGCTTACAAGAGTATTGGAGGTAAACAATATGGTTTTGTGATTGTAGATGATTATTCTAGATTTACATGGGTATTATTTCTTCGTACTAAAGATTGTGCTTTTGATGAGTTTAAGAAGCTAATCAAATTACTTGAGAACAAGTTGAATACAAGACTTGTAGGTATAAGGAGTGATAGAGGAGGTGAATTTCTCAACAAAGACTTCGTTGATTATTGTGAAAAAAGAGGAATTACACATGAATTTTCTGCACCAAGGACTCCACAGTAAAACGGAGTGGTAGAAAGGAAGAACAGGTCACTACAAGAAACAGCAAGGACTCTATTGCAAGAAAGCAAGCTGCCTAGAAGTTTTTGGGCAGAAGCAGTGAATACAGCGTGCTATTTGTTGAACAGAGTCATAATCAGGCCTATTTTGAACAAAACTCCGTATGAATTGTTGAGGAAAAAGAAGCCAAACATTAGTTACTTCAAAATCTTTGGCTCAAAGTGTTTTGTGCTCAAGACAATTGATAATGATGGTAAATTCGATGCTAAATCTTATGAGGCTATTTTTCTTGGCTATTCTTTAACTAGTAGAGCATATAAAGTTTATAACTTAAATAAACATATAGTTGAAGAATCTATTGATGTTACTTTTCAAGAACCTAACAATGATCTGCCAAGAGACGAGGAAGAATTTGCAGGTGAAGTTGATAATATACAACATCAAGTTACTGGAAATCAGCAAGCCAACAATTCTACTGAAACTGGAAGTCAGCAAGCCAACAACACTACTGAGAATGGAAAACAGCAAGCTGGAACTGCAAATCAGCAAGCTGAAGTGGTCAGATTAACTTCACATGAAGAAATTGCTCAACATTCTCTACCAAAGGCTACAAGGACAGTAAA
The DNA here is from genome assembly GCA_037693485.1 of Kitagawia praeruptora. NCBI lineage: Eukaryota > Viridiplantae > Streptophyta > Magnoliopsida > Apiales > Apiaceae > Kitagawia > Kitagawia praeruptora. Next base: position 86,226,564 of record CM075351.1, on the reverse strand, counting down.
GAATCATCCTCCAGAACTTGTCATTGGAAATATCTCAGATGGAATCACAACAAGGAGAGGAAAAGCAAACTTTTGTGCTTATGCTGCCTTTTTAGCTCAAGAAGAACCCAAAAATATCAAGAAAGCACTAGAAGATGAAAATTGGATCATGGCAATGCAAGAGGAACTCAACCAATTCGAGAGATGTGATGTTTGGGAACTTGTAAAGCCACCAGAAGATGCTTCTATCATAGGAACCAAATGGGTGTTCAAGAACAAAGTGGATGAATTTGGAACAGTTACTCGAAATAAGGCAAGGCTCGTGGCTCAAGGCTATAATCAACAAGAAGGAATTGATTTTGAAGAAACATATGCACCTGTAGCTCGTTTAGAATCAATCAGAATGCTTCTTGCTTATGCATGCTACAAGAAATTCAAGTTATATCAAATGGACGTAAAAAGTGCATTTCTAAATGGCGTGCTGGATGAGGAAGTCTATGTCAAACAGCCTCCTGGATTCGAACATGAGAAGTTTCATGACTATGTTTACAAGCTCAAGAAGGCATTATATGGTTTAAGGCAGGCCCCTAGAGCGTGGTATGAGAGGCTTAGTAAGTTTCTTCTCAAAAATGGATTTACTCGAGGTAATATCGATCCAACATTATTTACAAAGCAAAATGGTAAAGATATTCTTGTTGTACAAATATATGTGGATGATATTGTATTTGGTGCTTCTAATGAATCTATGTGTGAGTGGTTTTCTAAGTGCATGTACAATGAATTTGACATGAGCATGATGGGGGAACTCAATTATTTCTTGGGTCTTCAAATCAAGCAAACCAATGATGGTATTTATGTGCATCAATCAAAGTATACAAAGAATCTGCTCAAAAGATTTGGTTATGAAGATGTCAAAGAAAAAACAACTCCTATGACTCAAAACAGCAAGCTGTTTGCAGATGAGAATGGTAAGGAGGTGGATGTCAAAAGGTATAGAGGTATGATTGGAAGTTTATTATATTTAACTGCCTCAAGACCTGATATCATGTATAGTGTATGTGTTTGTGCAAGGTTTCAATCCAACCCTAAAGAGTCTCACTTAAATGCGGTTAAAAGAATTTTTAAATACTTAAGTGGTACTATCAATCTTGGTTTGTTCTACCCTATCACAAATACTTTTGATCTCGTGGGGTATAGTGATGCAGATTATGCAGGGTCTCAAACTGATAGAAAGAGTACAAGTGGTGTTTGTACATTTCTTGGACAAAGCTTGGTTTCATGGCAAAGCAAAAAGCAAGCTTCTGTAGCTCTTTCAACGGCCGAAGGAGAATATCTAGCAGCTGGTAGCTGTTGCTCTCAAATTTTATGGATGATTCAAACTCTAAGGGATTTTAATATCAAGTGTGGCAAGATTCCAATATATTGTGACAACACGAGTGCTATCAATATCTCCAAGAATCCTGTGAATCACTCAAGAACAAAGCATATCGACGTTCGTCATCATTTCTTGAGAGATAATGCAGCAAAAGGGAAGATTGAGTTGGTATTTGTCTCAACTGAAGTTCAACTGGCAGATATTTTCACAAAGCCATTAGCTGAAGAAAGATTTGCAGCCATACGAATGGAGCTTGGCATGTGTACTGTGTAGTCAGCAAGCTGACAAGCACAGAATGGGTAACGTTGGCTTACCATTTGTATCTGAACAGTTTATATGCCATTACCATGATTTGATTTTGTTGATTTTATTTCTCTATGCTTATTCCAGACCTGGACTAATATTCTTTTTGTTGAATTTTTTGATGGATTAAGGGGGAGAAATTTGGTCAAGATATTCGGTTTAGATATGATTATTATGCTTGTTTATCTTGAATCTGTTTTATATCAAAATGTACTAATATGCAGGGATTTAGGGGGGAGTTCTTATTTCTCCTAAATATTGTGTAATCATCAAAAAGGGGGAGATTGATACTCCTATGGTTTTGATGATCACATTCAGCAAGCTATTTGCTTGTAGTTTGATATAAAACATTGTGTTATGGTTGTACTAACTTGGTTTTGCAGGGTATATTAAGTTTACAGAGAATATATATACAGCAAGCCATTTGGTGTTACAACAGAGATAGTTTGGCAAGCCATTTGCACTGACAGACACAAACAGCAAGCCATTTGCAAACTGCCAGAAATCCTGAAGACTTATATCAAGACAAATTCTCATGGATGTAATTCAGGAAATATATTGTGAGGACTACTTATTATATAATACGTACACAATATATTCTAGAGCTCAAATCTTTTTAAATATCTTTCTTTAAATCATTTTATAAAACTTATAGGAGTTTCCTTATTTAAAAGATTTTCTTTCTTTCAAATCTCCTATACGCGTTTTATATCTATACAATTCAGAAGGGTTAAGTTTTCATCGATCTCTTTCTCTCAAACCTTCTGTCTAACGTTCACAAGAACGTTTGTAAAATCTCTAACCAATTGAACGTTGGAAATTGATTTCAAATCGTTCGAATAATTGGTGATTGATTTTCTGAACGTTGGTGTGAAGCTTTATAAACTGATTCTTGTGTTCATTCGTTTCTAACAATCCAGAGAACATTCAGAGAAAACTTTCAAGCACACAAGATTACAAACAACTCGGTTTTTCATTGCTATATTCTTTTGATACTCTCGAGCTCTTAATATATTATATACGTGCTATATCTTAGAGAGTTCATAGTTTGAGTTGTATTCATCTATTGATTGTATTGTTCGATTTGTAAGGTTTAGTTGTTGGACAAGTTGGCTTGGGAACTAGGGTTTGGTGATCGTTGCTAGAGAAGTATACTTGGGAAGTATAGCTTAGAGAGCAAGTTCATAAACAGGAGTTCAGCACGCCATTTGTCAACAGCTGGGTACTAAGGGAGATATATTATTGTATCTTGTAATTGGTTTTATTTCAGTGATCAATAATATATTCTCTTACCAAGTTGGTAAGGGACCAGGACGTAGACCATAGGGGTTAGGGGTCGAACCTGGCTAAAAGTCTCTGTGTTCTTTATTTTCTGCTCTTTACTTACTGCTTGCATTTAGCTTACTGTTTCTGCACTTTACTGTACTGATTATCTGTGCATTCAGCATACCATTTGTCTCTGCATAAAACGAAATCAGTAGGCTGTTTCTGGTAATTTTTAAAATCGGTTTTAGTTAAACATAGTAAGCCATTTACACCTATTCACCCCCCTCTAGGTGTGCATTTTCATATTACACTTTTTATATTTTAGCAACACCTTTTTTTTATTCCAACATTTTTCTAATAAACACTTTTTATATATTAGCTACACATTTTCAGGTTTGTTGCAACAAAAGCTATATGAACATCACAATTAATCTTTAAAAATAATTATGCAAGCCAAAAATGCCAAAAAGAAATACTACATTTTTTACTTCACAAACATACCATATTAAAAATTACATAGTCAAAGTTGGACATAAACCAACTTGCCAAATCTGCCCAAAATATTGAATTCATACAAACAGCAAATACCATAATATTCCTAAAGACTGTCAATTCATGTTCTTCCATTCTCGACTCCCTGACTTAAAAAAATCTTGGACACCAGAACCAAAAGCATCCGCATGTCGACTGCCATTTCTGCCAACACCTCAATCGCCACCAGTTCCACTGCTGCCCCAGTCAGTTTTTGGGACTTATAAGAAACCAAATTCCTCTTATTAATACAGGATTATTGAAAATTATTACTAGATATACTGTTTTGGTGAAATTTATTACTTAGTTGATACAAAGCATATTCTGCACCTGGAAATTTTTGAGTGAAAGTATCCCATATACTTGACCCCTTGCCATCTTCATTTGCTGCTTCTTCTATCTGTTAAACAAATGAAAATAAAATTACCATAAAGCACGGTTAGCTTAATACTTAATACACTAGTTGCACAACCCCCCACAATACAATGCATCTTTAATATTAATTTACATGAAATATAGACTAGTGATTTCTGCATTAGCAACCAAAACGATTAAGTTATAAATTTACAGGAAATATAGACTAGTGAGGTCTTTGTTTAAACATCAAAAATGTTCGTTTGTATATAAAAAACCATTCAGGAAAATTTTACGAAACTGAATTGAAAATTACCAGAGCTATATGCTTATAAAATTAACTCTTGGATCACATTAATTTGTTTAAATATTTTTAGGATGACAACCCTGACAAGTGACAACTACCCTATCGACACAATATAAGAGTAATACATTAAGTGTTAGTTTAGAAGGGCATAGAACAATGACCCATTCCAAGGGAACATTTTTCTAGTCCTCTTTATAATTAAAGGAAGACTAATTTCTATCTCATATATAAAAGTGGATATTATTTGCCTAATAAAATTTACTAGAAACATCACAAGGGGCCAAATAATAATACAAAATTTTCATCCAGCATGGACACCAAATATATGCGTAAATTTTAACATCCAACATGGATGCAGCAAGTACTCAATACTGACACAAATGTAAATATGTAGGTCATGCAAATTAATGCATTTAGATAAAGAAACTACTAAAAACAAAGCAGCCACGTATCAACAAAGTTTAGTAATACCAACCTGTAAATGTCCCGTTTGATCAAGCATTAGGACATCTGGAGACACATCTCTGTAAAGAACCCCATTCTGAAATTAACAAACGGAAAATATTAAGCACGTTGAAACCACCATTGTTCTATCACCCTCTTACATTGATCTATCACCCTTTTATATATGTACACAATTTTTTAATTCCATTACACCCTCATTCCATCACTTTCAACCAAATGGAGCATTTGTATACAAGTTATGAAAAATAATTCTATTAATAAAACTAATTCTGTACAAGTTAAATGCTAGCTTGATAGCCATAAGATTGACACTTAGAGTACTCCTTGTGTTGCTCTGTTTTATGTACCTCAAAATTATCTGTAACTAAGAAAATTACATCCGTGGTGTGAATAGTGGCTCCTATTGTCATGCTGATAACCTGATCTGGAATTAACTCAAAGCTCAAGTGCTGCATGAATATAAGCTAGTGATACAATTGCTTCCAGTAAAGCAAACTGATCACCTACGCATTTACGAGGACCTCCACTGAATGGTATAAATCTGCAGATATATTGTGATATGAGTCCCAACTATATAGGTAGACAAATATATTTGTAAGCCACATCTATATGGGCCTTTGATCCCACGGTTGTATGATTGAAACAAGATAAAAAGAATACTGGATACCTATAATCGGTATTCGATTCATTTGGCACCCATCCAAGTCAAATCTTTCTGGAATAAACTCTTCTGCTCTGTCCCCAACTTGGGATTCACATAAAGATAAATAATTAAAAAATAAAAAAAATATGGCATGACTATATGGTAGTACTTGCTTAAGAGAAAAACAAATTTCCCTATCGTAAGCGTTTGACACCTAAATTTGCAAACTGATGATATCAATATAGATATAACATACTAGCGTTGATTAGGATTAAGCATATGTAGTTGACTCCAAGTCATTAAATTAAATCGGAAAAGATTAAGCATGTTAATAATCAAGACATTTACATTCAAGATTCTAAGTACTAAAAGTATTACAAAACCTCACAATAACAGTCCAAGCATAATACTAAAAATACTAAGCCAATCATCTCAAAGTGACCATTAATCACATTCTACTCAAATCCAATTCATAGAATTCAAAGACTTAAACATAGCAAATTCCATAAAACCAATCACACAGAGCTATGTTTAAGTCAAATAAAGTACCCACCAATCAGGTTGTATACCAGGTGAAGTAGCAGCAAGGTTGCTGGAAAGCTTTCTTTTTAATCCCTCAATTTCTGAAACATCAAGAGAACCAGGAAAGGTAGTATTAGGAGAAAGAAAATATTAACCAAGTAAACAAACATGGATAAAGGTAATGTAAACTTTAAATCATTAGATATATTACCATTCTCTCCTAGTTTTAGATGGCCGCCAGGAAGCTTGCAAAAAGTGTTCCCAATTTGCAGCAGAAGTATTAAAGTTCAAGTAAATATTTGAGCTACATACAAGCATAAGAAAAACAGGGAGGCACACAAGATGAAGATAAGAAAAGCAGCAAAACAAAGCCACTAATAAACTGCTTACCAATTGGATTTCAACATTCACAGAAGCAAACATCTGTCACAAATTCGCATGATAGTAAAAGCAAACTTCACAGTGAGCACACAAAAAAGATGTAGCAAGCGAATCACGAAATGTAAGCATATACTACATACAAAAACTAATGTAATACCACACTAAATCCGACTTAAGTCTTCTACTGAAGGTATTGTACGATAAAAAAGTAGCTAGTCCAGTCAATTACAAAAACAACAAAGAATGTCAAGCCAATAAAGAACTACCTTAGCTCAATGTTACAACAACAACTAGTAAAGGAATTTGTTCATCACATATTCACATGTATGTGGTCAATGGACAACTTAATCTCTGTACGTATATAAATATAAAGAAAAAAACAAAATTAATGCTGAAAAATACTCAAAATTATAAAATCCCCAAATTTTGAAATACTGAAATTAGGGTTTTTCAAAAAATTGAAAAAATTAAAAAATCCCCAAATTTTAGGGTTTACAAATCTTAATTTAACACGAACCACACAACTAGCATCAAATTTGCTACCCAGAGAGAGATAGGGAGAACGAGAGAGACATTGAGAGAACGAGAGAGATAGAGAGAGAAATAAGAGATAGAGAGAGAAATAAAATATAGAGAGGGAAGAAGATTACCTTAGAGAAATTCACAACAAGAGCTTCAAATAAATCTACAAATATCATACACACATAAATGAATTAGGTTTTTTCGAAATAAAGAGAGAACGAGAGATAATAGAGAAGTAGATAGAAGAGAGAACGAGAGAGAGAGAGAGATTGTTTAGAGAAGATAGTGTATTTTGTGTTTAGAGGGAGTGTATTTTGCGTAGTAAAATTTTCGCGGTCCCCCAAAATTTCAATTCCCCCCACTAAAATTTCACTTTCCTTCCCCAAAATTTATATTTGCCCCCTTTTTAACACTTTGTTTTGGTCATCTACGGTAACACCCTACAAGTGTTGGCTTTGCTAATCCAATTATACTTAAGGTAACATATATTAACATCTATTGCAACATCAAGATATAATGTTGGCTTACATCAAAATTAAGTCATCTAAGGCTACATTTTACATGCCAACACTGGTTTTAGGTGTTGGTAAAGACCATATATGGTGTAGTGTATCAATGGTCCTGGTGGGTTTAATAATGCATTGTCGAAGGATCAATTCAAATGGGTTGTTCGAGATGGAGCTACAACATTATTTTGGGAGGATTCATGGGATGAGATGGGCAAGATGTGTGAGATGTTTAAGAGATTATATATGTTATCGTCTTTTAAAAACACGTCAATAAAAGATTTCTGCTCTAGGTGGAATGATTCAAACACTGAATCGCATATGTTATGGTCAAGGCAATTGCGATCTTGGGAACTTGAGGAGGCAGTTCGGATGAATGAAGTCATCTCGAATTTAGTTCTGCAGCAAGGTGATGATTTGTTGATTTGGAAACGTACAGGTAAGTCATATAATGTAGCCGATGGGAGGAAACATTTGATGCCTTTGTTAATGAATGGTAATAATCATTGGAATTTAATCTGGAAAACGAAGGTACCTCCCAAGGTTCAATTCTTCTTGTGGAAGTTTGCACATGAAATATTGCCAACAAGGGTGTTTCTGTTTAGCAGATTAGGTTCAGTAATATATGATATTCGATGTGTTTGGTGTTCCATTACTGCAGAAAATCAGCAACATATTTTCTGGAGTTGCCCATTTGCAAATAAAGTATGGAAAGGCATATTTAACTGGTGGGGGTTATCAAATAAGTTTGGTATTCAGCTTGAGCTAGAAATTTGGAAATGGATAGAATGGTTTAAATTACCTGTGATACGTCAGGTTTGGGGTATTACTCTAATCTCAACTCTTTGGTCCTTGTGGTTGTCAAGAAATACACTGATTTTTGAAAAGAAAAGATATAGTGAGGATGAAGTGATAATTTTGATAAAGATGCGTTTCTTGAAATGGTGTGCAGCTAACGATTTTATTCTGGACCATCAAGGTAATTTGTGGAAGGTTAATCCAGAAGGTGCAGTAAGGATTTCATTAAAGTTATTGGGTTTAAATCAGGAAGAGAAGAAACATGAATTCATTGGGTTTGCAGATGGTGCTCTCAAACACTCAGAAAATGGAAGTATAGTTGCTGGAATTGGTGGCTATTTAAAGCACTCAGAGAACAAGCTGGTATTCATTTTTTCGGGTCCATCTAATGCTCTGGACGTTTTCAGTGCAGAACTAGAGGCAGTTACATACTTGGCAAAAGAGTTTGTTAAAAGTGATCGGAGGAATGCCAAATGCCTCCTCAAAGTTGACAGCAAAGAGGTCTTGGATTTTATTTGTAAGATAAAAGCTGGGTTGATTAGTAACAATGAGAACGATAATGACTCATTGGTAGAGATTGTGAAAAACTATAACATTAGTTTTTCTCGGTAGGAATAATAACATGGGTGCAGATCACTTAGCTAAACAGGGGATGCAGAGAAGTTATATGGTTCAGGGATGGTGTTGATCTATTGGATTATTTAAACTTTCACTGAATGGTGATAATAGAGTGTCTTTTTGGAAGGATTTTTGAGATATGGAAGTTGGGTTGAGGATCAGTTTCTAGCAGTTTTCGAGGTTGATCGGGTTGATGAAGTGGTGATAATGCATGGGCCGAAGAGGTGTCAGCAAAGATTGTTAAAGAACTTCAAATGACTGGGTCACCAGTATTACTTGTGGAAAGTAAATAGAATTAGCAGAGTCAATTTATGGTCTTAATATTTTAGGGTCCGTTTGATTGAGTATCGTTTAGTTGTTTTGGTTGGCTAGTGGTCCAGTAAATCGAAGTCTGGTATGTGGGCTTCTTGTTTGTTTAATGGGTTTGTACTCGAATTTTCTCAATATATTTTCTATTGCTTTTCAAAAAAAAAGTATAAAGATCAGCATAACACGTACAACAATCAAGTATTTACAGGTAAAAGGATGGTTAAAAAACGTTCAAAACATTATTTCTCAGAATTCTCTTCTGATACTTTATTACTCCCTCCGTCTCTTAAAGGTTTGCTCGTTTTACTAAAAACACGGATTTTAAGATAGTGGATAATGAATATAGTTTTTATATGAAGTAGTGGGTATTGAATATTGTTTTTAAGAAGTAGTGGGTATTGAATATTATTTTTAAGAAGTAGTGGATGGAGTAGTGAGTATTGAATATTATTTTTAAGCAGTAGTGAGTGGAATAGTGGGTATTAATATAATTTTTAAGGGGTAGTGGGTGGAGTAGTGGGTATTGAATATTATTTTTAAGGAGTAGTGGGTGAAGTAGTGGGTATTGAATATTGTTATTTTATGACTTAAAATAGAAAGGAGAATAGTATTTTGAATGATCCAAAATAATAAACAGGAAATGTTTTAAGAGACAGAGGAAGTACTTTATATTAAGAATATGTAAGCATATTAAATTATGCTAATATGTTACCGTCATCTTATCTTAATACAGTCACAGATGACGGGAAGCAAAAAATAGGATAAGAACTCCCTCCGTTAGGATAAGAACACGAGTAGGACATGTATTAAAAAATATTTACTCCCCTCCCATACATTTTTTTACACTTTCCTTTTTGGGTCGTCCCATCCATTTCTTTACATTTCAAAACTTTTCCAAAATAGTAAAGTTTTATAATATAAAAATCAACTACATCCATAACTTTCCTCCACTAACTCATTTTATACATTATATAGTGATGGGTCCCACTACTTCACTCATTTTTCCTCCTTCTCTCCTCTTTTTTTACATTTTTCTTTGGTCTCCGTGCCCAAACCAAATGTAAACATTTGGTTGGGATGGAGGGAGTAACATTTATTAAAAAATAATGTTATGTATACCGAAAAAATATCAAAAGTGTTCCTAAATGATATATACCATTATTTTATTTGTAAAATATAATCAATCATATAATAATAATAATTCAATATTCGGAAATTATTTTGGGAACAGTTTCGAAAGTTATAACATCCTTCGATATAAAATCACATTAAACATTTTTTCAACGGAAAGGATTGGGTGTATATTAAATTCTCTGTACATTTATTAATAAGTTAATGGTGAATATATTCACCGGACAAAATATTAATTTCCTCATTAAAATATTCAATTGTCAATACAATTTGCAACTACCTTTTACTGCTTCTAGCTTGGCCAATCTACTGTGGTCAAGTTCCAAACCAATTTTAATTTTTTTTCACTTTTAGATTTTTCGGTCAAAATTTTTTACTTTTAATTTATATACAAAAAAATCAGAAACAGAATCATCCTATGAATATAGAACTAGCATTCTGCAATCCGCAAGAAAGTCTATTTTAGACTCAAACTTAAAAGACATCTTACAATACATTTACGTTAAACCATTCTTCTTCAAATTAATAAAAATAAAGTAACCAAAAACTAAAATAACCAACAAGATAATTTTATTCCAAAACAACCAAAAATTAAACCAAAAAGCATAATTTTATTTTTTGTTATTACTGCTATATACACACGATTAACAAAAAAATTAATAAAAGTAAATGCTCTCAATTTACTTTTCTAAATTTTTTGAATTTTAGAATTTTAATTACATATAAATATAATATTTTTAACCTATTAAAAGTAGAATATGTGTGTGAACTAATTGAGGAGAATAATTCGAATTTATTGAAAAAACATAAAATTAAAATTTCTATTAAAAATACAATAGGTGTTAGACGATCATCAATATATATATATATAGGTCATTATTCTATACAGTACCTCCTTATATGGAGAATATGAGAGAACTACTAATTTTATATGATTCTATAGTACAATCAAAGTTTTAATTTTTGTTTCTAAAAAAAAAAAGGACATTTTTTTGTTCTATAAAAAAATACCAATTTGATGATTCTATGATAGAACCAAACATTTATTTTATTTTTTAAAAAAAAATAAAAAAAAATTTAAAAAAAAAAATAAAAATCTGCCTACTGACATCACTGCCACGAGTGATGACGTGGCAGGTCATAAATTTCTTTTTTTTTTTAGGAATTTTTTTTCCCAGGAAAAAAATTTTGATTCTACTATAGAATCAGAAAAAATACATGGTTCTCTCATATTCTCCATATAAGGAGATTCTCTCTAGAAGGGGACTCATATATATATATATATATATATATATATATATATATATATATATTGAGTTGAATTATAGAAAGAACACCTTATATGAAGAACATTAAAGAACACCAACATAAAACTTTATTTTTTTATAAAAAATGAATTGATTATAATTAGAATCACAAATTTTAACGACAATTAAACATAACATGTCGAATCTAATGTAGAATCTCATCTAAATATAAAAATCAAATGTTACATAGAATCCGTGGTAGAATCTTATATATATATTTGTAACAATAAAATTATGTGTAATTATGTTATGTTTGATCCTAATATTTTGTTAGGTTCTATTTTTATTCATAAAACATCATTTTTGATGTAAAAATTAGAATCTAAATCACTAAATGCGATTTTATGTAAGATTCTATGATATTATTTATTATTTTTTATATAAGGATATTTTTCATGGAACAATTGCTTATATATATTGATTGTTATCATATTGATGTTTTTTATACTATTTATTTATAGTTTCCACCTCTTTGTTTTTGTGGTTTAAAAGGACTGTCATCTAATCTTTTTGATATTTTGAGGCAGAATTATATCATGTAACATAAAAAATCAGAACAAGGATTTATGCGATTCGTTAATACTATACAGTTGGTTGAGAACTTGAGATTGCTTTATTAGAGCAAGTCCAATGCAATACTATATGTGATGTTATTGCTATAATATAAAATCAAATGTAAAAATGCTCAACTTCAAAGGAGTGCTATAGTTGAATGCAAAAATGCATAAATGCATCTTTGGTTCTAAATTTAAAACCAAGGATGCATTTATGCATACTTACCACATCATCAATAACTAAAAATGAAGTAAAAGTAGTTCAACAATTATTGCATTGTATAATTATTTAATAAAAGTTATACTCCCTCCGTCCCTAAATATCATTCCTGTTTTGACTGAACACGTTTGCCAACGCGTACTTTTGATCGTTAATATCTTCAATTTCGTATTAATTTTAGATATAAAAACTTCACTGTATTAAAGTACTCATAAATACGAATCCAACAAGATCACTCATGACTATATTTGATCTTATAGATTAAACGTAAATTAATAATTTGTCTCATGTTATGAACAATCCCGACATTTCAAATAAGAAAAGTAAAAGGGGACAGAGGGAGTACAAGTTAGGTAAAAGTTAAAAAAGTTGATCAAATTTGAAATTACTTATAGCACCAAGCATTGGAGTGCACCCTTTATTTTAACATCAAAAAACACTTTTTAGTACGATATTACAGTAATAGCAATAGCTATTTAGCGTCTAGCATTGGACTTGCTCCACTTGGTTTCAAAATTTTTGTTATGACTCGGGATTTTTTTACAGGTTGGATACATATCTAACACGTTGGAGTGACACATAGACAGCCAAAATTTTAATATTATTTACTAAGCTGTCCTTTTAGTTTCTGATCACTTTTGGCCCTGTTTGGCAATTAGCTGATAGCTGTTAGCTGATAGCGGATTGAATTAGCTGTTTTGACTAGCGGATTGAATTAGCTGTTTTGACTAGCGGATTGAAATTAGTTGTTTTGAATAAAAGTGTTTGGTAAATAGCTTTTTGAATAACTTTTTGTGACACATAGCAAACCTCTAATTGAAAAAGCTCCTAAAAGGAGCTTTTTCAAAATTAGCTTTTTGATCCCAAACCTCTAACTCAAACCTCTAACAACCAAACACTCACATTAGAGGTTTCATTTGGTCAAACCTCTAATCTACCCCCAAACCTCTAATTTTATCCCAAACCTCTAACTTCCAAACACCCCCTTTGTCCGGAAATTGGTTTATGATACTCCCTCCCTCTCGTAATATAATATGTTTTCTGTTTTTAAAAATACGTTTGTTAACGCACACTTTTGATCGTTAATATCTTGAATTTCGTATTAGTACTAAATATAAAAATTTCATTGTATTAAATTACTCATAAATACGAATCTATCACTATATTTTGTCTTATAAATTATACGTAAATTAGTAGTCAACCGCTTATAATGAATAATGTAAAAAGCCAAAATATGAAAGACAATAGGAAACGGAGGGAGTAGTAGATGTATTTGAGTTTAATAGATAACAACGTTCTAATTTCCTGATCATCATTTTTGTTTCTAGTATTTTATTTTAATTTATAGTCCATATTTTTAATAAGTAGGCTTATATAGCTTAAAAATAAATATTTATTCCTAGAAATTTTGGGATGAGCCAGAATCGAATACAAATAAATAAATTCTTAGCACTTGAACTATCATTTGTTATATTTAAACTTCTTCGTTTTTTTTTCTGTTTTTTTATGTTACTTTTGGCTAGACTACTGAAGAAAGTTTTAAACCTAGAGAAGAAAAAAATCAAATAATTGGTAATTTTTTAATTTCATAATTGTCTATATGTTTAGCTAAAAAATTAGATTTAACTAATATGCTTATTCAAATTTCAACTTAGATGTCAAATGTGGGATGTCAGGCCGTCGCCCAACGTGCAATTAATTGTTAAATCTAATATTTGATGGTTTAAGTCTATCAGCCTGTTTGGGAAACGCATAATGCGTTTTACATTTGACTTTAAGCGGAAACAGCATGTTTGGCTAAAGGGCTTTAAGTCGGCTTTTAACTTAAAATTAAGCCATAAGTCATAAGTACCAATAAGGTACTTTTGACTTATGACTTATGACTTTTTTTTTTTTTCTTTCTTCTTCCATGACTCTTGTAAAGTTTAAATAATGTGAATTTAAAATTTTTTTAAGTCAAATTTCACTTTAAGTCAAAATTATTAAACTCTCATTTAACTTTAAGTAAAATTACCCAAACACATTCATTCAACTTAAAGTAAACAACTTTACTTTCTCCTTTAAGTTAAAAATACCTCCATTAAGTCAAAAGTAACTTATTTTAAGTAACCCCAAACACCCTCTATGCTTGTTTACAAGAAAAGACAAAGTTTAGAACTGAACACTGAGAAATTAATAAAATGATGTTTAATAATAATAATTGTTATAGTCAAAATTCGGTTCGGGTATTTTCAAGATGGAATTGGGTTAATAACGGGTTCAATTTGGGATTTCAGAGAGCAAATTAGGGTTTTTTGAAAGTTAGGGCGCGCCTTGGGGGGATTAGGCCGCGCCCTGGGTATTATGTTGGAATTCCAAGATGGTAACAGTGTCGATTTTTTATTTGATTATTGAAGAATTCCCTCCTGTCGTATCTCAGGAGGGGGATGTCCGTCGTAGAAGGCCTCTAGGGGTTTTCCTAGATTTAGGGATCTTTCTTATACACTGAGGGCATGTTCTCCTCGGTGCAAAGATTGGTCTCCCTCAGGTGTGTGCTTTGGGAGCTCTGTTCCTGTAGCCAATGGGCGCGCTCTCATTGGGGAACTTTGGAGTAATCCTGCACTTTGCACCCAAAAGCTCTGGATCACCTGTCCTGCTATCTGGTGGGTGCTTCTCATTCGGGGGACAGGGATGCGTTCTGCACTTGGGGTAAACCATGGCTTTACCTGCATCCTTGAAATCAAGAAATAGCTTGTAGCGAATAGGACTAGTCCTCGACGGGGGAAGTTTCTATATTCGTGAAGTCTTGAGATCTTGGATGAGCCTTGGGCCTTTTGTGGTTAGGCCTCATAGTAGAACATTCCGGAAGCTGGTCCGTTATCCAAGCCCATTTGGGTTTCTTGCTCTCCAAGAACTACGTATGGCTTGATTCCCTATAAATACCGGGGTACGTAGGCCGATTGAGGGGTTGGAAGTCGAGAGCTCTGAAATAGCCGCCACTAACCCTATCAATCTCAGCCACCAATCACAAACACGCCACCACTCTTTTCGGCAAAGAACCACCACTGTAGATCTTGTTTCCGGTGAAGTACCTCAAATTTTGTTTTTACCAAATTCCTCCGTCAATAATAATTATGATAATATTAAAAAAAGTTGATGTGTTGACATGATAGAATGACATTTTCTGGTGGGAACCATAAATGAATACATGAGTGATGTGCTGAAATTAAAGATTTAAATATCGCAAGCGTACGATTTCGTTTTAGTATTTATGATTCGATCCACAGAGACTAATATTTTCGCAAACCTTAATTTTTAATTTAGGCGAACTAGACCATTTAAATTTTGAGAATAATTTATTTACTTAACAACTAATTGCGAGCTAGCATATTTCTAATAAATTGGGTAAAGAGAAAAATATGTACATACGAACAGAATTAAACAAGGCTTGAGATATGAAAATGATGAATGAAAACTAGTGGCCACAATTTGTGTTAACAAATTACCAAACCCACAATAAAATTGAGATTTAAAGGGGCGTAACTAATATTAAAACGAAAATTAAAATTACGAAAACAAATTCTTCAAATCGATACTTTCAATCCCGTGTGGTTAGCATTGCTACTTTGTCCACCCGAGAATTTTCGAAGATAAGGAAATGAAGAGCAAGGAGAGAAATGAAAGAGAAGTGCAAGAATTAAAATGAAGCTTGAAATTGCATAAAAATAAAAAGTGTTTAAAAAGAAAAATATTACAACTAAATTTTTGGAAGATGAACTACTAATAACCTAATTCTAGTATCTAAGCTAATGGTGTCTTTAACAAGTGAAGAATGAGGCTATTTATAGAAAATATTTTGGGATTTTGGTTGGTGTGGATTAATCCTAGCCCTCCATTTTGGTTGGTGTGGGTTAATCCTAGCCCTCCATTTTGGTTGGTGTGGGTTAATCCTAGCCTTCCATTTTGGTTGGTGTGGGTTAATCCTAGCCCTCCATTTTGTTTGGTGTGGGTTAATCCTAGCCATCCAATTTGGTTGACTATAAAAATGCACCACCACCCCTTGCTTTTTCTTTTCTTCTTGTTTTGGTCCTTCTTTTTCTTCTTTTGTCCTTTCTTGCACTTCATTTATTTATTTTGTCATTTCTTCAGTTTTCTCGAATTTTCCTGAAATGCAACAAAATAATTTATTAAAATACGAATTCAAACAATAAATAGGCAATAAAAATATGCAAAATTATGCACTTATCAAATGCCCCCATACCTATCTTTTGCTCGTCCTCGAGTAAAACAAAAAGAAAAATGCAGAATAAAAACCTATACTCACTATCGTAGGAATCACGGGTAATTTTAGGTTTACCAACCCGTTAAACCCATAGACGATCTCTACAGGAGGAGTGCTGTCTCCTAAGGGTTTACAGAAAATATACCCATAAAATCTTATTTTATTTTCTGCCAAGTCTCAAGTATGCAACATATCATCGTACTCCACACAAGTAAGCCTCAATTGCACAATACTGAAAGTCTGTTCACTTACACATCATATGCACAAGACTATCCAAGTAAGCACACAGTCTAGATAGACAAAAAGATCATGAAATATATATCAATACCGCATTCAATGAGTAACATGCCATGGATAGAAAATCTTACATAACTCTCAAATCACACAAGTGTTTAGGTGAAGTGTATTCGCTCAAGTTCAATCAATTAAGTCATGTGCTACCATATGCTTGGTTATCCACCAAATTTCCACTACTTTGTATGCATGCATGCACAAATCAAAAGGTCTTTGTTAAAGGTTGTAACGTGGCTAAGGTGAAGGGTAGGGAATCAAGAAAAAGACTAACAAATGGCTAACTTGACAAACTAATAGAGCACAATGTTCATTTCTAATTTAAGCACTCAACATAAAATTTCGATCATGTAAAAGGTGATCAGACTCTCACAAGCATTAAACCCCAAGCACATATTGCCATGTACTTTTCCATTTTCATATTGCACAAACCAATGAACACAACTCTACTTGACCATTTTTTTTTCTCTTTTTTTTTTCTTTTTTTTTTCTTCCCACCCAATTTTCACACTTTAACAAAGAAATCCCCACACTATGCACTCACCAACCCCCAAATGAATCAAAATGCTCTACTAGTAAATCAAGAAAAGAATAAACAAGTAGGCTCAAGAATTTAGATTGGTGATACACAAAAAAAATAACGGATATAAAGCTCAAAGGGGTTCACTAGGGATAAATGATTCAAGGGTACTGTTTGGATAAATACGGTTAATCCTAGTGCCTTTATCATTTTTATGCATACAGATATCATGTAATCTCAAAATAGTTTAAAGCAAGTTCTAGAGCAACATGCCAAATGATGAACTACACACAACAATAAAATTTGATCGATATAAAATGTACCAATCATAAATTAGGCTCAAGATCTCACAAGGTGAAAGCATGCTTCAGTACTCACTAAATTTGACAAAGACACATAAAATTTTCGCAAGCACGTACAAGGAATCATCAAGTAACAAATAACTTTCAGAGATATGACTTGTCAAATAATCATGCAAAATAAGCTCACAAGATGTGTACCTATCCATGTTAACACACTATGAGACGAGGCAATTAATTTTCTAATTTTCAATTTTTTTGGATTTTTCAATTTTTATGTATTTACACTAAAAACCCTCCCCCATACCTAAATCATGCATTGTCCTCAATGTATGCAAATGCAAGAAAAATGAGGTATGAACAAAAGTGAACGAAAACTCCCCTGAAAATGAGCAAGATAATTGTTCCTCTAGACTGAACATATCTTCAAGTTTTCCTTGCTTAATTCTTTACATATAGCACGAATACTCCCCTTAGCTTTTCCTTCCCCAGAATAAATTTAAATCCGTTTCAGCAACCTTTTCCTTGCCCTTATTACGCCTTCTAGCTTCTTGCTCATCCACCTTCTCCCCCTTAGTTGGGTTATCCTTCAGAATAGTTGAATGTGGAGTTGGGAAATTAGAAGAAGCTATCTTCATCAAGGAATTAATTGCATGACTAAACTGGGCTGCCATGGAACTTAATTAAGCCTGGAATGCATCATTTTGAACAAGTTGCAAATTTTTGATTTCTGCAATGGACTCACGGATATGTGGTAACTCGTTCTCCAGTGTTTGGACCCGTGCAAGGAGTCTGTTGTATCCCGCTCTAGTTATAGGTGCATGTGGTTGAGTCTGTTGCCCACTCTCATGTTCTGCTCGTGTTTCTCTCAACTCTTGTCCAAAACTTCCACCGAAATGCGTATCTGAAAATGAAATCATTCTAGCCCCTTTGTCGGAGGGTGCAATGAAAGTTCGGGAGCTTCCATCCTCTCGTGAAGCAGTTTGCCGACCACTGGTAAAGAGTGGTAAATCTGGAAAAAGATCCAGGGATTTTCTCTCTGGAAGGTTGAACTTGAATGGATTAAATGGCACAAGACCCAAGTTTCCCTCGAATGTCTCGATTTCGCTAGGTTTACTCCGTTTAGCATGAGGTAGATCGGCTGATGTAGCAAACTCAATATATGGTGCTCTCTTACTGATCTTGGTAACAACGGAAGTGGGACAGTCTTCAGATATTCAGTTAGGACTGTAGGCACATCTGTATAGCTCTTATTGCTTATGTAATTAATTACATTTGTCTTCATGAAAGAACATTCCACATCTCTACCATGGTCCAAGCGTAACCTGTTTGCATCACTCAAAAAATCATTTAATATTAGTTGCAGAAATCTTGGATATAGACATTCGACCCTTCGAGTCTGGACATCCCTTGCTCCTAAGTGCTTCATCTTCAAAATGATTTGACCAAGAACTAACTTTCCAAAATTAATCCTCAAATTAATAGCGACCGCATATCCTATTTTTTGAATAAATTCAGATATTCGATCTAGATTTGTTCTATCTGAGGAAAAAACATGGTTAAGAATGTGGAAGAAGAAATTCCAATACTGGGTTAGATATGTTCTAGAAAGATTACCAGTATTGAAATTGCCATCTTGGTACCTTAGAAGACGAAAGAACCTCTCAATCTGGTCAGGTGTAGGATCAGAAACGAGATTTTCCATAGGAAAATGAAGAATCCGATTAACATCTCGTTCAGTGACCTTAATCGACCTACCAAACAGTTGATATGTGATTGCAACCCCGTCCCTTCCAGAAGTGTCAACCGCACTGCAATATAATTCACGCAAAGCATCATGGTTGAGCGGCACTGGTGTAACTAAGGCATAGCGAATGATTGAATGCTCATTCAGAAATTGTGCCCAAGCTCGAAACTGCTCATCCCGGATGGTGTTGATTTCCTGAATGGAAGTAGGATTAACTCTAGCAATCGAGAAGCTTCCCTGCAATGCCATTTTCAAGACAGCTAGATTGTGAGATCTTTTCCTTGGGAGGTTGGAGTTTTCAGCGATTTGTGTGAATACGCTCTGTATATCTGAAATGATGATATTCAACACAGACAAAAACTCATTGATTATAAGGTTTCAAAGATTAGCGGTTAGGTGTGATATAGTACAAGCTATGTACTAGCTTTCCGCTTTCTTTTCTTTTAGCTCCAACCCTACTCTCCAAAGTCCTCCTCGAGCCACACAATGCTCCTTATTTTTCAACAACAAAAAATATTTGCATGGCCCTACTAAATCAATTCAGTAGGGATGAGTTCTCGATGAACAATTATATAAAAGAGGAAAATTAAAAAAAAACAAAAAATCCTAAAAATTACAGAATAAATAAATAAAAATAAAAATAAAAAAATTGGAAAAACTCCCCTAATGCATAAACATGAAGTGTCGAGGCACTGAATGTCGAAGCATGGTGCCACTCCAAAAAGACCAAAAATCTGTTGCACGAGACCACCACGAATAAAATCAAGAGCATCAACAGTTGTTTTAATTCTGCACAAAGTTTCCAAACAAGCATTAGCAAATTTAACTACTACATCAATAATCAATTGATCAAGAAAATATGTAGTTTTGGAAAAGTTTGTGATAAAGCAACGATAAAATTCACAGCCTCGAAAACGCCGAACTCCCTTAATATTCATGTGAGGTGGAGGCTCGGGTGGTGGTTCTTCTCAATTCCTTACTTTCTCTTGAACTAATTGATCCTCTTGGCTTATTAAATCAATGAATGAGGAGTAATTATCACTATCTCCTTCTTCCGAGAATTTAAGGGTAAGAGCTGTTTGGAATGGATTATCAAGCAAAATTGGAGAAAAATCTTCTCGGACAATTTTTGACATCATGTCAACCTTTAAGCACAAATTCTCGTCCATACTCACAACATCCTCAACAATAACAACATCATTGATCTTAACATCAGTGGAAAGCTCCTCTTCTATTTCAATATGTACATCATCAACACACACCGAAAAACTATTTTCCTTTTGATCACTTGTAAGAATGATCGAATCCATTTCATCTTCGGGTGGTATAGATGGCGGCGGTGTAGAGTCAGGTTGCCATGCAGTAGAAAAGCTAGCCAATTTTAAAATTGCAGCTTCCATCATCTTGTTACGAGTGTTTATCTCATTCATATTTTGCAAGGACTCCTCTCGATCCTTTTGAGTTTGCATTAGAAGTTTCAACGACTCGCTCAATAATCGATCAGATAGCGCATTTGCATTGGTTTGATGAACCTGTAAATTTTGCGGTGGAGGATATTCATATTGCTTCCATGATGGTTGCTCAAATTGTTGCTGATGATATTGTTGTTGATCATGATATGAGAAATTCTGAAAATTGTTGTCTGTGTATGAAAAATTTGGTTGACCCGTCCAATCTTGATTATATGCATTAAAGTATGGATTGGACTCGTATCTTTCTTGATAATCATTCACTTGTCCGAATTTAGCATTGTAAGTATTGTAAGAGCATTCATAACCAAAGTGACCATAGATACCACAAACTTCACAACATGTGTATGTTTCGGGGGCCATCCATGATATCGCATTATTACTCATCGGACATGTAGTGTACAAATAAATTCAAACACACAAAGAAATGGTGAAAAATCAAAAGAAAAATCTAACCTATGTTCCCTAAATAAAATAACTAGACATTGCTCATAACATTAAGACACACTAAAAATTCCGTAAATTAAGAATTATTCAGACCGATTCGGCCAGATTAGAGCAGACATTGCCAAGAGGCCAAACTCGTCACTTAGACACCGAATCTTAACAGCCAGGCGAACCTTAGACACTGAAGGTCGTGAATAAGTCTTAATTACGTTTATTTTTAGGCACATTTCTAATTGAGCGCGAAATCCTAGGGGCAAATGTCTAATTAATTTTATAAAGGCTAAATGATGCAACAAACAACGAGATAATAAAAGGCTATAAACATTTATGGATGCTTACACTACGTGTCCTAAATTAAAGAAAAAAACATTAACGTACCTTTGGGTCCTCCAGCAATCACCACAATTAAATAGGTACGAAAAATTAAAAACAAAAAATAAAGTCTAGCATGATGTGCACCTACGTGATTAAATGCATGATGCAATAATTATGTATTTATAACTAATTTTTTTTTGGATTTTTTTTCAATTTTCGAATTATTTTTTTTTGTTGTGATTTTCTAAAAAAAATAAGAAGGCGAAAAGAATGAGATACGGGTTACCGAAGCACGCTTCCAAAAATTCCAATTTTTCCACGCTCCGCGAGAAGATTCCCGAATTTCCAACTTTCCTAAAAAAATGAGATAAAAAATGTGACAAGTAAAACTAATCCGAAAAATTAAAAATTAAGGCGCGAAAAATTATAGTCCCCGGCAGCGGCGCCAAAAACTTGATGTGCTGAAATTAAAGATTTAAATATCGCAAGCGCACGATCTCGTTTTAGTATTTATGATTCGATCCACAGAGACTAATATTTTCGCAAACCTTAATTTTTAATTTAGGCGAACTAGACCATTTAAATTTTGAGAATAATTTATTTACTTAACAACTAATTGCGAGCTAGAATATTTCTAATAAATTGGGTAAAGAGAAAAATATGTACATACGAACAGAATTAAACAAGGCTTGAGATATGAAAATGATGAATGAAAACTAGTGGCCACAATTTGTGTTAACAAATCACCAAACCCACAATAAAATTGAGATTTAAAGGGGCGTAACTAATGTTAAAACGAAAATTAAAATTACGAAAACAAATTCTTCAAATCGATACTTTCAATCCCGTGTGGTTAGCATTGCTACTTTGTCCACCCGAGAATTTACGAAGATAAGGAAATGAAGAGCAAGGAGAGAAATGAAAGAGAAGTGCAAGAATTAAAATGAAGCTTGAAATTGCATAAAAATAAAAAGTGTTTAAAAAGAAAAACATTACAACTAAATTTTTGGAAGATGAACTACTAATAACCTAATTCTAGTATCTAAGCTAATGGTGTCTTTAACAAGTGAAGAATGAGGCTATTTATAGAAAATATTTTGGGATTTTGGTTGGTGTGGATTAATCCTAGCCCTCCATTTTGGTTGGTGTGGGTTAATCCTAGCTCTCCATTTTGGTTGGTGTGGGTTAATCCTAGCCTTCCATTTTGGTTGGTGTGGGTTAATCCTAGCCCTCCATTTTGGTTGGTGTGGGTTAATCCTAGCCATCCAATTTGGTTTGGTGTGGTTTAATCCTAGCCATCCAATTTGGTTGACTACAAAAATGCACCACCACCCCTTGCTTTTCCTTTTCTTCTTGTTTTGGTCCTTCTTTTTCTTCTTTTGTCCTTTCTTGCACTTTATTTATTTATTTTGTCATTTCTTCAGTTTTCTCGAATTTTCCTGAAATGCAACAAAATCTATACTATTATATAAATTCCGAAACATTGAAAGTTTTGGTACCTGTTTTTTGGTACTTAGTGAATTTACTTATGTACCCTTCATTATAAAGAAAAAAATATATGAAAATACCTAAAATAAATTTTAACATAATATAATTAATGGTAATTAGTCAATTGCCTTTTTCATATTTACTTTTAGTTGAAGATGTTACCTTTTATCATATATTCCAATCACTAATATTACCTTTCGAATTAAAATACGTTTCCTTTTTGATTTAAAACTAATCTTACAATCATTAATATATATCCGAAAATATCATACAATATTTTTCAATCATTAATAAAATATATTAAAAATATACTTTGTTTGATGTTACCTTTTATCATATCTTCCAATTATTAATATTACCTTTCGAATTAAAATACGTTTCCTTTTTGATTTAAAACTAATCTTACAATCATTAATATATATCCGAAAATATCATACAATATTTTTCAATTATTAATAAAATATATTAAAAATACACTTTATTTATAATAAGGAAACATTAGTGTAATCCGTAAACATGTGTATATTAAATTATATTAATTAAAATTAAAAATTATGTAAAAAATAATGATTATATCTATACTATTATCTAAAAACCGAAACATTAAAAGTTGTGGTACCTTTTTTTTTTGTACCTGTTTTTTCGTACCTATTTTTTGGTACTTCGTGAATTTACTTATTTACCCTTCATTATGAAGAAAAATAAATACTCCTAAAATAAATAATAACATAATATAATTAATGGTAATTAGTCGAGATATTATCTTTTATAAACACCTAAAAACATCAATCGTTTCATATTTTTCCATCATTAATATTTTTTTTGAATTAAAACACATTGTAATTAATGATAATTAGTCGATTAACATAATAAAATTAATGGTAATTAGTCGATTGCCTTTTTCACATTTACTTTTAGTTGAAAATATTACCTTTTTAAATACCTAAAAATATCAATCATATCACATTTTTCGATCATTAATATTTCCTTTCGAATTAAAACACGTTACCTTTTTAATTTACAACAAATCTTACAATCATTAATATATACCCGAAAATATCCGAAAATATCACACCATATTTTCAAGAAAAATATAACACCTAAAATAAATAATAACATAATATAATTAATGGTAATTAATCGATTGCCTTTTTAATATTTACTTTTAGTTGAAGATATTACCTTTTATAAACACCTAAAAAGATCAATCGTATCATATCTTTCAATCATTAATATTTCCTATGATCTAATTAAAACACGTTACCTTTTTAATTTACAACAAATCTTACAATCATTAATATATACCTGAAAATATCACACCATATTTTTCAATTATTAATAAGATATATTAAAAACCGTGTACATTGTTTATAATAAGGAAACATTAGTATAATTTCTAAACATGAGTATATTAAATTATATCAAATTAAAATTAAAAAAATATTAAAAACATAATGATTATATATAAACATAATTATAATATTAAATAAAATTTATAACATAATACAAGAAACCCGTGCATTGCACGGGTTATAAGCTAGTAATTTATTAAACTACGAATTCAAACAATAAATAGGCAATAAAATTATGCAAAATTATGCACTTATCAATGAGTATCTATATTATATAGAGAAAATAAGATATATTTTCATTTTTTAAAATTTCATAAAATTTTAGAAAATTTAGAAAAAGTAAAAATTGGAAAACTTTATTTTAAGGAAAAAGTTATGAGAATTTGTTTTTAGGTTTTTGATTTTAAGAAAAAGGTTATTTTTTTTATAACAAGTATCATCAATAATATGTAATTAAGTTGTAATTTCGATCTCAAACGAAAGTATCACAAAACGTAGAATAGGTGTTTGTAGAACATATAATTTTAAAATTACATAAAGTTTATGAAGGAGAAGAGATCGGATATTTAGGGAAGACATATAATTAATAGTTTTACTAGAAGTAGAACAGGTCTTTGTTAAAACATATAATTTTAGAATTACAGAGAGTTTATGGAGGAGATGAGTTCAAATTTATAGAAAATACATATAATTAATAGTTCTACTAAAAGTAGAATAGGTGTTCGTGGAACATGTAATTTTAGAATTAAAAATACAAATAAATAAATAAATGTAAATAAACAAATGAATTCTTTAATATATTAAAAATAGAACAGATGTTAAAGGTATTCGAATTTATGAAGTAGAAGAGTTTGAATTTATAGCTAAAACTCCTGGCCTGTATATATGCAAAACACAGTAACCAAAGTCAATATCATTATTTCTAATTTATAAATTTCATTTTCTTTTTTGAGTGAATAGATTTATATAACCAGATTTGCAATTATGTTTATGCATGTTTATTATTTTATAAAATTTCAATATGTTTTAAATTTTCTTTATGCATTGATGGATATTTATAACTAGGCTTGTATATATTTCATGCAGGTCTACTTCATTTTCTATGGAGTTCTAATGTTTTTCTTTTGAATTTTTCAAAAATGATAAAATATACAAACAATTCAGACATTAAATATTGGGTATATATCGTCATCTTACCTCAGTATATATGTTATTTTGGTTTACATTTATATCAAAGAGGATATGTGGGAGGTTATGTGACGTTTCTAATATCGTCTCAGTATATTTTTTTAAAAATTTAAATACTAATAATTAAAAAAAATCGTTTAACATATTTGAAGCACAATAGTTGTTATAGATGTTCGAAATTATGGAGCAGAAGCGTTCGAATTTATAGGAAAAACATATAATTAAAAGTTTTATTAGAAGTAGAATAAGTGTTCGCAGAGGAGAAAAATTCGAATTTATAAAGAAAACATATAGTAAAAAGTTTTATTGAAAGTAGAATAGATAATTAAAAGCTTTATTAAAAGTATAATAGGTGTTCGAATTTGTAAAGGAGAAAAGTTCGAATTTATAGAATAAAACTTATAATTAAAAGTTATATTAGAAGGAGAATTGGTATATGAATATATAAAGAAGAAGAGTTCGAATATATAGGGAAGACATATATATATATATATAGCTAATCAATATAACCAGTACCATCGAAACATAAAGCGTTACAGGTTCAACAAATTTTACATAATTGGTATAATTTTTTATTATAGCCAACCATTTTAGTCAACCCGTTGGAGATGCTCTAATTGCAATAAAAATAGAGAATCTCTTAATATCAAAGATTCAAAAAAGTATCAAAATCCAAAACAAATAAAACTGATTTAATCACAACTTTAATAAAATGGCCCACACACGTTCATTACCAAAATCAAAATTAAATTTTTTACGAATATTATATTTCAATACTCCCTCTGTTTATTGGGAGACGGGATGTGGCACGCAAGGATAGTTCCATAACTTATTTTTCAAATTTTCTTTTTTTTATATATAAAAATAGGTAAGTTAAATTTTTATACAAAAAAAGAAAATTTTATAAATAAGTTATGGAACTATACTTTATAGGAGCCTTAAAATGCGTGTTGGTGGGACGGAGAGAATACAATTTATTCATATGAACATTAATATTATCAAAAAAAAAAAAATTAAAACTTTATCCATTCTCAAACAAATCTCAAAGATAAACACCAACTTCTTATCACTATAAAAGCATACGAAAGTCCCAAGTACTTATCCCCTGGCATTGTTTGGTCCTTTCCCCCAACACTCAACCACCTCTCTCAACATTTTGTGCCACATTTTCTCATCCCTCTCTCTCTCTCTCACGATGGTCGGAACTTCTGGGCCTTCCGGCGGTGTTGTCGTCGATTCCAAGAATCTGAGTTCACCATTATTTGACCCGGAGAAAAAGCCCAAAAGGAACAAGTATGCTTTTGCTTGTGCCATTTTAGCTTCCATGACTTCCGTCTTACTTGGTTATGGTACGCCCTCTTTCCAAAACATACTTATAGTCCACCACTCACAATGTCACACTGAATTTATTTATTTCGATTTCATTTCCCAAATTATTAGTCCTAGATATATTTATCTGTCCCAAATTAAAATTTTTAAAGGGATAAATTAAAATTTATACACACTGTATATTGATGATCGAAAACATTCGAAACCTCGATTTTTGGACAGATCTCATTCAGTTCGACTTACATATGTTACATTAGAATAATCTAAACACCCTGCATGTCTTTTTGTCAAATAATTATTCGAGAAACTTTTGTGTTGTAACATTTAATTTTAATTGTTAATAGATACCGGAGTGCTAAGTGGAGCAGCACTCTACATTAAAAAAGATCTCAAATTCACCGACGTGCAAATCGAGATCACCGTCGGAATCATCAACATCTTCTCTCTTCTCGGTTCATTTCTCGCCGGAAGAACCTCCGATTGGATTGGCCGGAGATACACAATGGTTTTAGCCGGTGGAATATTTTTTGCCGGAGCTTTCTTAATGGGCTGTGCCACAAACTTTCCTTTCCTATTGGTGGGCCGGTTTGTTGCCGGAATCGGAGTTGGGTACGCTATGATGATCGCTCCGGTGTATACTGCTGAGGTTGCTCCGACGTCTGCTCGGGGATTCCTCACTTCTTTCCCGGAGGTTTTTATTAATATTGGTGCGTTATTATTTCACTAATTAATTTGCATGTTTGTATATATCTATGTCAATTTTTATCGAATAGGAGGAACTCGAAAATTAATGATATAATCGCTTGGAGCTACAGTATATGTAAACAACTACTCCCTCCGTCCCAAAAAGATTGACACACTTTCCTTTTTGGGACGTCCCAAAACTAATGAACCTACCATACTTACTATTTTTGAACACTACTTTTCACTATTACACCCACTAACTTTATTCCTTTCTTATTAAACAAATACTACAAACATTATTACACCCACTACTTTACTTCCACTATTTCAAATCTATTTTTAAATATTCATAGGTCCCACCACTTACCCACTTTTCATCTAACTTTACTCATTTTTTAACAAGTCAATTGTAACTTTCTTAATCTCCGTGAAAGTCAAACCAGCTCAAACTTTATGGGACGGAGGTAGTATCTTTATAAAGATCACAAATATGATATATCTCGTGCATATATTCACATACTTTTTTTTTACTACTTTTTTAATTTGCTGTTGTGGTGGACATTGTGTTCTACAAGCAAAAGGGATTGTTAATAAAGTAGAGTCCATGTGATTATTAAATAAAAAATTAATATGTAGGTCCGATGATGATCCGTACGAAGTTTACATGTGGTCCGTGTGTACACACATTTCACTCCTAATTGATAGGTGGAGTTGTGTATCTTTTGTTTTTGTACACGTTTACAATAGGATACTTGGTTCTCAATAATTCAACAGCTGTAAAATGTACATAGATTGTGAATTGTGATGGTTATTTGATACAGTAATTAGATAATTAGTCTGTTTTCGTTTGTTATAATTTTCGGGGTTGAATTGTTGAACTTGTCGTAATGAGTTGTCCAACTCGATTCGATTAAAAAAAATTGAATCTTTGTGATTGGTTTTCCGGATAATGTTAAGTGTGTTTCTTGATAATTGTTTGGACGATAATAAAATGTTAATTGTTATTGACATTATGCGATGGTGGGTGTAACTATGTTGTTTATTATCAGGAGTGTTGCTGGGGTATGTATCCAACTTTGCATTTGCCAAGCTCCCAGTTTGGTTAGGCTGGAGGTTTATGCTTGGAATTGGAGCAATTCCTTCTGTTGGCTTAGCCATTGGTGTATTGTACATGCCTGAGTCTCCACGTTGGCTTGTCATGAGGGGTCAACTTGGCGAAGCAAGGCGTGTACTGGAAAGAACTTCGGACAGCAAAGAAGAAGCTCGGCAAAGACTAGAAGATATTAAGGAGGCTGCTGGAATTCCAGAAGAATGTAATGATGACATTGTTGAAATTCCTAAACGTAGCAAAGATGATGCTGTATGGAAAGAATTGTTCCTTCATCCTACACCGGCTGTTCGTCATGCTGCTATCACTGGCATTGGTATTCATTTCTTCCAAATGGCTAGTGGTGTTGACGCTGTTGTTTTGTATAGTCCTCGAATTTTTGAGAAGGCGGGGATAACGAGGGAAGACCACAAGCTACTCGCCACGATAGGTGTTGGAATCTGCAAAACGATTTTTATTCTGATATCAACATTTTTGCTAGACAAAGTCGGACGACGCCCACTGATGCTTTCAAGTATGGGGGGCATGGTAGTTACTCTAGTTGTACTCTCAGGCTCATTGATTGTTATTAATCACTCAGATCATACCGTTCCTTGGGCTGTTGTTGTGGCAATATTTTCGGTGTATGCCTTTGTTTCGGTGTTTTCCAGTGGAATGGGACCAATTGCTTGGGTCTATAGTTCGGAGGTGTTTCCATTGAGGCTTAGAGCCCAAGGTTGTAGTATCGGAGTGGCAGTCAATCGTGGCGTTAGTGGCATTATCGGAATGACATTTATATCAATGTACAAGGCCTTGACTATTGGCGGTGCATTCCTTGTGTTCGCTGGAATTTCAGCAATTGGATGGTTGTTCATGTTCACAATGTTCCCTGAAACACAAGGAAGAAATCTTGAAGAAATTGAGTTATTGTTTGGCAGTTACTTTGGCTGGAGGAAAACATTGAGGGATTTGAAGAAGAAAGAAGCTGCAGAAGCAAAGAATGCCTGCATCGTTGCTTAAAAATTTATGTTTGAGTAAGGGTACCAAACCATACATACCCGGTATGTCTAAGTAAGATTTCTGGAGTACCTGAGGATTTGTTTGTGTAAAGGGCAATTTTAATTAAACCCTTAGTACCCTTGGAACTTCTAAATATTTGCCAGTACTGTGGTTTTTACTTAATCCATGACCTTCATACATTTGTGCTTCTCATCTCAAGTTATATGTATGCATAATTGTGCTTGCCAACTGTTATGTTATTGCTCAACCTCTGTTTGTCGGTCAAATATGGTTTGGTGACCTCTTCCATGACTTATGTGTAACTTGGTATGCTATATTTTTTCTCCTCTTTGCAGCTCTGCTCAGTTCATATGCACAATATGTTTGTATTACTCATCTTTATTATCATTGCTTATCTTTTTTATTTGTCTTTTATCCCTGTTAGTATATCGTGTTAGAGGAAGGTCTTACGAGGATATAATTTTGGAGAGCCATACATGTAACTAGAGTTTGGTGACCTCTTCCTATTATTGTGTTCAATTCTATAACATTTACTTGCGTATACAGTCTTCTAAACTAAAATCATATCTTTCACATGTAACAAATTTTTGCACGCAATGTGTCCCTCAGTAGTTGTTTTGTCTCTATCGTGATAGACACACATTCATTGACGATGAAAATATGCCATTAATAAATTAAATTGAGTTTTAGAGTTCGATTCTCACCTATATTCATACATTCCCACGCATAACCTTTTTCCGAAAAAACTGAACGAGCCAAGGATATGAAAACTTGGGCTTAACATATATGTCGCCTAAAACGAGAAAAATACATATAATTACGAAACAAAATAACAAATATAGTTAAATCTGATGTTTCCAAATTATTTGAGCGATTGCATACTAGGTACACACTAATAGTAGTAGTGGTGTGAATTTGCGTAACGAATACGAATTGCCTGTTAAGCAATATGAATCAAACGAAGTGAGTATCGTGCAAGTATGTAATTTATCTTGAAAAATATGAGTTTGAAATTGTATGGACAGCTGAAATGTATGTGTGCAAGTGGCAAGAATTTAGTAGTGGTGTATATATGCTGGTTGTTGCCGTAGCAAGAATGCAAGATTTAGTCGTTATTTTTGAAGCTGATGTTACATCCTTTTGGTTTTGGCTATCTATACATAATTTACGATACCCAAAAAATGTGTATAATGAACATTTAATTTGTTTAAATATGTAAATTTCGACTATTTACTAGTACTACTTTCATAATCGATTGACAAAGACGTATATGTTGTTTACGAAAATTTTGAAATTGCGTCACGATCATTCGTACGTGGATATTGTGGCGTGAAGTTTGACCTATAATACATTAGTGTTTATCCATATGTTGCGAATTCCTGCAGGCTGCAGCTGGAATATGAGAGCCAAAATGTATATAGGCTTTTGCTCAAATACAAACCAATTCTTAAATACAAACTACAAACTAACACTAAATTAATTATATTTCATCTATTCTAAGTTTCCCGCCAAGGGTACCTTCACGAAAGATGCTTAAAATAATTGGCTCTATCCAACAAAAAAATAAAAAAAAATCAAAAAAAAAAAAAAAAATCCCTGCCGTGGAAATGCGAAGCATTTAAGACAGTAAACGGATGAGTTAGGTAGTCATGAGGGCCGAAGGTCCTCGACACACCCGTCAATCGTCTATTGCCTTTACCATTGATTGCCATTCCTTACAACTTTAGAATGATAAAGGCGCGAAGCGCCGTACAAGAAGGTGCGAAGCACCGTTAACCAGTGAAATCCACTGCCACGTCATCACGTGAACAGTGATTTTTTTTTTATTTTTTTTAAATTTTTTATTTTTTTTTGTTGGATAGAGCCAATTATTTTAAGCATTTTTTGTATTGGGGTACCCCTAGTTTGATCATTAGATTAGCTTGAAATATTAGATTAGTGTTTAGTTTTTAGTTTGTAGTTAATTTTAGTTTGTAGTGGAGTAGGACCCAATGTATATATAAGGTTGTGCACTATGCTGTGGTAATTGACCGATAAATGATTCGGGTAGAATTGAACATTTTTTTGCTCAAATATTGGATTATTTTATTTTTATGGTATTCATATTTAAATTTGAGATCATTTTATTCGGATTTAAATCGATCCCGGATATTGAGATTCAAATCTGAATCGAATATGAGCCAGTACCATATTTTTTTTCCTAATCTAATAGTTTATGATCCATCGTAAGCTTATCAATGAATCGGGTTTGGACCGGATCATCATAAATCCATATCCAAATTCATTTAATTTTTTAGAACGAATCTGATCGGATATCGAATATTTACTGCCCTCTACAGATTGATTAATTCGAGGAAAAATACACTTCAAACAGGCTGCGTTACATCTCAATACTTTATGGGCCTAACTAAATAGCATCAACAGCTGTAGGCACAAATCAGTAACAGTTTTATTTTAAGATGGATCAAAGTATATTGGGTCAACTGCTTGCAAAATGGATCATTTGGTGAATGGCCTAATGTATTTTTTTTTTTTTTTGAAGTGAAATGGCCTAATGTAATTGAAGCAATTAGTCAAAGGCCCAGCCTAAATAAGTACACCTAGCAATAATTAAGTATTTTAATAATAATAATAAAAAAATAATAGAACATTCAATAAACCACTTTAACAAGTCCCATGAAAACAGAACATGAACATAACCTTTGTGTGAGTTGCCATTCAACTCCCAAGTTCTCTTCTGTTGACATACATGTTTATGTATGTATGCATATATCTACATTTTTTATTCTTTTGCATACTCATCAACTCTAATTTGATTAGTCAAACGCAGCCAATGCCCATCAAAACAGTATTTCAACAGGTAACATATTTAACTTTTTTTTTTTTATTACAATTTGTATGTCATTCTTGCTTATTCTTCATCTTTTCCATGTTATTATATAAACCCACCTTTTTATATCTATGCTGATTCTTAAAGAGGTCAGGTTTTTTTAGCAAAAAAAAAAAGAAGATAAAAACTGATCTTTGGCTAATCTTTATTTTTTTCCTTCGTAATCTTGTTTGTCGTTGATATAAATTAAGCTTGTGAGCTACTGCTAAACTGACTAATGAATTTATGTGATCAAGGTATGAGTTGGGTCATTAAATTTGATAAATTTTAACCAAGTTTGTTGGATTTGTCGTTGATGTGAGATACTTGTGCATGTCTAAATTTTGTGTATCAAACCTACTCATTGTATTTCACTGTTCAGCTATGGTTTTGGGGGGGGGGGGGGGGGGGGGGGGTTGGGTGGGGGTCAAATGTTCCCGGAGGGTTGGGTGGGGGTCAAATGTTCCCGGATTTATATACCTAACAACTTTTATTTTTGTGAATGTTTGCATACTTATTCGTGGAATAAAAACTACTAGTTTTATGGCGACTTCCACCTTGATGTCAAAAAACAGACTTTAGCTTAGTGAATAAACGAAACTCCATGATATTGGTTTGTTTTGTTGGTGAGATGTGGTTCAGTTTGGACTTGTTTAGAAGAATGAAATCTGCTGATATTATTATGTTGATTCTAGGTAGTGGCAGTAGGTCTTTAAAACATCAAAAAATATCCAATTTACATATATGGAAAAAAATTCATGGTACATGTGTTTGGAAGAAATTTCATTTTGAGACAGTTGAAAATGCAATATTTTGCTGAAAGGTTCAATACAATGCTCTTCTTCAACATAAAGAAGAGGGCTTCGTTTTTCCTCCTTTCGAATAGTGGATATCTCTACTTCTATAACCGGAGAAGTTGTTCTTGTATGTTAAGTTACCAGTTCTCCTAAAACCTCATTCATTCTGATATTTAGAGTTTCCATAATTAGTCATTATATAAGGCTATATAAGGACCCCTTCTTGTATTTTGGATTAATCGTAATAATACTTTTACCTCGTCTTCACATTCATTTTTAGAAATGAATAAGTAGAAGTTGTTCTTCTACACATAAGTTTCTCACATCTTTGGGAAATGGGGTTCACTTCAACATTCATTTTTAGAAATTCTTCTCGTTGGTTCTTTTTCCACTGCAGAAAGTGTCCATGAAGCTTTTATTTCTGTAAAGACGGATTCAGATCTACATTAGCGTTATTTCAATAACCCTAATATGGCAATTTCTAACAACATGCTGAATTCGAAAAAGGGCGAAATGTTCGTTTTGTCACATTCTTTAGTTTATTTGCTCCTTGTTTAGTGGCATCTATGTGATTCGTAGAAGTCGTATGCTGTTTGTTTATTGATCTTCATGGCACTTGTAATTTTAACATGATGTAAAACTTTCTTTCCTTCAAATGGCAAAACTACTAACATATAATATATTAGAGTATGTAGCGATTTTTTTAATAGCATATGGCTAAGATGTAACTATTCAATGTAAATTTCTTTTTCTATAGTTTAAGATGAACAGGATGACGTCAATACATGACCCAGTTATAAGATTTCCGTAAGGATCTGTATTATGTTGATATAATCGTTGTTTTCGTTGTTTCAAGCATAAAACTTCAACTGGTTGTAATATTGGATAAATTAAATCATTATGCACGCACTTGCGAGAAATTATTAAAATGCATCTGAATTTTTTTTTTAGGTTGTTATCAAATTTGCCCGTATCTAGTTAATTGAGAATATATTTTTTAACTGAACCAATACAACTTATGATATCCATCATCTAGTCATGTTCCAGAAGCTTTTTTACTTGCGCTGTTATTTGATTATCAATGCTTTTGCAGATTGAAAATCTTTGGCTCGTCTTAATTTGGCATGTTGTCCATTTCATAATCAGCATTTGGTATTTTTCCATTTGGCTAGCCGAAACAATCGAAAGCTATTTTATCTCGAATGGATTTTTAAAGAGGTACAAGACCATTGATACAGACAGAGTCCAGTACCTGGCAATTGTTCTCGACAGCGAGGAAGCTTGTCGGACTTCAGAAATCATTGAACTTTTACAGTGCATTGAGAGAATTGGTCTGAGAAATGTTTGCTTGTATGACTGTGAAGGTCAGTTAGTCTTTGTGTGCGCTACTAATGGGGAAAAAATGTATATATTAATTCATGTATAAATATTGTATATGTTTTAGGGGTGCTGAAGAAATCAAAGAATATCATTATGGAAAAATTTAGTCGAGCAAATTTATATGAGGTATAGCCATCCACTTAATTACATTTAGTTAATCACAAACATCATTCGTTTCTTCCCTTAAAAAATTATTTTGAAATTCTCCGTGATCAACTTTAAATGAATTTGACTGTGAAACAACAATTACTGCAAAATGAAACTTTTTATTCAGTTGAAGTCGTGACCTATAAACTCTAATGAGTTATGAGTTCAGCAACATGTCTATGCTTTCTAATTTTAAATAGATTCCACTTATATATGTCAAATTCTATCCAATTAGTTTATACTTCATACAGTTTGCTTACTTCCTTGGCTAATTATTGATAAATGATAATCCTGATATCTCATATTGGAGTTCATGTCTTGAGTCACTAAAATTTCATAATAAGCATATGTTCCTCTTGCTTAATTTATGCAGGAAGCTAGTACTATAGCCAGTCCCCTTCTTGATAAAGAACCTATGACCCTGGAATTTGCTTCATTCTCTGATGGAAAGGAAGCAATTGCCCAAGCAGCTAACTACATATATACAAATTATTACATGTCCGGATATCAGAAGGATCTACCCTGTACAGAATCTCACATTGAGGAGGCATTAAAAGCAATTGGTTTGTTATTCAGCATGCTTTCAGTTTAATAATATATTATGATGTAAAGTGCTGATTATGTGCCACTATATAATGCTGCCCTACTTTAAGATTAAAGAAACTCGGCTAAATAATGACTTTGGAAGAGTACATTTTGTTTTTGACATCATTTATCATTGCTGCTATGGAAAAAATCTGATTTCTACCAAGGGAAACAAAATCACGATTACACAATATTGGCTCACTCCTCTAGAATACAAGTAATGGCATAATTAGCAATTAAAATGTAAATTTCAGATTTGGAGCTTTGTCTCACTCCAGTAGTACGTAAACTGTAGTATCTTTAAATTTGAAACTGGGAAACAGTAAACTGAGCTGATGTCATGTCGCAAATATGTTTGAAATTATGCTTCTCTGAGTGTCGCAAATATGTTTGAAATTATGCATCTCTGAGTAAATAAAGTATTATTCTAGAGAATTCCAATTGCTATATGCAGATATATCCGGGGCATAACACTAACTATTTGGCTGTGATATGTCATATGTTATCTAGGACATGGACGGCCCTATCCTGATCTTATGTTGATCTACGGGACTGCAAGATGCAACCTTGGTTTTCCAGCATGGCGAATTCGCTATACTGAGATGGTGTAAGTCTACTAATATGTAAAATTAATGTAGGAGCTTTGTACCATAAGGAATATATTTACAAATCAGTGAGAGGCGCCTATAATATATTTACTATAAGATGGTTCATACTTCATACAAACTGTGATGATTTTATCCATCCAGTGATAGTGGAGGCCAATCAATATTTTTAGCAATTAATTGGTTTTCTCTTCCTATCTCTAACTAAACTAATATGCAGAAATTCTGCATTTCTTCATTTTTGTTCTCTTTTTATATGGAGAGGATGAACTGCATTAAAAAAAGCAAACTTCTACATTGACCGTATATCTGTCTTGCAGACATATGGGACCCTTGAAGTCGATGAAATATGGTTCCCTAGTAAAAGCCATTCACAGATTCACCAATGTGCACCAAAATTATGGTACACGACCCTCGATGTCTTACCATTGATTTTATATGCATGCATAGAATTGATATTGAATCCTCTTCTTCAAAGTAAGAGAAGCTAACAAAAAGAATGTCTCCTATAATTTTATTTTTTTTGCCAAGTCAAATATTACATTTTCCTGAAAGCTATTGGAGAAGTGAAGCCTCTACAAATACATTACCTG